>OY728131.1:1786601619-1789101619 GCA_963277665.1 Viscum album
TATTAACATTTCATATGATAGTTTTAATACAAATGTTTATGTTATGTTTCAACCTTTTCATATGAGGAATGCATTGGACTTAGTAAATGATGGTTGGAGACTGATATATCTCCTCGATGCATCCGTAGGTCTCATGATACAAACTAGTGTCTTAGCACAAGGCCTTGAAAAAATATTATTTTTAGTCTTGGCATGAGGACTTGAATATGTGGTTATGATGTCTGACATTATGCATTCCATCATTATAAAATTAACTATTGATATTACATGTGATTATTGGACTAGTAGAATATCCATTTGAATAACACAATGGAATTATTTGATTTATATTTTCCATATCATATAGAAGTTTAAGTTTATAAGGATTATGTTTTTTTCTTATACATTGCCTTAAATGTTTATGATTATTTATGAAATTTTCTACTATATTATTATCCTTAATGAGCATCTGAGCTCACCCCTTTTTATGTTTTATTTTTCCTAGGATGTGAAGAAGTATATTATGAATGACTTTAAGGGATAAGATAAAGGATATGAGTGTCTTCAAAAGAGATATTTTTTTTTGTTTTTCTTTTCATAATTTAATGTAAAACTTATTTGTAACACCCCAAGCTTCCACAGTACATTTCTCTTTGAATAATACAGTAGCGTTTGTTGTACACAACTTCGAGTTCTAACACACACCACAACTAATCAAACTAGCCGTTATGAATAGTAATACCCACTTTTTGAAATTTGATAAATTTTATCTTTAAAAATGGAATTCATTTTTGGATTTTGAATATCAAAATTATCTTAGGGTTAATTTTTGGTATTTTTCTGAAAACTTTCAATTTTTTATGAATAGTGAAAAAACACTGAGTTATAGTTTAAAACCGAATTTTTATTTAAATAATTATTTATTTTATTTAAATTTAATTAAGGTCAAAATAGACCCATAATACCTATATAAGTTCAATGTAATTCATTAGAGTCGATTTATAATAATTTTAGATATAAAATTTTTTTATAGAACTTTTCACCGCCTTTTACCCACATCCTAGGAGAATTTCCAAATTTACATAAAACTTAATTTTACCAGTTTTGTTAGTGGAATTTAAAAAATATGAGATACACAGTCAATATCAAGGAGTAAAATGTGGTTCAATAGGGAAAAATATTTTTTTTGGTGAATAGTAACTTTTTTACTTTTATTTACCACAGTTAAAAGTAAATAGGGTAATTAAGGGTAAAAATGATATTAATATTACCCTAACACATGTACTAATTCTATTGGACAAGTTTATATAGACCAAAAACAAACTTAGGAATAAAATATCATCATTTAGGTCCACCTGGATTAGATTAGGACATTTATTATTATTTAATTCAAAGAAGAGTTAAAAGAGTTAAAATCAAAGTTTAATTACTAAAACATTTTTAATATAGGGTTATAAATAAGATAAATTCGATTATAAATATTAATTAGAAAGATAAAAATATTTCCCACATAAAGGTAGTTTATTTATAATTTTTATAAATTAAATAATTTAATTTATTTATGACACAATGGTGATGCAGTAATTACCTAATTAATGAAATATTAAAATAATTTATATTATAAATATCCAAATAAATGTAATTTGAAACTTTTTATGAATTAAACTAATTTTATAGGATAATATTACATATTAGTACTAGTTATATGAATTTATTTCGAAGTAATAATGCTGTTATAAATTTATAAAAAACAAAATACCCAATAGTGTCAAAATTGACATAAAAGAGTTTTTTAAAAAATATATTATATTATTAATTGATATTCTATTTATAAAAATCTAAGTTTCGGAAAAAGAACTTATATAATGATATGTGTATCATTAATGGACCACTTGGGGGTATCTTGGAAGTATATAGTATGTTTATTAACTATATAATATAAAAATACAAAGAGACATGGTCAAAGTCAAACTAATTAACAAAGAGTTAAAACTAAAATATAAGGATAATAAAGTGACCCAAACCTATCTAAAACCTATTGGTTGAGTTTTTTTTGACCCATCCACACCTTAGCCTCAAAATAAATCAGTTTTTATCCATTAGAAACAGAATATGAATTTATTATAAAATAATATTTCTAGCTTTTCCAAAGGTGCCCCTCACCCCTCTTATAAAAGGTCACTCCACCTTATCTCTAATTCATACCTTCAAAGCCATTTGGCTCAGCCAAACCATGCCCAAATATCCTCAAAACATCCCTCAATTAAACATATAGGCATTAGTTTGATCAGAAATCCAACCTAAGGATCCCTTTCGGTCAAATCAAAATGAAGAACCCGAAGAAGAGGTAATGTTTTCACCACCCTCTTTCAAGTTCCTTTCTTCTTCAACGTCTTCTTTCTTTGTTATTTCCATTCTAAAATAATAACTCTAGTATCTCATATATACTATGATGTTGTTATAAATATTTTACAACCATATTCATTATTCTATCCATCCTTTGAATGACATGTCACCATACGTGCGTACGTACGACTTACCGTCTCCACGTCGTGGTGTAATTGTTATTCAAAACATTATTATTTGGATGGGTATGATAATGATGTGTAATTGATGTAAATAATAAATATAACATGATAATTACTCTATATATATGATATAACATCCAATTATATATTATTTTAATATCAAAATAAGGATATTGTCGCTCGGGCGTACATACAGACAACCGTCTCCACAAATGTGATGAGATTCATTCTCCATCGTATCCATTCAAGTCTAATTCTCATTTAATGATTAAAAATATTTTTTAAGGACTTGATATAATTCTAGATATTAATAATATAAAACCTATTCATAACAAACATGGATAATGTAATAAATCATATAAAAGAAAATGAGTAAGTTAACACCTGAAACAACGATAATACTAAGATATTATTAACAATGCAATGTTAAAAGATCATATATGATATCATATTAATTTAAATGATTATTGTATAATTTAATAACAATTATTTAACCATTATACAGGAGGTCAAACTACCCTTTACCATGGAAAAGTACAAGGTAAGGGTTTATTTCATAATATCTTCATTAACCAAGGTTGTTTATACGTAATTATCTACTGGGACCTATTTATCATCCAAATCCATGTTTCTTAAAAATGTATTTCAAATCATTATTAATATTTTACAAACTATGGGTTAAAGTCATTTATACATTTGTTTTACTTTTTAAAAGAAGTTTATAAAGGAATCTTTCTATCATTTTCCAAACAAGGTCCTTTTTAACCTTTTCGACAGAATTAAGGTAAGATTGTTTTTTTAACTTATATGGTGGATGCATCTATTTTACGCCGTTATAAAATCTTTGAATCTTACCTTACAAGCTTACAAGAATATTTTTAAATTAAATGTTTTATTTTATAATTATGTGACTTTTAAAAGATTTCAAAAAAAGAGATATTTCTCTCAAATAGTTTTGATTTCATCTATGTCAACATCCATTGATGGATTTTAAGCTTATTTGAAGTTAATTTATTATGATACAAAACTTCCATATTGTGTTGAAGATTTTGTGATATGTTTGACTGTGGATGTGTTATTTTTATACCATTCATGGTTTATGGAGAAAGTATTGAAATTTCATATGCTAGTTTTAATACAAATGTTTATGTTATGTTTAAAACTTGTTCATATGAGGAATGCATTGGACTTAATAAGTAATGGGTGGAGCTCGCTATAGCTCCTCGATACATCGGTAGGTCTCATGAGACAAACTAGTGTTTTGGAACAAGGCCTTGACAAAATCTTATTTGTAGTCTTGGCACAAGTCCTTGACTATGTGGTTATGATTGTATGGAATTATGCATTCCATCATTATGAAAGTGGTTATTGATATTGCATGTGATTATTCGACTAGTAGAATATCCATGTGAATAAGTAAATGGCATTATTTAATTTTATTTTTTCCATATTATGATGGTGTTCAAGTTTAAAAGGCTTTTGTTTTAGTTATACATTACCTTAAATGTTTATGCTTATTTATGAAATTTATTCTATATTGTTATCCTTACTGAGCATTTAAGCTCACCCCTTTCTATGTTTTATTTTTCCCAGTATGTGAAGAAGTATATTATGAATGACCTACAGGGATAGTATAAGGGGATATGAGTGTGGAGACAAGATGATGTTATAGTTTTCACTTTATGATGTAATGTAAAATTTATGAGTCTATCTAGTTATTCTAAGGCTACTAAACTAATCGGTCTTTCAAGACATGATATTTTTTATCATGCCAATGTTCTATAATAATGTACCAACTCTAGGTAACTAGGGCCGGGCGTTATATTATGTATGTATCTAGTACTTCCAAGTCTACTAAACTGATCGATATTTTGGGATTTGATCCCTTTTGATCATTCCAATGTTATGTAATAATGCACTGACACTCTGTAACTAGGGTCGAGACGTTATCATAGGGAGACTGAACATATTAAAGAAATCAATCTTCTCAATGGGAAAGTGTCTAAGTAGGAAGAATCATAAAAGAATTTGAAAAGAAGATGTTTATTCAAGAGTAATCACTCAAAAAGTATGAATAAAGGTGTATTAAGGCTAATAATATCCTTTTAAAAATGAAGGGAGACTATGATAAAGCTATAGAAGTGAATTCTAATTAATCTCAAAGTGATAAGAAATCTGGTATTCAAATAGTGTGAAATTCTACACCTAAAACTTGTGAAAATGTAAAGTCTATTCTAGATAACTATGAAAATTCAAAAATCTTACCCAGAAAATCTTGGTTTTAGAAATACTCAAAAATAAAACTTATACATAAAATATTTTTTAATTCAACTTTAAAAATAAAATTTCCCCAAAATTAAATTAGAAGGAAGAAAAATATGGACCAAAATATCAAGTTGAAAAATTCCATATATACCCAATAGTGTTAGAGAAGAATAGGTTTCAAATAATAATGTTGGTGCTATGGATTGTTTTTGGGAAAAATCATATAATTTATGGAAAATATTTCTCTTACATTGAATCATAGAATGAATGAATTTTTTTGGAGCTATTTAGAAACAAATTAACCGACTTGTGAGAAGTCAAACAATGAAGAAAACTCATATGAGATATCTGTCCAAAGTATTTTTGAATTCCTTTAGGATATCTATGGAATATGTGACCAATAAAACCACTATTAATATGATTGTATGGACATGTTTATAGGTTAAAAAAATATTGTTTAGGAGGAAATAAGTCACAAAATAAAAATAGGATAGAAAAGTAATTGATTATAGAGGTATCTCTCAAAGATTTGAAGAGGATCATTTTATGGAAATTTGATAGAGTATGATCATTACATACGATAGGGGTTACTATGGTCTTGAAAAATATTAAATATCATGATGGTGGTCTTATGAAATATGGTAATGAGAGATCACTGAATATTAAGGTGATTAGGTTAGCTGAAATTGAGTGTCTAGGTTGAAATCATAAGAAGTTTTTTATGGATGGACTTAAGAACAACCTATTGAGTGTGATTCAATTATTTGATGAAGGTAATGTGGTTATTTTAAAAATAAAAACTTTACTCATTAAAATATTTAAATATAGAAGAATCATAAAAAAGAATAATGAACTAGTGGTATTCTTTTTTAAATTATAGATCCAAGAGATTCCTACTATTACAGTGCTAAAGAAGAGAACAATATTTTCCATAGAAGTCTTAGACATCATGAATAAATGAATATAAGTAAATAATAAAAAGATAATGGTGTGTATTATATACCGTAGTTATATAGAGATAAATATATCATTTTTATAACTATTATAAGGTGAATATGGTTCAAGGTTAGCATACAAGTGTGGAGATACAATCAACTGGACCACTCGAGTCGATCCACATAGATCTTTTTGGACTCATGAGACACCAGTCTACTAGATGTGAATTATATATTATTACATTCATTGACTAATCCATATGAATGATAATATTTTTGGCCATAAAACACTAGTCATAATTAGTGTAAATTTTTAAAATCTTCAATAGAGGAGTTGAAAGAGAGATTGGTGTTCAAATAAAAATGGTGAGGACTAATAATGGGAATTAGTTTACGAAGAATGAATTTGAATATTATATTTCATAATATGTAATTAAGAACCAATACAATAACCCCTAAACTACTCAGTAAAATGAGGTTGTTGAAAGAATGAAAAAAAGAATTACCAAAATGGGAAGGAAAATGATAGCTGAGTTTGAACGGTAAATTTTATCCTAATGGAAACAGTGTGAAAAACTATATATATTCAGAACCAGTTCATACTAAGAAAAAATTTAAATATAACTTCATATGAAATTTTCTATAAAATGAATCCATTAGTGATCTATTTCAAAGGATTTATAATCCATTGTGTCATTATTATCAAAGACTCAAATCTAAAAAAATTTGAGGTGAAGTTCGAGGAGTGTATCTTTCTTGGATACCAATCAAATAAAAAAGGAAACAAATACTAGAATTAAATACTTCAAAAATTAGATAACTATTTGATGTAAAAAACGTTTTGAATAATCCTAAATATAATATTCTTGAAGTAAAATAATTTTAATTTTCTATTGGATATAGTGATTATATTTTTTAAAAGAACAATAATAAATAGCCTAGAATTGAACAAAAACTTGCTAAAATTGACTCTGAATGTACCAGTGATATATAGAATACTAATAAGAATTAAAAAAATAAGTAAAAAAGGCTTAAAAACATATAGTGATAGAAAATATCATTGGAAGTCATCCTATACCTATAGAATATTGAATAAAGATGCGACCTGAAAACTCAAAAGATATAATATCTTTAATAGAACCATAATTATTGGATGATGATATTATACATGAATATTGTATTTGAGATTTAAATGAGGATCTAAATAAAATAGAAATTAATTCTACTTTGGATCATTTTCCTAGGCTAAATGAAATGAATATTTTTGGGACAAAAAGGGAATTTCATGAATTAATTAAATAATAAAGGGGAAGTTACAAGGAATGAAGCTAGAATTCAATATAAGGGATACTCCCAAGTTGAAGGTGTTAATTTTGAATAAAAATTTACTCATGTTTCAAGGTTGGAGGATATCAGAATGTTCCTTATATTTACAGTTTATAGGAAACATGGAATTATCTAATGGATATCAAATCTACCTTTATTAAGGGTGTGTTGTAAGAATAAGTATATATTTTTAACACAAGTGGTTTTATTTTTATAATGATAGGACTATGGTATAAAAATTGAAGAAGTACTTATATGGGTTAAATCAGTCCCCCAAGGCCTTGTATTCAAGGCTGTATATCTTCTTAAAGGAGACAAAATTCACTAAAGTGAAGGTTGAAAACAAAATTCACGTAAAGGAGTTGAATACAGTTAATCATATCATGATAATATATATTGATGAAATTAATTTTGTAGGAGGTAAAGAGAGTTCATTATAAGAGTTTTAAAATAGACAGGGAAACATTTTTAGATGTCTATTCTTGGAGAGATGAGATACATATTGGGATTATAAGTGTGATAATAAGTATAATTTATTTTTTATCCTAAGATAAATATAAAAAATAATTATTGAATAATTTTGAGATGGAAGAATCAAATCTAGTGTATATACTTATACACGTCGGTTTAAGCAATACAAAGATACTGGAGGTGAAAGTATAAATCATAAGGAGTATATAAAAATGATTTATATCATAATCTATTTTAAAACTTCAATACCTAACATTGTGTTTGTAGTGAGTTTATGTTCTAGGTATCATAGTGGTCCTACAAAATCACACTTAATGATTTCTAAGAGTTCCTTAAAAAAAATTATAGGGGATTTGATATTTGAGCAGCTGTACAAGAAAAGGATAAAACATTAATTTTTCTAGATTCACTAATTCATCGTGATTGTGATGATAAAAAAGTACACATTTGGAGGATTATTTCTTCCATGACTATATTGTTCGAGTTGGAATTATAAAAAGCAAAACTCAATCACAATGAGTACCATATAGTCTGAGTATATTTTTTATACTAGTGATTTTACACAGTTTATTTTGATGAGGGAGTAACTTGAGGATTTGAGGGTTAATATTGAAGGACCTTTGAAGATCATATGTAATAAGAAAATTGATATTAATTTTTCTAAAAATTTTATATAACACTAAAGATAAAATAAAGTTGAAATCAGGTTTCACTTCATCATATATACGGTTTACAATGGTGATATAATACTGGAGTTTATTCCTACTAGAGACAAACTTGTTGATATATTCACCAAAGAAATTCCCAAAGATAGGTTGGATATTCTGAGGCTAAAAAAGAATGTTTATCCCTTCCCTCTCTCTTGAGGGAAATTGGGTGTACCCTCATATTTCTTTGTATTTTGTTAAAATGGGGGGAGAATATGGACAAAAATTTATGTAAAAAATAGAGAATAAGTGCCTCTATTATCTACCCTTATTGGAAATCCATGAGCTATTGTTATTATCAAAAGGGGGAGAAAGTTAAACCAAACATTATTGAATTAAGAGGTATTTTATTGAAATTACTTTTAAAAATATTTATTTTCATCAAGGTATGGAATTATATTAAAAAACTACTTTATCTCAGGGTTTAGTATCAAGATGCATCTCATATGAGGTAGGATGTGATTTGACAACTCTTGTATGAGCTATTGAGTTTTGAAAAGTGTCAAAAAAGGTTGAAAACATATCCAAAGGAGGAGATTGAAGTACCCATTAGAATTATTTGAGTATATTTAATATGTTATAATCCATGATCAAGAAGTATTTATAAGTATTAAGAATCTATATAAGATGATTTTATGATATTTAGAAGGCGATGAGTTGATTTGGATATGTTTGTAGTGAAGTTTAAATAAATATGTGTTTATAGAATTCTGAAATTTTGTACACTTTGTGGGGTATACAGACTACTTATAGTTAGTTTTCACTTCATAAAGTTCAAAATTATGAAGAATCGTATTTTTGGAAAATTCATAAACTCTACACTAAAATTCATAAGGGTAATTTAGACAGTGTATAGTTGTTCTAAGTCAACATAAAATAAATTATAGAATTTTTAGATTTTATAAAATGATTTGAGCTCATTTTTTTTAGAATTTTAAGAGTTTATATCATCTAAACCTATATAAAAAGTAAATTTTATATGGTATATCAGGCACTTCATTGATCACATATGTCATGTTGAGTTCAAGAAGTAAGTAGAGTTAAAAAAACTCTACAAAAAAACATAAGGTTCACTAATCCATATGAATATAGGAAGAACTTATGGGTAACTTTATAGGGTTCCCACCTTTATGAAAAAATCAAGTGGATCAACTTCATAGATTATATATCAGATTAATTTACAAAATGAAAAATATTGGAATAAATATTTTGATAATTAGTGATTTACCAATACGATGCTTTACTGATCTTCAAATATTAAAATAAAAAAATATCATCAGTTTTTGGTTCAATACATGATTCAAGATGAGATTATAGGGAGTTTTAATGGGATGTTAATGGAGATTAATTGATAGAATCATGGGTCAATTTTCAAATATATTTCAATTTCAAATATTTAAAATTATTATCTATGGTAAAAGATACAATTATTTAAGGAATTTACATAATTTATTATGGAAAAATTATTCATTATTTTTAAATTATATAAAATTAAAAAATTAATAGAAATTTTTTTTTTGAGAATTGAGAGAAGAATATGAGAATTTTATTCACTGAAGAACTACTTTATTGAAAAAAAGGAGAAGAAGAAGATCATAAACATATTTTGAAACTATGATTTATTACTGGGTTGAGGAAAGATGATCAAGTTTCTAATAATCAAAGTTCTTTTTATTAAGGAGGAATATTATTAATTCATGCATATATCATTTCATACTTAATTTTGTCAATATAAATATGTGAGAGTAAGGATGACTTTCTACTACTGTACAGATACTTTCCTAGTAGTCAAGAGCCTTTTAGAGGAAGAAAATATCATTTATTCTAAATTATCTAGAGGTTATTTTAATAATTTTTTTCATAATAAAGAGTGATGAGGATAATAAAGAACCATTGGTTCCATTAAAAATAATGCCAAACATCATTTTTGGTAAGTGTACTATACCCACCACTTTGGAAAAGTGGATGATACATTCTAAAAAGTTATATGAAACTTGTAAAATTATTTTGATTAATATAAATTATAGTGATAATAAATTATTTATCAAAATTAATGTTTTAAAATAAAAAGGAGTAGGCTCTCACACTAATACCGAAACATTTAAAAATTTCCTATGTGATGTTTTTTCCTCTTATTTTACATATGGGAAATTAAGAGATTATAGAGAGTGGATAATGAATTTAACCAATCACATTGGTTTAATTCAAAATAATGAATTTGTAAAAATTAGGACCACTGATTCACCCACTCAATTATACTATAACTAATCTAGTATCTTAATTTTTAAATAATGACATGCTTTGTTGGTGACATGTTTCATTTAATAAAGAATGTGGTTGATGGGTTTTCTTTTAATTAAGATCTTTCTGATTTTAATAGTGGTATTTTAAAAAGGTTTTGAAGTGTTTTTTATAAAAGGGTTTTTTGTACTTTTTTAATTAATGATTTAAAAATATCTCTTAAAAATTTATCTTAGAGGAAAATGTTTTGAAGGGAAACGTTGTGGTATTTTTGAAATATAATGTTTTTAGAGTGTGATTTTCCAAAAAAGTTTTTTATTTTTTGATTTAATGTTTTTTATTTAAGTTTCATTTCAACAATAATGCTTTAAATTGATGAAATTTTTGTACGAAAAGTTATTGTTTCCTTATAAGGTATTTTTGAGGTTTCTTAACGATATAATAGTTGTGTTGATTGTGTCAATGAAGTGATTATCAATGAGGAGAATAAGTAATTAAGTGGATGTGTTTTCAAAGGATGGGATGACAATGATCAAGGAGAATAATGAGATTTTTTCATATAAGATTATTTAGTTTAGAAATTTTAGGATGTAGGATTGAATATAATTCATGTTATGTGGTTATATCTTCAATGTTATCTCCATGAAAGTTAATTATTTGAATTAAACTTATTGATTTTTATGTATATGTTGAAGATATATTGTCAGATTATATTCCGAGTGTTGTGATTGTGAATTGAAGGAGGATTCATAGGATAAGGTGGTATCAATTTTTTAATAACAAGGAGTGCCAAATTTCTATTGAAGAGTGTGAGGATTCATGATTGGGGAGTGGTTAGAAGTGGTTTAGTTTTATTCTAAACTGATGAAGACTCCATATTAATTTAGATTTGGATTAATAGATGGGGGTTTTAGAAGTGTCCTAAATATAGTGGAAGATAAACCATATTTTCCAAGAAGAATATTATTGGGAAGATTTCCTTATCATGTTTAAGAAGTTTCTTTGTTTTTAGGCGGGTAAGGACATAAAAATAATTTTTTTAAAGTTATTTTATGGAGGATCCTGGGTTCATAATATTGGGATTTTATTTGGGGATTTTATTACCCAATTTACATACCTCTTATCTAAAAAATATGAATGAGAATAATGTTTTGAGTCTTCAAAGAGACTGAGGATTTAATATAGAATGGAATGTTTGTGAGTGAAATCTTGAATGGACGTGAGGGATCACACTGAGATGAAAAAGGGGGTTTATTCTGGGATATTGGAAAAATTGGGGCTAGTGACTAGAGTTTTTGTTCTTGCATTAAGATAATGTAGAGAGTGGGTCAGTCTTTTAGGGTTTGATCATGATTTCATGATTTGGGTTTAGGTATCTCTAAGTGTAACATGTGAGATTATCTGATCTAGTTTCATTGTAATTCATTGGGACATTGATAATATAAGTGTTCTATGGTTTATGGTGTTCCTTGGTTCAGGTGAAGTGTTTTTTTTCAGGTAGTGTAGTTGGATTTCAGTGCGTAGTTAGTTATAATGGAGTGGGATTGTTTTTGAGAATATAAAATGGGCATGTTTTGAGTCAATGGCCATATTAATTTTATATGTAACACTTTTAAATAGTCTTTATAATTATAATTATAAATTTTTATTTCATATTCTAACATTATTTTTCTTAGGTTGTTTTTGAAAATTCGAACTGGATTTGTTTTAATTTAATAATTGATTTAACATTGATTGATTTCATAATTTAAAATGCAAGTAAGTGTATTTGTCATGCTTACTTAAAACATAGTTATTTGAAAATGTGTGATGTTATTGGAAGTTAAAATCCATCTTTTTTTAGAATGAAATTTGTATATATATAATTTCATAAACATTTTTGTTATTATTAAAGGAGAAAAATCAGGCGCATGTGTGTGTGTGTGGGGGGGTGTCAAGCTATAGGTATAAGTGATTTTTTATGATTAGAATCTTACTTTAATTTCCCTATCATATTTGAGTATTTTCAATAACAGTATTCCCATTTGAGAGGTATCTCACAGAGTAGTAAGATTTAGGATATGTCTAGTTGGAGAAGGGATGAAATTGTATTATAGTTTAAGTTTAAAGAGTATTTGATCTAGTTTTAGAAAATGAATCCACCTAGTTGTGTTATGTTTTTAAGGTTAGGGTAGTTTTGGTAGAATATAGTGATTCTATCTTTAAGAGTGTGAGATATAAATACTTGTGATGTTTATTAAATTTTTATGACTTTAAGGTAATATTTTCATGATTATCTCTAAAATTGGCATTATTTGAGATGCATCTTCCTTATATTACATGTTTTATTTGTTTCTATTTCTCTAGATTTTATTATTATTTAGGGTGAGAAACATTTTATAGGTATATAATACAAATCCATGGATTTCTCTTGGTCCTATACGTTATTTTTTTGAGGAATTGGGGGGGGGGGTACTGATAAGAAGTTTAGAGGCGATTAATTTAATATGACTGATGTATTAGCTGAAATATCAGCTATAAATGAATATTTAACCATGAATAAAGAAATTGATTTGTGATTGGTTAGTCAAGGGGAGGGGTTTCTATAGTTTAGTGTGTTGCACCATGGTTTGTGGGGTTGTGATGTGAGGTGATGTGTTGTGGCATGGGGCTTGAGACATGAAATTTTGGTGTGCATATAGTTGAATAGGATTTGATAGTGCACCATGAATATTCATGTTACAACATAGATGTTTTTGGGGGTTATTTTGGTTTAATCATAGATAATGGTCATTTCATCGTGGTGGTTGTACTGTATTATGGATTTGGTTTGGGGATTATTGAGTTTGAGGTAGAGGTCAAGGATTGTACCACGATTATTGGATGTTAAAGTCTTGTGACCTAAAGGTCCAAGTTGTTTCCTGGAATTATATATTTATATCAAATTTAAATTGGTTTACAACCTAATATTTAAAAATGCTTATGTCATGATCTATATATTGAGACACCATTACGATAAGACTATTCTTGTCACACTGTGATGTTAAGTTTTTTGTTTTAAATATAAATTTTGGTTGTTTCTCAAATTATATTATATTACTTTTTCTCCATTCGAACCAAAGGTACCCTGTGGCTCATCTTGGTTTCCCTTTGGTTGTTCTTTACTGGATTTTAATCCTTAACATGGGATGATTGAGATCCTATGATTTGATGTGTGTTATTCTCCCTCTTTTCTCCATTCCTTCTTGTTTATTCTCTTCTTAGGGGTTATTTTAGTTTGGTCCCCTCAACTTAGTGAGTTATTGGCCATGCTTTTGATATATTTTTATTGTTTTTAGTTCTTATAGTGGATCCTTTTGTTTTATGGCATTTGAACATTCTTTCTCCCTTATTATTTCATTAAACTATTTGAGTCTCCAAGTTGAGGTAGTGGATTTGAACTGTATATTTATTTTACTATAAAAAATATGGATTAATAATGATTTAGATTTCAATGGATTATTTTTTATAATTTTCCTAAAAATATAATTAAATCTACGTAAAATAAGTGAATAGACTAGTGTATTCAAGATTGTTTTACATGTTTTAATGAAACTTCCCCATTTATTTTTAATAATAAGAGTTTATGTGATGATTTTTCTACTCTGATGATGTTATTTTTTTAAAGATGTTATTAAAATTATTGGCATGAGTCTAATTTAATAACAAAATAAAAGTGGAAATTATAAAGGATAAATGCGATTCTGAAATCTTTTGTGTCTAAATCCATGTTTAAGATGTTTTATTTATTTAAGAGTCATTTTTAATTCAAATTTGTGAATTTTTTTCTATTATTATTATTAAATTTTTTATCCTACCTATACTTTTTCTAATAACTTAAATAATGTAATGAATGAAAAACATGGATAAAATAGAATTAAATATTGATATTTATTATTCATGAAGTGTTGGATGGATGTGATAATATAATTAATAAAAATTATTAGATATAGTTCATTGTTAAAATTGGTGTGTTTAATATTATAATTGTTTTGTTTCCCATTTTTGGTAGTAATTATACTGGTAGTTGATGTTGTGGTGTGGATATATTGGTGGGGTTGTGTCATAGTTTCCGAAAACATGGTTTAATGATGAATTAAATTAAATAAAGAATGATTTATTGAAAGTTGAATAGGTTGATGGGTTAATATTATGCTAGAAATAATAAAAGGTATGGAAATTTATAAATTAATTGGTGGGTTGTTGTAATGTTATAAATGATTTTATAATAAAATAAGGGTAACAAATTTAATAAAAGGGATGAAATTAAATGTGAAATAATAACTGTAAATTGGCTAGTAATTTATAAATTGTTAATTATGTCATTAAATGTTAATTTAATATTTCTATGTTTCTTATTGAATATAAATACTTGGTAATAAATGGTTGTTTTTTGGAAAAGGAATAGGATTAAACCTTCTCTATTGATCATAAAAAATAATACCTCTTTCAGAATTTTGAAAATATGGAACCCATTACAAGAAAATGAAAAATTACTTAAAATAAAAGACCCCAAGGTCATGATGGAACCATAAGTACAAAGTGAACCAGACATCAATGCGAGAACCCAAAGAATCCTTCTATCCATCACCACCATATAGTACACCAATGAGATTAGTCAAAACAATTAGTCGCCCCCTATACCAAGAAGTTTCACTTTGCTGGCCAACACAACATGTCAGAGCACCTGTCTAACCAACACAAACATGTGAAGGAGAGCCAGATGAAGGGTTACAACACACTATTACCTCTTTCAATCCACCCAAATGAAAGAGAATGTGAGGAACTCACAATATTATCAACCAATTGAGAAGAAAAACCAGACTGGAAACATTGAGGAGTCCATGGAAAGGATCCCATCTGTCTATCAAAAGAGATGACAGAAGGATGAATGATGGGTGTCATCACCACTATCCCACTTTTGAGGTGCCCACCCAATGAAAAATGAAAAATGTGGAACCACCATCCAAATGAAATAATGAAAAACCAGTTCATGTAGAGAAACCTTCACCCTAATAAAAAACAAAACCAAAAGAAACTAGAATATTTCTGGATGGAAAAGACCAAGACCACTAAAATGGTGGTTCAATAACTATCTAACACTAATCAAAGATAACTGATAGTAATACCCATGACCATCATCCACATGATCCACCATCGTAGATCATCAAGCACACCAACCTTTCACAGATGATCCCCAACCACAAACTGAAGGATGAGAAACCCGTCTTGACTACCAGACATCACCACCTGCTAGAATTAATCAACCAACCATATGCTAAAAATCATCTCCATTAAATATTTTATACATCTATGTGTAACCATCACCCATATATCAAACACCACTATTTGAAAACTCCTTATCAATTTTCATGAAAGTCGAATAACACCAGGGGAGCTGAGATCTGGATCAAATCTAGAAGAAGGGTAGTCGAGGGGGATGCACAACAAGATGAACCCAAAAAGATCTGAAATTGAATTTCCATAGAGATGGAAGAAGAAAATATCCTCCAAAAATCTTGAAATAATTGACAACCCCCCCGTACCTATGATAAGGATTTGTGAATCAAACCCACCCCAATCAACACCGCAATGAAGAATAGGAAACCCTAGAGTAGGAGAAGCTTGAACTAGGTTATTTGAGAGACATAAATAACAAATGTTTCGTGATATATCTAGAAATGGGGAGCTAATTTTATTTATGTTGTTTTTTTGTGAGGATATATAGGGATGATATGTCTTGTAGTGATAACAACAGTTGGTGGAGAGAGGTAGTGACAATGAGGTAGTTGTTGTGGGATATAGTAGTGTGGTCTTATATAACATGGAACTTTTGGATGGTTCATGTATTATAATATATTTACTTTAATGTTATTTCTTATCCACCACCACTTGAGTTGGGTAACCCTACCGACACCCATGTGATTTTTAAGTTTTGAGTGTTTCCACCAACATTTAGGTTATAGAGGGAATATATGGTTGAATACTCCCACAAAATTTTTTACACTTCATATGTAGTATGAAATATGATGGATCATGGTTGGTATATATATGGGATTTAATGGATCAAGGTTATATAAAATAAACCAACCTAGGTTGACTCGACTCATCACTTGAGATGCTCCGCTACAAGGCTCGAAGTGTGTTCCCAATCACTATGATATGGTGATATGTAGCATAGAATGACACATAACCATTTGGGAATGATTTCCCCTTTGAAAATATATAGTAAGCACTACATGAATTATAAATCAATGATAATAAATAAGATACATAAACAAATATAAACATTCAATCATAGTTTACAAAACAATGACTAAAATTAGATATCATAAACATTGAAACTTAATTATTTATAAATAGAACATACATATGATATCCACAGGATAACATATACAAAATCTCGAAAAAGGGATAAAGAAAAAGTGTCCAATACATAACATCCCAAATTTTATAAAATACCGAAACTACTCTACATGAGATAACTTCATGAGACTGTCATCTCCACCATCCCAACTAACCATAGACTAGGTAACCAAGAGGAGACACAAAACAACATGGCTCACTTAAATTTACCTATAAAACAAATTCTTTATATGAACAATGACATATGTAGGGTGTGAGGCACAATGATCAATAGGATACCACCATGAATCTATGTAAGGTCTCTCTCTATGAAAACTTATAACTCTAATTTGAAAACCTTTTTCAAAACAAGTTCTGTTTTAAAACATCACTTTATGAATTACATTGGTTTTCCTCAAAACATTAAATATTTCAAAAATATGTATAAGTAAGGATTGATTAGTAGGATGTAAAACTATATATCATAAAAAATCCAACCCACCCAAAATGGAATGAACAAAAGAATAAAAATAAGTATGAAAAACATCATATATCTAATTAAAAAGGGTTTAGTCATAAAATCATGGGAATAAAAATTAATTAAGGAATAATAATTAATCATCACGGGATCTAACTATTGGAGTTGGTGTCCTAGGACCTACTTTTTGTACTTTGATTATATGAATATTCAATTTATTGAATATTAATAAAACTTATTATTTCATATTGTTTGTTGCTCTATAAGACATTAATGTAATAATTTACTAGAGTATAAATTGAATTGATAAGGTCATATATGTTCCTTTTTATGATTAGAACCTTGATGTTATATGATGATATTCTCAAATAATGGTCTATGGTTGGATAACATACTATGATGGGACACATAGTACATAGACTATTAGGTGTGAGTACTCATAAGAAGATATGGATTTTTCTCACGAAGTTCACACATGGTAATCTCTAATATGGGAGATTAGAAGAAAAACCTACTAGTAGTAATTCATCATATTTTGGTGTCCTCAAATATTTTTATCTATGAGCATATGAGATGGTCCTTAGACTTTAATTTTTTTTATTAATGCATGTTAATACTTCCGTACTTATATGTATTTCATAAACCATGAAGATAACAGTTCATAGAAAAGTTGGATACAATGGGTTAATAAAGAGTGACATGTCATTAATGCATAAGTTGAGGAAGGATTTTTACCTTAAATCTTTATGTAAGTGGATATCTCAAACCATTTATTGGAATAAAACCGTCACATTAATTTTCATGGCCATTTTATAAGGATGTGTCTATTTTAGATAGTCAAAGAAATACATATCGAACAAATAGGTTGGTGACATGGATATGCAAACTTCTTGATAAGATATTGTGATAAATAGATTATATTAAACTATTAGATTTTGTATGAGGTTTTAAATGTTGTGAAATTAAGTTCTTTCTCTTGGGTTCCTTGACCCGTTTCTGAACAATAATCTTGGAACTTAGGAAACCCTACCTAAATCCAAAAAGAAATAATCCTAGAGGGTCACACACTAAGTGTTTTCGTTGATCTCGATAAAATTATATTTGTGTTTTATTAATGGAATAAATATTATTCTAAAGTATGAGGAATTATTTTATATAAGTTATATTGATCACATAAATTTAATAAATATTTATTTTCCAGCTTGTGAATAAAATATTTATTTTATTTACTAAATATTTTAATAAATATTTATTCACTAGATTGTGAATAAAATGTTTATTTATGAATAAAATATTTATTCAGTTATTCAAAAAAGTCTTGAGGACTTCGAATGGACTAAGACAGATTCTAGTGAAAAATATTAATTAAAAAACTATTATATAATATTTTTTATTGTGCAGGTTGGCGCATTCCACAAAATAAAAATTATATATAATTATTATTATGCAGCATGAGATTTATTAAAGGTAATAAATGTTATTTAATGGATAATATGAAATTAAATAATAATTTAACTTAAATCCCAACTCTATAAAGAGGAAGCTATGTATATTATGTAGAGTATCCAAAATTGAGAATAGAGAATTGTTGCGCATAACTAATTCTCTCTCAACTCCTCCTTCTCATTACCACTCAAGAACAAGAGGTGAAAGAGAGATTTATTCATGACCAAACAAATATCGATCAAGAACGAACAATACAAGACATTCGACTTTCCGCGTTAACACTCAGAGATCGAGTGGTGTTTCTCAAAGATCATAAGAGCATGTGTGGATCACTACTGAAGGGATTCTATACATGGATCCTCACAACATAACGAAGGTAATATAAAAGGATCTTTTCAGATGATCAACATTCACCAACAAAAATTTTCCTAATCCCAATTATTTATTTCTTCATATATTAAATAAACTGATTATAAATTTGACGTGCAAGATCCTCTCTCTTGGTTTCAAGCAATGATTATTGAAATAAATTTTAATTATTTTTCCACCTCCGCACACTTTCGATGCACCCAAAATCAACACTAACAACTGCAGTATAGTGTGACTTATTGTTAGACATAATTTCATAGTCGTCTAAGCACATAAAATAATTTTGGAAGATCTATCTATCTTCCCCAGGCCTTACGATACTTCCATGGGCACTATTAGTCTATATGGACACCTTTTTTAAGCATTCTTAGTCATCCTCCCATGGGATCTCTTTCTTCCCTTAGATAACCCTCCCTGGTTAGTCCATTACATTAGCTAATGTTTTAATTATCTAATTTACCACACAAATCCCCAAGGTATCTCATGTTCCACCCCTTTCCAATCACATAAACACTTAACAAATAACAATTTAATAAAACAAAATAAATAAAAAACATCATTCACATGGTATGAAATTTTCAAATAACCCTTTTTAAATCCATTTAAAACCACAAAACCCCCTTAAATAATTTTATCAAACACATTCCATGCATTAAAACCACTTCCTTTTAAAAATTCACTTTAAACCATAAAATTTTCATTTCATTGTATATATCACAACAAGCATGGATAAACCATAAATAATAACACAATTCAAGGTTAATTTGATAAAAAAACCAAATGAAATCTATAATAAATGGTAAAACCTGGAAAATCACACTTCAATAGAGATATATATCTCAAAACCAAATCAAAACTCTTCATATTCAACAAAATGACAATGTTTAGGAAATAGAGGGACTCACACACCTAAAACACAAATAAAAACATGAATTAACCATCCACAAACCTAGGTACAACCAAATACCAATATAGGGTTTAAAAAATCCATAGAAATAGATGAACAAAGGAAAAAAGGGCGGAGGATGAATAAATCAAGAAGAACCAATATTACCTCAAGATAAACCCACAAATATCCAAGAAAAATCCACCAAAATCCAAGGGGGGAATCTCTAAGACAGGAGAAAGAGGCCGTCTATGAATGGAGAGGAAAATATAAGGATTTGGGTTAAATATCGACAAGGGAAAATTGGTAAAAATTTAAAATTTTAATGAGATTGAAAAACCACATAGTTTGGATACACGATAAGGTAAACAACAACCCAACTAGGAGGGATACACTAACTACCTAAACAAGATCCATACAATTCTTGGACTCCACTAAATAGTTTTAAAAACCATGTGAAAATCATGCCAAATGGCATTATCCCCCAAACAACCATTTTTCACAATTAGTTTCACGGTTACTACTAACCGTATGTTACCCATCTGTGAGGTTCAATTTCTCAAAAAAAAAGATATTACTAAACTAAAACACCTATAAATTACCAGAGTAAATAAATTAATAAATAAAACTCAAAACAAAGCATACTAATGACTCTACATGTGTCAAAATTCTCCCCACCATGTCACTTTCTGTCCCTAGAAATTCCTCAAGGCTCTTTAGAATAAAAAAAGTTATTCCACTAATCTAAACCAAATAATCACACTCCCATATCTCATAGATATCACCACTATGATACTAAATAAAACAAACCAATGAGACCAACTTACCATAGAAAACCTTATTTTTATAATCTATAATACAAATTGGTTGCTCCATAATGGTGATGTTAGGATCCACCTTCCAATATTCCCCTCATATCACATGAGATGGGTCTAGATTTTAATTCTTTAACTAGGTTTCATGGAATAAATCATGAAACATTGTCAAACTTGGTAGAAATTCTAACTGATATGATACCATAACAAGATTATCCCTAATCTAAAATGTCCCAACATAATATGGTGCCAACTTATCCTGCCTTCCCAAGTGACAATGTATAGTCTAATAAATACTCATATAAACACCTAATCACCAACATCATGATTTAATAGTTAATGAAGTTGATTGAAATGTTATTTTTGGTTACTATGAGCTGTTTCTATCCTCTTTTGAATCAACTATAATTTTTAAATCATCTCTTTGATGAGACTCAGTCCTGATAATGAATGCTTACTCAGCCCATCTCAACATGATTGGGATCAGCACAAATACCCATATAACAAATTAAAAGAAGCCATATATTTTATGTATTGGTAAATATTGTTTTAAAAAGTCATATAATGATATATTCCTATCCCTTGAACCCCCTAAGTCAAGAATGTATCAACGAAGCATATCATCAAGAATCTGGATGACCCGGTCAATCTGACTATCCATATGTGGGTGATAAGTCATGATCAACTTTAAATGGGTTCACATGGATTTATGGATACTATTTAGAAACTAATAAGTAAAATGGGTTTCTTGATTTGAATATATCACTAAGGGAATTCCATAAAGCCCAATGATCTCCCATACATAAAGGTCCTCGAGGTCCTTTAACTTCATCGGCTCATTAATGTGAAAAAGTGGTCCAAATTAGTCCAAAAATCCATAATCACTAAAATATCATCTTTATCATGAGGATTATCAGGCTGAAAAATCACAAAGTCCATGGAAATATAATCCCACTTACATAGAATAATGGGAAGTTGCTAAAGCAACCCGACTAGCCTCCAATGCTCATATTTGATCCTTTGACTTGTAAAAAAGAAGAATAAAATATACACAACCAACCATATCATCTTGGGATATTGGTGTTGGATTATATGTGTATAAAACATATTGGTATCCCCCAAGTGAATGGCCCAACGTGAATAATCTCTATTGTGCATCACCTTATACCACAAGGTCAAAAGAACTTCTGACCACTTCATGATACAGAAATCACTATTGGGAGACTAAGACCAATCACTTGAGGTATCCCCACTATTTAAAACCTAGATAATCTAATATTAGTCAAGGTTAGATGCTTTGTCATATCTAACAAGATAATAAGTGGAGGAAATGACTCAAACACTGGTTAAGAACATCTTCTATCTATACCCATACACCTCTAGACCCATATCAATAAACAAACGCATCTTCCTCTACTCATATATTAATTATTTTATTTCATGTATTAGTAAATTTTTTATCAAGGCATCAGAGACCACATTAACCTTTCCAAGGGTATATGTGATATTGTAATCAAAGGTCTAAATATACCCCCCTTAGAATCTTTTCATGAGGTTCAAGTCCCTCTGGATGAAAATATACTTCATGATCTTATGATCTAAATAAATTATAAACTACTAATTGAAAAGGTAATGGTGAAAATTATTTAATACATGTGTCACAACCACCAACTCTTTCTCATGGGTGGTGTAAGTACTCTCATGTGGGTGTATTTGAAGAGAGAAATAAGCCACCACATGATCCTATATTAGTGCACACCCCAACCCCACACTCGAGGCATCACAATACACTACACATCCCTTCCTTGGATTAAGAAGAATCAAAATTAGTGATTATGTAAACCTAACCTTAAACACATAAATATAATATTGACACTTATCACTCCACTAAAAATTCACTTCATTTCATGTAAATTCTATCAAATAAGAAGCTGTCCTAGATAAGTCTCATATAAAGTGATTATAATACTGAAACAAACCCAAAATCTCTTGATCTCAAACATGTTCTTGGGCCACCCCCAATACATGCACATTTGGATATTCTCAGGTTTAACTAAAATCCCATACTCAAAAATCACAAAAACCAAAAAACTTACCACTTATATAAAAAACTAAATTTTGGATAACTTCCAATATAAGTGATGTTCTCTCAAGATTCCCAAAATAAAACTTAGATGGCCTCCATGTTCCTCCTATATCTTAGAATACAAAAAGGTATCATCCATGAACATGACCATAAAGGAGTCCAAAATGTAATGAAAGGCTCAGTTCATCAAATCTATAAATAGCATAGGATCATTGGTAAAGAAAAACAACATAACCAAAAACTCAAAATTCCATTGCCATCTCCTGAAGGTGGTCTTAGGAACATCCTATTCATGGAACCTCAAATAGTGATACCCTGACCTTAAGTCGATTTTTGAAAACCACTAGGGTCTTATAAGTCGATAAAAAATATCATCTATTTAAGGAAAAGCATATTTATTCTTTACATTCACTGATTTAGCTTATGATAATTGATGAAAATTCAAGGAATCCCATCTTCCTTATTTGAAAAAATAACTAGAAATTCTCATAATGACATGATAGGATGAATAGACCTGTTTATTTCAAGGTCCTTCAACCCAAAATTTTACTCCTTCAACTTTGTAGGATTCATTTGGTATGATGGTAAGGAAATGAGTCTTTTCCTGGGGAGAAAAATGATAGTGAACTTAACCTCCCATTGGGGAAGAAACCCAAAAAAATCATCCAGAAACACCTAAGGGAACAAGTTCACAACCACTAGAATATTAAAATATCAAAACTTCCCATGAATTCAAAGAAAAACCTAGATAATTTACATGAAATTGTCCCTAATTTTGGAGAAATGGTTCCTTCCCTCCCTGAAATCAGATACCAATCACCCTGAATGATGTGAGTGTTACCATCAGAAGAAAGAAAATGGACCCAGTAGTGAAAAAATTCAATATGAGAATTAAAATTGTTCATCCAATCCATATTTATGATGAGATAAAAATCTTTAGGTTCAACACAAGGAAGTCCCACACAAATTCAATATCAGGAACTAAAACAAAAAACTCTGAGCATTTAAATACTTTCTCTTTTATTCTTCCCAACATGTTTTTAGATCTATAAAAAATCGAATCAAATCCACTCATAAAACCAAAATAATAAGAAAAATTAATGAGATAAAGGAATGGTAAGTACCCATGTCAAAAAAGGCTAAATCCATAGAAGAACCAATAAATACTTTATCTCTCATGGTGGATAACTCATATTTAAATCCCTTAGGTTCTACATCTACTTTATAAAGATGTCATGAATTAAACCCAACCTAAGCCTTCTTATTCAATTTAGAATCACCTCTTGACTGAGGGTGAGATACCACACCCTTATAATCATCTAATCATATAAATATACCTTTAGAAAAAGAAGAAAGAACTCCACCCCTCAAAGGGAAGTCTTACAAAAGCACTAAAGATGACCCAGATGCCCACACAGGTGGAACATCCTAATGGCCTCTTGGAAACCATGTTTGGTATGTCTAGACATCTCAAATTAGTAACAAGCCACTATATTACACCCAGAAGAAGACACTGGTGTTGAACTTGATGACTACTGATCATCCTTGACACTACCATAATATGTTCCATCCCACTTCCTCTTTTATCCAGAGGAAGAGCTATTAATACGATCCACTACTGAAGAAATCCAACTAATACCCATTTTCATGTGAAATTCCACCTCATCCATACACTATTTATCGAACATCTTATCATAATTTGGTGGGAAAAGGAGAATAATAATTGTTCGGATCTTGTCCTATATACCCATTTCAAAATAATAGGCCTTAAGGTAGTCATTTTTATGGATATTGGGAGATAAATGAATGAGATCATCAAACCTATTAGCATATTATATCACATAATAGTCTCAATACAACATATTTATGAACTCATGGGACTTCACCACCTTTAGTGTCTTAATATAAAACATCCAATTAAAATACTTTTGAAAGTAGTCTAGATGATATTCTCATTCCTATTTGATTTCACCATGTATTCCCTCCACTTCCCATCTAGTCCTTACAACATGTAAGTTGAGAATCCCAAATTCTAGGCTTCATGGGTCTTCAGAAAAAGAATAATACACTTGAACCTTTATACATATTCGTCACACTCATGGGTACCTTTGTCAACAAAGAAAATTTTTGGGTTTTTTCTTTGTAAACTTTTGAGCATGGTCCATTGTCCATGCCTAACCCTTTACCCCTATTTAAATAAGGAATAAATAGTTTGGATCATCGATTACACTATAGAAGGATTGACCATAGGGGTTTCATATGAAGCATGCTCTACTGCACCCTCCATTGATCTAGAATATTCCCTTCTAAGAGGACATTTCTACAAAATACAAGACAAATACTCATTCAATACATGATTGAATCTCAACCAAAACCAAATAACACATAAAAAAACCTTACAATGGGTATAAAAATACATCATTAACATAACCAACACTTTAAAATGAATAAGGGGTTTAAATATTAAAATTTTAATCAATTTTACATTATTCATAGTATGGTCGCTTAATTTATAAAATTGTCTGCTGACCATGAAAAATATCATTGGTTAGATAATAGACATAACTCCATGAGCTCCACATTGTTTCTACCACCAATTAATTTTTTTTCACCCCTTCTTTCCACCCTTATTTCAACCTAAAACTCCAAATTTCTAAAAACCACTCATGGTTTCTTCTTGAAACACATAGTAAATAGTTGAACAAACACCAGATCTCATCAAAACAACCCAAAATCAGGTTTAAATTATAAACACGATTCACAAAAACCCAGGGGAACTTGAGGTTTGGCACAACAAAGAGCTTGTTAAGAACACCTAAAAACTTACCTCTCAATCCCCAAATATCCTATCTCACATATAACACTAACCCCCCCAAACAAAAAATCATTTGATACTATTTGGTAATAAATAAGCCTAGGTTGACTAGATCCATCATTAGATCCACTAAACCATAAGGAATTAAGTGCACTATCAATTTCCATGGGTTGGTGGTAATCATGGGGGAATCAAACATAACCATTAGGGAATGGTTTCACCCTTTGAAATATAGCATTACCCCTGTATGAATTAGACATCCACACTAACAAATAAGAATAATTAATAGATATAAACATCCAATCCGGGTATACATAATGATGACGAAAAGAAGATATCATAAACATCAATACTTTACAATTTTTAAACAATACAAACATATAATATCTATAAGTCAACATAAAAAAATCTAAAATTAGGGATCAAGACCAAAGTGGATAATAAATAACATAATAAATAGTAAAAAATCTAAAAACTAATCTATATGAGCTAACTCCATGAGACCTTCATCTCCATAATCCCAAAAAACTATAAACAAAACAATAAAGAGGATATATATAATGACATGGTTACCTTACCATTACATGTGTCTTAAAAAAATCTACATATATATGTTGGAATATATAGGATGTGAGGAAAAAATTCAAGTAGGATACCCCCATGAATATATCTAAGTTATTTTTTCATATAAAATAATAACTCTAATTTGAAAACCATTTTCAAAACAAGTTAAGTATTAAAGCATAACTTTAGAAATTATTTTTATTTTCCTCAAATAATTCTATATTTTAAAATTATGTATAATTAAGGATTAATAAGTAGGAAGTGAAACCAAATTGACTAAAAAACCAACTCAACCAAACATGGCATGGTCACAAGCATAAATATATGCATGAACAAAATCATATATCCAATAAAAAGGATTTGAGGCAAACATTAATGGGAATACAAATAAAAAAGTCATAAAAAATAATAATCATGGAATCTAACTAATGGAATATCTTTTTAATTATTCTTAGAAAAAATTCACTAGATGGATAAGAATTAAAAATAAATTTGGAAGATCAGTCAATATTCTTTGGGCCCAATGATACTTCCATGGGGACTCTCAGTCCACATGGACTCATTTTGGAAGATCCCTTAGTCTTCCCCCATGTTCTCTCAAAATCCATTGGATAATCCCCTCTAGCTATTCCGTAACAGAGGATATGGTTTCAATTATCTTTGTCACCACACACACACACCTAATGTCTCCCATGTTCCACCCATTCCTAATTGCACAAACATATAGAAAGTTACAATTTCATAAACCAAACATGACCATAATAAAAAATCACTATTTTCATGGTAAAAAATTTTCAAATCCCCCTTTTTAATTCTATTTAAAACCATAAAAACTCATCAATTCATTTTATCAAACACATTCCATGAATTAAAATAAATTCCTTTCTTTAAAAGGCCCATTAAAACATTAAACTTCCATTTCATTTCATAAATCACAGCCAGAATAGATATTCCATCAATAATAACACAATTACAGAGAAATTTGATAAAGAAAAACCAAATGAAATCAAGAATAAATGGTAAGACATGAAAAAACCCCAAAATAGTGACACCCACCACAAAACCAAACCAAAAATTTTCAACATCGATGAAAACCATAATATTCAGATAGGATGTGTCCTTAGAAACATTAAAAAACAAGAAACAACATGAATCCACAATACACAGCCCCAGGTTCATAAATATTAATGACAAGGTTTTTAAATCTATATAAATGGATGACTAAAGGAATATAAATAGTGGAGGAGTAATAAATCATGAAGAACAAAGATCACCTTAAGATAAACCACAAAATATCCACAAAAATCCATAACAATTTAAGGGGAAAAGATCCAATCCAAGGGGGAGAATATGTGTGTGATTGGGGATAAAAATAAGTGTATTAGGGTTAAATAATGACATAGGAAAATGGTAAAAAAATAAAATTTTAATGAGCTAAAAAACCTACACATTTTGGGTGTGCGATTTGGAAAACCATGCGCCAACCGTACAGAAACTAATACCTTCCCAAACTAAAGATGTGTAGTTTTTGGATTCCACCACATGGTTTGAAAGAATATGTGAAAATTGTTTCAAACCACACTATCCCCTAAAATCCCTTACCACTTAGTTAACCATACAATTATTACTAACCATGCACTACCCATGCACTAGGGTTTTCCCCCCAAAATTGTGGTTCTCAACCTCAAACTCCCAGAACCTACTAGAGAAAATAAAAAAATAAATGAAACTCAAAATAAAGTATAAAAAATATCCCAATGGGTTTCAAATTATTGTATAAATGTACTGACTAACATGGTTTTGTGATTGTGATTTGGATACATAGCAGGGGATGTAGATATAATTTGGATGATAAAAGCTTCAAGTCCTTCATGTTTATATTACCCTACTATTATATGGATTTCATGTGCATTTATGATATGGTGATATGGAATGTGGAAGTTTTTTTGGATATGTGGTTGGTTGATTGTGGTTATAAGGATATGGAAGTTAATGAAGCATATGATGTAAACCATTTAGGGGAGAGATAATCTAGTGTAGTGGGAAAATAATTGTGGGGTACATTTTTACTTATAATTTTTGGTATTATTTTACCACTTTTTGTGAGATAGTGGGTGAGTGATACTTAATGAGGATGGGTGGTAGTTTACCTGGCTTAGGTTATGAGTTGATTTTAAATTTTTTCATTGATTCTTTTATATGTTTGTTACATATTTTCATGTGATATTTTGAGGATTATATTATTGAGGATACTTGTATGATCACCTTTCTCTCTATCCATCTTTATTTATATATATATATATTTGTGTGTGTGTGTCTTATATTTTTAAGATGGAGTGGGTGACTAGGCTGGGTCATACTAGCTTATGGCGATCATCATAGTTTATATATGTTTGAGGTGTTTCTTCCATAAAAGTTACTATTGGTGTTCTAATTTAGAGTCTTATTTATGTATGAAATTCTTATTAATTTTTTGGGTTGGTTGTATTTATATTCATGGTTTTTATTAGATTTTTTATCTTATTTTACAAGAATTTATGAGGGTAATTCTTCCAATATATGAGTTTTGAAAACCATGGTGCCAGTCAACAACGCATGGATTATTATAGGTGAGCTTCAGGGGTCACTCCCATATTCCCTACTAACATAAGAGGGGTTCTAATTGGGGTGGATCATGAAATTTATAGCATTACATAATTCATAATTATAATTATTTAAAATATGTATTATCAATACTCTATTAATTATATAACAACCTGTGTTCACAACCTCAACCCAAAAATAAGCTGGTAAATCTTACTTGTCAATGATAGTCTAGCTTATTTCATAGAGAGTTCCATTTTTCTTTAAAACAACACATTTTTTAGGTGTTCTAAGGATAAATAATTTATGGTTATAACTATATTATGAGTATAAATATTAAAACTCTTGAGTTTTATAATCATAATCATGGTCAATTATCAAGGTATTTATGGTATGTCTATTAAGGTTTTACACTATTTATTTCAATTTTGAAAAAATAGGAAGAATTTGCACTTTTTTTATCTAATAATTACATCTATGTGAGTTCTGAGTAGGAATACACAATGAAATATGTATAGTTCAATACACCTATACAAGAGACTATAAAATTATTAAATAAATCCATATTAACTCACTCTAGTGGTTGAGATGTAGTTACCTATTTTTATGGTTTGAAACAAATTTTTTTATTCTTACCCTTTTAACATGAGTTAATTTTTTTACTATTTGTGGATCTAGATTCAGGAGATATTTAATTAACATTCTTTTAATAAGTTTTTAAACTGACTGCACATTATAGTGTCAATGTCTCCTATGAAAAAACCATGATTTTCTATAAAAAACAATAATTTAGGAAACATGTAGGGAGAATAAAGAATTTAAATAATCTTTATTAACATTAAAATTTCTCTTTGAAAAAGAAGGATCATAATTAAAAGTATAAAATGTGATTGCATCATAAAATTAACATGATAACCATTATCACAGATATGGATAATAATAAACGGATTATACTTTAATCTATTTAAAAATAAATCTTTGAAAATAAGTAATAATTTGGACACACCAACATTTATAAGACTAATTTTTTTTCATTTTTCATTGTATCTAAGTGAAACATGTTCTCTATCAACTTTTACTTTGATTTAAATCTAGAGTAGTCACCATCCATGCGTCTAAAACTTCCACTATCTAAGTACCAAAAAAATCTGCTAGTTTTCTTTAGTTGGGTGACCTATAACAAATTCAAGTTAACAATCATTTTATACCCAGTTTTTTTGTGTCTAAAAAAATTATTATTAAGTTATTTTAGAATCAATAATTGTTCCATAGATATATTATAAGTAGAATAAAATCCCTTTTAAAATAGATCTATTTTAGGTTCATAAAAATGGGTGTTAGTTTTTAGATATTTATTTTTACTATTTTATATATTTCCACACATTATATATACTAAATATCATTTTATTGGATAAAAATATAACTAGGGAAATCTATTTTTATAATATTTTCTTTATTTTCCATATTAAAATCATATACCATTACTTGATATGGAAATTTCAACAATCATAAAAACATCTCTAAATCCCATAAAAATTATTAAACTTTTCAAAATCAATTTTAAACAATTTATTTTTACAAAGATAATTTTAAAAAAAATTAACTTCTAGAACATCCTTATCTTTTATTAGCAGTACATGTCTATTTTTATGAATTTTTGTACTTTTATTTAAATTTATTCATAGTTTCTTCTAGAATAAAAAAATTATCTTCCAAATATTTAAAAAATATAATATATTGATGAATATTTTTATTATCTAAAAAATACATAAAAGTGTAATGTACCTCTGAGTGTGATTCCATAAAACATAGGCTGATTTTCTCTTATGGTTCATTATGATCACTTAATTCCAAGATACTAAAACTATCCTCCAAATCACTCCATATATATCCTTTTATGGGTTTATTTTTATATTTTCATTTCTAGTATTTCTTCTTAAATTTTAATTTATATAGTAACCTTTAATGTGTCCCTTATTATTAAATACATAACAAACAAATTTTGTAAAAACATTATCTATTGTCAATTAATCTTTTCGATTAATATTTCCACTAGAATTTAAGTATCTTTTGAATAGAATGTTTTTATTATGATTTTTTATATATCTTATAAATTTGATCCATATCCTCACTATCATCATCATCATAACTATCACTACTAATTAATTACACAACAATCATCTTTCCTTTTATAGATTATTTTAAGGTAGTGGGTTTCTTCTTAGGTAAATCTTCATTATTATTTCTTGACTTGATGTTCCCTTATGAACCATTAGTTTTCCAACTAGAACCTTAGCTTTGAGCGCATCATTGTCACAATTATACCTTTTTTGTAATAGTTTTAATTATTTATTTCTCTATTAAACTTTTTATTAGTCTCATTACCTATTACATTTGATTTATTTTAAATCTATGAGATATCAAAGTATTGGTGATATTATTAAATTCGTAGTCCATTTACAATAAAGATATATATTCATAAGATTTTTTTTAAAAGTACAATTCTTGGTCGTGAATATATTTAATCTCATATCATTTACATTGTCTATTACCCCATGGTAAATAACCAAGGTTTCCCATATTTTATACATGATTTCATATAGTGACAGTTGATTAAATTCATCATCACCCAAATTACCAACAACTACATATATTAAATTATATTTATACTTAAAATCAGATATAGGGGTATCACTATAATACTTTTTATGAAACTTATGTTTCTTCTACCTATTTTAAATATACCCCATATATCAAAGCCCAATATTTTTAGATGATTTTTAATTTTGATCTTATACGGAGAGTTATTGGTTCAATTGAAGTAGGAAGGTATATTGGTAAAATAAAATTTCTATGTAGAATACTTCATGATTATTAGTGAAAGATCTTAACCTTTTTGACTTTATAAATTCCAAACATATAACACTTGTGATTAAATTATAGTAAGTAATCTTTTCTTTCTAAAGAAACAATATCATAATGCACATAACATTATTCAAGAATATGATTGAAACCTAAAATATCAGTTATTAAAAATTTAATTTGATGAAGTTAATTTTATTTTTAAAATAATCAATTTACCATTTAATTATTGTTAGTTTTTTTATATTTTTCAGAAATAGTTCATTTTTGTGTGAATAATAAAAAAACATTGAATTTACAAAAAACGCCACTTTTATAACATTATATTGACATAAGTATAACTTAAAAGATCATGAAATATTATTTATTTAACAAATATATATTTAATAAGTAATATAATTCCTATTAAAATATAATTTTTACCTTAGAAATATATTCTTTACATTTTAGATATCAATATAATGTTTTTGTCCAAAAAAAACTATTTTCACTCTTTTCTATTAATAAAGTATTTAAATAGTTCCATTAGTTTTTGTTTTGAATTTAAAAAAAAATAAATCTAATTTTCTTTAAAATAATCCAATTAATTGATTTGGTATAAAAATTATATTTTTTTCTTTAAAATATTTTTTTTATGATTGAAATAAACATGTTCTAAAAATAGTTTTCATTGTATTTTTCACACTTATATAAAGAATAAATCTAAGACATATAAAAATTTAATTTTAAAGAATGAAATCCAAATTTGGAGTAAGTATAATTAATTTTATTAAATAAGTTCAACTTCATTGTTTTTATAATGAATAGTAAAAAGATTAAAAAATTCTTACCACATTTAAGGTTAAAATGTGTTTACTAGGGGTTAAAATAAGAGATAAGGGTAGAGATGCTATCTAAACATGTATAAATAAATTTTTTTTTGTTTTATTTAGTCCTTAAAATCATAATATTTACAAAAATTACAATTTTGAGCCACTTTCTCAAGAAAAATACTATATTATTATGATATTTGAAGTAATTCCAAGTGAGTACTTTCCCTCACTTATAAAAGGGTACCAATTATCCTATCTTATTAAAAAAATATTAAGCAACTTATAACTACTAATACCTGAAAAAATAACATCCCAACCTTCCTCCCTTTGACCTAGAGGCTTTGGTATCATCAAAGGACCAACCTCAAAGGCTTGTGGTGTAATCCGAAGGTGGGTTTCTAAAGAAGAGGTATAACTTTTAACCAGCAATTTTCATTTTATTTCCTATTCTAATTTATTAAAATATTATAAAACCAAGATCATATAATAAAATTTTATATATAATAAAACTTCATTATGATGGTGTAACATCCCATGTTCATCTCCTTTCAATCATATAGAATAATGAAAACATTACATAAGTGTATGTATGTCTTACTGCCTCCACGTAGTAGTGTAATTTATTTTTCATCACCACTTTTCTTGGATAATTATAAAGATATAAGTAATGAATATATATGATATTTATAAAATTATTATTATAATAAAAATATAATATATCATTTAAATTCATACCCTTCCAATCGATAAAAAAAAGATAGCGTCACTCGTATGTACGTGTGGACTGCCACATCCATGAATAGAATTCCCTATGTTTTCATGAAATAATTTAAAACACGATTATTAATATATATATAATTAATATATATTATATTTATATCATTATTAACATTATATATGTGATGTAACCATGATAAAGAAAAAAATATCGAAACTACAGAACAAAAACTTATAAGAAAAACAAAAAGATTAACACTCAGAAACAACAGTTTTAATAATGAATTATCAAAAAAAGGTGTTTAAATATTATATGAAAACAATATATGATAATATAACTATTTATATGGTTATATTATTAAATTATAAAATATTTAAATTTTTTATATAGGAGGATACGATTACTTATAAAAAAAGTCTGACCTAAGGTAAGGATTTATTTTATAGTCTCATCATTATTTCGGAATATTTTTTTTAAGTTTACATTAGGGAAATTAATTGATATTTATATCTTAAAAAAAATTAATCTACATTTATTATTTATTACAATTAAAAGTTTCACTTTCATTTTCCCCTCTCAAAGTACTCAAAATTCTGAAATACTTTTTTAAGGAAAACATACTTTTTTTCTTTCGGTCAGAAATATTTTACATCCATGTAAAACTTTTATTGAAAATATTTTCTAGAATGTTTTTACTATTCTAAAATAAATGATTAACATAATTTTTACCCAAATCTTACTTTCCATAAAAAGTTTTTAAAGAAATATTCTTATCATTTTTTGAATGTGTAACTTTTTATCGAAGGTTTGTAAAAAATATTTATTTTAATATACATTGCATGAATAAATTTTACCACCATCATGAATAATATTTAATTTGAAGATTAATTTTTATGTTTATATGGTTATTTACAAATAAAATATTTTTACGAATATTTTGGAAAATTTTATATTTTAAATATGTGATTTCAAAATGAAAAGGATATTTTCCTCAAGAAATACTCTGGTGATCTTTTCAAAATATTTTAATCTATTTCAAAATCATTTGATGAATTTTATTATTTAATGAGGTTATACTCTAATGATACTACCCAAAATATTTCTACAGATGACTTATGATCGTTTTAAATGGGTAATGTTTTGACATTCCTTATTCTAGTTGTTCAGATACAGATAGTTATTGATTATTAAATCATATTGATTAAGTTTTATTATTAATATATATGATTAATTTATTAGTATTATTAAGTGACCGGTGGGGAATAGAATTACATAGACCCTAGATGAATTTTTAGGCATTAGGAGATAAATTAAGTTGGTTATTTGGCATATGACTTACCTATTTATGTAAGATGTATTGGTATGATGCATTAGTAAGAAGTTTAATATGTCTGACATTATGCATTCCATAATTATAAAATCAGTTATTGATATTTATGTGAAAATTTGAATGTTTACATTATTCATGGATAAGTTTCAAGATCATGTGATTATTTATATGATATTATTTGATCATATTTTACTCCTGCCTTATTATTCATTCCTTATTTATTCTATAATAGTTTCTACTGTAAGAATTCCCTTACGGAGCATATGAGTGCACCCTTTTATTTTATTTCTTTTCCCTATGATTCTATCCAGTTTACTATAATTGATATGGAAGGATATTCTAGAGGTAATAATAATTTTATCAAATAAAATACTATGTTGTGTTTTATTTTTACAAATGTATTATAATATTAAAGCATATATCTAGTTTTCTAAGACTACTAAACTATTAAATCCATTGGGACGTGATCACTTGTATCTAGTTACAATGTAATAATGTAACAATTGGCTCTGGGATACTAGGGTCAGGGGTGTTACATAAAAATTGGTAACAAAAAATAATAAATAGAGTTTGGAATTTCTCTATTACCAATTTTTATCCATAATAAGCTCAATAAGGGGTGGGTGGGGGAGGGGGAACTTAGAAAATATAATTTTAAAGTAGAAAACTAGAACTTTTAACATTATTGATAAAATTATATCAAGTCAAATAAATATATTTATAAAAACAATGAAAGATAACATTTAGAGTTTTATAAAAAAAATTTAAATCAATGAGAAAAAATAGTTAAAAACAACTTTGAAGATAATATACGTATTAAATAGTTTTATTCACACCAAAACTAAAACCAAAATAGAAGTTATAGTTCATTATATCATGATTTTTTTAAATAATTAACAATATAATATTTAGTTTAACTTTATTTTCCTTTATAATATGAAATAAAAAACGGTGACATTCAATTCCACTCCATGGAACCACCTCAAAAAACTAATAGGAATATAATAATAAAATATGAAAAATGAAAATAGTATAAAAACTCTTCTTTATATTAAATGAGATATAAATAAAAAATAACATGTAAAAAAAGATCATTACCTATGAAAAATAATAAAAACATAGAAAATGAACGATTGAGGAAATATTTAGTATAAACTTTTATTATTTTTTATGAGGTTTGGTTTGATAATAAAGGATATATTCTATGGTATCTCCTTTTACAAGGAAATAAATTTGTCATTTAGCTTAATGTTGGTTTTCCTCACTTGATTTTATTTATGAAAAAAAATATTTATAAATTTTTTTACGAAGAGTTAAAGTTTATATCATTTGTTTTTCTCTTTTATGAGGGACTTCCTCACACACAAACACACATACTTTCTTGAAAAAAATATCCATTGATATTCAATGATTATATTATTTGGATTGATAAATTAGTCATCATCAATCCTCTATCTAGATAATTATATTAAATTACTTAAATGAAAGTGTGATGGTCATTGGAATATTGAATAATTAATACTCAAATATTTAGCCATAGTTAATTGAAGTAGATTCCAAAATCACATAATCCTTTATTCATGGTCGGTTGAAGAAGATATGAAAGTATCTATGAAAAATTCATCACGTTAGTTTTTCCTTATTCATAGTTGGTTGGCTATTCTATCAAAGTTATTTGAATTGAATATGATGGACTTTTCAATATTTTGAGATATTATTCCTGGTTAGTTTGTCCTTATATCATGGTAGGACTAACTAGTTTTGAATCAATAAATTCTATAATCATTGTTAGTGGAATTTTATTCCATGTTTTATTGAACAGAGTGTGAAATACAGAAATATGTTTTTTTCTAAGTGACTATAATATATTTATAAATTTTTCCTTCATATAAAAAATATATTAATCATAAAAATTATTTTTGGATTAATATAAATAAATTATTATACTTGGTTTGAAAATGTAAAAAATACTCATCCATAAATAACAATATATAAAAATTAATGTAATGTAAAGTATGAAAAATTAATTCCATAAAATATTTTTCCCAACATGGGAATATCCTGAAATGATCAAACCTCACAATTACCACACCTAGGTTAGTTAAAAGGCTAAAAGTGACAGTACAATAATATTTTTAGTAGGGAAGAGACCAATATCTTTCAAAAATAAAGAATACACTAAAATATAAAATATATTTGAACTATGAAATCTGTAAATACAATAAATATATCCACCAATGAATAATTAAATAAACCATTAATATAAAATATATTATACAGGAGAATATAAATATATATATCCAAGTCATGTAAAAAAAAATCATATAATCAACATAAAATTTCATGAAAATAACTATAGGGTAAGACTCATGGTATCAAAATGCCGAAATATCTAAACACTTAATGAAACTATCCATAGAAATGAATCAATCATCAAAAATTCCATAGATCACTTATGGACTAGTCCTATCGACTCCATGATCACTAAAATATCGTAAAATATATAAATTATTTTCAAAACCATGAACAACTATTAAATAGGCACCCTTATTTGAGATAACCCAAATATAAAATACATAGAGTTTATATCATTTTTAATATTTATACATCATATATCATGAATAAAAATAAAATTGCAATAAATAATAGTTTTAGTGTATTTGGAGACCATATACATAACCATCTTATTATACAATAGTGCTTTAACATATCCTTTAAAATTATCTACACATGATTTAATCCAAGAGATATCCCTGTATATAAGTTCTTAGGGAAGTAGGAAAAATATTAAAAGGGTGGTATAAAACACTAAATAAATGCATAAAATTTTAATGAGTTAGAGATGATTTATTAGTAGACCATAATAATGTGAGAAAACATAAACAAAATAGAAATACCTAATTAATAAAATAAGATCGTGGAATCAAGATAAGTGATCATGATACATGATAACATAATCATAGATCAGTACATAGGAGTATAGAAAATAATAAAATGTCCCATGGAATAAGAATATAAAACCATACGAATAATCATGAACGATGGATGCATAACATATGAATGTGAAAAAAGCTTAAGCATAAGAAATCATAACACATGTCAAGTATATTTTCCAATACCATCAAAAAATTATAGACAAAGCTAATCATATCATGTACATGGATAACATAATGGATTAAGATAACCTCCTATATCCCATAACATAATCATATCTTGAGATATAATTTTTACCCAATGAATGGTGGGACATTTTAGTGATTCTAGTTTTGTCTATATGAAGATTTATAATATTTTAATTGATAATTTTGGGATGATTCACTGGGATATCATAGAGTTACATGGATTTTAGATCCTCAATTATAATAAGTCACACACACCTGGTCACCCCAATGGGTCTAGCCTCCTCCCTCTATACTAGATAGCCTAAAGGCATTTTTATATGATCCCAAATGACCCCCCTTTTTACTAAATAATCCAAATAGTACCCGATTATTTTTAGACATTGACCAATTAGGGTTCATATCCCCCATGCATGCATGACTATACATAACACATCCATGTATAAAGCACCAAATCTATACAACTCCATCAATAGCTATGCACACCCTAAAAGGATAATTTGTTCTTGTAATTCTGTGCAAGCCCCATTGTGACATGTTACTAAGAATATCACCCACTTTCCATCATCTCCATAATCCAAGAATACCAACCTATCTAACGACTGACCACTGTGTCCTTCATCTTTGATGTTTTCAGATAGAACTATGTCCCACTATAGCAAAGAAACCACCATATTCTGTGAATCCCATCATCAAGATATATTCCTACCTTCCATCAGTAAGCATACTATAAAAAACGTGACCTTTTCATCACAAATCCCACCTAATAGAAAGAAAAATCCCACTTGTATGAGCTAACCAAATATCAAATCCCACAAATGTGTATAACCAAGGTGTTTTGAATTCCCAAACAGTGATGTAGTGGTTAATATCAATTCCACTTGAACATATTCCCATTTGTATGATCCTTGATAATAATATATTGAAAGAATATATATTTTTATTACATTCATAGAAATTTACTATAATTATGAATTTAATTCTAAAAAAGCCTCATATGGGAAATCCAATACTATGATCACATATATAAAGGATTGATTACTTTAAGAACAATGCAATATTATTTTTCATTGAGTCCCAAGGGTTTAGGTAAACAAAGATGAATATTATTAATTAAATTAAATAATTTTAATCAATCAATCAATTGATTTATTAATGCAATATCTACAAACATGGAATCAATAATTTACAACCCCTTATTTAAACCCATATTTCTCTAATTATAGGGTTAGTCACATAAAACCTGGAATTATAGAAGGAAGAATAAAATGTGATCAAAGGAGACTCATGGGGATAAGGAACAAAATTTTTCATCAAAATTGTTAGTGGGCCTCTCATCGAGTGAAAACCCCTTCACCAAATAATCCAAATATAAAGTATAAATTTGTTATTTCTATGATTCCCTACTCTATTTGATTTATGAAATGATTTTTTTTCATTGTAATATTATTTTTCTCAAATATAATGGCCCTAAAAACTTATTGTTTTCAATATTGGCCTGAATATTCATAGTTTCTATGTTTACAACCACCATTTTATGAATTATGTATCAATTATTGATGGTTATGCCTTTAAACTACCATATGTTATCATCACCTTTAATTTTCCTTGGGTTTTCCTCCCCTGTTCTTCATATATTCATCATCATCCTTCATTTGGATTGTAGTTTGAGAAATCATGGCATGATTCGATGTGATATAAAATTATAGAATGATAAACTATTTTTTTTTGTGATCAAGGATGGAGTTTGAGACATGTGAGGTGTTTTTTGGTTAATGGAGGATTCCAGGATAGTGTGATGACATATGTTTAATGGAGAACTGAGGTGTAAGTTCATTAATGGTGATTAAAATATTTTTTATGGATATTGATGCCCAAAAAATCAACCCTTGGAACTACTGTATCCATGAATGAGGCCTTTGGTGAGGATTTTGGATTGATTGGAGGAGAGAATAGTCATGTCAGGTGATTTCTAGATGTTCTATAGATTCTATGTTTGTAATAAAAAACACATAAAATGTGTTATATATTCAAACTTTTTATAATTCCCTAATAGTGGAAGATATTGTTAATTTTGGAGATAAATATCCCATTCCATGTTGCAAAGTGAACATGCTATGTTACTCTATTTAACCAACTCAACATGTATAAGGAGTACACACCAAGGTGTATAATTGGAAACACAAGACATATATTCATTGGGATAAACTATGTGATTTGACTCATACATGACGCATGACATGATGATATATTCCATGTACGTCACCGATCCCACAAGCCATGTACCCCATTGTACACGCTATGTGGGTGGAGAATTTCAAGCTATGTGGTGAGTTGGTACATTGATAAGGAAACCTATAAGGGGATACACACCATGTTTCTCCCAAGTATATATAGTGAACTTTTCTAGACATAGTGTCTTTTTTTATTCCCTTGGTTAGGACTCAATTGAATGAAAATTAATAACCTATATTGAGTGTATTTCTACATAGAACACAATGGTATGGTCTGTTCGTCCATTCTAGGCTATTTGTAACGTAAGATAGGAATTATTCAGATTTAGCTCCATTAGTCTATCAAAGGTGATTAGGGTGTGATATTCATATCATTAAGAGTTGGTACTCTATTTATATAATGTTTTTGATAGTTAATGAGTAACTTTTATTCATTCTAGAGTTTGGTACTCCCCAAAAAACTTAGGGAATGGGTCTTCTAGATTTGATTAGGTTCGATACTACCTTAGTAATGATGCGGTGTGAATCATCCCCACATGGATGATAGGGTTTGATAGTTCCTCAAATGAATAGGTGAACATGTCCTCTATCCATGGCGTCAGTACTCTATCAACCAATTTCTTAATCCTTTGTAAGGCACAGGTTCCCTACTGCAGTTTTAGAGTGGTTATGTGGGTTTCTAGATTTGGGTAGTGCAAATCCTTGGAGCGATGTACTAATTTACCAGGAAGATAGTTATGAAGAATAAGACCTTCTCATATGTCCAAATTTATATTTTTTAAACCATATTTATGTTTAAATAGGAAATTCATTCATTCCTAACTTTATGGTTTTGAGTAAACTAGTATTGTGTTGTTACTTTGTGGTTTTTAGGGAATAATACTAGGTATGTATATACTCATTCTTGTACATATGTCTTCACTCACATGTTTAATGTTTTGTGTATATGCCAAGAAGTTTAATGATTAACTTATTTGCCTATGAATTGGTGGATTTAAGAATACTTGGAGGTGGTTGTAGTCGTTGGTGGATTCATCTGGAGCTCATTCATTATAGGGACCCTTCCACCTTAGTTGTTAGATTGGGTTTCACTTTCTAGTTGTTGGGAACATGTCTCGAATTCTTTTTATTTGGAATGTATTGTGATTTTTAACCCTTATTGATTGTATAGGTTATTTTATATATTATATATATATATTTCACTTCACCCCTTTTATGTATTCTTCATTATTATATCTCCTTTAAGGTGTATGTTTCATATAGGTTTATTATTCCAAGGAATCCCATCATGTGATATATGACTAATCAATGCTAGTTAATAGAATCTGACCTATTAATGGTGGGCTTGAGGTGGAATAATCAACATACCATCACCTAAGAGGGGTCCCGATGGGCTTGGTTGTATCAAAGTGGCATCAGAGAGTGTTTTTCCTAGGGATAAAGTTTAGAGTTAGGTTTTTATTAAGGACTTGTTTGTGAAATTAGGTAAAAAATGTTAAATTGTAATTACTCAAAATTTTATGACTTATTTCTCTTTAAATAAATTTAATTTGTTTAGCATCATTCTTATAATGCAACACCAAGTTTAAATGAACCACGTTATACTATTGAATTATTATTATTTAAATATGACCATTATAACCTAGACGTTGAATTAGAAGTATGAATAGGAACACATACTTTATGAAAAATTTGTATAAAAGTTTTATAATATTTAATTGTATTTATTAATTCATAATAATAATTACATAATATTCATTAAATTCATTTTATACTTCAAAAATATGTTTTCTTAAAAATTGGGTTTTATTTCATTTTTATGCATGAAAATTATAAATAATTTCTAAAATTTTTAAAAATATTATTTAATGAAATGAATATAGTTTTTTAAATCAATGTTTGAATATTAACTTAGGGTAAATGTTTTGGATTTTTCTAAAAAACTTCATTTTTGGGTGAATAGTAAAATATATTGATTTTTTTTAAGAAATTGTCTTTTGTTTTCATACAATACAAAGTAAAATTCTATTTTATATTGGTTTTAAATTTTAATAAGTTCATTTTTATTAAAAATTTTATAATCAATTTCATTTTAATCTTACATTTTTTTATATAATTTTTTTTATATATAAAAGAATTTTTTTCTGGAAAACCATTTTTCATTGCATTTTGTAGGTTTTTAAAATTAATTATTGATAATTATATAAATTGAATTTGATAAAATAGAATCCAATTTTTTAATCAAAATTTATAAATATTTTAATGAGGTGACTTTCATTTTTAGTCATTATGAATAGTACCTTTGGTATAAAATTTGTAACCACAATAAGAGTTAAAATGGGTTAAAAGGGTTAAAACTAAAATGATAACAGTTAAAATGAAATGAAAACTGATATAAATTATATTTTATGGTTATATTTCAACCCTATATCATATAATATTTTAATACGGGTCATTTTGGGTTCATTATTCTTGAATAAGACATTAACATATTTTAATCATTTGAAAAATTCCAAGTGTATCCTCTCCCTCACTTATAAATGGACACCCCATTTCTTCTTTTCTCTACACTTAAATATCCACTTATTTTAACAACCCATGTTTTTTGGATTATTTTTTTGTATTTAATTCATTCGATTTTATATTTTTCATTTCACACAACCCTGAATATAACTTCTGTTATATGAAAGCACTATGTTTTTCATGCATTTCACGCAACATCATTTTAAAATTGAACTACATAAAACACTTAGATTAGCTTGAGATATACAAAACAATATTTTTGTATTGTTTTATACACAATTAAAATTTCCTTCGATGGATTTAATGACACATAAGGATGAGTTTTACCGAACTACAATATACTATTAATATAGTTACCAAAATGTTATTATAGTTATCATAGAGACATTAGAATGGAAGATATAAATGATATTAACTAAATTACAAAACAATTTTTAACACATGTCTATAAAATAATCATTTTTTTATAAATTAGTTATAAATTAAAGTAATTACTATTGGAAAATAAATGAATTGCCTTTTTAAGAAAATAATTTATCAATGTACAAACACAATTTTATCTCAATAAATTAAAAAAAAACTTTAGATTAATATTTTTAATAAAATTTATATATTAAATATTCAATAATATTTTTCTACACTCATCCAATATATTTGAGAGGTATAATATAATAATAAATCTTATTTTATGAATAAAAAATGTATTTTTCTAAAATATAATTTCACCACCGTTTAATGGAGATCCTATTTTAAATGTAATTTTTAAAACTTTATATTTTTTTTAAAAAATTAAACTTAATTTAATAAATCATAATATAAAAATTTAATTTGGTTTAATTTTTTGTATTTTCCTAATAATTTTTATTTTTTGATGAATAGTTAAAAACATTGAATTTTAATTGAAACCCATATTTTCATCTTTTTTATATAGTTAAATTATATTTTAAATTTGGTTTAAAGTATATCTAGATAAATTATAAATATATTAATAAAATTTATTTCATTTTAATCAATTTAATAATGAAATTAGATATAAAAATATTTCAATCTTTTGAAAACTTTCACTTTTAAAACTCATTGTTTTGTACCGTCTGTGGGATTAATTTTAAATTAATTTATGAAAAATATATATTTAGAATTTATAAAAATGGATTAAAAAATTTTAATCAGAATAATATATATTTTCTAGAAATTTTAACTTAGTTTTTTTACCAAAAATATTATTGAAAATAATTAAAATTAATTACAGCGATTAAGGTAAAAATGAGTTTACTTAATGGTTAAACTTTAACTTAAGGGAAAAAATAACATAGAAACATGTACAAAAGACAATGTATGGCCATATTTCAGTCATATCATCCCTTTTATCAAATATAGATCCTTATTAGAGGCACATTATGTAAGGGAGACCTCATAATGATGTTTTCCTTTTCGTATTAACAAGAATGCCACTCCTCCTCCACTATAAAAAGACACTTACCCCCACACTTATTCAAACCTATATATCCATTTGGATCATAAAAAACCTGAAAAATTAAGATTTAAGACTCCATAAATTTATCATATAATCCTCCATTTGGGAATAAATATAACCAAAGAATCCCTTTGGTGAAAACCAAAAGGAGTTACCTGAAGAAGAGGTAACAATCTTCAACAAGAAATTTTATTTTATTTATTTCTAGAACCATTGAATCATTCTTATTATATGATTATATAACAACCTAAGTATCTTAAATATAATAATATTTTGTTATTTTAAGGTTTTTACCTACACCCACACCTAATTCCATCAAATGGGATATACAATCATTGTCCGTGTGTACGACAGACTACCGCCTTGCTAGCATATGTCGTTCGTTCATCCATTACCACCTATAAAGTATAGAAATAATGACAGACCTAATTTTTTATATGATATATATGCTATTTATGATATCTTTATTCTTATGGAATTATTATATAACACATACCTCCTAGATTTCAATTTTTTGGGAATACAATAACATCATTTTTGGATGTGTGGACTACCGTCTCCTAAAAGTGATGTGATTCGTTCACGCTTCATGTGAAATGTGTTAAGGATGAGTTTATTAAAAATATGAGATATTTATGACATAATAATTATATGTGGAAGATAATACACACACACACACACACACACTATTTACATTTCATTAATTTAAAATACAACAGGAGAATGGAAACAAAGTTTATGAATACATACAACCTACCGTCTCCATGAATGTTTTATTTCATTTAATATTTATATATTTTATATATTATTATAAATAATTATATAATGAATTTATATGATATTTATATCATGTTTTAAATTATGTAAATAAGTAAATCATGACCTATGTAAGAGGATCAACACTAACATGTCAAAACATATACAAAAAACAAAACGATTATTACCCGAAATGTGACTTTAACAAGAAAGTGTTAATAAATTGGCAATATAATGTCATAATAAAATTATATATATTATTATATATAATAATATGGTTATTTTTTTATTTAAAATGAACTTATATTTATTATACATGAGTTTTTAATGTGTATGAATAAAGTCAAGACTTAAGGTAAGGGTTTTATCATCTCATTTTTATTTTTATGAGATATATTATATATTCACCACTTATTCTTATTTTGTGGTGTATATCCTACCCTATGACATGTGATATTAGGAATTTAATTTTTATTATGATATTAAATGTTTCAATTCATATTATAATTTCAAATATCTCAGGATTCAAAAATTACTCAAGTAGTAATGGATTTCTGTCTCACTTTTATTTTTCCATGACACACAACCCATGTTCACCAATTATTTCTTGTATGTGATGTGCATAATTACCATGAATGTATTTAATGATTCTTATAATAGGAATTATTTTTATTTACATATACATTTTAGGATATATCATTAATGGGGTTTATGGTTAAAATGTTATTAAAGAGATAAGGAAAATTGGTCTCAATTTTCCTTCTTTGAGAAAGATTATATGTTTTTAAAATATATTATTTTATGAGTTGTATATACTTCCCCTTTGACATGTTATATCATAAATTTACTTATTTTCATTATATTTTATGCTTCAGGTAATTTTATTCTTTTCATGGGGATTATGATTCAATGTTACCAACGTGGTAAGATTTCATTGTTATAATCTCCTTGTTTATCCAAATTGTTTATGATTATAATTCCATTGATGAAATATTATGATCCATCTCTCAATAAATCTCATGAATTTTCTTATTCTATGGTTATTCCAGTTATTTTAAATTAATTGTACTATTATTCCACTCTTTTTTTCTTAATATATTTAAAAAACTATTTTAAGTGAATCTAACATTATTTCTCTATCTAGTTAGAAATATATGTTATTTAAAAAAATGTTTTCTAAAAACGTTTTAAAAATGTTTATAAATGATATTTAAATTTAATTTTCAATGATAATAAATTTTAAATTGTTTTATGTTTTAAAAAGTTTTTAAAATTCTTTTCAAATCTTATTTTATAACTATTAAAAGTTATTTTCAAAGAAAAATGTTTTAAAAAATGTTTTATGTTTAAAAAGTGTTTTAAATGACTTTCAAAGCTTCCTTTACATGTTTTCAAAGATATTTTAAAATAAAAAGGTTTTCAAAATTTTTTATCTTTAAAAAGTTTTTTAAATGATATTCAAATCTTCCTTTATATGTTTTCAAAAGGTCATTTTTAAATAAAAGGATTTCAAACATTCTTTTTATGTTTTTGAAGCTATTTTCAAAGATAATGGTTTTCAAAAATGTTTTATGTTCTAAAAATAATTTTTTAAATAGAAAAGGATATTTTAATCAAGAAAGTATATAAATTATTTTTAAATCTTAAATTATAAATTTTCAATGTGGTTTTTAAAGAAAATGACTTTGAAAATGTTTTATGTTTTAAAAATGGATTTTAAAATAAATGTTATTTTACATTAAGAGATGATCCAAGTGATCTTTAAAAATTAATATCCATATAAGATGATACCCTTTGATATATTTAATGATTTAAATGGGATATAATACAAGGGAACCATTCTTATTATTTCTTTGAATGGTTTATGATTAGGATGAAAAGTGTTTATGAAACCCATTATCTTCTATTGGTTATACCATGATAAAATGCTTATGAAACCCACTTTCTTTAATGGGTTATTATATGATTATGAAACCTGTATATTTTCCACATGTTATGATATGATGAAATGTTTATGATACACATTTCATTTCATTGGTTATGATATGATGTTTATAAAACCCATATCTTTTTATGAGTCATGATATGATAAATGTTTTATTATATTGTGACACACATATGTATGATTTCATTATGTAATGGGTGGGAACTATATCTCCCTAAAATTAATTGGGAAAAGATTTATATATCATGATATAATAATGGAAAAAAGTCAATGGGATTGATCCATGATGGGAAGAAGTTGTAACCTGATCCACTATGAAGAAAGGACTTCCAATGGTGATGGTGGTGTGTCCCTCCCAGGAGGTGTAAAAGCCTTTGCGTGAACTTAATTAATTGTTCAAAATGTTATGAGTGAACCTCATTACATGTTCATAATGTTATGAGTGAACTTGATTAAAAGTTCATAATGTTATGTATGGACTTGGTTGTATGTCCATATGTTTATGCGTAGACCTCATTACATGTTCACAATGTTATGAGTGAACCATATTACATGTTCATAATGTTATGAATGAACTTGATTAAATGTTCATAATTTTATGCATGGACCTGGTTGCATGTATATATGTTTATGTGTGGACATAATTACGTGTTCACAATGTTGTGAGTGAACCTTATTACATGTTCAAAATGTTATGCATGGACCTGGATACATGTCCATAAGTTTATGAGAGGGCCTTATTTCATGTCCTTAACTTGATGAGTGAACCTTTATCTACTTATACTTGTTCAAAATGTTATAAGATGATTTTTATGCCACAAATCTATGTATTATACCTATGATATTCTCACATGTTACATGTTATTGATTATCTTATGATTCATATATTATGAACTGCTAATCTTTATTCCATGGATCATAATTATGGTATTAGATATGCATGGGATGATCTTATAATGTTACGATAATGTTCTCATACCATTATTCTCATCATTATGCTTATATATCTCTTTATTTACCCTTTCTATGCATCTGAGATCTCTATTTCTTATCATTCCTTTCCTCAGGTTATAAAGAAAAGATTTAAGTATGAGTAATAAATGGGAATATATTTATGGGATGATTTGGAGATCTTTCACCTAGTTAGAAGAATTGTGTTCCTTGTTTTCATTGACATAAAATACTATGATCCTCGGGCATGTATTTTTGTAATTTGTAAAATATTCATCTAAAATGAAGTAATATCCATGTATGTTAAGAACGGGTCTCTATAATTATCTTGGAAAATACATACCCAAATCCATTTCTAACATCCCTCAACATTTCCTATAGTTTCAATTTTTATTAAAATACCACCCTATGAAGGATTTAGGTATAAATATAAGGAGGTTGTTTGATGAATACATTTAGTTATTAACCAAGATCTTTCAATTTTATTTCTTCTTCAATATTATATAAAGAAATTATATCCATCATAAATTTATGAATCAAGTATCATCAATATAATTATATGTTATTATGATGATGGAAAATCCATTTTTGTAACGTCCCAGATCCGGGTGCCACACAACGGGTGCCCCGAACCCGGTTGGTCACACGACCTGAAGCGCATTTCCCCAAAATGCCAGATGTTTTCGACTAGCAGCGAGGGCCTAGGACTGATAGTGGGGAAACAATTCCCTCATTTGTCAAAGTTCAGTGTAGAGAAATAAATATAAAACAAAAAAGTGGAAGCAGTAAACAATATAAACCTAAAATGGACAACAGAACTGAAGTAGATGATATCCAATAGTCATATATATGATGATGCAATATGTCCCTAACTCTAAGAAGGCATCCAAATAGGATACATTGCAATCAGATACAACACAACCCAAAGTACAAAGTACAGTCAAACAAAACCATGACAGTGTCATGAGAACTTAGTAGCATTGCAAGCCTAAGCTCGGTCCCATGCTCTCCTACTCCTCTGCAACAATCATGTACCTGGGTAGGGACCCTTTCCCTAATCGACACCTGCAACCACCAAAGGCCTGTGCCCAACTATCAGTGAAAAAGTACAACAACAGTGTGCAGTAATGAAATGAAGTAAACTAGGAAGTACTCAAAAGTAACTATTCCTACCAGTTACATTGCCATTTTAAGAACTATTTAACAATTCCAAGCATATGATTTAGATTAATAGATACAACATAAGAAATCACCATAGTGAATATTAAAAGTAATCATTATGCTCAGATAGATGAACCGTTTCCCTCAGGATAAACAAAACCTTTCCCTTAGGCTAAACAAAACCTTGGCCTTAGGTTAAACAGAACCTTGACCTCAGGCTAAACAAAACCTTTCCCTCAGGCTAAACAGAACCTTTCCCTTAGTCTAAACAGAACCTTTCCCTCGGGCTAAATAGAACCTTGACCTTAGGCTGAACATAAGCTTTCCCTCAGGCTAAATATAACCTTTCCCTCTGGCTAAATAGAACAAAAGCAAGTAACTAGGCCGAGACAAAAGAATAATCAAGAAATTTACATATGTTTCTTCTCAAGAAAACTGAAAACCTGTTATAATCATGGAATACCGATGGGTATCTTGGAAAAATGGCTAAACCTGGGAAAAACACCCTCAGGGTGGCCCTGGATCAAAGAAATGATCCCAAACAGCAGTTTATACACAATCATAAGATTACCTATGCAAATCTAGGTATCTAAATAGTCAAGGCCTCAGCTACAAGACACCCTCAACCTGGGCGTGTGGCACAACGGTGCACAAAATCAACTCGATAGTTGGAAATAAACACAAGACCACCTACCTTGATCTCCTCTGATCGATATAAGTGGAAGGAACCTCCCGAAGCAACCAATAATGACGTAGATCTGAGATAAAACATTACCCGTTCAAACCCAAATATCTTCCCTTAGGGAAATAATTAGAAAGAGAGGTTCAAGAAGAGATAAGATCTCGCCCGTACGGTTCAAACGAGATCAGCAGCAGTGGAATCCGAGTCCCAATGTGCGATCGAGAGCTCTTCCAATTCCCAACCTCCTCTCCCATGGAACTTGGTGAGTTCTATGACTCCTCTGCCGAATGAGGAGGCTACTACCTATTTTTAACAAAAAACATAACTACACGGCGTGTACTCTCAAGTACACAGTGTGTACTTTCCATTTTTTAACTGTTCCATTGGAGGCTTCTTTCCACCGCCTCACTGTTCATTTGCTAACTTGATTACACAACATGTATTACTAAGTACATGGCGTGTAGTAACATTCCTCTAGTGCCTACTTTCACCACCTTACTGTTCACCTACCGACTAATTACATAGAGTGTATTACAAAGTACATGGCGTGTAGTTAGTTTTTACAACTTTAATCGCTGACAAGCCTACACACCCTGTATTCTCATCCCACATGGCCAAAGTACACTGAGTGTGTACAAAAGTATACAGCGTGTACCCATAAATTTGGGATTTTCAAACATTTCCCTTGTTTTCTCAAAAACACTTAAGGAAAATTGAAAAGAAGAAACACGTACCTCAAGAATAAGAATAGGGTTCTTAAAAACTTCCCCCCTTAAAGCAATTTTTCCCTGAATTTCCCTTCCAAGGGTGGTGAAGATAAATCTGAGAACAACTCTGTCCATTAAGCATGTACGTCGGTCTCTCGTTCCCAGGTTTCATCCTGCACTCATCCATGCTACCAAAGCACCTGTACAAGGGGAACTGACCGCCCTCAGAGAACCTTCGAGCCCCTATCAACAATATGAATCAGATTCTCCTTAAATGATGCATCGACCTGATGTTCAACCTCGTCGGGATGAAAAATGTGAGATGGGTCTAAGTGATAATGGCGCAGCTGAGATACATGGAAGACATCACGCATGGCCTGGTACCTCTGTGGTAACTGCAACCGATAGGAAACCAGACCGACCCTCTCCAGAATCTCAAATGGACCTATATACCTTGGAAAAAGTTTACCCTATCTCGTGATTTGCTCGTGTACCAACCTCAGTGAAACACGCAAGAAAACCTGATCCCTGACCACGAAATACAAGGGTCTTCTATGGCGATCAGCATAAGATTTCTGACGAGACAGTGTAGTATCCATCCGCTTCTGAATCAACTGGACCTGCTCTGAAGTTTCCTACATGAGACATGGCCCCAGTAAAGCTGCCTCACCTGCCTCGAACCAGCATAAGGGTGATCGACATGGTCTACCATATAAATCCTCATAAGGTGCCATCTTAATAGTTTCCTGGAAAATATTATTGTAGTAAAACTCGACCATGGGTATATGCTTCTCCCAAGAGCCCCCAAAGTCCAGGATGCATGCATGAAACATGTCCTCCTGCACCTGTATCGTACGCTCCAACTGGCCATCGGTCTGAGGGTGGTAAGCTGTGCTTAGAAGCACCTGTATACCTAGTTCCCTCTGAAAACTCTTCTATAAATGAGATGTAAAACAAGATTCCCTATCTAAAAAGGTAGAATGAGGGACCCCATGAAGACGTACTATCTCTCAGATATACAACTTCCCAAGCTCATCAACACTGAAGGCCTCCTTGATAGAAAAAAGTGATCTACCTTCGTAAGTCTATCCACACCAACCCATAAGACATCATTACCTCAAGGTGACCTCAGCAACCCAGTCACGAAGTCCATCGCGACATCATCTTATTTCCACTCTAGAATGGGTAATAGTTGTAACAGTATGGATGGCCTCTAATGCTCCACCTTCACCTACTGACAGGTGGAACATCTCGTAACAAAACCATCTACCTCTCTTTTCATACCTAGCCACCAATACTGACGTCTCAAGTTACGATACACTTTGGTAACTCCTGGATGCACTACCCAAGCTGAAGTATGATATTCCCACATCAACTCTTCACGTATATCACCTGGAACCCACACTCGTCCATGGATATGCAGTACCTCATCATCACCTATCAACCAACCAGGAGGAGGGTCCTCACTAGCCACTGAATCTCATAGAACTAGGCCTTCTGAATCTAATAGTTGTCTTATCCTCACTATATCTAGGAGGGTAGAAGTTACAACTAAGGATGAAAGATAGGTTCACCCATGACTATCATGCACCTACAAATGCATCTCAGAGAACAAATCCATAAGCTTCCACTCACCACTGACCTCCTGCATTGCCTGTATCTGAGTCCTTCTACTCAGTGCATCAACTACTGCATTACCCTTACCAGGTGTATAGGAAAGCTCAAAGTCGAAGGACTGAAGGTATTAAACCCACCTTCGCTATCTCCAATTAAACTCACACTGGGTAAAGATGTATTTAAGACTTTTTTGGTCCGTAAACACCACAAAATGTTCTCCCAAGAGATAATGTCTCCAACATTGTGACGCACGAACAACTGCAACCAACTCGAGATCATGTGTCGTGTAATTTTTCTCATGCGGCCTCAACTACCGAGACCCATATGCAACCACTCGATCACCCTGCATCAACACTAATCCCATCCCAATACCTGATGCATCACAGTAAACTGTATAGATCCTCCCAAGATCTGGATGTATCAGGAATGTTGCTGATGTCAACCTTCCCTTCAGCTCCTGAAAGGTTGTCTCGTATGCTTCAGACCAAATAAAATTCATACCCTTCTTTGTCAAACCTGTAAACGGCGCTGCTAAGTAGAAGAAGTCCTGTATAAAGCAACTGTAGTAACCATCCATCCCCAAGAAACTTTGTATTTCAAACATGTTCTTCGGTTGTTCCCAAGAAACTACTGCTCTCACTTTCTCTAGGTCTACCACAAATCCTTCCTCTGAGATAATATAACCCAGGAAGTGAATCTGGTCTATCCAAAAGTGGAACTTTGAGAGCTTATCATATAACTAATGCTCTCTCAGTGTACTCAGTACGATATCAAGATGGGTGGCATGGTTGTGTCAAGTGTGAGAGTACACCAAGATATTTTCCAGGAAGACTACCACCAAAGAATCCAGCTATGGGTGGAATACACGATTCATCCGAGCCATGAAAACTAATGGCACATTTTTGAGTCTGAATGGCATGAACAAATACTCGTATAGACTATATATGCTCTGAAATGATTTATGTGGTATGTCTGATGGTCTAACGAGCAACTCATGATATTCGGATGTCAAGTCAATCTTTGAGAACACTCGTGCTCCCCAAAGTTGATAAAAAAGATAATCAATCCTCAGCAAGGGATATCGGTTCCTGACCGTCAACTAGTTTATCTTTAAATAATCCACACAAAGTCTGAGGGTACCATCTGCCTTCATCACAAAAAGGATAGGAGAACCCCAAGGAGAAGTACTGGGTTAGATGAAACCCTTTTCCTGCAACTCCTCTAACAACCTCTTGAGCTCCTACAACTCTGGTGTAGGCATCCTGTAAGTAGGAATGGACACCGATGCCTCCCATGGCACAAGCTCAATAAGGAGATACACATATCTCCTTGGAGGTATACCTTAAAGTCATACAAGAAGATATCCTTGAAATGATTAACCACAGGAGGGAAATCTTTCTGACAAGTTCCCCAGTCATCCAGATATAAACTCACAATCTGGGATGTCACTCCACCTATCCCATGATGCTTAGGTCCTGCTCGGCTCGCCTGTACATCCCATTCGCCCATGTATAGAAACTCTCCTCCCTATGGTGACGTAGAACTCACCCTACGATGATAGCAATCTACAAAGGATTGAAAGGGTACCAACCGGTCTATTTTGTGAATGGAATCATAGCTCGTCTTCAATAAGACATAGAGGTCCCATAGGAAGTGACACCCACCAACCTCTAGATGGCACTCCTTGAACTGACGCAAAATTGCTATCATAATTCCTAAAGGATTGTCTAGAGTCATGATATCAGAAGAAAAAGAAACACAGAGCCCAAGACTCTCCACAATGGGCACAAATATAAAGCTTTATTTAGCACCAGTATCAAAAAGTACTAAAGATAAAACAGAAGTAACTAGAATTGTACCTATGACAGTGGAAGGTCTAGGATCTTTCTCTTATTGGGTCTGTTGCACTACATATGCCTACCCAGTTTCATGGCCCTACGACACAACCTGGCTACCCTGAGATGACCCGCCTTACTATCTCTGAGATGTTGGTGTCTGGATACCATGGCCACGACCACCACCTCGGCCTGAACGTACTGACGTATTCCAATTCTCTGACTGGTAAGAAGCTTATGGTCCTTATCCTGCTTGCGGAGTCTACACATAACCCCTCAAACTAGTAACTGGGAGGAATTCCCTAAAAAAATGCTAAATATGACCAATCTTGCCACAATCTTAGCATTCCACTGGGTCACAAGGACACTGAAGTCTCTTGCGCCCCTCTTTACCACACTAGTAGCACATTACCTGGCCACTTGAATAATTCTTCTCACTAGTACATCCACTGTGGTAGAAATCCATCTGTATCTTCCTCTTGTCGGTAAAAATAGTTCTTGAGACTAGTGCTGGACTGCCCTGGTCTAAACCACTAGCTTCCCGCGGGTTCCGCTCAGTAATCAATGCCTGGTTCACAATAGAAAGCATTGTAGGAAACATGAAAACATTCACCAGTGCTCAAATGTCATATCAAAGACCATACTCAAAGCATTTATCCCTCAACGTCCCATCAACCACCAGAACAGGTGCAAAACACTATAGCTCGGTGAAGCTGGCAGAATATTCCATCACTGACATGGCGTCTTGTTGCAGATTCATGAACTCTTGAGCTCGATCTTCCCTCAGTATCTTCAAAAATAAAAATTCATAGAATACTTCTTGAAAATATTCCCACACCATGTCTCAGTGATTCTCAGTCTGTGTGGTAACATCCCACCATCTCTTGGTAGAATCACACAGCATGTATGTAGTGTTCTTGACCCTCCTCCCAGGAGGTGTCTCTAGATATTCGAAGATCATCTACACAGAATCCAGCCATGACTCTGTAGCCTGTGGGCTGCCATACCCTAAAAATGTAGGTGGATCCTACTACTGGAATATACACGTCAGTTCTTCTATAGATGTTGAAACCGACGGTGCTCCCTGGAAGGTCTGCATGAACTGCATGAAGCCTTCACAGAACTGTGCATCTGTGCCTACGTCCGGTATAACAGTTGGCCCCACATCTGGCATTTGAGGAGGATCCATCAGTATCCCATGGCCTACCATCTCTGGAGTATAATCATCGCCACTATCTTGGAGAACAACTCATGGCCGTCTTGTCTGCATGAATCTACAAGGTCAAACACATGCCTTAGATTAAGATCATTGAAGACAAAGAACTGAAAACGTATGAAGGGAACAGTAGAAAGAAAACATTCAAGTTTTACAAAACAAGACTACACAACGTGTATAATAACTACACGATGTGGGCCCTTAAGTCTTTCACATGGGCATGTACTCCTGCTAGAACTGGTCGTGTGACACCCCAAACACACGACGTGTTGTCCTTACACACGACGTGTACTTGAATTTTTTCCTCTTCCCGAGTCCTTAAACATGGCTAATCCACACGGCTCCTATTAGAACAAGGTTACACGGCGTGTTACACCTGCACACGGTGTGTACACCACCCTATTTCCCCATCCACATGACCATGTCCACACGGTCTCTCACCGGTCACGACTACACGCCGTGTCCCATAGGTACACGACGTGTACTAGACGAGATTTACTGACCCGTGTTGTTCGAGACACAACCGGATACACAAATCACACTACATGGCATGTTCTAGAAGGACACAGTGTGTACCTGAAAAGATAACACCAAACCATGTTGTTAGCTACACGACCAGATCCTATGATCACACTACACAGCGTGTTCGAAATTGACACGAAATGCATAAGTTAAGATTTCTTTGTCCGTGTTGTTAGTCACATGGGCAGACACATGGTCAACCCCACACGGCATGTACAACTGGTACACAGTGTGTTCCACAAGAACTTCCCTATCCCATTTTTCTACCCAGACAGCCTATGACACAGTTAGAGACTACACGACGTGTACATAAGGTACACGGCATGTACTTAGAAAATTTTCATTTCTTCCCGAACAGAAGAACACATGGCATATAGTCAAAACTACACGGTGTGTATTCTCTGTTTTTTCTATGGATAGTAAGCCTCAGAAACTACTATGGAGTTCATAAAAACACTAAAATGAACACCAAAGTGCCAAATTCCGGTCCGTGAGGGCCCATACTACCTGCGAACCAAATCTTGGCATCTTATACGTGTTATAACAAAGTAAACAAGTCGATGATCCCCCAAATTCTGGTTGATGAGGGCCCATACTCCTCAAGAACCAAAGTTCGGCGTTCATTCAAAAAACCTTAAAACACAATACTTTATGAAATAGCAAGTATTTTATCAAGACATCTATCACAAAAACATACATTTTCCAGAACAACATCTATCACAACAACATGCAACTTCTAGTGCACCTACATGGTATGGAAACTATGCATGGCATGTGATTCTAACTTGTTCCTAAATGATGCATGAGATTTCATACCATCATCTCATCGGGTTGTAACTAAATAGAACTGAAGTATAAAGTATAAACAACACACCACGAGTGCATCACCCAACGGTGAAAATCAATTCAATTATAAAATTGGAAAACTAGAAAAATTGCAATTAAATGAGGTAGATTGGATTTTCCCGGTACAGAGGTTAGCTATTCCCATACCCAAATTATTACCATGTACCAATTCCTTCCTATTACTGACTAATGATCCAAACAGTAAGTCAGGAGAAAAGAATACCTCTGATACCACTTTGTAACAACCCGAATTCGGGTGCCACACAATGGGTGCCCCAAACCCGGTTGATCACATGACCTCAAGTGCATTTACCCAAACGCCAGAGGCTACCGACTAGCAGTGAGGTCCTATAACTAATAGTGGGGAAACTATTCCCTCATTTGTCAATGTTTAGCGCAACGGAATAAATATAAAACACAAAATAGGAAGTAGTAAACAATATAAACCTGAAATGGACAACATAACTGAAGTAAAAGATATCCAACAGTCATATATATGAGGATGCAACATGTACCTAACTCTAAGAAAATACCCAAATAGGATACACTGCAATCAGATACAATACAACCCAAAGTACAAAGTACAGTAAAAAAACCAAGATAGTGTAATGGGAACTCAGCATCATAGCAAGACTAAGCTTGGTCCCATGCTCTCATAGTCCTCTGCAACAATCATGTACTTGAATAGGTACCCCTGCCCTTATCGACACCTGCAACAATATAATCTTTTTAGGCCCAAGACATGACCCAAACAGAGTGTGATAAATAAATCCTAGTAGGAAACCACCAAAGGTGCATGCCCAACTGTTAGTGAAAAGTGCAACAACAGTGTGCAGTAATGAAATGGAGTAAACTAGGAAGTACTCAAAAGTAACTATTCCTACATGTTACATTGGAATTTTAAAAATTATTTAACAATTGAAAGCTTCTTATTTAGCTTGGAAGATACAGCGTATAAAATCACCACAGTTAATATTAAAAGTAATCATTATGCTCAGATGTATGAATCGTTTCCCTCAGGCTAAACAAATCCATGCCCTCAGGCTAAATAGAACCCTGCCCTCAGGATAAACAGAACCTTTCCCTCAGGCTAAATAGAACCTTGCCTTCAGGATAAACAGAAAAAAAAGTAACCAGGCCGAGCCCAAAGCATAAGCAAGAAATTTAAATATGTTTCCTCTCAAGAAAACTCCAAACATGTTATAATCATGGCATACCCATGGGTATCCTGACCAAATAACTAAACATGGGAAACACACCCTCGGGGTGGCCCTAGATCAAAGAAACGATCCCAAATAGTAGTTTATACACAATCATAAGATTAAATATGCAAATCTAGGTATCTAAACAGTCAAGGCCTCAGCCACACGACACCCCAAACATGGTTTCGTGGCACAATGGTGCACAAAATCAACTCGACAGTTGGAAATAAACCCAATACCACCTACCTCGATCTCCTTTGATCGATATACATGAAAGGCGCCTTCCGAAACGACCAAGAACGACGTATATCTGAGATAAAATATTACCCATTCAAACCCAAATAACATTAGTTAGGGAAATAATTGGAAAGAGAGGTTCAATAAGAGATATGATCTCACCCGCACGGTTCAAACGAGATCGACGGTGGAGGAATCAGAGTCCCAGTGTGCGATCGAGAGCTCCTCCAAGTCCCAGCCTCCTCTCCCACATCTCTTGGCGAGTTCTATGACTCCTCTACCGAATGAGGAGGCTACAACATGTTTTTAAGAAAAATAAATAACTACACAGTGTTTCCTCTCAAGTACACGGTGTGTACTTTCCATTTTTTAACAGTTCCACTGGTGGCTTCTTTCCACCACCTCATTGTTCATCTACCGACTTGATTTCACAACGTGTATTACTAAGTACATGGAATGTACTATTGTTCCTCTGGTGGTTACTTTCACCACCTTACTGTTTACCTTCCGATTGATTACACGGCATGTATTACTAAGTACACGGTGTGTAGTTAGCTTTTACACCCTTAATCACCGAAAATCCTACACGCCCTGTATTCTCATCCCACATGACCAAAGTACACAACGTGTGTACAAAAGTACCAGGCGTGTACCCATATATTTGGGATTTTCCCAAATTTCCCTTGATTTCTAAAGAACACTTAAGGAAAAAGGAAAATAAGAAACCCATACCTCAAAAATAAGAATCGAGTTATTACAATTTTCACCTCATTTCCATAAAAATTGAATGGAAAGTATCGCTCGTGTGTATGTGTGGACCATTGCCTCCATGTAGTGATATGATTCATTTTCCATCACCTCCTGACATGAATATTAATAATGGTTAATTTAATAACTATATATAATATTAATAGTATAGTTATGAATCTATAATGATATAATATTATTTTTCTTTATTTATTTATTTTTGTAAGTATATGAAAACAACATCCATGAATACATATAGACTACCGTCTCCATGAATAGTGGGATTTATTTTTCTATCTAAAAATTTTATAGATGGTTACAAATAAGAATATAATGAATATATATAATATTTATATCATTATTAACATTTTTAAGACTATGGAACTATGATCCATATGTATAGATCAAAACTGTTGAAGAAAAACATACATGAAATACGAAATAGTTAACACCAAGAAACAATGGTTTTAATAAAGAATTATTATTAAATCAGTGTTAAAATGCTATAAGTGGATACAATATGATATTTTAAGTAGGAATATGTTTCTTTTTTAGAATTAATATAAATTTAAATTTATTATATAGGATTTTAGTGTGACTTCTCAACTCGGGTGCCACACATCAGTGCCCTGATCCGATCGGTCACATGACCTCAAGCATGCCACCTTGAACGCTAGAGGCTAACAACTAGAAATTAGGGTATAATATCAATTATGGGGATAATATACCCTCTTTATAAGTATAATACCACAATAGAAATAAATAATTATATCCAAATTATATAACAAAACTAGAAATACAATATCAAAATCGAACAGTAAATAAGTCATGATAAAGTATGTTCCATGTGTCAAAATAAAATTCCAAAATTAGTGACATTGAAAAATGCCTAGTGGGTCCCAAACCATGTCTGGTTCCCTCATCCGTGCTCCATACTAAATCATCCATCTAACAACTGACCTTTTCCCTTATCCAATACTGTAAACATGAAGTCCATTCGGGTATCGATCAGACAACCTAAGTAAGGAATGAGTATAACTCAGTAGGAAGTTTGAATGGGGTCTAAAAAAATCCATTTTAATAATAGTGTATGGAGTTGTATAAATAATTAAATAAAAGTAATAAAGTGTATAATTTACATTTATTTAATTATCCTTTATTTAACCGCATAAACTACCGGATTCCTAAGGACACCCAAACCAGAATACCAACATCAACCCATGATGAACTCTAAACCATATCACACTTTAAAATAACAAATCTTTATTAAAATGGGGTTCATTATCCATTTCGTCTCAATTAATATCAAAACCAATTAGAACCATGGTCAAATGCCAAATCATTGGAGTAGAACATCGTGTCTAACAACCTATGGGAATTTGGAGCCTAATTGCATGTCCCACATTATTTATCTCATATGGTTATTTAGATCCCAAATTTTTATACCAAACTCATATATCATAAATGGGTATTTGGATCCTCAGTCACTGTCCCAAACATCAATGTCACATATGGGTATTTAGAGCTTTAGTCCATGTCTCACACTCATATACCACATACAACACATGTATCACAATATCACATTAATTAATCAAATTTAACAATTGAATATTCACATCATTCCATAAATTAATTAAAAAATTAATTAATCACATAAAATTCATTAACTAATTCAACAATTAATTAAACTCACTAATCCCTTCAATTAATTCACCAATTAATTGGTCAAATCAATTCCATTAGTTAATTAAAAAATTAATTAATCATATCAATCAATTTCCCAATCACATAAATCTTTTTTAATTAATTCAACTATTAATTAATAAAATTACACAATCCCTATATCCCCATAATTAATTCAACAATTAATTATTCTAATTCAACTAATTCCAATATCCTTATAATTAATTCAATAATTAATTATTCCAAATATACAATAACAATATACCCAATTTAACAATCCCTTAATTAATAAATTTACCAATTTAATTAATTAAATTAAAAAAACTCAACTGCTAATCATAAAAAAAAAATTACACAAGTATATACATGTAATAAAAATCAAGACTTTGGGAATTGAATAATAGACCACCTACCTCAAAATCATTGACCAATGCTCACCAATGGAAAATATTTAAATTGAGCAGAATAATGATGAAGAAAAAGATTTAGATCTAAAACCTTATCACAAGATTATGTGAATCAAGATCTAGAAAACCTATATCTAGATCAATAACCAATAATGTATAGGCCTTTTTGTTTTGTCTAGGAAGAGGATTAGGATAGAGAGAGAGATACCTAATTAGGAAGAATCCACTTTCTTGGTGTGGTGCAGATATTTAATTCAATAATGAAATTGTGAAGAACGAAGGTTACATGGGATTGGAATCAATCTGGGAGCCTAAAAAATGAGATATAATTTTTAGGGCTGAGTTAGCACTGATTAGGGGTTAATATGAGGGGATCAAGAATTTTAAAATAAATTTTCGGGTTAATTTAAAACCCACATATGGTTTACTGAGTAGGGTAGAATGGTTTTACAAACCCTATACCTTAAATGTGTAGCTATTCTAGGGGATGCACAATTTCACTTAATAGCGAGAATAGTTTGAAAAACTGTGTGCTAGCCGTGCGAATCTCCTCTTCCTAGGTTCGCATGATTTAGTGGGTTGGGGTGCACGATTTGTGAAAACTGTGCACCAATCGTGCATTAACTATCCTCCTAATTTTCTCAAATTTATCCTAAAACTCTCCAAGAAACAACAAAAATAAGTACTCAATACTAGGAAAAATATTACTTAAAAATGATCTTGAGACATCTCTATAAAAGGATGGGATCTTACGATCTCCCCACCTTATAACAACTCATCCTCGAGCTGTACTCCCAAGAATCTCTAATATTCAAATTCCAACATATAAGGCCATTGAGGACACATATATTTTTCACATTCCAATTTTTCCTCATAAACATGACCATGTTTCCACAATACATGGACTATAGACACTAACTTTCCCCACAACATTTTCTCATTACAATCCAATGAAAATATTAGATGATCCTTAAAGGATGCATCTATTTCAAGAACAGCATCATCCACATCGATCACCTGATAAGGGTCATGGTGATACCTCCAAATTTGTGATACATGAAAGACATTGTACAAAGAAATGTATCTATGTTGAATATCTAATCGGTACACCATAATCCCAATTCTCTCCACAACCTGAAATAGTCCAACGAACCTCAATTCCATCTTTCCTTGTCTTCATATCCTATTGTGACCCAATATAGGAGACACCTGAAGGAATACATGACCACCCTCTATAAATTATAGGGTTTTCAATGTTTATCAGCTTATGAATTCTATCAACTATGAGCTATGGCCATACACTTTTGAATTATATGAACCAGCTTTGATGTCTCCAACAGGCGACTTGGTCCCAAAATTTTTGACTCACGTGCCTCCATCCAACATAAAGGTGATCTGCATGGCCTACTATAAGGTGCCTCATATGGTTCCATATGCATAGTTTCCTAATAACTGTTGTTATAGGAAAACTCTACTAAAGACAATTTCTTATCCCAAGACCCACCAATGTTTAGGAAACCCGCTCGAATCATATCCTCAAGCACCTGTATAGTACAATATGACTTCCCATCTATATGTGGGTAGAAATAATTACTCAATAAAAACTATATACCATGTGCCTTCTATAATTATTTATAAAAGAATGAAGAATAGAGTGAGTCATTGTCAAAAACTATAGTCTGTGGAATCCCTAGTAGATGGAATATCTCTTGAACATATAGTTATCCCAATTGATCCACTGAGAAAGTCTCCCTAACTGGTAAGAAATGAGCTGTATTTGTAAAATGGTCCACAATCACCCAAATATAGTAATTCTTCTAAATAATTCTTGGGAGACCCACCAAAAATTCCATGGCCATGTCATCCCACATTCATTATAGAAAGGGAAACGACTATAGTAAACCACCAAGTCATTGACGCTTGGACTTCACATGTTGGCAGGTGTATCATTATGTCATGAACCCTGCAATCTCCTTTTTCATTTCCGACCACAAAAAATTTCACCGTATTTCATAGTACAATTTGGTTATACTTGGATTAACCACCCACTTCAGGGAACTAAATTCATGCCTCAACTCCTCCAGCGATCGCAGGAAAAACAACACTATTTCCCATATAGATGATCTCATCCTCATATATGGACCAATCTGGAGGTGTCTCCCCATCTTTAAGGCTTTCCATCAAGATCAAACATTCTATATCCTCTTATTGTCTATCTATGATCTATCTCAAAAGAGTGTAATTCACTAAAGTAGATATGAGAGTCATCTTCTCCTGACTCTCCTAAACCAACAAATGCATATGAACTAGTAAATTAATCATTTTACACTCACCACTTGACTCATGAACTACCAAAGTCTGATTTTTCCTATTTAATGTTTCAACAACACTGCTTCCCTTCCCTGGTTTATATGCTTACTCAAAATCAAATGACTGCATATACTCTACCCACCTCCTCTATAAGATATTCAAATCTCACTATGAAAAGATATATGTTAATCTCTTGTGATAAATATGCATAGTAAACTTATCACCCAGAAGATAGTGCTGCCAACACTTCAAATCACAAACTACAACTGCTAACTCAAGGTTATGTGTAGGGTAATTCCATTCATGAGGCCTCAAATTCTAATACCCATACTCTACAACTCAATCTTCTTACATCAACACCACTCCAATTCCAATCCTAGAAGCATCACAAAACACCATATAATCCTCCCGTGGCTCAGGTAGGATCAAGATTGGTACCGTAGTCAAATTCTTCTTCAAATTATGGAAGGAAATCTCACATGATATAGACCATTAAAAATTTACTCCCTTATTGGTCAAGTCCAAAATCAGTGTTTCTAGATAGAAAAGTCCTAGATACACCTCTGATAATATCCTACAAACCCCAGAACAATATGGATATCAAATACATTCTTAGGATTCTTCCAAGGAACAAATAAACAATCCTTCTCTGGGTCTACCGACACACCTTCCTCCAAGATGACGTGAACCAAGTAGTGTACCTGATCAATCCATAATTTAAACTTAAATAGGTTGGTATATAACCGATGCTCAATCAATGTACTCGAGATGATGTCAAGATATTGGGAATGATCATCATGATTTTTCAAGTACACCAAGATGTTATCCACAAATATTAACACAAAATGATCTTGGTACAGATGAATTATTATATTCATCAAGTCCATAAACATTGATTGCTTGTTTTTCAAACCAAGATACATTAAGATGAACTCATAAAATACATACCTTCTTCTAAAATCAATCTGAGGCATTTCAGAAGGTTGGACTCTCAACCGATGATACCCTGATCTTAAGTCAATATTTGAGAGGAAACATGATACCCTAAACTGGTATAATAGATCTTCGATATGAAGAAGATAATACCAGTTTTTCTCATTCATCTAGTTCAACTTTTGGTATTAAACACATAAGAGGAATGTCTTATCATCCTTCTTACAAAACAATACCAGGGAATCCTAAGGAGACGTACTAGAAAAAATAAACTCTTTATCCATTAACTCTTCCAGTTGAGTCTTGAGATCTTGAATATCTTTTGGTTCCATTATATGTGGTGTAATAGAAACTAGATAAAATCCATGTATGAGATGAAATGTAAATTCCACATCTCTCAGGTAGAATTATTGAAAAGTCTTGAGGAAAGAAATCCTAAAACTGGTCCACCATAGGTGGAATGACATCCTATTTCACACCCCCATCATCCAGAAATAGACTAGAAAATTGGGTGGTGATCTCCCCCAATTGTTGATGAACTGTCCCTTCATGACCCACTTGGATATCCCATTCTCCATAGTGAATATAATTTTCACCCTTATGAGAAGTAAAAGTCACTCTCCTATGGTAACAATCAATATGGGATTAGTATGTTATCAACTAGTACATACCCATAATTAGGTCAAATCCTAAAATGTCAAGGATATAAAGATCCCTTAGAAAAATATACTCCCCAAACTCGATAGAACAACCCTTGAATAAGTAGATGTCTCTAGACCGTACTCCCAACAGTGTATTTATCTTCAGTACCCCACTCACAAACTCTAGCACAAGGTAGTGTCAAATAAAGAACTAATGAGCATAGAATCTATGATAATAGTACTGCTCACTATAATTGGTCCAAACACGCTATCAATTAGGGTAGGATATACTTCATGTAACTATACTACCCATCTTCTATAAGATGTAGTCTAAGATCCCTAAGCTACACCACTCTACTGATATGGGTGATCTTTACCAAAAGTACCAAGTCCACTGCCTTTACCACCACAGCTAGTAGAACTCTAGCTGCCTGACTAATATGGGGTTGAAGATCCCCTTACTATACTCTGATTCTTCTTAGCTACTCCATCATTTCCCAACTATCATAGGTTCTTGTATACCCTTTGTAAATGTCCCATTTTTCTACAGGCACAACACACTACCAGTGGTTGAGGAAAATATTTACAAAAGTATCCTAGCCTAATTCACTAGTGGAAAAGAACTCAGGTAAAATATTGAGTAACTGATTTCTCTATCTGGTTACACTTCTTCCAATTGTCCTAACTAATATTTTCACAGTGATTCTTCATACCTTCAGAAGATGTACCTCATGATCATCTAGAAACAAACATATGTCCTGCACTGGAAGCCTCATTCAGGTTTCCCTTAGTTATGAGAGAACGATCGACCACTTGATCAAACTTCTTTAACTGAAAAAGGTTAACTGGGGACATAATCTCATATTTAATCTCATCCTAGGAACTCATTTCCATAATTGTCTCATCCCCATACATAGCTAGAATGAAACGTTGAAATTTTGTAAAGTGACCAGCATATCCCATCACACACTTACTTCCCTGAGTCAACCACATGAACTCAGATTTTGCCTTCGGTCTTAACATATATTGATAAAATTGTTCCAGGTAATTCTCTAAAAATTCATTGCAGGAAATCCCATTTTCCATCCTTGTCAAAGGCCCAAACATCCCACTAGTACTTTGCTGATCCTCACAATATGTATACATCCAACTCGACCCTTTTCTTAGCAGGGGTATTTAAATGTTCAAGTATAGTCTGGATGGAATCAATATAGAACTTTGCTACCTCATGTACACCCTCTCTGGTGAAATTTGGTGGGTTATGTAACTGAAACATCTCCATCATATTTGACATGCTTTTCATAGAACTCCCTTGGTCTCTTTACATGAATTGCACAAAATGAGCCAGGTTTTCCTGAAACTGCTCCCTATCTTCTTCACCTGGCACTACCGATACATTGGGTTCCACTAATAGAGGATCATATCTAGACATGTACTCATATCATTCTATCAACAAGAATTTTCATGGAGGCATATCTCTACAATTCCAAAAACACAACTCATGAAACATAACACAACATCAACTTGTTTATATAAGAGGGGTTGAAAATAATCCATAACAAGTCATTAACCCAAACCCCACCACACAATAAAAAATGAGGCTCTAACACTACCATTAACCATCCTACATAGTTATCATTAACAAGGAAAAACACATTAAAATTATTTAAGTTTCTCATTTAGACACCCAATTATTCACATCTCGCATTATTTTACAATTCTCAATTTTACGTTAGGCACATTTTCATTTCAATTTCACAAGTAAGGAAAAACAATTCAAGTTCAAAAATATACGCAAAATTTTCTTATCCATGCATGCCTAAAATGAAGCATGTCAAAAAAGAATCATGAGTTCCTCGAAAGATGCATGCGTACTCAATTATCATTCCATTCTAGGCCATGAGTCAAATATCATAAAATATCAGAAAAAATAATCACCTCATACCATAAGTGTGTCACCCATGGTGAAATAACATCCAACTATAACATAAAATACCAATAACAACAATCCCAACATGGGTACTTGCATTCCCCCCATACATGGGTTAGCTACTCTCATGAATGAGCTCATATCCAAGGTCTGACTCTTTCATGTCTCCAGAATACCTTTATAAAATACCAAGTAAAAAAAGAATATAAAACTACTTTGATACCACTTTGTGATGTCCTGACCCAAGTTTCAGGCACCAGTGCCTTGAGCTAGTTGGTCACATGATCTCAAGCATGCCTTTCCGTATACTAGAGGCTGTAAACTAGTAGAAATGGAATAATTTTGATCATGGAGATAATATAGTCTATTTAATAGAGTAATAATAGAGAATAAATTAATAAATAATAGAAAAATTATTATATATAACCAGAACAATGCCAGTATCACAAGATTCCCAAAACTAAAAATACAATATCAAAACCGAACAATAGATATTTCATGCTAATGTACGTGCTAAGTGTCAAAATGAAAACCCAAAAGTAAGGACACTCACAACTCCTAAGAGGGTCCCGAACCATGTCTAGTTCCCTCATCCATTCTCCATCCAAAATCATCCATCTAACATAAGGCCTTTTCCATTATCTTGTCATAAAAACATGAATTCTATTCGAGTACTGATGAGGCATACCATATAAGGTGTGAGTACAACTCAATATTCCACCACCAATGACATCTAAAGAAAATATAGTCAATAATGATGTATTCATTTTTATAAAGAATTAAATACAAGTAATAAAGTAAAAACTATAAATGTATTCAATTATAATTTATTTAACTGTATAAACAATATGGTTCCCAAGGATGCCCAAATCACAATACTTGCATCAACCCATGAAGGAGTCTAAATCATATAACATTTTTGATTCACAACTCATCATATGAATGGGAATTCATTATCCATTTCATCTCAATTCGTAACATGACCAATTGGAACCATGGTAAAATTCAAACTGATGGGCATAAAATGTCGTACCTAATACTCGGTGGATATTTGGATCCTCTATCCCTATCCCAAACATCAAAGTCACATGGGTATTTTGAGCCTCAGTCCCTATCCTATACTCATTATCTCATATGGGTATTTGAAGCCTACGTCCCTATCCCACACTCAAATATCAAAAATGGGTATTTGGAGCCTCATTCCTTATCCCAAACATCAATGTCACATATGGGTATTTTGAGCCTCACTCCATTCCCCACACTTGTTTATCACATATAACACATTTATCACAATATCACATTAACTAATTCAAAAATAATTTAATCCAAGTTAAAAATTTCATATTCACATCATCCCATTAATTAATTCAACAATTAATTAATCAAATCAATTTTATTAACTAATTCAATAATTAATTAATCATGTCAATATGTTTAATTAATTTACCAATTAATTGTTCACATCAATTACATTAATTAATTCAACAATTAATTAATCATATCAATAAATTTCCCAATAAAAACAACCTCCCTTAATTAATTTAACAACTAATTAATAATATTCCAAAATCCATACACCCCCATAATTAATTCAATTATTAATTATTCCAATTCGATCAATTCCAATATCCTCAAAATTAATTCAACAATTAATTATTCAAAATCTACAATATTAATATCCCTAGTTTCACAATAACTTAATTAATAAATTTACCGACTTTATTAATTCAATTTAGGAAAATAAATTGCTAATCATCTAATTGAAATTATAAAATTACATATATAAAATAAAAATAAAGTATTTGGGATTTGAATAATAGACCACCTACCTTAGGAACATTGAGCAATGTTCAACAATGGAAAATCACCAATTTGTGCAGAGTAACAATGAAAAATGAGATCTACCTTTGAAACATAAATTTATGATTAAAAAAAAGATCTAAAAAACCTAGACCTAGATCTAGATACAATAGTGGATAAACATCTTTCTTTTATCCAAAAAGAGGAGCAGTAGAGAAAGAGGGACTTAATTGGGAAAAACCAATTACTCAGGGTGGTATAGATCTTCAAATCTAGGCTTCAAATTGAGAATAATAGATGTTAAAATGGATTGAAATCCCTTTTGGACCCTCAAAAAATGAGATATAATATTTACGGTCGAGCTATGTCTAATTAGGGGTTAATACAGGGGGTTCAATAAATTTAAAACAATTTTTCGGGTGAATTAAAAATCAATGCACAGTTTGTTGGGTAAGGGCCCACAATTTTCCTGACAGTGCACCATAACCATGCACCTCTTCTGGGGGGGGGGGTATGGGGATTTTTGGTTTCTTCTAATGAGTTTTATGATTTTACAAACCATGTGCTTTCCATGTGAATCTCTTTTGCCTGGTTTCACACAATTTATTGTTTTGGGGTGCATAGTTTGGGAAAACCGTTCGCTGACCATGCACTGGATATCCTCCTTCCAAATTTCTTAAATTTCAATAAAAAACCCGTCATTAAATAAACCAAACAAAAAAGTACTCAAAACTAGGCAAATAAGTACATAAAAATGGAGTATGATACATCTTCAGATAAGTTCAAGATCTTACAGTTAGTTTTCTTATGAAGCAGGTTAGACTTGAGGTAAGAGTTTATGTTATAATATCATTTATTTTAGGGATTGTTTAAGATAAATTTCCATTGTAGAAAATTTTATGGATCTTATCCTTTAATCCCCATTTTCTAACCTATATTTATTCCTATAATTTTGAAGTATTAATACCATTTTTATCTCTTTAGTACTTAAAATGATTTAGAAGATCTGTTTAAAGAAAATCGGCCTTATTAACTCTTTTTTCAGTGGGAATTTTCCTCTATGTCAATTTTATTGAAATTTTTTATATTAAAGTTCATACCATTACTTAAAAAGATTTTAAATGTCAATTTTCACTACCATTTAATTTATTTATAAAGGGTTAAAAAGGAATATTTATAAATTTTTTCCAAACAATTCATTTTTGACTTTTTAACAATGTGTGAAATGAATGTTTTATTTTCATGTATATGAGACGAATATATTTTCCCACCATCATGAGTGTTATTGAAAATTAATATTCTTGTACACGTTTCCTTGGTTATTTTAATAGAAAATTATTTTCTCAATATTTTTATAATTTTTTGTTAAATTGTTATCGAAAGAAAATGATATTACATCATGTTTTCAAAAAAAATGATTGAATGATATTTGAAAGATATTTTTCATCAATTTCATCATATTTTAATTTTTTTTATTATTTTTTGATGATATGATCTTAGCATACCATTTATATTCTTTCTCTAGATGGTTTATTATTATGGTGATGAGATGTTTATGAAACCTATTTATTTTTACGGGTTATGCTACGACGATATGATGAATGTTTTATGTTCTTGTGGAACACATATATTTGGTTTTCATTATGTGATGGGTAGGATTAAAATTATATATCCCTTTAATACATTGGGTAATTCCTTATATCTAAAGAGGTAATTATTGTAAAAGAGTTAATGTACTCGATCCACTATAGGAAACAAATAGGTATACCTAATCCACTATGATATGGAAATCATATGTTGATGATGGATCTACTATGATATGATGGTCTCAACAGTTAAACTTAACATATTATATAGTTTTTATTTCAATGATGGTTCTACAGTCTTATGAAATGATGATATGCTTATGATTTGAACTCATGAATTATGATTGATTTTTTGAAGATTCCATAATCTCGAGACATAGTAATGTTTTATGCCATGACTTATGAATATACTATATGATTTTTTTGGGTGTGATTTTATATTTATAATAACATGTTATCATGCCCTTATACTCATTATATTCTTATATATAATCATTGATTAATGTCTCCCATGTTTACACTTACTAAAAATATGACTTCACCTCTCTTTATGTTTTAATTTTCCCGTAGTTATGACGAAGGGTATTCGGTATGAGGAGTGTAGAAGGGTACCTTATTTAAAAAATTATTTTAGATATGATAAATATTTTACATAAATATTATTTTTATGTATATAGTATCCAAGTACACTAAACCTTTACAATGGTCGGGCATGTTTATTTGGTAGATATATTGAATATTTATAACAAAGATATAATATCTATATATGTTATTCTTGGGTTACTATAGTTGGATTCATGTAATGGTTTAATAATTTTTTTAGATTAAATTATGAGGAATATGGGGATAGAATATAATACAACCTATGTTTAACTTAATGTGATATACGTTGAACCTTAAGTGTCGTAGATTTATAAGAAGGAATCATTATTTAGGACATCGTATGAATGATTTTCAGGATTATATGATTTCTCTCTAGGATTATTTCAATTTAGTGCTTACATTATGTTTTTTAGTTTATTCAATGGATATAAAAAAACGTAATCATGAAAATAATGAATGTGATAGACAATGCAATAATTTTTCCTCTAAGAAACTAAATTCTATGGGAGCTGGAATCCAGAATCTGGTTTCAAATGTCACATAACTTTCTCAGGCCATGAATGATATTGATCTTTCAAATGATAAAATGAGGTAATAATAAACTATTGAGTCTTTCATGAGGCTACATCCACCTTCTTTTAATGGGTCTTATGATCAACCAGTGGAAAAGAAATAGATCAATACCACTGAGAAAATATTTTCTATTATCAAGTACACAGAACATGAGAATGTTTTATTATCCATTAATTATTAGGAAGGAAAGTCAGATCAATTGTAGAATCTTATTAAGAATATGATGCAAGAGGAATAAATTAACTCTACGAAATGGAATGAGTTTAAGAGTATATTTTCTAGTAATTACTTCACTTTATTCTATATAAAAAAATTGATAAAGAATTCCTTAATATTAATAATAAGGATGATATAACCATTGGTATCTATGAGGAAAATTTTACAAGGCTTGTAAGGTATGATTATGTTTTGATAATAATCCCTAAAAGAAAATTTTATTAATTGTTTAGTGTCTTTAAACCAAGTCTCTGAAAGTTGTTATTTATAAGATACTTTAGTTTATATGAATAAATCATTCTATGTGCTCTAAATATAGAAATAGAAATTGGATATTCCCATAATTTACATGGTATTGATAAGAAAATAATGATAGAGTATCATGAAAAATCCAACAAATTACACAGAGGAAATAAATTCCGATAACCGTCATGCTAGAAATGTGGGAGGAAACACCATGGAAATTTCTTGAATGGAATTGGGAGGTGATATAAATGTGGAAGGACTGTTCATAAATCCAATAAATGTTAAAAGGTGATAAATTCGATTGTTGATACAATGAAGGAATGGAAGATGCTAAATAATGCACCACTCACACTTTGGTGCGTCAAATACAAGAAGTAAGGGAATTACTCTAACTGGTGTATGAATCCAAAGGTTAATAATGATGATCAGGTTCAAAACAATTTTAATCCCAAAGACAAAGGAAAATATCTTATGATCACGACGTCTAAAGTGAATAATGAGAATGACATGGTAAAATGTACACTTATTAACCACTATTAAACAACTAGTGTCTTATTTGATTATAAATCTTACCACTCTTTTATATATAAGGAATTTTATAAGGGTATTATATCACCACCTCAATGATTAGATGTTTAATTTTAAGTGAAAACTCTTTATTGTATGATGATCACATCTTATGTCTAGAGCTCCTCTCCAATATAATTGTGTGGGGATTCACTTCTTGATAATATTGTGATTCTCCATCTAGTTGAATTTGATGTGATTTTGGGAATGGATTGGATCTCTCTATATAGATCTCATGTCAATTTACAAGGAAGGGAAGTTTTATTTGATATTCTAAATAAACCTATGATCATATCTTAGTTTAATGATGAATATGAACTTTCAATGGAGTTACTTCCATTATATGGGTTTTATAGCCAATTTATGAGGGATATATATCTGAACTGGTTGGGGAGAAACTGAAAAATTGAGGATATGTCTATTTTTTGTGATTATATTGATTTATTTCATAAATTATTTTATATCTTCTCTCGAATAATAAGGTTGAGTTTTTAATAGAACTCATACCTAGTGTCACACATATTTCAAAGACTCCATATAGAATGACCTCGATTGAGTTGCATGAATTGAAGAAGAAACTCTAGAAGAATCTTGATAAGAGATTCACATGCCCTCATGGGTTACTATGGGGTGCACCTATTGTTTTTATTAATAATAATGATGGGTCAATGAGTCTTTAAATAGATTATTGAGAACTTACCAATATCAATATCAAGAAAAATTTTCATTTATCCTATATCAATGACTTGTTTTATCAACTACATAAAGATCAATAGCTTTTCAAGATTTATTTTCATTCTAGATACCATCAATTTATGATCATGAAGTTGGATATACCTAATAAAACTTTTTTTATGAGGTATGGTCATTATCAATTTATAGTTATTCAATTTTTACATACCAATAATCTAAATGTATTCATGGATTTAATGAATAATGTCATTTGTGATTACGCTAATTAGTGTGTGGCAGTCTTTATAGATGATATTATTATATATTATAATATTAAGGAAGTTCATGGAGATCCTTTTATAATTGTGTTGAAGACACCGAGGAAGGAGAAGTTGTATGATAAATTTATCGAGTGTAAATTTTAGCTTCAAAAAGATTCATTATTGTGTCATATAATATCAAGTGACGGTATATCAGTGGATACCTAAAATATGAAAGTTATTATGTGATTTCTTAAGCCAACCATGGTAACTGAAATTCATAGTTTTCTTTTTTGATTGGATGGATACAATTGATGTTTTTTTAGAGATTTTTCATGAATATCTAATCCAATAACCAAATTTATTGGGAATGGAGCCAATTTCCCTTAAATAGATGAATATGAGAAAAATTTCAAGGAGATGAATAGAAGGTTGATTAGGGAACCTGTGCTCACACTACCCTATAATAGAGAGGGGTTTTTGATCTATAGTGATTCATCATAGAAGGGTTTGGGATGTTTCCTTATACAGAATGATATTATGATAACATATTTACCTCACTAATTGAAACTACATGAGTAATTACTCAAATCATTATTTACATCTGGTAACTATAATTTTTTCATTAAATATATGGAGGTATTATATTTATAATGAAAGGCGTGACATATATACAGGTCATAAAATCTTGAAATATATATTCACATGAAAATATTTGAATATGTATTAGAGAATATGGTTATATTTGCTTAAAGATTATTACTACTCAATACATTATAACCCTAGGATGGTGAATGAGGTGGCTGATGCTTTGAGTCATGAAGACCAATGTTAGTATGTATGTGATGATGATTTAAAGTGGTCTAATATTTATGGATTTAAAAAACATAGACTTGGAAATAATGAGGAAAATTGAAAATCATATATTTATTAGATTAGTGTTTCAACCATCCATAAATGTGAGGATTATAGATGTTTAGAAATAGGATGTGGAACTATATAAGAAGGTGTGAAATGTTCCTGAGTTTAACCATGATTATGATGAAATGATAAGGTTCAAGAACATAGTTTGTTTCCCCTTAATACCAGACTTGAAAAAGGATCTATTGGATGAAGATCACAGTTCTTCATTCTCTATTCATCCTATAATTATAAAGATGTATAAGGATTTTATATAATATTTCTATTGGGAAAATATTAAAACAGATATGGTAGAGTATATATCTTTATGCTTGGTATTTCATCAAGTCAAGGATGAGAGAAAAAATTATAAGGGGAAGTTATAAAAATTACCCATACCTGAATGGAAATAGGAAAAAATCACTAGGGATTTTTTTATAGGACTCTCTAAGACATCTAAAGGGTATATTGATATTTGGTTTGTATCCCATAACCTTATAAAGTCATAAAATTTCAATGTTATTAGATAATATTTATATCTTGATCATGTTCCTTTGATATAAAATAAGAAAGTTGTGATTTTTCATGTATTATCACTCTCAATTTTATCTGATCATGATCCTCGGTTTACCATAAATTTATAGTGAAGTCTTCAGTAAAATCTAGATACGTAGTTGAGTTTCAGTAATGCATATCATACTCAAATATATGTTGAATTTTAAAATACTATTAAAAATTTAAAAGACAAATTGAATACTTTATCTATGAATTTTGAAGGTGGTTGGGATCAACACCTTTATCTTGTAGATTTTTTCTACAATAATATCTTTCACTAAAGAATTTATATAGATCATTGTGAAGTCCTATATGATAGGAATAGTAAAAATCTAATGTTATGGAAAGGATTTTGGGAAAGAAAGCTATTGAGACCTAATCTTTATGAGGAAATGATATAGAAGGTTTGAGCCCTTCAAAAACACACAAGGGAAGCTCAGAGTTGACAAAAAATTTATGATGGTAATCATCAGTGAGATCTTGAGTACAAAGTTGGTGAAAAGATATTCTTATAAATATATCCTTAGAAGAAGGATATTATATTTCAAAATATATAAAATATAATCCCTAGATATACATGTCCCTTAAAAATTAATAATTGTATTAGTAAAATTTCTTATCTATGGACACTTTCATCGAATCTCTCTCAAGCTTATGAGGCGTTCCATGTATCTATCCTGAAGAAGTATATACATGATCCTTTCAGATGTGATGAAATTAGAAGTTATAACACTGGATCATGATCTTTTTTATGAGTAACAACCATTGAATATTCTAGATTGAAGAGATAAAATTCCATAAAGTAAGATGACTCACCTAGTCAAAGATTTGTGGCCAAACCATAAATTTGAGAAAGATACGTGGGGACCTGAGGATGCGATGAGACATAAGTATCCTGAATTATTTGTATCCATGTGATGTAATTTTGAGGTCAAAATTATTATAATAGTGGTAAAATTTATCACACTGAGATTTTATTATATATGTCTTTTTAAATAAATTTACTTTCATTGATAGCTTACTTTATAGGCAACACCGAGTTTAAACAAACCATGTTATACTATTTCATTATTATTATTTAAATTTGACCATTATCACATAGCTATTAAATTGGTTGTATGAATATTAAAAACTACATTATGATAAATTTTTTTACAAATAATTTATATGTATTTATTAATTCATAATAAATCAATACTCAATTATCAGTAAAATCATTTTATTCTTCCAAAATATGATTTCTTGAAAAAGGTAATATATTACATTTTGGTGTCGAAAAATTATAAATAATTCATAAAATTTTTATGAATTTTATTTGAGGAAATGAATATAATTTTTTAAATCATCATTTCAATATTAACCTCAGATGATTTTATTGAATTTCTCTAAAATAGTTGATTTTTGGTGAATAGTAGAAAATACAAATTTTTTATGAAAAATGTATTTATATTTTATGTATTTACAAAGTTAATTTATAGTTTGTATTTTTTGAAAATTTCATTAGCTCTATTTATTAAAAATAATCAAATAAATTCCATTATAATCAATATTATGCTTGATTTTTTTATAAGAACATTTTATTCATAAAAGAAATTTTTATGGAAAACCATTTTTCATCTTATTTTATGGGTTTATTTTTAAAATTATTTTTTCCACTTATAGAAAATTTATTTGATAAAATCAAATTAATATTTGGAATTATAATATCAAAATTTTTTAATGAGTCAACTTTCATTTTAAATCTTTTTGAATAGTAACTTTGGTAAAAAGTCTATTACCACGGTAAGAGTTAAAAAATGATAAAACTAAAATGGTAAGGGTTAAAATGACCTAAAAAATTTCTAAATATGATTTTGTGGTCATATTTTTACCATATATCATATCTTCTCAAAAGAAGATTAATTTCTAATCCATGTATCTTGAATAATACATAAATATATTTTGATCTTTTGAAATATTCCACGTGTTTCCTCCTCATCAATTATAAAAGGAAAATACCAATACTCTATTATACACTCTTAAAGATCCAATTAACTCAACAAATAACTAACAAACTCATTTAATAACTTCCATAACCATTCCATAGAGTTCATTTTTTTATCAGAATACCATCCTAAAAAGGTTTTAGGTAAAAACATAAGGAGGTTGTCCGAAGTAGAGGTATAGTTCTTAACCGAGCTCTTTCAATTTTATTTCTTCATACACCATATATAAACCCATAATATACAATATATCATGATGAAATATTATCATAAATATAATGATATTTTATTATGATTATGGAATAATCATTTTCCTCCTCATTTTCATCAAATGAGAAATGGAAGTATCGCTCGCGCATAAGTGTGGGCTATCACCTCCACGTTGCGATATGTTCCATTTTCCATCACCACCTCTCATTGAATATTTTAATTTTAGATTTAATGGATATATATGATATTAATTATATAATTAGGATTCTATAATGATAATTTTTTATTTATGTTTATTTCATTATTTTCATTAGAAGATGAAAACAACGTTCATACGTACATACAAAGTACCGTCTCCATGAATGATGTTACTTTTTTCTATATATATCATTTATATATGGTTATATATATAATTAATATAATTAATATTTAAAATATTGATTAAAATTATCTTTATGATGAAACATTGATCAAGATGTAAGGACCAGAACTACCAAACCAAAACATACAAGAAAAATACAACAGTTAACACCTATATATGATGATTTTAACAAATAATTATTAATAGATGAATGTTGAAATGTTATAAGTGGATCATATATGATATTATAATTTTTAATATGGGTATGTTATATAATTATAACAAATTAAAATTTATTATATAGGAGGTTAGAGAGCTTATGAAGGAAATTGTACAAGAGATAAGAGTTTATGTAACAATATCATTTCTTATAGGGAGTGTTTATGATAAATTTACATTGAGGGAATTTTGAGGATATTATCCTTTAAATAAAATATATTTTAATCTGATTTATTTATTACTATAATATTCAATTTTTAGTATCACTTTCTCTCTTTAGTACTAAAAACGATCTAGAAAACATTTTTAATGAAAAGCCAACCTTATTTCACATATCATCAACAAAATTTTTCTTCCACGTACATAATATCTAAAATTGTTTTATTAAAGTTATTAAATATACTTGAAATGATTTAAAAATTTAATTTTGAAAACCTTTTATTTTATTTATTAAGGTTTTAAAAGTAATCTCTCTAAAATGTTTCCAGAAAAACCGTTTTTTTTTCTTTTTACAAAAGTTTAAAATAAATGTTTTCTTTTAAAATATATGGCATGAACGTATTTTATTTCCATATTAACTATTATTTAATTTTAATATTCCTTATTTATTTTTAAATTAAATTAATTTCTTAATTTTCTATTTATTTTTATGTAAAATATTATAAAATGAAAATGATATTTTCTCATGTTTGAAAAGTTATTATTGATTGATATTTTAAAGGTATTTATATTCTAGGGCATGATCCTTTAAAAATTTTAAGGCTTTAATAGGGATATGATCTAACGATACCATCTTTATTCTTTCTTCGTACAGTTTATTATTATGATAATGGGATGTTTATGAAACCCATTTTTTCATGGGTTATACTAATATGATTTGAGGAATGTTATATGATCATATGGCACATATATGTAGGGTTTTAATTATATGAAGAGAAGGATTGAAACTATAGATCCCTACAATTCATTGGGTATATAATTATATCTCAAGATATAATTATGGGAAATGAGTTGATGTACTAGTTCCACATTGGAAAACAAGTAAGGATTACAGATCCACTATGATATGGGAAACAAGTGATGATGCCTGATCTACTATAATATAATGGTCTCAGTGTATGTTTTAGGATTAGTGGAAGCATGTGATGGGTAATAGTCAATATTCTTTTTCATAATCAATGATAAATAATAGATTTTACACAACGATAAATGGAATGATGAAAAAAATTGAATCAACAAAAACTAGATAAGGGATAGAATGATGGAACCAAGCACAGGATCGTCACATATTATTTATAATTATTATTTTTTAATTAAAGCATTACCTTTTTGTAATTATTTTTTCATTGATGATTATGACAATAGATTTGTGTTGTACCATTTTTGTGCTATAGGAATCAAGAGTATATTCCCAATTGCAATGATCCGCATGTGTTTCAAAAATCTTAGAACATCGCTGTAGGAATCTTCATGTGCTAGCATGGTAGATCCGAACACTTTTTTCATTATCCTTTGATAGCTAGGAGAATTGATTCCAAAGTGTTCTTATTTATCTCTCTTGACTTGAAGGAGAATAGTGAATGAATATTGATCTCTATTATTAGGAGTGATCTTGGAGAAGGGAGCTCTCGATGGCTTGAGAGGATTCTCTAAATCCATTGTGCACAACTAAACAAATGAACTAGATCTCTTATTAACTAATATAATTGGGTTTATATACTGCTAGGGATAATATAAATTAATTTCACAAGTTCCCTTTATAATTTAATCAATCCCTGCAAAACCCCATATCAAATAATAATAATAATAATATTTCTTGACACATGATAAACTTGTGAATTAAGGTATATATTATTTAATCTAATAATAGTCAATATTTTTTATTTCTCACCAGAGCATTAAAATCAGTCCACCAATCCTCCGAAATATTTATCGGGCCTTGAATAATGAATATTTATTTATTAAATAAATATCACTTCATTATTCACCAATATATAAATAAATATTATATTCACTAAATAAAAACTAAATATTTATTAAATATTATGCTCACATTATATGCTCCCGAATAATTGTCAACATAATATAGGTGATCAAGAAAACAAGAATAATTATTAAACCATGTGTTAGAATAATATTTATTTAACTTTTTAAATAATAAATAATAATATATTAGTTAACTAAGATTCTGGATACACTTAGTGTGTGACCCCATAGGCCTCTATCTCAGTGGAATTAGGTGAAACAACCTAAATTCCAAATTTAGAATCTAGAAACACACCAAGGAACCCATAGAGAAATAAGTAAAAGTCGAAACAACATAATACCAAATACAGACACTTACAGTGTAATATAATTCCTTTGATGCGATATATCTAATCAAGCAGATTTCATGCTGGTGCCATCAACCTATGTGCTCAATGTATCTTTATTTGAATTCCAAAAATAATAACTTGCCTATAGAAAACCATGGACAAGGATTTATTTAGGCGATATCATTTCTATCAAAGGGACAAGGATATCTACTTTTGTTAAAGAATATAAGGAAAAAATTCATTCTCACATTATTCATTAATACAATATTACTCATGATGCACCCAATATATACTACCTCTTTGTGAACATCTAACATCATGAATTTCATAAATACATAAAAGTATGAAACTTATTGTTATTATTAATAATATTATTAATGTCTATGGACCAATACACATGTCCATAGATATGAACATCCAATGAAACATATAAATGTGGATTTCCTATTAGCAAGTATTGTTCTCATAATATCCTATAGTTGATATTACTAAAGGAATACACCATGATAAGGTGATTCAATTTATTATTAGTCTCCACCTTTGATATCTTGTATCATTTTCCCCAAAAATTATATTATCCAGCTATAGAATATATATTTAAGAATAGTTTCATAGCAATTTTGGGTTCTCATAAAAGCGGGGAACTACTATGACCTTTTAGCATGAAAACTACTTTTAGGGCATTATCACATACTATGTTATGAGGAAGAACAATAATGATGTGATAATAAGTTAATTAATATTCAAAACTATGAATGTAGGTTATCATAAAGTACACAAAATTTGGTTCTTGTGCACCAAATTTAATAAAATACCACTTTCACTAGAGCCAACTAATAACAACCTTCAGTCCACTAACTCTCACATATTACTCATGATTTTGATGATATATGAATTAATCAAGGGGTCTTCCATGTTATCTTCCATGGGTACTCTACTTACTACAAAATCATTACTATGATTAAAATCCCCCAATATGTGATACTTCTGGAGTATGTGATTTGTCTGTTGGCGTGACCTTGGATTTTTTCAAGAGCCACCATTTCAGTATTATCACAATGTAATGTGATATCTTATTTAATGATAGGCATCACATCAATCTATTGGAAAAAATTACAAATCCAAAAATCTTCCTTGGGTGCACTAGAAGTTTCTATAAACTCAGAATTTGCTATAGAATCAGTGACAATTGGATGCTTTGATATCTTCCAGCTCATAGCTCATCCATTTAGATAGAAAACATATCCTGATTGTCAATTCAAATCATTCTAGTCTTTATGAAAACTATCATCAGTATAAACCCTGATGACCTGCTCCTCATCTCCTCCATACACTAGGAACATATCCTTAGTTAATCTCAGATACTTAAGGATAATCTTCACAGTAGACCAATGATGTTCTCCAAGATCTTCTTAATATATTTCTACCATGCTCAATTTATTAACAACATCAAGTCTTGTACATAAAATGGAATACAAGATTGATAATATCGTAGAAAAATATGGGATTTTACTCATTATATCTTTCTCATGTTGTATCTGAGGACACATTTTCTAAAATATTTAAATCGTTTCCCACTGGAACCAATCCCCTCTTTGATTGTTCCATACTAAATCTATTTAGTATCTGGTAAATATATTTACATTGATTTAGTCCAAGAATACACTTGGATATTTCATTAATGATCTTGATCCCTAGAATATAGGCTTATTCACCTAAGTCCATCATAAATAAACATTTTTCTAACCAGTCCTTAATAGACTGTAAGACCAGTATGTAATTTCCAGTAAGTAATATTTCATCAAAATATACTGCTAGGATAACGTCAAAATTTCCACTAAACCTCTTATAAAAACATTGATCACATTCATTATTAATGAATCCAAATTATTTTATAGCATCATCGAATCAAATTTTCCATGACCTGGATGCTTTCTTGAATACATAAATGGATCTTTGAAACTTGAAACTCATTTTTTCATCACTTGGGGTCACAAACCCTTTTAGTTGTGTCATATATAAATCTTCTTGAAGGTTCCCATTAAGGAATTAAATTTTGAAATCCATCTTTCAAATATCATAGTCATGGTAATATGATATAGAAAGTAAAATTCTAAGGGATTTAAACATAGAAACTATTGAAAAGGTTTCATTATAGTCAATTCCTTGATATTTTTTAATCCCTTCAGTATTTATACTTGCTTTATAGGTATTTAAATTATCTCTCATGTCCGGTTTCCTCTTCAATACCCATTTTTTATCCTATATTATTTACCTCAACTAGCACATCAACCGGAACCCAAACATGGTTTTGATACATGGAGTCCATTATAGAATTCATGGATTCCTTCCATTTTGTAGGTTCTGATATTTCTACTGGATCATTTTAGGAGAGGGGTTCATCGCTATTAACCAATAATTATTCACCATAATTGGTGACTATAAAAAAATATCTCTAGTTCTCTTATGTCTCATGTGATCTTATATATTACTTGTGTTCTAGAAACTACTTCTTCCAGGGGGACTTGTGGAACATTTTTCTGTACCAATTCTTGTATATCTTGAGCATCAAATTCATCAAATTCAATATTTCTCCCAATAACCATTTTTTGTATATGATCCCTCTTAAGAAAAATGGATTATCTGGCTAGAGTCACATTCTTTTCTGAGTGGTTGTACAGGTGGTATCCCTTTTTTCCCTTGGGATACCCTATAAAAATACAATTTGTGCCCAAGGGTGATAGTTTATTTTCTGATAATTCCTCAAAAAAGTCCTCGCAACCCCATACATGTGTATGTGGTAAAATGGGTCTCTCTCCTTTCCATAACATGAATGGAATTCCATTTTATTCTTTAGTTGTTACTCGGTTTAATATGTATGCCATGATTTGTAATAAATATTCCCAAAAATATAATAAAAGAACTTCATGAATCATTATCAACTATACTATGTTTAAAAAGATATGGTTCCTCCTTTTACTAACACTATTCCACTGTGGTGTATTAGGTGGAGTGAGTTAAGATAGAATCCCAAACTCCCATAGAAATATGATAAACTCTTGGTTAATATATTCACTAACTAGATCCGATCTAAGCTTATTAATCTTCTTTACAAGTTGATTCTCTATTTCATTCCTGAATTCACGCTTAAACCTCATGAAGTAGACATATCCAAATCTAATAAATTCATCGGTAAAAGTTTTGAAATAAGAATACCCACCTAAAGATTCTATTGGAAATGGTCCACACACATCAGTGTGTACCAATCCTAGAATCTCTATGACCCTTTCTTCCTATCCACTGAATGGAGGTTTTTCTTTCATTTTTTCTTAAAAAAAATAATGAAATATTTCCATTAATTTTATCTCAGATGAGTCTAAATAATATTCTTGATAGATCTTTGTCAAACGCTTCGAATTTACATGACCAAGATAGTGACTCAGTAGCTAGGTGTTATTCGAGTCTTGTGATTATGATTCATTATCAATTTCCAATACATAGTTTTCACAATTCAATACATAAAGACCATTATTTAAATATTACATAACTAACATATTTTTTCTTTATAAAAGAAACAAATTTTATTTCTAAACATGAAAATAAACTCAAATTAATCTTGGTATGATATAGAAATTATGTTCTTGGTAACAGTTGGTACATAAAAATAATCTTTTAAAACCAAAATCATTCTTGTTGGAAATGAATGGTGGTAGTCACCAATGGATAGATAAAACATCCTTGCACAATCAGAAGCTCTCATATCCACCCATACTTTAGAAATATTTTAGAATCTACTTGGTTCTTATATTTGGATACAGATGTAATCACCACAAGATATATCTAATTACCTATGTGTAGATATTGAAAGATTACACCCGATAATAAACATACCTTTATATTACCCTTGATTATGGGTGTAGATACTCTTCCAGTGTCCTGAATTTCCACATGAAAACATACTTACTCTTTTTCCTTAACCTACACCTATATCTTCTTCTTCTTAAAAGGATAGTTCTCAGGAGGTTTAGACTTGTTATGAGTGTTGGGCCCCTTTTCCTTATTCTTCCTTTTATTATTCACCATAAGAACTGTGGGTTTATCATGGCCCATGTACTTATTCACATGGAGAATCAAAGTAAGATGTAATAAAATTATATTCTCATTATTTATCAAAATTTAATTAACAATAAATCTGGAAAAGGTCAAGGGAAGTAATGAAAGTATGATATTTGTATGCAACCCATCTGAGAATTTATTCCCTATGATTTCAAAGAATCAAGTGTTCTAATAATATTGAATACATGAGGCCCAACTAGTATAGACTCACTAATCTTAGTTATAAACAAATAATTGAAGATATCATACCTCTATTGTCATAACTTATCTTGATAGAGATCCCTAAGGTGAGACATCATGTTACACAAATCTATATCCTCATGTTGATTCAAAAGCTCATTGGCCATGGATGATAGCATGAAACATTAAAAGTTTGTGTAATCATTCAAATTTATCTCATATAGTGGAAGCTCTTCATCACTTTCCTCATTACTTGGCCCTGTAGGAATAATCTCTTCTATAACATATAGTTTTATTTCATGGTGAAGGATAACGTGTAAGCGCCTTTTCCACTATTGGGAAGTTGTGATAGTGAGAGGGATGTCCTTCTCATGTATGGATCACAAAGATATGTTTTATTCCATTTTATTACTATTTATAAAAATAATATGAGCATAATTTTAGTAATTTATCTAATACAATTTAGAAAAATAAATAAATATTATATTTATTAATCTCCCACTATTTTATCAAAACCAAATATCCCTCACCATTGACTTTGGAATATCCTGTTGCTTATACATTATAGTGGAAAGGATCCATATTCCCCTTATAATTACCCCAAATTTGGTTGGCTGTGAAACTTGAGTGGTTTTAGGTAGGCAGTCCAATTTCCAACTGCATTAACTCACAATTCCTTGATCTATTGAGTAGATTCCCCGATCCTGAATTCTTTAAATTGGATTTCCTCAACCCTTGCCTATCGGTTACACTAAGTATTGCTTTGGAAGTGAACCCTATTTGTGAACTAAGTTAATTCAACCCAAAACGTCAAGTTATAATTACCTAATAATTGAAATCACCCCAACTTTGGATGGTCAAGAACACTAAATTATGATTCAATTTTAACTGAGGCAGTGGAAGGAAATACCAACTTAATATATCTTATTGATGGATTTTATCCTTTTATGCATAAATTTTAAATTATTGTCTTCATCACATGATTTTTAATACTCATTGAATTTAATTATGTGATTAACCATGTATTAGGTATTATTTATGAATAATCCAATTTATTTTAGTTCTGTCTTGTATGCTCATTAATTTCATTAATTCATGTGATTGTGAAAAAACATACATAATGAAATAACGATGAAACTTGATAGAAATAAAATCATAAAGTGGTATGATCTTGAAAATATAATATTCGTTATATTATTTAGTAGAGTATAAACCAACTTTTGACCTAGGGGAAAAACACCTTGAACCAATTAAGGTTTGTGTTTTAGTTTTCCACCTGTCCACTTATGTATCTCTATTTTATTGGTTTCACATCAGCTCCATACTTGAACTACCTCTAATATATTTGAATATCCATCTATTAAATATGATTTTACTCAAACATAGGTGAGGGAAACAAGGGGTTTACATAAAGAAAACCAAGGGTACAAAATCCCTTACATAATAATAGGAAAGAAGGTGCACGTTCCAATAATTTAATTTAATAATAAATTAAATGAAACTAAAAACATACAAATGTATGGTCTATGCTCATGATCATCCACATGCATGAAAGAAATTACACATTTAATAAAATTGTAATTCAAATTTTGATCATTCTTATTTAAGATAAATCATTCCCAGATCAATTAATTATTATATTTAATTAATCAATTATTTTATCTCAATTCTCATTTGAATTTACTTGATATTCTCATCTATAATAAATTTATACAAATTAAACAAATTTATTTAAAATTAACCATGTATACAATTGTATCTTGGAGGTAACATGGTGAATACCAATCAAAATATACCCAATATGTATTATACTCGTATACTAATTACTTTTGTGACATATGGAAATAAAAACTTATCATGTACTTTCATGATGTGTACTATCAACTTAATGATTACACAAATTACATGATTTATTTTTGTAACGTTTCATGCTTTAATGCACTTAGATTAATAAATATAATACGAATCATACATGATATACAGACATGAACATTACACATAAATTATATATATATATATATATATATATATATATATAAACCCATCAAATTGTGTGTCTTATCAACTTAATGACCATAAGCAAGAACATGTTGATAAGGATTATATAGTATAATAAATAAATTTTAATTCTGCGTAATTTTGTATAAGTACATGACATGTATAGGAGAGTTACATAGTGTGTACATCTCTCACCATATATTTGAGGAAAATGCTTAGGGACATAGCATGTAAACTGTTCTTTAGAAAATTGGAGTACACAGTATGTACAATGGACCATATGATGTGCAGTCTTTGAGTTACATGGTCCCCAATCAGGTATTCCGTGTATAGAATTACATGACCCGTATTTGGATCAAAGGACTACATGTCATGTACATTGGATACATGGCATGTACACTGGTTAACCATGTGCCATGTTGTGCTGATCAATACATATTGTAAGAAATAAATGCATCACATGTCCTCAATTCACATGGTTTGAATTAATTTTTAATTAATTCATGGTGCATTAAACACAAATACATGGCATGTAACATCAGTTACATGATGTAAAATCTTGTGTTATCTAGCTAGAATCCTCAACACCTCCAGATAAATCATTGAATTTACTTTGTTCATAAAATTAATCATTTTTATTGGATCTATAAGAAAAAAAGAGGAAGAAGCATATCTCTCAATTTAGATTAAAAAAATGTTTAAAATTGATTTAAAAACAAAATATTTTTTTTAAATCAATCAATGATCTTTAAATAATTATAAATAATAATTTGACTGCTCTGATACCATTTTTAGGTTCTAGGAACAATAGAATCATGTGATGGGTCATGCCCAACTTTCATTTTTGTCATTATCAATGATCAATATGCAATTTACACAACAATAAATTTCATGATCAATTGAATTGAATAACAAAACAAGATAAGGGATTTAATGTTAGAACCAATCATGGAATCATAACATATTATTTATAATTAATTTATTTATTTAAAGAATTACCTTATTATAATTATGTCTTCACAATGGAGTTTGAAAACAGATCTGTGTTGTACCATCATTTTGTTATAGGAATCAAGATTAAATTCCATATAGTAGTGATCCACATGTGTTCCAAAAATATCTGAATATCCTCATAGGAATCTATGGGTTTTGTCACGACAGATCCTATTGCTTGTTTTATTCACAATTGATCACAATGATAATTTCTTCCAAAGGTTTCTCCTTGATCTCTCTTGACTTGAGGTAGAATGGTCGAGGACGATTGATCTCTATTCTTGGGAGATTTCTTGGAGAATAGATCTATCTAGGGCTTGATAGGATTCTCTAAATCCGTTGTTCATAGCCAAACAAATGAATTGGCGCTCTAAGAAAACAATATAATTAGGGTTATATACTTCTATGGTTAAAAAAATAATTAGACATGTTCAATTTACTATTTATTTAATCCCTGCATAACATCATGTAAAATAATAATAATAATAATAATATTTATCGACATTTTCTAAACATGCAAATTAAATTAAATATTTTTAATTAGATAATATTAAAAATTAATTATTTTTGATGGAACATTAAACTCAGTCACCCATTACTATAAAATATTTATCTGGCCTTGAATAATGCCAATTTAATTTTTAAATAAATATCACTACATTATTCTCTAATAAATAAATAAGTATTATATTTAGTAAATAACAAATAAATATTTATTAAATATTTTAGACAAATTATATTTTATCGAATAACTAGTGACATAATACATGGGATCAAACAAAAATAAATAAATACCAAACCAAGTGTGGGAATAAGATTTATTCAACTTTTTAAATAATAAAAAATAATATATTATTTAACTTAGATTTTGGATACACTTACTGTGTGACCCTCTAGGCCTCTTTATAAGTGGAATTAGGCGAATCATACTAAAGTACAAGGTTAACATCTTGAAACACTCAAAGTCACCCATAGAGAAACAATTTAATTTCAAAATTACATAATACCTCATATGGATGCTTACCATGTAATATAATCCCTTTAACGTGATATATCTAATTAAGCAGGTTGCATATCAGTGCCATCAACCTATATGTTCGATGTCTTTTTCGTTGAATTCCCTGAAAATAAACTTACCTATAGAACACTATGGACTTGGATTTATTTAGTCTATATAATTTCTATCAAAGGTCCTGAGATATCAAATTCCATTAAAGAATAGAAGGAAAAAATCATTTCTCACATTATTTATTAATATAATATTAATTGTGACACACCCAACATATCCTACCTCACTACGAAATATTTCATCAAACTTTTCATTAATACATTAAAGCAGACTTCTCATAATACTTATTAATAATAATCTTAAAGTCTAAGGATCAATATACACATCCAGAAATAGTAACATTCAATGATTCATATAAATGTGGATTTCCAACTAGCGGGTCTTGTTATCAAAATATCATACACTGAATATTACCTAGGTAGTACACCATGAGAAGGTGCGTGAAAGTATTATAAGTCTCCACACCTGATAGAATTTATCATTTGTGTCCCTAATGATATCATCTTCCACTAGAACTTGTATTTAAGAATATCATCATATCATTTCTGGGTTCTCATCATAGTGGGGAACTATTATGACCTTATAGTGAGACAAACACTTTTAGGACATTATAACATACTTTGTTATGAATAATAACAATCATGATGTGATAATAAGTTTATTAATATTAAAAAAATATGAATACTAGTTATTATAAAGTATATAGAAGTTGTTTATAAGGGACCAACTCCAACACTCGCAAGTTAACCATGACATATTATATGGTTTCTATGCCTATGATGGTGCCACACTCTTGTGAAATGTTGACTTTCATATGATTTGAACTCATGGATCTTAATTTTTTTGTGATTCCATGATCTTGATACATACTACTATTTTTTGCCAAGACTCATGATTATGATCTATGAATTGTTGGTTATGATTTTCCTATTGATCATAACATGTTATCATAACCTTATTCCCATGATATTCTAACATATAATCATTGATAACTATCACCCATATTTTCCCAAATTGAGAATATGACCTCACCCCTTATTATGTTTTAATTTTTCCTCTATTATGAAGAAGGGTGTTGATTTTGATGAGTTTATAAGGGTAACTTATATAAATAATAATTTTAGATATAATGAACTTTATACATTAATAATGTGTTTATTAATCTAGTCTCCACGTACACTAAACCTTGCGGTTCTCAGGAATGTTTATTTTGGAGATATATTGAATATTAATTGAAAAGATATAATAACTATGTATGTTTTTCATGGGTTTCTATATAAATGGTATTGAGTTTTATTTATATCTAGGAGACCTAATGATGGTGTGATATCTACTTTATCCATTCAATAGGATTATGATAACCTACTCATCAACTTGGTACACAAAGATTCCAGTTGTATGGAATAAAAAATGGAACATGCATCATATTAGAATGGGTTATTTATTTCCAGGTACTTATAGTATCATCACCCCAAATGTAAAGTATTTATCATGTTATGTATTTTTAAATTGTATGATGCCACCCTGAAGGTAACCCGCAAAGGCCTTGAGGAAGGGTCATGGAATATTCATTCTAATGATTGAGCCTCTTGTCGACAATAAATTTACTGATGAGGCATTTTGTTAAGGCTTATTTTAAAAGCTATTTCCTTTAGTTATGTAGGGTGTGGTTCATCTTACTATTATATAGTGATAAAAACCACCTTATATAGTGTAGAAGGGAACTCTTCCACCTACCATGTAGTTGATTTTTCTAGTAGGGTAGTAGGAGGATGTGTATAGGATGATAATGTTCCGTGAGTACCAGTGAGAGTTACCATAGAGGTTTTTATGTGTGCCTAACCCTTAGGTGGCCAAGAAAAGGATTTAGTTAGTTGTTTGAGTATTAATCTTATTTCATACACTTACCAACTATATGGAAGTGCTTATAACTAGCCTTCTTCATAATATGGGAGGTTATTGGTGGATCTTGATCACCCAAACTCATAATAAAGTGATGGTTCCTTAGATGGAGTACAAGATCATTTTCCATGAGGAGTACATTTCGGAAATGATAATTTATATATTTATTTCGGATCTATTAGATCTATATCATGGTAGCGTGATTGTTGTAAATTATGTGTCTTGATTTATCAATATTATGAGGTGTTCCCTAAACATGGTACATGATGGATTCTTATGAATATGGAAGTTCAAGTGGGGAATCCATTGATATATTTGTGTATGTTTTGTTCCTATATATATCCCCACCTATGCTAGGGTGGTGGAGTGAGAGTTACTGAATCATATCTTCTTGGTAGAGGGATGACTAATGAAAGTCACTGGAAGAAGTCACACCGAAGTGGAGTCACCCGTTGTGGCCAGCTAATTCCAAGAATCAGATTCCCGAATTAGGTGGCATTCACATGTACAGTCTTAGACCAAAGGTTTGATAGCTCATGGTTCATGTAAGGGATCTTGTAATCCTAGAGATAGGAATTTCTTTTCCTATAATGGAAAAGGTCATTTGACACATAACAACTCAACCCATTATGATACAGAGGAAAGTTAGGTAGTTGATGAACCATTACAATATATGTAGAATCATGACTAGAGACCTCCTAGAAGCAGTTATGATGGAACACAATAAGGTGGTTATAGAGACCCGAGTTTGACGTACATGTAAATTACATTACTTTTTTAGAATACTTAATACATGAAACAAATAGATGCTCAAATACCATATTAATTTAGTGTATTTCTAAACTTGGAAGATAATCTTATTTCCTGGTGAAAGATCTTCAACATCTCCCATAAAGATATTACCGTTTTGTTTTCCTACCTAAAACTTTTCTTTATATCCTGGGGAAAAGAAAACATAAAAAGGGTCTACTCAAATGCTCAGTAAGGGTAGAACTGGAGAACATAAAACAATCCATAAACATAAGAATGTTAAAACATGAACATAAAGTCTAAATATCAAAATCACGAGTCATGAAATAAAATTTGGAAGTTTGTAAGGCATAGATCATAAAGGAACATTAATCATGATAAAATAACATTGGCATAAAAACTGAAATTGTGTAAAACCATTAATAACGTAATATTATTTCCTTAATGGCCAAATAATTTCTTCTAAGACCATCATAGTAGATGAATTTCATTATTGAACCGATTTTACTTGTTGTTCCGTCCATGTATTACTGAATCAGATTTACTTGCCATTACAACCCTATATTAGTGAACCAAATTTATATTTCGTTCTAGTCATGTCTATCTCAGGAGATATAAATCCTTACCCAATAAATTAGAAATAGATATTGGTCCAAACCATCTCATAATGAAATCACTCTTACATGTGCCATAAAAAAAACCATCATCATAAAATAACCCAAGAAATAAAATGTGTTTCGTAAATACCATTCCATCATAAAATAATACATATAAAAGATCATTACATCATTAACATAATCAAATCATAGTAATAGTGGGGATAGAAACATAAACATATTTACATAGCATCATCTAAGATGGAAAATAATTTTGATAAACACTTGATCTTAATTCCTTATGAAAATATCCTTTCTTTTTAAAAAATATTTTCTTTTCTAAATATTCCATGAAATTTTAAAATAAAATAATTTAGTTGAAAATAAACATGAAATATTATATTGGAAGTTTCATTTAAATAAGGTGTAATAAAACCGTTAAAATCCATTCATGCTGTATAAGTTAAAAAAACATTCTCCTCATACTTTTTCCAGAAAAGTCAAAAAGTACCTCGTATGGTAAAAAATGAAAGATTACTTTCAAACCATGTAGTAAAATTTAAAAATGGATAAAAATGAATTTAAACATACATATAAGGATAGTAAAAATTTTATGAAAACATTTTTATAAAACATGGGCATAGATGATAATTATATCCCTAGTAAATACTTACATATAAACAATCTCATATTAAAATGAGATTGAAAAAATATCACTTACCATATAATTTTCTTTATTTGAGGGTGTGTTAACCTCCTTTATAATGGTTAAATAATGTTATTAAATTATACCAATAACAAGACCATATCCATATTTATGATATCATATATGATCCTATTATATTATTTTGTTAATATTATTTCAATATTACCATTAATTTGGGGTGTTAACTGTTTCATTTTTCCATTCCTATTTTGCTGTGTAAGTCATGTTTGTTATGAATAGTATGTATTTTTTTCATTAAATTATGTTCATAATTATTATTTTCACTCATCATATAAATTTTATAATCATTCTTCAATTGTTAATGTGGAGAACTAATCCAACCGCGTCGAGGAGATGGTATGTTGTACGTATGCACGAGCGACAATATAATTCTCTTGATGGTTAAATGTATGAAATTGGATGGTATATTAATTATAAATAATTATTATCATGTTATATGAATTATTTAAATCCTTTATATGCATCATTATACCCATCCTAATAAATTATTTTTGAATAAAAAATCACACCACGGTGTGGAGACGGTAAGCCAAAGGCATTAACGTATCTCTATTTAGTAATTGTTTTTTGTTAAGGTCATAACAACTTTATTCCTTAAAAAAAGGAATTAACGTATTTTTAATATGTTCGTGTCACCCAAAAAATCATGTATGACATAAAAATGTTCAAATTACATTTATTTTAAAATTTATAATTTCATTTATTTGAATCTTTCATTAATGAGGTAATCACTACATCATAATTGTGTCGTAAATAAATATATTTATCTAATACCTAAAAATTATAAATAAAATACCATGATGTAGGGAATAATTTTTTATTTCTAATGAATATTTATAGTCAAATATATCACTTATATAACCCCATTTAAAAATTGTTTTAGTAAAAGATACATGTTTATGTTATATTTCTCTTTACATTAAATTAATTTTTATAAAATGTCATTTTTACATCCAAGTGGGTCCATGGGGTCCCAAAATGGACCCAGGGATTCCCATGGTCAGAAATATCTCATAAAATAGTATTAGGACGTGTTTTATAGTAGTTTTATATTATTTAATTATTTCTGTTACTCTTATTTACCAGATTTACCCTTTAACGATGGTAAATAAAAATAATTATTGACATTACTATTCATAATGTCCAAAAATAAAAGTTAACTATTCACACAATTTGGACCTTATGATTAAAAATATGGAATCCATATTTTCAAATTCATAACACGAAAGTTGCATTAATTAATTTAAAATTAATTCTCATTGTTAAAATCCAAAGGCTGGTTTTTAAGAAGTAATAACTATCAAAATATCAACATGTGTTTATGTCCAATTTAAAAGATAAATTAAATAAAATGACAGAAATTGAATTAAATGATAAAAATATAGTTCAATTACAATTTAAAACCAATTAATATTATCATCTAGCTATATAAATAAATTATATGAAAAGGTGGTTTTGACATAAAATGCGGTATTTTTCACTATTCATTTAAAAAATAAACTTTATCAGTTTATTACCAAAAATTTATCCAAAGTAAATTTTGTTGTTATGATTATAAATAAAATTTTATTTCTTCAAATAGAACATATAAAGGTATCAAAAATAAGATTTAAAAAGGGTTCTCTATCAAAAGGCGGTAAAACTACATTTTTTTGAAAAATACTTCTTTTATCTGAAAAATTGATTTTTCTCTCATATCATGTTCTAAAAAATGTGTAAGATGAATGAAAATGTTATATAAAATTAAAAATGTGGTTAATACTATTTATAAAGGCTAGTTTATCTCCCATTAAATAATAATATTTTATTAATATATCATTGTTTAGTGAAAACTCAGTATCATGTACAACGTAAGCTATCGAGTACGATTGCTCTTGTGTGTAATGAAAGAAAAGTAAGTGTTTCCTGTATTTAATTATTCCTTTGGTGTTTCATATAACATAATCCAAACTTAGTTCATTAATTCATTGAAAAAAATCTATACTCAGTGCTGCATGAAATGAATTTTATTAAAAGAACTTTAAATTGTGTGTACCACAAGCCAATAAAAGTGTTGCATATACTGAAAGCTAATACAGGGTTGTGAAAAGTGCAATCTAATCTAGGTGTAGCATTAAAAAAAGTTATCAAACAAAAATAAAAAGAATCTATCTCATAAAATATCATGGTGTTACATTCTACCCCCCTTAAAATGAATTTCGCCCTCAAAATTTATCAGGGTTATAAATAGTTTACTACTCGAAAGTTTCTTTTATGGAAACCCACATCGTAAAGAGGGATACTAAAACATCATTTTAAAAAGTAAATTTAGAAACATAATGGTTACCCAAAGAAACTCATCACTAGGTTTCCACATAGGAGAACATATGTGGGAGGTGAAAACATTGATATGGAAAAGAAATCTAACCATAATGTTCTGATGGATAGTGATAGAGAATCAGCTTTGGAGAAAGTTAACTACTAGAAAGCCAAAAATCTGTGATGATTTATGGGACCATATGATTCATCGGATAATAAAGTTCTGGGATAACATTTTTGGTTTTAAGATCTTTTTCCTAAGGTGGATGAATTTTTACGTGAGGAGAAATACTTACACGATTTCAGTACAATCTCACCATTGGCCGTTCCCTAAAAAATTTCTACTTTATCTCTTATTTAAAGAAATGAAGATGATTGTTTCATTCTTTAAGTGTTAGTAGATCATGTGATAGAATTATAGGTAATTCCATATCTGTCAATAAAAAGGTTATAATGAGTTATCAAATATGAATAAGTCCACCTATAGTGAGATAATACATTAATCTAACAAAATTATATCAGAATATAGCATATACTATCTATAAATGGATAATATTAAAATCCTTCCAAAAACTAAAAATATAAAACTTTATAAAGAGGTGAACTAAATCAACTTAACATTTATCTCCCATATCTCATAAGGTAGTTCTTGGTTGTCACATACCAAACATATGAATAACATAATTATAAAATCTTTTAAAACATTGTAATAATATTAATTACCATAGAACCTTAGTGAAATAATAAATTCTGTCAAAATTAACTCTTTCCAGACACAAAAAAATCTAAAAATTCTATATACACAGACCATGATATCACTTTTCCCTTTTATCAGTCATGAGCTTATTAATACTATCAAAAATCTCATTATCTCTTTATACCTTAATTATGCGCATATCATGTGCTTTAAAAAAATATTTTAATCAATTTTCAAGGTTACCGGTGCCATATACTTATGGAAAACCACAATGGACCAATACATAGATATTTTAATATTCCGTAATACTATAAATGAGATTCCACAACACTATTTTGGAATCCCATTACATAAACACTTAATCATTCCACCACTTCGTTTTCATACTCAACATCACCAATATTGATCACCTGTGACTTCCATTTGTCTTTTTCCTTAAGAGGTTGCTGATGTTGAAAATCATTAACCCTTGGATTAGGGAATTGGTTAGCATAATGCCCCATTTCCTTAGACATGTTGCATTGAAGTTTTAGTGGTACGTTCTCTGCAGTCTTTTCTCTATTCACATAATTAGAAACATTTTTTCCATTACATTGGCACTCAACTACTTGATGAACTTCTTTTCCACACTTGAAACATTTTCTAGTCCCTTTAAGACAATCTCCAACATGCTTCTTTCCACACTTTTAACATAAGGAAACATTCATCTTCTTTTCACCATTGTTTTGAAATTTTCCCTTAAACTCCATCTTTCGTTTCTTGTCAAAACCATGAGATGGATATGCAACAAAAAAATCCAGTTCTACCTTGATAGCACAACTACCAATCTCTTCATATCTACTAAATTATCTTATAGATAATGCCCTTCGAAGACTTGATTTTAATCCACTGAAGAATTGATTAACTTTACTTTCTGGTTGGATGATAAAGATAGAAGCATACCTTAAAATCCATGTAAAATTCTCCTCATATGTACCAAAATATTCATCATCCTTTTTATTAATCTCAAGGAACTCATTTTCCATCTTTTTTCAAAGAATACAAGGGAAATACTTATTGAAAAACAAGTTCTTGAACTCATCCCATTCCATTGATTCAAGTTCATCTTGCTGCTTTGTATTCTTAATTAGAGTCCACCAATGGTGTCACGACCCGACCCTACCCGGGCTCGAACCGCAACTACCCCATGCCCGCCTCCAAAGGCCAGGGGCTGGCGAAAAGCACCGAAGGCTAAATAACTCGGGGAGGCCTATGCTTGAGTACCTGTACACACACATGAAGCACACTCAATGCAGAAGTGCAGAGTAAAATAAAAGACAAGTAAAGTAAAGGGAAACTGCTATATATAAACCACAAAAGTGAATCAAACTCTAAACAGTACAAAGAAAGTGATGAAGGTAAACTGGAAAGAAAAGGGGAAAAACACGCGCCCAACCAGAAAAGGTTCCACAACCTGGAAACAGGTAAACAAAAGAAAAATAGCTGGAAGGGTCCCCCACCAAGAACCCGACTCCGACCACCATACACAGCCCAAACTCCTGATCTCCTAAGCTCTGCTGAAGTCACGCTCTACCTATCTGTCGTCTGCAAGGACACACCAATTGCGGGAAAAGACCAAGCAGGGGTGAGTATAAAATCACTCAGTAGGATACCCCGAAGGCTCAAGGTAGCAACAAAGGAGGTACTGAAGGGTGAATAGTATATCGATCAGGGGAAAAAGTAAAGAAGTACAACCAAGAGAGTGCAGTAGAGTAATAGTAGAGAGTCCAGCTCAACCCAACAAGAGAAAAGAGGTAGACTCGTCCAGACATAAGGATCTAGAAATGGTGAGAAGATGAACTTCTCATCAAGTATTCGCTACCAATAACAGGAGAGTAGACTCGTCCAACCATGAGAATCTAGACACTGAAAGCACGCGGCATACCCCGCGCGGCTTTGCCTTTCCTGGAGGGAGATTAACCAAGATAAATAAGTGGGTACTGGAACAAGGTATATACATATCCATATGCTGAAACAAGAAGCCCGAACAAGATTGTAAGGGGATCTCCATCCTGTAGCTCATCCCAATAATGTGAGTAGCCAACAATCCCAGAAGTAAACACCATCAATGCCTAGCATCCCGCACATATGCCCCGAACTGCAAGTCAAGGGGCTCAAATCACTGCACCTTGACACTATCTGATTTTGATGGCACTAACTCACTCGAACGGTTTTAGGTCACGTCACAAGGACGCATCTTGGTGGCGAAAGCACCCCTTGTACATGAGATTTCTGAGGGAACGTCAAACCACACCTCGTCACTGCCCCGCAGTCGAGAGGTATCCTCAAAGTTGATAGGCGACCCCCTGTCCAGCCCTGGTGGAGGGTAATCCCTAGAAGTCGATGGGTTATCACTGGAGGGAGACCCGGAAAAAGTCGACGGGTGCCACACTGCCCAGTCCCGTAAAAGGGTAATCCACTGGAGGTAGACCTAGCTAAAGTCGTCAACGAGTCCTAATGCCCAGTCCTGTAAAAGGGTACTCCACTAGAGGGAGGCTCAGAACCGTCATCAGGGACCACTTCCCAGCCCAGCTCGAGGTAAACCTGGCATCGGGGACCACTTCCCAGCCCATATGGAGGTAAAACTGGCATCAGGGACCACTTCCTAGCCCCACTAGTGGTAAAACCAGAACCGCTCTGGCCATCCCTACTGGATGTTACTACTCGGTGAACACCACTGTACTGGCCATCCCTGCTGGATGGTAACCTACTGGCCATCCCTGCTGGATGGTACTGCTTTGGCCATCCCTGCCGGATGGTACAACAGGCCAGCCCTGCTGGAAATTACCTCCTGGCCAGCCCTGCTGGAAACAACCTCCTGGGTAGAGTATCGGTGCCCGCGTAATGTATTGATCAAACCAAAATCCACAAACCCTACTAGGGAACTCGAAGGGACATGATACTGAAAGCCCAAATGGATAAAGGGAAAAGGGAACCCAAACAACTCTACCGATCAAACCGTCGAGAACAGGACTAAGGGAAAGCACTCAACCCTACTGGTCTAAACCATCGAGAACAGGACCAGGGGGACCCACTCAACCCTGCTGGTCTAAACAAACAAGAACATGACCAAGGGAAAAATCAACCCTGATGGTCAACATATGAGAACAGAGGGACCCTCTACGTCGCAAGAGGTCAAAGGTACGCAAAGCAGAACAAGACACACAGATAGGGCCCACCCGACGTGTGGCCCCAAGTCAACTCCAACCAAGTGCACAAACATTCTCAGGTATAAACAACAACGTGTACCTCCAGGAATTACCGTATAATCCAAGAGTATACTACATTTCCATCCCAAAGGCTATCTTGCTCACGACACCAAACGTCAACACGAAGGGCGAAAACATAACAACTCCAACTATCCACCTCATCGGCCCAGACACGGCCAACTACATCTCTTCAAATATTTACTTCACTCACACGGGAGTGCACCCGATCACACGCCAAGGGTTCGCTTCCAAACACGGCAAGAAGAACCACCACCGGAGAACCCTTCATATTTCCACATTTAATAACATCACCTAAGAGGATCTTCTTGCCTGAACAAATTACACCATTGTAATCCTCGCGGAAATACATGTAAGATCGACTACTTACTCGTCCCAAATGGATATCTGATGGAAAATTCGCCAACACCGCCTTACGCCCGAACGATGTCCAGTGGTCCCAATCCTCTGCCCCGAAAATAGTCGGGCAAATCACACCATTGCAATCTCCTCAGAAAGACGTGTCAAAAGGACAACTAACTTGAGCAGAACAGATATAAGGAGAAAAATATGCATTCTGACATACCGAACGTTATTGGTGCTGCATGGGAGCTACATCCCAGTCCCGAAGCGCTGCCAATGGATCACACCATTGCCACCCTCTCAGAAAAGTACCCAAGATGGACTATTCACCTATCTGAAATGGACACCCGGTGAAGGAGATAGAAATTCATCGTCAACGCCTAAAAGGGCCCTCGTGGGGCCTGCACCTTCATACTGAATTAAAGAGGGCTGATTTCACCATTGCAATTCCCTTAGAAAAACACCCAACATTGACTACTCGCATGCCCTAAACGGATGTCCGATGAAAAAGTTATGAAGCGCTCCATGCAGATCAAAAGACGGGCCATGGGGCCCACACCTCAACTCCGGCTTCGATGCCCGAAAACGCTCTAGAGAACTCTGCATTGATGCCAGGGTCGCAACGCCAATAACAGCGCTCGAATCAGACATCAGATGCATCCGCGCCGCTCAAAACACGAACCCCTGGAAAAACCTCAACCCGCTTAAAGGCCATACACGCCACTAAGGCCCTCGTCTTGGGAATTAAAAATTCTCAAGGCCATCTCAAAAAGTTTACCTCATCGATATGGACATATAGCTGCAGACGGCGCGTCAAACGGACACGCCGTTTGGAAATTACGGCCCCCCGAATATAAGGGGGCCAACCGGGCCGGTTCACCCCTGCCGGCCCAGGCCGAACCGCCGCGGCCTGCTGGCCGCAACCCACCCCAACCGAAACGGACCCGCCTTAGGTCCAGTTTTATTCCCAACAGACCAGCCGAAGCCGGTCTCCGCATCGCGCCAACATGACCCGAAGTATGAAGGTCCTTGCTCCCCCGAGGTCGTCGCCTGTTGCCAAAGACCCACCACGCACCGCCTCCGTTTACCAGTGCCACCGCTCAACCGTGAGCACCTCCGCCGGCCTCCTCTGCGATGACCCCTGCTGACCCAGCGCCTCCGCCGCTCCACTCAACCGCGAGCCCCGACCGCCTCACCGACGCCCTCGACCGCCTCCACTAGAAGAAGCCCGCGCCGCCACCTGCTGCTCTGATCCACCATGGAGTCGCCTCCTGGGATGGCCTGATGACCACTGGATCTAGCTGAAATCGCTGAGAAACACCCAAAACTCCCCAAAACTAGCAGCATTCAATGAACGCCCCCTAACTCGTCGGAACTCGGATTTTTGATCCGAAAAGTGCGTTGGTGAGCTCAGATCAGCCTCTTCGAAACCAGAAAATTATATCAACAATCCGACAGAATAAAGACACTATAATTTTAATTGAAATTGGGGTTCAGTTTTTAAAACTCAAAATGAATACCGCCTACCTGCGAGGGCGTAGCCCGGAGCTTCGCCGCACGTTCCGCGCCTTTCCACCGCCGCTCCAATCATGATCGGAGGAGGAAGAGGGGGAGAGGAGGCTGAGGGTGAGAGGTCTTTTCCATGGGATGGAAATTAGGGAGATGGGGAGAGTTTGGTTTAAGTAGGAAATACAAATTAATTAACTTAAGTAATTTTTTTTAATCACCCACAAAAGGACCCACATCCGAAACTCGCGACGGGGTCAAGTTTAAGCCTCCCCTAGAGTAAACAGCACTTTCCAAGCATAACAGTGGTCTCCAAATTTTAATCTGGGCCTCCATTTGAAAGTTAATAAACTCAACACTCGAGGCGGCTAAATTACGAAAATACCCCTGGGGTCATTTTTCACAGATGGCCCGTGCCCGCAAAAGTTATACCCCTTATAGGGTAAACGACACACTCCAGACTCAAAGGTGCCCTCAGTTTTCCAATCCGAGCTACCATATAAGATATACTTGAGTTTAACCATTAAACTAATAAATTAATTATTTTATTTATTCGTTTAATGTTCCGTCAATGGGAGAGGGGTCCCAATGTCCTGCGCCGACATGTTTTATGTTGTTCCTGGGGTAAAAACAAAATTTCGGACCCATCCATACACTCAGATTTATGATCAAGATCACCATTTAGGAGTTATCCCATTTATTTGGTGTTCCTAGTGTGAACACACTGAAAATTTAATTTCGGCCACACTAGGGCATGGAATCGCACGCCTTCTGAAGGCGCTGCTCCAGAATAACATCAAGAATATTCCAAAGTCTTTGATAGCCAAAAACCGGGTTCTTACATCATTCACTCCTTCAAGATTTTCTTCCCTGAAAAGAAAAACCAGGGATCAACTCAGGGTACTAATCCCACACCTGGCTCTTCCGTACCCAGAAGAACTCTTGCACAGTCCTGCATCACCGCACACAGACCAAAGGATTTGATCTATTCACGCGAGGTATACTCTTGACGATGACGTGCATAGGAGTACGCACACATCTCCTCATGTAAGCCACATAGGAGACGTCGTGCACCCACTCCAGAATTTGGGGTTAGAGCAAGGCGGTAGGGAACCTCACCATCCCTTTGCATAGTCTCAAAGGGCCCGAAGGCTCTCGGGGGCAGATCAACTCCCCGAACGAACCCCTACGTCGCACGCTATGACTGGAATCACCGTTTGGAACTGGGACAGAGCCTGGTGATTCCCTCTTTCAGAATATCCATATGGTGAAACACCCAAGGATATCTGGTCACGCAAGATTTCACAGTCAATGTCTCACAACCAAGACTCTCTTACATGCTCAAAGGGCGATGGAGTCGACACCATCGACTAAAGAAAAAGGTCCCACGCCTTTTACCTTTCCAACACAGGGTTACACCGATGCCCCAATCCACCCTGGTAACAACTCAAACAAGGAGCGGGGAGAAAATCATTTCACACACAGAGTCTAACAATTCTACTACATGGAGTAGAAGAGTTGTAGAGCCTACCTCTTGTCTCCTAATACTCTGAAGGATCGTATAAATCAAAAGATCGTGGTTGTCCATGGTCCCAACTGTCAGCTCCCGCAGCCTGATGTAGACTGCCTAGTGGTGATTGGAGGACATCGTAAAGTCTTCCCCCACTACCATCTCCTCCCACTCCTTTGCTAGCACCACCTCTTTGGGTGCTACTCTGATAATGACACTGCCTCTACCGCGGTGGTGCACCTACTACCTTCCCGATATTCTCAGTGCATCTGGTCGGGCAGTCTCCTGCCAGGTGACCTCGCCCATCGCAAGCATAGCACCGACTCTCTCTGAGCTGCATTGGTGCCCCCCGGTGCCACTGTGGTGTAAGACCACGCCCCTGAGTCCGATTGTCGGAAATCAAAATGCATTGAGGTTCTGTCAACCGACGCCCTCTAGCTGCGGCAGACGTCTCGGCTCTGTCGAGCCTGCTACCAACACCAACTGTAGAACGTGACAGGAAGCTCTCTGTCACCAGTGCCTTCTCTAGCACTCTGAAATATGTGGAAATTCACAAGGGTACTATGATATCAATAATCTCTTGGAAGATACCCTACTTAAAATACCATGCTCGGAAGTTGTCATCATAGACCAAGTCTAGGTAAAAGCGTGCACTGTCTGCAAAACTAGCCGCGTACTCGGCCACCTAAATCCCTCCCTGCTGAAACTGCAGGAGCTCCTGAATCTAAATGGAGCGTAAGAAGGAGGGGAAAAACTCCTCACAAAACAACAACTAAAAGTCACTCCATGAAAGCGATGAATCATTAAGAAACTGAGTCACCAGACTCCACAAATGCCCAGCTACTCCGCGGAAAAGGATGGCGGCCAAAGCCACCATAAGATCTGCCAGTGTCTGCACAAGCCTGAAAAGGAAAACCACTGTCTCAAGCCAAACCTATACTGCCTAAGGGTCTAGCTCACCACCGAACCTTAGCGTTCTATGCCACTGGAAATCACAGTGCACGCTCAACCTACGCTCAAGCCCAGTCTGCTCTGGTGAAGCTGTCTGCTGCTCAACAAGTGGGGGTGCTGCTACCGGCCCACCCGGAGAAAGGGGCTCGCTTGATGGGCCCTAGACTGAGGCCTCGTAGCTCACAGGGTCATCGTCACGCACCAAAGCTAGTATCCTGACTGGCTATCTTCACGAAGACATCTTGAATGTTATCATGGAGTGCCTCGGTCAAATGAGCATATATGTATATAAAGGTAACAACAATGGGAAGCTGACTCAAGAAGGATAGTCAAAGACTCAATCCTATGTGATGCGCGAACCAATTTTCCCTGAAACAAGTGTCTCAGCATGCTGAGTAGACAAGCAGGTTATCAGGGTCCTGGTGAATGGATACTTCAGCTACCGCACCATCACTAGACTCCCTGGACTAAGAGCCGCTCTTGAGAAACATTAACACTGTTTCCCTAAATCCCAACCAATTCCTTTTTAGGGACATCCGAACATCGTCCCATGGAACGAACCACCTCTGATGCCACTTTGTCATGACCTGACCCTACCTGGACTCGATCTGCAACTACCCCAAGCCCGCCTCTATAGGCCAGGGGCTGGAGACAAGCGCCAAAGGCTAAACAACACAGGGAGGCCTTTTCTTGAGTACCTATACACACACACACAACTCACTCAATACAGAAGTGCAGAGTTAAAGAAAAGACAAGTAAAGTAAAGGAAAACTACTTTATATAAACGACAAAATTGCATCAACCTCTAAAGAATACAAAGAAAGTGCTGAAGGTAAACTGAAAATAAAAGGGGCAAAACACGCGCCCAACCAGAAAAGGAGCCACAACTCGGCAACAGGTAAACAAAAGAAAAACAGCTAGAAGGCTCCCCCACCTGGAACCCGAATCTAACCACCGTATGTGGTCTAAGCTCCGATCTCCTAAGCTCTGCTGAAGTCATGCTCCACCTGTCCGTCGTCTGCAAGGGCACACCAAGTACGGGCAAAGCCCAAGTAGGGGTGAGTATAAAAATACTCAGTAGGATACCACAAAGGATCGAGGGAGCAACAAAGGAGGTACTGAAGGGTGAGCAGTAGATCGATCAGGGGAAAAAGAAAAGGAGTACAATCGAGAGAGTGCAATAGAGTAACTGTAGAGATTCCAACTCAACCCAACAAGATAAAGGAGGTAGACTTGTCCAGACATAAGGAGCTGGAAATGGTGAGAAGATTAACTTCTCGTCGAGTCATCGCTACCTATAGTAGGAGAGTTGACTCATCCAACCACGATAAGCTAGACACGGAAATCACGTGACATACCCCGTGTGTCTTCACCTCTCCTGGAGGGAGAGTAACAAAGCCTAAGAAGTGGGTACTAAAACAACGTATATACATATCCATATGCTCAAACAAGAATCCCAAACAAGATCGTAAGGGGATATCCATCTCGTAGCTCATCCCAAGAAAGTGAGTAGCCAATAGTCCCAGAAGTAAACACCATCGATGTCCAGCATCCCACATGTCTGCCCCAAACTACAAGTCAAGGGGCTCAAATCACCGCACCTTGAAACTATCCTCTTTGGGCAGCACTGACTCGCCCGTATGGTTTTAGGTCACGTCACAAGGATGCATCTTGGGGGGGAAAGCACCCCTCGTACTTGAGTGTTTTGGGGGAACATCAAACCACACCTCGTCACTACCCCACAGTCGAGAGTTCTCTTCAAAGTCGACAGGAGACCCCCTGCCCAGCCCCGTTGGAGGGTAATCCATAGAAGTTGATGGGTTCCCACTGGAGGGAGACCCGGAAAATGTCGACGGGTGCCACACTACCCCGTCCCGTAAAAGGGTAATCCACTGGAGGGAGACCCGGATAAAGTCATTGATGAGTCCCAATGCCCAGTCTCGTAAAAGGGTACTCCACTAGAGGGAGGATCAGAAGCGTCATCAGTGACCACTTCCCTGCCCAGGTGAAGGTAAAAACGACATCAGGGACCACTTCCCAGCCTAGCTGGAGGTAAAACTGGCATCGGGGACCACTTCCCAGCCCCGCTGGAGGTAAACCCTGAACCGATCTGGCCATCCCTGCTGGATGGTACTGCTCGGTGAACACTGCTATACTGGCCATCCCTGCTGGATGGTAACCCACTGGCCATCCCTGCTGGATGGTACTGCTCTGGCCATCCCCGCCGGATAGTACAACTGGCCAGCCCTGCTAGAAACAACCTCATGGCCAGCCCTGCTGGAAAAAACCTCTTGGGTAGAAGATCGGTGCCCGCGTAATATATTGATCACACTAGAATCCACAAACCATACCAGGGAACTCGAAGGGATGTGATTTTGAAATCCCACATGGATAAAGGGAAAAGGGAACCCAAACAACTTTGCCGATCAAACCGTCAAGAAAAGGACCTATAAAATCCACTCAACCCTACTGGTCTAAACAAACGAGAATAGAACCAGGGGAAAACTCAACCCTGCTAGTCAAAAAACAAGAATAAAGGGACCTCTACGTCGCAAGAAGTAAAATGTACACAAATCAGAACATGACATGCACATGGGGCCGACACGACGTGTGGACACAATTCAACTCCAACCAAGTGCACAAACATTATCCTGAAAAAACAACAACATGTACCTCTAGGCATTCCCGTATACTCCCATATTATACTATATTTCCATCCCAAAGGCTATCGTTATCACAACACCCAACGTCAACGCGAAGGGAGAAAACGTAACAACTACAACTTTCCACCTCATCATCCTAGGAACGACCAACTACATCTCTTCAAATATTAACTTCACTCACACGGGAGTGCACGCGATCACACACCAAGGGTTCGCTTCCGAACATGGTAAGAAGAACGGACACCAGAGCACCCTTCATATTTCCACATTTAATAAGATATCGTAAGAGATTCCGTTCGCCTGAATAGATTACACTGTTGTAATCCTCTTGGAAAAACATACGAGATAAACTACTTACTCGCCTCAAATGGATATCCAATGGAAAAGTCGCCAAAACTGCCTTACGCCCGAACGACGTCCCGTGGTCCCGAGGCTCGGCCCTGAAAACGGTCGGGCACATCGCACCATTGCGATATCTTCAGAAAGACACGTCAAAAGGACTGTTAACTTGAGCGGAACAGATATCCAGAGAAAAAGATGCCTTCCGACATACCGAACATGAGCGGTGCTTATGGGACCTGCATCCCGGTCCCAAAGCACTGCCAATGGATCACACCGTTGCGATCCTCTCAGAAAAGTACACAAGATGGACTATTCACTTGTCCGAAACGAACACCCAGTGAAGGAGATAGAAATTCACTGTCAACACACAAAACGACCCTCATGGGGCCCACAACTTCATTCTGAATTAAAGCGGGTGTATTGTACAATTGCAATGCCCTCAGAAAAACACCCAACATCGACTACTCGCACGCCCCGAATGGATGGCCGATGAAAACGTTACGAAGCGTTGCACGCAGATTGAAAGATGGACTGTGGGGACCATGCCTCAACTCTGGATTCGATGCCTGAAAATCCTCTGTAAAACTCTGTCTTGACGCCAGAGTCACAACGCCACTGACGGTGCTCAAATCGGACATCGGATGCGTCCGCGCCGCTCGAAACACGAACCCCCGAAAACATGTCAATCCTCTTAAAGGCGTGACAGGCCACCGAGGCCCTTGTCTTAAGAATTAAAAATTCCTGAGGCCATCTAAAAAAGTTTCCTCGTTGATACGGTCCTACAGCCACAGACGGCGCGTCAAACGGACGTGCCGTTTGGAAATTACAGCCCCCCGAATATAAAGGGGCCAACCGGGCCGATCCACCCTGGCCGGCCCGGTCCGAACCGCCGCAGCCTGCTGGCCGTGGCCCACTCCAACCGACTCGAACTCGCCTCGGGTCCGGTTTTATTCCTAGCAGACCGGCCGAAGCTGGACTCCACATCGCTCCAAAAGTACTCGTAGTATGCAGGTCCTTGCTCCTCCAAGGTCACTGCCTGCTGCGGAAGACCCGTCGTGCGCTGCCTCCGTTCGCCAACGCCACCGCTCGATCGCGAGCGCCTCCGCCGGCCTCCTCTACGACGACCCATGCTGACCCAGCGCCTCCGCCGCTCCGCTCGACCGCGAGCCCCGACCGCCTCGCCAACACCCTCGACCGCCTCCACTGGAAGAAGCCCGCGTCGCCGCCTGCTACTCCGAGCTGCCATGGAGCTGCCGCCTGGGATGGCCGGACCGCCGCTGGATCCGGCTGAAATCGCCGGAAAACACCCAAAACACCCCAAAACCCGCAACCTTCAATAGACGCCCCCAGACTCGTCAGAACACAGATTTTTGATCTGAAAAGTGTGTTGGGGAGCTCAGATCAGCCTCTTCGCAACCACAACATTCACTCAACAATCCAACAGCATAACGACACTATAATTTTAATTGAAAGAGGGGTACGAGTTTTAAAACTCAAAGTGAATACCGCCTACCTGCGAGGGTGTAGCCCTGAGCTTCGCCGCACGTTCCACGCCATGTCGCCGCTGCTCCCATCTTGACTGGAGGAGGAGGAGGGGGAGAGGAGGTTGAGGGTGAGAGGGCTTCGCCAGGGGATGAAATTGAGAGAGAGGGGGAGAGTTTGGTTAAAGTAGGAAATACAAATTAATTAACTTAATTAATTTTTTTAATCACCCATGAAAGGACCCACATCCGAAACTCATGACAGGGTCGAGGTTAAGCCTCCCCTAGGGTAAACACCACCTCCCAAACAAAATAGCGGTCTCAAAATTTTAATCCGGGCATCCATTCGAATGATATTAAACTCAACGCCCAAGACCGCCAAATTACAAAAACGCCACTGGGGCCATTTTTCACAGAAGGCCCACACCCGCGAAAGTTATACCCCTTCAAGGGTAAACAACATGCTATGGACTCAACAGTGCCCTCCATTTTCCAATCCGAACTATCGTTTAAGAGATACTTGAGTTTAACCATTAAACGAATAAATTAATTATTTTATTTATGCATTTAATGTTCCGTCAGTGGGCGAGGGGTCCCAAAGCCCCGGGCCGACATGTTTTATGTCATTCCTGGAGTAAACACCCCATTTTGGACCCATCCGTACACTCATATTTCTGATCCGGATCACCGTTTAGGAGTTATCCCATTTATTTGGTGTTCCCAGTGTGAACACACTGAAAATTTAATTACAGCCACACCGAGGCTCAGAATCACAGGCCGTCTGAAGGCACAGCTGCAGAATAACATCAAGAATTTTCCAAAGTCTTTTATAGCCAAAAACCGGGTTCTTACCAATGGTATGCTTCACCCTCTAAATGATAGATATACAAAATGACCTTTTCTTTTTCTGAACAATGAAGGATGGAAAATATCTTTTCAATGTTACTGATCCATTATTCCATAATAAGTGTATCAAAAGACCCAGTGTAGGAAGTTGGATGTTGCCTCATGAAGGACTCAATAGAATGTTGTTACCTTCTCTTCTCATTTGGATGTCCAGAATGATTCATAGATTGTGTGAAATAAGTCTTTTCATTCCATATCCCATAAAATTTAGTGGTTCAATAAGAAAATCATTGCGTTTTGTAGTTCATTTATCATTAACCTGGTTCATTCGGGTTCCAGCCATTGTCTAAAACCCAAAAAGAACAGTGTGAGAGGAAAAAATCATACTAGGAAAACAACATTATCATGCCGGAGTATAATCAATATCTAAAATATTAGGTTTAATCCTAGCTTATTCATGATCATTACCATAATTCATGGACTATAATATATTGTTAGACATAACCTTAGGGATATCCCTAGACATACCTTAGAAATATATCTAGGGATCTCAGTAAAGTCTTCGCATCCTAGTTTCCAATGGTTGACTAAACCTTCACTCCAATACCAACTATAAAGAACCAATCTTGACTTACATGGTCATTACATTACTTTTCATGAATACTTAATACATGACACAAACAGATTCCCAAAGACTGTATTGGTTGAGTGTCTTTGGAAACTTGGAACATAATCTTCTATCCTGGGGAATGATATTCAACATCTCCAATTAAGATCTTCCCCTTTTGTTTTCCAACCAAAAACCTTTATTTATATCATGGGAAAAAAACATAAAAATGGTGAGATTAAATGATCATTAAGGGTAAACATAGTGAACATAAAACTAACCTTAAACATAAGAATGTAAAAACATGAACATAAAGTATAAATATCAAAATCATGAGTCATGAAATAAATCTTGGTAGTTCGTAAGACATAGATCATAAAGAAACATTAATCATGATAAAATAGCATTGGAATAAAACATGGAATTGTGGAAAAACATTAATCACATAATATGATTTCCATAATAGCCAAGGAATTTCTTCTAAGACCATCATAGTGGATGAAGTCCATTACTGAACCGTGTTTACTTGTCATTCCATCCATGTATTTCTCAATCAGATTTACTTGCCGTTACAACCCTGTATTATTGAATAATATTTACTTTCCATTATAATCAGGTCTATCTCATGATATATAAATATTTACCCAATTCATTTGAGGGAGATATAGGTCTCACCCATCTCATAATGAAATCATTCTTACATGTTCCAAAAAACATAAATCATTCATCATAGTATAACCCAAAAAATAAAATGGGCTTCTTAAACATCATTCCATCATAACATAATCCACATAAAAGTTCATTCCATCATTAAAACAATCAAATCATAGTAATAATGTGTATAGAAACATAATCCTATTTAAAGAGCATCATCTTAGATGGAAAATAATTTTTATAAAACACTTGAGCTTAATTCCTGATGAAAATATTCTTTTTTATTCAAAAACATTTTATTTTCTCAAAATGTAATGAAATTCTAAAGAAAATAATTCATTTTACAGTAAAAATTAAATATTATAGAGGAATATATATGGAAATAAGGTGTAATTAAATCATAAAAATCCATTCATGCCCTATAAGTTGAAAAAAATTATCCTCATACTTTGGCCGGAAAAGTCAAAAAATACCTCGTATGGTAAAAAAAGGAATGATTACTTCCAAACCATGTAGTAAAAGTCAAAAATGACAAAAAATGACTTTAATATACCTACAAGGATAGTAAAAATTTTATAAAAACATTTTTAGAAAACATTGTTATGGATGATAAATATATCCCTAGTAAATACTTACGTGTAAACAATCTTGGATAAAAATGAGATTGAAAAATTATCCCTTACATTGTTCTTTTATTTATTAGAGGGTGTTTTAACCTCCTTTATAGTTTTTAAATCATGTTATTTAATTATACCAGGATCATATCCATATTTATGATATAAAATATGATCTTATTATATCATTTTATTAATAGTATTTCAATATTACCATTATTTCGGGTGTTAATTATTTCATTTTCCCATTCCTTCTTTGAAGTGTAAGTCATGTTTTTTATGAATAGGATGTATTTTATTTATAAAATTAAGTTAATAATTATTATTTTCACTCATCATATAAATTTTATAATTATTATTAATTGTTAATGTGGAGAACGAATTTCACCGCGTTGTGGAGATGGTAGGTCGTATGTACACACGAGCGACAATATTATTTCGTTGATGGTTAAATGGTATGTAATTGGATGGTATATTAATTATAAAGAATAATTGTAATGTTATATTTATTATTTAAATCCATTATACTAATCATTATTCCCATCCTAATAAAGTATATTTCAATAACAAATTACACCATGACGTGGAGACAGTAAGCCGTACAAACACATGCATGGTGATATTGTTATTAATAGGATGGATAAAAGGAGGTATAATATTTTTAAATAATTATAATAACATCTAAGCATGTATAATATACTGAATTTATTACTTTAATATGTAATCAATATAGAAATTGGAAGTAGAAGAAGAAAATAACCTTGAAAGAAGGGATAAAATGATTACCTCTTCTTCGGGTGTTTCCTTTTGATTTGAACAAAATGAATCCTTAAGATGGTTCTATGCCCAATGTTAGGCCATTATAATTAAATGACGGAGCTTGGAAGGATAAATGGGAAGGGTGTTTCAAAAAAAAGGTTTTGAGGTGTGAGTTAAATAGAAAGTGAGGTTACCTTTTATAATAGAGGTGAGGGGCAATTTAGGGAAATATAGAAATATTAGTTTATTATAAAAAGTTTTTCGGTTTTTAATAGCTAAAAATTAATTATTTAGAGTATAATATTATTATGGGTCTAAATAATCTCAAAAAATATGTTTTATAAATTTTTAGGTAATAAAATTAACCTTATCTTTTAGATTTAACACTTTGTAAAATAAGTTAACTCTTACCATGTCCTCTTGTATTTTTATAGTACATGGTTAATATCATTACTATAAAATGCCAATAAAACCTAAAGTGGATCATTTATAACATTTTGATCACTATAAATGTTATTTGGACTAAATTTATATTTTTAGGATTTTTAAATCATTTAATAAAATAGTATTTATTTTAAAATTTCATTTTTTTCAATTTTGACACTATTTAGTAATTGTTTTTTGTTAGTCATAAAAACTAGATTCCATAAAAAATGAAATTAACTCATAACTAATATTTCAATGTAATCTAAATAATTCATTTATGATATATAAATGTTCAAATTACATTTATTTTAATATTTATAAATTCATTTATTGGAATCTTCCATTAATGAGGTAATCACTGCATCATAATTGTGTCATAAAGAAATATATTTATCTAATGTCTAAAAATTATAAATAAAATACCAGGATGCAGGAAATAATTTTAGATTTATAATTAATATTTTTAGTCTAATATATCACTTATATAACCCCATTTAAAAATTGTTTTAGTAAAAGATACATGTTTATGTTACATTTCTCTTTACTTTAAATTAATTCTTATACAATGTCATTTTCACATCCAAGTGGATCCATGGGGCACACAAATAAACCCAAAGATGACCATGGTCAGAAATATATCATCCAATAGGATTAAGACATGTTTTAGTGTAGTTTTATATTATTAAATTATTATTTGTTTACACTTATTAACCAGATTTACCATTTAACCATGGTAAATACAAATAATTTCTAAAGTTACTATTCATAATGTACAAAAAATAAAAGGTACCTATTAATTTTTTTTTGTAACTTATGATTCCAAATATAGAATAAATTTTTCCAAATTCAAAACACAGAAGTTACATTAATTAATTTAAAATTAATTTCTGTGGTTAAAACCAAAAAACGAATTTTTAAGAAGTAATAACTATAAAAAGATTAACATTTTTTATATCTTATTTAAAAGTGAAATTTATTTCAATGAAAAATACTGGACTAAATGATAAAAATATAATCTAATTACACTTTAAAACCAATTAAAAGTACAATATAACTATATAAATAAAACAGATGAACATGCAGTTTTGAATTAATATGCGGTATATTTCACTATTCATTTAAAAAATGAACTTTATCAGAAAATTACCAAAATTTTATCCAAAGTAAGTTTTATGTTTCTCTTATAAAGAAGATGTTTAATTTTTTAAATTAAAAATATAAATGTATCAAAAAATATATTTAAAGGGTTCTCCATCAAAAGGCGGTAAAACAACAATTTTTTTTAAAATACATCTTTTATCCAAAAAATTGATTTTGTTCTCATATCATGTTCCAGAAAATATGTAAGATGAATGATAATATTATATAATATTAAAAATTTGGTTAATACTATTCAATAAAGCTAGTTTATATCACATTAAATAATAATATTTTAATAATATATCATTGTTTAGTGAAACTCAGTATCACGTACAATGCAAGCTATCGAGGAAGGTCTCTTTTGCATGTAACGCTTTCCAAGTTAGTGTTTCATGTAGTGAAATCTTTTTCTGGTGTTGCGTATAACATAATACAAAATTATTTCATTTATACATTGAATAAAATCTATACTTAGTGTTGTGTGAAATGAATTCTATCAAAAGAACATGAAATTGTGTGTAAAACAAGCCAAGAATAGTGTTTCATATATTGCAAGCTAATTCAGTGTTGAATATAGCACAATTTAATCTTGGTTTAGCGTTCAACATAAGTAATAAAAGAAATTAAAAGAATATATCTCATAAAATCTCAGGGTGTTACAGTAGTTTTAGCAGAGGATACGGTGGTGTGTCTAGAGGAGGAGCTATATGATGATGATATTACAAACCACTTCCATCACCAATATCCCTGGAGGTCCTCACCAGAATCAGAGGAATGATGGTCAAATACCTGATGTATAATATAGAGGCTTTAACCAGGTGGTTTCTAATATTATCTAAGGTATGATCCACATCTTCTATATAATGACATTCTAAATTATATACACAGAATCAACACTTCTTTTATTGCTACATCCCATGTTTGAGGGATATATATTTTTGGGGATCGCCTATCCTAACCCTTATGGATTGAGACTTTTATTGTGGGAAATCCCATTCTCACTCACATTTACCAATGGTTTAATCTTATTCTTATTGGATAATTTTTCATGATACCTCATTGTATCTATGTTACTATAGAATGTCATCCTTGGTATGGTTTGTATATCCACATTATATGATTAAATAGACTACTACCATCAAAGAGTGAGTTGCTTTCAATACGATAGATTCAGATTCTCCTTCATGATAAAAATTGGTTCTTAGTTGAGTCAATTAGGTCCTTTACACATGAATTTTTTGCCAATCACCACTTAATAGGTGTGTTTGGATATTTTTGTAGTAATCACATCATGAAATCAGTTTCTAGTAATGGTGGAGTACATTGATGTTTACATTGAGGATATTATATGGTTACCCCATTATAAATAGGTTAACTTCTAAATCAATATGCACTCCAGGGAAAATTTGATATCTTTTACAACTTATTAGATGGACTCAGTCCAGAACAACAATATGAGGGTGAAATCGGGGGACCTGATAGAGAAATGTTTTATTTGATATTGTATGCCCCCTCAAAAGCTCTGATGTTGTTTACCAACAAAGTGAACAAGATCTTGTGGCTTTGTTTTAACTATCACCAATATATTAGGTGACAATGAAGAAAAAATACCCTCTTTTAGGGAACAATTCATCCTTAACTTGATAAAGGGAGCGAAGTGGATTTCAAATATTGATCGTAGGTTTTTCTATCACCAGATTTAGGTTAATATTGAGGATATCCTAAATACACCATTTATAATTATCTACAACCATTATGAGTTTCTAGAGATACCATTCATCATGAAAAATTTAGCAGCAATGTTCACGGGTCTCATAAACTGTATCTTTTAGTCTTTCTTGTATAGGTTTGTGGTTTTATTTGTCAGTTACAACCTTATCTATTCATCAATAAAGAATGATCATGTAGATAATATGAGGATTATCATGGACTTACTTTGAGATCACCAGCTATATGAAAATATCTCAAAATATCATTTTTGGATTTGACAGTTCCACTTTTTAGGGTATGTCAAATCATAGGGCAGAATAAATGTGGACCCATGGAAGATCGAGGTAGTGCTAGGATGAGATTCACCCAACAGACTGTTAATGGTAAAAATATTTCCTGGGATATATAGTTACTAATGTATATTCATGGAAGAATTATCTATGATTATGGAACCGATAACTACCTTGACCTGAAAGGAGAATTCCTTTGTTTGGTTCAAGTAGTTCTAGAGGGATTTTGAGGAACTGAAGTGGAGAATGATGACTTCCTCTATTCGTAGGTTTCCAGAGAAGGGATTTGAGTTCATTGTGTTATGCGATGACTCTAGAGTTAGGTTTGGTTGTATAATAAATTATAGGTGGGAAATGATTGTTTATGGGTCTAGATAATTGATACCTCATGAGTAGAACTACATGACCCATGATTTAGAGATGGCAGTGGTATTGTATTCCATGAAAAATTAGGGGGGGGGTAACATCTTTATATATATAAGTTAATAGTCTACTAAGACCACAACTGTCTTAGAAATATTTTTAATTTTATAGATATTAATCTAAAGTAGATGTGATGGTTAGAGTTTTTGTAGGATTATGACTATGAGATAGTCTATACTTTAAGTAGGGGAAATTTAGTGGCTGATTACCTAAGTAGGAAGTCTCTTTATTAGTTATTGGAGAGGAATTTTAGTATTTATCCATTTTTAGTGATCCTCAGTTGATGAGGGAGAGGTGTATCTTTATTAATCCATGGTGGGAGCTCTTCAAATTATTCAATGTGTGAGGGAGGACCAACTAGGGGAAATCAACTTTAGGGTTTTGTGTGACTAAATAGTCTTATGTTATTCACTAGGTGAATATTCTAAAGGTGGAGATCATGGAACTCTATTTCAAGGGTGGATATTTGTGCCAGTAATGTAGTGTGAGGAGGTGTTAAGGTAGTTTCATTTATTACCCTTAGTGGTACATCTAAACGTGGAAATGAAACCCCAAGTACTCAAGAATTGATGTGTTTAGTTAAGTATGAAGTATAACATTGATGATTTTATAACACGGTGCTTCCCCAATTAGAATATAAATTCAAAATACTAGTTTCCAGTAGGTTTTTCCTAGACACTTGACGTCATAGAGTAGAAGTGAGATGTTATATCAGTAGATTTCATGATATGGCTTCCAAAACTAGTTAGAGGTCACAATATTGTTTGGGTAATAATAGATTGACCAACCAGTCTAGCTCACTTCCTTGATATTTAGGATCTGAGTTCAGTAGAGTTATTGAGATACTTGTTCATAGAGGAGATCACCTGACAACATGGGATACCATCAACGATCATTTCTGATTGATATTCTTGGTTTAAGACTTGGTAATGGAATATTTTACAATAGGTGTTCATGTCACAAACCAATCATGGTTTCAATGAAATCTAACATGTGACCTATCTTATGATGTGTCCTAGAGGGAATTCTTGATCCCCACAGGATGTAAAATAGTTATTGGGTATATGAGAACTCCATTAGGAATTATTTTCCCAATTAATTTACTAATAATCACCATGAAACAAAAAAACCAAAGCACCATGACCACCACTCAAATCTGAAATATAAACAAGAGGTACATCAAAGTCAAAGTTACATTATTTTTTTAATAACCAAGGCCAAAATATAAAAATAGGAGGGGACAAATAAAAACTAAAAAAACCAACAAGTGAAAATGAGACCATCCTCCAACATTCCACCCCTCAAAACCTTTCAAAAATGAATCTACTAATAGTTTCACCTACTATCATATCCAAGGAAGTCCTTTCCTTAAAAGTTTCATAAAAAACCAGATCTATATATACCCATTGGGTATATATAGGGTGTGATCTAACATGACCAGTAGAATACCCTTGGAGGTTCCATGCAATGATATTAAGATATTGATTAACACACAAGTTTTCTAAAGAAAAAATTAAACAATTAAAATTGACAACACATTTTATTTTAAGAAGGAATGTAAAAAATGAAAGGATAGATAAAAATAGGTAAAAAATAGTTTAAGAATTATGGGACACCCCTAAGAATACAGGTCAATTGGGTTATAGAATCCTAATACTCTTGGTGATCGATTATAAATAAAATTTCTCATGCACAAGCTTTTAGAGAGGTCTATACCAACGATATAGTGATGAACACAATATTTCATAAGTTTTGTTAGTTTTGTAGCATAATCCATATAGGGATCCTAGGTCAAATCCCTACCAACTCATCCAGTGTACTAGTCCTTATCCATCAACCTAGGAACCTAGGTTTCCCAAGATCTTTATCCCATTTTCCACATCAAACAAAACCCCTTCATATATCATAATCCACTTATCATAACCCAAACACAAAGGAACCGACCATTTAAAAAGGGAAAACTCATTTCTATGTATTAAACTAATTCCAAAAACCTTTGAAAACACCAACACACATAAGTTAGAAAAAAATTTAGAAACAAAGGAAATCATATTAAGATCATCAAATAATGACACCACTTGGAACCACTTACCTTCCACTTGAAAAAACTAAAATCTGGTTAGAAACCACAAGATGAACCAATATTTTATCCTACAGAATCAAGAAGACACTAAAACCATCAATATCTAAGAAAAAAATTTAAGAATCAACTCACTTTAGGTCACCCCAACCATTGAAGAAAAGGAAACCCAAGAAGGAAGAGAGATAAGACCAAGAGAAGAGGATATAGAAATAGAGTAGGGGATCACTTGGAGAAATATTGAATAAATAAGATAAAATCCACCAAAAAAGAGTTAAGGGAGTGTAGAGAGGAGAGGAAGATATACCTAGGGTTTGAGGAGGCTGAATAGTAGAAATGAGGGGGTTAAAGGGTTAAAATAGGGAGGGGGATAATTGGAAATTCAAAAAATTTAAGGATATGGTAGGCTGAATGGTTTTTTGAAACAATATACTGGACCATTCACCAAATGTACAAAACCTATAACAATGAGGATGGGGGTATACCTTGTTTTCTTGGTAGGGGAACAAGACCATGTTCTATTCTATGTATCCTGGATAGTGACACTATATAATATGTACAGCTTTCACTAGGGCTAGTTCATGTTTTCCCCTAATAGCGTGTCACCTTATACTCACCTAAAAACTACCATTGTTTTCATAAAACAATTGGGAAATATATTTATAACAAGTAAAACAAAAAATAAAAGAGAAAATTACTCAAAAGAACACCATGAGTGTGGAAATACTCCCCACCAGAAAACTTTCCACCCTCATAAAGTTAATCCATCAACTAACCATTAAACAAGTGAGGGTACTACTCCTCAAACCAAAACATTCATTCCAATGTATCATTATCATAATTCCAATTCCACCAAATAAACTAAAATAATGTAATTTATTTTCATTGAATCAATTTTACATGGTAATCCAAAATCTGCACTGGTTTCTCAGTCACCGATAGATCGGGTTCCAGCTCAGGCCCTTCCCAATTCAGTATATGAGATAGGTTTGGATTATACTTCTTTAATTATGAGACATAGAACATGTCATGAATTAATGTTAACTTGGAAGGAAATTCAAAGTGGTACTTGACCTTACTGATCATTTCAGTAATCTTGAAAGGCCTGATATACCTCTGTATCATCCTGAGAAAACATAAATAGTAATCAGTTATTAATAATTTTTGTATATATTAAAACTAACTAAGAAATGAATTAATAAAAAAATTATAAATATTTTTAATTAATCAAATATTTTTGTAATCAAAATATAACACATTACTTTATATTTCATGAAATATAATTTTTATATCATAATAAATAAATAAATATAATTAAATATATGTATATAATTTATAATTCATATAAATTGAGTTGTAAGTTAATTGTAAATATACATGTATATGAGTAATATTTTTAACAATTAATATATTTAATTGATTATTTTTGTATAGAAAATAAATAATTTATAAAATTATTATAAATAATTATTTCATAACATTTAAGAATTGTATATATTATAATTATTAATTATGATATAGTAGTATGAGATTATTTTTTTAAATTTTTTTTACCATTAATGAATGATTTTAGAAAAATCATTTCATACTAAGGAAATATATTATAACTTTGAAGATGAACTTATAAATTAACAAAATTATAATTATGAAAATATAATTAAGCTATTAAGAAAATTAATTATTACTATTATTATTATTTAAAAAAATAAAACATGAAAAATATTTTTATTATATAAATTTTAAATATAACATTTTTGATTGTTATAAAACAATGACTATACATGTTTATAAAAAAATGAATAAATTAAATAAAAATATATTATATAATATTTTATATATATATAAATTAATTGTTGTAAAATTATATGTATACAAAATTTGAAAAGAAAAAAATTATATATATATATAAATAATGATTAAAAATATTTAATATAAATAAATAATAGTAAATAAATAATTAGAAAAATTGAGAATCAAGAGGGTTAAGGGTTTCATCTTCGGTTTTTAGTGAGGCTGAGCATAGTTCAGGAGGTTGAACTTGAGGTGACACAAGGAGGAAGCCAAAGGCGAAGTGTTCAAGAAAGATATAATCAAGTGCCTTATCTGTGAACTGTATAGGGTTTAAGAGTGAATCAAGTCGATTTAGATTTTGACAATGCATTGGAAGGCCCAATCTGTGCTGCGTGGAATTTTTGATTTGGATTTAGGGAGAAACGATCTTCGATTTTTGGAGATCTACCTTGTATTGTCCAAAATCACAAGTAGGTGTGTTTTTATTTCATTTAGATATCCAAACATTACCTATTTTAAATGTATTTATTTATTTTCCTATCATCTTCTCCTATTTTTCTTCTCCTATTTTTCTTTTCTAGATTATGCTTTTCTTTATTTTCATGAATGTGAATTTTTGTGGTTCATTCATTTTATCCATTGAGATTTTTGTTTGGATCTGAGACAAACATTTAATGTTTTTAATTTTAAGTATTCATATGGTAAATTCCATTGGTTATATTTGATTATAAAATATGTATACAATTAAACTTTGATCGATAATCATTACCCCCAAACCACAAATTGGAGAAAATAGAATTGCTCTTGTATCTGCTTCAATTGGTTGATAATGATTCAACGAGTATTAAATATATATTAAGAATCGATGTACATGTACAATAGTATGAAACCTCATATGAATCTCAATCCATCTAACTCTTATGTAAATATAAAATATAAATGCATCCTTTTAATTTTGAATTCACTGAATCTACTTCAGTTTGATATATGTATATATCAACATGAAGATACGATCATTGATAAAACCCCTTGAAATGTTTAAATAAAAAATACACATAAGTTTATCTTCATAAGAGTATAAATAAGTGATTATGGTGAGGTAAGAAGTAGAAAAATCCATGACTATCTGTTCCTTAAAGACTGCTATGATAGGAAGAAGAAATCTGCTTTACATAAAAAGTAAGGGACTGTTTTAATTACCTATATTATTTTTAAAATGATTTTGATTGTAGGTTGATATATATTATTTTTCATTAATATTATGATTTATTATAATTATAATTTTATTCAAGTTAATATTTAAATTTATGACCATTGTCTACATTCATATTTTTATCTATAATAGATTGTTTGTTTTCTTATTTCCATGTTATGATTCTTGATTTTTGGTTTTGTGTAAATCGAATTGATTTTTTTTCATATAATTATTTATTTGAAATTTTGTTTTTAAGGAAGATTTTTTACGCTATTTTTATATTCATATTTTAATATTAATTGATTTTATTTTATTTCAAAAGATTATATTTTAAAATTTATATTTCATTAGGATTAAAATTTTTAAATGTTTTCCTCTCTTATTATCATATGAGAATTTATTTATGGTAGATATTATATACTAAATGATAGAAAAAAGAAATTTTATAATTAATTATATATGTTTATTTTGAAAGAAACCTGATTTTGGTTTTAAAATATTAAAAATATTGTTGTTTTCAAAGTTATAGGATTATTATTTTTGAAATAAAAATAAGGATCATTTATAAGTAACTTTATTATTATTGTTTACCTCAAAAAAGTTACTAACTTATAATAGCACATTATGTTTATTATTTATAGTTTTAAATAATTAAAACTATACTTTTATATGGTAAAAGTGCATATAAAATCGTTAATTTCATTTATAAGATATGACCATTATCTACAATACATGAAATATCATGCATGTATCAATTTTTATTAATTGTATATGTATGTGTTAAGGTCAAAACATATTTTTCATAGGAAAATAATTTTGAATTAGCTTTTATGAGTTTAAAAATGAGATTTTTTATATATAATGTTAATAATTCATTCATTAACATTCTATGAAATTAAGAGATGTCCAAAAGTCGATAACTTTAATTGCGCCAAAATATAAAGTGTTTTCTTAATTTATTTATCAGTATAAATTTAATTACAATCATATCTGAATATGTCATGAATACTTTTAAAGAAGAAAACTCAGTGAAAAATTATAATGTATGTAAATAATTCTTAAAAATGACTTTATAAAATCCCGAACTCGAACATTGTAAATATGGTAGGGATTTGGGGAGTGAACCCATCCCTCAGTAAGTGGGTAGGCCCAAGATAGAATTCAATGTTTTATGTTTCCCTAGTGTTTTGTTTTCAAAAGTTTCCATAGTGTTTTCAGAAAAATCACCAGATTGTTTTTAAATAAATTCCTGAGCTTAAGTATTTTAAAAATTCTAAAGTATTTTAAATATGTAAATTAGTTAAATATTATTTTTAAAAGGTATTTCTAAAATTATTTTGATGGTATTATAAAAGAAAATCAAAAGTGTTTCTCAAAAGTTATTTTTGATAGAAAATTTCATTAAAGTTATTTCAATTTTTTAAACCCCTTAATGGAAAATTAAATTCTCATCCCTCATTTTAAATGTTTTTCATAGGTACGTTAGAAGTTCTAATTAAGACATCTATGCTCTTGGAGTTAGCACACATGGAAGTGTAGTAGTAATTTGTCTTATTTTTGTTCAACTATGATAAATGTAAGGTGTTGGCTAATAATCCAGAACCAAGACTGGTTAATGTTCTTATATTATATAAAGAACTATGTATTTTTCAGTTATCTTTTATATAAAAATACACAACATGTTTCTAGAACCCAATTCGGAAGTGTGGGTTTGGGGAATTATAACCTTGATGTGATATTCCCATACTTTCCAAGACAATGGTGACCCAACTGTGGTGTGACCTTTAGAAACACATGGTCACCCACATATAAATTCAAATCTCAATAAAAATGATATGCATAGAAATTATAATAACTCTGAGATATCTATAAATGCTATCAGATCATCTGAACTCTATTATTTTTCTCCTAAACAAGGCTCTATACCATCAAGGAAGCTTCACATGCATCCATCTAGCATCAAGGAGACTGACATGGTAAACCATAATGCACTTTGAAGGGGCCATCTTGATTGAGTATTGGTAACTTTTATTATAATTAAATTCCACCAACCCAAGATAGTTATTCCATGAGCCTCCAAAGTCTAACATGCATGGACATGGCATGTCTTTTAGAATCTAGTTCACCCGTTCTGTCTAACCATCCATTTAAGGATGGAATGACATATTGATCTTGACCTCTAACTCTATTTATTTCTAAAGGTCTTCTAATCATGGAGATTTAAAATTGGGGTCCCTATAAAAAACAATAGATGAAGGAAGACCATGCAGCTACATGACCTATTTGAAATGCAACCTACCCAATTCATACACTTCACCCAAATCCCTATTATAATGAAATGGATGGATTTGGTCAGATGATGAATAACCACCTAAATGTTACTCCTTTTCTAAGGTGTATGATTCAACCCAATGAAGAAATCCATAGTGACCATATCCCACCTCCAGACTAGAATGGGGCGTGGCAGCAATAGACCTGAGGTCTTCCAGTGCACAAATTTAATCTACTAAAAAACATAACATTAGGTCACAGAATCAGCAATACCACATCTCAATCCTAGATAGAAGAAGTATTTATAAACATCATGAGATATATTTGAATCTATAATATGAAAAACCCATTGGAACTAGTTGATCTCTTGTATCACCACCATTCACAGAGAAAATATTACCATGAAGTGGCCCTTGAAGTAAAAAATTTCCTTAGAAGTCATCAAGAATTCATTAGGAACCACCCCTCCATTTAGGAAATGCATAGAGGGCCGAAATATCTCATATTCAGGATATTCTACCGATATTATTTCAAAAACAGATGGTTTCAACTGAATTTAAGCCAATAACATGCTTCTACTATGCTTATTACGTTCTAGATGCATCTACGTGAAAATTCCCAGTGTATTTTACTCATCACTGGACTCTTTCTATGCTTTTATTGATATTTTAATGCTTAAGAAATTAGATACAACATTCCCTTTACCTTGGGTATAGAAAATATCAATGTCAAACCCCTAAAGGTAATTCATCCATAAAATCTTCCTTAGATTAAAATCCACATGGGAGAAAATATCAGAAAAGTTTTTTTATTCAATTTGACTATAAATTTACCTTTTAAAATTTAGTGGTGTCATGATTTTAGAGCATGTATCACTACCACCATATTGAGGTCATGGGATGGGAAATTTATTTTCTGTGGTTAGAGTTAAAAAGATCCATATTCCACCACATGGTCACCCTATATCAGCATGCACCCTAGAACTGTACCTAAATCATCAAAATAAACCATGTACCCATTTCTATCATTGGGTAAAATTAAAACAAGGGAAGTGGTCAACCCCTAATTAAGCCCCTCAAATGATACTTGGAATTGAATAATATAAGAATACTTCACCCCTTTTTGGGTGAGAGATATAATTAGCAAGGAAATCTAAGAAAAATATCTAACAAATCACCTATAATATCCTAACTGCCTTAAGAATATCATGAAATTAAAGAATTTTTTTGGCTATTCTGATGAAATAAATGCCTTTATTTTTTTAGGATCAACTATAACCCAATGCTATAGTATCACTTTCACAATAAATTTAAACTCCTAGATAATGAAATTAGATTTTAGGATTTTTTTATAAAGCTAGTGATCCTGAAGGATTCCTAGAAAAATCCTTAGATGCTGACCATGCTCCTCTTCTATTCCAGAGTAAACCGATATGTCATCCAAAAACCACATGAAAAAGAGTCAAGGTATATATAAAACACCCAATTCATAAGGTCCATGAAACCTATAAGAGAATTTTTCAACCTAAATGGCATAACCAAATATTCAATGTGTTCATACTTACTTCAAAAATTTGTCTTAGGAGCATTGGATTACGTCACCCTTACATATTGATAACCAACGTGCAGGTCGATAATGGAGAACCACATTTACCCCTTGAGGTGATCAAAGAGTTCATTGATACAGGGAACTGGTATTTATTATTAATGGTTACCATATTCAATTTCCAATAATTGATGCAAAAAATAGAGATATCCCAAAGCCTTCTTAGAAAAAATCACTAGTGTGGATCATGGTGATACACTCAGTTGAATGAACCCTTTGGATTCTGAATCATCTAGTTATATATTTAATTACCTCAACTACGTTGGTGTCATATGACTTGAGGGAAGATATTTTAGCTGTGTTCTTGACACTAAATTTATGGTTAAATCCACATCCCATCCTAGAGATAAACTTAAAATTTACACTGGAAATACCTCTAGGAACTCATCCACTACAAGATGCAACCCATTCTTAGAATCTTTCTCACCATATTCTATCCTAAGAAAAAATATATGAAAAGGAATGATACTTAAATCATAAAGTGGAGGTCCATCTCATCTTGATCATGGATCCCATTCACCTTGAAAAAAATCAAGTGCTTCCATTGTTGGATGTGAACATAACCCACTGATTATAGAAATCGATATGAGCCTGGAATTACATCATCAAATCCATTATTAGGATCACATAGAGGAGGACCATTTCTAGAACAGAAAGTCCCATTACAAACAAACATCTAATTGGGTAATAACATAGGATAAACATATAAAATCCTTTTTCTTTCACTTACCAAGAGGCATAATAAAATCCATGGTATATGACCTAAGCTCCATTGGTAGCTTTAGTGAATCCTCAAAGAATGTATAGATGAATTAATTAGAATAAATTGTATCAAATAAATAAACTTATATGAATTATTTAATAAGAACAGTACCTTGAACTATCATGGGTATCACATCTAATTCCACTAATTTTTGATCTATAACATGATGGTGCCTCATATTTGTTTTTTCCTGAAGGAAACTACCAACTTGTGGGTCTGACATAATTTGAATCTACCCAGAAGAAGATCCAACCCTTCCATCATTACCAGCAAACAAATAAATCATAGATATTGATGGATCTGACTGAGATATCATTTAACTATATGTTAAAGAGCCTATTTCTCTTTGATATGGGGTTAAATTTATATAGAACTATTGAAAATTTCCCAAGCACCCACATCGATGGAACTACCTTGGTGGAGATAAACATTGGTATGTATATTTCCATGGGTCTTATAATGATGACACATGACAGATCCACCACAAAAGACTGCTAAAAAAGCTAGTTAGTATGGATATCCAAAGCTATTACCACCCCCATTATCCTACTTCTCACACTCATTCTTCTTCTTAGGCTAACCAACCCCACCTTGATTCAACACTAGAAGAATCATTGATAATCCCAAATTATCATCCTAGTGAATATCCACCATCAAATATTGGTCAACAACCACAATATACATCTTTAGTTTAAACAATAATACCCATGATTGAATGTACGACAACAAACACATTTCAAAATATTTATCTTTAAACTATTTATTGAGAACCACCTTAGGAGAGAAACAAACTTTCTCCGCAAATTCATTGGCATATTCCAACACTGAATTACCTCCCTGATGGAGATACAAGAACTCATAGATCTTGGTGAAGGAAAACATCTTTGGATAGTATTACTCATTAAAATCATCCTTGAAGTCTTTATAGGCCATATAATCAATAAATCTAGCGTAAAACACTAACTCCCACCACCGAAAACTGGGGCCTTCAAAAATAAACATGACACATTTCACATTAACATCCTTAAGGGTCTCGAGGAACCCAAATATCCTCTCAATATTTTACACCTAGTATTCCACTTCTTGGGGATCTGTTCTTCCCTAGAAAGAATTTGTCTTATTCTTGATAAACTTATGATCCATATACTTTTCTAAACCTATCTCAACATCCTTAAGTTGATAACGGCCAAAGCTCACTTCTTTATTCAGAGTGTGGAGAGCCTAAACCACTACCTCCACTAATCTTTGACCAAATGGTGAGGTATAACTTTATTTGTCTTCTTGTTGTGGCTGCACAAGATGTATTTATGGAGGAATGATACATCACAATTAAAAAAACACAAGTGAAACTATCAATACATAATCCCATAGGAAAATAGTAAGTAGAACATTTTAAACACTCTCCAAAATAAAATTTTAAACCACACAAATCACAATAAAATATTTAAATCACCCCACCCTACATCATTGTACACTCCATGTTTATACGTTTTGTATTACACCAAGAGAAGGATTCAAATCAAATTCCAACATCCCATGGTGACCCAAAGTATTCCATTGGGCGTGTTTTCTAGAAAACCCACTCTAAACCACATCGTTAAGCCCAAATAGTCTTTGATACTATATATATATAATTTCCAAAACAACAAGACCCAATAGAAGGGAAAACCTATCCCTGATACCATTTTTTCATGAACTGGTCTTGGTTTCCATCCAACCTAACATTCAACCTAGTCCATGATGTGTCTCGAAGGGTGTTCTTGATCTCCATGAGCTGGAAACTAGTGCTTGGGAATTTGAGAACTCCTTTGGGAATGATTTTCCCAATTAATTTACCAATCATCACCATGTAATAAAAAAATAAACCCAATAACAATGAACAATATTCAAATAAAAACTAGACAAATAGGTGCATGAAAGTCCAAGTTACATTTAAATAATTAATAACTATGAACAAAATATAAAATGGGAGGGGACAAACAAACACTACAAGAAACATCTATGTGATGTGGAGACCATCCTCCACCATGACACCACCTAAACACCTGTAAAAAGGATTCTACTAATGGGTGAACCTACTATCATCCCCATGTAAGGCCTCACATTTACCCATTCCATACAAAACAAGATCTACATATACTGATTGGGCATATTTAGGGTATGATCTCACTTTCCCAATAGGATAACACTAATAGGTTCTATGAAATGAAAATAAGAGATTAATTAACATTTCATATTTCAAGGGAAGAAATTAAACAATTAAAATTGAAAACAAGTTTTATTTTAATAAGGAAAGTGAGAAAAGAAAGTACAATAAAAAATAGGTAAAACAATTTAAGCACTGTGGGAAACCCCTAAGAAAATACTTAAATTAAGTCCTGGTATCCTCATACTCTTGGTGATTGATTAGAAATGAACATCCTCATTCCTGATCCACTAGGGAGGTCTATAAAAAAGTTCTAGTGGTAGATATAGTATATCACAAGTTTTATTAGTATGGCAGTGCAATCCATCCAGGGAACTTGGGTCTGGGCCCTTTTGACTCGTTCAATATACTAGTCCTTATCCACCCACCTAGGCACCCAGGGTTCCCTAGTGATTTATCCTACTTTTCACATCATACAAAACCCCTTCATGTATCATAATCCATTTATAATAACCCATACATGAAGGAACAAACCATGTACAATGGGGAAAATCATTTCTATGAATTACACTCACACCAACATCTTTTAAAGCACCCTTTACACACACACACACAATTTAGAAACAATTTTTAAACAAAGAAAAGAATATCAATAACATAAAATAATTGAACAACAAGGAACCACCTACCTTTCACTTAAAATTTCCCAAATCTGGTCAGAAACTACAACCCGAACAAAGAGAGGATCCTAAGGAAGCCAGAACAAACCACAACCATCAATTCCAAAGACAAAAATTTAATATTTAACTCACTTTATATCACCCCAACCATTGATTAAAAAGAAAATGAAGAACGAATAGAGATAAGACAAAGTTAAGGGTAGAAGATAAGAGAGGAGGGACTTACATAGAGAAATATTAAATAATTACACTGAAATCCACAAAAAATTAAATTCATGAGAGAGTGGACAGGAGAGGGAGAAACAACTAGGGTTGGAGGAGGATGAATAGATGAAATGAGGGGTCAGAGGGTTAAGATCATAGGGGGCATAATTGGAAAATCAATATTTGTAAGGCTTTAGCAGGTGACACAGTTTTGTAGCATGGTCTTCCAGACCATATTCAAGAAATCCAAGACATCTATCCATTAAGAGCGGGAGCCTCATAATTATCTTGAGAGGGGTATATGGTCAGGTTCTTAGACATGCATCTTTGATAGTGACACTTTCTAGTATGTAAAATTTAAATTGGGGATGGTGTACAATTTCACCTAACTGTGCACCACCAGTACAATACCTTCTACTCACCCAGAATCCACAATTTTTTGGGAAAATACCTAGGAATGCTATGAAACACAAGTAATACCAAAAATAGAAGAGGAAATACTACCAAATAACACTATAGGTGTGAAAATTCATGAATTAGTTCCAAATGAGTACAACATTCCACCCTTAGACTGATGACTAGACCAAGCCAACCATCCAGGTTCTCAAGTATATGTTGAGGGCTTTCATGCTGAATTTTAGCTAGAGTTAGGGGGGATTAAGTTAATTTGGTGAAGTTTATATACAATAATAGCTACCACTCAACCATTGGCATGGAAACATTCAAGGCCCTATATGGAAGGCCCTAAAGGCCACTCATATGTTGGATGGAGATAGGAGAGCCATCACTAATAGGACTAGATTTAGTGTGAGCAATGATGAAGAAGGTACAAGTGATCTAAGAATAGATGAGGACCAATTGGATCAATTATATGTTTTACATTAACCAATAAAGGAGGCCTTCAGTGATTAAGTTGGGTGATCATGTATTCATTAAGGCCTCTCCATAAATTTTTTTTATTGGTTTGGTTGTAAAGGCAAACTATGTAATTACTTAAGATCTAGGATCCTTTAAAATACATTCTATATTATATTACTTGTGTCACACACTACACCCAAAATAAAGAAACAAAAATATATTAAGAATGTATTATTAATAAATCTATAATAAACACTAATATGAAAATCTATTAATAGTCATTACCTTTAGAAGAAAAATAATTAATGATTCAATATTAAAAAAGTTATTTATAATAAGATCAAGCTTCTTTACATTATATATTTAATTTTTAAAAATTTTATTTTAAATTTTTTAGAATTTAAATTATATAAATTAAAATTTATTATTAATTCATCACAAAAAAATTATCTTAAGATTTATTTTTTTGGATTTTTTTGGAAATAATTAATTTTCAGGTAAATAATTAAAATAATAATTTTATTAATTATTTCATTTTTATGAAAATTATTTTATTTTATGGATAAATTGTATTTTATTTGAAAAATATACGAATAAAATTATATATTATAAAGTATGATAAATCATTTTAAAATAATATGTTAAATTTATTGACCTATGCTGAAAATTTTCAAAGTATATATTGCGATAAAATAAATTTTTTTGACTCTTTTATTCAATTAAATATAACATGATGAAATGATGTTTTTTTTCTTTTTATTATTAGATAAATAATCTTTGAATTAAAATAATTATTTTAAATTCACTGGAATCATCAATATTGATTTTTTTTAAAATAGGATTTGACGTGTTACATGCACTATCGTTAAGATTAATTTCCCTACAAATTGAAAGTTAATTTGATAAAATGGTTCTTAAATTAAAGATTATTATCTTAATTTTATCTAATATGTAAAATTGAATTTTTATTTATAAAATTTATATTATTTGGATTAATGCTAATTACCATAATAACAGTGAAATAATTATTTTTAAAATTATCTATTTTATTAATATAAAAGAATTTATAACAAATCATTCAAATGTAACTCATTTAAATAATTAATCTAACATGATTTATAATACCATGAATAAATATATTAACACTCATTTAATTTCTAATCAATACTAAATATGATTAAGAATCCATAATGGTCAAAATGTATTTTTGATAATAAAATATTTTTTCTACATATTATCTATTTTAATTTAAAATTTAGTTTTATAGAGTTTAAAAATTTAATTGAATCAAATAGATGTTAAATTTATTTAAATAAAAAATAAAATGGTTATAAAGGTCATATTATAAGTTTAGTTAGTATTTAATTAGTAAGTAAAAAACAGGAAGGTAAAAAATAAAAATTAAAAGGTTATAAAACATTAGAGAAAGGACTTAAACAACTAAATATTGTCTCCAAATGAATTTTAGTGAGAATAATAAACCTAAATACCTCACCCAATTCAATTTTTTAAACTCTTTGAACCTTTTATTTTGAATAGTGAAAGGATATAAATGAAATGTAAAGTGTTTTTCCAAAACATCCCTTCTCTTCCCTTATAAAAGGATACCACTTCAACCCTTCAAAAATACACCTATCCATAGAATTAATCATTAAAATTGTAAATTTTTCTCTACCTAGAGCTATATACCACAAAAATAATCCTTTATATCCCATAGTCATCCTAATCACTTCAATTTCAATTGAACTTTTCAGGAAAAAATCAAGTCCCCCATGAAAGTGTTATCCCATTCTTAAGATTTTATTCTTAATATAACTCTCACAAATATATTTTCACCATAATAATATGTTTAATTAAGTGTAAATATAATACTAAGATGTTGTTTTATTAATGTTAAAAACCTTAGTTATTCATTTCTATACACTTATTGAAACCAAAGAACATCGTTAGTGCATTGTGCAGACTACCACATCCATGAAGAGACATCATTTATTTTTCATTACCCCAATTTATGGTTGATATTAATGGTGGAAATTATTAATTGACATGATATATATCATATAATTATGATTCTAAAATTCCAATTTAATATCCCTCGTTACCCCTCTCATGTGTTGAGAAAGGGGAATGCAAATCATGTGTACGTTCAGATTACCGCCTCCATGATGAAACACTTTTCATTTTTCATCAAGATATTCATAAATTATATAAAAATATAAAAATATAATTCATAATAATAATAATATAAAAATAATATCATTATCTTTTTTTTATAATTACTTTATGTAAAAAGAAACACCTCTTTATCCATACCTGCCAATCGATTTACAACGTGTTCAAGTTTGAGTCTGTTTAACCACCTACGTGAACAATGATTTAAAAAACGATTTCGAATGAATATGAGAACATAAAAACTAATATTATTGTGATTTATTAATAAAATAATTATTATTATTTGTCTCTTTAAATATTATATTAATTATTTAACTAATTATTAAAGTATCTTTTTCATTTGTTAAAATTATTGAAATAAGACATTATCAATTCAGTTTTCACATAACATGACAAAAATATATATGGAATGGAATAAGAACATTTTAAATAAATATAATTTATATATTAAATAATATTAACTTATATATAAATATTTAACTTGGTATAAAAATATGGGTAATGAAATCAAAATTATTAAACATGTGTAAAACAATTAAAGTTATTAACACTCGGTGGTCATAATATGCTATAACTAATTAATGTAATCATGACAAAAAATATAATAAGGATTATAAAAGGGTAATATTTATGATTAAAGTTATGATATAGGGTATTAATTTAGCTATGTTTTATAGGAGGTTAAAGTATTATCAAGTAATCAATGAAATAGGGTAAGGGTTTCTCATAACTTATTTTAATTTATTTGAGTTATAATAGTTATTCTTCAAACCAATTATTATAAATTGAATTATTTTATCCTATTATTGAATAAAAGTTTATTTCCACAATAACTTCTCTTTATTTACAATTTTTTTCCTCATGAATAACTTTTTAAAGGATCATTACTTTAAAGATTGTAATATATGTAAGGGTTTGTTGTCTCAAGTTTACTTTCATTGAGACATAATTTCCTGATTTAAACAATTGATCCTTGATGATATTTATCTAATTCCATATTTCTTTCATTTATAATAAATATTATTTAATAAATTATATTTTATGTTCCATTTCATGGTATCCCTCTATTGTATTCTTGATTCTTTTGATTCCATTAACGTAAGTGTTTCTTGGTCTCAAATTTGAATCCCTATAGGCATGTTTAAGCTATAAACCTTGTTTCCTTTTCAATGGTGTGAATAATTACATATTTAATTTTTTTATAATTATCCGTGTATATTTAATTATTAAAATGTACTATTTTAAGTTACATGTATCATGGGGTTTTTATCCAAAAGTTACAAAGGTTGAAAGCAGTTCTCATGACTCAATTATCTTCCTCGGGTCATAATCAATCATATTTATCTATTATATTTCAAGATTGATATACTACAACCCATTATGAATTTATGATTTATTCTAACTTGTTTTCCATGGAAAAAATTATTAACAGTAAATTATTATTCCTTGATGATTTTAATGTTTCTTTAAAATGAATTTTTAATAATAATTCCCATTACATTTAATGTATTTTTTCCTTTCATGTCCATATTTTTTACTTCCCAACAATTTTCTACTTTATCTAGTATAAAATAAATATATTTTTATCTTAAATGATCCTTTTATACCCATTATTTCATTTTAATTAAAGTGTTTCTTTATACTTTTAATGATGTGGTTTTCAACATGGTTATTTAAAAATGTTAAAAATGGTTTTCTATATTTTCAAAATAAAATGTTTTATCATCCACTCTAAATTTTATTTTGACAAAATCTAGGTATTTTTCATGTTTAATTTATTATACATTATTTTAAAAATAAAAAATTTCAATGTATTACCACATCCACTTTTTTAAAACAATAAATCTTTTTCATGTCTCTATTGTTAACGACACTTTTTAAAATTAAAAGTTTTTAAAGTATTTTCACATATCCTTTTCAAAACCATTATTTATTTTCAAGAATATTTTATTTGGAACTATTTATAATAAGTTTTTAAAAGGTACTCTATTTTACTTTAAAAAAATTAGTTTTTGAATATAATTTACACTTTATCTTTTATAATGACGTTTAAAAAGGTTTTGTGAAAACTTTTATATTTTCTCTTCATTTTTTCATCCAAGGTTTATCTTCTGTGAAGTGATGTTTTGACCATCGTCCATATTTTATTATGTTATATATCCTTTTCGTAAATGATATTTTGACATCCTATGATTTCTTATGTTTATGTTATTTGATAATTTCAAGAAAATCCATTCTTTTTCTATAGGTTATTTAAGATATGATGATGATTGGTTTTAAGTGGCACACATATGTATGGATGATGATGGGTGTGGTCATATATAGACCTCCAATAATTTTTTTTAATATTATATCTCATGAGACATCCAGGAATGTACATAATGAGTTGTTTTGAATTTTTATGATCATTATGGGTTTGCTCACATTTTCAGGTCTGGTTATATTGAGTTTGTTCACATAAGCATGGGAATAATGGGTTTTCTCACACTAGTTTTCCTATGCTTATAGTTTTTCTATAATTTTGAGTTGTTTATCAATTTATGACATAATTCCAATTTCTTCATCATGTTATGATAAATTTTCAAGAATCATTTTTTCCATGAAATTTCATGTTTTCAAGATTATTACTTCTCATGTATTCTACACTTTTATGTCATGCTCTTATGTTATATGACTATTGAGATGTTTTTGAGCCATGTCACATATTTATACATTATTATTGATCTATTTTAAGATATTACATCACTCTAAAATATTTTATTATTATCATATAATGTATTTTTTCATTTATTATGATATTTATGTCACCCTCATGTTTTTTTCACATTATGATTTGTTTTACCTTTATAATATTTTGAGCTCACCCATTTCTTATGTTTCTAATACCTAGGATATAAAGATGATTATAAAATGAGATATATCTAGGAAAGGGTCTAGAGTAGATTTATTATTGTGAAATTCTTGCAATAGTAGTAAAATAAGATGTTTATATAGCTAATTTCCAAGACATAAAACCTTTTAATATTTGGGTTATGTGAATGCTTATGAGATGTATCATTTAAATCATGGGAATATTATAATATTTAATTCAAGCTTAGAATGGGTAACTTCAATTGGTATTAGAGTAGGTGTTAGTTATTTTTGAGATTATTTATTTAGGGTATTAGTGTAACACCCCAAGATTTTATAGTATGTTATCTTCTTTAAAGTAATTCAATAGATTGCGCTACACGCAACACTGAGTTTGAGCGCACCCTGAATTACCAAACCAGCCATTCAAAAAGTGGTTATGAATAGTATCAACTGAATTTAAACTTTTATATACTACATATAATTTTAGAATCCATATTATGGGTTTTTTAGACATAATATAATAACAAATTCAATTTTTCAATTAAAAGAAGTATTTTTCAAAAAATGCCATTTTACCACCTTTCAATGGTGAACCATTTTAAATACAATATTTGAAACATTTATATATTCAATTTGACAAAATAAACTTCTTATTTAGAATCAGGACATAAATATTTAGTTTCGATAAATTTTTGGTGTTTTTCTGATAACTTTCATATTTGGGGAATAATGAAAAATACTAAATTTTATTTGAAAACAACTTTTTTAATCAAAATAATTTATAGTGTTAAATTATAAATTTGAATGTATTGGAAGTATAATTAGATTATATTTTTACCATTTAATTTAATGTTGTTCATTGGAATTAATTTCACATTGAAATTATACATAAATAAGTGTCAATATTTTGATAGCTATTGTTTATTAAAAAAACGCTATTTATTTTGACAATGGGAATTAAATTTAAATTAATTAGTAAAACTTATATGTTTTGAATTTGATTAAATAGAAATAATTTTTGAATTCATAATATCAAATATATATTAGGCTGAATTTTTGGTATTTTTCTGAAAAACTTCAATTTTTGATGAATAGTAAAACCACTTAGTAGTAGTTAAAAAACTGACCTTTTCATTTAAATGGAAATTTACCACTTCTGTGAATTGAATTTTAAAAATCTGACATACAAGTTTGTTATTAGTATGTAAAATGTGGTTCAATAATATGAAAATAATTTTTCATGAATAATAACTTTTGACTTTTATTTACCGCAGTTAAAGATAAATAGGGTAATTCAAGGTAAAAAGAATATTATAATAATAAAAAATTACCTTAACACTTGTCATAACCTTATTTTATGAGTCATGGCTGACCATGTGAATCCGTGGGTCGATTTTGGGACCCCATGGAGCCACTTAATAATGATAATGACACTTTAATTTAATTAACTTAAAGGAAAGACAAAAATGATATTAACAAATATCTTTTAGTATATCAATTTTTCAATGGGGTTATATAAGTTACATTTTAAACTAAAAATAATCATTGGAAATATAAAAATATTTCCTACATTATGGTATTTTTTTATATTTTTTTGACATAAAATAAATTAAAGTATTTATGACACAATAATGATGTAGTATTTACCTCATTAATAAATGATTTAAATAAATAAGATTATTAATATTAAAACAATATCCAAAACCCATCCAATTATTATTAGATGATTTTATTTAGAACACGACACATCTTATCTTTGACTTTAATGAGATTTGGACCTTTTAAAATTGAAGATAAGTTTATAATAAAATAACATTTTCAAACGTTCCTAAAGAGCCCCTCCTCTCCCTTATAAAAGGACACCACTTATAACTCATTCCTCATAGATCTCAAGCCCCTTGGCACATCCAAAAACTGCCAAAATAATCTCTAAATATCCCTATATTTCACCTAGAAGCCTTACTTTAGGCAAAAGTCACTTCCAGAAGTCTGTTTGGTTCAAACCAAAGAGAGTTACCCAAATTAAAGGTAATGGTCTCTCTTAACTTATTTTCTTTTATTTTACTTATCCAACCCCTAAAATATATTTATTAATTTATTTTATAACAAAAACATTATCCTAAATATACTAGGATGTTTTTAGGAGAAGTATTTGAACTACACTTACACACACCTCCATCTAATGGATAAAGAACATATTGTTTCTATTGATGGAAAATGAACGCCTCACGAAACGATGATTATTCAATTATGTCATACCGCCTCTCATGGTGTCCATTAAAATAGAAATTTATTTATATATGATATATATATTTTTTATTTTTTCTTTCATCATCTGTATTTTCCATTTATATCATTCATTTATGGTTTCCATTACGGGTAAAATGCGAAAATTTCATTTGAGGAAGTTTGGACTACCGCCCCCTTAAAGTGATATGACTTGTTAATTCCTTATGTGGGACGTATAAAGGATGGATTTAATGATATTATATATGATATTATACTATAATTATAATTTAACTATGTATAATTTTGTTTTAATTACATTAAAATAGAAAATAGAAATGAAAGTAGCGTTCATGCGTACGTACGACTTACCGTCTCCATGAATGATGAATTTCATTTCTTATCTCTAAATGTTATGTACTATTATAAATACATATATATAATAGATATATAATATATATATGATATATAAATCATGTATATCATCTTGTAGATAATGTAATTTTTACCACATGGAAAAATTGTAACTATAACAAGTTCATTTTTTACTGAAGTTCCGATCATCGATAAAATATCTAATATGAACTCAAATAATTAAATAACTGTTATATCAATGTAATAAGTGAAATAAAAGAAATAATAAACTTGGAAAATGTTATTAATAAAGTATAAATTAACTTAAATTTATTATTCATGAAGAACAAGGAATATACAAGACAAGTCAGACTTGAGGTATGGGGTTTTTTATCTCACTTTTAATTCCGTGAGATTTCCGCTGTTCACCACTTATTTATTACATATGGTGTATTGTGTACTGAAATTTTATATATATTATCATGATTATATTTATATTCATGGTATTCTATGATTCATTTTGTGGTTATTAACTTTTTTTCATATGACTCGATTGACTACAACGTGGTAAGGGGATTTCATCTCGCTTATTATTCACGTGAGATTCATGTTGTATTGCCACTATTTCCTTTTGTGTGGTGTATGTACTAGGTAAGATTGTATTCCTTCTGTAATATTATTTAATCCGTGGGTATTTAAAACATCATTGAATAATTTTTCTTTATGGGTGTATGTTTCGTGAGTTACCAAATCGGTAAGGGAATTTCAAATTTAAATTTCCACTCATTGTGCTTTACGCATACTTCATTGATTATTTTACACCAAGATTATGTGTGGAATAACTATTTATTATTTATGTAGTAATTTTCAATCCCTTTTTTCTGGATATACTTTTGATACACATAATTGCTCCGTTTATTATTTCTCAAGTCAATGATATGAACTTGATAAGAGTAATCTTAACTCAATTTCCATTCATTAAGTTAAACATCCAAGTCATTGGTGTTGTTTTTACAAGAATATGTGTGCATGTCCTATGATTGATTTACACTGAATAACCAATCATATTGAGTGTATTTAATTTTTTCACACAAAATTATGTCGTCAATTTATCCTTAACCTAAAGATACAATCTTTATAAGGGATTTCATCTCAATTTACAATCCCTTAAGACTTATTTGTTGTTATACACCAATTGAATTTTATATGGCGTATATAACTTAGTTTGACATAGTATATCATGAATCCCTTTATTCTCATGATGTTATAAAATTTTTATTACGTCAATTATTTGTATTCAAGTGTCTCTCATTTTGTTATGAACTCTAACTAAAATATCATTTTAAATGTTTTCAAATATTTATTCTTCTAAATATTTCTCATTAATGTCCATGTTTTAAAAATGATTTTAATGATTTATTTATATGGACATTAATGTTTTAAAATTAAAATTACTTTTAAAAGTTTCAAAGTGGTATGTGACACTTTGATTCAAAAATCTATTTTAAATGGCTTCATGATAAATAATGTGACTTTCAAATGTTTTCAAGAAAAAGGGGGATATTTCTCTCAAATTGTTCTGATGATTATTTTCATGTCACGACCCCCTCCCCACAAAGTGTACCCCTCCTGGGCCGGCAATGTGAAAAGGGAGATAATGACCCCCGAGTCCCGCCTCCAGTAGGCCCCGGGTTGGCGACTAGCACCGAGGGTATAATACACACACAAATGGGAGGCATTACCCTCTAAGAGAACACATGCAGAAGAGAGAGATAGAATAGAATCCAACCAACTCCAACTCATAACTGAAATGTAAAAGAACCCAAGTACATATATGAAATGTCATGCAAAAGTACTACAACTGAAAGGGGAAACTAAAAGTACCCAAAAGAAAGTAAAACGACAGCGACCACAAGCCCGAACAGCTCCTCCTCCAACCGCAAGCTAGTAGTAACCAGCTTGATCTCCAACCTGCTCCAAGTGACCTGAAAAACAGTTTATATGTACATAGGGTGAGTATAACAGTATACTCAGTAGGATCCTCCCCAAGACTCTCGTGCAAAAGTAAAGAAAGCATGCTAAAGCCCAGTGAACAACAAGTGAAACTAACTCGTCACCTAAACAGGTATACTATGTTCCCAACCTCACCAAGGCTACTCTCACCAAGTAACGCATACAAGAATATAGCATGTAGTAAAGAATATCAAGGGTACCCCGCTACTACTTCCCCACTAGTTTGCCGCTTTGCCCCAACGACATACGTCCTGTGCATCTCTCTCCAAAGGCTTGCCCGTATCAACATGGGTCAAGCTCCACAATCTGCACCACGTGCACCACATCGGCTTGCCCGCAGACACCTGGGCTAAGATCCACACAATCCTCACAACCAAAAGTAACCAGGTAGTTTCCGGGAGCCACCACAGCTCGCATAACGTGTATCATACGTCGGGTATTATACCTCAAGCCATTACAGCCCATACACCGAGTAAGGATCCTCAAGCCATCACAGCCCATACACGTTACACCTATAGTAGTCCATAGGATACTATATCCAGAATATATGTGTGTGAAATAACCACAAGCCATTACAGCCCTCTACACACATATATGGGTAAAACTAACCACTGTGCCTACCAGCACTAAGATCTACCAAGAGAAGAGAGCGGGGCCAAAGGGGGTAGTCAGCCATTCAACCTCCCATCAGAATGTTGGGGAAAACACCCCCCCAGGGCTCAGAATCCCCGGGGTGTCAGTTGCCCTTACCGACAGGGTGGAGTAGCGTATAGAAACACAAAAAGTACAGAGTATATAAGTAACTCACATCCACACTATGGGCATTACCTAGTCTTAGATACAACTGCAGCTAACGTCTCTCAGACTCCAGGCTGCTACTTCTAAGACTAGGTATCCTATAAGCACACAACCAATTGAAGAGCTTTATTAGATTACTCCATTCTCATTTATCAGTTCCACTGTACATTAGTTAATTCTTTAAGCATTAATTAAGATTGAACAATTCCCCATTTAACTGAAATGGCGTCACTTTCAAAAACAACTGCTCCTTTTTAAGATTCACATCACCTTTAAATTCCAGCATCTCCATCCCCGTGGATTTTCACCCTTTAATAAAACATTCATTACAGAAATACTTTTCCACATTCCCAGGCATTCTAGAAAAACATCCTATGCTTCTAAACACAAAGGAGGCTCAACACGGTGAGTAGATATACTACCCGTCGAGTCTTTGCCGCCTATAGAAAGAGCATAGACCCATCCTCCATCGAGAGGCTAAACACGGAAAGCACGTGGCATACCCCGCGTGTCTTCGCCTCCTTCGGAAAGAGGGTAAGCAAGACCAGCTGCCTTGAGCAGTGGGGAAAAGTAAAGAAGATAAACAATCAAACCAACCACCAACATCAAACCATCACATTCATCTCATACCATCACCCTTGGTGTCCTCCCCGACACCCATATGCATAAACCGATGCATCTCGCCACACTAGGCATCATCCGCTGCCACAACTATAAGGCCTCCATGCCTCCACATATCACAACAACCATCCAGGCTCACATCATAGCACAAGCAGCAGGAAAACAAACATCACAAAATGGGCTCTCGGCCCTTTAACAAACAAGAGGGTAACTCAGAACCCTTTTTGAAATTCCAACATAATCTGTTCTCTAAACCATATTGAATTAGCAGATTTGTTATTCGTAGGTTCCAATCATGGATACCTAATCAGTAAGCTATCACAATTAAATAACCATGCTTACTTCCCTAATTTGATTATCCTCAAATTAGAACAACTACAACAACGACAACAACCAGATTAATTTACATGCCTCTTTATCTTTAGCCAATTAATCAACAACTTATTCCGGCTTTACGTTCATTATCAATTTCCATCATGAACGAACAACAAAGTCAAAGAAACATAGATATCACTATATCTAGGAAAACATGAGGCAAACCGTCATCACGGTATAAAGCAACAGCATGCGATCAACCAATTATTTTAATCCGGTTTAAGTATTTAATTAGGTCAATTTCATTGTGATCCAAAGAGATAAATCATGCTAATTCTACGATTGCACATATACAATTAGAGAAGCCATGAATCCCCTACCTCGAAGAGTTCTTGACGTCCTTTATCCACACAGCAGGTCACAATCCTCCCCTCGCGACAACTTATGTGGAAGAATGATCGACACGGCTTGGTTGCATCCAACAGAGCGGGATTGATCCTAGGAGTAAGGGTTGTTTGTGCAACTCCTAAGGAAAGGATTGAAAGGTTCTAGTGCCTCTTAATCGAGAACAAAGGGAAAGAACCAGGAAGAATGATATCTCGTCCCTTTTTAAGATTTTACGAGGTGATGGTTTAAGATCCGGTTAATTCTCCATTAAAAACGGATCGCATTAACCCACGCGGTTTGACCACGTAAAACATTCCAAGACTTAGGAATAATTAATATAGGACTTATGGCATTTGAAACGGCCTTAAGAGCCCTTAAAATAAGGCTTTAAATGTATTTTACGTCAAAGGAAACGTCAAAAGGGGAAAAACTGTAGGAGTCTGGAAACACTGTTCACCCACCGTTACTGTACATGAAACTGATCTGTGAAACTGATCTGTCACACCGATCTGTGAAACGGATCTGTGAAACTGATCTGTCACACCGATCTGTGAAACTGATCTGTGAAACTGATCTGTCACACCGATCTGTCTCACCGATCTGTCTCACCGATCTGTCTCACCGATCTGTCTCACCGATCTGTCTCACCGATCTGTCTCACCGATCTGTCTCACCGATCTGTCTCACCGATCTGTCTCACCGATCTGTCTCACCGATCTGTCTCACCGATCTGTCTCACCGATCTGTCTCACCGATCTGTGAAACTGATCTGTCTCACCGATCTGTCTCACCGATCTGTCTCACCGATCTGTCTCACCGATCTGTGAAACGGATCTGTCTCACCGATCTGTCTCACCGATCTGTCTCACCGATCTGTCTCACCGATCTGTCTCACCGATCTGTCTCACCGATCTGTCTCACCGATCTGTCTCACCGATCTGTCTCACAGATCTGTCTCACCGATCTGTCTCACCGATCTGTCTCACCGATCTGTCTCACCGATCTGTCTCACCGATCTGTGAAACTGATCTGTCTCACCGATCTGTGAAACTGATCTGTCTCACCGATCTGTGAAACTGATCTGTCTCACTGATCTGTGAAACTGATCTGTCTCACTGATCTGTGAAACTGATCTGTCTCACCGATCCGTGAAACTGATCTGTCTCACTGATCTGTTACTGTTCATAAAACTGGAAACACTGTTCACAGAACTAGAAAATTGGCAAAGTGTTGGGGATAAGTCCCCTTGACCTCCCGGAACACCTCCAACACCAACATTTCACAAAGTAATGGACCAGAGAGGTCCGGGCCATTACATTAGATACCTCTCAAAACATTCTCGTCCTCGAGAATTAAAAACCAACCCAGAAGAAAAGAGCGGTCCGAACAACCACCCCATAAGATACCTCTCAGGGGAAAACCACCATGAGTTGTTCGAAAGCTGGAACAAAACTATGACATCTAGGAACAAACAATCCATACCCAAACAATTCATTCACAACATCACATCAAAGGTACATAAACAAAACATGAAAGGTCCAACCACAGAGAAAACATCATTACATGAAAGGAGTTAAACATTAAACAACTCTGGGTACTGAGCACGTATCTGTGACTCACGCTCCCAGGTACTCTCCTCCATGCCACCGTGTCGCCACAAGACACAAACTAAAGGAATAGAACGCCCACGCAACACCTTCTCCTTGTGGTCTTGGATCTCCACAGGTCGCTCCTCGAAGGTTGCATCATCATCAATATCGATCTCTCCCCAATCGATAACATGAGATTCATCATGAAGATAATGACGGAGCTGCGATACATGAAAAACATCATGTATCCGACTCATCCGAGGGGGAAGTGCTACTCGATATGCCACAGCTCCAACACGAGCTAACACCTCGAAAGTCCCAACAAAACGGGGAGAAAGCTTACTTCCGCGACCAAACCTTCGCTGCCCACGACGGGGAGTCACCTTCAGAAACACATGATCCCCAACATTAAACTCTAAGGGTCTCCTTCTTTGATCCGCATAAGATTTCTGACGATCTTGTGCTGTCTTCATCCTCTCACGAATCACTTGAACCATCTCCGTCGTATTCTGCACTAGTTCTGGTCCGAGAATTGCTGACTCTCCGACCCCAGTCCAGCACAACGGAGAACGGCATGGCCGGCCATACAAGGCTTCAAACGGTGCCATGCCGATGGTAGAGTGAAAACTATTATTGTAAGCGAACTCTACCAAAGGTAAGTGTTTCACCCATGAACCTCCAAAATCAAGAACACAAGAGCGCAACATGTCTTCAAGAGTTTGGATGGTTCGCTCTGTCTGACCATCCGTTTGAGGATGAAAAGCAGTGCTAAGGCATAGTTGAGAGCCAAAAGCATGCTGGAGACCTCTCCACACCCGCGAGGTAAAACGAGGGTCTCGATCAGAAATGATCGTCTTAGGAACTCCGTGAAGCCTCACCACCTCCTCCAGATACTGCCTCGACAAAACCCCCACTGAGCTCGACTCCTTGATTGCTATGAAGTGGGCCGATTTAGTTAAACGATCCACTACCACCCATATAGCATCATGTCCTCCCGGAGCTCGAGGTAAACCTGTAACAAAGTCCATTGAGATGTCCTCCCACTTCCACTGAGGAATCTCTAAGTGCTGGAGAAGACCACCAGGTACACGGTGTTCGGCCTTCACCTTCTGGCAGACTAAACATCGAGACACACATTCTGCAACTGAACGCTTCAGCCCAGGCCACCAAAACTGACTCCTCAAGGATCGATACATCTTCGTCACACCAGGATGTACAGCTAAGGGCGAGCTATGGAACTCTCGGAGAACCGTCTCGCGCATCGCCAGAGGAACAAAAAGCCTGTCATGATACAACACTCGGTGTTGTTCATCCTCTGACCAACCATCAGGGGCCTCCCCACAAACAACTCTGTCTCTTAAAACTTCCACCTCTAGATCACCCAACTGAGACTCTTCCACCTTTTGCATCAGGGATGACTGCACCGTCATCTGGAAAAGACAACCTCTTCCTCCAACTTCTCCTATATCAAGATGCAAAGCTGCTAGCTCTTCCATCCCTCTCCAGGAATCACCAGATTCACGCACAACATCATTACGGGACTTTCGGCTCAGTGCATCAGCAACAACATTTCCCTTCCCAGGTGTATACGATATTTCGAAGTCGTATTCCTGCAAGAACTCCATCCACCGACGCTGCCGCAAGTTCAAATCCCGCTGAGAGAAAACATACCTCAAACTCTTATGATCGGTGAAAACCACAAAGCGCTCTCCAATGAGGTAATGTCTCCACAACTTCAGCGCAAACACCACGGCTGCCAACTCAAGATCATGGGTGGCATAGTTGCGTTCATGGGGACGCAACTGCCGAGACCCATAAGAAACAACTGACCTCTGCTGCATGAGAACACAGCCTAGCCCCAGATGTGAAGCATCACAGAAAACATCAAACTGGACTCCCTCCGTTGGAAGACAAAGGACTGGAGCACTTACCAACTTCTCCTTTAGATACTCGAAAGCTGTCTGACACTGATCAGTCCATATGAACGCTTGATCCTTCCTGGTCAAAGCTGTCAGAGGAGTCGCAACTCGGGAGAAATTAGCCACAAACCTCCTATAATAGCCTGCGAGACCAAGGAAACTTCGCACCTCTGACACGGTCTTGGGGGCTGGCCAAGACACCACTGCTTCTATCTTCGAAGGATCCACAGCTACTCCCTGTTGGGACACAACATGTCCCAAGAAACGAACTTCTCGAGCCCAGAACTCACACTTGGACAACTTCCCAAACAACCGATGTTGACGAAGAACTCCCAAAACAGCTCGTAGATGTTCTGCATGATCTTCTTCAGATGTGGAGTACACAAGGATGTCGTCAATGAAAACCACAACAAACTTGTCCAAGAATTCACGGAACACAGCATTCATCAACCCCATGAAAACAGCTGGAGCATTTGTCACGCCGAATGGCATTACAACAAACTCATAATGCCCATGACGACAGCGGAAAGCAGTCTTCGGGATATCCTCATCCTTTACACGCATCTGATGATATCCTGACCGCAAGTCGATCTTTGAAAACCAACTTGCACCCTTCAGTTGATCGAATAGGTCATCAATCCGCGGGAGAGGATAACGGTTCTTTATTGTCACTTTGTTTAAGCGACGATAATCGACGCACAACCGCAAACTGCCATCAGCCTTTTTCACGAACAAGACTGGTGCACCCCACGGTGACACACTTGGCTGAACAAAACCACACTGCAATAGACCATCGAGCTGAATACGTAGCTCTCGTAACTCAGAAGGGGCCATCCTATATGGAGACATAGAGATGGGAGACGCCCCTGGCTGTAGCTCGATCCCAAACTCGATCTTCCGTCGAGGGGGTAAGGATACAACCTCTTCTGGAAAGACATCAGGGTACTCTTCTACGACCCTAGGAAACGCCAGCTGTTGAACCTCTGAAGAACTCAGCATCATCCCAGCCATCATGGATGATAAGGATGAAACTCGTCTATGACTCATCCGAGGATCTCTCTCACCAACAAACACTACTTCCTCTCCATCTTCATCAAAGAAAACGACCTTCTTCCTGTAGCAATCCACAATAGCCTGCACCGAATACAACCAATCCATGCCGAGGATGACATCATATGGTTGTATTCGTAAACATAGGAAATCTCCCCAAGAGCGGTGCTGCCCCAACACTAGCTCACAGTCTCTACATACTTCAAACAAGCTAGCTCGACCTCCAACTGGCGTAGTCAACGCCAAGGGCACTGGAAGCCTCTCTACCTCAAGTCCCAAAGCGTGGACAAGGGTAGGGGCTATAAAGGAGTGTGTCGCTCCGGAATCAAACAAGGCATACACCAAGGTAGAAAACAAGCAAAGGGTACCTCGGACGATGTCTGGCTCGCCTGGAGCTGGCAACGCTAGAGCATGAAGCTGACCACGACCACCTCCACGGCCTCTCTGACCCTGATGACGACCACCACCACGGCCGCGCTCTGCTCTCTGAGGACGGGGAGCGTCATGGGGCTGTCCTCTGCCTGCTCCATCTACCCTCTGGTGATCTAAAGCTGGTGCAACCTGCTGCTGTTGCCTCGGCTGGAACTGCCTCAACGGAGGAACCTGGAGTGGAGCGCCTGGTGCACGAATCGAACTGAAGCCTATCTCGACCTCCTCTAACCAGTCTTCTGTGACTGCATCTGAAACGGAGCCCTCGTACTTCTGTAGACTCTGGCGCTGAAACTCTCGGAGTGTCTTCCTCCAAGTGTCATCGTCGTCAACCTCTAACCGGCGGCGATCTGCTGGAACAGCCTGCTGGGCACCTTCTGCGCAAACCTGACGGGGACGCCGACCTGGAGCCATACCTGTAAAATAACAATCGTTAGAGCTCCTAAGCCTGGAATATGGAAGACTCAACATTAATTAATTAATTATTTTGTTTTATTAATTTTAGGTTACCTATCCCAAGGTCTACCCATTCAAACACAGGCGCAAAGAATAATGATGCATGATCCTTTCCTAGGTCTCTACCCTGCAACCAGTATCACTTTGTTTAGTAGCCATCGTAAACTTAAAGGTCCGTGCAACAGATCATAGGGGGCCCTGAACGCCTATGTCTCTGCCGGTCTCCAGTGTTTACCCCACTTGCTAAACATGAATGACACCGTTGCCCTACCATCCCATGCATCCTCACCTGTGCCTAACTCCAAACTCCATCCTATCCCTCGACCAGACCTCTGATACCACTCTGTCACGACCCCCTCCCCACAAAGTGTACCCCTCCTGGGCCGGCAATGTGAAAAGGGAGATAATGACCCCCGAGTCCCGCCTCCAGTAGGCCCCGGGTTGGCGACTAGCACCGAGGGTATAATACACACACAAATGGGAGGCATTACCCTCTAAGAGAACACATGCAGAAGAGAGAGATAGAATAGAATCCAACCAACTCCAACTCATAACTGAAATGTAAAAGAACCCAAGTACATATATGAAATGTCATGCAAAAGTACTACAACTGAAAGGGGAAACTAAAAGTACCCAAAAGAAAGTAAAACGACAGCGACCACAAGCCCGAACAGCTCCTCCTCCAACCGCAAGCTAGTAGTAACCAGCTTGATCTCCAACCTGCTCCAAGTGACCTGAAAAACAGTTTATATGTACATAGGGTGAGTATAACAGTATACTCAGTAGGATCCTCCCCAAGACTCTCGTGCAAAAGTAAAGAAAGCATGCTAAAGCCCAGTGAACAACAAGTGAAACTAACTCGTCACCTAAACAGGTATACTATGTTCCCAACCTCATCAAGGCTACTCTCACCAAGTAACGCATACAAGAATATAGCATGTAGTAAAGAATATCAAGGGTACCCCGCTACTACTTCCCCACTAGTTTTCCGCTTTGCCCCAACGACATACGTCCTGTGCATCTCTCTCCAAAGGCTTGCCCGTATCAACATGGGTCAAGCTCCACAATCTGCACCACGTGCACCACATCGGCTTGCCCGTAGACACCTGGGCTAAGATCCACACAATCCTCACAACCAAAAGTAACCAGGTAGTTTCCGGGAGCCACCACAGCTCGCATAACGTGTATCATACGTCGGGTATTATACCTCAAGCCATTACAGCCCATACACCGAGTAAGGATCCTCAAGCCATCACAGCCTATACACGTTACACCTATAGTAGTCCATAGGATACTATATCCAGAATATATGTGTGTGAAATAACCACAAGCCATTACAGCCCTCTACACACATATATGGGTAAAACTAACCACTGTGCCTACCAGCACTAAGATCTACCAAGAGAAGAGAGCGGGGCCAAAGGGGGTAGTCAGCCATTCAACCTCCCATCAGAATGTTGGGGAAAACACCCCCCCAGGGCTCAGAATCCCCGGGGTGTCAGTTGCCCTTACCAACAGGGTGGAGTAGCGTATAGAAACACAAAAAGTACAGAGTATATAAGTAACTCACATCCACACTATGGGCATTACCTAGTCTTAGATACAACTGCAGCTAACGTCTCTCAGACTCCAGGCTGCTACTTCTAAGACTAGGTATCCTATAAGCACACAACCAATTGAAGAGCTTTATTAGATTACTCCATTCTCATTTATCAGTTCCACTGTACATTAGTTAATTCTTTAAGCATTAATTAAGATTGAACAATTCCCCATTTAACTGAAATGGCGTCACTTTCAAAAACAACTGCTCCTTTTTAAGATTCACATCACCTTTAAATTCCAGCATCTCCATCCCCGTGGATTTTCACCCTTTAATAAAACATTCATTACAGAAATACTTTTCCACATTCCCAGGCATTCTAGAAAAACATCCTATGCTTCTAAACACAAAGGAGGCTCAACACGGTGAGTAGATATACTACCCGTCGAGTCTTTGCCGCCTATAGAAAGAGCATAGACCCATCCTCCATCGAGAGGCTAAACACGGAAAGCACGTGGCATACCCCGCGTGTCTTCGCCTCCTTCGGAAAGAGGGTAAGCAAGACCAGCTGCCTTGAGCAGTGGGGAAAAGTAAAGAAGATAAACAATCAAACCAACCACCAACATCAAACCATCACATTCATCTCATACCATCACCCTTGGTGTCCTCCCCGACACCCATATGCATAAACCGATGCATCTCGCCACACTAGGCATCATCCGCTGCCACAACTATAAGGCCTCCATGCCTCCACATATCACAACAACCATCCAGGCTCACATCACAGCACAAGCAGCAGGAAAAAAAACATCACAAAATGGGCTCTCGGCCCTTTAACAAACAAGAGGGTAACTCAGAACCCTTTTTGAAATTCCAACATAATCTGTTCTCTAAACCATATTGAATTAGCAGATTTGTTATTCGTAGGTTCCAATCATGGATACCTAATCAGTAAGCTATCACAATTAAATAACCATGCTTACTTCCCTAATTTGATTATCCTCAAATTAGAACAACTACAACAACGACAACAACCAGATTAATTTACATGCCTCTTTATCTTTAGCCAATTAATCAACAACTTATTCCGGCTTTACGTTCATTATCAATTTCCATCATGAACGAACAACAAAGTCAAAGAAACATAGATATCACTATATCTAGGAAAACATGAGGCAAACCGTCATCACGGTATAAAGCAACAGCATGCGATCAACCAATTATTTTAATCCAGTTTAAGTATTTAATTAGGTCAATTTCATTGTGATCCAAAGAGATAAATCATGCTAATTCTACGATTGCACATATACAATTAGAGAAGCCATGAATCCCCTACCTCGAAGAGTTCTTGACGTCCTTTATCCACACAGCAGGTCACGATCCTCCCCTCGCGACAACTTATGTGGAAGAATGATCGACACGGCTTGGTTGCATCCAACAGAGCGGGATTGATCCTAGGAGTAAGGGTTGTTTGTGCAACTCCTAAGGAAAGTATTGAAAGGTTCTAGTGCCTCTTAATCAAGAACAAAGGGAAAGAACCAGGAAGAATGATATCTCGTCCCTTTTTAAGATTTTACGAGGTGATGGTTTAAGATCCGGTTAATTCTCCATTAAAAACGGATCGCATTAACCCACGCGGTTTGACCACGTAAAACATTCCAAGACTTAGGAATAATTAATATAGGACTTATGGCATTTGAAACGGCCTTAAGAGCCCTTAAAATAAGGCTTTAAATGTATTTTACGTCAAAGGAAACGTCAAAAGGGGCAAAACTGTAGGAGTCTGGAAACACTGTTCACCCACCGTTACTGTACATGAAACTGATCTGTGAAACTGATCTGTCACACCGATCTGTGAAACTGATCTGTGAAACTGATCTGTCACACCGATCTGTGAAACTGATCTGTCACACCGATCTATCTCACCGATCTGTCTCACCGATCTGTCTCACCGATCTGTGAAACTGATCTGTGAAACTGATCTGTCACACCGATCTGTCTCACCGATCTGTCTCACCGATCTGTCTCACCGATCTGTCTCACCGATCTGTCTCACCGATCTGTCTCACCGATCTGTCTCACCGATCTGTCTCACCGATCTGTCTCACCGATCTGTCTCACCGATCTGTCTCACCGATCTGTGAAACTGATCTGTCTCACCGATCTGTCTCACCGATCTGTCTCACCGATCTGTCTCACCGATCTGTCTCACCGATCTGTCTCACCGATCTGTCTCACCGATCTGTCTCACCGATCTGTCTCACCGATCTGTCTCACCGATCTGTCTCACCGATCTGTCTCACCGATCTGTCTCACCGATCTGTCTCACCGATCTGTCTCACCGATCTGTCTCACCGATCTGTGAAACTGATCTGTCTCACCGATCTGTGAAACTGATCTGTCTCACCGATCTGTGAAACTGATCTGTCTCACTGATCTGTGAAACTGATCCGTCTCACTGATCTGTGAAACTGATCTGTCTCACCGATCCGTGAAACTGATCTGTCTCACTGATCTGTTACTGTTCATAAAACTGGAAACACTGTTCACAGAACTAGAAAATTGGCAAAGTGTTGGGGATAAGTCCCCTTGACCTCCCGGAACACCTCCAACACCAACATTTCACAAAGTAATGGACCAGAGAGGTCCGGGCCATTACATTTCATCTATATTAAAATTCTTCATTATTCTCGATTAAGGTTAATATATTATAATGCAGTCTTCCATATTGTTTTGAATGAGTTATGTTTGACTGTGGATGTGCTATTTTTATGCCATTCAAGGTTAGTGGTTAAAGTATTGGCATTTCATATGCTAGTTTTAATACGAATGTTAAGATTATGTTTCAACCTTTTCACATGAGGAATTCATTGGACTTAGTAATTTACGGGTGGAGCCCTTTATAGCTCCTCGATGAAATGGTAGGTCTCCTAAGACAAACTAGTGTCTTGGAATAAGGCCTTGACAAAATCTTATTTGTAGTCTTGGAATTAGGCCTTAACTATGTTGTTATGATGTTCAACATTGTACATTCTATCATTATGAGATTAGCTATTGATATTTCTTGTGGTTATTAAACTAGTAGAATAAACATGACTATGTTTTATTATAGCATTATTTACTCAGCCCATATTCCTACCATAAAGTGTTCATGTTTACTATTTGTAAAGTCATGTGTTTTCAATTATTCACCATGCCTAATGTTTATGTTATATTCCGCCGTAATACTTACTCTTACAGACCATTTGAGCTCACCCCTTTCTTATGTTTCATTTTCCCAGGATATGAAGAATTTAGTTATGAGTGAATTGAAGGAATAATCTTGGAAGCTTGGATGTTTCTAATGGAATAAATTAGTGTCATTTTTCTTTTTAAGTTGTAATGTTGAAGTTATGTATGTATTTTGTCTCCAAGATTACTAAACTGATCGGTCCTTCAGGACTTTATTCATTTTAATCATGCCAATGTATTAAAATAATGCATGGGATCCGGAATTCTAGGGTCGGGGCATTACAGTTGGTATTAGAAGAAGTTTAGTACAATCCTTGGAAACTAGACATAGATAAACTCTGATTAGATCACATTACCCATAGATAGACTTTGAGTATTAGTATAGAAGAACTTCCTAGAATATTGGTAATGTAGAGATTTTGTGTATTTTCCAAGCAATACATCTTTGTCTGGATATGATCAGGTAGAGGTGGCTTTGGCACAGATGTATCTAGGAGTGGAAACTCTGACAAGGAGTTTCTGGATTGACCTAAGGTATCCTGGTACACGACAATAGGCCTTGCTACACTCTTGGTTACGACACTCCCTAGGGATATATTTAAGATATTTTACATTTTCTTTACAAATCGATTTGAAGTATTTTACTATAAGGTGAGATTAAATGAGCTTGGTTAATACTAAGGTGTTTTAAATTGAAAATAAGGTGTTATGATATTCTCTAAATGATTTTAGGACTATTGTTACTCACACAATGCTTTCTGGTTTTAGTCAATGACTGGATTCCAAAAAAGTCATAGTAACTTTGATCATGATGTAAAAGGTGGGAACAGTGGTGGAAATGAAAACCATAATGGAATGTTGATAGGCATAAAAGATATCGTGTTCATGACAAATCATTTTCCATAAATATGATCACAACATATATATTAACCAACTCTCAAACTCAACAAAGAAGAGAAAGGTGATGAATGATAAGAGATCTAGCAGTGGAGACCATGGAGAAAAGAAACCTCAAATTCCATCTTACAGGAAATGTGGAAGGAGACACCCATGAATGTGTCTTAATAAAACAAATAAATTCTTTACATGTGGGAAAGAAGGACATAAAGTAAAGAATTGCTGAGGAAAAATGATGAATAATATGGATGAAAATAAAAATGGCCCCAAGAATCCATTTACAGTCATTTTCCATAAATGTAGGGGACCTGGCCATTACCTGAGTGAATTTTCTATTCTATAGGATATCCTCTTGGTGAAGGAAGAAGATACAGGGAAATAAACAGATGATGAAATGTTTAAAAGTATTAGTGCTCTTTGTTGATGGGATTACTTTGGAAGAATTTTCTCTTGTATTTGTATCCCTGTAGTTTGTCATGTGAAAATGATATTTGAGGAATAATTATCTTTTCTCTAGTGTATATAGTTATAAAAAACCATTTTGTTTTATATGATCATTGAGTTTAAGGAAATTACAAGTTATTAAATATTGGGATGAAAATGCAAGGAATGAGATAAAATTTGTGGTTAAATTATGTTATGGTTATTTTGAGGAATTTATATCATTTTTGTAATGTTATAAAATATAGTTTTTGAAAAAGGACAACACGCAGACCGTGTGATAACCTATCATGACGGACAGAGCTGTGGGAATCTAACCCACAACCAGAGTGCGATTGGGATTTATCACCTACCATTGGACAAAATGATGTCCCTGGTAAGTGTGACTAATCATTTTTAGTTAAATTATTTTATTTACCAATAATATGTTGATTTGGGATCTTATGTCTTATAAAATAGATACCCTTAGTATAGAAAAATGATTTGGTGATTAAGTGATATATGTTATTCTGGAAGACGATTTCTCTTTTGGAAACACTATATGCCAAATGAAAATAGAATACTATGGGATTTTATTCTAGGAGTAATGGTGGATTTGTATCTATGTTTTTATTGTGTATTTATAGTGATTTGGGTTATTTATGGAAATGTTTAACCTATCATAGAGAATATGCGGTTAGGTTAATTACTTTTAAGTATGTGTCTTTAAGAGCAGTTGATGTGATTTGGAGATACAATTTAACGTGAAAGACTACATAACCAAATTCTTCTATGTTTAGAGTTTCAATATTAGTTTGGATTATATTGAAGGATTTTGAGGAAATTTTTTTATTGAATGGTATTTATTTAACATTGAGGTATTGTAGGTTTAATTTTAGAAATTAAGATTAATATTTCTTTCTCTAAAGGATTATCATTTTTGGGGATTATCTAATCTTGTACTTACCATTTTGGTTTTGGTTAATCGCTAAAGAAAAGGTAAATATATAGTTTATCCTTTGTGGATCATGTGATTCTCTAGATGTTGATTCTAGCTCTTCCGGTGTGACCAAGCCATCTTAAATACTCATCGTTTGAAAAAAAGATGAGTTAGTGGTATAAATTTATTAAAGAATGAATCTCTACTTAAAAATTAAGTATATATATTTATGTTCTTTGTCAATCTCATAAATAAATTCTTCAAATTTATGAAATGGAACTTAAAAGAAAAAAAACATTGTCTGTTTACTTTTCCTACTGGGAAACTAATGACCGTTTATCCCTTCACAAGTTTGTGGTATTCTTGTTTTTAACTTTCTCTTGATCATGTTTTCTATCCCTCTCCATCAAAAATTGACACATAGTTTATCTTCCATATCCATGTTTTCCAACATGGAATTCTAGTATGGGTTATCTCGGGTGACCTTTGTACTTCTATTTCTTTCTTTTAAAGTGATAGTTTTATTGACTCTTTTTCTGATGTGGGACTTTCAATGATGTTCCCAAGCCCAATTTTAAAAATTGAAAAGATGAAATTTCCAAGGGGGGGGGGAAGAATGTAGCAGCCCAAGATTTCATGGTATGTTATCTTCTTTAAAGTAATTTAATAGCTTGTGCTACATAAAACACCGAGTTTGAGCGCACCCAGACTTACCAAACTAGCCATTCAAAAAGTTTTTATGAATAATATTAACTGAATTTTAAATTTTATATACAACATATAATTTTAGAAACTATATTATGTGTTTTTTAGACATAATATAAGAAAAAATTCAATTTTTCAGATAAAAGAAGTATTTTTCAAAAAATGAAACTTTACCACCTTTTAATGGTGAACCCTTTTAAATACAATATTTGACACTTATATATTTTTAATTAGACAAAATAAGCTTCTTATTTATAATTGGGACATAAAAATTTAGTTTTGATAAATTTTTTGGTGTTTTTTTGATAACTTTCATATTTTGGTGAATAGTGAAAAATACTAAATTTTAATTGAAAACAAATTTTTTAGTTAGAATAATTTGTAGTGTAAAATTATAAATTTGAATGGTTTGGAAGTATAATTAGATTATACTTTTACTATTTAATCCAATGTTGGTCATTGGAATTAATTTCACTTTGAAATCATACATAAACAAGTGTCAATCTTTTGATTGTTATTGTTTCATAAAAACACGCTATTTGTTTTGACAATGCGAATTAATTTTAAATTAATTAATACAACTTCTATGTTTTTAATTTGGTAATATAGAAATTAATTTTGAATTCAGAATATCAAATATATATTAAGCTAAATTTTTGGTATTTTTCTGAAAAACATCAATTTTTGATGAATAGTGAAACCACTTAGTAGTAGTTAAAAAACTGACATTTTCATTTAAATGAAATTTTACTGCTTCTATGAATTGAATTTCAAAAATATGACATACATGGTTGTTATTAGTAAGTAAAATTTGGTTCAATAATATGAAAATAATTTTTGGTGAATAGTAGATTTTGACTTTTATTTACCGCGGTTAAAGGTAAATAGGGTAATTCAAGGTAAAAAAATATTATAATAATACAAAATTACCTTAACACATGTCCTAACCTTATTGGATGAGTCATGGACGAACATGGGCATAGTTGGGTCGATTTTGGGACCCCATGGAGCAACTTAAGAATGATAATGACACTTTAATTTAATTAACTTATTGTAAAGAGAAAAATGACATTAACAAAATATCTTTTAGTATATCAATTTTTAAATGGGGTTATATAAGTCATATTTTCGACTATAAATAATAATTGGAAAGCTAAAAATATTTCCTACATTATGGTATTTTGTTTATAATTTTTTGACATCAAATAAATTAAATTATTTATGACACAATAATGATGCAGTATTCCTCTCATTAATAAATGATTTAAATAAATAAGATTATTAGTATTAAACCAATATCAAAAACCAATCCAATTCTTATTGGATGATTTAATTTCGAACACGAGTCATATTATCTTCAACTTTAATGAGTTTTGGACCTTTTGAAACCAAATATAGATTTATAATAAAATAACATTTTCAAACTTTCTTAAAGAGTCCCTCCTCTCCCTTATAAAAGAACACCACTTCTAACCCATTCCTCACACCTCTCAAGCCCTTTGTATCGTCCAAAACATACCCAAATAAGCTCTCAAGATCCCTCTCTTCTTCCTAGAAGACTTAACTTAGGTAGAAGTCCCTTCAAGAAGTCCACTTCGTTCAAACCAAAGAGAGTTACCCAAATTAAAGGTTATGGTCTCTCTTAACTTCTTTTCTTTTATTTTACTTCTCCATCCCCTAAACTATTTTTATTACTTTATTTTATAAAATAACATTATCCTCAATATACTAGTATGTTGTTAAGAGAATTATTTGAACTACACTTACACACACCTCCATCTAATGGGTAAAGAACATATTGTTTCTTCTGGATGGAAAACTAACGCCTCATGAAACAGTGATTATTCTATTATATCCTACCGCCTCTCATGGTGGACATTAATATGGAACTGTATTTATATATGATATATATTATGTTTATTTTTTATTTATTCTTCTTTATCTTTCATTTATATCATTTATTTATGGTTTCCATTATGGGTAACACACAATAATTTCATTTGAGGAAGTGCAAACTACCACCCCCTCAAAGTGATATGACTCGTTAGTGCCTTATGTGGGATGTATAAAGGATGGATTTAATGATATTTTATATGATATTATACTATAATTATAATATACCTATGTATAATTTTGTTTTAATTCCATTAAAATACAAAATATAAATGAAAGTATCATTCATGCATACGTACGGCTTGCCGTCTCCATAAACGGTGCATTTCATTTCTTATCATGAAATGTTATGTACTATTATAAATACATATATATACTGGATATATAATATATATATATATGATATCTAAATCATGTATATCATTCTAGGGATAACATACTTTTTACCACATGGAAAAATTGTAATTATAATAAGTTCATTTTTAATTCATGTTCCGAACATCGATAAAATATCCAATATGAACTCAAATAATTAACTAATTGTTATATCAAGGTAATAAGTGATATAAAAATAATAATAAATTTTAAAAATGATCTTAATTATGTAATAATTAACTTATGTTTATTATTCATGAAGAAAAAGGAACATACAAGACAAGTCAGACTTGAGGTAAGTGGTTTCTAATCTCACTTTTAATTCAGTGAGATTTCCATTGTTCGCCACTTATTTATTGCATGTGGTGTATTGTGTACTGAAATTTGATATATATTATTATTATTATATTTATATTCATGGTATTCTATGATTAATTTGGTGGTTATTAACTTTTGGTCATACTACTCTATTGATTACAATGTGGTAAGGGGATTTCATATCACTTATTATTCCCATGAGATTCATGCTATATTGCCATTATTTCCTTTTGTGAGGTGTATGAACTATTCATGATTGTATTCCTTGTGTAATATAATTTAATCTATGGTTATTTAAAACTTCATTTAATAATCCTTCTTTCATGGGGTGTATGTTTCGTGAGTTACCAAATCGGTAAGGGAATTTCAAATTTCAATTTCCACTCATTGTTCTTTACGCATACCTCATTGATTATTTTACTCCAAGATTATGTGTGGAATCCCTATTTATTATTTATGTAGTAATTTACACTTCCATTTTCATGTATATACTTTTTATACACATAATCACTCCACTAATTATTTCTCAATTCATTGATATGAACTTGAAAAGAGTAATCTTAACTCAATTTCCATTCATTGAGTTAAACATCCAAGTCATTGGTGTTGTTCTTACAAGAATATGTGTGAATGTCCTACTATTTATTTACACTGAATATCCAATAATATTGAGTGTATTTATATATTTTACACATAGTTATGTCATTAATTTATCTTTAACCTAAGGATACAGTCTTTATAATGGATTTCATCTCAATTTACATTCCATTGAGAATTCTTTATTGTTATACACCAATTCACTTTTATATAGTGTATATAATGTATTTGGAAATAGTATATCATGAATCACTTTATTCTCATGATATTATAAAGTTTTTAATACCTTAATTATTGGTATTCAAGTGTCTTTCATTTGGTTATAAACTCTAACAAAAATATCAATTTAAATGTTTTAATGATTTATTCTTCTAAATATTTCTCATTAATGTCCATGTTTTAAAAATGGTTTTAAGGATTTATTTATTTGGACATTAATGTTTCAAAATTATAATTACTTTTAAATGTTTCAAAGTTGTATGGGAAACTTTGATTCAAAAATCTATTTTAAATGGCTTCTTGATAAATAATGTGACTTTTACATGTTTTCAAGAAAAATGGGTTTATTTCTCTCAAATAGTTTTGATGATTATTTTCATCTATGTCAATATAATTCATTATTCTCAATTATGGTTAATATTTTATAATAAAGTCTTCCATATTGTATTTAATGAGTTATGTTTGACTTTAAATGTGCTATTTTTATGCCATTCACAGTTTGTGGTTAAAGTATTGACATTTCATATGCTAGTTTTAATACGAATGTTGAGATTATGTTTCAACCATTTCATACGATGAATTAATTGGCCTTAGTATGTGATGGGTGGAGCCCGTTAAAGCTCCTCGATGCATTCGTAGGTCTCATGAGACAAACTAGTGTCTTGGCGCAAGGCCATGACAAAATCTTATTTGTAGTCTTAGCAAAAGGCATTGACTATGTAGTTATGATGACCGAAATTGTGCATTCCATAATTATGAGATTAGCTATTGATATTTCATGTGATTATTCGACTAGTAGAATACCCATGACTATGTTTTATTATGGAATTATTTATTTATCCCATATTCCTACCATAAAGTCTTCATGTTTACTATTTGTAAAGGTATGTGTTTTCAATTATTCACCATGCCTAATGTTTATGTTATCTTTTGCTGTAAAGCTTACTCTTACTGAGCATTTTATACCACCCCTTTATTATGTTTCATTTTCCTAGGATATGAAGACGTTAGTAAGGAGTGACTTACAGGAATAATCATGGAATCTTGGATATTTCTAATGGAATAAATTAGTGTTTTCTTTATTTTTAAGTTGTAATGTTGAACTTATGTATGTATCTTGTTTCCAAGAATACTAAACTGATCAGTCCTTCGGGACTTGATTCCTTGTAATCATTACAATGTATTAAAATAATGCATTAGCTCCTAGATTCTAGAGTCGAGGCCTTGTAATTAGTTTAGATATCCTGGGTGACAACTCTAGAAACAATTATAAGTATAGAATGATATCGTGAAATATTGGTAAAGTATTGAGTAGATGGTTTTCTTAGAAATAATTCCTTATATGGATACTACAAGTGAGTGGGATTTTTCTATAGATTATTATAGGGGTAATAAACCCCAAAATATTTGGTTGAGTATACATTTTCCATCATTCTAGTGCACAGTGAGTGTGTCCTTACTACACACCTAGTTTTACACACCCAAGGGATATGATTTGGTTGATTAAATAATCTTTACAAATTATTATAAATTATTGATTTCCTAGTTAAATTAAGGGATTAGGATGAGGTGTGTAAGATAAACCAGCTTAACGTAACCTATGCCAAACTAATATTGATATTGAATGGACTAAAGGAACTCTGGTCCATCATGGAAATGTAAAAGAATAAGATGTTTTAAGATTGAATTCATTTTATTTTTATGATAATAACCTCTTATTGTTAATGTTTCATCACTAATTCCAACCCTTTAGGTATTAGTAATGGTTAGAACTAGAATAAATCATGATTTTGAGGGATAATGTAAATATTACCTCAATGAAAAACACATTAGAATGATAGATGTAATGAGAACCCTTATGATTATGGAAAAAAATCTATCACTGAATATAATTAATAATGTGTACATAGTCAAAGTCCCAAACTCCCTAAAGAATATAATCATATAATCTAATGAAATACCATGTGATAAATATGATGAAGGAACAAATGATCAATTTTCAATATGACAAGAACATATAAAGTGGAACTATGGGAATTTCATTAAAGGGTATGGGAGATGATTTACTTGTGGTAAAAAAGGACATCAATAATCATACTATTAAGGGAAAAAAAGAGTTTGGTTAACATAAGTAAATGATATAGAACACATCCAACAGAACCAGTAACAATTTAATGCCTTATTTTTGGAGAACAAGGGAATTTTCCGAGCTAATTATCTAATAAAAATATTGTTGAGGATGGTAGGAATCCCTAACATCCTAAACCCCAAGAGAAATTAAGAACCTATGAAATGACTATCAATAAAGAGGGTTGAGTTAATTATGTGATATAATATAATCATATCAATGACATTTTATCTAGGGTGTTTTATAATAACATAAATTCATCATCCTCATATATTTTTTATTTTAAGAAAAACATTTACTGGTATGATTATTTTGTTAATGGAAATAAAATTTGTTAAAATCAAAATACCCTCTAAAAAATTAACACTATTTTCAAAATAGAATATCTTCACTTTGAATCAACATTAATTTCAAAAATAGTGAAAGACACATTTTAAATTAACTTTTACCATATACTTGTGCATGAAAAACTCTGAATTATCTATGAATAAAACTAAATCCTTCATATAAACCTTAATATCTTGTTATGAGATACATTTCTTTGAAATAGTTATGAAAAAATAATTGTTTGATACTCTTCCCTATGATATTGAGGATGATATCCCATTAGAGTTTATATCTTGAGACCTTTCTATATTTTCATCACCTTTATCTATTCCTATATGTAAATAATAAATAAATTATGAGGATGCAATTTATTTAAGGGGGGAGAATGTAATGACTTAGGGTTTTGGAACCTTTAAAATACATTATATGTTCTATAAATTTTGTCACACACTACAACCAATGTAAAAAATACTATAAAATATTAATAACACATTATTAATAAATCCAAAATAAACACTAATATGGTAAGCCATTAATAGTTATTACTTTTAGAAGGTAAACAATTAATATGTGTTAATATTGAAAATGTTATTAACAATAAGATCCATTTTCATTATATTATATAATTAATATTAAAAGATGAATTTAAAATTTTTAGAATTTATATTTTATAAATGAAAATTAATTTTTTAATTCTTCACATTAAAATTGTCTAAATATTAATATTTGAGATTTTTTAGAATTAATTAATCTTCAGGTGAATATTGAAAATATTGATCATTTTAATGACATTATTTATATGAATATTAATTTATTATATAAATAAATTGAAATATTTTGAAGCCTTTACAGATAAAATTATATATTATAAAGTATGATAAATCCTTTTAAAATGTTATGTTAAATTTAGAAGCATACACACAACATTTTGAAAGTTTATATAGCGATTTATTGAAAAAAATTTACACTATTTTTTAATTAATTATAACCCAATGAAATGATGTTTTTGGTTTATTTTATTATTAAATAAATAATATTTTAATGTTAATAATTATTTTTAATTTGTTTGAATTATTGGCATTAATAATTTTATCCAAATCATAAATCCTTTTTTCTTAAAAATACACTTTTCTACAAAATAGGTTTTTACACATTACATTTGATATTGTTGATGCTCACCAAATGAGCATCATAAAAAAAATACCAGAATCTGGGTATTATTTTATCCATAAAGAAAAGGAAGAAAAGGTGTCCAAGACACATAGACTGTGTAACCTGCAACAGGATATGTTTTCACATGGCATTCGAAAGGTCATGCGAATGGTCATACATAGACATAGCCTACTAGAAGATTAAAAAATATCATTTGAAATTACCTCCTTATTCTTGATAAGGCATCCAAATATAATAATTGAACATGTGGTGGCTGCTAGATAATCTCCCCTCGGTAACACAACTTGTCAGCTGACAAGCACCTGACAACCATTTGGAAATCCTTTTAAAATAAGTTGGATTTTATCCAAATGATAAGAGATTCTTGTGGTTGAAAAACATAATAATACAAACCCATGTAGTTGTAAAGGCATCAAATAATCCCTAGAAACATGTATTATAGGTCGTACGAGATCCCATTGGCATGTCACCCTCATCACGTGAAGGTCATCAAATATGTATAGGCGGCCTTGCCCTCCCCCTATGGCTTAAAAGATAAATAAGAGGGATGGCCATGATAATGATCATGAATCACTAAAAAAATCCTTGTCGGTGACATGATGCATCACTGATAGGGAGAGTGTTTTCATTCAACAACACCCATAAAACCCATGAGATCCCTAACCCTTGTAAAATAAACAAGGAAATAAAAATGGAAATGACCAAAGCTTCTTTCAAGGGGGAGATATGAGGATCTTATGTGAAAAGGGTCATACACCTTGGTAAAATCATCCTTTATCATGTGATGACTCACTAGATAAGTCACCTTTTTATCTTGAAAAGACCCCTAGGAAAGCTTCCTTTGTCTTGCGGGAGACCCCGGACAAAGCATCTCAGATCACACAAAATCCTTTCAACAGAAATCCTGATCTCATGAAATCCCCTAGAAATCATAGCTTGACATTATGAATGTCCCTTGAAATTAATGAATGATTATCAAATAAAACTTTAATTAAAAAAATTCTAATAAATGGGGCATTGACAGGATGGTCTTGTGGTCACTTAAAATCATGCGCCATATACGGTAGGATTTTATAAAGTGCATAACACAAAATCCCTCCACCGACTCCAGTCTAGATTATCAAAATATTCACCACCCAAAGTATCATATAACTGGAGTGGGGAGGACTAAAAATCTCCTATACCATAATAAAAAAATTTATCTTTAGATCTTTACACAGGCAGAGCCAAGCATTGGATCATACTTTTCAAAGCAGCCAATCTCATGATCATAAAGGTTTTTTACTGGGTAAAATCTGGAAAACAACCTAAGTGATCAAGAAGCATGAATGGGTGATTCATGTGATCACTTGATATCATGTGAAGGTCCTCTAGTAGGTTATAAAAATAACCTACAACATATCATCTGGATCACATGAGACCTAAACAATCTAACACTGAATAAATCTGAGGAACCTATAAAATAACAACATGAAGAATAACAAAAGACATGATACTTACACGAAGATAGATTTTTTGATCCTCATGCACTTCACATGACTAATCCATATCATGTAACAATAATAGGTCATGCAACAACACAAGATTTTGTGAAATTATTAATGAATTAATTTAATCTTTTCAATATTTTTTGTTCATTTTAAACAAAAATGAATATAAAATTTGTTAAATGAAAGCACTAAGTGTGGCTTGCGTTATATGAAATACCATGTTAGGATTACAGTACAATAGAAACTTATATTATCTTGAGGTATATAAAAACTATGTTTCTCTTGTATTACACACCATATTGAGTCCCTTTGATAGTTTTCGTTACACAGAAGGCAGAGTTTTACCGAACCATAAGATACTATTAATATAATTATTATAATATTATTATAGCTTTCACCTAGCTATTAGAATGGAAGTTACAAATAAGATTAAATAAATTGTTAAAATATTATTTAAACATGTATATTAAATGAATCCTTTGGAAATCAATTAGTATAAGTGAATTTAATAATTATTTAAATATAAAGAAACTACTTTTCTAAGAAAACTATTTTTTATGTACATACACACTTTTATCCAAATAAATTATAAAAAAAACTTTTGATGAATGTTTTCAATAGAATTTATATTTTATATATTAATCCAAAATTTTTTATACTCATATAATATATTTTTTAGGTATATGTTAAGAATAAATCCAATTTTAAGAATAGAAAGATGTATTTTTCTATAAGGTATTTTTATCACCGTTTAATGGAGAACCCATTTTAAATATAATTTTTGAAAATTTTATAATTATTATTTTAAGGAATAAAATTCATTTTTCGAAGATAAATATAAAAATTTATTTGGGGTAAATTTTTGTTATATTTCTGAGAAGTTCCATTTTTTGATGAATAGTAAAAACACCGATATTTAATTGACTGAAAATTAACATTTTTTATTATCAAAACACTTTTAAGGATAAAGTGAGAAACCAAGAGATACATTAAAAAAACACATACATACAAAACAAAGAACAACCTAGAGAAAACTACAGGATCTGCCCCTACCAAGCAAGTGCAACATGAAGAAGCCTCCAACAAAGCATGACTGTTCGACAAGCAGTGCCGTGCAGGAATGCATGGGCACAGAACTGATGGTGAAGCCACACCCTGTCAATCATCCAAATCCAAATGGAATGCACCAGTGAAGGCTTCCTACTCTAAGCCTCATCTGAAGCAGATCCAAGAATAGTGCTAGCATCATAGCCCTACAACATGATATCTCATCCAAACATAACGCTAAAGCAGAACTGGAAGTAGACACAACACAAAACCACCTTCCCCAAACTAAACAACATGAACCATCCATTAAATAGAGTCATTAAAAAATAATTTGAGATTCCCATAATCTGTTTCCCAAAACAATTTCCAGGATAAAGATGAAACCTGGATGCCCGATGACTCCATCATTAGCTTTTGAATCTCAGAAGCCAGCCGGTCCCAGGACCATATGTATTCCTTAATGAAAATCTTCCTTTTATTGACGCCTCCAACCATAATTAGGTCTTTCTTATCAATCCAGGAGAATTTTTCCTCATTCAGAGTAACGTTTAGAGGCCTCCCCATCATTTTGGCCGCTTCCTCATCAGTTACATTAAGCAGCAAGACTTGTTCAACCACTTCATCTTCAGAACTTAGTAGCTAGTCCAAGGTTGGATCACCCTGGTCCCCTAAATTCTGGTGACTAATATATTCAATGTGTGTCTTTTTTTGGTTAACCTTTTTAGCAGAATGAGTCTCCAAAGGAGGAGGTAAGGAGGAGTAATCCTTCCTACCCTTCCTCCTCCTTAAACTCATGTTACAATTCGAACATAAGTCTTCATCTGCTGAATTACTTGAGTTATTTTTCTTGGACTCCTTCATTCATACCTCATCAGCATACCTCAGGCTAGCTTGATCCAAGATCAAACCTGCCTCATTAATTCCTTCGAACCTGTTGCTCAGGTGAATGGATGTTTGGATATGGGAGCCCGAACCCCTGCCTTCTCTTACATGAATCTGCACCACCCAAACTATCCTCCTCAATAGAAGTTGGGTATAAAAATATTTCAAACTTTTGGACCATTTCACTTTAAAAACCCATTTTCACGAACCATCTATAGAATTAAATTTAAATTAATTTCTTCCAATTCTTTGATAAAAACTTGGAAAAATTGATTCCATATTTTGAACCAAAAAAATTTATTATAAGTAACTTCATCAAAATAGTTTTTTATAGTAAAAGTGATTAAAATAAATTACAATAATCAAGAAAAAAATTAGTATAATAAAGGACTAAACAATAAACATAAGACCCAAAATGATCTATAAACTTGTCAAAAAGACATTGCATATTCATATTGTCCACATATACTCCATTTAATCATATTTTTACCATTATTGGAAAAAATTTAAATTGGAAAACATGGTTGTAATTACTTTTTAAAAAATTTACAAGAATTCCACTCCTCCTCTACTATAAAATGACACTCACCCCTCATACTTATTCACACATCTTATATAAAATCCTAGATTTTTGGAAGGTATTTACATGTTTAAATTTTGTTTGAATACCTTTTTTGGTAAATTAATTTCTTCATAGGGATTTAATGGGGATTTAGGTGTGTTTTGGGGGTTCAAGACAAGAAAGGAAGGAAAACCAGGTCAAACTATGAAAGGTGCAGGGTTAACACATAGTTAAGTAAACCGTGCAACATTCCTATGAAAACCATGTAGCCTTGGATAGTGGAATATCACATAGTTGGAGCATGGTTTCTAAACCATGTTGATCTTATTATGTAACCTTGCTACCTCACCTTCTTTAGACAATGTCTTCTGTATAGTTTGGAAAATCATGCAGATAAATTGTGTGACATATTAAAGTTTGAAAAATTACAAAATTTCTATTACAAGATTTTTATTCTCTACCTATTATTATCTCCCATTCATTCCCTTGAATCCATAGGGACTAACCAAGGCTCCCAAGTCGTATAAAATATCAATCTCCCTCATTTCTTGGCTGTTTGGAGCGCCATCGGTTGTAGATCAAAGTTATGGGAATGTCTAATCGTGTCATTTCTTCTCTTTTTTGAATTAGGGATTTCATTTTGGGCGATCTTATTCTGAATACCTGAAACCTTTCCTGATGGAATCTAGGTTAAGGATTTAAAGGGTGGTTGAATCAGAATCTAAGGCTTTGATTAGGAGTGTGTTCATCAATGGATTAAGGGTAGGTGGTCTAAAAAATTACATCCCATAGTTTTTAGGTGGATTTGTGAAAATGAGTATGTGTTCATGTTTACCTCTTATTGATCTCATATTTCATTTGGTGGGATTTGGTAAAAAGAGTGTCTAAATAATGATTTGAAACCCTCACGATCCTTGTGGTATGCGGTGAGGATGATTTGACAGATTTTGGCCACCCATGTGGTGTTCCGACATTCCCAAACTTTGAAATTAACAAAGACAAGTGTGTAATTAATGTGTTATAACATAGATACCTTTTTGAACTTGTTAGCATGGGAATTTGAGTTGAAGATAGAATATTGATAGTTTTTTCTAGTGTTGATGAAGGCATACAGGGTTGTTTGGAAAGACTTGAAAATGGGATAATTGGGCTAATTGAGATTGTGTCAAATGGGTTATGAATTATGTCAGAATGCCTAAAGTGTTAATATATATGAAACGATGAACCTGCTAAATTAGAAATGGCCTATGAAATGAAGAACATGTAAATGGGGTAACATAAGTGAATTTATGAACATGTTGAATGGGTAAATACATGGGAATCATGACATGTACCTAATGGGTGGAATGAAATAAAATGGTTGTGATAAGTTAGTTGTTAATAGTACTTAAAATACAAAAGTGGGAAAATTCTTGTGAAATGATAAATGGCCTAAATGGGGTGATGTATGGTAATTGGGGAATATTTCCTAATATATGGGAATTGTTAAGTATACTTAACGGGTTAATGCATGAGTTTAGAAATTAGAAAAAACTGTAATGTAATGTAAATAGAAATGTTCTAATGGGTTATAACATAGTATTAATTCCCATGTTGATTGTTATAAATTATGATTGTTATATGTATTGGTTGTATTTGGTTTTTCATATGGTAAATGTGATAAATAGATAAATATAAATGTGACCATGGATTGAGGATCCTCCCACAGGTCGAGTTGGAATGATTATATTACTCCACCCACAATTCATGGGTTAGAGAAGGGATAAAGATCTATTCCCCTAACGGTTTCATTCCATCTAGACTTAGGATTCATGGTGAGGATGATGTGTTGTTGTGATGTGATTATCCCTAGTGAGATAGGGACTTTATTTATTACTTTATTATTTTCAATTGATTAATGATAGACCCATGTTTAGACGAATATTATGCCTAACCCATGGAACAAATGATAAAAAGTGACTAATCAATGAAGATAGTTTGAATGATGAAAATAGTAATAATGATAGAAATGGTGTAAGTTTACATGGTTATTTAATGGAACCTGAGTTTTACTTTTGTTTATTTTACTTTTTTACTTCATAATTTCATGCACTATCTGCTAGACTGAATATTTTGTAGACAACATTGGTGGTGGCGTACTGAATTGTACTCACACCCCACTCGGGCCATCATTGGGTACCTGAGAAGACTTCATTGTTGTAGGTTGACATAAGGGAAAGGGACCGGTGCTAGGGAGTTGAGTTGGGCTTGGAATATGCATGGATGAGGATCCAGACATGGAGTTAGGACCGTTTTAGTGATTCTATTATTTGTCTTTATTTTTGGGTTTTGTTCACTTGACAAGACATTATGACATGATATATTTACTATTGGTTGTGGTTTGTACCTTTTTTTGGAAGATGGTTATTTATGCATGTTCCTTGGTTATTCTATATTTTTCTACAATTCTATTTATTTTTTATTATGTATTACTCTGGTAATTAGGGTATATTCTCCCCACATGACTTTTATACCCTTGCTGATAGTTGATATCCTCTAGTATATGTATAGGCACACTTGAGGTCACGTGGAAACCTAGATCAAGGTGCCCGTTTAGTGTCGTTCGAGTTGAGGACTTTACAAAGTTGTATCAAAGTAGGTCTTTTATATGACTTACTATTTGGGGATGGTATAAATGAAGTTTGGAAGATGTTGGGCCTTGGGAATGAGCTTGTTCTTGGGATTAGATAACCCATTTTTGAGGGAAAACCCAAGTTACTCAAGGTGGGAATTGTTGTTCTCGATGTGTGTTGTCATACTTGAATGATATTTCAAAATTGGGTGATGCACTTGTTTTGTGATGTGACTAATTGATGATATTTTTCTTATTGATATAATGGAAAGTGGTTGTGAATTCATGCATCATTTTAGGCACCTAAGGATATAGGTGGCATGCATCATGATAGACACACATGAGATGGGTGTGTGGGGTATAGAGCATAGAATGAATTTTACATCCTTGAAAATTTTGAACGAAAATGGTGTCTAATAATGGTAATTCAAGTGGGTAAATGAAAAAAATGTAAATGAATAGTTAAGGAATATTGTGTATAATGAAATGTTATGAATGAGTTAAAATTTTGGGTTGTGATAAATTGTAAAGGATTATTAGTGTCTAAAAGAGAAATATTTCATAGTGATGGTGAAATGGCTAATGAATTTTTCCAAATCAAAGGTGTAAATGAGTAAAAATGAAGATCAAAACAAGTTGTGAAATGAGGAATGTTTTTAAGAGAAAAGATTTGTGTTGCGAAAGAGTAAATGGTTTAAAAGGTTGTCTGATGAAAGATTTGTGTATAAGAAAATTAGTTTACCCATATTGACCATGACCCATGGTAGGTATGGTAGAGGGTAGTGTTCTAAGACTGATGATAAATATTGGTATAATGTATGCATAGTGGATTGTTTAAGGTTGATAGTGTAAGATATTGTCCATATTTGGATTAATCTTGTCGATCATTATTTAAAGTTTTTCTTAAAGAAAGTGTTTTGGATTATATTCATGAATAAGGTAGGAACTTTTGAATGTTGGGTGAGTGGAGAGATTAAACACGGAATGGTTGAGTTAAAAAATGTAAAAGTTAATTATAAAAGGATGTGTAATGATAGAACTTTTGGATAACCAAGTAGTTGGTATTCCTTATGTTGTCGATTTGAACCTTGTATGGGTGGTTTCGGGTAGTGAGAGTGTCCTAGTTTGAGACATTTTATTTGAGTTTTAAGACCTTTTTGGTTATGATATGGCATAGGTGATGTGTTTAGAGCACCCTATGTAGGGTTGTGGAATTTGATCCATGACGCATTTTTTGATAATGTGAGTGTGGAAACTCTCGTGGGCCATGATTATATGGACTGTATGCTGGATCTTAAGTATGGTTCCTGGGTTCTGGTGCCTTTATGAGTAGACACCCTATATAGTTGTGTTTTGGATCCCATAAAGGTTTTTTAGCATGTAGTACCGATGTATGTGTACAATTACCTTGGGTGTAGAACATATAGTGAATGGTAACTTGGTGTGATAGTCATAGTGTTTATCATAACAGAGGTGAAAGTGTGATTCACGGACATTGCTTGTTCGTAACCTAATGTGAGTAGTTTGGGAAAAGGACCAATGACCTTTTCTTATTGTGACACTATTTTAGTGAATTGATATAATTCAACCTTCAAGGTGACCTATGAGATAGGTTGGATGAGGTTCTAAGTTCTTTTGGGTGTGTGTTCATAGGTGGATTCTTTGGACCTTATCAGTGGGATATGGAGAGTGTTATCGAGTTCGGGTTTTCCCTAGAGGGATAAGTGGTGGATTGATGGTTGGTGATCTGACCAGGGTTGTGGTTAAACATTTAGAGTTTCATAAGAATCAAGGGAATCCTCATGGGAGAATATCATAGTGATGCAGTTTCCATAAAATAGGAAGCATGATAGATGCTTCGTAGGTGGAACCAAGGAAAAATCAGGTTTCTATAAGTGGTATAGTTGGGATCTAGTTTTCTTATAAAGGCACCTGAATGATTATAGTATGGTTTGAGGTTTATATCAAAGGGTTGTATCATATGAAAAACTCTCTTATCTGTTTGTATGATGATTAATGGAGGTCTCAATGTTGTTTTCTAGTGGAAGATACAAGGTTGAATGAAGTGTGGTTAGATGAATTTGGCTGAAAGTGACACCCAGTGTAAGGATGGTCCTATAGCTGAGCTTGTTTGTATGAATGTTTTGGTAAGTTATCAGGAACTATTCTATGATCAAGTGATGTTTGTATTGTTGGAACTAAAGTATATTTATGTGTGGTCTCAAGAATGTGCGAAAGTTGAGGGCTCTAATGAGGTCTAGATGTGGGTATACACTCGTAGGGAACAATTTTGATCGGGATAAGAATATGTAATACTCTACAAAACCAAAGTGGGAAGCATGGAAATGTAGGATACTATTAGTTTTATTGGTGTGGTAGAAAGTTGTGTTTGGTTGAGACCCTTAAGGGTCATTCCAGAAGAGATCGTCTGGTGTGGTGTTAATAGTGTTAAAGGAAGGTTGGTTCATAACATCTTGGAGGACGGTCATAGAGTAGTGCTGAATCTGGGTTGGAAATCATGCCTATGAAAATTGTGGTTAAGTGTTGATGATATGTGTGAGGCAGGGGATCTTGAGATCCCTTATTGGTCACGGTGTCCCATAGTGGGAGGTGATATCAATAACGGATAAGTTGACAATGGTTTTCTTCAACAACTTCTTAGTGTACCTTAGCTAGTGATGATCATGTACAACATATTGACATGGTCCCAGGTGCATTGAGAAGCTCTAGCTTTATGCCTAGAAACTTGAAGGTGTTTTGGTTAGACGAGGTACGTCATGGAGTTTATTCTCATGGGGGCGGTATATGTGGATCTGGATGATATGATGTACACCATTGATGGTTTCAGGTGAGATCCTTAGGATGGACCAGGTGTTGATGAATGTTGTAGGTGTTTTTCATGGAATCCAAGTGTGGGAAATGGGTGAAATTAATTTTCTCATTCAGGAACAAATATAGATAGTCATGTCTATGTTTTTTGGGTATGCATTTTGATCGAATGTAAGCTATGTGTTAGGAATCTCTCATGAAGTACAATGGTATCGACACTCTTAAGGTGGGTAGGGATAAATCAGTCCTATATATGAAAGAATAAAGTTGAGTTGATGTAGTGACACTGAGATTCTAATGTGGAATCTATGAGGTTCATGTTGTGTCTCTCATAGGGGCCAGGCGGGTCATGATTATGGTGGTTGACTGATCCAAGCACTGTCCTTGGGATCAGGGTAGTTCCAAAGAGATTCAAAATGTCTATGTTAAGATGTCAAAAGGGGTGGAAAGACGTCTTAATGGTTTATGGAAAGAGGAGTTAGGTTCTATAACTCAAAAACTGATCAGGATTAGACTATGGTAAGTGTCTTTGGGTGGTATTGGAATGTATTGAATTTTGAGGGAACCTTTTCCATGTAATGTACTATCATGCCAATGATGAAGTTGAACATTCAGATATGAGTTAACCGGGGATAGATCAACTTGTCTAGGAGTGGGGGGGGGGGGAATATGGAAAGTTTTGAATCTCCTTTTGTGAATTTTTAGGGGTGATAAGTATGTTTCAAATTTTGGATTTGGTTTGAGTGACAGCCTAACCTTCTTCAGTTAATGTATGAATAGTGGGAGTCCTTATATTGGGAATGTTGATGGGGGTAGTGGAATCGATAATGGGTTGGATGTAAGTGATACTGTGATGGTGGAATTATTCAAGAGGTCATGGATGAATTTAGTGGGTGTGTTGGATTATAGTGATAGGATTTAAGTTAGCAGGTTCTTAGGTAAGTTAAAAAGTGTAGCATGATAGCAGTGGAAGATGGGTGTGGTGAGAGTGACCCACCTCTATTTTGATGTAATAGCAGCATGGGATTCTTGGAAATAAAGTCATGATTGAGTGAGTTCGAGTTTATCTAATTCCATGAATGGATGGTGTGTGAACTTCCTACTAGATTACTTCGATAGAAATTCAAGAAGCCATTTCAGGGTGATGTCCATATGGATGTTCAGGCACGATGAGTAGGGAATGCGTCGTGTATTTTTTGAAAGTTTAGTTGAGATATCAGTGGTCTTTGTTCAATAGTGGGGGTGAAAAACAAAAAAATATGGTGGGGAGAACCAAATCGTGCATATGGTTGGTTCATGATGTGATTAGAGTTTCAGGTTGGATAGAATATGAGTTTTTTTTGGTGATACTGAGTTTTGGTCACCGTTAGAGTTTTGAAGACATTGTAAAATGGAACCAAGGAATTTGGGTCATGATTTACGAAGAGGATTAGACTGATGGAGTGATGGTTGGTTCCTCCATGATGGTATTATGTTGTGTGAGAAGTTTCTATGTGCTATGAATTAGGTACTATTTCCCATGTTTTCTATATGATGTTCTAGTGTTTAATGTATGGATGAAGATGATGAGTTCTTTGAGGATTATTTGGTTTGTTTTTTGGGTTATAGTTAGAACGTCATGTAGAGAAAGACCATGACTTTAGTTCAGGTTTTATTTAATTATAATAATGATAAGGAGGAAACTTGAGGAAGGATAGGGGATATGCGGTCCTAGAGGATTGATCTTCTTGTTTGGAATCCCAATAATGTTTAGGAATGCAGTTCGAGAATGAACTGTTATAAGGTGAAAAGGTAGTAAGATCTTGAATTTCATGATAGTATGTCCTTGTTTACATTTTGGTTCAATACCTTGTTTTTTGTTAATTAAGTGCTTCTCAGATGTTTAATTGGGCCTTAGGGGTGTTCTAGGTGTTCGGGTCATGAAATGAAGGAAAACCGGGTCAAACTATGCAAAGCGCACAGTTAGAACACGATTAAGTAAACCATGTGGACCTCCCAGGAAAATCATATAGCCCTATATATTGGAATATCACATTGGTGGGGCATGGTTTGTAAAAAATGTGGATCTTACTAGGCAGCTATGCAAACTCACCTTCTTTAGATAGTTTCTTGTGAACGGTTTGTGCATGGTTTGGAAAACCATGTGGTTAAACCATGTGGCCCAATAATGTTGAAAAAATTACAAAATTTCCATTATGTTATCATTATGTTATACATGATATTATCTAAAATTTCTATTACAACCCTAAGGACTAACCAAGGCTCCCAAATCTTTCAAGAGATTGAACTCCTTCGTTTCTAGGCTATTTGTAGCACCATCAGTTGCAGATAGAAGCTCAGGGTAAGTCAAATCCTCTCATTTCTTCTCTTTTATGGATTAGGGCATGTATTTTGGGTGATCTTCTTTAGAAGTCCTAAAAGACTATTTCTAGTGAAATCTAGGATAAGTCTTCAAAGGGTGGTTGAATCGGGATCTATATCTTCGATCTGAAATGTTTTCGTCAATGGTTTTGAGGTAGGTGGTCTACAAATCATATCCCATAGTTTTTAAGTGGATTTGTGTGTAATAGTGTGTGTTCTTGTTTCCCTCTTTTTATTCTTGGAATTCATTTGTGGGGGTGGTAAAATGAGAATCTAAATAATGATTTGAAACCCTCACAATACCCCTGCGATGCATCAAGGATGATTTGACTGATTTTGGCCACCCATGTGGTACACTGACATTCTGAAACCTCTGAGTTGACAATGTCAGTTGTTGAATTGATATCTTATAACATAGATCCCTTGTTGAACATGTTAATATGGGTAGTTTAATTGAAGATTGAAGATTGATATTTTTTCCAAGGGTTAATAAAGGCATATGGTTTGTTTGGAAAGACTTGAAAATGGGATAATTGGGTTAATTGAGATTATGTCAAATGGGTCATTAATTATGTTGGAATGCCTAAATGGTTAATATATGTGAAACAATGAACCTATTAAATTGGAAATGGACTATGAATTGAACAACATGTAAACAAGGTTTCATAAGGTAATTGATAAAAATGTTGAATGGGAAAATACATGGGAATCATGAGATGTACTTAATGGGTGGAATGAAATAAAATGGTTGTGCTAAGTGAGTTCTGAATTCTACTTTAATTGCATAAGTGAAAAAATGATTGTGAAATGATAAATGGGTTAAATGGGGTGATGTATAGTAATTGGTGAATATTTTCCAATGTATGGGAATGGTTAAGTATAAATAATGGTTTAAGTCATGAGTATGGAAATTTGGATAAACTGTTATGTAATTTAAATGTAAATGTGTTAATGGTTTATGAAATAGTATTAATTACCATATTGATTGTTATGGATTATGAATGTTATATGTTTTGGTTTTATTTGGCTTGTGATGCATTATATGTGATAAATGGATGAATAAGAATGCGTACATGGCTTGAGGTGAGGGATAAAGGACTGAAAATCCTCCCATGGGTCAAGTTGGAGTGATTCTCTAACTCTACCCAAAATGCACAAATTAGGGAAGTGGGTAAAGATCTATTCCCCTAATGGTTGCATTCCACCTAGACCGAGGCTTCAAGGTGAGGATAATGTGTTGTTGTGATGTGATTATCCCTAGTGATATAGGGGATTGATTTATTCCTTTACGAATCATGATATATTTTCCTTAGATCCACATGTATACGACTATTCTTCCTAACACATCTAACACATGACAAAAAGTGACTAAGAAATGAAGACAGTTCGAATGATTAAAATGACAATGAAGAAAGAAATGGTGTAAGTGTACTTGGTTATCTAATGGAACCTGGGTTATCAGTTTGTTTATCTTAATATTTACTTCATACATGAATGAAATATCTATTATAATAAATATTTTTTAGACACTGTTGGTGGTGGCCTATTGAGTTGTACTCACACCTTGCTCGGGTCGCCGTTGGGTACCTGAACAGACTTCATTATTGCAGGTTCATATAAGGGAAATAGACTAGTGCTAGGGAGTTAAGTGAGGCTTAGGTTATGCATGAATAAGGATTTGGACTTGGTTTCAAGACTATTTTGGGGATTATACTATTTGTATTTATTTTTGGGTTTTTTTCACACGGCACTACATTATGACATGACATATTTACTATTGGTTGTGGTTTGTACCCTGTTTTGGGAAATGGTTATTTATACATGTTCACTTGTTATTGTTTGTTTTTTACAATATTATATTTATTTTATTATGTGGATTACTCTGATAAGGATGTTATAGTCTTCCTACATGATTTTCAGAGACCTTTAGTATATAAGAAGGTGCCCTTAAGGTAATGTGGCGACCCAGCTTAGGGCACCAATTTAGTGGATTCTGGGTCGGGGATGTTACATATCAAGAACTTTTTATCATCAAAATTCTACATAAATATCAACCAAAATCACTAAATTCATCCTAAATTATACATTTGGTCATAAATACATTCAATTAATCCCTTTTTTGAAAACTAAGAGGAGTTACCCAAGAAGAGGTAACACCCTTCCACAGTTTCTTCTGTTGTATTTTCATTCTCCACCCCCTAAAATCGTCTTATTCCATTATTATATAGTGAAATCAGTATAATAAATATACTAATATGTTTTTATTCTAAGGTTTTTCCCTAAACCTACATGCACCTCCATTTAACATGTAATAGACTTACCATTTGTGTGTATGGCAGACTACCGCCTCGCGAAACAATATAGTTTATTTTTTTACTTTATCACCTCTCAAGGATTAGAATTATTATATACATAATATTTCTATATGATAAATATAATATTTATTATTTATTGAATCTTCTATAATAAATACCTAAAACATAACTTCATTCTTTCTATTTTGTGTAAATACGATAACTTCATTTGTGTACATATGGACTACCGCCTCCTTAAAGTGATGTGATTCGTTCACACTTAAAATAGAATGTATTAAGGATGAGTTTGATAAAATTATATGATATATATGAATTAATAATTATACAGTAATGATAATATATATATATATATACATATTTATATACATATATGTCATTGACTTTCTTTTTTTCAATACAATTATAAAATAGAAACAATATTTATGCATACGTATGGCCTGCCATCTCAATGAACAGTGTATTCTATTTGATTTTTCTACATTTTATATATTATTATAAATATTTATAAATTGAATATATATGATATTTATTTCATTTTTTACATTCTTAAAATAATTAATTCAGGATCTCAGTAAGATTATCAAGAATAAGAAGTCATAACATATATGAAAAACAATTCAAATATTACCTGAAATGTAACATCAACATGGAATTATTAATAAATGGGTAATATAAAGTCATAATAAAACAATATATGGTATTATATATAATAATATGGTTATATTTTATATTTATAATAAACATGTATTTATTATATAAGAGTTTTTTACATGTAAGAATAAATTCAAGACTTATGGTAAGGGGATTTCATCTCACCTTTTATTTCTATGAGATACATGCCATATTCACCAATCACTACTTTTGTGGGGTTTATATATTATGATATGTGATTTTATATCATTAATTTAATTTATTTAATGATATTAAAATATTTAATTTATGTTATTCTTTTATGGGTATCACGATTCTAAAGTTACTCAAGTAGTAAGGGTTTTCTCATCTCACTTATATTTATTTGAGTCTTATTACTTATTCAGGATTCATTTATTTTGTGTGGTGTATTACTTCCCATGAATTTATTATATTATTATTATAAATATATTTATGGGTATCTAAATATAGATTTAATTATCTATATTTCATGTGGTTTATGGTTCAATATTTACCAAATTGGTAATGTAATTTTGTCTCAATTTGCCTTATTTGAGATACATGCCATGTTATACACCTATATTTTTCTATGGGGTATATATAATACGTTTTTACATGTTATATTATAGAAATAATTAATTTAATTATATTTAAATCTTTAATTAATTTTATTATTTCATTGGTATTATGATTCAAAGTTACCAAAGTGGTAATAGTTCATCGCTATAATATCATCATTTATCGAGATTATTTGTGATTATTCTTCCATTGATGAAATATTATGATTAATATATCAAGAAAACTCATAAATTTTCTTCACCAATAGTTATTAATGATATCTTCATGTATTATTACCACTTTCAACTATTTTTTATTTAAGATAATTAATAAATTGTTTTTATGAAAATCCCACTTTATTTCTCCATTTGGTCGTAAATATGTGTTCTTTCAAAACATTGTTTCTAATTTTTTTAACTATTATAATATGATGTTTAAATTAATTTTTTAGCAATTTCTAAATTTTTTTAATTTTTTTAAATGAATATTTTTTTTTCATTTTCCAATGAATTCACTTTTCTAATCTTTTTAAGGCACTAAAGGAATGTTTAAAATATACTGATATACTCACCCTCATGATTTTCATTTCCTTGATTCTTCTATTGTAGTTTTACAAGGATACTTTAAAGAAAATATTTTCCTAATATTTTATATTTTTTTATTATAAAGTGGTTTTCAATGATAAAGGTTTTAAAAAATGTTTTATGTTTACTTTTTTTTTCAAATCTTCTATTATTTGTTTTAAAAATGTAATTTTCAAAGAAAATGATTTCAATGATTTCATGATTTCTTTATAAGTTTACAAATCCATTTTCAAGAAAAGGAATTTTAAAATTATTTCAAGACTTTTTTTTTATATTTTTAAAGTATTTTCCAAGAAAAAAGTGTTTTTAAATGTTTTCATGATATCTTTATGTGTTTTCATGGCGTTTTCGAAGAAAAAGGTTTTCAAAATATTTTCAAGCTTCCTTTATAAGTTTTCAATGCTATTTTAAATAAAACTAGGTTTCAAAATTCATTATGTTTGAAAAATATTTTTTCCAATAAGAAAATATCTTTTAGTCAATAACTGTTTTAAATGAAATTTAAAGGATTTATTTATAATAAAATTATTTTTGAAATGGTATTATGAAAAATATTTTTTGAAGAATAGAAATTATATTTATGAAACATCCCATATGATATTTAAAAATAATTCTTCATCTAAGATGACATAATTTTTTGTAATTTATGCTTTACTAGGGATATGAACCCTGAATACCATTTAAATTATTTCTTGAATGGTTTAGGTTTGGATGGAATGATTTTTTTGACATCCATTTCTTTTCCACATGTTATTTTCTTTTGAAACCTTCTTATTTTCACATGTTATGATTTTATGAAATGATTATAAGACCTATATCTTTTCCATAGGTAATGATATGATGAATTTTTTATGATAACCATCTCATTTGATAGTTTAGGAAATGATTTTTTAAAACCCATCTATTTTTATCGGATATGATATGATGCATGTTTTAGTATCTTCTGGAACATGTATGTATAATTTTATTATGTGATGGGTGGGACCTATATCTCCTTCCAATGCATTAGGTAATGATTAATATCTCATGAGATAATGATGGGAGTTAATTCAACAGGATTGACCCATTATAGAAGATGGGAAAACCTGATCCACTATGGGAAGATGGGGAAACCCGATCCACTATGGAAAAGAGGGAACCCGATCTACTATGGGAATATGGGTATACCCAATCCACTATGGGAAGATAGGGAAATATGATACCCTATAAGGAAAGGACTACGACTGAGGATGGTGGTATGTTCTTCCTAGTAGTTGTAGTCCCCATGAAGTGCCCATATACGTATTGGAAATGAGACTTTACTTATAGGGAATGTCTTTATATTCTTATACATATTTGACAGGTCTATTTATTATGCCAATTTAATGCTCCAATTACTCATTTAATTTGACTTACTTATGATTCATGTCTTATGAACTATCAATATTTATGCCACGACTTATGATTAAGATCTTTCAAATGTAACATCCCGAATAAATGAAGAATATGGCATTTTTATATTTATTAATATTTTTGACTTAAATATTAATTTTACTTTTAATGGGTTGCTATGTTCGATAGCGTACTTGATACGCAACAACAGGTTTCTTTTAAATCTTACGTTGTATACTAATAATATAATATTATTATTTTAAATGGTAGTTAACACCTAGCTGTAGTATTGGTGGGAATGAATAAAACTAACTAAAATATTTTTATACATGTTTGTTAAAAGTATTTACATTTATCCAATAAAAGTTAGATCCTTAAAATGTGAATGAATCTAATTTTAAGCATAATTTACATTAAAAAGCTGATTTACCGCTTTTTAATGGAGAACCCTTATTAAATATAATTTTTTAACTTTAATAAATAATATTTGACCAAATAAAATCTTTCTTTATAATTGTGACATGAAAATTTACTTTATGTAAATTTTTGGAATTTTTCTGATAAAGTTCATTTTCTAATGAATAGTGAAAAATATTGTATTTTAATTCAAAACTGTGTTTTAATCTAATTTATTTATATGGTTAGATTATATTTTTAATTGGTTTTAAAGTGTAATTAGAATATATTTTTACCATTTATTCCAATGTTGGTAATTGGAAATAATTTTACTTTGAAATTGGATATAATTAAGTATCAATCTTTTGATAGTTATTGTTTCTTAAAAACACGTTATTTGTTTTGATAACGAGAATTAATTTTAAAATTAATTAATGCCACTTATATGTTCTGAATTTCGTAAAATAGGCATAATTTTTGAATTCAGAATATCATATATAGCTTAGGCTGAATTTTGTGTACTTTTTTGAAAAACTTCAATTTTTGATGAATAGTGAAACCACTTGGTGATAGTTAAAAAAACTGACTTTTTTATTTAAATGGAATTTTACAAATTCTGTGAATTGAATTTCAAAAATTTTACATACATGGTTTTTATCAAGAAGTAAATTGTGGTTCATTAATAATAAAATATTTTTTGGTGAATACTAACTTTTGACTTTTTATTTACTGTAGTTAAAGGTAAATATGTTAATTCAAGGTAAAAAGAATATTATAATAATTCAAAATTACCTTAACACTTGTCCAAACCTTATTGTTTGAGTCATTAACGACCATTTTCATCATTGGGTCGATTTTGGGATTCCATTGATCCACTTGGGAGTGATAATAACAATTTAAATTAATTAATTTAATGTAAAGACAAAATTGACCTTAACAAAAATATTTTTGTAATTAATTTTTATATGATGTTATATAAGTCATATTTTCTAATATAAATATTAATTTTAAATATAAATAAATTTCCTACATCATGGTAGTTTTTTTTTATAATTTATAGACAACAAATAAATTAAATTAGTTATGACATAATAATGATGCAGTATTTACCTCATTAATAAATCATTTAAATAAATAAAATTATAATGATTAAAATAATATCCAAAACATGTCAAATTCTGACTGGATGATTTTATTTAGACATTGAGTCATATTATATTTACCTTTAATTATTTTTGGACAATTATAAACCAAATATAATTACATAAAAATAATAATAGTTTCACACTTTCCTAAAGAGCCCTTCCTCCCCCTTATAAAAGGACACCACTTATAACCAATTCCTCACACCTCTCAAGCCATTTGGCTCGTCCCAAATCTGCCCCATTAAGCTCCTTACATCCCTATCCGCACCCTAGAAGCATTACCTTAGGCAGAAGGAACTTCAAGATGTCCTTTTGGTTCAAACCAAAGGAAGTTACCCAAATTAAAGGTAACCGTTTCTCTTAAATTGTTTTCTATTATTTTACATATCCAACCCCTAAAATCTTTTTATTCCTTTATTTTGTAACAAAATCAGTATAATAAATATACTAGGATGTTTTTATGAGAAGTATTCGAGCTACACTTACACACACCTCTATCTAATGGATGAAGAACATATTGTTTCTGTTGATGGCAAACTAACGCCCCACGAAACGATGATTGTTCAAATATCTCCAACCACCTCTCATGGTAGCCATTATGATGGAAATTAATTTATATATGATATATATTATGTTTATGGTTTATTTATGCTTCTGTATTTTCCATTTTTATCACGCCTTTATGGTTTCCATAGTGGGTAAATAAGATAATCTCATTTGAGGAAGTGCGGACTACCGCCCCCTTAAAGTGATTTGATTCGTTAATGCCTTATGTGGGAGGTATAAAGGATAGATTTAATGATATTATATATGATATTATACTTGAATTATAATATAACTCTGTATATTTAGCTTTTATTTCCATTAAAATAAGAAATAGAAATGAAAGTAGTGTTCATGCGTATGTACGGCTTACCGTCTCCATGAACGGTGCATTTCATTTCTTACCTCAAAATGTTATGTAATATTATAAATAAATGTATATAATGGATATATATGATATATTTGATATTCAAATAATTAATATAATTCTGGATATAATGAACCATTGACCACATGAAGAACATGTGATTATAAGAGGTCCATTATTGACTCTAGTACCAAATATCGACAAAATGGACGTTACTAACTTAAAAGATTACATAATGTTTATAACATGATAATAAGTGATATAAAAGGAATAATAAACTTGTAAAATTTTATTAATCATGTAGAAATTAACTTTAGTTTATTATTAAGGAGATTAAAGAATGATCGAGTCAAGTTGGACATGAGGTAAGGGATCCGACCTCTCTCTTTCTTTTCAAGTACTCTCTTTTGTGTCATCTCTTTTATGATCCATGTTCTTATGTTGTAGGATGTTATTTTATATTCACCATAATTTATTTTTTATTTTCATATGATGATATACCCCCTCTTACTCTCATCAATTCATTTTAAGAATTTTTAAGTGGCGCCGTTAGGCTGCTGAACTTTGTAAGGGAGTTTCTTATCTCACTTTTAATTCCATGAGATTTCCATTGTTCGCCACTTATTCATTTCATGTGGTGTATTCTGTACTTCCATTTGATATATATTATCATGATTCTCATTATATTCATGGTATACTGTGATTAATTTTTTGGTTATTAACTTTTGGTCATACGACTTAGTTGATTAAAACGTGGTAAAGGGTTTCATCTCACTTTTTATTCCTGTGAGATTCATGCTATATTTTCCTCTATTTCCTTTTGTGTGGTGTATGTACATCCCATGATTGTACTCTTCATGTAATATACATTCATTTATGAGTATTTACATCTTCTTTGTATGATTGTTCTTTCATGTGGCATATGTTTTCTAAGTTACCAAATCGGAAAGGGAACCATTCACCCTCCTCTTTTTAAAAGGATTCTTTTTGTTATGTCTTTTAAATTACATATTATTATGTGGGGATATGTTCTTATATATCCTTATTTATTTAACCTTTATTTACAAGTTATGAGATACTATTTTTGTCTCATCAACTCATTTTTTGAATTTTAAAGTGAGGTCGTTAAGCTGTCGAATTTTTACAAGGGAACTTCTTAACCCGATTTCGATTCTTTGGGTTCAACTTGTACTTATTGAATATGTCATCCAATTAATATGTGTGAATGACCTATTATTTTTTTACACTTAATATCCACTTATATTTGGTGTATTTATATTTTTCACACATAATTATGTGATTGATTTATCCTTAATTTAAAGATACCATCTTTATAAGGAATTTCATCTCAATTTACATTTCCATTGAGACCTCATTGTTGTTATGCCCCAATTAACTCTTATATGGTGTATATAATGTACTTACACATATTATATCATGAATCCATTTATTCTCATGATATTATAAAGTTTTTATTAAATGTTATTCCTCAATTATTTGTATTCAAGCATTTCTCATTTTGTTAAAAAAACTCTTTAACTAAAATATCATTTTAATTGTTTTAAAGATTTATTCTTCTAAATCATTATCATTAATGTACATGTTTTAAAAATGGTTTTAAGGATTTATTTATATGTAAATTGTTTTTTTAAAATTTTAATTCGTTTAAAAGCTTCAAAGTGGTATGAGACACTTTGATTCAAGAAAAACAACTTTATTAAATAGTGTTGAAAATGGTTTGATAAAGCATTGATTTTGTCAATATCATGAAATGATATATTGTGATTGAAAATGAAATGTTAATAGTGAAATTTTTGTATTTGCAATATTTTATGTGCTATGATTTTATAATGGTACTTGGACATTTGATGGGTGGTTACGTGATTAACCAAATTACGGGTGCTGCCGTAAATACTAGGACAGGTGGTTACGTTATAACCTCTAATGAATTGGGTATAGAAGTCTACCGTATGGCTATTCTATTTAGTGATATGTGTGGAAGTCGACCACATGGTTATTCCATTTAAGTATGTTTATGTCCTAAGTTACCTTTATAAGTTATGTGTTCTTTATATCGGTTTTATGGAAATCTTTTGGTTACAAAAGGGTAAGTAATGATCTTTTATTCAGTGAAGAGTATTTACTACTTAATAAAGGTGAAAAGTATTACTTATGTTAAAGTATTCATGATTTACTTGTTGTTTTGAAAAACTAACAGTTTTTATTCTTTGTGTATCCCTTAATAAGATTTTTATTCTCATACCAAGTTTTTGAAATGTTTTTCACATGACATAATGTGGAATATGGTCAAGGATGAGATCAAGGAAAATTCATGTTGTCTTAAACATGGAACTAGACATGACTTTTTTTCAAGAGTTCTTGTTTTGTAAAAAAATGGATACTGGGTTGAAGTGTCTACTTTGTAATATTTTGATATGTAATAGTTATGGCCTAACTCTCTAAAAATCTAAATCTAAAAAGATCCTCAATGTGAATTATTTATTTAATTCAAGATTATGTAATGTTTTAAGACCGTGTCCTTATAGTTGGTATCAGAGGTCAGTTTAGACAACTTTAGAGGAGAGGGTGTTATCTAAGCATAAGTAACATAACCATAATGGTTATCATATTAGAAAGAGTCATAGTTATTTTGAATGATTTCAAGATAACATGAATAAGTATTTACCATCCTCATAAGATATTATATGATTATTTTACGGATATAATCACACTGAACTTTTTGGTTTTAGTAAATGGCTAGATCTAGCAGGCACCAAAGTAACAGTGGATATGAAGAAAACTGTGATGGTTTTATGAATGAGAAACTGAATGAAATGAGATATGAAATGAGAACTCTTGTGGTTATTCTCAACCAAATATCTGGAGTCATGATTTAAAACATGAAACTTGGTGATTTTTATAAGGCATCATTTTTTCAAGAAACAAATCCATACGGAATTTCAGGTAATAATCATAAAGGTAAGTATGTTCAAAAACCTATGTGTCAAGGATGTGGAAAGAAAGACCTAGGAAAATGCTTCAAAGGTACAGGAATATGCTATAGATGTGGGAATGACGGTCATAAATCAAGAACCTACCATGGAAAACGGAAGCATCTAGTTAACTATAGGAAAGGGAAAGAAATTATTTCTGAGGGATGAATTGAATGTTTTAATTATGGTGTGCATGGTCATTATACAAAAAGGTGTCCTACGAAGATGTTTTAGGAATAGGATCACAAGGATTGTACAAATACTTGTTTACCAATACCTAATTCCATTCCAATTGAGGATGAGGAAACTGACAATGACCAATGAAAGGTATGGATTATTTCTTAACATATGTTTTGATATTATTGAATCTTAGGATATGATTCATGATACTATTTTTAGGAAAGAAGTATTTCAGAATAACATGAAAATGAATGGTTAATGGATCATGAAGAATGTTTAATGTTTAAGAAGTCAATATATAAGGGATTCAAGAGTTATGGTAGGTTTTAGGATGGTGAAATGCTTATAAGTATTAAGGCTTATTTGATGATGGGAATTACATTAGAAGAATTTTTATAGCATGTGTATCCCTAAAGTTTTATATATGAAAATTTAATTCAAGGAATAATTATCTTTTCTTCTGTGGATATAGTTATAAAGAACCATTTTTGGTTTATATGCTCCTTGAATTTGAGGAAATTATAGGTTAATACATTTTTTGGGATGCAAAATAAAAGTTATTAGAAAACCTTCATGGTTAAAATATGCTATGGTTATTTTTGATAAATTTATCTATTTTTGGGAATGCGATAAAATTATATAGTTTTTGAAAAGATACAACACGTAGACCGTGTGATAACCCGTCACATCAGATGATGCTATGGGAATCAAACCCACAACCAAAGTGCGACTGGTATTTATCGCCTACCACTGGACTACGTGAAGTCCCTGGTTAGTTTGACTAATTATTTTTAGTTAGATGATTTTATGAATCCATAATAAGTTTATTTTGGTTTATCTATGGAAATGATTAACCTAGAAAGGAGAATATATGATTTGGTTAATTTCTTATCAATATGAGATTTTAAGAGCAACTGATGTTATTTGGAGATAAATGTTAAGATTTATCTTAGAAGACTATATGATTAAATCCTTCAGAGATTTGGGTTTCAATATTAGTATGGATTACTTTAAATAATTTTAAGGACAACTTTTTATTGAATGGTCTTTGTTGAAATTTGGGTTTTGTTAGACAAATTTTGGAGATTAAGAGTAGTTTTTAATTATATAAAAGTTTATCCTTTTGAGGAATTATCTAATCTTGTACTAAAATTTTTGGTTTTAGTTAATATCTCAAGACATGGGATATATATAGTTCATATTTCGTGAATTATTTGATTCTCTTTAAGTTGATTATATCACTTTTAATGTAAAAAAAATCATCATGAATACACACCATTTGGAGAAATTATGAGTTCGTGTTAGAAATCCAGTAAAAGATGAATGTCTACATGAAAAGTAAGTATATTTACTTATATTTTTAGTTAATCTCATAAATAAATTCCACAACAAAAAGTAACTTAAAACAAAAAACTTGTCTCTTAACTTTTTCTATTGGGGAATCAAAGACTGTTTAACCCATCATAAGTTTGTGAATTTCTTGTGGTTAACTTTTGCCTAAACATGTTTTCTATCACTCTCCATCAGAACTTGAAGGTTTTTTTTTCTCCTCCATATACATGTTTTCATGGAAACCTAGAATCTTTTGTCTAGGGTAAATTTTTTACTTCTCTTCCTTTATTTTAAAGTGATAGTTTTATTGACTCTTTTTTTCGATATGCGGCTTTCAATGAAGTTCCCGAGCCCAATTTTTCAATTGTGAGGATGCAATTCCCAAAAGGGGGAAAGATGTAACATACCGAATAAATATTAGATATGAAATTTTCATATTTATTAATATTTTTGATTCAAATATTAATTTTACTTTAAATGGGTTGCTATGTTTGATAGCGTACCTGATACGCAACAACGGGTTTCTCTGAAATCTTACGTTGCACACTAATAATATAATATTATTATTTTAAATGGTAGTTAACTCCTTGCTATTGTATTGGTGGAAATGAATAAAACTAACTGAAATATGATTTTACATATTTGTTAAAAGTATTTAAATTTATCCAATAAAAGTTAGAGGCTTAAAATGTGAATGAATCTAATTTTAAGTATAATTTACATTAAAAGGCCGATTTACCGCATTTTAATGGCGAACACTCATTAAATTTAATTTTTGTCACTTCAATACATTATATTTGACAAAATAAAATATTTATTTAGAATGGGGACATCAAAAGTTGCTTTATATAAATTTTTGGAATTTTTGTGATAAAGTTCATTTTCTAATGAATAGTGAAAAATATTGTATTTTAATTGAAAAATGTATTTTAATCTAATTTATTTATATGGTTAGATTATCTTTTTAATTGGTTTTAAAGTTTTATTAGAATATATTTTTACCATTTAATCCAATTGTGTTCATTGGAATTAATTTCACTTTGAAATTGGACAAAAACAAGTATCAATCTTTTGATAGTTATTGTTTCATAAAAACACGTTATTTGTCTTGATAACAGGAATTAATTTTAAAATTAATTAATGCCACATTTATGTTTTGAATTTTGTAAAATATTCATCATTTTTGAATTCGTAATATCATATATAGCTTAGGCTGAATTTTTTGTATTTTTCTGAAAAACTCCAATTTTTGATGAATAGTGAAACCACTTAGTGGTAGTTAAAAAAACTGACTTTTTATTTAAATGAAATTTTTACCACTTCTATGAATTTAATTTCAAATATAAGACATACATGGTTGTTTTTAAGAAGTAAAATTTGGTTCATTAAGATTAAAATAATTTTTTTGTGAATAGTAACTTTTGAATTTTATTTACCACGGTTAAAGGTAAATAGGTTAAATCCAGGTAAAAAGAATATTATAATAATTAAAAATTACCTTAACACTTATCCAAACCTTATTGGCTGAGTTATTAACGACCATCGGAATCATTGGGTCGATTTTGGGACCCCATTGAGCCACTTGGGTGTGATAATGACAATTTATATTAATTAATTTAATGTAATGACAAAGTTGACATTAAGAAAAATATTTTAGTAATTAATTTTTATATGTTGTTATGTAAGTCATATTTTATACTAAAAATATTCATTGTAAAGCTAAAAATATTTCCTACATTATGGTATTTCTTTTATAAATTTTAGACAACAAATAAATTAAATTAGTTATGATATAATAATGATGGAGTATTTACCTCATTAATAAATCATTTAAATAAATAAGATTATAATGACTAAAATAATATCCAAAACATGTCAAATTCTGATTGGATGATTTTATTTCGACACTGAGTCATTTTATATTTATTTTTAATGATTTTTGGACCATTAGAAACCGAATATAATAATATAATAAAATAATAGTTTCACATTTTCCTAAAGAGCCCCTCCCCCCCGTATAAAACGAGACCACTTCTAACCAATTACTCACACCTATAAAGACATTTGGCTCATCCAAACTCTGCCCAATTAATCTCCCTACATCCCTCTACTCCCCCCTAAAATCCTACCTTAGGCAGAAGGCACTTCAAGAAGTCCTTTTGGTTCAAACCAATAGAGGTTACCCAAATTAAAGGTAATAGTTTCTCTTAAATTGTTTTCTGTTATTTTACTTCTCCAACCCCTAAACACTTTTTATTACTCTATTTTGTAACAAAATCAGTATAATAAATATACTAGGATGTTTTTATGAGAAGTATTTAAGCTACACTTACACACACCTCCATCTAATGGATGAAGAACATAATGTTTCTATGTATGGAAAACTAACGCCCCACGAAACGATGATTGTTCAAATATCTCTAACTGCCTCTCATGGTGGCCATTATGATGGTAAAATATTTATATATGATATATATTATGTTTATTTTTTCTTTATCCTTCTTTTTTTCTATTTATAGCATGCCTTTATGGTTTCCATAGTGGGTAAATATGATAAACTCATTTGAGGAAGTGCGGACTACCGCCTCCTTAAAGTGATTTGATTCGTTAATGCCTTATGTGGGATGTATAAATGATAGAGTTAATGATATTATATATTATATTATACTGTAATTATAATATACATCTCTATCAATATGTTTTATTTACATTAAAATAAGAAATAGAAATGAATGTAGCGTTCATGCGTACGTACAGCTTACTGTCTCCGTGAACGGTGCATTTCATTTCTTACCTCTAAAGGTTATGTGCTATTATAAATACATGTATATAATGGATATATATGATATATATGATATATAAATAATGAATATCATTCTGTATATAATGAACCGTTGACCACATGAACAACATGTGATTATAAGAAGTCCATTTTTGACTCCAATACCAAATATTGACAAAATGGATGATATTAACTTAAATGATTAAATAATGTTTATAAAATGGTAATAAGTGATATTAAAGGAATAATAAACTTTTAAAATTTTCTTAAGAAAGTATAAATTAACTTCAGTTTATTATTCAGGAGATTAAAGAACGATCGAGTCAAGTCGGACACGAGGTAAGGGATCTGACCTCTCCCTTTCTTTTCAAGTACTCTCTTTTATGTCATCTCTTTTATGCTCTATGTTCTTATGTTGGAGGATGTTCTTTTATATTCACCGTAATTTAATTTTTATTTTAATATGACGAGAGACCCCTTATTACTCTCATCAATTCATTTTATGAATTTTTAAGTGGCCTCGTTAGGCTGACGAATTTTTGTAAGGGATTTTCTTATCTCACTTTTAATTCCATGATATTTCCATTATTCGCCACTTATTCATTGAATGTGGTGTATTGTGTACTACCATTTGATATATATTATCATTATTCTAATTATATTAATGGTATACTATGATTAATTTTGTGGTTATTAACTTTTGGTCATACGACTCTGTTTATTACAACGTGGTAAAGGGTTTCATCTCACTTTTTATTCCCATGAGATTCATGCTATATTCGCCACTATTTCCTTTTGTGTGGTGTATTTACTACCCATTATTGTACTCATTGTGTAATATACTTTCATTTATGAGTATTGACATCTTATTTGTATGATACTTCTTTCATGTGGCATATGTTTTTTAAGATACCAAATCGGTAAGGGAACTATTCACCCTTCTCTTTTTAAAAGGATTCTTTTTGTTATGTCTTTTAAATTACATCTTATTATGTTGGGATATGTTATTCTATATCCTTATTGATGTAACATTTATTTACAAGTGATGATATACCCTTTTTTTCTCGTCAACTCATTTTCTGAATTTTAAAGTGACGCCGTTAGGCTGTCCAAGTTTTACAAAGAAACTTCTTAACCCGATTTCGATTCTTTGGGTTGAACTTGTACTTATTGATTATGACATCCAATGAGTATGTTTAAATGACCTATTATTGTTTTAAACTTAATATCCACTTATATTTTGTGTATTTATATTTTTCACACATAATTATGTGATTTATTTATCCTTAATTTAAGGATACCATCTTTATAAGGGATTTCAACTCAATTTACATTTCCATTGAGACTTCATTGTTGTTATTCAAAAATACACTCTTATATGGTGTATATACTATAATTTGAAATATTATATCATTAATCCCTTTATTCTTATGATATTATAAAGTTATGATTAAATATTATTCCTCAATTATTTGTATTCAAGCGTTTCTCATTTTTTTTTAAAACTCTTCAACTAAAATATCATTTTAATTGTTTTAAAGATTTATTCTTATAAATCCTTATCATTAATGTCCATGTTTTAAAAATGGTTTTAAGGATTTATTTATATTGAAATTATTGTTTTAAAATGTTAATTCCATTAAAATCTTTAAAGTGGTATGGGACACTTTGATTCAAAAAAATCTCTTTATTAAATGGTTTTGAAAATGGTTTGGTAAAGAATTGATTTTGTCAATATCTTGAAATGATATATTGTGATTGCAAATGAAATTTTAATAGTGAAATGTTTGTATTTTCAATATTTTTTGTGCTATGATTTTATAATGGTACTTGGACATTTGACGGGTGGTTACGTTATTAACCAAATGATGAGTGGTGCCGTGAATACCAGGATGGGTGGTTACGTTATAACCTCCAATGCATTGGGTATGGAAGTCGGCCGTATGGTTATTCCATTTAGTGATATCTGTGCAAGTCGACCGTATGGTTATTCCATTTAAGTATGTTTATGTTCCAATTTACCTTTATATGTTATGTGTTCTTTATATGGGTTTTATGTTAATATTTTTGTTAAAAAAGGGTAAGTAATGATATTTTATTCAGTGAAGAGTGTTTAATACTTCATAAAGGTGAAAAGTATTACTTATGTTAAAGTACTAATGGTTTACTTGTTGTTTTGAAAAACTAATAGTTTTAATTCTTTGTGTATCCCTTACTATGCTTTTTATGCTCATCCCAAGTTTTTGAAATGTTTTTCACAGGACATAATGTGGAATATGGTCAAGGATGGGATCAAGGAAAATTCATGTTGTCTTAAACATGGAACTAGACATGAATTTTTTTTCAAGAGTTCTTGTTTTGTAAAAAATGGATGTGGGGTAGAAGTGTCTACTTTGTAATATTTTGATATGTAATAGTTATGGCCTAACTCTCTAAAACTCTAAACCTGAAAAGATCCTCAATGTAAATTATTCATTTAATTCAAGATTATGTTATGTTTTATGGTTGGGTCCTTATATCATATGCAGGGTACGATCTTCTATTGTTATGATCATGTTCTCATGCCCTATGCTCATGTTATGCTTACATATCTGCATTTTTTACCATTACTGAGAATATAATCTCACTTCTTTCATATGTTTCATTTCCCTATGTTATAAACAAATATTTCAAATAGGATTAATAAAGGGGAAGATCTTTAAGTCAGATTTTGAAGACCATTCACCATGTTTGATGATTATGTTTCCATGTTTGCAAGGACACAAAACTATTATAGTCCCTAGGAATTTTTTTTTCAATACGATGAATATTCATCTAAATGAATTAATATCCATGTATTTTAAGCCCAATTTTTTATAGTTGGGGTAAAATGGAAGGTTTGTACATCCTTTGGAAACTGGGATAAGAAAACTTTAGTGAGATACATACGTATATTTATAAGGACATGTTTAGGGGTTTCTGTAATGATAAGCCTATGGTTTCTTAGATTTAAAATAATGTGTCATAATTTATACATTATATATTTCAGTTTTCATGATTATGTGGTTTTATAGTATGATAAGTGTTTCTCACACTATGCTTTTTGTTTTTACTGAATAGGGGAAGGTAGAAAGAACTAGGTTAACATTGAATATGAAAGACAATTTTATAATGATAAATCAAATGGGATGTTCACTGGTGAGAATAATGTTGTGATCATACCTAGTTATTTTTCGTGGATCATGATTAACAATGTGCACCTTAATTAACACTCAGACTCACCAAAGAAGAAAATGAAATAGTTCCTTGAGAATCCTGGTAATGGAGACCATAGAGTAAAGAAGATTCAGTATCCTTTGTGTCAATAATGTGGGAAGAAACACCCAAGTGAATGTCTTAGAGGAACACGAAGATGTTTTGACTATGGAAAAGATGGGCACAAAGAAAGTAACTACAAATAGAAAATGAAAAGTTTAGTTAACGCAATGGATGGAAATATTGGCCTTCTTAAGGTTTTACCAACAATTAAATTTTTTATGTGTGAAAGTATGAGAATTATGCAAATCAAAGTCTTAAAGGGAAATACCATGAAGTTACTAAACAAGTTTTTATGATAAATGGTCTTTATATTGACGAAGAAGAGACCATGAATGACATATGGAAGGTATGTTTTGTTCAAATAGTATTGTTTATTAGCATGATTAATTTGTGTTTAATGAATGCTAATACATGATTCATATTTTGTCTTTTAGGTAAGTGTTATTAAATAATAAGATAACGAAACCTTATTAATGTATTAAAGATGAATTGGATCAACCTAAGTGTTTATGTATTTTTATTCATGAACTATAAGCTGTGAAATATAAAAGGATTATTCACTTTATTTTTTTCTCTAAGGATTTAAAAGAATATGTTTAATTGTTTTGATGGACTAGAAAAGTGATTTAAGGGCAAGGTGATATTCTTGGGAAACACAAGATTAAAGGAAAGATATTCCTTAACATGTTCCTAATATCAAGACAATGATGTTTGGATAAATATTTGTTGTATATGAATATGTAAATTGGATATTACTGATTACCATGAAACTGATTAAGGATTTGTTTACAAAGTGGTCTATGTTATCATGGATGAAGTTTACATCATTTTTGGATTTAAGTAATATACCCAATAAAATTTGGAACAAGGAAAAATTATTTTTTTAATAAGTATTTTTGGTAATTGAGGTTGTTACCTTGTTTCAAGGGAACACGTGACAAAGGTATTCACATGTTTGGTGTACAACCGTCCATAGTTACATTATGATATATATGAGATTAATGATAATCTATTTTTTATAAATTTAGTGACCATATTTTGAAAGTTTTTTACTTCCATATTTCAAAAGAGTTATAAGGTTAACTATTTATGGAATTTTTAAGTTAAACATTAGATAAATTTTGTGAGATTAATGTATTATTTCACCATATGATGATTTATGCATGTTGGATAACCTATGGTAACCTATTTGTTGTGACGCTAACTAAAGATAGATGGAATGAACTATAATTCCATTTATTGATCCCATGAATTGAAAATGTTTCATCAATGAAAAAATCACTATTATTTATTAGAATAAGATATTAAGTGGAAATTGATCAAGGCACAACCCAAGGGTGATATTGTGCTTAAAAGATTTAATAAAATAAAGTAATTACATTTTATCATAAAAATTATTCAACATTAGGGTAAGGGTCTTGAAATAAAATGTTGTTCCATTATCATCATTTTTATGATATCAATGACCTTTTAAAGCCTCTTTGGGTTATGGATTTTTATCAATAACTTTCTCTTAAACTTATTCTCTATCACTATCCATGAGAACTTGATAGAAAAATTTCTCTTCTATTTCCATGTTTTCACTTGAAACCAATGTTATCTTATGGAGAGACCTAGTTAAAAGTTACTTTGGGTAACTGTTATGGTCCCATCCTTCCCCTTTTATTGTATGTTTTAGTATACTTTTTTATGATGTCAGTTTTGATGAAAGGATCTTTAAAATATTAAACCTTTGATAACAAAGAATAATTTTTAGGGTGAAATTCATTTGGGGGGGGGGGGGTTGAATATAACATCCTAAGATTTTGTGATTTTTTTTTTCAAATTAATTTAAACTTTTTTATATTTTTCCATTTCACGCAATACTGATTATAGTTTTTGTTATACGAAAGAACTAAGTGTAGCTTAGGTTATATGAAACACCAAGTAAATCTTGAAATAAATGAAATACTTATATTATCATGTATTACACACAACACTATGTTTTTCTTGTATTATACATTGTACTGAGTCCCTCAAATAGCAAGGGTTTCACAAAAGATCGAGTTTTACCAAACAATAAGATACTATTAATATTATTTTAGCTACCACAAAACTATTGAAATGAAAGTTATAAATAATATTATGAAAATTATGAAAATATTATTTACAAATTTATATAAAATAAATCCTTTTGTTATAAATTAGTATAAGTGAATGTAAGAACCACTTGAATATAAAGAAATTACTTTTTGAAGAAAACTATTTTTATAAGTTAAAACATAATTATATCCCAATATATTAAACAAAAAAATTTTGATGAATGGATTACATAAAATTTATATATTATATATTTAATAAATATATTTTATACTCATCAAATAAATTTTATAGGTATAAGTTAAGAAAAAATCCAATTTTATGTATAAAAAGATACAATTTTCTAAAAGGTAATTTTGCCACCATTTAACAGAGAAATCATTTTAAATATAATTTTTTAATCTTTAATAATTATTATATTAAAAATAAAAATTATTTTTTAAAGTATAATTTCATATTTTAATTTTAGTAAATTTTTGTTAATGTTCTGAGAAGTTTCATTTTTTGATGAATAATGAAAACTATAAGTTTTAAATCAAAAATTCATTTTCATCTAATATATTTATATATTTACAACCCTTTTAAATATTTTTTAAATTATAATTATATCAATTATAAAAATTTAATATAATTTAGGGAATTTTAACCAATTTTACATTGAAATTGGATATAAAAACATTTCTAACTTTTTGATATTTTTTCTATAAAAACCATTTTTCACAACCTATCCGTGGGATTAAATTTAAAATTTTTACCAATAATTTTATTGAAATTTTTAAATATAGATTCCATGTTTGGAACCAACATAAATTAGAATTTTTAATAATTTAAACTTACTTTTTGACCAAAAATATTAGTGAAATAATTATAATTAATTACAGCGATTAAGAGAACAATTAGCTTAAAAAAAGACTAAACCTTAAACATAAGGCCCAAAATAAAATAAAGCTTTTAAAAAATAAATTTTATGTTAGTATTTCTTCTTTATCCTCTATTTTATCATATTTGTGCCATTATTATATCCAAACGACATGGGAAAATCATGATTGGGATTCCCTTTTCAAAAAATTTACAAGAATGTCACTCCTACCTCACTATAAAAAAGAGCTCACCCATCCCACTAATTCACACCTCTCAAAACATTAGTATTTAAAAAATCTTAAAAAATATTCTCCCAAAATCCCTAACTTCATCCTATAATTTTCTATTGTGGAATAAATCCAATCATGGAAGCCCTTTGGTGAAAACCGAGAGGAGTTACCCAAAAAAAAGTGGTAACATTATCACATAAGTTATTTTGTTTTATGTTCATTTTACAGCCCATCAAATATTATTATTCCATGATTATATAATTAACTAGTTATATTAATTAAACTCATATTTTTTATAATTTTTTTAACCAACACTTACACACAAATCCATCTAATGTGTAACGAACTCCCAATTCGTGTGTATGATGAACTACCGCCTCACGAAACAATGTTGTTCATTTTTATATTACCACATCTCATGGGTGAGGATTTTGATGGAAATAATATTTATATATAATATATATTATATTTATGATACCTTTATTCTTCTTTAATTATTACATAAAACATACCTTCATGCTTTCCATTTTTTTAAATATGATAACTTCATTTGCGGACATGTGGACTACCGCCTCCTCAAAGCGATGCGATTCATTCACACTTTACATGGAATGTATTAAGATGGGTTAAATAAAATTATATAATATATATAATAATAATTATACTATAATTATAATATATATATATATATATATTTATATACATATATTTCATTTACATTCTTTCTTTCAATATCACAATAAAATGAAAACAATGTTCATGCGTATGTATGGTCTACCATCTCCATAAATGGTGTATTCTATTTCATATTTATATATTTTATATACTATTAGAAATATTTATATATATAATATATATGAAATATATATAATGTATTAAATTCTATAAATAAGTAAATCATGATCTAATTAAGAGTATCAAGATTAACAAGCCAAAACATATACGAAAGAAAGCGCAGATATTACCCGAAATGTAACATTAACATGGAATTGTTAATAAATAGGTAATATAAAGTCACAATAAAATAATATATGGTATTATATATAATAATATGTTTCTGTAGTAGATTTATATTAAACATATATTTATTATACATTAGGTTATAATGTGTATGAAGAATGTCAAGGCTAAAGGTATGAGGATTTCATCTCACTTTTTGTTTATGTGAGATACATGTCATATTCACCACTCACTTCTTTTGTGTGGCTTATATACTTTCCTATGAAATTTAATATCATTAATTTAATTTATTTACTGATATTTAAAGCTTTAATTGATGTTATTATTTCATGTGTATCATTATTCTAATGTTACTCAGGTAGTAAGGGTTTTCCCATCTCACTTTTATTTCTCTGAGACTTGTGCCCTAGTCCACACTCATTTATTTTGTGTGGTTTATATACCACCCATTAATGTATTAGAAGATTCTTATACATAAACTTAGGGTTATTTACATATCCATTTTATGATCATTATTTTATGAAGATTAAGGTTCAAAAGTTACCAAATCATTAAAGTAATTTTGTCTTAATTTGCCTAATTTTGAGATATATTTCTTTCTTGGAAATTATATTTTTCTATGGGGTGTATACACTACCCATTTACATGTTATATCATGAATATCATTATTTTATTTATGTTTTAAGATTCATGTAATTTTTATTCTTCCATAGGTATTATGATTCAATGTTACCAATGTGGTAACCATTTCTTACTACAATCTCATCATTTATCAGGGCTATTTATTATTATGCTTACATTGATGAAATATTATGATATATCTCTCTAGAACAATGGAGATTCTTTTCTCCTCAGTTATACATGATAAATTAATGTATTAGTATCATTTTTACACTCTTTGGTACCTAACATAATTAAGAAAATGTTTTTATGAAAATACTACTTTATTTATCCTTTTAGTCAAAAATATATTTTCTTTAAAAACCGCCATTTGTAAAAAAATTCAAACATGTTTAACTTTTTTTCCTATGATGTTTAAAGGACATTTTACCCATGTTTTACCTTTTTAAAAAATTGTTTTAAAAGGAATATTTCTTTCATCTTCCTATCAAGGAACTTTTCTAACCTTTTATGGTACAAAAGGAATACTGAGCATGTACAAACTTACCCACCATCCTGACCAACATTTCCTTGAAACATAATTTTTATGTTTATAATGATATTTTTAAATAAAATATTATCCTAATATTATGGATTTTTTTTATTCTAAAGAGGTTTTCAAAGATAAAGGTTTTCTAAAATGATTTATGATTTAAAATTGTTTTTAAAATATTCCTTTATATGATTTCAAAAGTTATTTTAAAAGAAAAGGATTTCAATGTTTTCAATATATCTTTATTAGTTTTCAAATTCAATTTATAGAAAAGGGATTTTTCAAACGATCTCAATCCTTTTTTTATGTTTTCAAAGAAATTTCGAATAAAAAGGTTTTCAAAATGATTTCAAACTATTTTTATGATTTTTCAAGGTGTTTTCAAAGAAAAGGGTTTTCAAAATATATTCAAGATTCCATTATAAGTTTTAAAATATATTTTAAAAGAAAATGGTTTTAAAAATGATTTATGTTTTAAAAATATTTTATCAATGTGAAAAATATATTTTCCTCCAGAAAAGTTTAAAATGAAAATATAAGGCTATTCTTAGAAAAGGATTTTTGAAATGGTTTTATGGAAATGATTTTTGAAGAAATGATATTTTTCTTGTGAAATGTTCCATGTGATCTTTCAAAATCCTTCTTCTTTGAGGATGAAATAATTTTTTATAATTTATGATTTTCTGGGGATATGATCCAAGAATACCATTCATATTCTTTCTTGAATAGTGTATGTTTTAATGGAATGATTCTTATCAAACCTGTTTCACTTCCAAAATTTATATGCTATTGAAACCCACTTCTTTTCCTAGGTTATGCTTTGATGAATTGATTATGAGACCTATGTCCTTTTTATGGTAAATGATATGAAGAAATTTTTATGATACCCATATCATTTCATGGGTTATGATATGATGTTTGTGAAAACCATCCTTTTTTATAGTTTATGATATGATTCAAGTTTTATTATATTGTGTAACATGTATAAATGATTTTATTATGGGACTGGTGGGACCAATATCTCCCTCCAATACATTAGGTATGAATTTATATCTCATCATATAATTTTGGGAATAAAGTCAAAGGGCTTGACCCACAATGGAATATGGGGAAACCTGATCCACTATAGGAAGGTGGGGAAACCCGATCCACTGTGGAAGATGGGGAAAACCGATCCAATATGGGACGATAAAAAAACCCGATCCACTATGGGAATATGGGGAAACCCGATCTAAAATAGGAAGATGGGAAAACCCTATCCCTTATAAGGAAATTACTATGAATGGGTATAGAGGCATGTCCTCCCCAGTATGTATAGTCCCCATGATTTTCCATGGTAATTTTGGGTAATGAGCCTTGGGTTATAGGGAATGTTTTAATATGATTATGTGTATGCCACAAGTCTATGCCTTATGTCAGTTTTATGCTCTCACGACTCATGTTCTATGATTTCTTTATGATTAATATCTTATCAAATGACAATATTAACTCCATGACTTATAGTTATTATATTTGATATGAAGGGTATGGAATTTTATTTTTATGATCATGTTCTCATACCCTTATGCTCATATTACACTCACGTATCTCTATTATTTACCCTTTTTAAGCATTTGAGCTCACCCCTTTCATATGTTTCCTTTACCCAGGTTAGGAAGAAAAGTTTTAAGTAGGATTTCTAAAGGGGAAGATATTTAAGGGATATGTTAAAGATCTTTCACCATTTTATAAGATTATGTTTCTATGTTTCCAAAGACATAAACTATTATGGTCCTCAGTTATATATTTTTGTAATGTGCTAAATATTCATCTAAAATGATGTTATATGCATGTATGTTAAGCTTGGTCTGTTATATGAAATGTCACTCATGTCATGTGATATCTCCACAACATACCATTTGGACCATGTGATGTCCTCCATACATGTCAATAAAGTCACAAGATTCCCACTGGGCATGCCACCCATGTCTCATGAAGGCCTTTAAGATCGCCATTCATATCTTGTGATGTCCTCTAGAAATTTCTACCATGTTATGAGATGACATATATATATATATCATATGAGTATTGAAAATAGCTCTGGGATCATCAACCAGATCCTAAGGCACCCTCCAAGCATGTCAGCCAAGTCTCACGACGACACTAATACATTTCATCTAGGTTGCACAAAGCCCTTCAGACATGACAACCAAGTATCACGAATCCCTCCAGGATTACCACCAAGATCATGTGATGTACTCCATATATGTCAACCTAGATCATGAAACATCTTCCATAAAAGTGTTCCAGATCATGAAACACTCTCTGAACATGTCGGCTCAGATCATGCAATTGTCTCTAGACACCCTCGGTCAGGTCATGTGATACCCTTCATAGATGTCAACCCAGATCATTCGATCATCAAAGAAGATGTTAGAAAGAAAACCAGATATGTCAAGAAGACAACCCATATGTGTCAAGTAGACGTATTAGTACATGATATCCCTGTCTCATGGGTATAAAAGGGCATCATTAGTCTGTATTCCTTGATCACACTAAACTATGATAAATCTGATTCCTGCTAAAACTAGGATATGTTTGATGCCTTCCCATGTCTTGAGTTCCATATTAAACATCCAAAGGTAATATTCAATTATATAATCCCCACATCCATAAGAAGTGAAATTCGTTACTTTTTATCACTTGTTTCTCACACCGAGCATAGATCACGTGGTCTTAAATATTTGAAATGATAACATCATTCACGTCATAAGACTCTACTAATAAAGGGAAGTACATTGTGTATGCCTCAATTGGTGGTATAATATGATATGTACAAAATGTAAGGGAAACCTTAGTGTAAAAACCCTAAACATCAACATAATATGTGATGTCCCACATAAAAGGGAAGCCTCTGTGTGTAATCCCTGATCACATTGAACTATGAGCAATTTGATTCATGCTATAACCAGGATTTGTAAGATGCCTTCCCAAAGTCCGGATCTTCAATGGGAATCCACCTATGTATAATTTCCACCATGTCTCCAAAATTATGACCATCGGGACCTAATCTATCACATGGGTGGATAATCCTTCCCCATCCACTAGGGGATTGAGGGACTAAAGTGAACTAAAATGACTCTAATTCATGCTATAACTAGGATACATGGGATGTATTCTTGAGGCCCGAGATCCATATTAAATATGTAGTGTGATTTCATAGCACATAAGTCCCAAATTCAATGTATTGAGACTGATGACTTACTATTCCATTGTTTGTCATACTGACCATAGCTCACATGGGCTTAGGGAGATGAAATGATCACATTATTTGAATCATGAATCTTCAAAAACTAGAGAAACCTCAGTGTGTATGCCCTGATTAGTGGTATGATAAAACTTCCCCTATATAAGGGCATCTACCTTGGGCAATGTCTCAAGGGCACAATTGAACTATTAGAAATATGATTCCCGCTATACCTAGGATATGTTTGATTCCTTTTTGAGGCTCTAGATGAAATATGTTTTCCCATGTTCCCCATATATTTCCTTTCTGCATGAAATTATCTTACAGAAGTTTAATGAACTACATGGGTTTGTATTCTTATTCTAAGACAAGATACGTTGGAGGCCTCATAATGGGCCAATCCTATCCTCGGAATATTAACTACTTTATAGGTGAAAAAAACTATAGAGTTCCTGGTTATATAGATTTAACATATAATAATCTACCCATAAATGTTATATGAATGAATAACATTGGATACATACAAATGGAATCACTAAGAGTATCACCCCTTTTCATATAAAAGGACTTAACCAATGATCATTTTGTCAGTGTAATTGGTCCCGTGTCAAGATTAGGAAGATATTATTGAACATATCTTAAATCTATATGAGATTTCTGAAGTAGGAAAAAATTCCCCCCAAAAAGTTTATGATGATCCCAAACTCCCATCCTCTCAACCAATGTGATATTCTAAGCAACGTTGCGTCTGAAAACAAGAAGGACCACCTGCATTTGGAAATATGGTTCATACCTTATTGTGGAAGTGGGAGTCCTTGGGATTTTCCATTAAGGATAAATAAATGGTGGGACCAACTTGAAGAATTACACACAAACAATTAACTTCCCACAATCAAACCATCGGGCAAGGCCAGCCACATCTCTTCGATGAAAAAAAAGTGGTGAACCAGATGATAAATTATGTAACTACGACATCACCTTCTTATGATAAAAAGAATTGACTACCCGGTTCTTGTCAAAACATTTAGTTCCTATTCCATGGGTGGTCCTTATCCTAAATATGTGTGAAAAAATAGTGAAATTGACGGGAATATATCAAATAAAAAAAATGATTGGGCTATTATCCAACATGACATTTTTTTCATTTCATACACAAAAATGGTAAACATGACATGAATCTCCCAAATAAAAGAATGATCTATTGATTATGACATGCATCTTACAAATAATAATCTATATCTGGGATTCTCATAAAATATGTCTATACTCACATTTAAGAGTCTATGTGGGATGAATGGGTAGATCAGTAATAAGAAAAGACCATTGTGTTGCCCGTGCATATCTGATTGATCATGCATCATGCCTATGATAATGCAATTATTGGTGACCGTTAAATTATTTTTTACATGACTAAAGATATTTCTCCACTAATAATAACTTGAATCAAGATAAATCTCTTTATCCAGTGACCATTCTAGAAAAATAATTATGGTAGTAATCCCTACGGGTCATAGAACAAACTCACCTTCCTGAGATCTTCAGCATCAGGTGAAAAATGTATTGGTCTATAATAGCATCAACATGGTGAAATAATGACCCAAGAGGATTTCCATGAGGGTCTTATAATGAAAAAACCAATGTTACTACACCATCCAAATAAAGATACAGTAAAGCCCGTGGCCCTCAATACCAAAACCAACTTCTCTGGAAGTTTTTCCCTAGAGCTCAACAATCAACACATTTAGTTTTTGAAGAAGGTGTATAAAGGAACCAATTATGGAACCCTTCTAGTTCAGGGGATTTTAAAGAGGGATATGATTAACCTCCATCACAAGCACCATTCCATAGGTACCCTTCAACCACCTACTAGAGGTACCACATGACACACTGCCACCTATGATCCTTATGCATGAGCAACATGGAAGACACATCGATCATGAAAGTATATAGATAACCATGAGTGTTATCATCTTACCACTCCCACTAATATTGTATTCCAATATATTCTAGTGATATTCAATGAGATAGTTTATATTCCCTCTCACACAAAATATTTCTATGGGAATATTCTTGTAATTGTAATAGGAAAGGCACATATGACTATTCACATTCATGAAGTCCATCAGAATATTTTGGTGGAATAGAGAGTTTAAAAGTGGTCTTATATCCCTGATTCAATTGATGATATCTTCCAATATATAGTGGAGTTCAAAAATGTGTAGGCTTACCTTCCCGTGCACACATTCCTAAAATTCCATTACATCTTAGTATCACATGAAGAACTCCAGAAACATATTCCATAATTGGTATAGGGATATTTGCATACTTTTATCCCTACATCCAGGGAAGAACAACACTCTAATCATTATAAACAATTAGTTACTTTGAATCAAGTTCATATTCTTTCTCCAATCTAGGAGGATTATTATCATATTTCAGTAAAGTATGAGGCATTGGATCAGGATCATATTCCCATTCAAACCAGGGCCCACCATGTGAAAGTGTCACATGCCCTAGGAAAGGATCATATCCTTATAGAAAAATCCCTTTGGTATATTCCAAAGGCTCAGGATCCAGCTCATATCCCCATTAGGGTCAAGGATCACTAAGTGAGAGAAGAACATACCTCGAGATAGGATCATATTCTTATCAAATAGGTCGAATGACATACTTTAAAGGCCCTTGTTTAGGCCCATATCCCTATTTTGTCCAAGTCTCACCAAGTGAGAATGGAACATGACTTAGGGTAGACTCATATTCCTATTAGTGAATCTGCCAGGAATATTCTAGTACATCACAAAATCTATGAACATATTCCTACTTATACTGATTAACGACGACACCAGCATCCATATGAGGCTATACAGGAGTGGGATCATATCCCTTATCTTGTTCTAGAGATTCATTATCATATTCTTATGGGGAATTAATATTAATGTTGGGATCATATTCCTGATCCCTATGGGGATCACCAAGTGAGAGGATCACATGCCTAGAATAATCTCATATCTATATCATATAAGACTAGAGACATACACACAAGTCTTAAGATTAGGCCCATACTTCTGTTCTAACATATTATTTTCATGTGAGAATGAGAAATTCCTTGGGATGGTCTCATATTCCTATAAAAAATTAATAAGATAACTGGAATACTCCAAAAAAATCTTAGTAGCAAGATCATACTCCCACGACACCAAAAAATTATCAACAATGTCCAACAACCATCATACAACTGGCTCACATCCCTTTACAATTCAAGAAACAAGGATGGAATATTCCATCCACGATGCATACTGAGGATCATATCCATAATCCTATCAATTACAGTGTCCTTGAATTTGTTTGATATGAATTATCATCACCATAAGGGCCCTTCAACACTTCATCTAAAGAAGACGACGATCATTACTATGATAACTCTCCTCATGGTATTGTGGAGATGGATTGTAAGGACTCAACTCCTAACATCTAATGTGGTCAACCTCCCCATGGTGATATCTCCCATGGACTAGGAAATCCACCATTTTCCCATACACCTCCTTATTGATAGGTGTTAAAAACATAGTTTCCTTAATGTAGAGAGGTTCTCAAAGCATCAGGGTCAACCATATATAATTACCATCAACATCCAACAACACTCCACTCTAGTAGACAAATGACCCCAATAATCATCTTCTGTGGTCTAATCAGATGGAGGTGTGTATGTCTAATTAAGAAGAAACTAACATTGATATATGAAGAGAGTTAGCCAAAAAAACACCCCCACCATGTACTGGTCCATTTCTACTTCTAATTATGAGATCCCATATGAGATTGAAAATGAGTGAATTCCTTATCTATGCTAAAATATGTTCTAAACTCATTGGTAGCTAAAGGTTATACACCTCCCATATCCATGATACAAGGTTCACCTTCATACCATCAAGATAATCTGTTTTAAGATAGACCTAGATGCTATCTTCATGTCCTAGGACCCAAAAATGGAAAAGAACAATGCAAATATGCAACGCACATGCCTCCATTGCATCACATCTCTTTGGAAACTGATAGATGATGCCACATCATATATCTGTATTCAAGTATAGGGAATGTGTGGAGAGTTACACTTCATTCCACCTCATTAATAAATGAACCCCTTTTATATGGCTTCCTTAAATGTTATAGATGCTAAAAAAATCAGGGGGATGGGTAATAATCGAGCTAGTTGATAACTAAAACAAAATTCTCTTGCTTCAACAATGCTAAGACATCATGAACAGAGAAATATGACAACTAAAAGATCATTTAAATAAGACCCTTGAAGTAATGTGAATTCATTTTAGAAACAAAATTCATGGTTATAATCAACTCAACGATATCCCATAAAAAATGACTCCTATCATGGGATACCATCACAACCAGATCCTGAATGAGAAAAACTGTGCCAAATCAAAAAGTCCATAGTAATAGCTTCCATAATAGCTATCCAAGATAGAACACAGCCCACCAGGTTTGGGTAATTTCTACCACCAGCTTCACCCCTTGGATCGTCAATTCCTAAGATGATTAGGGACATGTTGGTAGTAGTTGTGAATAAATATAATCATACTGTACTGGGGGAATTTATATCTCAATCATCATCATCCGGTTCATTATCTCCTAAGAGGGTCCTAGGGAAATCAAAAACACTTTTAGATCAACCCCATTCCACTAGGATGATGGAATTTATATCTCAATTCCCACCCTAGGATTCAACAAATCCTTGACCGGAAGCATCATATCCTCAACAATAAGAAAAATCAATGCTATATGTGGCCCTGGATAGACTTCACCCTGTAGGGATGGGTGAATCCTCAACATCATCATCATCACTACAAATGGAATCTTTCTTATCTTTGTTGGGAGGTAAATATCAATGGTCAACATCCCATATGTTACTCCCAATACAAGAAAAATCTATGTTATTCATGGCCTTCTTGGTAATCATAATCAGAAACTCCATTAAGGTAACTAATCACATGATGAGATGGTAGGAGTGTATGATAAAGGAAATAAAACCCAACTACGGTCATAAGTAAAAACAACCCAATATGTCCAAGGGTTTGAGAAACAAATCTAATGAAGATAGTGAAGAATCATCCTTTTTCATTGAAAGTAATGGTAAAACAACCATTTACTAATACACCTATATGAATATTTTCATTATAAACACGATAGATAGTATTGAATAGGATGTAGATGCTTTGGGAAAAAATATAGAAAACATTCCCTGAGAGGATGACATAGATAAACCCACTGAGGCTACACGTACCCAGAACTAGAAGAGGATCCATAATCTAGCACTTATAAATATTCAGTTTCCACCATTATGATGGAACACTACCAAATATAAAGGGATATGTGTGTCTACATCCCACTCACCACTCCAGAGAGTCAAAGTTCCTTTTGTGGAGGAATGGATGTCAAAATATGAGAATGATATACAACATCTCATAAAAATCAATGAGGAGATACTCATGGGAAGTATTCCCACTAGGTATCGTCTTTGGACAGAGGCGAATATCCCTCCTCCCATAGATCTAGAAATACAAGATCTGCCAAAAAGATTAGAATTTAGCATTAGGAAAGCTCTGCATATAGGTAGTTGGTCTAAATAAATGAGGAAGTCAAAGATTATTGTGAATTACCTCCATTTTAGTGACATAATCAACCTCAATAGGGAAATCATTCACTCTTTTCATGAATAGAAAACTAGTATGAGATGAAGAAAATGCCACCTCATTAGGCCATGCCTGATTCCAATAGGCAGGATGTGAGTTGGACATAAGTACCTATATAATTTATCAACGCCATTGAGTCACTGGTTAATCGAGTGGAAGCCATGGAAGGGAGACATTCACCTATGTATCTTGAGAAGAAGCCATATACCAAGTGGGTGGATAAAATTTTCCCCCAACCAATTTCTAAAATCCTACCTTCGCTACCTTTGATGACATTAAATACCAAGAATAATAACTCACTCACTTCATATCTAAATGCAGTTTGATGATGGGTCATCGAGATTAACAGGAGGTGACCAAGATGAGGTGTTTTGTATAGATCTGATAGGTCCATCTTTTGTTTGGTTTAATACTCATCTGAAAGGATCTATTGTAGTATGTTAAGACCTTAATCATCAATTCATTTAGTAGTTAAATTCTATGTTGTGGAAAATGACAATCGTTGACATGATGCATTTTAACCAACATGAAAATGGGAGGGTTTCTACCTTCATATTTAGATGGAAGGGTTTAAACTACTCACTCAATAGCCCTCTCTAACAAGAATAATTGATATAAATATGGGTTTAAAATTTCTGGGATGAGCTAAAGACACCTCTGATCCCAATAATGTATCCATGTGGGTTTCATGATTTTGAATAAATTTCCCAACATTTGGAAGATTACATTAAATGAACCCAAGATAAATCTCATCTCATTCATTTAGCAAAGGGGAAAAGGATAATAATGGTATAAACTACTACTATTTCTATTAAACATGTACTAGATCCCACCCAAGAACCTAAGGAGGTCCTGAACCACCCATAAAATCTTTTCGTGCAGAAAAAAATGACAAAAATCACCCTCAAATAGAAGAACAAAGATATCAGGGTCATATGGTATTTGAGGAACAAATTAATAAATATGTATCCTTCTACAATGAACAAGTACCTATTTACTTTCTTACAGCCATAAGTAATAAACTACTCATGAAAACACAACCCAAGAATCCCAACGAGGCTAACCTCACTGATCATCCCAAATAATATCCTTTCTATAGAAGGATTGCTCATAATATTCAAGACTGCTTCATTTTCAAATAAATTATCAAAAGAATGGTCAATTTTGGATAAGAGATGTTGGATAACTCCTTGGAAGAGGTGACCTATGAAACTTTTTCCTAGTTAGAAGAATATGGTATTTTGTAGAAATTTCAGGCTAGGTCTGGAAAGAAGATAAAAAATAGATGACTCAGAAATCAAGTGACTGAGCTCATTCCACCATGAGAACATAGCTATACAGACCAACAATAGTTACATAACCTAGAGAGGTGACATTGTATATGTCTCTTGAAGCTGGATGTGACCATCAGGCATAGGAAGAGATAGAGGAAGAGTCATATTCTACTCTTAAAACAAGATATAGATCTTTTAGATTTATTCCCTTTAGTATTCGAAGAATGGGAACCACCCCAACAAATGGAACACTCATTGGGAAATAGATCATCATTAGTTTTATTAATGTGATAAATTTGGGAAATCCTATCTCCAATAATGAATATGACTCTGAGTATGAGTTACCTGCACCTAATAGGGTAACACGAGGCTGCATACATTGGAGTAGAGGAAAGAGGGGGCAGTATGAGCATCCTCAAACCTAATGGTTTGGTCACATCCTCACATAAGATATATATATATATATAGCTATTACCCATGGTAAATCATTCTAGAAAAGCTATTATAGACATGGAGGTACCTCAGATCCCTCTAGTGGTCGTTAGAGCCTAATCATCTTGCATAAACGCCTAGTGGGAGTGTAGTTATTTAATTCGTCCAGATAACAGGGAAGGCCAACTTGACACTCACCATTTGTAAAAGATTCCCTCTTAACCTCTACACAATCACTATGGCCATCAAATTACAATGCCTTAACTCTTGAGACACATATCAAGGAGAAACCTTACCTTGGAATGTGGAAACATCTAGCACAAATGTATGAAATTTTGAAACATATGGAGGTCTTCCTAGACAATCTCTCAAGCATTGAATCATTCTGTATTTTGAAATAAAATTAGGGGAACTCACTGAATCCCTTCAAAAACCATAGAAGTTTGAGAAAAAGTTGTTGTAGCCGAGGTCTATTGTGTTGAGACCATTCCAATATAATTTCATTTCAACATCTTGTTCATAGAGTAGGATCAAGAAGATGTCATCTAGGGACACATAAGACCCCTATATGTATCGGGTAGACTCAATAATGTTGATATCCAAAGGGCTCTGATTGACAATGGTTCCAGGACTAACCTTATTTCGATTCAAACCTTCCAATGTTTTTGATATAGTGAAGGGTATTTTCCTCCCATAAATATGTCCATTAAATGGTATAACAATCATGAGAAATGAACTCTTAGGAAGATGAAGATAATATATCAGTTTAGGGATCTCACATCAGATACTAAATTTAGATTTATCTAGCAAGACACAAAATACAATTTTTTACTCGGAAGTCCATGGATCAATATCCATGTGGTGGTACCTTCAAAATTACATCAATGTTTTAAATACCACATCGATTGAAAATTTGTCATACTGTATGATGAAAGTCCCCTATTTGAAACTTGTGAAGCCACAAATTCTAAACTAGGATTCTACAAAAGGGAAATAAAACAACCAATGGTGGATGATGATATATAGGTTGCATCCCCCAATGGATTGGGTACCACGCCTATGAATCTCTGTAGTATGCTGAATAATGACTATATGCTCCCCATAAATCTAGTTGAGGTAATTGATCTGATATAAGATGTCTAAGTCCCTTCTGTCCCTAGAAACATTGTAAAACACAATTAGCTATGGAATCTCTCTACAATGACTCTTGTAGTAGGGGATGATAATATATTTTCTCATGGCCTCTCTCACCTAAATAGTGACAAATATTCCCCCATATTGCCATATTTTTTTTTGAAAATTCCTTGACCGACTCAAATGTGGAAGAAGAAGTGGATAACCTCAGCAATGCCCCTACTACATTTGAGGAAGGTATATCCACCAAAATTAATGATATATTTAAGGTAAATCTAGGAATATAATAACACATGGGACCTATAATGATCAGTTCCTCCATGATCTTAGAGGAGAAAGATGTATACATCACATTTATAAAGCAACCTCGATATGTGTTTGCATTGAATTAAACAGAAATTCCCAGACTGAATTCAAATATGGATATGCACCATCTCAGCTAACATAATGACCATCAAGGCTTCAAAAAGGTATCCATGAGGATTCTTTCCTCTCATGATACCAATTTAGAGGTATAAATTTATAAATTTATCTAATCTAACTTTTTCCTAGTAGTGAAATACCCCTGATGTCTTACCGAAATTATCCCCATCAAGAAAAAGATTCACCATATTAGGGTCTGCATAAATTATAGAGACCTTAATCGAAACTACTCAATGAAATATTTCCCATTCTTGATCACATATCACTTTATAGATTAAACTACTATCTTCGAAGACCTTTACATCATAGATGAGTATTCAAGGTATAATTAGATAAAGATGGACCCTAAAGTTGAATAATCCATTAGATTCAGAGCACCCCAAGGGATATTTTTCTATCAGGTCTTTCTCTTTATCTTAATGAACACTAGAATCAATTATCAAATCTCTATGAATCATATATTTATTCCCTTTTTGGGAAAAAGAGTTGAATGTTTTGTTGATGACCTGGTGGTTAAATCCCAACAGCAAGGAAATCACTTCACCGATCTTTAAACATTCTTTGACAAGTTATGACAACAATGCCTAAGGTTGAATCCACTAAAATTCACATTCTGAGTAACATTATGAAACTTCGTTGGCTTTGTGGTATTCCATTGTGGCATTGTGATCCACCCAGAGAATACGAGTACTGTTTTAGAAAATTTACACCATAGGAATCTTAAAGAATTGTGTTGACTATAAGGTCACCTCACCTACATCCATCATTTCTTATCCAACATGGCCAAAAATATCTCCCTTTCAAAAGGCTAATGAATAAGGGAATTTTATATTAATGTGACATGGACTACTAGAATTCCTTAAAAAGTCTCAAGTAGTACAAGCTACACCCACCAGTCATGATTTCACTGGTGGAGGGAAATCCACTCATCATATATGTGGACACCATGGACACTCAATAGGCTCCCTCCTATCATAGAATAATGATACATGTAATGAGAATAGTCTATAATTGCACAATTGAATGATGCTAGGTAATGAGACCTAATACTCTGATGTCAAGAAGAAATTCCTCACACTCATCTTTGTAGTGTAGAAGATAAGGCATTACATGAATCAACATAAAGTCCATATGGTATCTCGTATTGATATTCTCAAGTATATAATTTTCCATAATATGTTGAATGGGTGTTAGGACTAATGGGCGGACATTCCTCCACAATATGACCTCATTTTCATGTCACAGAATGTGGTGAAAGGGAAATCCCTAGCCGATTTCATCACGTCACATCCTACCTTGTAAAGTATGCCAATGGAAACCAAACTTATAGATGAATATGTTTTTTACACCCATGACACTCTTCAGACATGAGAGACTTATTTTGAAGGAACCTCCTAAATTTTTATTAGAAAAAGGATAGAAAATCCAAATCTTAATCAGGTTGTCATAGTGATTGTATTTGTTTCTCTGATCAAAGAAATTTTACCCTACCATTTCTCAATATTCGAAGTCTATATAAATAACGAGGTAGAATAACATGCCCTCATTACTGTCTATGAATTATCCCTATATCTATAGATAATCCACCTAAATATCAAAGGGGGTTCAGGGCTAGTAATAAAGAAGATTGATGGTGAATATACTATCAAAACGGAATAATTTACCCCCTCTCACTGGCTATGTTAGGGGACTGATGTAAGAGTTCCGTTTTGAGCCCACATTTCATATTGTTTATTAATCACATAATTATTATATTGATGAATTGTATAATGTAGCCATAGTCTTGGCCCACCCCAATTAGGAGGAATAAATCACCTGTATCACATAATGAAGAATGGTCTCATCAATCATCATTTTGTGACATGGAAAAAATCAATCAGGTAAACACTACCTAGAGCATGATGAAACAATATCTACCCCTAGATGGATGGAGCCCATAATTGGTTATCTCCAAAACAGTACTCTCCTGACAGACCAATCTAGACAGTAATTTATTCGGCACCAATTTGCGAACTTAATCATGCGGGATGGTCTAAATGAGAAAAAGTCCCTCTACAAGAGATATTTCAATGAAATACTCCTTATATTCATAGCATAAAAAGATATTCGAATTTTCATGGAAGATGTCCATACAGGATCATGTTGTGATCATCAATCTGGAACCAGTCTCTCCCACCAAATCAGGAGTCTAGGTTACTACTAGAATACTATAATACAATACTTTGTGAGATACACCAGAAAATGTCATGTATTATAGACCAATTTATACTTCATCCAACAACCCCCATTATTTATACATACAACTAAACATTCCTATAAATTTGTTGTAAAAAGAATGGATGTTGTGAGGCCATATCCCCCAGCCCCAGTGAATCAGTTAAAGTACATCCTTACTGCTATGGACTTCTTCTCCAAAAGGGATAAGGCAATACCCATCAAGGAATTTAGGATGAAGAATATCTACAAATTCATAGAGACAAATATCATCACAAGGTTCCAGGTCCATCAACAATATTTATGGAAAATGACAAAAAAAAAATTATTCTACAAAGTTTAAGAAATTATACCAGGAGTAAAACATCGATTCTAATCACTCATCTCACCATTATGGACCAGAAAATAAAAAAATAGAGTCCTTAAATAATACTTTTAAATCATTATCTAGAAAATAGTGAATAAAGACAAGATGTCCTAGCTGAATAGTCTACTACATGATTTATGGGCCTATCATACCACCACACTTACTGTTACATAGGAAACACCATAGTCATTATTGTATGGAATCGAGATAGTATTTCCCATAGAAATCTAGTTTCCCTCACTCCAAATAGCCATTTGAGGAAAACTCTCAGATGATGAGAAATCTTAGAATCTGCTTGATGAATTGGTGTGGATTGATCAGAATATAAAGCATACACTACATAATTATGAACTCCATCATAATTAGATTACATGTTCCTTCAATAAAAAGGTCATACTCTATTCATTTATTTAAGGAGAACTAGTGTTGGCTCTCAGAACCCCAATGTTTCTAGGGAAGAATCCTCTAAATCTAGAACCCAATTGGGAAGGTCCTTATACAATACACAATTTCTATCACTATTTAGAATACTCATTGACCAAAATGAATGGGGATCACATCACACCCCACACCAATGTGAGGTTCCTCAAGAAATACTTTGCATAGATTAAATCAAGATAGACACGTCTAACTCGTAGGATGTTAAACTAGGGAAAACATCATAATAACATGATGTTAACCATATAAAATCTCATCCAGATGACATGACATTATATGATATAAAATCTCATCCTAACCACATGACGTTAAATTGAAGGGTGATCATCCAAGCAGTGAGATGATAAACTACCCAAAAACCTTTTCCCTTACTACATGACGTTAAACTATATAGACCCCCCAATGTTCATGTTCATTCACATAAGGAGACCCTCATAATTACCACAAGTTGTCAAATTGCATGGCTGATGTCCTTTCCACATGGTAATAAACTACAAAATTTTCCGGAACTATGTATGTCTTGATCCATATCATCAAAGGATATGTAGTACTTCCCAAACCTATATTCCTAGGCCCTGCTACAATATTCATTTTTTTTCACGTCAGGTGACCCTCATCCTTATCGCATGATGTTAAACTGCATGGATCCACATAATTCCTTTTCTTTCATGTCGAGTAACCCACATCCTTTCCACATGACATTAAACTGTACAACTAATGTTCTTTCCACATGAAATTAAACATCATGAGTTTCTATAACTACATATGACCTGATTCTAATTATGATGAGATATATAGGAAACCCTTGATCCTATATCTTGTTCCATCCATCCCATGATACAAAATAAACCTACACTACCATTAATCACCTCTTCATAGTGAGAGGAACCCTTGCTAGTACTTGTTTCTCACACTGATCATAATTCACATGAGTTTAGGAGTTTTATTAAGGGATTCCCCACATGAACAAGGAATATCATCTCACAATGGGGTTATCATGGTCCTGAATGAAATAATGATAGAGGAACACCATGAGTCATCACCACATGACTCTAAAATGCATGGTTTATGTCACTTTCATGACACAAAACATAACATCCCTATGGACCTCACTCGAGAGGACCACCACTATTGGTGTTGTTCTCCCACCACACTTCCATTCAAGAAATTTGTGTGAATTGATTCCTATCATCACAGGATACATAGTGATGCCTAGATCTCTAGCCCCACGTCCAGTCACAATAATGAAACATAACAAATTCCCCCTCCGTGTGTATAGGGAAGACTTGTGTTGGGTGATCTTGTTTTTGAACTATGTGTGGATTGATTCCTATTATCATGGGATACATTGTGAAACTTGGACTTCTATTATTTGGACCAACCACGAAATTACCTTTTCACATTCAGGAGCTTATGTTCTTGTCGCATGATATTAAACTACATGGTCTCTAAAGACTACATGTGGCTTGGTTCCTATCATTGCTGGATACATAGTGACACCTAGATTCCCAATCCTGGTCCAAGCTACAATAACCAATGGGAAAAATTACCCCCTATATGTATGGTTCATACCTATATAGAGAGTTTACCATTCAAGTACTACATGTGGATTGATTCCGACTATTGTAGGATACACAACGATTCTCAGATCTCCAATAATGAGTCCGACTACCAAAACCAATGACTAGATGCACCCAAACTAAAAAAGGGTGGAGTCATACAAGCTAGATTTACCTACGCACGAGTTAAAGATGTGCACACTTGATTTTTCATGTAATATATCTTTCATAATTTTTCACATAAATTCCCACATGCTTACCCCATAATGTCAAACTACATGGAAACAAATGTGTTCTTATCACATGACATTAAACTGCATGACAAATGTCTTGGTCACATGACATTAAAATTTTAAATAAAATACATCCCTAATACATGGAACTAAAATGTGTTATCCATCATCAACTATTATCCCTTATCAAAAGACTATAAGGACCTTACCCTGATCAAACCAAGTTCATGTTACTTCCACCATCTTTTAAGCATCTCAATTTATAAATCACACTTCATGTATTGAGTTCCTCAAGTTTCCTCAAACCTTTCATGGAACTTAGAGAGGAAAATATAACTCTCTATTTTACTATGCTATCGATGCATAAGGTCTTAGAACTACAAACTAGAGTCCTCTTGGATTTATAATAAGGTATTTTTGATCCTCATGATCTCGACATCACTGTGGTAGAACTCATCACCTGAGGGTGTTCTAGGCCATACTCAGAATGATTGTCCCATATCATTACTCCTGAATTGAGATCCTTGAACTGTTATTTACAACATTTTCATCTACCTCGCAGAAATATTTTTTAGTTATCTTGACCATGGGTATGCTAATTAAGTTCTTATGTAATACTCCTCCTCATATTACGTCCACATACTTCAAAACCTTAAACTATATGCAATTTTTTTGAATATGTGGAACCTTAAACTCTATCCTTTGATGGTCCAAATCACAAGACCTTAAAATACTAGTGGAAGAGAAAAAAATTATTTACTGGTTGAAAACCCACAAAGGGTGTACTGAGAAAAATTAAATACTTTTCTCTCTAAACTCGTCATCACCAGTGTTTAGGATTAAATTAGGGCGTAAATAAATAATGCATAAAACTAAAAGGGCTTACTTTATATCCATAGTAAAAGCCAAGCTACGATCACCAGACCCCTAGTCTAGGAAAGAGGTATAGTAATTATTTTTCATATCTCCTCACTACGAGGACACGTTCTCTAGGTGGATACATAAATTTTAGGGTCCTAGAACCCTTATTGGATATTACAGTTCCCACAAGTCACACTTCATGATTCGATTCCCTCAGATCACCATAAACCTTCCATGGTCCTTGGAAAAGGATACCCAGATTCAAGAAATGATATGTTTCACTATGCATGTATGTCTATGTATCGAGCATATTACCCTATGGTCACCAACCAAATGTGTCACTCTACAAAAGGGTTTCCAATATTTGTGAGCCCTAACGTCACCGCGGGAGAACCCAACACATCAGGGTGTTATGGGCCATTCCCAACATGATTTTCCCATACCAACCTCATGATTATAGAAGTTTAGACCTTGATTTACAATCCACATACCTAAATATCAAATAGTATTCGATATCCATGATGTTACATCACCATGTTTTATACCATTTCTCAATTCAGGGATGTTACAATCCATTCATAAATCTTTTGACAGCCCACATCCTGTGACTCAAAACCATAGGGAATAGGACCGAAGCTTCACAATTTAAGAGCTAAATTTACGTAGGGTTCCAGAACCCTTCTTGGATAGCTTTCCTCTATATCCAACTTCATATTTTAGAATCTTAAGTCTTCATGAATTTTTCATTTCCCTTGGGAAAGGGCTAGGAAGTCTTTGTTTTACCATACTATCAATTCATAATGGATCTAACCTTCCAACTAGAGGAGTCCCCTCCTTGCATGAGTGGAAGCCCAATCCTTATGATCCCTAGTAACATTATGGTAAAACCCATCAATTTAGGTAGTTATGGGCCATTCACCGAACGTCTTCCCCATTCCATACTCACTAACTTAAATATTTGGGTTATGATTTACATTATCCACATTCCAACTATCCAAGTAGATCTAAAATCCCGATTATTTATACCTCAACCAACAATACCCCCATAAATATTCCATTGGACATAAAAAAGAGTGGGGACACCTCTATTTGACCATACTATCAATGCATAATGGCTTATACCTACCAGATAGAGACCTATCCTCCTTACAGAAAGGAACTCTGATCCTTGTAATACCTAGTAATACCACAAAAAAAATCAGAACATTATGGTGTCTTGGGTCATACCTGTAATGTCATCCCCAAATTCCATATTCAAAACTAAAAGGTCTGAGATAAAAGAACCTGAACTAAATCAATAGAAGGTCCAATCTAAAAGACTATAAAACTATAGTGATATATGGTCCGAGCTAAAAGACCTCAAAATATATCAATGGAATGTTTGAGCTAAGAGACCCTAAAACTATAGGGATAGATGTCCCAATATAAAATAACCTAAAATATAATAATAGAAGGTCTGAGCTACAAGATACTAAAATAAAAATATAAAATGTATGTGTTAAAAGACCCTAAACTACAATAATAGAATGTCTGTGATAAAATTCCCTAAACTACAATGATGGAAGGTCTGAGATGAAAGAACCTAAACTATAATGATCGATGGTCTAAGAACAAATACCTTAAGCTATAATTATATAAGGTCCAATCTAAAAGTCCCTAAATACATCTATATAAGGTCCAAGATAAAAGAACCTAAACTACAACAATATATGGGTTGATATTAAAGACCCTAAACTAAAACAAAAGAATGCCCAAGCATAAAGACCATAAACTAAATAAATAGGGGGTACAAGCTAAAATACCTTAGACAACATCACATAATCAATTTAGTTTGAAAGAATGGAAAAGAAAAAAATATTGTGAGGTCCACAATATGGCCTTATAAAAAACCAAGCTATGCTCTCTGGGCCTATTGGATTTGAAAAAATATATACAACTCTCCCTCCAAGACATGTATTTTACCCAAACTATCCGTCTATGAATCAGGTAATCTCAAGATAGTTTGAACAGAAATATCAATGAAGAATACAGTGTTGGTTGGAATTTATGAACATTTATCAATAATAATCTGTTAGATTAAAATATTAAAATCGAGGAATTTAGGATTAGTTTATATTATGCAAAGGATGGGTATCATTGATGATTCATGCAACATCAGATCAGTGATATGTCTTCCACATGAGGAATGAAATGAAATACGGAAAAAATATATAATTTTTCAGAAATCCATTAATTAATAGAATGTGAAAGGATGAATCTTTAAATTTCGGAGTTTATTTAAGAATTTCATAAAAAAATACATATCAATGATTGAACTACTTTAAGATCTAATTATTAGAGCTAGAAAAGTCAGAAATAGTATGGTGAGAAGTGTCAATTGAATATTGATGTGCCACAAACTATAATTATTATAGTTCCAACCAAGGATGAAGGGCCTTATTCATAGTTGATAGATCTTAAATATCTTCTATGTGGTTTCCAATGAGGATGATGATGCTGAGAGGTCACAGTTTGAGTGAGCTCAGATCTCCTCATACCAAAATATTTTCTTGGTCAAGACATCCATTTGGGCTTGAAGCACATTAATAAAATGGAAAATCTATTTCAACACCTCTGAAGAATCCCTCATTAACTTTTATGATGAATTCCCCTCATCAAGGTTGTGAAAGTCCCTCTCAATGGTAGCCAATTATTTCCATGTCAGGATGAAATATCACATGATTTCATACAATGACTAGTAGTCAAATCCACCCACCCCCAAACCATTAAATAGCTAAAAATGTCATTCCTCTTAGTCATTAAATGTTCCTAGAGTAGTATCAGTAATCAGTGGTATGAATATGCTTCCAAATTTTCCTACATTTTGTTATATTTTCTATGGCTAATGGAGTGGGTTCGTCAAAAGGTAGGAACAAAAATACTACAAAATAATCCTTTAACAATGCTAAAAATGGCCTTTATTAGTGCTATAGAAGCACTTAATTCTAGAGAAATATTATTATACTTATTAATTTATCAGTGCTAAAACCACTAATAAAGGGGTCCTATATTAGTGAAAATATATGATATGATAAAGGGGTCTTTTATCAGTTATTTTAGAAGCACTGATAAATGTAAAAATTTATCATTTATTTTGATTTTCACTGAAAAATTATATCTTTATTAGTGTTTATAAAGGTGGTAATAAATTACTTTTATCAGTGCTTTTAAAAGACGTGATAAAGGGGTTTTATATCAATTCTTATGAAAGAACTGATAAAGGGGTATACTACAGTGTGCTGTTAAAACACACTACAACACCAGAAACACTACCAGAAATAAATAAAATAAAGTACTGATACATAATTTAAATGAAATAGATTCTAAACATAAATAAAATAAAAAACCAATTTTATAGGTATTTAAAACATTGGTTTATACAATTACATAAGTACAAATTTTTACACACTTTCAAAAACATCAATGTTCATTTTTCTTTTGATCCTAACCTCGAATCATGTTATTTACAAAAAAACCAACCCTATTCCATCAAAAGAACACCCCTGTATAAGAAAAAAATTTCTTATAATAGTAATAATATGAAGAAATAAAATAATATAAAGTGTTGATTTTAAACTAAACATTCAGTCATATGAGGAACACTGTGTATCAGATTGAGTTGTGGTTGATCTTGCACGTCACACCATTTATTGTTCATGTTTAGGAATCATGTCTATGAAAATTAGCTATATAAGTATAAGATGAAAATAATAATAAAATTAATAAAATAATATTATTTAAAATTATGTTAAAACAATCAAGTCTCATTTGCTTTGTTTTGGTGATGTGATGCACATTTTAAACTAATGTGACAGTTATATATTGAAAAGATACACTTGGATACATACCGGTCACATTAGACAAATATTTAGGTTAGGATTATTACTACACATGCAAAATGACTAATGGATCATTTTAATAAAATTATAGAACAATCCAAATGAATTTTCAAGGTTTTGATTACGTCACATGTCTTTTTTACTAAAATGTCATTTTAAAATGAAAACATGAACTTTGAGACATATTGGTCACATCATGTGTCTGTTTAGAATGACACCAACTCATACACATCACAAATTACTTATGAATCATTGTATTAAATTATCAAGACAACTCAAGTACATTATCTCATTTTTCTCTGAGTGAAACATTTTTCACTAAAATGTCAATTTTAAACTGATAACAGAAACATTGATTCATACTGAGAACATTGTGTATTAGAGTGAGGTTAGGATGATTCCAACACATTAAAAATTACTTATGGATTATTTTACTAATGTATAAAAATAATTTGAAATAATTTTCTTATTTTTGAGTAGGTCGGTTGTCCTTTTTACTAAAATTGAAGTATGTTTTAAATAAAAAGAGGAATTATGAGCCCTACCAGTCACACCATGCATCAGATTGAGGTGAATATTATTATTACACATACAAAAATAAGAATAGATCATTTTAATAATGCATAAAATCAATATGAATGAGTTTTCTCAGTTTTGAGCATGTCACTTTTTATTTTTACAAAAATGTCATTTTAAACTCAAAACATGCACTTTGAGTCATACCAGTCACATCGTGTATTTATTTTATGTGATGAAAATTCCTAAACCTAAAAAATGAATTATTTATAATTTTAGTAAATTATAAAGACAATACAATTGTGGTCTCTTAGTTTTTAGCGAGTGACACTTTTTGAACTAAAAAATTTATATTAAATTTATAACAAACACTTTGAGTCATACTAGGCACATCATTTATAAAATTACGGTGAGGATGATTATTACATGTAACAAATGACTTATAGATCATTTTAATAAATTATAAAAACAATCCAAATATGTTTTCTTAGTTTTGATTACATAACTTGTCATTTTTACAAAAATTGATTCCAATTTTAAATAAAAAATGCACTTGGAGTCATACCAATCACACCATGCGTCAGATTGAGATGAGTTTATTCATAAATTTCCCAAATGAAATATAGTTCATTTTAATAAAGTTTAAAAATAATAAAAAACTATTTTATAGGTTTTGAGATTGCAACTTGTCTTTTTTACTATATTGTCATTTTAAACTGGTGACATTCAATTTTAGTCATACCTATCACATCATGTGTTGTTTTGATATGAGATCGATTCCTTCACATAAAAAATGAATTAATAATCATTTTTATTAAATTATCAAGATAATAAAGCCTATTTAATTTGTTTTTTTGAGTGAAACTTTTTGAACTGAAATGTCGATTTTAAACTGATAATAAACACTTAGAGACATATCAGACACATCGTGTATCTGATTGAGGTGAGGGTGATTCCTAAAGGTAAAAATTTACTTATGGATCATTTTTACAGAATTATCAAAAATAAAATAAAAAATCATATTCTTGGTTTGGAGTATGTCAGTTTCCATTCTTACTAAAATTGATGTCAATTTCAAATAAAAAGGCACACATAGAGTCATACCGGTCACACTGTGCATCAGATTGAGGTGTGGATTATTCCGACACATCCCAAATGAATTATGGATCATTTTAATAAGGTATCAATACAATTTGAATGAATTTTATGTTTTTTAGTATGACACTTTTCATTTGTACTAAAATGTTATTTTAAACTAGAAACACACTCTTTGAGTTATACCGGTCACATCCTGTGTAAGTTTTAAATGAGAATGATTCTTACACATACAAAATGAATTAAAAATAATTTTCCTAAATTATCAATATATTATAAGAATTTTTTATTTGTTTTTATTGAGTGAAACTTTTTGAACGAAAATGTCCATTTTAAATTGATAATGGAGAATTTGATTCATACTAGACACATCATATATCATATTGAGGATTTGATGATTAATATATGTCAGAAATAACATATGGATCATTATAATAATGTATGAAAACAATCCTAATGATTTTTTAGTTTTGAGTAGGTTATTAGTATTTTTACCAAAATAATATAAATTTAAAATAAAAAGATGAACTATGAGTCATACTGGTCACACCATGCATCAGATTGAGGTGAATATGATTCATACATTTCCTAAATTATGTATGTATAATTTTACTAAAGTATCAAAAAATACAAATTAATTTTCTTAGTTATGTTTATGAAACCTTTTTTTTACTAAAATGTCATTTTAAACTGGAAAAATGCACTTTGGGTCATACCGGTCACATCCTATGTGTGTTTTACATGAGATAGATTCATACATGTAAAAAATGAGTTATGTATCATTTAAATAAATTATCAAGACAATCCCATCACATTTTTTTATGTTTTAATGAGTTCCAATTTTTGAACTAAAATACCAATTTTAAATTAATAACAAACACTTTGAGTCATATTGGGAAGATCGTGTATCAGATTGAAGTGATTCTAGTTCCTACAAGTCAAAAATGACTTATGTATTTTCATCCTAAAGTATCAAAATAATGCGAATACTTTTTCTCATTTTTGTTCACAGCACTTGTCATTTTCATTAAAATTGATTTAATATTTTAAATAAAAATATGTACTTAGAGTCATAACATTCAGATCGTTCATTAGATTGAGGTGAAACTAATTCCTACACATCATATATGACCTATATATATTTTTCCTAATGTTTCAAAGTAATAAAAAGGAATTTTCATAGTGTTGAGTAGGTCAGTTGCCTTTTTATTAAAATTGATGTCAATTCTAAATAAAAATATTCACTTGGAGTCATACCTATCACACCATGCATTGGATTGAGGTGATACCAATTTTTACACATCCAAAGTCTCAAAAATGTTCATTTCTTCTAATTTTACCCCGTTATCCATTTTTTTCATTATTTAACTTTCAAAACAATACATTGATTCAATTTTTTTAGCTGAAAAATGTTTTTAGGATAAGAACATTGAATCAATATACAGTGTTATTGTTCAAAAAATAAAGAAAATAGAAAGTAATGTAACATTATAATAAAGTAACATACTGCCTATTTTGTAGATTATTTTAGATACTTGAAAGAAAAAAATGACTTCCCAAAAGATTTTTGAAAAGAACAAAATAAGTATTAGTTTTAAATGATAAGGAAATTAAATTAAAAATAGTAGCTAAATGTTTAAAAAATTAATTAAATAAGTATTATGAATTCACCTTTTCAGAAATTATTCATGAATTCTTAACCCATTTCCTTTTTATCATTATCTCAGTTGTATCCTCAAAGTCCAATCTCTCATGAGTGTGACTAGCATTTAAAAAACCACCCCAAATGAAATAAAATAATCCATATATATAAGAAAATAATTATTATGTGAGTAAAACTAAAAAAAATTAAACATAAATATTAAACAATACATTAATTAGGTGGAGAATGATTTTACTATAAAAACATCAATACTAACTCTGTGATTGATCAGAGATAGTGTAATTTCTCTTCCTACAATGTCAGTGGATGGAACTTGAAGGAAAGTAATAAATTCCAAAACTGTTGGGATGAAAAGGTTTTGAGGGAGAAGAAGTTTCTGGATGTTTTGGTGCATAAAGGAATGAAATATAGAAAGGAACCTTCTAAAATAAACAAACCCTTCAAGGAATAATGAAAATTAAATCAACATTTCATTATATATTTTTTTGGTAAAATAGTGAAATTATATTGCAACATTACCTTTATATCTTCTCAATGAGTTTCTTTTGTTATAGTCTGTTCCTCCCTGAGATTGGTAACATCATCATGCATAGAAGAAATTGTCTACCTGAGTAGTCAAACATTTAATTTATATAATTTCAATACAGTATATAACATATAATATTGTGAGGAAAAAACATAGTATATTTAAAAAAAAAATTAACTTCTCATTGAATTCTAATGTATTAAAGATTTTAGGGATTTTTTTCATCTATTCATAATCCAAATACCCTCTTTGTGGTCCCCTCTAACATATAATACATTGTCTACATTGTGACCAACATGAATTGATTGTGATCACCCAATGAAAGGATCATCCTCTATTGAAGTTTCATCTGACCCAACATTTGTTTTAGTCACCAGTAGGACCATCAACCAATTCTTTTTTATTGTATCCAATACATAAAATACTTTCCATACTTGTGATTCCATAATCAATGGCTTATCTTTTTCACCTTCCATGCTAAAATTCACCTTCACAAATCCCATTTAATCAACTTTCACTACACTAATACTTTCATCCCATTTACAACGGAAAATAGGCACTTGAAATATTGTGTATTCCAACTCTTATATTTGTTTTTTAATTCTAAAATATGACATATTTTCAAAAACTGGATTTCAATCCTTGGAACCAGATATGTGCATCACTTTTGCCTCAATTATAACACTAATATGTTTCATCGTGCTTTATTCAATGTGTTCTTTTTATAGAATGTATATCCATTGATTAAAAAACCAGTATAAGATATAACATTTTCATTCGGTCCCCTGGTAAGCCATCAAAGTAGATTGTCAATTAAATTCAAATTTTCTGATAAATTATTATAAATTTAATCTTGGATCCATCTAATAAATTATTGATTATGCGTATTTGATATCCAATGTTCATCCCTTGATGGATTAAAATATCTATGAATTTCTTTGTGGGCTTCAGTGTAATATCATAGTCTTTTATGAAGCTATTTCATTGTTTAATTTTTTAAAACATCCTTTGTTTTGTCTAATGAAGTGGATCTAGGGTATAAGAGGAGTTTCAAGGGTGTAATGAGGTGTTTGATACACAAAAGGGAGCGAAAATATGCCAATTAGTGTGAATCACATGCTTGGTTCATGGTTAGAGAAAACCATATGCCTGGACCAAGAGACCATGTGGCATTGGGACCATTTCAGACAGAGGCTAACACATTGTTACCGAAAGGTTTTCTAAACCATGTGGGTTCTCCTAGGAAACTATGCAGCTTTTCCCATCTTGGTCAGAGGGAGCTACATGGTTGGCATAAGGTTTGGCTAACCATATGGCTAAGCTGTACAACCTTTAAAAAGTGTGTTCTTATGGAATTCCCCCCGATTCTATTTCCTTATTCCCTGATTTTCCACCCCCTTTGATTCCCTCTAGCCTGGGTGACGAACCAAAATGTCAAAGGCTTCCAAGAGGTGTTTCCCCTTCTATTCTTGGGTGTTCGGACCACCGTTTTGTGAGAATCAATGATCTAGGTTAGTATAACATGCCTCTTTTCTCTATTTTCTATATTAGGGCTTGTAGAATCTCTCCTCTCCTTCCGAATCCTTTAAACCATCAATTTTATGAAAGATTATACATTGGGGATTTTATGGGTGTTTTATTTAAAACCAATGGATGCATTTGGGATAATGAGCATATCCAATCATGAAGTAGGTGGTCTTAAAGTTTTTCCCATAGTCTTGATGTGTTATACATGTATGTAGTTGTTTTATTTCTCTACTATGTTTTATCTTGTTGTATTGGGTTATAGAAAGGGATTTGGACCTTATATTGAGGTGTGGGAATCATCAATGACCCCATCGGGTTCGTTGATGATGTGGGACTGAATACAGGGCTAACCATGGGGTAAGACATACCAGTGTGATTGGTGAGACAAATTAGTAAACCTTCACATAGGGGTATTATGAGAGTTAATGGGTAGTGAAAATGTAATTTATGTGTGGGAAAGGTCAATGGGTTAATTGAAATAATTTATAAGTTGGTTTTGTAAATGATTGGGAGGTCTTGAAATGAGTTTGATGGTATGTTTGGGGATTTGACCTACTTTTAGAATTATTGAGGGAAATTTATGTTTGAAAGTGGGAAATGTCTTGAAAGTACGTGTTTAACTCAAAGTGATTTAAAAAGTAGGCTTTCTAAGAGATTTAAAATGGTGTCTGAAATGGGAACAAGGTTCAATTTGTGAAAATGGTTTTATGGTTGTCTTGATTCGTTGAAAATAAAAATAAAATAATTGTGGCATGTTTTAATTTTAAAGAGGGTAAGACCTATGTTTAAAGGGGCATTTAACGATGATTTCATTGAGTATTTGAATTTTTTTTATTACCATAATGTAGTTTATAAAGGTCTGATGGTATCATAGTAATTTAAAGAATATAGGGGTTAGTTAGATAGAAACCATAATAATTATGTTGGAATGTTAACATGATTATGAAATCAACTAAATGATAAATGGGCTTAGTTTATTATATAGCATTAAGGGGTGTTTGGAATGATGTGAAAATGTGTTAAATGGAATTAAGGTGAATATTCTCAATGGGTTTGGATTTGTACTTAAAATGCATAAGTGGTTAATATGTGTGAAACGATGAATGAGTTAAGTGAGTTAACATATGAAAATTGTTGAATATGTTAAAAGGGTTATTTATGGGGATTAGTGATTATTCTTAATGAGTTTAGTCATAAGAAATGGGAATTGGGCTAAATCTCCATGTAATATAATTGAAATATGTGTTAATGGTTTATGGATAATTTTAATTCCTATGTTTATGGTTATGAATAATGATTTCTATTGGTATTGGTTGTGATATCGTATGTGTGTGGTGAATGGATAAATAAGCATGTGCACATGGATTGGCAGTGTGGGGAATTTACATGAGTTTCTATTCCCACTGGTCAAGTTAGAATAAGAATCTAGAATCCACCCCATAATGCAAAAATTAAGGAATGGGATGAAGCACTATTTCTATAATGGATGCATTCGATGAGACCACTTGGACCGAGGCTCCAAGGTGATTGTGATGTATTTTTGATGATGTGTTTACCACTATTGAGATAGGGAGATTGGCTTATCCTATTATTCATGGTAATTGACTGGATTAGGCTGTAGTGTAAATGATGTAAATCCCTAACCCATCGAACATTAGATGAATATACATTTAGTAATGAATATATCATAAGTATTGAAAGGGAAATAATGATGAAAATGGATTAAATGAATATGATAGCTAATGGGTATGAAATGAGCAATGATTTGTTAAATCCCTCATTATTAAAAATGTGTGTCACCCTTGTGCCTTGGTTTAGAATCTAAATGTTACATGAGTAAGTTTTTTTGATTTTTTGATCCTGGTGAACTTAATGGGTGAATGTATATTAGATAATTACTTAAATTATTTCCTTGCTACATGTTTATTTACTACACTTGTCACCTGTATACACATTTGTAAAAACTAGATATTACTTTAGACACTGTTAGTGGTGTCCTACTTAGTTTTACTCACACTACTTGAGCCACCATGACACTTGGGTACCCATGTATATGCTACTTTATTTTTCTATAGGTTCAATATTGAGATCTGGTGTTTGGTTTTGATTATGATGATGGGTTGAAGATTGGGATGTCATGACTAGGTTGGGGATCAGGTTTGGGTTGGAGTCTTTGAGAGTTTTGATATTTTTTATATTGTGTTACTTCTTGGCATGTAGTGTTTTTTAAGGTTTGTTATAGTATGATCACTTGGTTACTTATCGGTTTTTGTTGTATGCTATCCAAATATTTTTCGTATGGTTATTATATCTATTTATGTTACTTATGTTGTGGATTCTCTCTAATAAGAGGGTATAATATCCCCATGTACCTCTTTAGACCCACACTGGTAGTTGGAAAGGTCTTGTGCATGTATAGGCATGCTTGAGGTCATGTGATGACCTAGATCGAGCCATTGGTTATATTGGATTCTAGGTCAGGGAAGTTACAAATTGGTATTAGAGGTGGTGTCACTTGTCTTACTATTTGGTCATGGTAGACGGGAGACTAGGATAATGTTGAGGTTTGGTAATGAGCTTGTGTCTGGGTTCTTACAACCCCACATATGATGTAAAACCCATGTTCCAGGGGTGGGGATTGATGTTTAGTTTTCTTCTTTTATAGTAGATTTTTATTTCAACAGTGAGTAGAACACATGGATGTGGTGTTATGGGTTTATGAGATTTTGTCTATTGGATTGGTGTGGTAAGAGTGGGTGAGTGAGTTCATCCATCATTCGAGGCACATAGGATAGATTGGTCATCTATATATTTATTGTGATTTGTTTTTGAAAAACTTTATGTTATACTGAATGGTTATTAAAAGATAAATTGAATAAAAATTTGGATGTTAAAAGGTGGGTTAAAATGGGTTTTGAGAAATACCAATAATTGGGTTTTGAAAAAGGGTAATATTTTGGAATGTTATTTTGAAAAAATCTCTGATTTTTGAAATACTGATTTAACATAATGGTTTTTGAAAATGTAAATTTTTTTGTTATGGAAATGGGATGTTTTGGGAATGTTAAAACTTGAGTTTAAAATTGTAAAGTTTAACTAAGAAGGTAGATGGGAAAATGATAGAACCTGTAGGGACATTGGGAATGGATATTCCTAGTGTTGAAATTAGACCCTGCATATGGGTGGTTGTGGTTGCGAGAGTAACATAGTTTGGGATATTATTTTTGGGTCGTGAGGCTTGGTGGTTCTCACTGGATGATAAAAAGAGATGTGATCTTATGCCTTTGATAAGGTGGTGACCATGGGTTATGATATGTTTTCTGGTAATGTGGGTGTGGAAAACCTCATGGGGTTTGATCGTTTTAGTGGTGTTCTGGACCCTAGAGTGGGTATTTGGATCGTAGTGCTGACGTATGTGTGGGGGTTTCCTTAGTGCGGTCCCTAGAGTAAGAAGTTGCCCGGCGTGTTAGATGCAGTATGTCTTGGAGTGGGGGCATGAGTTCCATCGTGAGTAGTGAGTTAGTTAAGGTTCAATTTGTATAACTTAGAGAGAGATCCAAATACCTTGACTGACATGACCCCAGCTTGGGGTGTTGGTTCTGTTTGATATTTGATTATGACCCGTGAGAAAGGTATGTTGAGTTGTTAGTGATTTTGAGCACGTAGGGCACATAAAGATTCTTTGGAATTTGGAAGTGTCATGTTGAAGGTTTTTTCTAGATATAGTCTATCCAAGAAAGGTATATGGTAAGGTTAATTTTTTTTGAAATTTTATTTGGTTATTGGTTATGAGTTCATGGTTTTGGGAAATCATGGGTAGCCTCGAGAAAGGTTGGCTTGGTGTGGAAAGTGACTTAAGATTTGAAGCATTATTGGTTTCTTTAAATTAGAATCAATCCATGGTTGGTGAAATTGAGTTTAGTGTGAGTGTGTGGTAATGCATTAGTTAATTATTTGAAGGTATCAGGGTTCTTTTGGTTCATTTTATGGTCATTTTGGGAAGATGCAAGGTCATTTGGAGACTTTCCCTATGGTCTTGATAGTGTTTGATACATAACTTGATGTTGTTTTTTGGTGTACAAGATAAATGTGACCAAAGCATGGATGCATGCATTTAGAATGGAAGTGGAACCCAAGGGGTGGATTTCACATGGTTGATATTACTTTATTGATTGGTTTTTTTATTGGGAGAGAATGTTCAAAAGGCTTCATTTCCAATGAGGCTGACAGGCTAGGAGGTATGGTCAGATGGGTGGGTTGGATTTGGTCCTAGATATAGTGATGTGTAACTCGTGTGATCTTGAGTCAAAGCCAGTATGTGGTTTTCGGTAATTGTGGAACCTTAAGGGATTAACTAGGCCCATTTATAGGAATATGTTGGAAAGGTACAATAAGGTTATTGTGGATGAACATGTGGCTTGAGGTAGTGCCCTATTATAATCTCGTGTCATCATAGTGGGAATCATAGATTATGCATGAGATAGTTGGTTTATGGATCTGTGTGGTGGTTGATGTGTTACCATGTGGATTACTAGAGATGTGCTAAAATTACTCAAGTGGGGAAATGGAAGTGATGCTTATGGGAATTTTGGGCAACAACCACTAGATAGAGGATCATGAAGTAGCTGTGGGGTGGTTGGAAACCCCATTTGAGTTTTGGTGATGGCTTTGGAAGAGATGTTGGTAGTTAGGGAATCCTCGGTCTTTTAGTATGTTAAGGTGTCCCTATGGTGGGATGTGACATTGATGATGAGTAGTTTTCAGCGATGTCCGTCGAAGAATTCTTAGCATACCTTTCACCAGTGAAGATCATGTTTAATATCTTGACATCATCCTGGGTGCACTGGGAAGTCTCTAGCTTTACTCCTAGATACTTGATGCATTTTGGTCGGATATGGGACACCGTAGAGGTGTGCTATTAGGGAAGCACTTTTAAAGACATATAGTGGGAATAACACCATCGATCAGTTATGAGATAGGCCCTCAGGATGTATTTCATGTAGATGAATACAATGGGTGTTGTTCTTAGAAAATGATGGTGGGTGGCGGTTGGTTTTTCTTTTGTTATTACTAGAAAATTTGTTCCAGCCCATTCAAGTTCTTAAGCTCATCCTTTAATCAAATAAGGAACCAAAATGGTTGAATGGCATAAGGAAAGTGGTGACAATGATATTCTTAAGGTGGGGAGTGTTATGTCAGTTCTGGGAGAATAAAACAGACCATGGAGCATATATGGTGGGTTGTAAGAGACATTTTTGTTACTGTTTAGTTGTTATGTGGGTCCTTGTAATTGGAATATGTTTTGTGGAAGAATAAAACTATCTTTGGTTAGGATATGAATAGAAGAAGTGTGACCATTTTGTATTGTCTTGACGGCATGACTGGAGGTCAATGTTGGGTAGAGGTTCTGTGGATGTTTGAGTGTGGAGAGTTGGAAAACACACCGAGTAAGTTGTTAAGGTCGAGTTGAGATCCCACTCATATCCTTTTGATTATGGGAGTGCTCAACGGCAGGTTGTGGTGGTGAAGAGAAAAGGTGTATGGTGGGGAACAAAATAGTGGATTGGTGATTGGGTTATTTTAGTAGTGTTACAAGTTAGTTGGGCTTGGATGAGCATTGTATTAGTGTTTCAATTTGGGTAATAATAATTAAGTCAGGTTTTTACTGGTTTAGTAAATTGAGATGAAGGTTATTCTTAAGTATCATATTTAGATGTTCGAAATTAGACTGGGGACATTGGGTATTAAGTTTAGAACCGAGATAGGATATGAAATGTGGTCAGAATATGGATGTTCCCTCATGTGATGCGGGGTTAAGGTCAGAGTTATGTGTTGAAAAATAAATGAAATGGAACAAAGAGATTTGGGCCATAAGTTTTGTAAAGGATCAGACTAAGGGAGTTTTGGTTGGACATCCTAGGGTAATGTAGTTCTTTGTCGGTATAATTTTGTGTGGCGGTTCAGTGGTGTTACCCAGACCTTTATCTCGTGTTTGTTGTTGGGGGTGATGAGTTAAGGTGGATGCATCCTCGAGGAGCATCAGATTGCGATTGTGGACCAGAGTGGAAAAAATGTTTTCTAGAAAGGACTATTTCTTGGTTCCAAGTGTTGTTACAACACGGGCATGTCCAAGAGGAAGCATGGGAAATGAAGTCGATAGGTGGGCCCTATGGCATGACCTTTGGTTTTAGAGGATTAGTAAGGTTCTGAAGTATGGCTTCAGGATGAGATGTTATAAGTTGGGGAGGTTGTAAGATTCCTAACTTTAGTGAAGGTATGTCCTTGTTTAGATTTTGGTTAAACTTACTTGTTTTTACTAATGAAGTGTTTTTGAGGTATAAGGGAAGTTTTTTGGGGGTGTTCTAAAGAGTTATAAATAGGAAGGGGGGATAGGCCAATTATGGTGAACCACATGGTTGGTTCATGGTTAGAGAAAACCGTGTTCATATAATAGGAGACCATGCTTATTGGGGGCTATTTTGGACATAGGATAGTGTACGTTTACCACACAGATTGCTAAACTGTATGGGTGCTCCCACGATACTATGCAGCATGTCCCTTTTTGGACAGAGGGAGATGTATGGTTGGCGCGTAGTTTGTCTAACCATGCGGCCCAACCATGTGGAATTAAAATAGTTTTTCTGCAGGTTTCCCTCCCAATTCTATTTCCTTCCTAACTTTTCACCCCATTCAACACCCTATAGTATGGGTTATGAACCAGACACTCTAAATCTTCCAAGAGGTTTTACTCCTTCAATTCTTAGGCATTTTGATTACCATTTATTGTGAATAAAAGTTTAGGGTGAGTATAACATGAATCTTTTTCTATTTTCTAGATTAGGGATTGTAGAATATCTCCTATCCTTCTAAATACCTAAAACCCTCACTTTTCTAGAATATTATATATTGGGGATTTGATGGGTGGTTTAGTTTGAACCAATGGATGCATTTGGGAAAGTGAGCATCTCCAAACATGAGGTAGGTGGTCTTAAAATTTTCCCCATAGTTTTGATGTGTTATATATGTATGTAGTTGTTCTATTTTAATTATGTGTTCCATCTTGATTTCTTATGTTACAGAAAGGTATTTGGACTTTAGATTGAGGTCCAGGAACATTCATAGACCCTTTCAGGTTCATTGATGATGTGAGACTGAAGCTAGGGCTAACCATGGGGTAAGCCAGACCCCTGTGATCGCAGAAAAAATTAGTAAAACTTGAGATATGGGTATTTTGAGAGATAATTGGTTGTAAACCGTGTTTCTTGGCCCCACTTGAATAGAGGAAGCCACATGGTTGGTGCACAGTTGGGATAACCATGCGGCCAAGCCATACAATCATTAAAAAGTGGATTTTTATAGTTTTTCACTCCCAATAATACTTCATTCATCCATGATTTTCCACCCATTTTGACCCCTTCTAGAAAGGGTGATGAACCGAACCCTCTAAATCTTATAAGATATGTTTCTACTTTGATTCTTGGATTTTTGGAGCACCGTTTGTTGTGAATCAAAGACCGTAGTGAGTCTAACATGCCACTTTGCTCTATTTTTTGTATTTTGGCTTGTAGAATCTATCCCATCCTTCTAAATCCCAAAACCCTCAAATTTATAAAATATTATAATTTAGGGTTTTTATAGGTGTTTTATTTCTAACCATGGGATTTGTTTGGGCTAGTGAGCATCTCTAAACATGAGGTAGGTGGTATTAATGCTTTTCCCACAATATTGAGGTGTAATATGTGAATGTAGTTGTTCTATTTTGTTGTTATGTTGCATCTTGATGTATTGGGTTATGGAAAGGAACTTATGCCTTATATTGAGGTGAAATTACCTTCACAGACCCATTTTGGTGCTTTGATGATGTGAGACCAAACCTAGGTCTAACCATGGGGTAAGGCGGACCCTTGTGATTGGTGAACAAAATTAGTAAACCTTGATATAGGGGTATTATGAGATATAATGGGTGGTAATAATATAATTAATGTCTGGATAAGGTTAATGGGTTAATTAAAACATTTTATAAGTCTAAGTTTGTAAATGATTGAGAGTTTTTGAAATGAGTTTGATGGTATGTTTGGGGCTTTGACCCAATTTGAGAATCATTAATGGAAAATGAAATTTAAAAGTGAGAAATGTTTTGAAAGGAGGTGTGGAAATCAATGTGATTTAAAAAGGAGGTTTTATAAAATAATTCAAATGGTGTATGAAATGGGAAAATAGTTCTCTTTCTTGAAAATAGATTGATGGTTTTCTTGATTAGTTGAAAATGGAAATAAAAGCCTTGGTCCATGTTTTAGTTTTTCAAAGTGGAAGAACCATGTTCAAAAGGGTGGTTTCAAGATGATTTCAATGATTATTTGAATTGTCTTTATTGCCATGATGTAGTTTATAAATGTCTGATGGGACCATTGTAAATGAAGGAATGTAAGGTTTAGTTAGATATAACCCATAACAATTATGTTGGCATGTTAACAAGATGATGAAATGAACTAAATGATGAATATGATTAGTTGATGATATAGAGTTAATGTGGTCTTTGGAATGATGTGAAAATGGGTTAAATGGGATTAACGTGAATGTTCCCAATGAATTTTTATTTGTACATGAAATTCATAAGTGGTTAATACATGGGAAATGATGACTGGGTTAAGTGAGTTAACATATGAATTTTTTAAATATGTTAAAAGGGTTAAGGTATAGGGATTAGTGATTATTATTAATTAGTTTATGCATAATAAATGATAATTGGGATAAATGGATACATAATATAATTAATAGATGTGTTAATGGGTTAAGGTCTAATTTTAATTCACATGTTGATTATTATGGTTGATGATTGATATTGGTATTGGTTATGTTGGTTGTGATATGGTATGTGTGCTGTGAATTGAGAAGTAAAAATGTGCACATGGCTTTGTAGTGTAGGGGTATTTATATTAGGTTCAATGACCATAGGTCGAGTTAGACTGAGGTTCTAAACTCCACCCCACAATGCATAGATTAGGTAAGGGGGAGAAGCTCTATTCACCTAATGATTGAATTTGATGAGACCTCCTGGACAGAGGATCCAAGGTGAGTGTGATGTATTTGTTGTGATGTTTTTACCCCTCGTGTGAAAGGGAGATTTAATTATGCCTATATTCATTGTTATTGGCCAGCTTAGGCCGTATTGTAAATGACATAAATTCCTAACCCACAGAACACGAGATGAAGATGAATTTATTATTGAAGACAACATAAGTGTTGAAATGGAAATAATGATGAAAATGGATTAAATTAATATTGTAGATAATGGGTATGTGATATGTTGTGATTAGTTAAACCCCTTATGGATAAATGTGTGTGTCACCCTTATTCCTTAGATTAGACTCCCAATGTGAACTGACTTTGTTTTTTTGATTGGTTGATCCTAAAGAACATAATGGGTTAATGTATATTATATAATTAATTAAATGATTTCCTTATTTATTTTTTATTTATTTCACTTGTTACCTCTATACACCTTTTTACAGACTGACTATTAGTTTAGACACTATTGGTGGTGGCCTACTTAGTTGTACTCGCACCCTTATCGGGTCTCCATGTCACTTGGGTTCCCAAGAAGATGCTACTTATTTTTCGGTATATGTTCAGGATAGGGACCTAGTGTTTGGTTGTGAATGGGATGAAGGGTTGGATCTTGATAGGTCAAGATCGGGTTGGGGCTTGGGTCTGGGTTGGAGTCTTTGATAGTTTTGATCTTTGTACAATTGTGTGACTACTTACCATGTAGTTCTTAACCAGATTTTTTACAGTATGAGCACTTGATTACATATTTGTTTTTGTTTCATGTAGTCCATTTATTTTTTATATGGTTATATTATCTGTTTATGTTACCTCTATTGCGGATTCACTCTTATAAGTGGTTATAGCCTCCCCATGTACCAATTTAGATCTATGGTGCTAGTCAACATCTTTTAGAATACATGGAGGTGCACCTGAGGACATGTGATGACCTTGCTCTGGGCACCAATAATAGATGCTTCCAAGTCAGGGAGATTACATTCAACTTATGCATCAATATATTAACTATTATGTAAAATTTAAAGGTTCTCTTTCTCCCGCTATGTTATAGTAATTATAACAACACCTCATCCAGAAATCCCTTCATCCATAATGTGTCTGTTGTGACTAGACATTGAGAGACCTATGCTACCAACATATGATAGTAAATATATATAAAATTCAATATCTTCTTTAACAATATATCATTATAAAATATAAACTTCGATCCTACTTTGATTTTGGGCATACCCTTTCAAAATATTTATATATTGTTCAATGAGGTAAATCCATCTATAATGGATAAGACCACATAATTGAACCTCTCTAACCAAGTGAACCAATAGGTGGACTATTATTTCCATGAATAATGGTTGGAAGAACATATCTAATTCACATAATATTATTGCAACATCCTTATTCGTGATTGGAATCTTCATCAGATCTATAACCTTACAACATATGGCATTGAAAAAGAAGAAGATTCTAGTTAATGTATGCCATACATTTTGAGGAAAAATATAATGGAAAGAAACATGCATCAAATATTGAATCAAAACATGATAACCATGTGATTTTAGTCCTTATAGATTAAAATTATTTATTGACATGAAATTCTTGATATTTGATAAATACCCCTTTGAAACTTTTAAACTACTATATAAAGATAAAAAAATAGTAATTTTATCTATCTGGATAGAGTGTAAGTTACTAGAGAAATAAAATTCCTCCCTTTACCCTTTACCAGTTCTAAGTCTTCCCTTATCTTCATGTCAATCATGTCTAACCTAGCCTTTATTCCATATTTTTTTCTATTAAAATTTATTAACATTCAAATAACACTATCAAATACATTTTTTTGTACATACACGACAATAATAAAAACTCTAACATACAAAAAATTCCAATACAGTAATTCAAACAAAAATTATCTCTTCTTCGAACATGATTTTTTAAGGATTTTAAAAAATGGTATACCAAAAATAGTTTCATTATATTTTACTTTATCTAATATTTGATCATCCATTACTTGAGATGATGTTGTACCTTGTTTGATATTCCCATCAAATGTTGTCTTCCAAGATTTGCATTTATGTCATCAAGGTAAAAAAATTTAATTTCCTAAAAACAAAGTCTTTGAGGAATATTCTAACTGATCTGAGTGTGTGTGTTCTTCACAAATGGGACACCCCAACATTCCATTAATACTGAAGTATGATAAATTTCCATAAAGGGGGAAGTCGTTTATCATTTCATATAACATGGCCCTTAATGAGAATTATTCATTTCTATGAGAATCATACATTGTAAAACCTGTATCCCATATAAATTTCATGTCCATGATTAGCAGATCCAAATAGACAATAATACCATCACTGGGTTACTTTGGTCCATATATTAGTAGAGACAGTATAATGTATTTTCACATTATGAATAACCATGGTGAAAATTTATAATTTACCAACATGACATGCCATTTATTGTGAGTACTAATATTTACAACAAAAGAATTTATTCTATATATAGATAATGCAAGATGAATGTTTCTTGACTCATTTCCAAATTCAGGATAATCATTATCAATTTTTTCCATAGAGGAGAATTTTCTAGATGAAGTAGGTTCCCATCTTTATTTCCTGTATCTGCAGTTCATGTCAATTTTCTCACAGTTTCCCAACATCCATATAGTATTCTAAACCATGTAATGATAGGAAATAACCATATATATTTCAAAGGACATTATTCATTTTTCATGTATCAATCCATACTACAATTATGTTATTTTATGAGGGATTCATCATCCTTGCGAAACAATATGAAATCATTTGGACAAGAATGTATTTTTTAGAGATCATTCTCATTGAAGGTAGCATTCATTTAGAATGATATATTCGACATGTTTGTTTATTTTCTTCTAGTAGCATATCATTCAGAAGACCAAGTAGCTCTATAAAGCTTATGTCACTTCATCTACTTCTAGCTTTCAAATTATATAACATCAATACAGATGAAAGTGTTCTCTATTTTGTATGATTGGTATATAATGGTCTCTTAGCATATCTATTTAACATCTCAAACAACTTTGTAAACTCATGAATGTCATCTTAAATTTCTATTTTCATTTCTTCCATGTGTTCTCTATCATCATTTACACTGGTATTCTTATCAAATGATACATAAACCACAGTATCGTCCCAATCGATGTGTACATTTTGTTTTCCCCTATTTGTTCCAACATTTATTACATTAATCTATTCTGTGGAAAATAAAATTTTCTCCCAACTCTTCTAGACTAATTTGTCTTGAATAAAAACAACATAAACACAAAGAAAGGATTTTAGAAGGGTTGTATACATGTTATATTGCAAAAATGATGAACACTTTAACTCCATCTTCATACTATTTTTTCAAATTAATATAGTACTTCCATTTTTGATTCATATACATCCTATTAGTTTCATAAAATATTAATTTTGTTCAATAAATAAATAAATACACATAATATATTCATTATAATAGGTGAAATTTATATATAATTTCAATAAAGGGAAACCCAACATTTGATTATTTCAAATAATCTCAGTAATATTTGAAGAAAATGGGTAACTGAATTTAAGAAAAGAATTACTTCACTATGGAAGGTGTTATCCTATGAATTCATTCAAAGGTGAATGTTATAGACAACTATCATCCTCATCAACTCATCTATCAAACATTTATCAATACATTTTATTGTTTCAAACACATCCTATAACTCTTGTGTACATGGACATATATTACATTAAATAATATTAGCAGTACTCATCCATTGGATGACTTCTACTTATAGTAGTACAAGAAACATAAAAGAGATATGGGATGAGTCTCATGGAAAAAATTCAATAACAATAATTCAAGACATGAAACTAATGAGGATAAAAATTATACTTCATTATATTCTCTAAAAGGGGAAATACATCTCATTTTTGATAATTACACCATTCCCACTAGTCAATAATCATATAATATTAAATTTAATATTTGGGGGCATAAAAATTCTTTTCTATGTTTCAAGGGTTCTAAATGGGGGAATGTTATGGTAAATGAATCATTAGGGACTCTATGATTTATATATTCATAGGATAAATAACACATTTAATACTTTTAATACTCTAACAAACACTAGTCCTACCTCTATTAAAATGATTGTTCAATTATTTATTAAATTACTTAATCAAATTAAATTGTAATACAAGAAATTAAGGAGTAATAAGAAACTAAAATATGATAAATAATAGAAATAAACTCTTTTTAATCAACTGGAAGATATAAAAAGGTATTGATAAAAATTTTAATAAATAAAGAGTTATTTCATATACATGGATGATAATAAGAGATTCATAGGGGTTCTAGAAATACATGGAGACCTAAAATTATTACTAACTAAAAATAATTTCTAATAATTATTCCAACATATATTGAATTTTATAACATCCATTCTATTTTTTGGAATAAGTGATGTAATAATAAATAGAATTATAACATTTAATTTTAATGGTATATCAGATATTTGAAAACATCTCAAAATTCTAATTTCAAGTAAAATTAAATAAGGAATGTTAAAAATAATTTTAGGAAAATAATATACCAAATAATGATAATGGTTTTAAACATATCAAAAATTATTAGTTGATAAATTTATTGAAAAATTATGTCCAGACAAGTTGAAAACAAGAATTATTTTCAAGAAGAAGAAGAGTGTATTTTATAAAATAATTTCACATTCATGGCCATTATTAATAATATAGTGATTTTGGGCACATAGTATAATATTTTATTCATAATGAGATAATTAATTGAAATTATGGAAGATATAGAGGTTTTAAGTTAAATGGGAGATAAAAAACTCTTAGAGAAATAGTTTTGAAGTGAGATGAATCATTATAAGTAAAATTGGATGATGAATTTAAAAAATTTAATATACCCTATTAGACATGTGAAAAATTTAATATTTGTATCAAGGATTGTAAAAATTTTCAAAAAACATAGATCAATGTGAAGAAATTATTAGAAATGTATTATAAAAAAAAGAATGTAATGTAAGAAAACTTTATAATTGATGTCACATTAATGGATTTACAAAAAAACATGCTTTAATATTATATATGTTGGATCGAATATGTAGATGTATATGTATATTAGATGGAACAATAAAAGAGGGGGGGGGGTGAATTGTAGGTTGAAAAACTTTGTGTTTAAACACTTAAGAAATTAGTTTAAAAGATCTTAAACTAATACAATTCACAACAAAAACAAACAACCACAATTGTATTGAATATAAAGGTATGATATGGTGTAATACTATAAGAAAATTAAAGCAATTATATTCAAGATGATTACAATAATCAGAGTAATACAATAGTGAAGGATTCTACCATAAAGCGTATAGAATCAATCGATACAATATGTAATAGAATGATTGTAATTGAAACAATTTCAAATGAATATGAAATGAAGAAAGGAAAACAATACAATTCCCTTTCTTAAAACAAACAGCAATGGAAATGTAAAAGTATTACAATTCTTTTGACCCAAAGAGAAGGGTTATCCTTTCACCTGGGATAACAGGTCTGTCTTACCACCACCTTGGTAAGCCCTCGATATGATGAACAGTACGTCTATCTTGTTATCCCTGAAATCCCTGGATACGATGATTAGAACATCTGTCTTGATATCCCCGCAAACCCTTGATTTTGTTGGTAATCGGCACCTCTGTCTTTAAAACACTTGAAAGCCTTCGATACGATGATCGGTAGCACCGTCTGCCTATCCCCGTCAGCCCTCGATCATTATCACCTGATTGGATGCACAAAGTAAAACAAATAACTTATTGAAATACAAAAACTAAGAATGATCTGTTCACGTTTTGTAGTTTCAAGTCTTTCGCACAAAGCAAGAGAGAAGTCATAGCATCTATCTCTAGAACTAGATATAAGAAAAGTCTCATAGTTGTGTCTTGGCTTCAAATGACCTCCTATTTATAGGCCTCAGGTTCCAATGGTCATATTTCCTCCAACGATCATATTTCTACAGAAAACTCAGAGGGACTTGGACACCTGGAATTATAATGGTCATATTGAAACAGAAAACACGACATCATTTTTATTGGATTATAACTTACTCCACGACATCATTTTGGTTAAAAAAGATATATAAAGATGATAAACATCAGTACGATTAATATGAAACATGTGTTTTTGATAAAGGACCAAAACAAGCAAGTAATGAAAGCTAATTATGAGTACTATAAGTATTACTTAGTGTAATATATTGATACGATACAAACTTAGTATGATTCATAAAACTCAATATGATTAAAAAAGTTAATACGATTGCCAGAGTCAGTACGATAATTGGTCAGTACAATAAACATGTTCAGTATGATCAGCATGGTTGGTACGATAAGCATGGTCAGTACGATCAGCATGATCAGTACGATCAGTATGGTCAGTACGATAAGCATGGTTGGTACGATCAACATGATCAGTACGATCAGTATGGTCAGTACGATCACCATGATTAGAACGATCAGCATGGTTAGTACGATAAGCATGATAAAAGACATTTGTGATTTCCAAAACAAGATATAAAAGGTAAAATATAACTTTTGACTCAACAATCTCCCCCTTTTTGGAAAGAAAAAAACACAAAGTAAAATCAAAAAGAAATACTTATCTCCCGATGAGTTATTGGAAACTCTTCTGAATATGAAAATTGAATACAACTAACTCCCCATTAGGTTATGTATTTTCCTAAGGATTGTATTAATAGATTTTACTTGATTTAGATGTATTTTATTAAAACATTCTCCCTCTATAAAACATTCTACCCCTTTGTGATTTATAAAAATAATGGGGTAATCATGAGTTTCCTGAAAGAGTTAGAGAAAAGAAATGCAGGACAAAGGAAAGGGTAACAAAAATATCATTACGATAACAAAAGTTTATAGAGTTCCTGAAAAGAAAACAAATATAACAGTCATTTGTTTTATCTTTCATTTTCCTAATTTATCAACTCATGAAGAACGACTTTCAACTTTTTGATTTCCTTCTTGTCTTTAGATATAGAATCACCCTGAGATCTATGAAGCTCTTGTTGGTCAGAAAAAAGCTGATCCTGATTCTTGATGGTCTCCTCCTAGAATTTGATTACTTCTTCAAGAGTATCAATTCTGTTTTGTAAATTATTGTTGTCTTTGGATAACATAGAATTTTGTTTCTTCAACAAGACTAATTCATCTTTGAAAGATGAAACCTTCAAAAACTCGGACTGAAAAGCATTCATTCTCTCTTGAAACTCTTTCACTGAAGGAATATCGGCTCCATGGATATTTGACAATTGATTTAGCCTTTCAAAAGTTTATTTGTCAAGCTTATTGATAGAAATTGAGAGATCATTTGAAACCCTCCTTAAGTCTTAAATTAACACTTCATGATCATTCACTGAGCTCTCTGTTTTGTATGAAAGTTTAGTCATTTTGTTACATGCCTTTTTTGAGCAGCTGAACTTTCAGATAGAACATTCAAATCATCTTCAACTGACAAAACTCTCTTTCTCAATTATCTTACAGATCCAAATTTCATTCTCTAATTCTAAGTAATGAAATCAATTTTTTCTTAAAGCCTTGGAAAGTAAGGAATGGTCTTCTCAATTATCCTTAATATATAAACAATGTAATCACTTTTCTTGAGAGAAACTTTCTTTTATGAATTGGTATCCTCATCATATGAATCTAGTTCATTTGATTGGATTGAGTCTAAAACTGGCTGTTTTACTTTTACTTTTTCAATCCCCTTTCTTTCTTCTTCCACTTTGTCATTGATAACGATTTTTTTCCGTATAATAAGATTGATGACATTTATTCTCTTGGGAAATAATTATTTCTAGAGTTTCAAAAGATTCATCCGGTGCTTGATTGACATTAGAAGCTTGTTGAATACCTTCACTTTGTTTTTGAAATGATTTTTCTCCAAATTCATTGAGCTCTGAAGGAATTCCAAAAGGAAATATCCTTCCACTTCTTCAACTTCCTGGATTTATTCTAAAACTTATTTCCCTTTTTCTGGATCTGGAAGACTCTGTACGATGGGTTATAGATATACTTCTTCGGTTACTTGAGCACTAGCATCCTCAACCATTTTCATGAATTTTAAAACATCAAATTCTTGTGATTTTCTTTTCAAAAGAGTATTATTTTTCTTCTCAACCTGAAGAGTATCCTCATCCCTTAACCTCTCATCTAAAGCTTCAGCTGGGTGAAGAATAAACTTTAGATCACCATCCTTTCTTTGTTCTCTTTCTTTTCTCCACCTAGCAACAACCACCTTACTGTACGTAGGTTTCTTCTTTGGCTTTGAACTGGTTTGAGGTTCTGACTTTTGAGGAGCAAGATTAGTTGGGGTTTCTTTTGCTGGTATAGGTTCCGATTGATTTGGTGCTGATTCATCTTCTATATCTCTGATGAAAAGCATTGAATTCTGATCAAAAAAAAAAACATTCATCTTCATTAACATACCCTTACTTATCCATAAAGGATTCAGCTCTATCAAATTGCCTTTCAAAGAAATATTACAGAACTTCATGCTCTCGAGAATGAACTTTGTAAGGATAGAGGGATATATGATCAAATGGGATTTGATCACTCCTGACTTTACATTCTTGACTATTTCAAAGATGTATCCCATGAGATTTACCTTTCTTATATTAAAAAGATAGTCAAGCATGAAGATATCAGAAACTTTTAGAGTTTCTCTATCCCTGTTCCTTGGGATAAGAAAACCTTACATCCAAAGTGTCACGAATCTGTTATCTGGAGAAAGATGGGCCACTTTCCTCTTCTCTACATTTATAAAAAACAATGACTTTTCATCACTTTATTTATTAAACGTACCAACCTCCTCTGGTAGTTTATGAGATGGACAGAAAGAATCACCTTTTGTTGGAACATTCAGAAAGTGGGCTGGTTGTTTCATAGACAATGATATCTTTCTATCATACACAGCAAAGTTGATAATCATGTTTTTGTCAAAAGAAACCGTTTTTCAGAATTGACTAACCTCTTCAATAAGAACCAAATCTTGAGACATAGGTTTTTCAACACACAGATGCTCCCATACTTGAAATAAAATAATCCTTCTGATTGTAGAATCGTATGAATCAATGAAGTCCTGAGAAAATAACCTTTCTCTAAAAAAGTATTTATCTGAAAAAGTCTTTGAAGGCATTTCGGCAAGAGCATTGGGAGAATACTAACACATAAAGGTGAAGCTGAAGAAAGATCATACGGAGTCTTAAAACATGGGCAGAGTTTCGCCAAAAAACTTGAAAAACTAGTGTGGGTTTGGGGAGGGGAGGGGTCTATTTATAGGCAAAAAAACGGGTGATAGTTGATCTTCTATGGTTGAGATTAAAAGAAAAATAAACTGATGGATGCGATTAAAAGTTTTTTTTTAAAAAACAAGAAACAATAAAAATTGAAAGCAAGAAAAATTAAATAAATAATTTACCTATCATAGAATGTAAGGAAAATATTTTTTTAAAATAAAAACACAAGAATACGAAGAGAAGAATATTATCGGTTGTCATGCCGATGGAAAACAAAGTCATTACCATAGACTGACGGGCCGATGGAAAACAAAGTCGTTACCATATACTGACGTGCCGATGGAAAACAAATTCATTACCATAGATAGACGTGCCGATGGGAAACAAATTTGTTACCATAGACTGACGTGCTGATGGAAAAAAAAGTCGTTACCATAGACTAACGTGCCGATGGAAAACAAACTCATTACCATAGACTGACGTGCCGATGGAAACCCAAGTCATTACCATGGAATGACGTGCCGATGGAAAACAATGTCGTTACCATAGACTGACGTGCCAATGAAAAAAAACTCATTACCATAGACTATTGTGCCTATGGAAAACAAACTCGTTACCATTGACTGACATGCCGATGGAAAACAAACTCGTTACCATAGATTAACATGACGATGGAATACAAAGTCATTACCATAGACTGACATGATGATGGAAAACAAAATCATTACCATAGACTATCATGCTGATGGAAAACAAAGTCATTAAGGTAACCAAATAGAAAAAATGCAAAGAGAAGATAAAAGTATAACTAAACAATCAATATGATAAATAGAAACAAAAAAAAAACAAACCAAAATAATAAATAGATAACAATAATATCACGTAAAAAATGTTCTCCCCCTTTTTAAGAGGAGTTTTTTTAATGTAAGGAGAAGTGTAAAACATGAAGTAGATATGAATGATTACTTTAATGTAATCATTCCTAGATTCTGTTTTATAAACTCAAATCTATCGAAAGGTAATGGTTTTTTAAAAATGTCAGCAAATTGTTCTTGAGTTCTGATGAATTGTAAAATAATATCCCCTTTTTGTGTGTGATCCCTAAGAAAGTGATGCCTAATATCTTTGTGTTTTTCACGAGAGTGATGTGTTGGGTTCTTACTATGAGCTATAGCACTAGTATTATCACAAAGAATTTGAGTTTTGAAAAAACTCAATCCGTAGTCAGTGAGTGTGTGTTGCATCCACAACATTTGAGCACAACTACTTTCGGCTGCTACATATTCTGCTTCAACAGTGGAAAGTGCTACTGAGTGTTGTTTCTTGTAGGACCAGGAAACCAAAGAATCTCCTAAGAAATGACTTGTTCAAGACATACTATTTCTATCCATTCTACAGCCACCAAAGTCAGCATCTGAAAAACTTTTTTAAAACAAAATCATTTCCAGATGAGTAAAAAAGATCTAAATCTAGAGTTCATTTTAAATACTGAAAAATTCTTTTCACGGATTTTAAATGAGACTTCTTTGGATTAGATTAGTATCTTGCACATAAGTATACGGAAAACATTAAGTCTTATCGGCTGGCTGTCAAGTATAACAAACTTCCTATCATACCTCTAAAAATTGTTTGATCTACTGGTTTCCCAGTTTCGTCAAGATCAAGTGTATTTGAGGTACCAATTAGAGTGATAATACTTTTAGTCTTGTCATAACCATACATTTTGAGTAAATCTTTTATATAATTATGTTGAGATATATATGTTCCTTCTAGTTTTTGTGAAATTTGAATACCTAAAAAGAATTTTAACTTACCCATCATACTCATTTCTAACTCAAATTTCATTATGTTGGAAAAATAATTAGTTAAATATTTCTGAGATGATTCAAATATGATGTCATCAACATAAATTTGAACAATAAAAACATTTTTATTTTCCATTTTTATAAAAATAGTTGGATCCTCTATACCTTTTGCAAAATTATTTTGTAAAAGAAATCATGTAAGTCTATCATACCATGCTCTAGGGGCTTGTTTAAGGCCATATAGAGCTTTGGTAAGTTTAAAAACATTATTAGGATGTTTTGAGTCAAGAAAACCACGGGGTTGTTAGACAAACACTTCTTCTTGAACAAAACCATTTAGAAAATCACATTTAACATCCATTTGAAATATTTTGAAATTGAAGTAAGCTGCAAATGCTAATAGAATATGAATAGATTCAATTCAAGCAACAGGAGCATATGTTTCTTCATTGACTATTCCCTCTTGTTGATTATAGCCCTTAGCAAAAAATATTGCTTTATATCTTACAATGATTCCATTTTCATCACATTTGTTTCTAACAACCCACTTTACACCAATTACAGTCGTTTCTTTAGGTCTCCCTACTAAAGTCCAGACTTGATTTCTTTCAAATTCATTTAGTTCATCTTGCATTGCTTTAATACAATCTTCATCACCTAAGGCCTCACTTGGAATTTTATGTTCAAATTGTGAAAGAAAGGCAAGATGTTCTATTTCATTTCTTAAGGAATTTTTGGTCTTTATAGGTTGATTTACATCACCAATGATATTATCACTAGGATGATTCCTAAGTAACAATTGATTTGGGTTTTGTAAAACCTGTTCATCAAAATATGGTAGAAATTATTATGGTGTAAATGTTTTAGGAACACATTATTGAACATTTTTATTATCAGAAGAATATTCTAATTGAGGTTGATAAACATTTTTAGAAAACACATCTGAGGATGTAGGTTGGGGTTGGTTGAAAACAGAAGGATTAGTTTCATCAAATTTAACATGCACCATTTCTTTAATGGTACAAGTGTTTTTATTGAAAACTATATATGCCTTAGAAGTTGTAGAATAGCCTAGAAAGATTCCTACATCATATTTTGGTGAGAATTTTTATAGATTATCTTTAGTATTCAGAATGAATACTTTTCACCCAAAAACATTGAAGTATGAAACTTTAGGTTTTCGGCCAGTCCATAATTCATAAGGTGTTTTATTAAGAAAAGGTCTAGTTAAAACAAGATTTATAGTATAAAAAGAAGTACTTATAGCTTCGGCCTAAAAGTGCTTAGCAATTGAGCATTCACTCAACATGGTTCTTGTCATTTCCTGAAGAATACTATTTATTCTCTCAACAACACCATTTTACCGAGGAGTTCTTAGAGCTATGAAATTGTGAGTAATACCTTTCTTACTACAAAAAGTTTCAAAATTTAAATTTTGAAATTCACCACCATGATCACTATGAATAGTTACCAAGTATTTTCTTTATAAGTGTACAAAGGTTTATTAGGTTATAGTGTCTTAGTCTTCTATTCCATAGCCATGATTGGTATTTTATTGCACTTAAGTAGGGAAAATTTTTGCTTCTAAGGTCTTCTATGTTAATAGTGTATACATTATCTTACCTATGGGCAGATAGAATGAAATCATCCTTGGTATTCTGAACTAGGCACTTATCATTTCTAAAATTCACAAGGTAACCTTCATCACACAATTGACTTATGCTGATAAGATTGTGCTTAAGGCCTTTAACAAACAAAACATTTGAAATAAGAACTTTACCAAGAAAGACAATATTACCTATTCCATCAATTTTTCCTTGAGCATTATCTCCGAAGGTAACCTTTCCACCCTTTGTCTCTATGTCCTTTTCAAAGAAATATTTGTTTCCCGTCATGTGTCGAGAACAACCACTATCCATGTACCAAATGTTCCTGTTAGTACACTTCTTATTTTCTTGAAAAAGAGACAATTAATTTTTCAGAATCCAAACTTGTTTGGATCCAGAATGGTTAGATAAAATAATTTTAGGAATCCACATTTGTTTTGAAAAATGGGCTTTATGAAATCCTAAAGACTAGGTTATACTAAGTGAAAAATCTATTTTCCACTGTCCTCCATATTGACACTTAGAGTAAAAAGGGGTATATTGAAGAACAAAATAGTTATTACTAAAAATTGGTTTAGAATGAGTATAAACAATACTAGAATGATTCCTCAAAAGTCTTATTTGAGAATACATTTTATCAAAGTTTTCCTTGCCATAAGTAAAGTTTGATGAACACTTTTTCAAGGAAAAAATTTCTGATTTTAGTTTTGAAACTAAGTTTTTATCCTCCAAAACATTTGATTTTGAACTAGAGTTAGGCTCGAAATTTTTTTCTTAGAAATTACATTTTCTAGATCCTTAGAAAGTTTATCCATTTCAGAATTGACTTTCTCAAGGGTTTTTAAAATACTTTCAAAATCAAAAGTTTTCATATCAAGATCATTAAAAAGATCTGACACTTATTTAGTTAAAATTGAGATTCTAGAATTTTCTTTATCAAGCTTTTTCTTGAGTTTAGAATTTTCATTCTCAAGTAATTTAGCAAACCTAGACACTTATTCAAAAGAAGGTAAAGTATTATCTTCTGAAAACAAAGACTCATCATTTGAAGATTCATAATAATTGTTATCATTATAATTTTAATTCAAGGAAATATTTTTAATAGCTTCAGCATTTTGTACCTTAGCCATGAAACAATGATCTTCAATTGGAAGTCTGGCTATAAGTCCAATATTTCTCTGACCTGAGGACTCATATTCTGAAGAATTATCTGATGAATTGCTACCACTTGAACTCCAAGTATCATTATATTTCAAGACTTTATTTTTCTTTGTTGTGTAATACTTTTTATTATTTCTTTCATAATGTTTCTATTTTCTATGTTTTCTCTTCAGTAAAGGATAATCAGGCCTTATATGTCCTACTTTCTTACATTGATAACAAGTTACCTCTGAATATTTATTATCCTTCCTATCTTTATTTTTGAATCTGTATTAGAAGTCTTTCTTTCCGATAATCTTGTTCATCCTTCAAGAAAGATTGTCTAACTCATTATCAGAAAGATCATAATCACTTGAATCAGACATAACAACTTTATTAGCTTTGGATCTTGTTATCCTTTCACGTGTATTAGCTTTAGATATAGTGGTAAAAGATACACTTCCATTTCCATTTTTATTCTTGTTGAAATCAGCATCTCTCTTCATTCTTCTCCCATACTGTAGAAGAGTTCCAAAGAGTTCATCAAGAGTAATCTGGGAATTCTTTCTATTTCCTTCAATAGATATAATTTTTGACTCCAATTCATTCGGAATTATATAAATAATTTTGTCAACAAGAGATTCATCATCAAGACCTTTTTCTCCCATAGTTTGTAAGCTGTTGACAATTTTCATAAATCTTTCTTGCACTTTACACACCTACTCTCCATAAGGAAAAATAAATCCATGATACACTACTCGAAGCATTTATCTTCTTGTTTCTATAACCTTGGATGTAACAAAATGTGTGACTTCCAATTTCATCCAAATAAAGTTGGATGCTTCACAAGAAGATATCTGGCTATATATATTCCTGGTCATAGAACATAGCAAAGTATTGCTTACCTTGTCATTCAGTTGATATTCTTGCTTCTCTTGATTAGTGAAAGTACTGACTTATTTGTCAGGAATTTTGTAACCTCCAGTAAGGATAATATAATTGTCTACACCAGTATTTATAACGAATGTCTTCATTTGATCTCTTCAGTACTCATAATCATTCCCATCAATGATAGGTGGTCTAGAAGGATTTAGATTGTCAATTGACCCAATATTTATTCATGACATCTAATAAAACAGAATCTTTTCCACTCCACATGTTAGTGTAGTAAATAATTGATATAGTAATATGAAATAATAAGAGATAGTAGTATAAATCAGTGGAAACCTCACTCTGATACCAATTGTTAGATCGAATATGTAGATTTATATGTATATTAGATGGAAAAATACAAGAGGGGGGGGGTGAATTGTAGGTTTAAAAATTTTGTGTTTAAACACTTATGAAATTAGTTTAAAATATATTAAACTAATAAAATTCACAACAAAAACAAACAACCACAATTGTATTGAATATAAAGGTATGATATGGTGTAATACTATAAGAAAAGTAAAGTAATTGTATTCAAGATGAATAAAATAAACAGAGTAATACAATAGTGAAGGATTCTACCATAAAGCGTATAGAATCAATCGATACAATATGTAACAGTATGATTGTAATTGAAACAATTACAATTGAATATGAAATGAAGAAAGGAAAACAATACAATTCCCTTTCTTAAAACAAACAACAGTGGAAATGTAAAAGTATTACAATTCTTTTGACCCAAAGAGAAGGGTTATCCTTTAACCTAGGATAACAGGTCTGTCTTACCACCACCTTGGTAAGCCCTCGATACGATGATCGGTACATCTATCTTGCTATCCATGCAAGCCCTCAATATGATGATCGGTACGTCTGTCTTGCTATCCCCGCAAGCCCTCTATTTTTTAAGTAATTGGCACCTCTGTCTTTCAAACACTTGAAAGCCCTCGATACGATGATCGGTAGAACTATCTTCCAAACCCCGACAGCCCTCGATCGTTATCACCTGATCAGACACACAAAGCAAAACAATGCACTTATTGAAATACAAAAACTAAGAATGAGCTGTTCACGTTTTGTAGTTTCAAGGATTTCACATGAAGCAAGAGAGAAGTCACAGAATCACTCTCTAGAACTTGATATAAGCAAAGTCTCACAGTTGTGTCTTGGCTTCAAATGACCTCCTATTTATAGGCCTCAGGTTCCAATGGTCATATTTTCTCCAACGGTCATATTTCTCTGGAAAACTCGGAGGGACATGGACACCAGGCAATATAATGGTCATATTGAAACAAAAAAACATGACATTATTTTGATTAGTTTATAACTAACTCCACTACATAGTTTTGGTTAAAACAAAAGATATATGAAGATGATAAACATGAGTACGATTAATATAAAACATGTGTTTTTGATAAAGGACCAAAACAAGAAAGTATTGAAAGTAAAGTATGAGTACTATAAGTATTACTTAGTGTAATGTATTGATACTATACAAACTGAGTATGATTCATAAAACTCAGTATGATTAACAGAGTCAATATGATTGCCAGAGTCATTATGATAATTAGTCTGTATGATAAACTTGGTCAGTATGATCAGTATGGTCGGTACGATAAGCATTGTCAGTACGATCAGCATGATTAGTAAGATCAGTATGTTCAGTACGATAATCATGGTCAATATGATTAGCATGATCAGTACGATCAGTATGGTCAGTACGATCTACATGATCAGTATGATCAATATGGTCAGTACGATAAGCATGGTGAAAGACATTTGTGATTTACAAAACAAGATATAAAAGTCAAAAGAGAACTTTTGACTCAACAATATATTGGTTTTTCATATCACATGATAGGTAAATTTATTTAATTAAATATTTCTAAAAAGTTCAAATGGTACATATGATTTTAGAAATAGTGGATCTATTAAGCTAAATTCTTTAGATTTAAAAGATGTTAGAAATAAAAAGGCATTGTAAAATAATGGTTTATTATTAGATAGATTAATGTAAAACAGATGTAGTTTTTATTAGATGTTGGATTAAAGAAAGAAAGTTTTTAATAAGTATTAATTAGTGGGTACTCATTTAAAATATGGATGTATTTCTACGAAGTAATAGAAAACTAGCTGAACCATATTCTAATTTGGGGTATGTAAAAATTGTTGGTAAATGTTTTTGAAATAGGAAATTGATTTTTAGTATTGAAAAATTGATCATATTAGATAAGGGTACATTTATATATTGAATTAAAAAGGGTGTCTTGAGATGTTTTTATTATGATATGATAAAACTGGTAGATATTTTTTACTAATTATAATTGGGAGATTGTTAATAATTAAAATAATAAATTAGATAATTAAATGAAACATTCATTGGGATGATCCTAGTGTGACTTCCTCTTGGATGTGCTCTATTAGGTGGCTGCGGACATTTGATGCAACCAACGCTGTTCAAATGTGATATCTCTCTCAACATACTCCCATGTTTAAATTGGAATATCTAGATGAGATATAGTAATGTGTGGAGGAATATGGGCCTTCTCTAAAGTGTTCATTTAAATGAGAAAATGATCACCTATAAGAATGGGGATATAACCTTGATCCTATTTTTCATTATTCATCAAAACATACCAATAATCCTCCTAAATTGATGTAGGAATATATTCCTACTCCTAAATGTTGTTTAGATACTCTTGTAGCGAGGGATCAAATATATGAGAGTCCACTGTTGACCAAAGGGGTATGACGATGGTAAATAAATAATGATGATAAAAAATAAAAATAGATATTTCTAAATAATCAATCAACACGTGAGGAGGAGGAGAAAATAACATACCTTGGATTGAATCTTTTAATCATCTAAGAGAAATGTAGAGATATCTCCAAACCTAGAATATGTTTGATCCTGGAATTATTCAATCCTTGAATCATTCGACTCCTGGATTCAAGCCTCAAAATTGTTCAATCCTTGAATCGTTTGACCCTTGAATAATTTGACCCTTGAATAATTTGACCCCTGTATTTGAGCCTTGGAATTGTTCAAGCCTTTATTAGACCTTTGATTCACTGAGAAAGAGCACTAACAGAGGGTGGATTCCATGGAAAGCTTCAGATATCATGAGCTCTTTGTGACTCGTTAAGGGTTTTGAAATAGATCAGGACACTTTTTCAGCGGTTCCAAAAAAAGATGATAAAGATGAATTTTATCAGGTCTAATTAATTTAGTGCTAATAAACGAATTATAATTATAATTATAATTATTTTTTGAATATATATATATAATAAATATATATAAGTAAAAATATAGTGAATATATTCTTTATTTAAATATATTTATTATAATTTTATAATTATTTAAATATAAAATTGTTTACTTATAATTATATAAATGCCTTTCTGAATAATAATATTAATATATTTATTAATTTATATCATTATATTTATTTATATGAATATATATATTTAAATTAAATATATAAATATATATATATAATAAATATACAAAAATATAAATATAGTAAATATATTCATTATTTAAATAAATTTAATATATACTTTAACATTATTTAAATATAAATATAATTATTTATTTATAAATATATAAATACTTTTTTTAAAATGAATATTTATTTATTTATAATTATAAATATATAAATTTATAAATATAGTAAATAAATTATAAATATAGTTTTAAAAATATATTTTTAACATTATTAATGAATATTTAATCTTAAGTGCATGCATGTTAAAAATGAATGAAATTTAATAATTAAAAATGCATACACTTTAAAATTATTCAAATATGCATAATATTTATTAATTAAATATTTATTATTAAAAATATATGGATATATATCGAAATAAATATGAATACATATTGAAAATACTAAAACATAATCAATATATATATATATATATATAATAAAAGAAATTTATTAAATTCCTGAAAAAAATAAAACATATTAAAAATTAATTAATTTCTAAATGTAATAAAATAAAAAAATAAATAAAATATACTGATTAAATACATGATATATTAAACTTATCATGTTAAAATGAAATTCTAAAATTAATAATAAAATTTGAATAAATTACATAAATATTTTCTGTATGTGTTTCTATATAAGATTTCATTAATTTTATTATGTAAATATTTTTTGGTTGTGTTATATATAAAAATGTATTAATTGCATATAAGTGAAATCCATATAAGACACATTTGATCTATGTTAAATAGGAAAATAAAACTATATTCAATTAGGTCCATTACTCGAAGTAATTAGTCAAATTTTCAATTCATATTAATTTTTTATTATAAACTATTATTCACTAAATATATGACTATTTAATGTAAATAAGAAATATTTTTTATTATATAAATCATATTCATATACATTCATATATATCTATATATTTAATATATATTGTTTTTTTAACATTATCAACAATTTAGTAATTAATAAAATGTTTAATATTTTTCTCAATTTACTTATTAGTAACTTTTATTTGTTTAAATATCATTCTATATTTTTTTTGAAAAACTTGAGGGTCAATCCCCCTTTTTTTAAGAGAAAATAATAATAGAAAACCGATTTTGAAGACTGGGAGAAGAGGGAACACATTTCATTAAAGAGACACCAATGCCTTAAAATCAGGACTCCAAATCCTAATAAAACATGGAACCAAATGTCAAATGTTAAGAAGAAATAAATACCAACATCAAAAAAGCTTCTTTACCCCCTAAAAACCATGTAGAATGAGATGATTCGATGGAGATGCCTCACCCCCGGCCAAGAAGCTGTGTCATACTGGAACAATACAACACGAAAAATCACTCCTCCATCCCACACTAACATGTGGGAGTAGGATTAGATGATAAGTGTCAGCAGGGCTATCTCTATTTAGAGCACCACACCCACTAGTTCATGCAAAGACACCAGCACCATCAACCATATGTGAAGAAAAACCAAACAAAAATTATAGGGAAATAAATCAACAAGGTTCTTATCTATCCAAATTAACTGATGGATGATGATGTATGTCATCACACACGTCCCTCTTTCGATGTTTCCCACCCAACTTCAGTTGGAGGATGCAAAAATTCCATCTAGATGAAATGAGTTATACTCAAATTATTGAAAATTCATTAGTAACTAATAAAAAAACAAGATCTAGACACCTCCAAACCTCCATCGTCTGATGAGAAAATCCATCGCCATCACTACAGGCCAGAGAAAACCAGATAAGAGGAACTACAACATAGCAGCACACCGAATCCATAAAAAATCAGAACCGCATGCCAGGAATTCAACATTGAGCATCATCACCAAATTTACCAAAACAACACCCTCTAAGAGCATGCCGCTAGGCTAGTCGGTAGAATCAAAATCTTTGATCTGTAAAATATGAAGCAATTAAGAAACACATCACAAGAGAAATTCACACTAGAGAAGCTAAGAATCACATCACAGAGTCACAACAGAACATCTTAGGAGTGCATCATAGTACCAAAAAGAGGATATAATGACAAACAAATGAAGAAAAGATGCCTGGTATGGCCATAGGAAGAGTTGGGAATGGGATTTTAAAGAATAAAACTATAGGGATAGACTAGAACTAAAGATTAAGATGGCTTCAAAAATCCAAAAAAAACAAACCCAAATAGTAGTGAAAAACTAGAAAACACACACAGAAGCAGCAACCACACATTAATAATAACTGAGATGTCTGATGAATCAATGCCATATCCACACCAAGAATATGAGAATACCCATCAATGTCATATCAGAGCATTCCTCGATGTAATGAGCCCAGGAAGACCCCAATTTTTATCTCCCTCATGTCCTCAAACCAGAATTGTTTACCATGAACCCATCTCCATTGATATTAGAACAACAAGAGATGCAAAAAAGATGTCTCAATCTAGAAAGAACTAGATCTGAACTATATTAGGTCTAAAATCCACCAACATGGAACTTCAAGTGAAGCCACAAATATAGAATCTCTGCAAACACTATTATCATGATATCATAGGTGATGGGATCCAAAGTGGAATAAGTGACAAGAGAGGAGAATCTAAACGATGATGAGAGAGTCATCCCATATTGAAGTGTGAAGCTGAAAATTCCAAAACAAAGCTTCCTGATCCAGAGATAAAGAAAAATCCAAGACCCCACCAATGAAATCAACCCACTAAGGTAGACCCAATCGAGCAATAATGGAGGAGATGATTGCCTTTAAATGTGGAACTCTAGGAAACCTTAGAGGAGTGTACACATCACCAGGTGAATGCAGTGTCATCATTGAGGTTCAGTATTTAATATATATGATTTATTAGTATTAATAATTTATTTATATTATAATATATTTCTTCATTTTTATCAATTATTATTTAATTATTATTATTTATAAATATTTTTTTAATAAACTCATTTATATTTTTTATTTATTTAATAATTTCATTTTATTCAGACCTTTATTGGTTTTAAAAATTCAACGATAAAGGATACATTTATCAGCACTAAAAAAGTGCTAATAAATGGTGTCCATTATCAATGTTAAAAATGAAGAACTGATAAAGGGTACCTTTTATCAGTGCTAAAGAAAAGAACTGGTAATGGTTTCCCATTATCGGTGCTAAAAAATCATTGATAAAGTGTACCATTTATCAATGTTAAAAAAGCACTAATAAAAGGTACCATTTATCTGCGCTTGTTTTAGCTCTAATAAAAGGGCACCTTTAGCTGTGTTTTTTGCTAGAGATAATAAATAACAACACTATTAAAGTCTTTCTTTATAGTAGTGGAATCAGTAAATCTAAAGATGAATAATGAGAGTATTCCCCAATTATTCTACTGTCAATAGGTGCATTACCTATTTCTTATGCCAGAGGGACAACATCCTCAAAATATTATTCCCCACTAACATAATGGTCATCACCTGGATGAGGATCCTTCTTCAAAATTCTCTCAAGTACTGAATAAAATTTATAATTTCTATGGGTAGGGGGTTAGTGATACAAATGGTTTATCCATATGGTGGACCAGTTAGTTTAGCACACCACTCGGGTAGGCTTCATCCCAGGCCTTGGAATAATCCTAAGCAAGGAAGGCAGAGGAACCAACATATGGAAGGATAATCTCATCATTGTCTTCATGAATGAATATTAGCTAGAACTGGTTTATGATCACATGGTGTTTTTCTCCCTGCATATTGGTGGAAGGAAAATTAGAGACCCTTTGGATGCAGAAGAACTAGCAAGAAAAATGATAAGGTGTATACAAATCTCAAACAATCAGCTCATCCATCATGGCTATAAGAAACCCATCTGAAAAGGTTTTCTTTTATCACCTTTCTTCAAGGGATCCACTACCATTATTAATGATTAGTCCATTCACGGTAGGTTAAGGTGTGAAATCAATGTTTTTTTGTCAGATCAATACATCAAAAATCTCTTTAGGGCTTAATGACATGACCTCAATCCCGTATATGTTTAGCAGCCTAGAAAAAAATATGGCAGTGAGGATCCTGGTGGAATTTTTGTATCCGTAATAGTGAAAATGATCTTTTATTTGGACAAATAAAAACTATAAATAATAATTGATCCTATAGGGGAAGATTCCCCTCTGAATTTTGTGTAGGATCTAGTAAAGGTTTGAAAGAGTCGATACAGCCAGATTGAGGTGTCATCCCTCTATTAGCCACGCTACCATCCCAAGATTATTGACCTAGATTCTTGAATGCACATCCCCATATATGAAAAGACACTCATTCAAATAACATGGACATGAATCCCACAAGCCTAATTCTTGGCAATATACCTATATCTTAAAATGGACAAAGAAGAACTAGTGTTATGACAAATGTTCTACGAAGGGAACCAGTGAGAGCATATAGTAGTATTCATACCACCAATGAAATAAATAAAAATTTTGATCCAATAATTTAAAGAGATGAGTGAGCACATATTTATCTCATTTAACATCATTCCCTTCATAATTTTGGAATTTATCTCACCCAAACTGATGTTTTCAAAGTGTTATCTGAGATATTTTTCATAGAATGAAAATCGTAAAACATCTCTCTAAGAGGGGGTATCCCACGTAGTTGATAGATATCCCAAAGTATAATTAATATCCCTTCATGGGATAGATGAAGTGAGTTGGTTCCAAGGCACCAAATAATAACCAATTCTTTGAGAAAATCATACTGGAGATAAATGAGGAATTGGGAACCCCATACTGCTTCGTAGAGGTGGATAGTGTATAACTAGTCAAGAAACTAAAATCATCTTTTCCAGACCCTGAATGACCATGAATATTCATTAGAAACGTTTCCACCGAGGAACAAATCTCACTTTTAACTCCATCCACAGCTTGATTTGTTCAATTAAGAGACAAATATACTCGAGTAGCTTTGAGCTATGGGATGATAAGGAAAATTACATTGTCTGGACTCAAAAGTGAGTTCTATAACATATAAGACAACTCCTGAAACCATGATACAACTAGTTGGTCATCCTCATAAATTTTTATATGAATGAGTTCAAGGGAATTTAACACAAAACAATATGGAATATTGTAGTCCAGAGAACAAATATAATCATTTTCTAGATGTCCAAACCCATGTAGAGAAGCTGGTGTGATAAAAGATAATTCTGGAGCTTGGACAAGATAAGACTTTTCAATACAATGTTGTTAGAAATAAAAATATAATAAGGGTCATAATTATGATTCCTAGAAATTATATCCATCTAGCTAGCTTTTTATGATGAAGTATTATGAGAGCTAGAATCCATCTAAAAAAAGTTATTGGAATATTTCAAACAGATTAAAATGAAATCTTGTCAAAATAAAGACATAAAATACAACATCATCATGAACATCTCATAAATCATCAAAGATATTTTTGGTCACATAAAGGACTCGCAAAACCCCTATCCTATAAATGATCTCACTAACCATTTAAACCCATGTAACAATGTGCGACTGTAGGAACTTCCATTAGACTCATGATTTCATGGCCTTAACATGGTCACATGATCAGTATAATAGTCAAAGGATCACATGATCGAGAAAGTAGAGCCTATGAAATCACCAATAAAACTATAAATCTATATGTATGAGGTTCACGAAATTATTGAAATTTTGTTCATAGTTTATTCAAACAAAATCCTAGTCCAAGAAATTCTGGTGAAGAGGTTCTAAAAAAACGGGCTTGAAAACTGATCCTGCGGTCGGTTCTTGTGGGAAGGTCGTGAAAAAGGGTCATGAAACAAAGGTAGATCACAAGATCTATAAGAGTTGGGTAACTATTGATTAATAACCCTTATAATCCCCTATTTTTAGATAATTTTGTAGAAAACCAAACTATTCTTGGAAGGCCAAGTGTCACCAATGAAACCGATTGGCAACAACGCTAAGGCCTCAGACACAAATTTACATTCCTTAGAAGTGATCCATTATCCCATCAGACGTCTCTCCAGAGGGGGCGGGGGATTTTTTGATTCCCTACGAATGAGCATAAAAAAATCCATGATGGAAAAACTACATGAATATGTGTATTAGTTTACCCATAATGAAAATGAAGAAATGGTAGATATGACATGTGGATCACATAACCTACAATAGAACATGATATCACATGACCTTCGAAAGGTCCTGAAAATGGTCATGCTGCATGCATAAACCTATAGTAGATCACACAGATCCTCTTTCAAAAGGTGTAATTATTCTTGTGAAGGAATCTGAAGACACTCACTAATCATATAGATACTACTAGATAAAATTTATTTGGGTTAGGTGAATTTCCAGGTGATAAGAATCTGAAAACCATCAAAAAATCCTTATAAAACAAGAAGAAAAAATATCCAAAAGACTGGACCATCTTGCTATCATAAAACATAATGTGACTTTACCATGTAGTTTTTAAGACACCTCAGAAGAACTGGAAACATGGGTGCCATGTCATGACAGATCCCATTGACATGTTACCCGCATCATGTGAAGTTCCAAAGACTTGTCTAAGTGTCCTTTCACTCCCCCTCAATCTCCAAATACAATTAAGAGGGTTGGACATGATAATGATCATGTATCACCATATGTCCCCTTGATAGTCATGAGCGCATCACCAATGGGGGGACTGGTTGAATATAAAAAACTCATGAAAACTCATGAGATCCCCAACCATGGTAAAATAAACAAGGAAAAAAATTAGAAATAATGAGAGATTCTTTCTAGGGGAAGATACATAGATCTTATACGAACAAGGTAATATACACTAGAAAAATAATCCTCAATCACATGAGGCTTCCCTTGACATGTCATCTTGATTTCATGAAGACCACCTAGAAATCCAACTTTTACCTGGGGAAGATGCCAGATAAAGCATCTTAGATCTTTCAAAGGCCTTTGAACAAGCATCCGGATCTCGTGAAAGTCCCTGGACATGTTAGCCTGACATTGTGGAAGACCATTGGCATGTATGTATGATTAAGAGATAACCTTTTGATTTACCAAATTCCAATAAATGTGGGGTTGATGGTATGGTCTTTTGGTCTCTAAAAATCATGCGACACTGATGATAGGATTTTTCAAAGTGCATGACACAAAATCCATCCACCGACTCCATCATGTATTTGCATAATACGCACCACACAAAAAGGAGTATAATTAGGTTGCAGAGCCATATAAATTCCCAAACCCAGCAAAAGAAATACATATTTTGATTCTAAATTTAGTGAAATGAATCATCTAATTGGACTTTGGGAATGTCCAATCTCACAATTGCAAAGGTTTTCTACTAGGTAAAATTTGGAGAACAACATAAGTGAGCACAAAGCATGCATGAGACCTTAGTGTGATCACTTGAGATCATATTAAGGACCTATGGTGTGTTATAAAAATATAATAAAACATAACTAATAGACAATGAAAGACCTAAAAATCTAACATTAAAAAATTATAAGGAACATATCCAATAACAATGGGTAGAAAGACAGAAGACATGAGACTTACATGAAGATAGATTCACCGATCCTCTTGCACTTCACATGAAACATCCTAATCACAAGACAACACCAGTTCATGTAACTGAATTCCAGATATGTATCTTTGAAATACCATTTGGATCATGTGATTTCATATAAAAATGTTAAGAAAGTCACACAACGCCCTCTAGGAATGTCACCCAAGTCTCACAAAGCCCTCCTGGATCACCATCTAGATCTTTCAATTTCCTATAGAAATTTCTCACAGGTTATGTGGTGACACCAGTGTGTATCAGCTCTGCCTTGAAAATATATCCAAAATCATCATCTAGTTTTTGTGGCACCCTCAAAGAATGTCATCTAGGTCTTATGACGACATCGGGACATGTTAGCTAGGTTGCATGATGCCATCCAGACATGCCACTCAAGTATCATGAATCTATATAGGATATCCACCAAGATCAGGCGATGTGATTTAAACATGTCAACCTGGATCATGTGATGTTCTTTGAAGAAGTAATACAGGTAATGAGACACTCCATGGATATGTTATCTCTAATCATGTGATTGTCTCCAGACACCCTCGACTAGGTCATGCAACACCCTCCAAACACGCCAAGCTAGATCACTAGATCATCACTAGGAAATTTCAGAAAAAGACAAACATGTCATGAAGACAACTATGCTATGTCAAGTAGATTCCCTAAGACATGCTAACATTTTATATTGGAAAAAAGGGGCATCCTAAATGTGTAAGCCCTGATCACACTGAACTACAAGAACTATAATTCCTGCTATAACCAGGATATATAGGATGCCTTCCCAATGACCAAGCTCTATATTAGACATCCAAAGAAACTATCATAGTATATAAGTCCCATATCCATAATTAGTGATACTGATTACTTGTTATCCCATGTTTCTCATTTGGATCATATATGTCATGGGCATAGAGAGTTACAATAATCACATTGTTCGCTTCATAATCCTCTTCCATGAAAGAGAATCCTCAATGTGTAATCCCCAATTAGTGGCATAATATGAGATGCCCCTCATATAAGGTCAAACTAAGTGTGTAATCCCTGATCATTGGTACAATATGATAGGTCCCACCTAAAAGGACAACCTCAGTGTGTAATACCTAATCAAAATGAACTATGAGAACACTGATTCTTTCTATAAACAGAATATCTAGGATGATTTCCTAAAGGCCCAAGATTAAATGCGCATCAAACTCAGTATAATTCCCACTAGGCCTTCAAAATTCCAACCATTAGAACCCACTATCTCCCATGAGATGATAATACTTCCTCATCCACCAGCAGATTTAGGGAAAAAATTGAACTATGATGAATATGATTCCTGTTATAACTAGGATACATAGGATTCCTTCCTGAGGCCTGATATCCATATTAAAGAACCAAAGGTCTATCCTAGCACATAAGTACTGTATCCAAATACAGTGAGACTTATTAATTTTTATCCCTTGTTTCTAACATTGATCATAGCTCACATGGTCTTTGCAAGTTGAAATGATCACATTATTTGCGTCAAGAATCTCTAAAATCCATGGAAAACTCAGTATGTAATCCCCGATCAGTGGAATGATAGAAATTACCCTTATATGGGTATATACCTCAGAGAAATTTCCAAGGGAATTATTGAACTTTGTGAACATTGATTCATGTTATACCCATGATACGTAGGATTCCTCCTTGAGGTCTGAGATCAAATATCTAGTTCCCAAGTACACTTTTAGTAAGACATGATTTCATATTTTTCACCTATTAATATTTGATGATATTTATCTAATAAAATTATTATATAAATTTGGATAAATATAATTAGTGAAATTATTTTTTATTTTCTATTTCATGTAATACCAATTTTTTTATTTTTTTGATACCATTACAGTAAGTTGTTCTTGGTCTCAAATTTGAAACCATAGATGCATGTTTAATCTACACACCATGTTTCATTTTTAATGTTGTGAATAATTACCATTTTTCAATTTTTTATCATGATAATTTATATTTAATTATATTTAATTTTATATTTTATGTTATACATCTCATGTTGTTTTGATTCAAAAGTTTCAAAGTTTGTAAGGACCTCTTGTAACTCAATTCTCTTCCTTGGGTCATAATCACTAATATTTACCTATTGTCTTTGACAATTTATTTAATATAACCCATGATGATTTTAGGATATATTCTAACTAATTTTCTATAAAAATAATGTTTAACCATAAATTATTCTTCCTTGATGATTTTAGTGTTCCCCAAAAAAGAATTTTTGTGAAAAATTATTACCATTACTTCTAATGGATTTTTTTCTTCCATGTAGATATTTTTAGATCCCAAATATTTTTTCATCTCCCTAGTATAAAATCAAGTTTATTTTATCTCCAATTATTCTTTTATTTCTATTTATTAGTTTTAAATAAATGTTTTATTTATCTTCTTAAAGATGTAAGTTTTTAACATGGTAATTTAAAAATGTTCAAAAGGTTTGTCTATATTTCGAAAAAAAGTTTTATCATACACTTCATATTTTATTTTAATAAAATTTATGTATTTATAAATCTTTATTTATTAAATATAATTTTAGAATTAAAAGTTTTCAAATAATTTTTCCTTTCACCTTTTTAAAAATTTAAAATCCTTTTCATGTCTATGTTATTAAATATTATTTTTAAAAGTAATATTTTTAATGTATTTTAACTTATCATATTTGAAACCATTATATATTTTAATGTATATTTTATTTATAACTCTCTATAATAAGGTTTTAAAAATTATACTCTTTAATTTTTTTAAAAATGAAAGTAATTTACCCTTTATCTTTTATAATTATGTTCAAAAATGTTTTGTGAAATATTTTGTATTTTTTTCAATTTATCCTCCAAGGTTTATCACCCATGAATTTTTGTTTTGATATCCATATATATTTTATTATTGTATGTATCATTTTGGGAAATTATATTTTGATATCCTAGGATTTCTTATGTTTATGTTATGTGATAAGTTTAACAAAACCCATTATTTTTTCATGGGTTATTTAAGATATGATGGTGATTGAATTTATGTGGAAAACATATGTATGAATGATGATGGGTGGGTTCCTATATCACCCTTAAATTCATTGGTTTATTCTTATATACCATGATATAATAATACATTGATATAATGAGCTTGTTCATACATTAATGATCATTTTGGGTTTTCTAACATTTTCAGGCATGGATATAATGAGTTGGTTCATATAAGTGAAGGAATAATGGGTTTTCTCACAAAGGTTTTCCTATACTTATGGTTATACCACATGCTCAACTTATTTATAAAGTTATTTCACAATTATATGTATTTTATCTTGTAATGCTAAATTTTCAAGGTGAATTTTTCCATGAAATTCATTATTTTCAAGATTATGACTTACTTTTAATGTAGTCCACACATTTATGTCATGATATTATGTTATGTCACTATTTATATTTATTTTGAGTAAAATTAGTATGTTTTCTTAATGATATATTTTAATATCTTATGTTACCCTAAATATTTTTATGATTATATTTTATTGTATTTTTATAATTTATTATGATATTTATGACACTCTCATGTTTTCCTTCTTATTATGACATGTTTTACATTAATAATAATTTGAGGTCATCCCTTTATTATATTTACAATAGACAGGTTATGAAGATTTTTATATCATTATAGATATCTTGGAAATGGTGTAGTAGAGCTTGATTATGGAGAAATTCTCACAAGTGTAGCTAAATAAGATGGTTATGTTACTAATCTTCCCGAAACTATACCTTTAGGTCTTTGGGTTACATGACTACTTGTGAGATGTATTATTTAAATCATGGGATTATTATAACATTTAATTCATTCTTAACTTGGGTTTCTTCAATCTATCATCAAGATTCATTAGTATATTCCAAACCCTATATAGTCTTGGAGAGGTATTATACTACTTGATGTTTCCCCTAAACTTTGACCAGGGGGAAAACATATTCCGTGTGTCACCAATGAGTCGATACATGAATTACCCATCATGAATCATTGAATGGGGATATATTAACATTAAGGATATGGTCACAATTTTGAATTACCCATTATTGAATTAAAGAATGATAATATAGGTGTCTTCTAGGATGATTTATTCCACTAGTTCACATCATTTGGTAGCATGAGAAACTTCAAGAGAGCTCATGGGTGAATGGGACCCAGATGTGGGCTCTATACCATCACTATTTCCTTTAGGTTGTGATTTTCAGGGAGAAAATACTTGAGTATGTGGATGATTTAGTAACTTTGGGTTTGGCTATTTGAACCATTAAAATATTTTAAATACCATATTCGAGATGAGTTGTTGATCGAGTGTTGAGTTTCTAGCATTGAGAATCCTCAATAATAATATATTAGAAATAGTGTATTATTTTTATTATATATACACATTCATGGGGAATATGAATTTACTTCTAAACAAAGCCTCAGATGGGAAATACAAGATGAAAATTCAATCTAGAATGGGGGATTCAACCTAGGTATGGTGTATTTTTTCCCACTGGGGTTATAGGGTTTGATCCATTACATGTGAAAGTTATTAATTAAAATAATTAATTTAAATGAATAAATTCATTAAATTAATAAATTAATTGATTTATTAATGTGATACATATGAAAGTGGAAACCCTAATTTAATCCCCCTTATTTAAACCCCTCTTTTTATAATTCTTGGGTTATATGTATAAACCTAGAATTAAAGAATAAGGGAGAGAAGGTGATTGATGGAGATATAGAGATCCATAGGGCTGAGTAACAAACCTCTTCCATAAAATCATTAACAAGCCTCATAAATAATGTAATAATCTTTATTGAATGATCCAAACATGTGGTAGGACTTTTATTGTTTTGTTTCCCTGTTTTGTGATTTTGAATGTGATTTGTTTCTTTGTAATATTGTTTTCCTCAAATTGAATGTCTCTATAAACTTATGACTGTCAATATTTTCTTGGAAATTCCTGATTTCTATATAGACCAGTTCTATTCTATTAATTATGTGTTGGTGGTTAGACCTCATAAAAACCATATTTTGATGACATTTTATTTCCCTTGTTTTTCCATCCCATGTTCTTCATTTATTCATCATCAACCTTTATTTTTATAGTGGTTAAAAAACTTATTGTTTGATTTGATGTATAATAAAAAAATGAGACTTTGAACAGTTAATACAAAATTGAGAACAGAGTACAAGTCATATAAGGGCTTTATTGAGAAATTACAGATTACAGGATTGTGTGATAACAGGGGATCAATGGGTTAATGAGGTGTGGATTCATGTGAGGATATGAAACACTTCTCTTATGAATATTTATTCATATATATAAAACCTTGGAGGCGGTATATCCTTAAATGAAGCCTTTAGTAATTATTTGGGATTAATTGGGTGAGAGACCAATGAAAAATGAGTCTTTATGAAGATTATATAGGTTTTGGGTTTGTAAGTACAAACACACAACATGTATTCATGATTCACACATTTTTTATTTCCATTATAGCGGTAGCTTGAGTTAACATTGGAGATAAATATCACAATCCATATCACCGAGTTCACACCCTATTTAACCCTAGTCAACCATCTCACTATGTATAAGGATTTAATGCTTGGGGGGGGGGTTTGGAAACACATGATGTGTATTCTCTAGGAAAAACCTTATTTTTTGACCATTACACGATATAGGCCATGATGGTACATGTTGAGCACCCCTTTGACCGCACATGTTACGTACCCAAGAATACATGATGTGTAGGTAGACCATTACATTCCATGTGTCAAGGCAATTCATGTCCATAAAATCTCTGAGGGGATATACACCATATTCCCCCAATTCACTTATTGTATATTTTGTTAACTTTAGTGGATTTTCATATCACCTTGATCGAGAATAAATTACGAGAAAATTATACTCTATTTTGAGTGAGTATGAATATAGATCAGAATAGTGTGATATTTTTGGACATATAAGGTCATTTTAAAGTAGAGATAAAAAATATTTGGATTTATCATTGTAGAGTTTATTATAGGGATTGAGGTGTGATATTTAATGCATTTATAGGGTCAGAATTCACCAAATATCATTTTTTATAGGGCTTGGGTCCCCTGTATTCATCCTAAAGTTCAGTACTCCCACACTTATTTGGGGTTTTGGTCCCCAATATCAGTTTGAGGTTAATAATAACTCAATGTTAATGAGGTGGAGGCCCCCCATAGACTATAAATAAAGTTCTATACTCCCCTACATGCTCAAGGAGTGGGTCCTTTATTTCTTGGTTCAGTACTCCATTGATCGATGTCTTATTATTTGGTGAGGTGCAAGGCCACATTATAGTTCCAGATAGGTTACATGGGATTCAATATTTTGGTAGTTAGGATCCTTTAGGTGGTGTTCTAATTTCATCGATAGATGCATGTGAATAATGTGACCCACTATTATAACTTTGGTTCTCTTCTTTAAACCATATATGGGTTTATATGGGTTATGCATTATTGCCTACCATTATTGTTTTGAGATGAGTAGTCCTTTTTTATCCCTTTTTGTGTTTAGGGTATCCTACAAGGTATGTATACGATGTACCCAAATTGATTTATTAACCTGAGTCATGTTTTTTTATCAATATGATCTATGTGTAAAGTATATATATGTTGATGATAAACTACTCATGTAAAATAGAAAGGTAAGATAAAATATATGAGACCATTATTATCTAATAGAGAGTGTGATTGAATTTTTTATAAATTTATTATAATATAGTTTGGAATATCTATATTGTATCATGAAATACTGTAAGATTTTTGGTTTTACAAGTTGGATAAGTCTAAATATCATAAAACATTCAGAGATAGATGAAATCTGACAAAGGAAAAAACACCATAATACTTTTTTGATGATTTAATAAAAAATTATTGGGAATTACATAATAATTTTATATGAGACCTTGTTAGAATTCTATTCCTCATAAGACTTTGAGTATCCCATGTAAGATTTTTATGATGGGTGTAAGAGTTTTTCTGAGATAGTGAATTCACAAAGGAATGATAATTTTACTAACCCATAAGACTTATAATGTCTTATGAGAATTTGGTTATAGACTGAAAACCCCACAAATCATTGAGAAGTATAGAATGCTTTTAGGAATTATAAATCCTTAAAGAAGTCAGAGTATGTTATCTACTTGAAATTTCACAAAGGCATGAAATATAAAAGATACTATAATACATAAAAATATTATGAAATTTGAGTTTTTAAACTAAATTTTTCCTAACATTTAGAAATATTAAATTTTACATTCATTAAAAAAATAGGGAAATGTAGAAAAAATATATTCTAAACAAAAGTAAATAAATTAGTTGATTCATGGAGAGATTTTATTCATTGACTAATATAAAAATAATAGATTGAGATTTATACTAATGTCGAGTTCCATGATATGAGCCATTTTTACACCTTATAATGCATGGTACCACACATACATCGATAAATAATTTAAATGAATTAACACGTGAGGATTTTGTGTAGAAAAAGATGTTGTGATATTAAAATATCAGGAGGAAATATTAAAATTTTTCGGGAGAATTGAAATAAAATATCTTGACATATATTAAATGATACGTGAAATAGAAATATATTAAAGATTTAATAAGATGTTATCACTTCCAAAAAATAAGCAGAAATTTTATAATTTAATATAGGAAAAATATTCCTGATATGTTTCTATAAATATAAATATTTTAGAAGAAGAGGGATAAATGATCTGAGACTCTCAAAACCCTTATACTGCTTATAATATAGAAAAAATTATTATATCAAAGTGGAGACACCAAATAAATTCATGAGAACACATATACGCATCAAAAGAAAAAAAGAAGACCTATGATATATATATATTTTATGGTTTCTGAGAGGTGAAGGAACAGACATTGTTGGTGTGGTGTTGAATCCCTAGAAAAGGTGAGTAGTAGGAACATATTCCTATGACTTGTTATGTCATCACATCATCAAGAGAACTATTGAGCAAGGATGATAAGTCCTAATGATCATCTGGACATGAGAACGTGAATAAAAAAAGGTCGACATGTATATTATATCAGGAGATAAGAGTGGTTGAAGTCTTATTGAATAATGGTTGTGGAGGACATTTGAATAACTATTAGGGGTAGTACAAAGTCCCCATCAAGATATGGCCATATTATTTTTGGTAGATATATTAAACTAGAAAGATTCAATATAAAGAAAAAATTGAGGGGTGGCCACTGTATTCAATTAAGACTAGGAATTTCAAAAAATTGTATATGAAGATATTCATAAGATAATTTTCAGTTTTACTCCAAGTTTTTATAGTGTAAAATCTTGGTCACACAACTTAAACTAAACTAGTAATGAATTAATCCCCCACATTGAGTTTGAGTATTGAAAAAATGAATATTTTATATGATTTTATTTCTTGAAACATTAAGGTAAGGATAAGAGACCCAAGAAGAGTGTATTGAGATATTAGTTGCTCACAAAGGTTGGTTTAAAATTATGAAATCCAAAATATGAAATGAATAACTAATTCATACCTCCACCTATCAATAATCTCATACAACTTGTTAACTTTAGTATATACACTCCCCAACATGAATATATCCATTTTATTTTTGTGTGTCCGGTGTAGATGTTTGGAATTTCAATGGAGACCTTGGTGGACTAGGCGTCGGCGGAGCTTATCCTTACTTAGAGGAGGTGGTACCAGTTGGTGATTATACATGGAGATTGTTCATTATGGGGACCTTTTCACCTCTATTATTAGGTTTGTTTTTCTATTTCTGGTTTTCATGCATGTATATTTCCTTTAATTTTATATTATATATTATGATCTTTTGATCTTTGTGGATCTTAGAGTTGTTACATTCATTATATACATTTTATTGTTTCCCACTTTTTTATATAATGTTTTATTATTATAGTATTCTAGGTATATTAAAAGTAGTCAGGCCTATTCCCAATAATGGAATTTTATTGGTTTCTTTAGGTTTATCCTCATAACATAATGAATAGTAACCCTAGAATACATGAGATAATAACCTTCATATATAATTTATAATTAATTTATAAATAAAAACTGCAACATTTCTTGGAATTATTTCTTCCCTTTAGAATTAGTAAACCACACTTGGTGTACCATAATGGTGATAAAGGTTTCAAGGGGAAAATCGCTTTAGCAGTAATCCATGTGTGTTCCACAAACCACATAAAGATGAAAATGGATCTTTAAATGATATCACTACTAATTAACTTTAATGATTACCATTTATTACAATAAGAAAACCTTATAATCATAAAGGATTATATTGATATCTCTTGTGTTCTTGAGTGGGAGGTAGAGAAAGGATGCACTCCATTCTTGAGATCATTATAGTGAAAATTCTATCTCTAATTTGAGAGTATTCTATAGAGAGTATTATTTTTGAAAAAATAGTCTATTACCCTAGAAATTCTATAATTGAGTTTATATAACTAGGTTATAGAATTAGTAATTTCACGTAATCCCTTGGCAAATCTCAAAATCATTAGTGAACCCTGCATCAAATAATACTAACAATAATAATAAAAATATAATAATTATTACTTGACATGTGTAAAACTAATAGATAATATTAATATAATTTACTAAATAAATAAATTAATATTTATTTACATGATACTAAACATATGATTCCAAAACCCCTCAACTTGATCAGTCAATCCTTCTTAGAAAATTTCAAACATTGAACAATTACTATTTGTTAAAATAAATAAATATCATTATATTGTTCTTTCAATAAATATTTATGTAATCAATATGAACTAAATAATTATTATTCCTCATAAATTGAGAATAATATTGATTATAACATTAAGTTAACATTGAATTTAACTAAGGTTTTGTATATACTTAGTGTGTGACCCTCTAATACCTTTTATTAGAGGCATTATGTTATCTTTACTAAGGTATAATATGGGAATATAATAACACACCAAGACACCCATGGAGGAAAATGTTAATGTGACAATGAAAATAACCTCCCATGAACATCCACTATGAAATATAATCCTTTTTTCTTAATATATCATTAAGTAAGTTGAATCACATATGCCATCAACCTATATTATTTATATATATATATATTAATATATAACTACCCTATAATGAATATTCCAATAAAACAACCATGGATATAGATTTTAATTAGGTAGTTCCATTCTAACTAAAGGTCCATAGATTTTTACTTCCATTAAATTGGAAGGTATAAATCTTTATCTTTACATATTCAATAATTCAATATCACTCGGGGAACATTAAACTTATCCCACATTGTTGTGAGTATATATCATCATCGTTTTTATCAAAACATGTAAGTGTATGACTCAAAATATATATTAATTATAAAATCATGTTCAAGGACAAATAAAACATTTGTAAATAGTAGTATCCAATGATGCATAGAATATGTGAAATTCCAATGAATGAGACCTTTTTTATATCATACCATCTTGGAGATTTACAAGGGAGATATTCATGAGAAGAAGTCTAAATGTATTATAATCCTCTTACCCTTGATGGACCTTATTGTTTTTAATATGTTTGGTTGATGTTTGTTTTAATATATCAATATGTTCTTAGTGAAAGAAGTGGAGATTCTTGGAGGATTTTTATAGAAAAAATGGATTTCATGCTTGATAGGTCAGTCATACCTTTTAAATGTGATGATTAATATGATGACCCTCAAGATAAATAAACTATTAACGGTATGAATTATTTATAGAAAATGATATGGAATCTAAAATGACTAAATATTGATTAAGAATGTCCTAAGGTTCTTGAGAAGTGGTTGATAAGGCCCAGAGTGATTTTTAGAAAATTATAACATACATGTAAGAATAAAATATGCACATGAGACTCAGCCCAGTTGGTGAGGTCTCTCTAAGTATATCCCCGAGACCCAGGTTCAAAACCAGGTGGAGGCATAACTTGGGGGAACTATAGCAGTACAGTAGCAGAAACTGAAGAGTTACTGTAGCAGCCACTGTAGCAGTTACTATTCGGTACTGTAGCAGCTGAAACTATTAACCTTGGGCCACTGGTTTAGTCTTGGAGTCCTTAAGGCCATCAGTCCACCCAAGCCCATCGGGTCAGTAAGTCTTTTGGGCCACCTCAAGGCCCTCAGAGGCACCTGACTTGCAGTTGCATAGATAGATTCTACAAGGAACCACTCCAAAAAAGGAAAGAGCAAGGGCACATCCACCAGAGCAGGGCTAAAAAACATTGTAAGAATGAGAGGGTATGGAATTTTCCATTTGAACCATGCCTGTGCACCCCATGCATATGGACATTCTAGACGAACAGTCATACAAAGGTGGAGATCTGATCACAATGCAGATGCTGGGGAGGATCAGTTCCAAGTAGTCATAGTCTATATGATTTCCTTAAGACCTACTGGCCATGTAATGTCTCTAAGCCTATGGGAAATGAAATTCCTAAAGCCTACGAGCCTTGTAAGGGTTCCCCCTTATCCCTTGAAAGTGGGGTTATCAAGAAATAAATAAAAAATAAGGCCTTCAGGCCATTCAGTCTGTAAGGATAAAATAGGGTTTTTATAACTTATGTAAAGGTAGATTCACATTTATAATGTCTACATAATTATAATGTGAAATGTACACTACCTATGTAATGTTAGTTCAAGTGATATGTATAAGTAATGATGATATCCAAGAACTGGGTAAAGGTATTTATTTTGGCTATATAATGGTTGATCAATACCCATGTAAAAGAAAATAAATAATCATACAACAATGTAACGGTAACCTATTAAATCCATTGAATGTATAAAGGTAAAAAACCAATTATTAAAGTAAGGTTACACTAAAATTCAATTTAAATGTATGATAATCCCTACATAAGGGTAACAAGACCTATGTAAAGGTTATCTTGAATTTTTGGAAGATGCATAATCATAAACTTGTATAGTCCATGAAGGTAACATACTAAATGTAAACAATATTTCAAGGCCAATATAATATTCAATAATCCATGTAAAGGTGAAATGTAGAATTCTTTTATGAATAATTTTTAAGATATTTAGATTTCTTATTTTGAATAAATGAATAATTTATTGGATTAAACCTAATGATGTTAACTAAACTATGATTTAAGATTCAAATATTATGATAAAAAATGATCATAATTCAATTTTAAATTCAAATATGATGAGGCAACCAACCAAAAAGACCTACTATGAGATATACATTGTTCAATGATTGACCAAACCATGAGAGATCATTAGCAGAGATGATAACATCATGTAAAAGAAAAATAAAATCAATTTGAAACTGTGATATGATGAAAATATAAAAATGAATAACATGCGTGGGCCACAATATAGTGAATGAAGTTTTAGAAGTGATGTAAACTAGTGGGAAATGAACAACTTGACTACATAATAGTATTTACTGGGAGACTATTTTGAGAAGCACTCGATGCTAAAGGATTAGGTATGTATTCCACATAAAAATAAACATGCATGTTAATTGATTAATTCAAGAATTAAATTTCACATGAATTCATGTGATTTGATGAATAAAAAATTCATGAAAGAATAATGTGGTTACAGAATTTAAAAAATATATATTTATGAAGTGGTGCGATCTATTGAGAAGATGAATCTGTGCTAATTTAGATACCACATAGAAGAATTATTCATGAATTTAAAGAGATTCCAATGATTTTATTAAAGATAATATTTAATATAATACCTGTTTTAGAATTTTCGAGTCATTATAGCATACAACAACCAGTTTAAATGAAAATTAACTAATCCACTTGGATATTTGATGAGTAAATAAGAAGTAAAAATAACTACTAAAATTTATAGGATATTAAACATGAAATAATTTCTTTAAATAAATGAGACATAATATCCATGTATTATTTTATGAATATAAATTCATGTAGTTACTGAAGAAGACTATGATTTTGAGGTTTTATTCACCTTGATAAATATTATTAGACCTTAATAATTTATTGTGGTGAGGATAGATAATATTCTAAAGATAAGTGACCATTCACTGAGAATAATAACTACTGCTCATGTATTCAGAAGAAGGAGGTGGTATTAGATCATTCAAGATCAGTGTGAGTTTTGAGACCAATAGTTCTAATCATTATTCATTGTTTATTATGATATTGAGGGATGTACATGTGTAGATAAGATGACCTATATGTTATATAGGAGGAATATAATCAGAATTTTCAAGTATTTCTATGATGGATCATAATTGATAGAAATGTTAAGTCTCTTTTAGTGGATTATGGAATCTATGAGAACATAGTGGATTTTATGTTGGGTGAAAATTGTTGAAGAAAATATAGTGGGATCTATGTTTATAGGACTAGATTATCCTTCATTGTAAGAAATTATTTAATATAAGTAATATTTCATATCAGGAGGCATAACCAACATGTAAAGGCAAATGCTTTTCTATTTAACCTTATAAATACAGTGTGAAAAACTATTACATATTATTACTACACATGAGATGAGTTTGTGAGAATTATTTTACTAGATCAAGAACTTTAACCCATTTGAGAAGTCGAATTTTAAAATAAAATAATTCATAAAAGTAAGACCACTGATTCATCCTCTCTAATTATTCCATCTATCTTGGGATTCCATACGTGGTATTAGAGCACCAGGTCACCTTTAAATATCCAAAAAAGTTTTTTATATGAAGAATCTCAATTCAGTTAACAACCAAGGAGTACACATCATTGATGGTACGATTTATCAAAGTTAGAGGAATATGATACTACCCTACCCCCTTTACTTGTCTTGGAAGTTAGGGATTCTAATATAACAGGATTTCTACATATTATTTAAGGTTATTCTAAGACCCATACAGAAAATATAAATATGAAGATGGATGGAAAATACCAAAATTATTTCTTGTTTAATCTATCTAAAAAAGAATATTCAAAGGAAATATGCCATGGATTTTCTAAATAAATTTTGGGAAAATTAAGAAACATTTTTTAGTGAAATATCAATGTCAATGAATCCATACTACTATTTTTTAGGACCATGTATAAAGATATTAATATGGATGATGATGAGAATATAGATAAATATTTTACCAAGGTAAATTAAATAGTTTTCAACATTCAAGGATTTGGTATAATATTGAGGATTCAATTATTATTAATAAGAAAATGATAAATTTCATAAAAATATTTGATCATGGTTTTTATTTATTGGACATGAAATATTTGACCTTGGATTAAGTACAAAATATCCCTATAACCTATGAAATGAGGAGGGATCCATCATTCAAAAAAAACCAATGTTGAAATATCCTTTTAAGCCATGTGAAAAGGGATAATCAAAGAAGAAGAAGATATATAATCAAGTAATTCATAAGAGGAAATAACTGATGAATATATTTTAAAAATGATATCACTTTTACCAAATATATTCAATAAGGGAAAATGGAAAGGAAAAGGTAATAAATTTAGGAGATGTATACTTTTGATGGTATTGGTCATATCGAATAACATTTCCCAAAGAAGTGGGTTGAATAATCTGATTACGATGATGAGGATGGGAAATAACAAAATCAAAATATATGTAAAAATAAAAAGAAATAAATCATTAACAAAATAAGAAGTTTAATAAGAAATAAGGGACAAGAAAACTAATGTTATTCATTAGATTTTGAGGTCAACTTGTTTTCTTATGATGATAAAGGATCTGATTCATTAAGTAATGATGATGAAGGAGAAAAAAAGACTAAGATTTAGTGGGAACGTAAAGAAAAGTTTTAAAATTGTCTTGTTCATATTCGATAGCTCAATAAAGAAAATAAGAAGATGGAGAAAGAGAAAAATAAGCTGGACACTAAAAAGGAAAAGTTTGAAAAAAATAGGAGCCTGATATAAATAAATAATCCTATGTTTATGAGATCAATATGGAAATGTTAAAAATATATAAATATGAAAAAAAATTGTGTGATATTGAATAAAAATCGGTTGTTAAATAAAAGGATCTATTTGAGAAACAATCCATATAACCAAAAATTCAGTTTAGGTTGAATAAAGTTATAGAATAATTCAAGAAGTGTAAATAAAAGGATATTTATCACAAGATTATGATAATTAAAGTCAAAAGGAATAAGTCAAATATACTCCTAATCAAAGTCAAAATAGATATTTAATTTCTAATAGCACATAAGTTAAAAACAATATGATGAGGTTTGGACTGAGAAGATATAGAGTCATTCATCCACATTAAATAAGTGAAATATGTGGCAATAAAACCACATTCCTTTTATGAAAATAATTATTGATTTGAATAAATATATACCTAACTTAATTATGCACAATTTTTATTTCAATATCAACGATGAAAATTTATAGGTTTTTACTATTTTTGTTGGAGGGTTAGATGATAAAATTTTCCTTACTAGTATAATATGGTTTTTAATGAAGAGGTAAGAAAAATGGGGGTGTTTTGGTGAAAATGTAAGAAAAACTTAGAGAAATAGATTTTTACTGGATATGCACTAAGTCTATCAACTCAAAATAGATTTGATTATTTACATGAATATCGTGATAGATGTGGACTAAAAGGACAAAATCCCAAATAATACAAGACTATGATACCAAGAGAAGTCACCCATGATTAAAAATGGAAGAAAATTCGTAAGTGTATGGTATAAATGTCATAAAATGTTTAGAAGGTTGATCAATCATGTGAAAAATAAAAATAATCCAAACATGTCAAGAAATAATGAATAATTGATAAATAATTATATGCTCATGATAAATGAATGAAAGTGAGCTTGAATGAGAATTCATCCATATTTAATTGATTAAAAATACAAGGAAAGACTTATGAGATATATAAGTAAGCTAGAAATGATTCAAAGGACTATATGAGCATCTTAACAGCCCTATAGAAAATCATGAAGATGTTGATGTAGGTATAAAAAAATAATGTTTCCTTAACATATAAAGAGAAGAAAACTATTTCAAATAATGAACAAGTTTATGAAAAATGGATGATTAAATAACCTATTGAGGTCATTAATAAAAATAAAAGTGATGATATTGGGAATAAGAATAAGAAATGGTTGAGAAATAACTCTTAGCCTAAATATTTCTTATAATGGAATAAATAGGTCCCTCCTTACTGCATAATATTCTTGTTTATCTATGTTAATATGAAAGGAATTAAAGGAGAAGATTGGTTCTCTTACTTATTGGATAATAAAAAACCAAATTATTAGGGAGTTTCCTAACTACTATGATGATAAAGTACTAAGTTATTCCCTTTAGGGGGAGTATACTTTAGGAAGAATTCTAAAAAATATCATTACATGCGAATATAGAATTTATGGACATACCCATGAAATATAATGAATGAGGTATAAAAAAATACACTTACAACACTTGATATGATTATATTGACTCCATATATTATAGTGGAGTGTTGGATGAAGAAAATATGAGTCCAAGGGCGTTAATTTTCACTTGAATTGTTTTTATGTTTTGTAGAGATGTGTGATGGTAACATTTCTAGCGATAAATATATTTTTAATATCCCCTAGAATAATATCTAGAGCATGATATCACATGTATTTGATTTATAGATAACATATGAAACCTTGGTTATTTCTCTATTATTTTTTCTACATCAGGTTTTCCCATATATACATATAGTGTAATAATTAAAGGATCTATTATAAGAAATACATATTATGTCATTCTTCTCTAAATGAAAGAAATGATTGTCATTCATATTTGAAAAGAGATAAGAGTAAGTTATTTTATAATAGTGAAATAAAGAGGATGATATGAGAAGAACCAAACTTTGTTCCATTACATTTGATATTCAATAAGGGGGAGAGATAAATGAGAACACCTAAATAAATGGGAGCACATATTTATTTATATTTGCATGGTGATATTAACTACAAACATAAAGGGGGATATTGTTGTATTGAATGTGTTTGGTTTCATATGTTGTCAATATGTAAAAATTATCATAGTGTAATAAGTGGTGATGATTAGAGGATTATTATGGAAATAATGGATGAAATTATTGATAAGGAAATCCAACCTTTTAAATGTGATGATATTTAATCTACATGAAACTACTGAGGGTGAGAATGTTTTCTAATACATGTGATTGAATTTAGAAGGACTCAAGATTGATTAAGAAAGGCCAATGGTGTTTGCGAAGTCGTTGAGAAGGACCTACTTTTTTTTAGCATATTTCAATATATTGGTAAGGGTAAAATAATATTTCTATACCCGTCATAAATATAGCTTCATATTTATGAAAAATTTGTATGGTTAAATAGAAATATTTATTACCTATATAAAGGTATATTATACATTGTTTATAAGTAATGGATACATTTAGACACTATGTAAAGGTATTTATACTGGTTGTGTAAAGGATGATCAGTTCTTATGTAAAGAAAAATTAATAATCCTCCAACTATATAAGGGTAACCCTTAAAATAAAAAGGATGCATAAAAAATTAAAAATAAACTTTATTGTCTATATAAGGGTGCACCAACCATCTATGTTAACCTACTAGAATCCCTCCATAAGGATAAGGATATATACATAATGGCCAATTTGGAATTTTGGAAGATGCATAAAGTTAAACCAGCATACTATGTCAAGGAAACTTTATAACCCTAAAGGATATTTAAAGTTCATCTTTATATTCAATGATTTATAGAAAAGTGAAATAAAGAATTCTTTTAGGGAAATTTATGAGATATTCATAATACTTATTCGAAATAAATAACATTTTATTTAAGTAGATATACTGATTATGATTGAAATGTGATTCGTGATTCAAATATCATGATCCAAAAATTATTATAATTCAATATGAAATTCAGTGTTGATAAGGTTCACATGGTAAGATAACCTATCATATGAAGTAAGCTGACAGATAACCATAAAAGACCTTCCATGAGTTCTACATTGTTGGATGATTTAATTCATGATGATAAATAAGTAATAGAGAACATGAATTCACATAAATGTAAAAGAAACTTGATTGGAAATTTTGAGATGATGAAAATTGAAAAATGGAATGCTTGTGCAGTCCATTCCATAGTTCATGGTGTTTTAGAAGTTATGATCACCTATGAGAAATCGGGAACTTAACCATGATATAATGAATAATAGCAAAACATTTTAAGAAGTGATCAATGTCGAAGGATGATATAAACACTTAAAATCACAATATGTATCCATGAGAATTGATTTATTCAAGAATGATGTTTTACACAAATGTATGTGAATTGATTGAAAAATATAAAATCTACATAAGAATAATGATTCCATAGAATTTAATGGTTATAGATTTATGAAATCATGAGACCTGTGGAGAAGATGAATTTTTTGTAATAGAGATTTTATGCAGAAAAATGATTCATGAGTATTAAGGGACATAAATGATTTTATAACAGATGTCACTTATGATAATTTTTTTTTTGAGATTTTCCAAGTATTCTAGTCATTCCATAAATACTTTAAATGAAAATTAACTAGTCCTCCTAGAGATTAAATGATTTAAGAAGAAAAAGAAATGGATACTAAGATTTATAAAATATTATAAATATAATAATATCTAGAAATAATTGAGAAATAATAAGAATGTAGTATTATATGAATATATTTTCATCTAGTTATCCAATAAGATTATGATTTTTTAGGTTTTATAATCCTTGAGAAATATTCTGAGATCTCAATAATTTCCAATATCAACGAGAGAAAAGAATATAATGTTTGGTGATCATTCCTTGGAGATAAATAAAATACAATTAATAATTTTAAAAAAGTTAGAAGACTCAGATCATTCAAGATCTGAGTGAGTATCCTGAAAAACAATTCTAATCATTTTTGGTTTTTATTATTGATGTTCTTGAAGGCGGTATACATGATAACTTGTTGATCCATCTACTAATGGAGGAGGAATATCATCAATAGGATCGAGTTTTTTATACTAGATAATCATTGATGAAAATTTAAACACCCTTTCATTTGATTATGGAAGTCTTTGTAATAGATTGAAATCTATGTTGGGAGGAGATTAATAATGATAACATAGTTGGGTCTGTGTTGATAGGATTGAACAATTTGTAGTTTTAATGAATTATTGAAGATAGTAGTGAATCCATATTATGGGGTATAACCGACATTGAAAATAGTATTCCTTTCATCCAAAACTTGTAAATACCATGTTATGATCTATTCTATATTATTTTTGTACATGATGTGAGGATGTGAGAAATATTTTAGTGTATTGAGAACATTAACTAGTTCAAGAGGATGAATTTTAAAAGATGAAAATTCCTAAAATGAAGTGTGTTAATTCACCCCAAACTTAGTGGTCTATACGTCATGGAGTTATATAGCCTATATAATATATGTTTAGTTAGATTATTTCATTCATCAATAGAATATGTGTTTAAGAAAATCGTTATTTCACTTCAAGGTTCTCATCATAACAAGTAACTTCTATGACCTTTCGATGATACATATATTTTAAGAACATTTTCACATTAAAAGAACATATAATAATATAAATCATGTTATAAAGTATTTATTAATATTAAAGACCATGAATATATTGGTAATAAAAAGTATAAATTAGCTGTTTCTAGGGTTTTAATTCTAATAGAGTCCCACTTGGACTTGAACCAACTGTTGAATTTCAACATGTTAACAATCACATAATATTCATGTTTCTTCTGAGATAAGGATTTAGTCCTCGGGTATTCCATGTTCTCATTTGTGAAAACTCCAATTACTAAAACTTAACCCTTTAATAAAAATCCCTTATGAGGTTATAATTTTGAATTACGTTCTTCATTTTTTTATTTTACCTAGGCTCCTTAGTGAGGGCCACCCCTATAATATTATCACAACACAATGTGATAGGGTTTTTACTTTTAGGAACTACATAGATCTCTTGTATAAAGAGGTGTATCCAATTTTTTATTTACCTATATAAATAGCTATATAATAATTAGAACCTACTATTGAAATGGAGACCACTACTTATTTTAAGATCATACAGCTCACATCCCTTCCATTGAGAGTGAGAACATAAACTAATGACAATTTCAAATCATCTTGATCTATCTGGAAATGAGTATATGTATGTCTCTTTATGAGTAGTTCCTATTCTCCTCCACAAACCTAGAAAATATCTTTAATATTCCTTATATACTTTATGATAGCATGGACTAACATCTAATGGTTTTATTCTGGTTCTACTTGATATCTTCCTACCATTCTCAAGGTATAGTTAACATTAATCTTGGTACATAACATGATATACATGCTTGATCCTATAACGGATGCATACAGAATTTTAGTCATCCTCCATCACTTATAATTCATTTTAGAAGACATTTTATTATAGATATGTATACCATGTTACATAGGAAACAAATCTGATTTTATATATTTAGATACTGAATATTTTTAGTATCTTATCAATTTATATACCCCAACATATTCCATACATCCTATTAGATCTATCACATATGATCCTGATCCCTAAGATATATGATGCTTCATCTAATTTCTTTATAAAGTAGATAGTGTTCAACTATGTATTAGATAATAGTAACACTAGTATCTCGTTTCTAATATATATTATTTCATCAATATATACTACTGAGAAAACAACTACACTCCCACTAAACTACTTATAAACATAGGGATCCGAGTAAATATTTAGGAAATGAAATTCTCTTATGGCTTTATCAAAGAATGTGTTCCATGATATGGATTATTTATTTAATCCAAAAAATGGATCTCTACTACATACATATCTTACTAAAATCACCTATATTCATAAAATACTTTTTTGTTTAGACATACATCTTCTATGAGGTTTATATTAAGGAAAGTGGTTTGGAAATTCATCTATAAAATATCATAATCATGGGAATTTATTATGTAAGTAGAGTTATGATGAATTTTAGAATAAAAACTGATGACAAGTTTTCATCATAGTTTATTCTATAAAATTGATTAAAACCATTTTTCACTAAAATTTCTTATATCTACTAACTTTACTTTCCATTAATATTGAATACCTATTTACACCCAACAAGATTTACATATACTAGTGGATTGACCCATATCAAAACATGGTTATGGTACATTAAATCCATCTCAAAATTCATGGAATCATGATATATTTTATCTTTTGAGATAATTACTACCCCTTTAAAGGAAATTGGTTTATCATTATCAACAAATAACGAGTAACTATATTTAGTGATAAAAACCCATATCTATTCGGTTCTCTGACCTCTCTAGTGGTTCTATACAATACTTGTATCTCTAAAACAGTCTTTTCCATATTGTATTGGGGGATTTTTTTCCTATTCTAACTCATGTGTATCTCTACCATAAAATTCATCAAATTCGATCTTCCTCCCACTATCTCTTTTGAATATGTGCTCCCTCTCTAGAAGCAGTGTATGTATTGCTTCTCATACCTTATTGTCTGAGGAGTTGTATAGATAATATCCCCTTATTTCCTTAGAACATCATATAATGATAAAAAAACATTCTCTAGAGTTATAGTTTTTTCTATATGTAGCCTTAACAAACACCTCATAACCCTATGAACGTAAATCCCATACCATTAAATTATTTCCATACATTAAATCATTATGAATTATGTTTTACATATCAGTTGGAATGTGGTTTATTGTGTATTCCATAGTTTTTAATTCATATCCATAAAAGGATAATGGAAGATCTACATGGATCATCATCTACATCACCATGTATAAAAATGAAATGTTCCCCCTTTCACTAACACCATTCCATTGGGGTTTATAAGGATGAGAGTGTTGAGATAGAATCCCAAAATCCCTCAAATATTTGAGGAACTCTTGGTTCAGATATTCTCCAACTTGATCTAATAAAATTTTATTTTCTCTTCTTACCAAGATGATTCTCTACTTCATTCTTGAACTCCTTAAATTTATAAAAGGATTCAAAATTATACCTCATTAAGTGAACATATTCATATCAATTCATGTCATAAATAAAAGTAATGAATCATGAGCATCCGCCTCTATCTTCAATGGAAAAATTTCCACACATATCTATATAAATTAATTCAAGAATATTTGTGGCCCTTTTACCCTTTATAAAAAATGACAGTTTAGTAATTTTTCAACACAAATAATCATGACATTCATAAATCAATTTTAATTCAAAAGATTCTAAATACACATCCTGATATAATTGTTCAAGAGTTTATTATTTACATAACTAAGTTAGTTATTCTATAACAGGGTGTGAAATCAATCTGATGAACTTGATTCAATATTGATTTATATCACTTAGTTTTCAAATTCAAGCACATAAAGGCAAGTACCAAGGTGTTCCATACCATAAAAATGAATTCTTTATAAAAATAGTATCATGTACTTCCAAATTTAAATACAAATTCATCCATGTCTACACTCAATAGAAATATAATGTTTTTAAACACTTATCATGTAATAACAATTATTCAAAACTAAAATAATTTATGTTAGAAAATTAAGGTGGTAGTCTCATATATAGATTGAAATAAGTTTTTCTCTTCTTATAGCTCGTTGATCCACATCACCTTTTGAAACCTTCCTAAATCTATATGGTTCCTATTATTGGATAAAAATGTAAGCTCCAAATAATTTATCTAATAATCAAATTTTAGATATGGATAAGTTATATTTGATAAAAAACACACATGAATCTTCCTCTTGCTTTCTCACTGTTGTTCAATTCCTCTTCTAGTGTCCTTTATAAACACATAGAAAAAAATTAACTTCTTTCATTTTTTTTTCTTATAGAGACTCCTTTTATTGGTTGGGAAGTCAATCGAAGGATAAGTAATGTAATTATTATTAGGGACCTTTTCCATTACTTTCTTCTTGTTCATTATATGGAATCCAGGTTTTTCATTCCTTATATTTTTATCATCTTCACAAATCATTATAATAATAATGGGGAGGGACCCCACCATATATTTTAGATTATTATTATTATTATTTTCACTGAAATTTAAATATTATATTATTGAAGAAATCACTTTTAGCGGTTTAATGGGGACTCAAACATTTAAAAACAAAAAAAACAATAATTTTTTCATAAGACATCACCACATTTTACAAGAATAAATTTTAAAAATAATTTACTTGGATGTAATGTATTTGATCTTACCCTATTTGAAGCCACAATCTAGGTTCGGTCATGGGAGGAATTTAGTCACTCAATTGAATAAATATCTAGTTTGACACATTATGTAAATGGATTTATCTGAGTTAACTTGTAAAATCTCCCTAGTCTATCCCCTCTCGGAGAGGGGAGGGGAATTATGCATAAGAATGGTTCCACCTCATTTCTAGAAACTGATTTCTGAGAATTATAACTACCACCCCATTCTAAAGAATCCATAAAATTTTCCACACGAGGCCTATTTGAAGGGATATCAATATAAGAGTTTAAATTACCCTTCCACTAATTTTATGATTCCATCCTAGGAAAATCTATGATTTTAATTACTTCCCTACCTTCCCCACAACATTGAAGATAAGTGAGATGCTTTTCTCCATGATTGACCAGGTCAACTATCTAGTATGAGGAATAATTGTTTCTAATATTCTCCCTCATCCCTTGTTAGAGAGTAAAACCACCATCATAAACCATATGATTTTCCCATTTATTCACCATAGAGATTTGGGGATCCTTTGAAACTGAACCTGTCACCACAATATCTAGTGACGGGAAAACATTCCCAACCCCTCTACTTGAAAAATTCCCTGAAGACACATTTGGAAGGGGAAGACCACACTCTTATTGTGAGGAGGAAACTTTGTAAACCTAGTGATAAACCCATTAGACTCCACCCCATATACATAGGATAATAGTGATAACTCTAGGTAACTTGAGAGGAGAAATTTACCTCCCTCTAATCCCCTTCCTTAGCTCATTCCTCAAGTAGAGCCACAATAATATTCTGTCTGAAACTTAAGAGGAAAGTGGTATTCCAGAGTGAATCTTAAAAAGAAGAGGAATCCACACCTGAACAACTATTGGATCCTAAACATAAATATCATCCATAGATTTGTACTCATCCACACCAAAATCTTGATACGAGGAATGACCTCTATGAAGATTTCCTACATGCTGATGGTATTGGGATTTTCAATTCCCTTGGAGAAAGAAAATAGGGCAAAAACCAAAAAAAACTTATTACTGATCCATTTCAAAATTCCCAATGTAACGAATAATTTTGACTATATGAGGATTGATTGATAAACCTTCTCCAAGATTCCAAATGAAGAATACCTTGGAGTTATCATATCAGTTTTGTCTATCCTTCTCTTAATAGAGATCACATTGGTGAGACAATGTCACAAACCAGATCTGGTCACCATCAAACTGGCACCAAACCTGGCCCGTGTGAAGGCCCAAAGGGTGTTCCTGATCCCCAAGGGCTGGAACAAGTGCCTGGGTATCATAAAATGATGTTTGGGAATGATTTACCCAAGTGTATAAACATTAAACAACAAACAAAGTCAATAAAATGAATCTGGATTTTTCAACTAAAACCATCTTTTACAAAATTCAGAACTGAATTACATCTTTTAAAACAACTCAACAAGACTATAAAAAAGGTACGAAATCACAATTAAACAGCCCATGAACTTTCATGGAAAGGGGCACCACCCTCAATCCATCTCCAGAAAACTTCACCACCAAGGACAGGCTAGAAACCAGAACCACTGGAACTGAAAACTGTATCCAAACCCGAAACAAAAAAATAACAAAATCTACTTACACCCAAGGGTGTAAGTAGGGTGTGAGACAATTACCAGTAGGATACAACCACTAAAATATTCCATGTGATAAACATTCAAAGACAAAAAGCTTGAAAGTTTTCATAAAATGAAAATGCTAGTTACAATTTCTAAAAGATGAAACTAAAAAACAGTTTTCAAGTGGGCTATCATTAAGAATCAACACTTTTAAAAATAATTTCTACACTACTGAATTTTCCATCCAACTATACCGTATGCCGACGGTAAGTACAAAGTAAATAATGAGCACAAGAAATAGGAAATAACCTCTAGGCGCTAGCTCGTTCTGGGTCCCAGGTACCTCGTATCTCGGTGAGAGTAACCATCACAATATATGTTCTTGTGCACGAGCCACTAGTAGGTAACATACCCATAACCTAGTGGTCCCCAATAATCATAATCATAGTTTACTTAGTGTTTTAAGTGTCAATCTTGCTAAGTGAAACTGAGGCCAAACCCCGCGAATTCACTAGCATACTAGTACACGTCCACCCACCTAGATACCTGGGTTTTCCCTTTGTGCTCAAACAAGTTCAACAAGCCAAGAAACATATTTTTCACATAAAAATATCACTTCCACCTCACACATTAACCAAACATCACCATGTACATCACAAAAGTCACAAATTCCTCTTTTCATTGAAATGCATTTTGAAATCAAACTCACACCAAAAAAAGACCACATACTTTATGCATAACTTTCACAATTCAACACATCCTATAAAAATTTTATAAAGTCCCTAAAAAAATTCTAAACATCACATAACAGAACTATTCACATTTAAAATGGCTCATTTTAAAGTATAAACCATCCAAAATAGTTTTCCAATATGGTTTCTCCTCTTACATAAATCATTAAACCACTCCAAACTTTCATAAAACAATTCTAAATAGCGTACCAAAGCTTTTCAAATAAAACCCATTTAAAAACCATATTTCAAGGACAAAATCACACCAATACAAATTAAAAACAGAATTGGAATCCCCAAAAACATTTATTAAACAACCCACATGTGTTATACAAACACCTCAAACAATTGCACAAAAGATCCACATGAAACACACACGTTTTCAAAATCACTTTCAAGAAGTATAATAATGTTTTACACCTTAAACCCTTAAAAAACACATTAAGACCTAATGGCACACCAATACCCCACCAAATACGAATTTTCATCCCAAACAAGATTTTTTAAAACAAATTCATATGTTATAAAACAATCCCAAACAATACCCAAAGGGTTACACATGAAAAACACCAAATTTTAAGCTAAAATGAAACTATAAAAATAAATGCTTAACCAAATCCAAAATAAACAATTTTTGCACCACACAAAACATATTATAAAAATTTATAATATGTAATTCAATCAAACTAACTCATCTAGAAATGATTACACACGGAATCACCTACTGGAAGTGTCAAATCCCACAAAACTTGGTTCGAAGCGTCAACCGCACAACCGCCACACCACAAGGAAGATAAATTCAGACCTAGATCACAATATTTGACCACAAATAAACCAAATGAAACCCTAGGATCAAATACTAACTTCTGGAAATTTTAGAACATAATGAAAGAGAGAGGAAACCCTAAGGGAAAAGGAAGAAACCAAGAAGGAATCACTTACCCAAAACAATCCTGAAAAAAACGACCCAAAATCGACTAAAATATGAATTTTAAAATAGATAACAATTTAATGGATATTATAACAAGAATGATAAGGTCATGTAAGAATTGGAATGGGGGAAAAAGAGTAAGAATAGAAGGAGTTATGAAAGGATCAATTTACCTCACCAAATCTGGACGATTTCTGAAATACATAGAAGTTTTGACCATTTTCGCGATTCTATCGAGCTCCAAATTGTTGGAGGAGGGCATGGGGGCGCGCCTTAGGAATGTGGTCTTGGGTGAGAGTTGGAACCACCTAAACAACACAAATAGTGAAGGAGATATTAAATAATTAAACTTTATTTTTAATGCAGAAAATGGGCCTTCGGGCAGGCCCAATTCCTTAACTAAAAACCCATATCCACCATGATTATGGATTTATAAATGGTACAAATAAATATTGTGGTATAATATGTCAGGGTATGACAATTAGGAATTGGAATGGATGAAAAATTGTGAAAAGTGAAGATGTTATAAAGGAACCAAAATTTATTTTTAAATCTGGAATTAGGCTCACGGTTTGGCCCAATTCATAAAAACTCACCCATTCCTCCATAAATGCTTAGGAAACCCTCAAAACAAAGCATGAATGGGAATTAAATGAAATTTAACTTTAAAATAAGTCATATATGTGACAATTCTCCCCACCATGAAAACCTTCCGCACTGGAAAGTCACATCAAGGACAAAGCAACAACCAAACCCAACTAAGAAACCAAGAGGTACACCTTTGCCAGGTTTCACCCCCAAAGGCCAAAACACCTCCAGTGATCAATTAAGGATTACTATCACAACCAAAACATATACCAATTTACTGAAATGATCAATCACGTTCATATTATATCCCAAAAGAAAACTCCTCAAACGCTATCCGAATAAGACTCAAGCAATTCACCCAAACGAACAATAACATTGAACAAGGCTACACTTACCTTACTTTAACTAATCCATTGGGCGCTCTCCAGTCCCAATGTTTACCCAAGAAAGATGTTGGTAGCTAGATAGCTCTGAAAAAGACTATCTACACCAATCCAATACCATGGATAAATGTAAGTTACTGGTACGAGGGGACACAAATACGCTCCCCACCATAAGAGACAACCAATATTTTTTTTCTAAGACAAAAATAGGACACTAATAAGGGGAGGCCTGAACGGAATCCCTGGTACATAGGGTATACTTCCATTCAAAATTTCTGAAGGAATATACATGAGAATCATATTGGTTCTCCCCACTATAAGAACCAACCATCTTAACCGACTAGCTTGTGCCGACACAAAAAAAACCCAAAAATTTCAAGATTTGGGAAGGTCGCACGGTTAGTCCACACAGTTTGTGAAACCATGAACTAACTGTGTTGATCAATATTTCTGTATGGATTATAGGTACATAGTCTCTCTTAATCGTTCACAAACCATGTGCTCAGCCTGTCTAGCCAATTTTCTAACCATTCTCCAAATACTCAGTGGAAACCAAAGGGGGAGGTAATGAAATTGGGCGATGTCATGGGTATAAGGCCCTCCACCTATTTCCATCAAAAATGAAAAACATAAGAATGATAATGAAACCATATGTTTAAACACTTCATATCTTTCATATTTAGGATAGTACTTTGCACAAGGGTTTAAATGACCCTATGATTTCCCATGACTACGAGCCATCTTCTCTCCGAGACCTATGGCTGGAGCTCAAACGATTGAATCATCTCCGGCCTCACAGTTAGTATTTGGAATCCCACTGAATGAGAATTCTTCTTTAGGTGCCACCAAAAACTACACCACAATCCCAGATAAGTTTTCTAGACATAACACATTCCAAACTCACTTTACCATATCCTGATATTTCACTGAAACGAGGGATAAGAAGATGCCCACACATCACACCTTGTTTCTTCAGGTGAGAAAAAATAGATGTAAAGAACACCTACACTCACATTCCTCTAAAATGGATGATTTTGATGTTTTTACAAGGGAGACATTCACCCAACATAACATGGACTCTCATAGGATTTCACTACTTTCACCTATATAGTCAAACGAGCACATGACATCTTAAGGCATCACTGAACATGACCATTGCGACTGATATAAACAATGCATGGAGAGGGCCTTATACAACATCCCCAAACAACACATAATTATAGAAAGTGGCCACAATATCTTCTCATGACCAGATTTCCCACACTGTTAGTTTATTGTGAACTCTTTCTTCGAAGAGACTACGAAGGACTCAGAGGCCCTCTTAGACACTATCCATACTGACAACCCCAGACAACTTCCACCTTCAACGAATCAGGTTGCTTAAGAAACTAAGGTCTCTTTTAACCATCCACGAGCACTGTTCCACAACAAGAGGATCCAAAAAAACCAAGGATGTAAATGGTGTAGACTCATTCTAAAAATCTCAAGAAAATATTCCTTACATTGATCAACTGGAGGATTTTCCAACAACGAAACAATCCGAGTTTCACTTCAGTTGTGCACTAACCATAAATGGGGGCATACCTTATCCAACGGGAGAGCCCAAGGACCCAACCAAGATGGTCCGTTGGTCAAAAAAAACATAAACCAGATCCAAAAACATGAAGGTAATCACTATAAAGGTGTCCCGAAACATATCTCAGAGGAGACTACTAACCGGTCCTTCTACCCAGCTTACCGACCAAACATAAACCCAAAACGCAGTTCAAATAGGAGGGGTTATTGGACTAAAAAAACAACCCACAAAAACAACATTTTCAAAAACCCATAATACAAACCATCCCAAACTATTCATCAAGACATCATGTTTTTCTTTAAAACCATTTCTTTGAAAAAAAATGGTTCAGCGGTAAGAGTATCGACCAATGGTACCCCATGGGCCTCACACATGCATGTTTTTGTGCCACACCAGACACCCTCCTCATATCCGTCCCGACACTCATCCAGTTGTTCCATCAACCATACATCATCCCATATAACCCCATGCATGTGGTTGCTAATGGAAATACCAAAGGTTAAAACAAAAATTCTTTCCACTTTTCAAAACCAAAACGGTTAACCAACACATCCTTTTTATCAAAACCGCTAACCATGAGATTTCAAATCCCAATTCGAATATTCCTAAAATTTTCAGAAATACACAACCTTTTATAACAGAACTCACATTCATGTTATTCAAATAAATTTCATAACATCTGATCCCATTAAAACACCCTATGATTGTTTAGAAAACTCTATTGGAAACACTTTTTCAAAACCAACTTCAATACAGTTTCTGCCTTCAAAAGAGGTGAAATCACACAATTCTCCATTTCAAAATAATTCTGAATATTCAGTTCCAAAATTTCATAAATCATACCATTCCATCTTTATTTGAAAATCATTTCACAAAAACATTACACTTCTTAAAACCAAGTCACCTTAAAACCAAAGTGCAAAGATTTCAAAACTAAAGCAGAAAACAATGCGAGAGGAAACTAGTTTTAGTGGGTGACTTTGAAATATGGTTGGAAACCATATTCCAATCACTTCACTATTACAAAGAGTGTTCTAGGGAATATCCCCAGCTCCACATGGCTTTCCAGGCCCGGCGAGCTCACTGAGACTATTAACCCAACTCTCTTTTCATTTCCCCTAATCATCATTAAACCAAGAAAACCAAAGGACTATGAAAGGTCCCGACTTCCCCTGGAGACCTCAATCCCATCATGAGGTGTGGTGATCAGCCACACTACTCATAATTGAAACTCCGAGTCCCAAAATTCCTAACTCCAGACTATCCCGACTGTTCCCCAAATAACATGACTCAAAGGGAGCGAACCTCCTCTGATACCATTTTGTCACGAACCAGATCTGGTCACCATCAAACCAGCACCAAACCCGGCCCGTGCCAAGGCCCGAAGGGTGTTCCCAATCTCCACTGGCTGGAACAAGCGCCCAGGTATCATAAAATGATGTTTGGGAACTATTTACCCAAGTTTATAAACATTAAACAACTAACAAACTCAATAAAACGAATCTGGATTTTTCAACTAAAACCATCTTTTACAAAATTCAGAACTGAATTACATATTTTAAAAAAACTCAACAAGACTATTAAAAAGGTACGAAATCACAATTAAACATCCCAAGAACCTTCATGGCAAGGGGCACCACCCTCAATCCATCTCTACAAAACTTCATCACCAAGGACATGCTAGAAACCTGAACCACTGGAACTAAAAACTGTATCCAAAGCTGAAACAACAAAATAACCAAATCTACTTACACCCAAGGGTGTAAGTAGGGTGTGATACAATGCCCAGTAGGATACCACCACTAAGAGATTCCATGTGATAAACATTCAAAGACAAAAAGATTGCAAGTTTTCATAAACAGAAAATGCTAGTTACAATTTCTAAAAGATGAAACAAAAAAACAGTTTTCAAGTGGGCTATCATTAAGAATCAACACTTTTAAAAATAATTTCAACACTACTGAATTTTCCATCCAATTGTACCATATGCCGACAGTAAGTACAATGTAAATAATGAGCACAAGAAATAGGAAATAACCCCTAGGCACTAGCTCGTTCGGGGTCCCAGGTACCTCGTATCTCGGTGAGAGTAACCATCACAATATCTGTTCTCGCGCACGAGCCACTAGTAGGGAACATACCAATAACCTAGTGGTCCACAATCATCATAATCATAGCTTTGTTAGTGTTGTAAGCGTTAATCTTGCTAAGTGAAACTGAGGCCAAACCCCACAGATTCACTAACATACTAGTACACGTCCACCCACCTAGATACCCGGGTTTTCCCTTTGTGCTCAAACAAGTTCAACAAGCCAAGAAATATATTTTTCACATAAAAATATCACTTCCACCTCACACATTAACCAAACATCCCCATGTACATCACACAATTCACAAATTCCACTTTTCATTGAAATGCATTTTGAAATCAAACTCACACCAAAAAAAGACCACATACTTTTTGCATAACATTCACAATTCAACACAACCTATAAAAATTTTATAAAGTCCCTAAAAATATTCTAAACATCACATAAAAAAACTCTTCACATTTAAAATGGATCATCTGAAATTATAAACAATCCAAAATAGTTTTCCAATATGGTCTCTCCTTTTACATAAATCATTAAACCACTCAAAACTTTCATAAAAAATTCTAAATAGTGTACCAAAGCTTTTCAAATAAATCCCATTTCAAAACCATATTTCAAGGAAAAAATCACACCAATAAAATTTCAAAACAGAATTGGAAGCCCCAAAAACATTTATTAAACAACCCCATGTGTTATACAAACACCTCAAACAATAGCACAAAAGATCCACATGAAACACACACGTTTTAAAAACCACATTCAAGAAGTACAATAAAGTTTTACACCTTAAACCCTTAAAAACTCTTTAAGACCTAGTGGTACACCAATACCCCACCAAATCATAATTTTCATCCCAAAAAAGATTTATTAAACCAAATTCATATGTTATAAAACAATCCTAAACAATACCCAAAGGGTTACACATGAAAAACACCAAATTTTAAGCTAAAATGAAACTATAAAAATAAATTCTTAACCAAATCCAAAATAAACAATTTTTGCACCACACACAGAATATTATGAAAATTCATAATAAGTAATTCAAGCAAACTAACTCATCTAGAAATGATTACACACGGAATCACCTACCGGAAGTGTCAAATCCCTCAAAACTTGGTTCGAAACGTCAACGGCACAACTGCCGCACCACAAGGAAGATCAATTCAGACCTAGATCACAATATTTGACCACAAATAAACCAAATTAAACCCTAGGATCAAACCCTAAATTCTGGAAATTTTAGAACATAATGAAAGAGAGAGTAAACCCTAAGGGAAAAGAAAGAAACCAAGAAAGAATCACTTACCCAAAACAGTCCTGAAGAAAACGAACCAAAATCGACCAGAATCTGAATTTTAAATTAGATAAAAATTTAATGGATATTTGAACAAGAATGAGAAGGTCATGAAGGAATTGTAATGGGGGAAAAGAGTAAGAATAGAAGGAGTTATGAAAGGATCAATTTACCTCTCCAAATCTGGACGATTTCTGAAATCCAGAGCAGTTTCGACCATTTTTGCAATTCTATCGAGCTCCAAATTGTAGGAGGAGGGAATGGGGGCGCACCTTAGGTAAGTGGTCTCGGGTGAGAGTTGAAACCACTAGAAAAAGGCAAATAGTGAAGGAGATATTAAAGAATTAAAATTTATTTTTAATGCAGAAAATGGGCCTTCGGGCAGGCCCAATTCCTTAAATAAAAACCCATATCCACCATGATTATGGATTTATAAATGGTCCAAATAAATTTGGTGGTGTTAATATGTCAGGGTATGACAATTAGTAATTTTAATGGATGAAAAATGCTGAAAAATGAAGAAGTTATAAAGGAACCAAAATTTATTTTTAAATCAGGAATTGGGCTCACGGTTTCGCCCAGTTCATAAAAACTCACCCATTCCTCCATAAATGCTTGGGAAACCCTCAAAACAAATCATGAATGGAAATTAAATGAAATTTAACTTTAAAATAATTCATGTATGTGACAGACAACACTGAGTATGAATTCATGTTCCCATGTAAATTCTGGAGCTCACTAAACACAAATAATAACATGAAACCCTATAAATATACCACATCATCTAGGTTCCTGTAATATATAGATATTTCTTCCAGGATCACCTTCTTAGAAGGAGCCTCAGGAACATGGGGCTATGATATGTAATTATTTTCTTTTTAGAATAATATAATGAGTAAGAACCTAGTTGTAATGACTTGAACAACCAGGTCCTTCTTGGTTAGAGGAAATCCATGTGTGAAACCCCAAGATCACCATTGATAGACTATGGGTTTGTGACAAGTACTGAGAAGGAATAAACAAAAAATGGATGGAATTAACCTAATACACCTGTAAAAATTCATACAAACATATTTATGAAAAATTAAATAGGAAATATAAAATACTATAATATCTAGAGTATATCTGGGATTGAAATAATATATAGGGAATACATCAGATTAATAAAATATAAAACTGAAGAAGATGAGTAAAAACACACCCAACCAAAAAAAAGGTCCAAACCTAAAAACAACTGAAAAAAAAGGAATGCTGAAGAGGGGTTGGTTCTTGATCTCTATGTCAAGCCACAAAATATTACAAATGAACCTCCATGTAATTCTATGCTTCATAGATTTCACCACCAATCTTACAGTCATTTATATAAGAAACAACATGTGTGGGAGAATCCCATGTAGGGGTTATTATATACATACCTAGTAGGATTCCCTAGAAAAAAAAATGGTGCAATAAAAATATGAAATCATTAACTCAACCCAATACACATATATGATTATAAACAAAAATCAATCAAGAGAGAAAGAAGATCTCCATCTATACAACCCAACTAATGATGGAGAGTCTACCTACAGTTCAAAAAATATATCTCTGATGCTCAACATCATACATAACCTCACAAGAATGAATGTGCAATATCTTAACCCCCCCACTACACTCCATAGATGGGGGGAATTCTATAGTAGAAGACCATCACCCTAGGAAAATATGAGGAGCCACTCGATGGATAGAGGAATCAAACCCTGGTGCATCTAGGGGGTTACAATAAGTAGATAAATGAAATGCACCCTCTATATCATGAGGGGGTACCACTCAACCTATGTGAAGAGTTTGGGGGAAAGTATCTTAGCGCGACATGGGGGATGGTGACCCTAACATCTCTCTAATGATCCTTCCTGATCAATTTTATCATTAAATCATCATTAAAAGAAGATTTAAACTTGTAACACCTCATGTATTATCTCAAAATTCACTGTGAAGGCTACCATTGAGTCCCACGTGGTAGAATACTCAGAATAGGTTACTCACGAGCCAAATTATGAGTCTCGAAGAAGGATATATATAAGGTAGACGTTATAAAGAAAAGTACATGATGTGTATATGGTGTAAAAAATGTATCCTTGCTTCCTAGAGTCTACCCATCTCTTCTAGCCAGTGCCTATGTACATTGGTTGTTTTTGTGTGCACTGGTTGTGTTTGGGTATCCTAGCCATGTCTAAGTACTTGGTTGTGCTTGTGTACTCTAGCCATTCTTGTGTTCCTAGTTGTGTTCATACCTGTGTACCTTAGGGGTACACACCAAGTCATCAGTAATGGGTCACATGATATATGGAGGTTCTATATATCATGTGTTATTTAACTCCCCATGAAACTCTAGGGAGTACAAAAAGGGGGCTACACATCATGTGTCCAACTGAACCACAAATCATGATGTTAGGTTTTTTTAAGGAAGTAAAAATTTATTTTCACAAGGTTTCCAAATCCAAAATTCACACTAAAAGACTCTCTTTTTTACTTCCCAAAATATAATTGGGCCGTAACTAATTGTTGATCTCCAACCTTTGGTGGATGGAGACCGGATATTCTATCACCCATGAAATGATATTGCACCTCCTGTTTATGCCCCTTATCCAAATTCGTTGAATCCATCAACCATATCTTGCATAAAATTATTATCTTTTTTACAAACCATTTATATTTATTTTTTTCATGCATCATCTAGGAATCTAGGTTTTTGTTCACACTCTAACCCAACCTAGAAATGTTGAATTGTGACCCCCATGGTCCAACAATGAAGAACACAAAGAATAGTGGGGGAGAAATTTACATAAACAATGTGATATCATCTTTGGTTAATGAAATCAGGAAAATTGACCATGAATATTCATAACTATGGGTGGAATCAAGTCATAAAAAATATAAACTGGACTTAACAAAAAAAATCATATTTGAGATTACATAAACCATTAAAAACACTGAAAAAAAGAGTAGATAACTAAAGCCATTATTAACCCTTAATTAAAGGAAAAAACTATAAATAATGATCCATACCTCGATTATAGATCATTATTTGGTGAATAATGCATCCACTAGTGATTGATAATAATATATAATGCATTCACTGTCGATCTCATGGCTCACCTTGATTTGTTCATCATCAATCCGTAATCCACCAATGACAATGAGAAATGCTCTATCCTCCTCGAATTCTCCTAGAGTTATTTGGATTTCCCAACAAAAACATAAAAATAATGTATTTATAGATTATTAGGATAGTTATAGGTTTATTATGTAAATAAAATAAATAAATTATTTAATTACTTAATGTACACTTCAACGACCTCCTCAACATGAAACCCGACACCGACTAACCTAATGTTATTACTTGGGTAAAACCTACTTTTTGGAATTAAAATTGGTCTCAAATTTCTCAGCAATGGTTCTAAATAATGATAATGCCATTTATTTCAAAAATATCTATCTGTATGACAAAATATGTTTAATATATCAATACTGATCCCTGGTAGGCCCCAAAATCTCATGCTGACTCAATTACTGTATCCAAAAATAATTCTTAAAATATTCTAAATCATTATAAGAGAAAAAGGTCAATTAAATTCTCACATATTTCTATAATTTTTAGCCTAAAATGAAAAATATATAAAACAAGGTGGGGGTGCTGAGCCTACTTCTAGATCTCACACTCTCAGGAGCTCTCTTGCATGCTCACATGCTATAAAAGCACAAAAACCAAAGGGATAGTCTGTATATATAGGTTCCTATTCTACCAATACTCAATAAGCATTAGTTAATCTTGGAAAGTGTCTCCATCCTTGATGTTCATATTTCCCCAGTCAATAATATTCCTTGGGTCATGCATGTATCTCCTTTGCTGTGAAACCTAGAAGACATCCTGCATTCAGTCCAACTGTGGGGGTAAGGCCAAGTTGTAAACAACCATGACAACCCTTTACAATCCCCATCATGTGAATTCTTAGTAAATCATGGTCTCCCTAGTTGATCTCCAAAATCACATGAAATTTATTTGTGTAATACTTCTTTATACTCTGTGTTTTCCTCATACGCTCAAATATAACTAAAACTTTTTCTACCATTTCCTGCACCATCTCTGGACCAATAAGAGATGTCTCACCAATCTTATTCCAACATAAGGGTGATGTTCAGGGTCTCTCATAATGGGACTCAACATTTTCCATGATGATAGTGGAGTTATAACTAGTATTATAAGAAAAATCTACCAATTTAATGTGTTCCTTATAGATTTGAATAAAGTCTAACATGTAGGATCTCAACATATCCTCTAATATCTAGAAAGAACACTCAATTTTACCATATGTATGGGGTGACATGCTATACTCATCATCTACTAGGTCCCAAAGGACTAATTAAAGACTCTACACAACTATGAAATGAACTGATAATCTTTGTTAGAGATGATCATCTTAAGTACTCCATGAAGATGGATGATATCCCTCATGTGAAACTTCCACAATCTATCAACTGAACTTTACCCATCGATGGAAATAAATTTTATCGACTTAATAAGTTGTTCAAAAATCACCCAGATAGTTTCATGGCCTCTAGATATATATCCATGGATTCCCCATAAGATAGTCCATAGATATTCCATCCCACTTCCAAACATGAATATTAAAAGGTTGTGTCAGACCTGTAAGAACATGATTCTCATCCTTTACTTTTTGACATGTGAGACATCGATAGACAAACTCAAAGAGACCCCACCTCATGGAATCCCACCCAAAAAACCACTAAAGTTCTTTGTGCACATTTTCATCATTGGGATGTATTAAAAAGTAGGATGTGTGAAACAATAATCACCTCCATATGTAACATTAATAAAACCACTATCCTTCCCTCGGAATGGATTACATGACCCCCTCCTTCAAAAAATACATATGGTACATCTCCTGAGGATATATGGTCACATATGAACTCATAGTTAATTTCTTCCAACCGAGCCTCTTCAAGCTGAATAAGAGTAGAAGTAACCACCATCAAATAAAGAATAACTACATCCCTATCCTCCACTAGGGTCATCTGCAACAAATCAAACTACTCAAACACCTACTCCACCAAGTGAGAATGAGAATCCATGATAAGGTAATATTACAACATGTTACCCATAATAATATTATAGACTATCTTGAAGTCATATTCTTATAGGAACTCCAAACAATGCCTCTGTATGTGGTCAACATCTCTATGTTTGAAGATGTACCTACGACTCTGATGGTCTTAGTAAACAACAAAACACTCACCTAGAAGATTGTTCCTCCATATCATCAGCATTAATAATAATAGGACCAACTCAATTTCTTGAGTTTCATTCTTATTATCATGATGTATCGAATTTCTTGACCCATAAGGAATCACCATCTACCTTTGCTTCAATATGCAATTGATCCCACCTCTATAGGAATCAAAAAACACTATGTACTCAATGTGCTTTTATGGAATTATAAACATATGATATTTGGTCAACCTCATCCTCAAATACTCAAAGGATATCTAACACTGATCTTTCCAAGAAAATTTTCCACCCTTTCCATATAAAGGAAGTCATAGAAGATGTTATCTTGGAAGAGTATACCACGAACCTCCTATAGTATCTAGCCAAACCAAGGAAACCCTACACCTCCAAAATTCTCTTGGGTGGATACCAAGAAATAAATGAATAAATATTAAATGGATCCATAGATAAATAATACTAATAAATGAAGCTCCATATAAATTTAACCTCATGGATCCAGAAATATCACTTCAGGAGAGTAACATAAAGATGGTGCTCCGAGAGTATGTATATGATCATCCTCAATTTCTATGCAAGATCCTTCTCTATTGAAAAGTAAATGTTTATATTTTTTATGAAGAAAACTACAAATCTATCAACTTACTACTAAAAGATCTAGTTCATAAGATCCGTAAACATAGTAATTGAATTAGTCATACTAAAAGGAATCAATAGGAACTCATAATGTCAATAGCGATATAAGAATTCCATAATCAGAATATCAACCTTGTGAATCCTCAACCAATGGTAGGAAGACCCCAGATTGATCATTGAGAACCAACTAAACCCTTTAAACTGGTCTTAGAGGTTATCAATTATCCGAAAAGGGTAATTTTTATTTATTTTCACTTGATTCAGGAAACGATAATCCACATAAAGCCTCAAACTCCCCTGAACCTTTTTCACGATCTAAATTTGTGCCACCTAGGGGGAAAACTAGGTCCAATGAAACCTTTATATTTAAGGTCCTCCAAATAAACCCTCATCACCTAGAGTTTGGTAGGGACCACTCGATATGAAATATATTATAATAGTGTGGTTTAGGGGTGAAAGTCGATATAGAAGACAATATTCTAATACTTAGGTAGTCTTTATAGTTCCTTGGGGACGATGTCTAAATAATCCTCCACTACTATTATAAGCTAGATTCCTAAAGATATCACTGAATAGAAGGATAAACTCACCAAATTATGGGTTATGGGTTGAAACATCCTACTTTAAAGACCCACTTTCTCTACCATGATATCTCTCTCACTTTTAAGGGATAATCTCATCCCTTCTATCTAAAAAATCTTACTCTATTGAATGGAAATTCAATATGGGAATTCACCAGAGATAAACAGTGTATACCAATGATGAAATCATAAGGCTTAATCGATATGACAAAGAGTTCACATGAGAAAATCTCTCCACATAATACTTAATCACACTTCCAGAAGATGTTAGATATAAAAGAATAGCTCCTAGTAGTTACTTATAGCAATAGTTGCTGGGGTAAGGTCTCATTAGAGAGATATAGATATTTAATAATGGATAAGTTAAGGAAGGAAAGAATTAGGAATATGTATAAAAGCAATGGAGCAAGTGTAGAAATTACAAAAATCATTCTTGGAATAATCTTGTGAGATGCCTGATTATAACCTTCCATAGCCCGCATCTGTTTGTGGTCTTGAATGATATCTGTTTAAGGATGGGGTGGACCACCCAGTGGTGGTGGTGGGAGTATATCATGATGTTTACCTCCACTAATATCCCATCCCCTTGATGCTACAACTCCTCATATTCTAGAAACTTCAACTTGGGGCCACCCTGACAATGCTTGGGAGATCCTTGGTCACAACGATGCCTCTACTGTGGTTGTCCATGCACTACTATCTACCCTCCTCATCATGACGGGTCAAGAAATCAAAAAAAAATGGAACCTATCCTATAACATGTATAGAATATCCCGTATCCTAGATGAAAAAAATCCCATATATGAACCCTATGTTGTAGATCTATATGCCGAAGTCTAACCATGGGAAGGTCTCATACACCGAGGTTCTAATGAATGGGGTCTTCTAGATGATGTAGATGAATCATCCTCATTGTTTCTACCACCATCTAAATATTCCTAAAACCCATATTCTAGAAATTTATTTATAACTAGATCCCTCTCCAACACACCGACATATATAGAGATTCATAATTGAACTAGTCTAAAATAAATATCTCCACGGTGGCCCTTCTCAAACATACATGCCCAAAAGAATCCATATTTCACCATATCAATGGCATAAAATCTTAGTTTAGTGAACCTCAAGGTGTAAAAATAGTCATATCACTTTGGTACATCTCAATAAGACAATGAATCTTCATGGTGTAAAAACATGGAGAGTATTACTCATCCCGAATCAACTAATGGAAGTTTGACCATGAGAGCATCGTCTCATCATGATTCTACAATATCAAATTTCACCTACACCCAAATTATTTATAAATATGATTGGATGAAAACAATACCATATGATTAGTCGAGATCAGAAAAACATGAAGACTCAAACCACTAACTCGATCCAATACTCTACTTCCTGAGGATCTATCTCTCTATTTAACATAGAGGTATTTTATGTTGGAACTAGCGTAGAATGGAAGGTCTATGTGCTTCTCCATTCTGAACTACTAGAACTATTCTAATCATAACTGGAGGTGGAAATGATCTCTTCCTTCATGGAGGAAACACATCATTAGAAGGTTCCCAAAATAATGCTTCATCACTCAACTAATCATCATCATGACCCCATATCATCTTCCTAGCTAGCTTCCTTCATGGTGGCATCCTAAAATTTATCAAGATGTACCATGGTTATATGAGCATATAATGGGAGATGAATCAAGAAGGATAGTCAAAGGAATCAATTTTATATAGTGCATGTACCATTTGATCCCTGTAACATATTCCTCAACATTCCAAGTCTATAAGTAGGTTGTCAGAGTCCTGGTGAATTGATATGTGAACCAATAAACTAAAAATGGAATACTTTTCTTGAATGATACACTCGAGACACTAAAACAACATTTACCTATGTTACCAAAACAATCATCACCATGGGTCTAACTCCAACAATAATATGAGGATGAAACACCTCTTATACCACTCTATCATGACCTAAATCCCAAGGTACCATATTTCTGGAGACAAGCCGAGTGAGACAACCCAATCCCACCTCTAATTGTCCAAGGGTGGGAGAAAAGCGCTGATAATGAATAAAATGAACTAGAAGACCTTATCTTAATTTAATTTTATGGACACATACAACCATCTCTATGATAGGTATAATAAAATTATGCAATATTTAGAGAATATCAATTTATGAAATAGCCTCATAGAAATACATCAGAGTAAGATAATATAAAACTATAAAAAAGGAAAAAATAAATTCCTAACAAAAAATGTGGTCCTAACCTAACAAAAACTGGACTAAAGTAAAATTGAAGAGATCTCCACTCTTGAACTCCAATCCTGGCAACACAATGTGTTTAATTCACCCATGTAATACTATAATACATTAATGTTACCACCGATTTATTTGTTTTCTACTTAATAAATGACATGTGTGGGAAAATACCATGTTCAGGTTAGTATATACATATCCAGTACGACATCCCGAAACTCAAAAAAAGGGATAAATAGAAAGATATATCTTTAAACTCATCCCAATACCCATATATTATTATAAATAAACCCAAGATATTGATAAATAGGATCTCTATTTCCATATCCCATCCTAGAATGATGAGTCTTCCCACATAACCAAAGGTCTATCTCCAGCACCCAACATCACACATAACCTCAAAATAATTCATGTGGTGGACCCACACCTTTCCAACGTACTCCCTAACTAAGGGGGGAAATATCTAGTAGTGGACCCACACCCTTGTGTGATTCAGGTGTTCCACTCGCTGTATAGAGGACCCTCTCCTTAGTGCATTAGTGGGGTGCCACTTAGTATATAGAGGACCCACATGCTCTATAACATGAGCAGGGTACCATTAAAACTATCTAATGAGTATGGGGGATAGATGACCTAGTGTAACAGGGGGTTTTCCAACCTTATCATCTCTCTGATGATTCTTACCGATCACTACTATTGGTCAAGCATCCCTTGAAGAATAATCACACTTGTAACATCTCATGTAATATCCCAAAATTCATTATGAAGGATACCATCATTCCCCACATGGAAACTACATAGGATAGTCTACTCGTAGGATAAAATCCCAGTTCAGAAGAAGGAGATATTGATGGTAGAAGTTGTAAATAAAAATAAAGAGCATTTAAAGGGTGTACATGATGTTTATTTGCTGACCCAGGTCTACCTATGCCTTTTGGTTCATGCCCCTGAACCTTGGTCATGCCTAAGTACACTAGCCATGTTTCTGTATCTTGGTCATGTATGAGTATATGGTCATGCCTGTATACTTTGCTCATTCTCATGTTCCTGTTCATATCCATTCCCATGTACCATGTGGGTACACATTAAGATTCTAGTCATAGGTCACATGGTGTGTGTAGGGTCCACATGTTGTGTGATATTTAACTCCATCTAAAACTATAGCCACCACAAATAGGGGGATAAAAGACATGTATTAATCTAAACCACACGACATGTAGTATGATTTTTATCAGATATTGAAGCCTAGTCTTCACGCGGTTTCCTGATCCACCATTTTGCGAGAAATATCACTATTTAACCTCCAAAAATCAAAAAGGTCCATAACCAATCATCGATATCCAGCCTTTGATGGCCATAACATAAAAATCTAATTACCTATGTGAATCTGTCACACTTCCTGTTGCCACTATAAATAAAAAATTCATGAATCCATTACAAAAATCATATATTAAACCTAAATCCATCTACAACCCACTGATATGTATATCATTCACACATCATCCAAAAATTAGGGGGTTCAATCATGCTCAAACTCACCCAAATAATATCAAACCGTGAACCCTTGGGCTAACCATGAGGAACATAGAGAACAACAAGGGCGAAATGAGCATAAACGAAGTGAGATCATCATTGGATGATGATATCCCAACCAATAACCATGAAGATATAGAAACCTATGTGGTATAAAGGAATAAAAAATATAAACTGTGTTAAAAAACACAATTCATATTCAGGATATTATGAAGAATGAAAATCACAGGAAAAATGAAAGAAGATAATTAAAACCATTTGTAACCATTATTCAAAGTGTCAAAATCACAAATTACAAGCCATGCCTTGATAATGGATTGATTATTGGTGAAGTATGCATCCACTAGGTTTGGAGAAGAAGATCTACTGAATTCATTGTTCGTCTCATGGTTCACTTACATCTATTGGTTGTCAATCCTCTACCTGATAATGATAAAAAAGAATAATCTCTCCACATCTAATTATCCAAATAATATGTGTATAACCATAGAAAAACATCAAAAATATGTATTTATAAAGGATTAGTATTGGTTTAGGTTATTAACTAAGTTAAATAAATAAATTATTTAATTACTTAAAACACTACAAACAGTTGCCTCAATCATAATATTGACAATCGGCCAGCCTTCTGTCGCACCTAGGGTAAAACTTCTGTTCTATAATTAAATGTGTTCTTAGATTTCTCATTTTATATCAAAAAAAATAATAAAACTATTTATCTTAAAAAGTTCCAAGTGCATGATAAAATATATTTAATATTTAAATTATATCAATATCGATCCCTGAAATCTCACATTGACTTACCGCCGGGCTCAAAAAATATTTCTCAAAATATTCAAAATCCTTATAAGTAAAAAGGCATTACACTATACCACGATTTGGTTATATTTCACCAAAGTTTAACTTAGTTATAATGTCATGGTCGCATGACATAACATTTTGTATAAAAATATAAAATTTTCTTTTCGTAAATTTTTTTGATTAAAAAGACATGACACAATAAATTTTTTATTAGTATCCTTATATTTTATAAAATATAAATATCTTTCACCATTTACATCCAAATATCCCATTATGTGAGTCTTCTAGTGGTAATAATCTATATTTATATTCTCATAATCAAGATGGGTGTTTGGTCAATTACTCAAAGGTATTTAGGTAGATGGGTCATTTCTACTATATTAACTTGCAACTTTGTGATCCATTGAGTATACCCCCCAATCATAAAATACTAAACTCATATTTCCACAATATTTTCCTCCATGTTATGTAAATTCTAGTGAGGAAAAATTCTCTTGATGCTAACATGGTTAAGTCAACTGAAAAATTTCATTATAACTCAATGATAAATGGAAGTGTCCTGAAAATGTCTAAAAGAACACTTAAATCTATAGTTTCATTCTAAATAAAGTAATGGAAGGAATTAGTGCCTTAATATTCCTTTGATGGATTTTATTCTTTACACCTATATTTTCATAATTTTATCCTTTTAAATGATAGTTTATATTGTAAGTATTTTATATAAGTGATTAACCATGCCTTGATAAAATGATTTATTCATAATACATTTATTTTATTCCATTTCACATGTTATTTAATTAATTTAGTTTATGTGATCATGATAAAACATTAAATAAACATAAATATTTATCCATTCAGTTATAAAATATATATATATAATTATGGAATGATCATGAGCTTTTATAATGGTCATTTTATTAAGTGGATGATAAACTAAGATTTTACTCTTTGGGAATAAATCCCAAACCATGCTTGGTTTGAGTTTAAACATTCCATCCATTCACCTATATATTTTCAGTTAGTTTCACTTTCTATCTTTACTTATACTACCTCCACTAACCTAGGAGACAAATCCTTTACACATGCTTTAGTCACATGTATGATAGAGGAACTACAGGTATGAGATTACATAAAATAAATAGGGGACACACAATCACATACATAATAAGAGGGTATGATACAAAACATATTATTTTAATTTAACAATATGATTATTATAATGAATTAAATAATAATCATGTCAAAATAAATCCAACACACACATAGGTTGGTAACTCTCATGATCATCTATTCATATAATATATAGACATTCAAAACAAGTTATCATTCATTTTAATTTAATAATTAGTATGATAAATCATTAAAATTAACAAATTAATTAAAATTGTATATCCAAATATTCCTACAAATTTCAATAATTTATAATTTTAAATTAATGAATTAAATTAATTTAAATTAAACTTAATCAATTACATGATGTGTACAAGAGAAAAAACGATGTCCAACCCTATGAACTTCAAAATTTTCTAAATTTATCGAGGTACATATTGTTTAAGTACATGACATGTAGCATACATGGTATTTCACATTATGAAATGATTTATAGTTATATGATTCAAGACAAGTATTCATCCTTGAATTTAAAAGGCACACCACATGTTAATATATCTAACGTGTACCACTTTTAGTTATTGTAATGTACATGGTGTGTACAAAGACCATATATGATTTTTATCATGAATTTAATGTATAAATTCATTATAAATTTAATATTTTGTAAAACCCTATTACATGGAATGTGTGATGGCCACAAAACATGTAGTTTTGTTTAATTATGAAATTAGTTTTCAATCTATGTGATTAATTTTATGGTGTATAATCAAGATCGATGTGTACTATACATAAATAAGTTTGATATTCAAAGTGCGTACAACCCACTACATGTCATGTAATTCATTTTATGGTTTTCCATGAAATATTCTTATAGAATTGGTGTGTAATGTTTTCAAAACATTATAAGTTACATAATGTTATAGAAAACAACACACTTTTTAATATCATATAGACCATTATGCTCTAATAGCATTCAAAACATGGCTTGTAATTAATAAATATTGTGTATGATAACCACCCAACTTTCGTGTTTCTCATGGAGTAAAAATCCGTGTGTTACGAGTTTTATATACTAGTTACATGATGTTTAACCCATCGAACCTTGTGGAATCTGTCACAGTTAATAAGAGACATATAATGATGCTGCATAATTTTATCCCACATGGAATTCCATGATTTGTGAAAATCAATTTGATGCGGTGAATAAGATTACATGATTAATATATTTATCTTCCATACTATGCAGTCACATGTTATCCTGATAGAATCCTAGAAACTTGTGAATGAGATATTGGAGTGTTCTTCAACTATATTTTCTTTTTTATTGGTCATATCATAGTGAATTAATTTGATTTCCAAAATTTGAGATTAATATTGAATAAAACATAAGAAAAAAACTAACATCAAATTCTTAAACATATCAATTATTAATAAACAATTATAAATTAATATGTTACTACTCTGATACCACTTGTAGGTTCTGAAGTAAATTAAAATTTGTCAGTCCCATGCCTAAAAATGTAATTTTGTTGGTTTCTTAAAATTTATCCACAAAACCTAGTAAATAGTAATCCCATAATCCCTCAGATAGAATCTCTCACATATAATTTATAGTTAATTTATAAATAATAATTATCTATTTTCCTAGAATTCATTATTCATTATTGAATCTATTAAACACTCTCAATGTATTTTCATTGTGATAAAGGATTTATGGGAAAAATAACTCCAGTGGTAATCAACACATGTCCCATGAACCTTGAAATTTAAAAGATGGATCTTTTTATAGTATCCTTGAATACTAATACCCTTGTGTTGTTACTATTGATTTCAACGAGAATCCCTTCTAAGAATGAAGGATTTATCAAATTATCTTGTGTTTTGAGAAGGAGGAGTAGGGTGGATTCTCTCTATTATTGAGAGAATTATAGAGAAAATGTTTTATTTTTTTTGAGATAATTCTTTATAGATGATTTTTAGTCCCAGAAATCAGTTACCCTAGTAATGATATAACCATGTTTATATAGTTAGGATAGAAAATTGATAATTTCCCATAATTCCTTACCTATCTCATAATACTTTATTAACCCTGCACATGATAATAATAATAATGATAATAATAAAATTATTATTATTTCCTTTATGTGTATAAATCTCAAGGATGCTATTTATATATCTTTATAAATAAATAAATAAATATTTATTTAAATTAAATTAAATAAATAATTCCCCCCGTACCCTGAACATAGTTCTTCAATCCACCAATTTTTATTTCTAACATTGAATAATGACTATTGATTTTAAAAAATAAATATCAATGTATAATTTATTAAATAAATATTTATGAAATCAATATAACCCAAAAAATTATTATTCCTCATATATTTAGAATAATATTTATTTCAATAATAAATTCGTATATAATATTACTAAGCTTATAGATACACTTAGTGTGTGAAATTATAGGCATCCTTTTTAGTGGAATTAGGATAAATTTCCAAAAATATAAGATCAATACCTAGAAATATGTTAAGACATACATATAGATACATGTTACTCTCATAATGACAATAACCTCCTATGAACGTTCAATATATAATATAATCCCAATATATTAATATATCATTAATAAAATTTAATTTTCTTTGTCATAAACCTATATGCTTGATATATATTAATGTTTTAATCTCCTAAAATGAACATGTTAATAAAACCACCTTGGACATGGCCATTAATTAGGCAGTTCCATTCCAATCATAGGGTAAGATGTGTTTTCTTTTATTAACTCAGAAGATAAAAAATCCTTATATTTACTTATTCATTTATTCTATATCACTCATGATGCACCCAACATATCTTAACACACCGTGATCATATTTAATCATAGTTTTTTCAAAACATATATGTGTGTAACTCATTATATACAATAATATTAATCTCAATTTCTTTGACCAATGCACACATCCATCGATCTGATTATATAATGACACATATAACATGTGGAATTCCTATGGTAAGTTATATTATTAAAATCTCATAAAATGGATATTACCATGGGGAAAATTCAGAAGAAGAAGTCTTAATATCTTATGATCCTCCTAACCTTAATGTTGTATATCGTATTTATCTATTTAAATGCTCTCATCCAACCATTGAACATGTATTAAAGAGGATTATCTTAACACTTCAATGATACCATCATAGTGTGGAATTTTTATGACCTTTTAATGAAACATATATTCAATGGATATTTTAATATTAACGTAATACAAAAGAATATTCATAATGTCAACATATATTTATTAATATTCATGAACATGAAAATAATGGTAATCAGAAGTCTAAAGTAGTTAGTTCTAGGGCACCAAATCTAACAATTGTAAACTATGTTGAGGTTTTCATTGTAAAAAGGCATATTTGGATAATTTTTCTCATCATGTGAGATATAACTAATCCGTGCTAGTCACCATCCCCTAGCCTATTAAATGTAGTCTCAAGGAGGCATGCTCAATTTCCCACCACCCAGGAGTGGTTTCAATGGGTCGGGTCATGTCAGATACATAATTCTAAAAATACCCTTCACATAATGATAAACTATACATTTTTATACTATATGATATCAATCATATGTTATATAATGGAAAACTTGATAAAATAAAATGGGTTACAATAAATTTTTATAAGGTATCACATAACAATCCTATAAGAAGTTGATTAGATGATATTTTAAAATAAATCACCCAAAATCAATAAATCACAAGATATTTTAGAATATAATACTTAAGGGATATAAAATAATTATAGATAATAATTCTTCCACGGTAATAAAATAAAATGAAACAAAAAAAGGGTTTGATTTCATTTTTAGTGATATTTTCATAAAAAAAGTAATAAGTTGGTTTCAAATCATTATCCCAAGTTAACAAAATAATATCAAAAACCTTATTTTAGTAAAAAAATTCTTAATAATGAAGCCTTGAATAGAAATAAAGTTTAATAATAAGAAATATATAGTGTATGATACATAATTTATAAAAATGGTACAAAATAACATTTTAATAATTTTTAATAGTTTAAAGAAACCCACATTGATAAAAGAGATATGAAATTTTCTTTTGAATAGAAATAAAGAGACATAACTGAGTTATAGAATAAAATACATATTTGACTTTTAAAATAATAAAAACAAAATTTTTTTTGGTAAGAAATAACATGGATCTAGAAGATAAATATCCATTATAGATAATATAATTTTCCTTTATAATGACATATTTTATGTAATGAGAATCAATTATAAAAAGTATTTTGGTAAATATTTTTAATTTTCCCAACTGTTGGATTTTGTTCACTAAGTAACTCACCACAACATGGTGAATGTCACCATGTTGTGGTTAGTGTTATAACATGTTATATGGTTCCATATCATGGTGTATATGGATGAATGATATATGATATTATTAAAATGGATCTCTCATGTCACGAACCAATGTCCAAAAATAAACGACAACAAAAGAGACTAAAACTATAACTCAAACCTCAAAGCGACAGGAGAGGTGCGACATCCCCATGTCACAAACGTTAACCTATACGAGAAGACCACCAATGACCAACCACCATCACTGAGCACGAAGTCGCAACCTGGAATACAGAAGAAACAGAATCTACATACACCCAAGGGTGTATGCAGGGTGTGAGCTAAAAGCCCAGTAGGATGCCACCGAGAAATGGTTCCATGCCACAACATCAAAAGACAATTTAAAGTGCTTATTAAAAATTATACTTTAAAAATGATTTTAAAGAAAACATTTACAAGCTAAATGCTAAAGGAAAACACTAAAAATAACTCATTTCACAGACAAAATTTTAAATAGGATAAGAAAAGTTCATTATGGGCACACACACAGACACTCTCACACACGCACACACACGTACTCACACACACACACACACTCACACACACACACACACGCTAACACCCAAGTGGTCATCCATATACCGATGGAAGGCACCATGACATTGATGGTAGAGCACTGTGGGTAAATCCCCTAAGGTTCATCTAGCTCGAGTGAGACCCTAGAACCTCGTGTCTCAGTGAAACGTGGCTTAGAAGGCCACGCCCCTCAGAAAACGTGGCTTAGAAGGCCACGACCCTCAGAACACGTGGCTTAGAAGGCCATGACCCTCAGATATCATGTTTTGTTAGTGTTTCAATCGTCAATCCAGCTAAGTGAAACAGGGACGACACCCATCCGATTCACTAGCGCACTAGTTCTAGTCCGCCCACCTAGATACCCAGGGTTTTCCCTTGTGCTCAAACAAGTTTGACATTCACATAATATATTTATTTCTCATTTCGTAGACGAAACAAGATAATGCACAAAAAATTCACCATTTTCATACCAAAGCACTATTTCAAAGACGCACGCACACGACATGTCTCTTTTTATAAAAATACACCACTTTAAAAGTGAAAGCATATTCAACTCCTATAAAGAACCATTTCAACGTCATATAAATACACCAACAAATCATTTGAGTTATTATTGAAATCATTTCCAGAAAATACAAGAAGACCTTACACCAAAAACAACTTGATTTTATACAGAGGCGTCACTTTAAAACTTAATACACGAGGTAACCATGTCAAAACTTGTTTTCCATTATTCAAACAATTTTGCATTTCAACTTCAAAGGTACACAACAAGGAAAACACACCAAAAGTGATTCATATACTTTGAAAATATCTATTTAAATATACAAACACCTAAAGTGTCTTGAAAACACCTTTCGCACCTGCCAAACAACCCTCAAAAACCTTTCAACCCTGTTTCGCACTAAAAACGCCACTTAAATAAACAATTCCTCAACTTATGAAACATATCGCATGCAAAAGAAACCATTACAACATCAATTTCACAAATCACCCCTTTCAAAACCTCTTTGGCACACTATAAACAATTATTAGACATTTCTAGAATTTACCACAACCGAATCGAAAGGAATAAAAAATGACAATTTCTAAAGAAAAGTGCAACATTCATCATGCACGCATGTTACACCATTTCTAAAATGCATTTTCGCAAAACCTCTACAGCTCTACCAAAACATTATAAACATAATTCGCATCTTGCAACTAAACCATAGCACATATTAAGTTAAACTAAACAAACAAATTAAATTATCTAAATGAAGTAATGACATGGAACCACCTACCTGTGTGTAGCGGACTTCACAAAATTGGTGCACAAAGGCCACTACAAGTCAAGCGCAGCTCAAACAGCATGGGTATGTCCTAAAAACAAAATACCAAACCCTTTGCATCAAAATTAAACCAACTGCAACCTAAAAATCTAACCCGACAACCACTAAAAATTAAGAAACAATTTCGAAGGTGTTTCGCAAGACTCGAAAATACTAAAAATTCTGTCAAACGTTCCTTTGTGACTCAACGCAAACTGACGATAAACCAGAGAACAATTTGAATAATTTCTAAACTAAAAATAACCAGTCAAACTTTTACACATAACACACACTTATATGGAATGCACATATCAACTGCAACTACGAACATTATTCGCATCAAATAAACTAATTAAATAATATGCTAAATTAATTTAAGAAGAAAAAATTAATTTGTCAAAACATGGTTAAATGCAAAACCACCTTCCTTCGATGCAACGACCTCCAAGCTTGGGTGAAAAACACCAATTGCAACCACTTCACATCACAACCAACTCAATTTATACCCTAAAACAAGAATTCATACCAAAATAGAGATTTAAAAACAACTCTTAACGAACGCCACACCTGCTGGAAAAAAAAAAGAAAACAAAAATTCAAATAATACGAGGGACCTTCTTGGGGGGTTTTGCGCATGCGGAAGAAGGGAGAGATGTCGGGTTGGGGCCGGAGAACCGCCAACCAGCGAGGGAGGTCGCGTGACGGCGCGAGCCGGCCTGGCTGGGGGTCGGGGAGGCTTTGCGACGCTATACCAGGGAAAAAGGGAGGCGGCGCGCGACACCAAGGCATGGCCGGGTGTGTGTGCCACTGCCGAGCTGAGGAGGTTCACGCGACGGGGTTCCAAGGAGGAGGATAAGGACGATCGGAAGCTGTGGGGTGTGGTCGGTCAAGCGGACGGCGCCGGTGAGGAGGCCAAGGGGAGCAGCGTAAAAAAGGGATCGCGGCTGGAATTGGGAGGTGGTGCGGGCTCGCGACGGCTGCAACGAGTGCGACAGGGGGCTTGCGGGTAGCGGCTGGCCAAGAGGCGGCCGTGACGGGGAGCCGACGGCGGGGAGGCCGGGAGATGGAGGAGGGAGATGGGTGCGACGGGCCTGGGAAAATAAATGCGGCGCTAGGGTTAGGGGGGATGTGCGACGGGAGAGGGGGAAGAGAGGAAGAGGGAGGAAAAAAAGAAAAGGGAAAAAAAGGGAAGAAAAAAAAAGAAATAATAATAATAATAATAATAATAAGGTAATAAAAAAAACATAGTAAATTAAATAATAAACTTTACAATAATAAACTTAATAAAATTAAAATAAAAAAATACTCCAAATTAAATTATTATCCTAGATAATAATAATAATAATCTAAAATGATATTATTATTATTATTTTTAAAATGATTTTTATTTCATTTGTCTCATTAATTAAACATCAGCAAGGCATGCGGTGAACCGAGCGTGGTCACGCGGCGACCCAGGCAAGGCCGCGCAACTTCGATCGCATTGCGCTGGATGCAGACAAGACCAAAACACCAAGAGCTCGAAACCATAAGTCAGGTTTCTACCGGAAATACCTGACACAAAGAAAATTAATAAAATAAATAAATTAGAAACGACGGGTGTGACAATTCTCCCCACCATAAAGCTTTCCGTCCCTGAAAAGCCACAACTAGAATCAAAACCCAAAGCAGAAGACCACAATCCCTTAAGGTTCCAAAGGGAAACCCCACAAACACCCAGAAAAGAGAGGGAAAAGGCATCATGCTCAGAGAAAGTAACTCAAAGATAACATCAAGAAACACATAAAAATACTTTCTGATATGTGTCACCCACCCCGAAGAGCTAGAACGCCTCCAGTTGACTGATCAAGGAAGGGTACTCTCGCACCCACAAAAACCAAATTCACAAGACGAAACATTTCAAGCACTTTTAAACCGAAACCACACCATTTGACTAAAATGAACAAATAAGGTCAAACCACGTCCATGGAACACTCTTATCACTCATCACCTAAACATATTTAAAAACAGAAGCAAAAGATCAACATGGGTAGGCCCGAGGGGCTCCCCACCATTAGCAAGTCATTGACGCTCGAAACGAGACTGGAAAACTGACACTGAGAGGTTTGAGCGGACTCCCTACCATTAAAGAAAAGTCCATCACTGATTCGTCCTTGAGGCATTCGTGCGAGACCCAATGTGGGTCTCCCCACCATTAAGAACCTACCAATTCCCAAGGAAAGACTAGAAAACCAACATGGGGAGGTCCGAGCGGACTCCCCACCATTAAGGAAAGGCCAACACCGATTTATTCCAGAGACCTTTGTGCGAGACCCATCGTGGGTCTCACCGCCATTAGAATTAATAAGGGATTACAGAACTCAAAAAAAAAATTCCGATGGTGACCAAACACCCCACCACAAGGGGCGGGGAGGGAGGGGCCTGACCACCAGGCGTCAAAACCATGGTCGGCCACAAACCAACATCTCAAAAATTTCCTGGATGAACACCATTCAAATTTGAGACTGTGTTACCCAACAGACTATCATAAGGAGCACTAAAGCGATTGCATCTAGTGGAACGCAACCCCCAAGAATTTAAGGCACGAGACGAACACGCCTCCACAGGGACACGAAAACCTTATGCAACCAGACGGCTCATTCGGAGCGGAACAACCATAGAAACAATTTAAACCGCCTCTACCTTTAATATTGATGACAGAAATAAGGTCGGGGTCTCATACACTCTCGGGGTTCCTGACCATGCGCCAACTTCACTCCGGGGCCTATGGCTGGAGCCCTGATGTTTGAAGCATCTCCTGCATCGCAGTCAGGCATGGAAGACTCCCGAACGAAGCTTCTCCTTTTGGTGTCACATGCAACCACACTGCAATTGAGGCAATACTAGAAAACACAACACATTACAATATCCAATTACCCTCATACTGAACCTTCACCAGAACGAGAGCTTAGATGGTCCACGCGCATCACCCCTTGTTACACTTAATGAGAACACGACACCACCAATCATCACCTGAACATGATCCTTGCTGTTGAGAGGAACACTATGCTGATAAGGACTTTAAATCGCGTCTTGAACACCACGTGATTCCTACAAACGACCATAGCATCCTCATATGACTGGGTCTGCCAAACTAGCAGCCTAACACGAACCTTTCCTTAAATGAAACAAACCAAAGACGAGAGGTCATTTAGAACGACAGACCGCACCAACAACTTGGGGTTGCTTCCAAACCACCGTTGATTATCAAAGGGACCTCACGCTGCAAGACATCACCAAACATGACCCTTGCAGCTAATGTAAACACTACAAACCATTCAAGACATCGATAAGCACCGATAGCTCTCAATTGACTTCACCCTTCCCCACTGGAATTTTTTTTTCACCGCTTCTAGGGGAAACCATCAGACGCAACGATGTGAAATTCCATACCCGAAAAATAAGACGGATCAAAGAAACCAATGAACCTATCAATTTCCCTCGCGCCTGTCATCCCGTTGTGAGAGAATTAACCAAAAATAAAAAGGAAAACACTTGGCACTATCACTCAAATGGGAGAGTCCTCGGTTTAATCAACTAGAGGGCTGGACAACAGCGGATTACCTATGGCCATGCTTCAACCGCATATTAACGCTTTATGGGGGGGGGTGTGCACTAGTCAAGAAAGAAAACCATGGACCCGACCCAACTGGTTCAGTGGTCAAGACACACTAGAAGCGCACACTAAACGTGCAGGGGAAAGCACTACAAGGCTCCCCGATGCACTTTTCAAAAGAACTAACTAGGTACATGCTTACATACCAACCTACAAATAAGAACTCAAACTCGGGACACAAACCATTTAGAAAGAATAATCAGTTCAAAACGCCACACATCCAACATCTCAAAAACACAAGGACGTGCCACACAAACACCATTTACTAAAACACCAATTTTTTTTCCTTTAACAAAACATTTTGAAAATAAGAAAGCCCAGCAGGTTGCACAAACACCAATGGTGTCCCATGAGCCTCGCACATGAAGGTTCTCATGTCGCACCGGCACACACCTTATGTCCATCCAGGCACTCATCCGCTCGTGCCATTAACCATTTCCCTTTTCGCATACACCCATGCATGTGGTTGCCCATGAGAGAGCCAAGGATCAAAACCAAACCTTTCCATTTTTTTTTCAAAACCAAAACATTCAACCCACACTTTTCAAACCTCACACATCATTTCATTTTCAAAGCGCTTCATTTGAAAACATTTTCCAAGACCAAAACATTTTTACTTAAAAACCAAATTTCCACGAATCCAAAACAAAAAGACGATAAACAAAGCAAGAAGAAACTAGGTACAGTGGTTGATTGGAAATTATGGTTGGCGGCCATACGCCAATCACGCCACTGGCCACAGAGAGTATTTTAGGACAGTGTCCCCGGCTCCACAAGGCTTGCCAGACCCTGCGAGCTCACTAAGACCACTGACCTTACTCCCTTTTCATTTCCCCTTAGACACGATCATCTGCAAGAACTAAAAACTCAGACAAACCTCAACATACTTTGGTAACTTGAGTCCCACCACGAGGTGTGCTGGCCAGGCACCTTTCTCGTAGCCAGGACGTCGAGTCCCGACAAACTTAACTCAAGTCTACTGTGACTCTATCCCAAAAGAAAACGACCCAAGAGAGAAAACCTTTCCCTTTGATACCATTTTGTCACGAACCAATGTCCAAAAATAAACGACAACAAAAGAGACTAAAACTATAACTCAAAACTCAAAGTGACATGAGAGGTGCGACATCCACACGTCACAAACATTAACCTGCACGAGAAGACCACCAATGACCAACCACCATCACTGAGCACGAAGTCGCAACCTGGAATACAGAAGAAACAGAATCTACATACACCCAAGGGTGTATGCAGGGTGTGAGCTAAAATCCCAGTAAGATGCCACCGAGAAATGGTTCCATGACACAACATCAAAAGACAATTTAAAGTGCTTATTCAAAATTATACATTAAAAATTCTTTTAAATAAAACATTTACAAGCTAAATGCTAAAGAAAAACACTAAAAAGAACTCATTTCACAGACACAATTTTAAAGAGGATCAGAAAAGTTCATTATGGGCACACACACACACACTCTCACACACGCACACACACGTACTCACACACACACACACACACTCACACTCTCACACACACACGCTAACACCCAAGTGGTCCTCCATATACCGACGGAAGGCACCACGACATTGATGGTAGAGCACTGTGGGTAAATCCTCTAAGGTTCATCTATCTCGAGTGGGACCCTAGAACCTCGTGTCTCGGTGAAATGTGGCTTATAAGGACACAACCCTCAGAAAACGTGGCTTAGAAGGCCACGACCCTCAGAACACATGGCTTAGAAGGCCACGTCCCTCCGATATCATGTTTTGTTAGTGTTGCAATCATCAATCCAGCTAAGTGAAATAGGGACGACACCCATCCGGTTCACTAGCGCACTAGTTCTAGTCCGCCCACCTAGATACCCATGGTTTTCCCTTGTGCTCAAACAAGTTCCACATTCACATAATATATTTCTTTCTCATTTCGCAGACCAAAAAATATATTTCACACAAAAGTCACCATTTGCATACCAAAGCACTATTTCAAAGACGCACGCACACGACATGTCTCTTTTTATAAAAATACACCACTTTAAAAGTGAAAGCATATTAAACTCCTATAAAGAACCATTTTAGCGTCATATAAATACACCAACAAATCACTTGAGTTATTATTGAAATCATTTCCAGAAAATACAAGAAGACCTTACAACAAAAACAACTTGATTTTATACAGAGGCGTCACTTTAAAACTTGATACACGAGGTAACCATGTCAAAACTTGTTTTCCATTATTCAAACAATTTTTCATTTCAACTTCAAAGGTACACAATAAGGAAAACACACCAAAAGTGATTCATATACTTTGAAAATATCTATTTAAATATACAAACACCTAAAGTGTCTTCAAAATACCTTTCGCACCTACCAAACAACCCTAAAAAACCTTTCAACCCTGTTTCACACTAAAAAAACCACTTAACTAAACAATTCCTCAACTTATGAAACATATCGCATGAAAAAGAAACCATTACAACATCAATTTCACAAATCACCCCTTTCAAAACCTCTTTGGCACACTATAAACAATTATTAGACATTTCTAGAATTTACCACAACCGAATCGAAAGGAATAAAAAATGACAATTTCTAAAGAAAAGTGCAACATTCATCACGCATGCATGTTACACCATTTTTAAAATGCATTTTCGAAAAACCTCTACAGCTCTACCAAAACATTATAAACATAATTCGCATCTTGCAACTAAACCATAGCACATATTAAGTTAAACTAAAGAAACAAATTAAATTATCTAAATGAAGTAATGACATGGAACCACCTACCTGGGTGTAGCGGACTTCACAAAATTGGTGCGCAAAGGCCACTACAAGTCAAGCGCAGCTCAAACAGCATGGTTATGTCATAAAAACAAAATACCAAACCCTTTGCATCAAAATTAAACCAACTGCAACCTAAAAATCTAACCTGACAACCAATAAAAATTAAGAAACAATTTCGAAGGTGTTCCGCAAGACTCGAAAATACAAAAAATGCTATCAAACGTTCCTTTGTGACTCGACGCAAACTGACGCTAAACCAGAGCACAATTTGGATAATTTATAAACTACAAATAACCAGTCCGACATTTACACATAACACAGACTTATATCACATGCACATATCAACTGTAACTACAAACATTATTCGCATCAAATAAACAAATTAAATAATATGCTAAATTAATTTAAGAAGAAAAATTTAATTCGTCAAAACATGGTTAAATGCAAAATCACCTTCCATCGACACAGCGACATCCAAGCTTGGGTTCGAAACACCAATTGAAACCACTTCACATCACAACCAACTCAATTTCTACCCTAAAACAAGAATTCATACCGAAATAGATATTTAAAAACAACTCTTAACGAACGCCACACCTGCTGGAAAAAAAAAACAAAAATTCAAACAATATGAGGGACCTTCTTGGGGGGTATTGCGCATGCGGAAGAAGGGAGAGATGTCGGGTTGGGGCCGGAGAACCACCAACCAGCGAGGGAGGTCGCGCGACGGCGCGAGCGGGCCTGGACGGGGGTCGGGGAGGCTTTGTGACGCCATACAGGGGAAAAAGGGAGGCGGCGCGCGACACCAAGGCATGCCCGGGTGGGTGTGCGACTGCCGAGATGAGGAGGTTCGTGCGACGGGGTTCCAAGGAGGAGGATAAGGCCGATCGGAAGCTCTGGGGTGTGGTCGGTCCAGCGGACGGCGCCGGTGAGGAGGCCAAGGGGAGCAGCGCAAAAAGGGATCGCGGCTGGAATAGGGAGGCGGTGCGGGCTCGAGACAGCTGCGACGAGTGCGACAGGGGGCTTGCGGGTAGCGGCTGGCCAAGAGGCGGCTGTGACGGGGAGCCGACGGCGGGAAGGCCGGGAGATGGAGGAGGGAGATGGGCGCGACGGGCCTGGGAAAAGAAATGTGGCGCTAGGGTTAGGGTGGATGTGCGACGGGAGAGGGGGAAGAGAGGAAGAGGGAGGGAAAAAAAGAAAAGGGAAAGAAAAGGGAAGAAAAAAAAGAGAAAATAATAATAATAATAATAATAAGGTAATAAAAAAACATAATAAATTAAATAATAAACTTTACAATAATAAACTTAATAAAAATAAAATAAAAAAATACTCCAAATTAAATTATTATCCTAGATAATAATAATAATAATAATCTAAAATGATATTATTATTATTATTTTTAAAACGATTGTTATTTCATTTGTCTCATTAATTAAACATCAGCAAGGCGTACGGTGAACCGAGCATGGTCGCACGGCGACCCAGGAAAGGCCGCGAAACTTCGATCACATTGTGCTGGATGCAAACAAGACCAAAACACAAAGAGCTTGAAACCATAAGTCAGGTTTCTACCAGAAATACTTGAAGCAAAGAAAATTAATAAAATAAATAAATTAGAAATGACGGGTGTGACATCTCATCATAAATATCATGTATATGATGTCAAATGATATATCTTATCATGGCATGTCTATTAATTGAATGCTAAAAGGGGTTTTAACATTCCATTTAACCATTAAGGTTAAAGATAATAGGTTTATCCATTTTAACAAAATTGAAATGCTATAACTCCATGTGGAAATTTATTTAAGGATGGTGGTCTATATAAAGAAAATTAATAGACCTCATTTGGTACAATATATATTATTATCACATAAAAAAACTACCTCAATATTTCTTCCCCGTATTTGATTTTGAGGGAGAGGATAAAGAACATTATTATAGAGAACAGGTCATACCAAAGCATTCAGTGATTCTATTGGTCGATGTATACTATTTTAAGAAATAACCAATTTGTTTTTCTTATATAACATGATCAAACTCATTAATAATCAATATTTAAGGATTTTACAGTGAGGTATTCTTGGATTATCTTTTTATCATTTATTTTATCAATTTTTCTTGTTTGGATCTTGGGCATGAAATTCATGATTTATTCCATTGAAAATGTGCATAAAGATGTCACATGAATCCAATTAGTGGTATCAGAACAACTACCATTGAATAATTTGATATGATTATGATCCATCTAGAGAACCCTAATTAGAATCTACCCAGAAATCGTGGTGTTTCCCCTTAAAAATTCAAATATCTATCGTATACCTTTCTAAACATTGAAAAACATTCATAAAAATGGACATTTGAGTTCATATTTTGTCATGATAATTTAATAAATAACATAATAATTTATTTTAGAAATTATTAAAAAATAATGTAAAATATAACTTCATGGGTCAATTCATTATTTTGTGATTAGTTGTATTATGCCATGGTCATAATTTTCCATGAGTATTTCCATGATAATCAATGATTAAAAGATATTTTATAAAATTTATTGGATTCCTAAAATGATAAAAAATATGAACTATAAAATGGCCATAATACATAGTTTATTTAGGGGGATAAAACACATGCCTGATTTCTTGGAGTAATCCATATTAATGGGAATTATAAAAAACATTTACATGTTTAAATTCACAAAAACAATAACTGGTGTAGGCTCAAAGAGACCATACTAAATCCATGTGACTTCAAACTATTTCAAAAATAGTTTTGATAAAATTTTATATCTATGGTTTTTATTTGTTGTTAAATGATTTAATTATTCAGTTATTTAAACTTATTCTATTAAATTACCCATTTATAAATATTTTTTATATGATGTAGATATTATATATACTTTAGTTTAAATTATTTAGACTACTTATTTTAAAATTTTCATGTCATGGTAGGTATATTAACATTATATTTGGTTTTAGAATAACTTAACTATAGTTTGTAATTAAACATATAAGATTTAATTTAGAGGTTGAATATATTTTATACATATTAGGTGATAGATTTATAATTAAATTGAAATATCTCTCCCATAAATTATATTTGGGGAGAGGGACTTTGGGTCAAACTTACCACTATCCTGGAGGCTTATGCCTTCTCACTAAAGGTGATGCTTATCCATGTATTTAAGCTTCTTCATGTGAAGATTTTCTATAAGGACTTTGCCTTAAAAAGTACATAATGTTTAGTTTAAAATCAAGAATTAATTTTATTTTATTTTGAAATACCTTTTTAGATTTAGATTCTAATAGAAGTAGGTTATAACTCATACATAAAAACCCATATATTACAAAGTAGACACTTCCAATAAGTATCCATTTTCCTATAATATAACTTTTTTTAAAAAAATATATTTTTTTTTATGAAAACTCTTTATGACTTTAAAATTAACATCATATTTGTTGATAATTACCCTTAAACAAAATAAAAAACATTTAAAAATGTGGGATGAGAATTAAATTCTCAATAAAGGATATAAATGAAAGATACCTTTTAGTCCAGTGAAAACATAAAAACCCATAAATGCTTACCTTTTTAAAATGATTCTTTGGTCATGTAAAATATATCATTACAATATTGGGAAACACTTTTTTCTCAAAGAAAACCTTAGAACCAAAATTAATAAATTTGAAACATATACAAGTATTTTAGAGTATTATATTCATAACATGTGTTCACTCTTGTAAGAAATAACTAGATCCTTGTTAAATAAATAAGAGAAACCACCCTGGATAACTCCATCCATCTTTACATTGAAAAAAAGAACATTCCCCAATGTATTGGAGAACTATATCGAGCTCATTAATTGTATAAGTTGTATTGGGCTCCATTTTCATTAAAAAGGTATCTAAATCACCCATCATCATATATAATACTAAAGTAACATATAACGAAAAAATAATTGTTAATCATGCTTATTTTACCATAAAGTTCCTGTAAAACTCTTTTGAACTAATAATAAAAACACACTTGGAAATCTCATAAATATAAAAAAAGTATCCATTTTATAATAATTTTTTAAAAAATTAAAAAATCCCAAAATATTGGGAAAAAAGTATTATCTTATAATAATCATGTAAAATTATAAATGAAAATTAATAAAAAATAATGACTATGATGGCAGGAAATGGAAGTCAAGCCATATATGTTAAAAAACTTCTTTTTTTACATTCATAAGTTTTTTAAAATAAACAATAGATAAAATATTGAAAAGTTTATTTTTAAAAAAATAAGTAAATAAATTAAGATATAGAAAAAAAAATTAACAATAAAAACGTATTAATTATAAATAATGCCTTTCATAATTTTTTTAAAATTACATAGATATGGATGATAATGTTTTTTAAATATTTTAAACAACATTTTAAAAGAAAACCCCCACCTTAAGTCTCATATAACATTTTTCATTCTATAACTAATGAATGATAAAATTATATTAGTTTTATACTTGATTAATAACATTTTTATGTTAAATATTATTATTATTTTTCCTTTTATTACATTTATAACGATGTTTTATTTAGTTTCTAAAATGGTTAAGTTCAGGTTGGAAGTTTTGAGGATGTTCAATTTATAACCTCAAAACCACTTCAATTTATTGAATGAGGTAAAGGGGGTTATGTTTCAATTACTTATAGAATCTTAAACAAGTTATATTTAACATATTTATACACCATATACTTTTCTAAAACCAACCATTTATGGTGGTCATGAAAAATGAACCACATGGTTTCTTAGAGATGGTAGTTCGTACGTATGCATGAACGACTCATTAATTTTTCTGACATGTGAAAAAGAAATGAACTATATAGTATTTTAATTTTATATAATATTATGTATTTTATAAATTTCATATTTATTAATTAGTTTCATACTTATGACCATCCTTATAATTTGAAAATGAAAAATGAATCACATCTCTTCGTGGTGGTGTTATACCACACATACACATGAATGACATTATTATTTTTAATGGAAGGAAAGGTAAGAAAATAAATGATATATTATTATTTCAGAATTATATTTATGTCATGAGGATTATATATATTCATGTTTTCAATCATTTAAAACATCCATTTGATCTAGTGATGAAAAAAGAAATACATCTCTTCATGGAGGTGGTAGTCCACACATATGCACAAGCAATGTAACCGTTTTCCATATGATGGAAAAGAAAAATAAAAGGGGTTATAAAATAAAAATAATAACATTTAATTATATGGAATATAACTATTTTATTATATCACAATGTCAAATAGTGTTTTAAAAGATAACAAATAATAATGAAAAAACACTCTACTAAGAACTATACCTCTGCTTTAGACAACCTCTATATGTATATACCTAAATACACTACTAGAAATATGATCCATACCAACGTTTTTGGGAAAAACTTTGGTATAGTTCACTAATTTGGACCTATACCAACGGTTTGGCCAAAATCGCCGGTATATGTCACTAATTTGGACTTATACCAATGGTTTGGCCAAAACCGTGGGTATAGGTCCATTGAAGAGACCATATACCAACGGTTTTTCCCAAACCCTTGGTATAAGTCCCCCCTATACCAACAATTTCTCCAAAACCATTGGTAAAGGTCCCAAAATCAAAGAACCTATACCAACAGTTCTCAAAACCGTTGGTATAGGTCTATACCAACGGTTTTGAGAACTGTTTGTATATGTACATGTATTTTTAATGGAATATTCTTATAGAGGACATTAAATAAATCAAAATTTAAAATATTTATGATAATACATATATATATTTATGGAATTGTGTTCACAAAAGTAAGTTAGGTTAGTGGTTAGGTCATTCAATCACAAACAGGAGGTGTTGGGATCAAAACCAACTGAATGATTGTTTTTTGAAGTACATATACCAACAGTTTTATGGAACCATTGGTATAGACCTATCCCCATGGCTTACTTGGAAATATTTCACCAAACCATTGGTATAGGCTATACCAACGGTTCCAAACCGTTGGTATAGGGAATATTTCTAGTAGTGATACTTCTTAGGATGGTATTTTGATCAATCTAGAGCCTATAAAACATGGGAGGAGATTTTAAAAAAGTAGTTGGGTAGGTATTGATGTTTTAATAGGCTATTAAAGTTTGTAGATGACTACAGAGAGAGTATCCTTTTAAAATTAAGGGTGATGACATAGTTCAATTTTCTCAAAATATTAAAATATATTGTTAGCTAAAATAGGTTAAGTACCCTAGGGGGTGGTGGATCATGGTATGATAGATTAAAAAAATTGTCTATTTGAATATTATTTATTCATTAAACAAAACACTATTCTATTTACTTTCCATAATAGAGAATAATATGATAATTAAAACATGAATAGGACATAATAATTTTACTAGGTTCACACTCACTGGGCTATGTCAAAGGAGCATAAGAAGAAAATGTTCTTGTGTACCAAATTCAATAAATCACACTACTTTTACAAATAATGGAGAAGTGTCACTATCCCTACTCATTTATAACCAATCACAATTTGAACGTTCATTGCTCTCTCTAAAGAAGCGTTGTCCCTACTTCTTAAGAGGAATCTTCTACTACAACAAATCACCTCAAAATTATTTCACAAAAATATAAGTGCGACATGAAGCCCTATTGTTAACCAATAGATGAGATAAACTTCAAAACATTGAATTTTATTTATGTAGATCCCTTTCACAAACTATTTATTCCCCTTCATGAACTACCTGAAACCATTTACAAACTTCCTTTCCCCACATTTCATTTTCTTAGTGTAAATCAAGTGCTTTGAAGAATTAATTTTTACAGATAGATGACGCCATAAGATCTACCTCCATTAAAGAATACTTCTATACAGAATTCCTTGTTAATGAACCACTTTTATACTTAGTCGAATTCGTCTAGAAATAATCTTCTCTAATGGAATTTTCACTCTAATAGTGTCCTGATTAGGGGTATTTAGATAGGTAAATGAATTCTCAAAACCCACTAATCACATTTATTGAAAACACATTTATTAATTTACCATCGCCACATACTGTACACTCTATGTTTCTTTAATAGCATATTATTCTCTTATAGAGTCTTCCATCATCTGAAAAATACCCTATATGACTCCTTAAAAATCATAGTCTTCATCCATAAATGATGACCCTTTCACAGTTCTCATGACATTCTATGTGAAAATCTTTCTATGTGGTGCCCTTTAAATCACCACCGTCGACCAAAAATTAAAATACCTTTGTAGTGGCCTTTAATTCACCACCTTTAATTAGAAATGATGATATCCCTCTATAGTGCGCATACTCTAGATTTTATTTAGATATATTGGCTTTGGTGATTTTGCTTTTCAGTTTTGTAATATCACAATATGATTCCAAAAAAATTCTATGCGGTCTATATCACTACATGATCGTTAAGGATTAATGTGGTACACTTATTTTGTATGAAAAAATCCTTCAATTTACATATAAACCCCATATTTTTAGGTCTATAAATATGGAAAACATTATGAAAATATGCCACCTTGTACACACAACTTTTTGTACCAGTTCTAATGCTTACATTCCTTTGGCTTGAACATTTTTCAAGACATTTCAGCATATCTAGTCAAAAATATTGCTGAGAATCCAAAACTAACCTTGTCAAAATTCTTTTTCAAAAAACACAATTACCCTAAAAACAGTGAAAAGTACATTAAGGGACTGTTTTCCAAAAAATCTACCCCTTTGGGTTTTTTGAAAACATTGCAGCCTTTGATACCCCTTTAAATCTTCTTCTTTATTATACAAAAAACCACTTTTTTGTAATTATTGATATCAATAAAATATTTACCAAATATAAATTCTAATCCTACATGGTCTATGCTCAATATGAGAAAAAATAGTAACACAAAAAGTTCCTCAATGAAACACATCATTTCCAAAATAGTCAAATACTTTCATCACGAACCCCATCTGTCATGATGTATAACCTTTGATCAATCATATTTAAAAGCATCATATTTAATACTACCTTTACTTTGATGGCCCTATAAACTTCTCCCCTATCATCTTCTCCTCTTATCTTGATAATGAAATTTTCTCTCCCATTGTTGATGAACCGAAATGTTACTCTTTTGTGGATACAACATTGTAGACAACACATATCAATACATAAGGGAAGAACATATTATACCTTGAAGAGAGGGGATCCCAAATCCAAAATATTTCATGTTTGGGGAGTTGAATGAACTCAAAGAGTCATTCAATTCCACTCAAAAATATCTCTGGGTAAGGATTTTATAAGAATTTCCACAACTTTTAGTTTTATAGGCATATACTCTAACATCACAAGATCATGCTCCACCTTATCCTTGATAAAATGATACATAATTTCAGTGTACTTTTTCTATGAGCGATGTACTGGACTTTTTCTGAGAATTTTTGAACATGAATTATCAATATAGATCCCGATCAGATACCTCACTTCAACTCCCAAATCATCAAGCTACTGATTCATCCATAATAACTATATGCATGTTTGAGTGGCTGCAATATATTTATCTTTTGAAGTGCTCAATGAAATGAAATATTGTTTTTTTCCTAGAAAATAAATACACAATATTCCAAGATATAATTCTCCACATGAATTTTATTTTCAATTATATTATAAATCAGCCCAATCTCCATATGTATAACCCAATAACTCTTGCTCATATTTCTCCTTGTACTGCAAGGAAAAATCTACCTTTCCCTTATTATACCAAATAATTATTTTCACTAAAATAAGCTTCTTTACTTGGGATTAATTTGAATCCACACAAAGTTTCATGTATAAAAAATAGTTTTGGTTCATGTTGGTGTTAATTATAACACAATACCAATGATCTGCCTATATTTTGTGACATTAACCACTTTGTATTTATCATATAACAAAAGATTCATTTGGGTAACCATTAGAGTTGTAATTTTTATATAAAATATTCTTAAAACATCATTAGCATATGTTTATTGAGAAATTAATGTTCTATTTCTTCATAGACCCACTTATAAACAAAGGGAAAATGTTAGTTCTCCAATCATTGATAGTTCAAACTAACTTTTCATAAATTATATGAATTTATTTCACTATGATTCATCTGATCCCAACAATATTATGTCATCAACATACACAAGAACCATCATCCTTTTATTATTGTCATTATTGAAAAAGAGTTTATAATCAAATCTACCATGATGAAAACCAATATTCTTCAAATATTAATCAAGTATTAAATACCATGATCTTAGTTCTTGCTTTAACCCATATAGTTCTATCCTTAGCTAACAAACTCTATTATCATCTTTAGGAATGGGAAACTGATTTACATAGTTGATATACACTTTTTATGCTATTAATCCATCCCAACAAACTATCTTGATGTCTATCTGGAAAACTTTTAACATTTATTATGTTGCTATATATAAGAATATTTGAATAGTATCGAGCCTCACAACAGGTAAAAATGCCTCATTAATATTGATTTTTTCAATATGTGATCATTCCTTGCATACTAATCATGATTTGTTTTCAAATTTCCATCCTTATACATTTAGTTTGTTCCAAAAGACCAATTTGGTCCTGATTACATTCTTATCTATTAACCCCAAAACAATCTTCCATCAATGATTATTTTCTATCTGGTCAAGTTTTTCATCAACTAATTGAACTCAAAGAATTCTTAAAACATTTCTTCATTTTCAAAATTAATATTTTCAATTTCAGCCTCCAACTCAATATTATATTCTTCTTTTTATTTCATATATTTTTTTTCCTCATTAACCACACAATTGTATTTCTTTTTTTGGCTCTCCAGAAGTTCATGTCTTTAATCACAACATCTAATTTGATCTAAATGTAAATTATTCCTTACACTTCTCCCTTTTCATTATCACATTCTTCTCTTGTTTGGGAGTTTTCAACAACCACCTATATAACATTTTATTCATGATCCTTGTATTCCTCCAATTCTTTTGCCTCATATTCTTCTAAACTATCATCTTCTTCTGAAATAAGATATTTCTTTTTTATGAAATTTCTCTTGGTATTTATCATACCTTTTTCGTTGGTTGAATAATTATTCCTAGGAATTTCATCATCATTTTCATTATCATCTAGAAACTTTATAAGAAACTTTTCTACAATATATCAAACCTTTAAACATCGAAAGTATGTGAGTGGATGTTTCCCATTGAACTATCCTCTTCCTCTTTTCAGATTTGTGGACAGGAATGAAATGACCTCATCTACATTTTATTCCTCTTGATTATCTTCAATAGTGAGATTCTACAGGGATTTGAATTCCACTTCATTATATTATCCTTTTTCCACATCATAATTATCATTATTTCTCATCTTGTATGCGATAACAGTACTATGTAAGATATCCAATGTTAGTTCCTTATGATATTTATCCTCCAATACAAATAATTTTTTATTGAACTGAAGAGGGAGGAATCTTAGGATGTGCTTAAAAATATTTGTATATTTAATAATTTCTCTAAGACCACACATTTGATCAAAGAAGGCATCTACAGACTCATTAGTGTTCATTATCATGTTCTCATATTTTTTCCATAGAACATGAAACTTAGGTTCCGAAAGTTTTGAAACCCCTTCATAGAGTTTTAGAATATTTTCCCACATAAAATGAAATGAATTACAAGACTTCACCTCTATATAGATCTTTTTGGATAAATATCCCCTTGAGGAATTAATTCCTTTATAATCAAAATTCAATTCCCTATATTCAACTTCTGATAAAACTTTACTATTCATACTGGTAGATGTTCCATGCGTTGAAGCTATAAATATATTCAAACCCAATGATCAAAATAAGTGATCCATCTGATTATTCCATAGGTTTGAATATTTTCAATTGAATATTAGAATCCCATTATGATTAAAATCTTCAATTTCTTATACTGAAAGAGAACCAATGACTTTAAACCATTCACTTTGATAACAATCATTAGCCAAACTATGTTAAATACCCCAAGAGGGGGGGGGGGGGTGAAATATGGCATGATTGATTAAAAAACCCATTTATATGGATCCTATTTATTTTTTAAACAATACAATCTTATCAATTAATTCCCATAATATAGAATAATATGAGAATAAAACATGAATAAGACAAAACAATTTTACTTGGGTCACCCTAACTGGGAAACATCCAAGGAGAATATAAAGGAAACGTACCTATGTTCCAAATTCAATAAAGTGGAGTATTATTACAAAGTATGAAGTAGATTCTCTTTATATTTTGGTTTAAAACCCATCACAATTAGAAATATCACTACTCTCTCCAATGATGTATGATAAAAACTTCTTTATAAGAGTATTTTGTTGTTCTAAACTGGCTCATAATTATTTCACACATATATAAGTGTTCCATAAAGCGCTATATTCATCCAGTAGATGAAATATACTTCACCTCATAGAATATTCATTGTAGAGAGTTATTAAAAAAACTATTTATTCACCTTTATGAACATCCTAAATCACTTAATGAACTTTCTTTAAACATATAACATTTTTTAAGAAAAATTTGAATGCACCACAAAATTATTTTCCTTCATTGATGGATTTCACCATGTGATCCACCTCCTTTGAGGAATACCTCATTCATAGAATGCCTCCTTCATTAACCATTTTTGGACTCCACCTAATTATACCAGTGTTAATAATCTCTAAAAAAATCCATTCTCTAATAAAGACATGATTGGGGGTCCTTTATATAGGCAAAAAAAATCCAAAAAACATGCTAAGAATAATTATCCAAAAATCATTTGTAGATTGGCCATAACCACATACTGCACTCACTATGCAGTTCACATAGAGAACTATTTTTTCATGGAAGCCTCTTAATCTACAATTGAAAATACCCTTTGTGGAACCATTTAAATCATTGTATTCATCCAAAAATGAAGATACATTTGACTTTATTATAATGAAACATGCTATGTTAAAATCTTGCTATTCGATTAACATTCAATCACTACCTTCAACCGCAAATGAAAATCTATTTGTGGTTTCCTTTAATTCAATGCCTCCAACCACAAAATGATAATATCCATTTCTAGTTTCTCAATCTCTCTAATATGTTCGCACATATAAATTACTAAGTAGTCAATATCACCACAAACTTATTTATGCACTATGTGGTCAACCCATTTTTTATGAGGGAATCCTTCCTTTACCAAAAAACAAATCCTAATTTTGAGGCCCAAAAATATAGAAAACACTAGAAAATGACACAACCTTGTAGACATAACATTTTTTAATGCTTCTAGTGATTCCATGCCAATGTATAAAATATTTTTCAAGAATTATCAATATAACTGGTCAACAATTACATTGGAAATCCATTACCGACCATGTCAACCAACATTTTCAATGATCACAATCAACCTAAAAACACTACAATGTTCCTTGAGATAATTTTCCAGAAATATATTAATGTATTACTCAAGTAAAATAGATCCAAAATGACTCATATTCAAATATTAGATGATATAGGATCTAAATATGACTAAAAATAATATTTATAAAATTTTTAGGTCATATTAAACCTTATCAGTTTAGTTTTAACCCTTTTCACTCATTTTAACTCTTACCATTATAACTAACTTTTGTTTACTAAAGTTAAAACTCATAGTGGCCAAGAATGAAAGTTGAATCATTAAAAATTTTAAACATGATTATTGAAAATATGGAATCCATTTTATCAAATTCAATTTCTATATGTGGTTGAATTACATTTAAAATTTACCCAAAAAACATGAGGAAAAAAGGTTTTCCAACAAAATGGTTTTTGTCATATAAATTTTTTTATACCAAAATAATGTGTAATGTTGAATATAATGAAATCTATTGGATTATTTTTAATCAAAAGTAAATAATAAAATTTTAAAACCAATCTAAAATATCATGTTACTTAGTAAATAATTTAAATCAAGAGTTTGTTTTCATAAAAATTGTTATTTTCTAATATTCACCCAAAAATCCACTTTTTCATAAAATTAAAAAAATTATTTTTTTCAAAAAATATATTTTATAGATTTATATTCATTATAATAATATTAATATACTTTTGAATTATGTTATTTTTTTCAAATTAAAAATTAAATTTTTTGGAATTATGCTTTTAAATAAATCTATGTAATACATGTAAAAAATTTTAGTAAGAATAAAACTATTTCATATTTTTATTGAAAATTAATAAATATTATTATAATGAATATAAATTTATAAAATATAATTTTTGAATTATAATAATTCATGAAATTTATTTACTATTAATATTACCTGTGTTGTTAAATTATCAATTGTATATAATTATTGGCATTTACATAATATAGTTCATGTACCTTATATGTGAGATGCATTTGGATATTTGTAAATATCTTTGGAATGTACTTTTGTGTGAGTAAAAAAAATATTATTTGTGTAAAAGATACATATTAATATGGTTTGAACGTATTATTTAGTTGATAGAATCAGGATTCCAAAAAAAAATCTCTATAAGCATGCAAACATAATGGAATAAAAAAAATAAGATAATAAAGATTACATTTGTTGAAATAAGTATGAATTTAATATACGTGGAATTAATATTAAATTAGAGAGAATTTAAAATAAAACCCCTAAATACTAATCATGTGATTCATTCAAATCAAGCACATTTCAATACCTATATCATCCAACCATGTAGTTTCTTACTAAAGTTAGGTGGCCATGGATTATCTTGATTATGACATTTTGGAAATGACTAACCTACAGAGTTTCAAAACAAACCCCACTATAATATTTGCGTGAAACTTATCTAGGAAAATATATGAGATATGATACCAGAGGAATTGGGTTGAGTTTATATATATGATGGACTTTTGAAAAGGGTTGTCTCCAGAACAATCGAGGATTCTTAACTGATATGATTGTCATGTTTTCCTACCTAAATAGCCATGTTTTTAGATGAATAATAAATTTGAATATTTTTTTTTGAAATATATATATTGTATCACTAAATAAAATTATTTATGGGGTTATAATTTTTATGGTATTTCCTTGAAAAATATATAAAATATGATAGTCACTAATAGATATGTCATTGTTGTCATGACCCGACCCTACCTGGGCTCGAGCCGCAACTACCCCAAGCCCGCCTCCATAGGCCAGGAGATGGAGACCAGCGCCGAAGGCACAATAACTTGGGGATGCCTTTTCCTAAGTACCTGTGCACACACACGCTACACACTCAATGCAAACGTGCAGAGTAAAAGAAAGAACAAGCAGAGTAAAAAGAACAACTGCTATATGTATAAACGACAGATGTGCATCGACCTCTAAACAGTACAAAGTAGAAGCTGAAAAGAAAAGGGGAAAAACACGCGCCCAACCAAAAAGTTCCACAACCGGGCAACATGTAAATAGAAAGGAACAGCTGATGGTTCTCCCACCTGGAACCCGACTCCGACCACCGTACGCGGTCCAAGCTCCCAAGCTCCCATGCTCCTAAGCTCCACTGAAGTCATGACCAACCTGTCTATCGTCTGCAAGGAAACACCAAGTGTGGGAAAAGCCCAAGCATGGGATGTATAAAAATACTCATTAGGATACCCCAAAGGCTTGAGGGAGAAATAAAGGAGGTACCGAAGGGTGAACAGTAGAGCTAACAGATACAAGTAAGGGAGTACAACCGAAAGTGAAGTAAGGAGTACAGTAAAGATTCCAGCTCAACCCAACAAGAGGCACGAAGGTAGACTCATCCAGAAACAAAGAGCTGGAAACGGTGAGAAGATGAACTTCTTGTCGAGTCTTTGCTACCTATAGCATGAGAGTAGACTCGTCCAACCATGAGAAGCTAGACATGGAAAAAAACGTGGCATACCCCACGCGTCTTCGCCTCACCTGGAAGGAGAGTAACCAAACCCAAGGAGTGGGTACCAGAACAAGGTATATACATATCCTTATTCTCAAACAAGAAGCTCGGACAACATCGTAAGGGGATCTTCGTCCCGTAGCTCAGCCCATGAAATGTGAGTAGCCAACAGTCCCATAAGTAAACTCCATCGATGCCCAGCATCCCGCACGTCTGCCCCGAACCGCAAGCCAAGGGGTTCAAACCACCACACCTCGACACTATCCGCTTTGGGCGGCACTGACTCACCCACACAGTTTTAGGTCGCGTCACAAGGACGCGTCTAGGTGGGGGAATGTGCTCCTCATATTTGAGAGTTCTGGGGGAATGTCCAACCACAAATTGTCACTGCCCCGTAGTCGAGAGGTCTTCTCAAAGTCAAAGCTGTCACAACAGTGGCCCGTATAACCAAGGGTCCCGCTCCAGTAATCACAGAGGAAAGCCACTGGCTAGCCTAGTAGAAAGGACTGAGCCTGGAATGCCAATAGATGACCCACTTCTCAGCCCTACTGGAGAATAATTTATAATATGATATCGGGTGACCCACTGCCCAGCCTTGCTGGAGGGTAAACCATAATACATCGTCAGGCAACCCACTGCCCAGCCCTGCTGGAGGGTAAACCCTAATACATCATCAGGAGACCCACTACCCTGCCTCGCTAAAGGTTAAACCCTTATACATCATCAGGTGACCCACTGCCCAGCCCCGTTTGAGGGTATACCTGGAATAAGTCGATATGCGACCCACTGCCCAGCCTTGCTGGAGGGTTGACCTAGCCCTGCTGGAGGGTAGACCCTAAGAGGTCATCAGGTGACCACTACCCAGTCTTTGCTGGAGGGTAGACCTTAAGAGTGTCAGGTGACCAACTGCCCAGTCTCTGCTGGAGGGTAGACCCTAGAAGCTGATGAGTAACCCACTGCCCAGCCCCGCTAGAGGGTAAAACTCAGAACTGCTCTGGCCATATCAACTTAAAGGTACAACAATGGCCAACCGAACACAGAGTGGGTATCGTGCAACCACCCAACTCCAGAACAACTCACCAAAAGAGGTTCAATGCATGTTCCATCACTGGGTGTCACTAGCACCGCTACCAGCCAATCCATCGAGAACCAAGCCAGGGTGAGACCACTCAACCCTGCTGGTCAAACCAACGAGCACCGAGGGACCCTCTACATCGCCAGAGGTCAAATTACATAAAGTAGAACCCGACATGCACGTGGGGCCCCCATGCAACGTGTGTCCCCATATCAACCCCAACCAAGCGCCCAAACGTCCTCAGGTACAAACAACCATATGTACCTCCAAGGGTTCCCGTATACTCCCAGAGTATACCACGTTCTAGCCCAAAGGCTATCGTGCACATGACACCCAGTGTCAACGTGAAGGCGTGACGTAAAAACTCCACCTCAAAGGACTAGGCAGGGCCAACAAAATCTTGTGAATCATTTATATCACTCTCCCAAGAGTGCGCGATCACATGCCAAGGGTCCGCCACAAACAAGGTAGGACGAACCACCACCAGAGCACCTTTCATGCTCCATATTTAATAAGATCTCTCAAGAGGCTCCACACAACCAAATGGATAACACCATTGTAATCCTCGTGGAAAAACACGCGAGATAGACTACTCACTCGCCCGAAACGGTCAACCGGTGAAAAAATTACTATTCATAGTGACCAAAACCGTGTGGGGCCCACCCCAAGATCCCGAAACTGAACCAACGGATCGCACCACTGTGATCCCCTCGGAAAAACACATGGTATTGAGTACTCAATCGCACAAAATGGACACCTGGTGAAAAAGGTACTATTCATCATTGCCAGGTCGGGTGGGACCCACAGCACGTCCCCGAAAGAGGTCGGGCGAGCTGCGCCATCACAATGCTCTCGGAAAAGCACGTCAAATTGACTGCTTACTTGTGTGGAAATGGTATCCGGAGAAAAAGATACGTTCCGGCGCACCGCACACGAGTGGTGCTTCGTGGGACCCGCAACCCGGTCCCGAAACTCAATGAACGGATCACACCGTTGTGATCCTCTCGAAAAAGCACACAAGATGGACTATTCACTTGTCCAAAATGGTCTCCCGGTGATAAAGATGGAAAATCATCATCGATGCCCAAACGGCCCTCGTGGGCCCCACACCATCGTGCGGAATTACAGCGGGCAGACTGCGCCAAAGCGATGCCCTCGAAAAACACCCAACATCGACTGCTTGCACGCCCCAAACAGACGTACGAGAAAAAGTCGCTAAAAGCTACATGCAGCTCAAAAGACGGGTCGTGGGGCCCACGCCTCAACTCCGGCTTCAACACCTCAAACCAGCCTGGAAAACTTCACCCCAGCGCCAGGGTCCCAACGCCGCTGACGGCGCTCAAAACGGACGTCGAACTCATCTGCGCCATCCAAAACAAGATTCCCAGATAAATGCTCGTCCACTTAACGGTCATGCCGCACCCCCAAGCCCCTCATTTCGGGAATTAAAATTCCCCGGAACCACCTCAAAATATTCCTCACATTATGAGGCACGCACCGCCGTAGATGGCTTGCGAAACCGACTCCCGGTTCATGATTTATTAAAATATAAATCATCTTTATAATAATAATATTATTATTTTTATTATAAACTTATTTGTTTATAATTTTTTCTTTTTTTATTTAAAACTAGACCGGCCAAGAGGGCCGGTCTTCTTCCACCGTTGCCAGCAGTACCTGCTTCCTGCGGGTCCTCGTCTCCCAGCAGACCGGCCATGAGGGCCGGTCCTCCTCCGCTGCTACCTCGACCACGGCGGCACGCCGGACGCCGGCTGTAGTGCTCTTTCGCCGGACACCCTCAGCAGCCCCCCTTCGACCGCGAGCCGTCGTCACCCCCACTCGCCCGTGCTCGCCCTGGCCAGCCGCCGCCTCCCGCCGAGAACCCACGCCGCCCTGACGATCCGAGACGCGCTCGACCTGGGAGCCCCGTCGACCAGTGCCTCCGCCTCAACCAACCGTCAAGGCCGCCACGCCCGCTCACCGGACTGCCAATGGATCCGGCTAAAAACGGCATAAATCCACCCAAAACACCGGAAACTCTGGTTTTTTTTTGGCCGGAAAACATTCCAAAACCCGCTCACCTTCAGCGGACATTTGCGATCACCTCGGAACTCAAAATTTTGATCCGAAATAGGTGTCAGGAACCATATAAAATCTAAAACGCGTTTATGGGATTTGTTCGAAGGCTCAACAGAGATTTGACACAAAATAAGAAATTCAAAGAGGTATGTAGGAATTGAAAACGCAACAAAACCCTACCTCTTGGGCGTAGCCCGTCACTTCTTGACGATTCGCCTGCCGCCCGCAACACCTTGGAGAGGAGAGGAGGAGTAGAGGAGGAGCTCCTTGGGTTTCTTCCTTCTGCCAGAGGATGCAAGGGGAGGAGGAGGGAGAGGGGTGTTTAGGCTTTAAGTAGAAAATTAATTAAATTTTAATTAATTAAAAACCCCCAAATTTAACCCGCATCTGAAACATCCGACGGGGTCGAGGTTAAGCCTCCCCTAGGGTAAACACCACGCTTTGAGTGCAACGGCGGTCTCAGAATTTGATTCCCAGCTTTCGTTTGAAAGTTATAAAGCTAAACGCCCAATGCCGCCAAATTATGAAAATGCCCCTGGGGCCATTTTTCACCGACGGCCCGCGCCCGCAAAACATACACCCCTCCTAGGGTAAACGGTACGCTTTGAACTCAATAGTGCCCTCATTTTTCCAATCCAAGCCACCGTTTAAGAGATACCTGTGTTTCAACAATAAATGAATAAATAAATTAATTAATTTATCCATTTAATGTTCTGAAAGCGAGCGAGGGGTCCAAACGTCCCACGCCCACAGGTTTTTGTCTTTCCTAGGGTAAACACCCCATTTCAGACCCATTTGTACACTCGGATCTTTGGTCTGGATCCCTGTTCAGGATTTATCCCATTTATTTGGCGTTTCCAGTGTGAATGCACTGAAAATTTAATTCCGGCCACTCCGGGGCTCGTAATCACACGCCATCTGAAGGTGCTGCTTTGGAATGTCATCAAGAATATTCCAAAGTCTTTCGTAGAAAAAACCGGGTTCTTACATCATTCCATCCTTCAAGATTTTCATCCCCAAAAAGTAAAACTAGGGAGAAACACAGGATACTAAGCCCACACCCAACTCTTCCATACCCAGAAGAACTCTCACACAGCTATGCGCCACTGCACACAGACCAAAGGATTGATCTGTTCACGCGAGGTCAGCCCTTGCCGATGTCGTGCACCCAATCCAGACTTTGTGGTTAGGGCAAGGCAGTAGGGTACCTCTCCATCCCTTTGCATGGTCTCAAATGGCCCGAAGGCCCTCGGGGGTAGCTCACCTCCCCGGTCGAACATCTGCATCACACACCGCGACTGGAATCACCGCCTGCACCTGGAGTAAGGCCCGGTGATTCCCTCCTTCAGAATATCTATATGGTGGAACACCCAAGGATATCTGGTCACAAAAGATTCCACAGTCGATGTCTCTCAACCAAGACTCTCTTATACGCTCGGTTGGGAAGGAGTCAACACCATCGACTAAAGAAAAGGTCCCACGCCTTCTACTTTACCAACATAGGGTGACACCGAAACCTTGCGCCACCCTGGTAACAACTCAAAAAAGGAGCCGGGAGAAAAGAATTTCCCACGCAAAGTCTAACAATTCTACTGCAAAAAGTAGAAGAGCTGTAGAGCGTACCTCTTATCACCTCATGCTCTGCAGGATCATAGACATCCAAGGCTCGCGGCTGTCCGCGGTCCCAACTGTCAGCTCCCGGAACCTGACGTGGACCACCTAGTGGTGATGGGAAGAACTCGTAAGGTCGTCCTCCACTACCAGTTCCTCCCGCTCATATTCTAGAACCACCTCTCTGGGTGCTACTCCGATCACGGTGCTGCCTCTGTCGTGGTGGTGCGCCTGCTGCCTGTCCAAAGCTCTCACCAACTCGGGTCGGGCAGTCTCGTGCCAAGTGACCTCACCCGTCACAAGCATAGCACTGACTCTCTCTGGGTTGCACTGGTACCCTCCAACACCACTGTGGTGTACGACCACACCCCTGCGTCTGGTTGTCAGATAGCCACCTGCGTCGAGGTCCTATTTGCCGACGCCCACTAGCTGCGGTAGACGTCTTGGATCCAATGCACCTGCTGCCACCACCAACTCTAGAACGTGACAGGAAGCTCTCTGTCACCAGAGCCTATTCTATTACCCCATCATCTGTGGAAATTCCCAAGGGTACTATGACAGCGCGAATCTCTCGGTGGAGACCCTGCTCAAACTTCCGCGCTCGGAGGTTATCGTCATGGACCAAGTCCGGGTAAAAGCATGCACGACCTGCAAGACTAGCCGCATACTCGGCCACCTTCATTCCTCCCTTCTGAAATTGCAGAAGCTCCTAAATCCGAACGGAGCGCAAGAAGGAGGGGGAAAACTCCTCAAGAAACAACAATTGAAAGTCACCCCATGAAAGCGATGACTTGTCACGGAACCGAGTCACCAGACTCCACCAACGCCGAGCTGCTCCACGAAAAAGTTTGGCTGCCAAAGCCACTCTCTGATCTATCCGCGTCTGCACAAGCCTGAAAAAGGCGAACCACTGTCTCGATCCAAGCCTCTGCTGCCTGAGGGTCTGGTTCACCATTGAAACTCATCATTCTATCCCGCTGGAACTCATGGAGCACGCTCAACCTGCGCTCAAGCTCAGCCTACTCTGCTGAAACTATATGCTGCTCAATAGGTGGGGGTGCTTCTAGGGGCCCACCCAAAGAAAGTGCTCGCATGATGGGTCATGGAATATGGACTCGTAGCTCACAGGGTCATCATCACGCACTAAAGATGGCATCTTGGCTGGATGTCTTCGCGTAGACATCCAGAATATTATCGAGGAGTGCCGCGGTCAGATGAGCATAATGTATATACCAACAACAACAACGATGGGGAGCTGACTCAAGAAGGACAGTCAAGACTCAGTCCTATGTGATGCAAAAACAAATTTACCTACAACAAGTGTCTAAGCATGCTGAGTCGACAAGTGGGTTATCAGGGTCATGGTGAATGGATACGTTGACCGCCGCACCATCACTGGACTCCCTGGCCTGGGAGACGCTCTCGAGACTCATTAACAATGTTGCCCTAAATCCCAACCAATTCCTTTTTAGGGACGTCCGCACAACGCCCCACGGAACAAACCACCTCTGATACCACTTTGTCACGACCCGACCCTACCCGGGCTCAAGCCGCAACTACCCCAAGCTCGCCTCAATAGGCCAGGGGCTGGAGACCAGCGCCGAAGGCACAATAACTCATGGAGGCCTTTGACTAAGTACCTATACACACACATGTAGCACACTCAATGAAAAAGTGCAGAGTAAAAGAAAGAACAAGCAGAGTAAAAAAGAATAACTGCTATATGTATAAACCACATATGTGCATCGACCTCTAAACAGTATAAAGTACACGATGAAAAGAAAAGGGGAAAAACACGCGCCCAACCAAAAAGTTCCACAACCCGGCAATAGGTAAATAGAAAGGAATAGATGACGGGTCTCCCACCTGGAACCCGACTCCGACCACTGTACGCTGTCCAAGCTCCCAAGCTCCTAAGCTCCACTGAAGTCACGACCAACCTATCCGTCTTCTGCAAGGACACACCAAGTGCCGGCAAAGCCCAAGTAGGGGTGAGTATAAAAATACTCAATAGGATAACCCGAAGGCTCTAGGGAGAAACAAAGGAGGTACCGAAGGGTAAGTGGTAGAGCAAACAGAGAAAAGAACGGGAGTACAAACAAAAGTGAAGTAAGGAGTACAGTAAAGAGTCCATCTCAACCCAACAAGAGGCAAGAAGGTAGACTCGTCAAGACACAAGGAGCTAGAAACGGTGAGAAGATGAACTTCTCATCGAGTCTTAGCTACCTATAGTAGGAGAGTAGACTTGTCCAACCATGATAATCTAGACACGGAAAGCATGTGGCATACCCCACGCGTCTTCGCATCACCTGGAAAGAGAGTAAACAAACCCAAGGAGTGGGTACCAGAACACGGTATATACATATCCTTATGCTCAAACAAGAAGCCCGAACAACGTCGTAAGGGGATCTTCGTCCTGTAGCTCAGCCCAAGAAAAGTGATTATCCAACAGTCCCAGATGTAAACTCCATCGATGCCCAGCATCCGGCATGTCTACCCCGAACCGCAAGCCAAGGGGCTCAAACCACCACACCTTGACACTATCTGCTTTGGGAATCACTGACTCACCCGCATGGTTTTAGGTCACGTCACAAGGAAGCATCTCGATGGGGGAAAGTGCTCCTCATACTTGAGAGTTCTGGGGGAATGTCAAACCACAAATCGTCACTACCCCACAGTCGAGAGGTCTTCTCAAAGTCAAATCCGTCACAACACTAGCCCATATAACCAAGGGTCCCACTCCTGTAATCATGGAGGAAAGCCACAGGCTAGCCTAGTAGAAAGGACTGAGCCTAGAATGCCAACGGATGACCCACTGCCCAGCCCTGCTGGAGGGTAATTCATAATATGATATCGGGTGACACACTGCCCAGCCATGTTGGAGGGTAAACCATAATACATAATCAGGCGACCCACTGCCCAGCCCTGCTGGAGGGTAAACGCTAATACATCATCAGGAGACCCACTGCCCCGCCCCGCTAGAGGGTAAACCCCAATACATCATCAGGAGATCCACTACCGAGCCCCGCTGGAGGGTAGACCTGGAATAAGTTGACAGGAGACCCACTGCCCAGCCTTGTTGGAGGGTAGACCTTGAACTAGATGATGGGCGACCCACTGCCCAACCCTGCTAGAGGGTAGACCCTAAGAGGTCGTCTGATGACCCACTGCCCAGTATCTGCTGGACGGTAGACACTAAGTGTGTCGGGTGACCCACTGCCCAGTCTCTGCTGGAGGGTAGACCCTAGAAGCTGATGAGTAACCCACTACCCAGCCCTGCTAGAGGGTAAAACTCAGAACCGCTTTGGCCATATCCACTGGAAGGTACAACACTGGCCAACCGAACATGGAGTGGGTATCGCGCAACCACCCAACTCCAGAACAACTCACCAAAAGAGGTTCATCTCCTGTTCCATCACTGGGTGTCACTAGCACCGCTACCGGCCAATCCATCGAGAAAGAAGCCAGGGGAGACCACTCAACCCTGCTGGTCAAACCAACGAGCACCGAGGGACCATCTACGTCGCGAGAGGTCAATGTACGTAAAGAAGAACCCGGCACGCACGTGGGTCCCCCAAGCAACGTGTGGCCCCATATCAACCCCAACTAAGCGCACAAACGTCCTCAGTGACAAAAAACCATATTTACCTCCAAGGGTTCCCGTATACTCCCAGAGTATACCACGTTCCAACCCAAAGGCTATCATGCACATGACACCCATCGTCAATGCGAAGGCGTGATGTAACAACTCCACCTCAAAGGCCCAGGCATGGCCAACCAAATCTTGTGAATCATTTATATCACTCTCCCAAGAGTGCGCGATCACACGCCAAGGGTCCACTACAAACAAGGTAGGACGAACCACCACCAGAGCACCTTTCATGCCCCACATTTAATAAGATCACGCAAGAGGCTCCACACAACCAAACGGATCACACCGTTGTAATCCTCACGGAAAAACACGTGAGATAGTCTACTCACTTGCCTGAAATAGTCAACCGGTGAAAAAGGTACTATTCACCGTGACTAAACCCGTGTGGGGCCCACCGCAAGATCCCGAAACAGAACCAACAAAATGCGCCACTACGATCCCCTTGAAAAAACACATGGGATTGAGTACTCAATCGCACAAAATGGGCACCCGGTGAAAAATGTACTATTCACCGTTGCTAGGTCGGGTGGGACCCACAGCACGTCCCCAAAAGAGGTCGGGCGAGCTGCGCCATCGCAATGCTCTCAGAAAAGCACGTAAAATTTACTGCTTACTTGCGTGGAACGGGTATCCAGAGAAAAAGATACGTTCCGGCGCACTGCACACGAGCAGTGCTTCATGGGACCCGCAACCCAGTCCCAAAACACAATGAATGGATCACACCCTTGTGATCCTCTCGAAAAATCACACAAGATGGACTATTCACTTGTCCAAAACGGTCGCCCGATGATAAAGATGGAAAATCACCGTCGTCGCCCAAACGGCCCTCGTGGGCCCCGCACCATCGTCCAGAATTACAGCGGGCAGACTGCTCCAAAGCGATGCCCTCGGAAAAACACCCAACATCGACTGCTCGCACGCCCCGAATGGACGTCCAAGGAAAAAGTCGCTAAAAGCTACATGCAGCTCAAAAGACGGGCCGTGGGGCCCATGCCCCAACTCCGGCTTCAATGCCCAAAACCACCCTGGAAAAATTCGCCCCGGCGCCAGGTCCCAACGCCACTGACGGCGCTAAAAACAGATGTCGAACGCGTCCGCGCCGTCCAAAACGAGATTCCCGGATAAACGCTCGTCCACCTAATGGTCAGGCCGCGCCCCAAGCCCCTCATTTCGGGAATTAAAATTCTCCAGAACCATCTCAAAATATTCCTCACATTATGAGGCACGTGCCGCCGCAAACGGCTTGAGAAACCGACTCCCGATTCATGATTTATTAAAATATAAATCATCTTATAATAATAATATTATTATTATTTTAAAAATTATTTGTTTATATTTTTTTCTGTTTTTTATTATTTAAAACTAGGCCAGCCAAGAGGGTCGGTCTTCTTCCACCGCTGCCAGTAGGACCCGCTTCCTGCGGGTCCACATCTCCCAGCATACCGGCCAGGAGGGCCGGTCCTCCTCCGTTGCCCCCTCGACCACGGCAGCACGCCGGACGCCGGCTGCAGCGCTCTTCCGCCGGATGCCCTCAGCAGCCCCCCTTCGACCGCGAGCCGCCGTCACCCCAGCTCGCCCGCGCTCGCCCTGGCCAGCCGCCACCTCACGCCGAGAACCCGCGCCGCCCTGCCGATCCGAGCCGCGCTCGACCTGGGAGCCCTGCCGACCAGCTCCTCCGCCTCAACCAACCGTCGAGGCCGCCACTCCCGCTCACCGGACTGCCGTTGGATCCGGCTAAAAACGGCGGAAATCGACCCAAAACACCGGAAACTCTGTTTTTTTTGCCAGAAAACATTCCAAAACCCGATCGCCTTCGGCAGACATTTGAGATCACCTCGGAACTCAAAATTTCGATCCGAAATAGGCATCGGAAACCATATAAAACCTAATACGCATTTATGGGATTTGTTCGAAGGCTCAACAGAGATTCGACACAAAATAAGAAATTCAAAGAGGTATGTAGGAATTGAAAACGCAACAAAACCCTACCTCTTGGGCGTAGCCCGTCGCTTCGCGATGATCCGCCGGCCGCCCGCAACACCTTGGAGAGGAGAGGAGGAGAAGAGGAGGAGCTCCTTGGGTTGCTGGATTCCGCCAGATGATGCAGGGGGAGGATGAGGGAGAGGGGTGTTTGGGCTTTAAGTAGAAAATTAATTAAATTTTAATTAATTAAAAACCCCCAAATTTAACCCGCGTTTGAAACATCCGACGGGGTCGAGGTTAAGCCTCCCCTAGGGTAAACACCACGCTCTGAGCGCAACTGCGGTATCAGAATTTGATTCTGAGCTTTCTTTTGAATTTTATAAAGATGATCGCCCAAAGCCACCAAATTATGAAAACGCCCTTGTGGGCATTTTTCATCGACGGCCCGCGCCCGCAAAACTTACACCCCTACTAGGGTAAACGGTACGATCTAAAATCAACAGTGCCCTCGGTTTTCCAATCCGAGCTACCATTTAATAGATACATGTGTTTCAAAATTAAATTAATAAATAAATTAATTAATTTATCCTTTTAACATTCCGAAAGCAAGCGAGGGGTCCAAACGTCCCGCGCCGACAAGGTTTATGTCGTTCCTACGGTAAAAACCCCATTCCGGACCCATCTATACACTTGGATCTCTGGTCTGGATCTCTGTTTAGGAGTTATACCATTTATTTGGCGTTTCCAGTGTGAACGCACTGAAAATTTAATTCCGGCCACTCTGGGGCTCGGAATCACACGCCGTCTGAAGGCGCTGCTTTGGAATATCATCAAGAATATTCCAAAGTCTTTCGTAGAAAAAACCGGGGTCTTAAAATTGTTATAGATTATGGAACATATCATGATCATCATTTTGTGGAATCTTATAGGCCTAACATGTGAAAAAATTATATATTAGTATCTAGGTTGATAAATTGTAACATCCCACACCAGATCATACTTAATAGTGTCGGATATGGTATGCCACATGACTTCATGCGTGCCTCCGCATATGCCATAGGATACTGACTAGCAATGATGGTCTGATAAGATTCCATGGGGAGACTATAACCTCTAGTCAAAGTGTTATAACATAAAAAAACAAGGTAAATAATATATATCACTTAATACCGTAGGAAACATCATTAAATAAAATGAACACTAAACATAAATCACAAAATATCAAAAAAATGATGATATAACAGTAAAGAGTTATACATAACAACAACCATATACAATAAGAACCAAAAGTGAACAAACGTGAAAAAACAAAAAACTACATTACTCTTAAAATTACACTTATCTCATTATTTACACACAACTCAAAAGTTATACCCTATCCAAGAAATCATGTATTTGGCATTGGGCACATTCCCTTATCTGGGCCTGCAACCATGAAGTCTGTTACAAACCGAATTTGGCCGGCATCAAAACCGGCACCCAACATGGTATGCGATAACAACCGAAGGGAATTATTAGTCCCCATAGGCAGTAACAAGTTCTTGAGTATCATAAAATAAAATATGGGAATTATTTAACCAATTTTATAAACATAATACAACAAAAAAATCCAATATAACAAATCTCGAATTTTCAAAACAAACCATCTTTTACAAAAATTCAGAATTTAATTACATAATTTAATACAACTCTAAAAGACTATAACAAATTAAGAAACCAAAAATGGACATCCCAAGAACCTCATCATGGCAAGAGGCATCACCCTCTATCCACATCCACAACAATGCATCACAACGAAATTCTAAAAATCCGAGGGCACAAAAGTTGTACCCAAACCTATGACAAATAAATCCAAGTCAACTTACACCCAAGGGTGTATATAGGGCGTGAGACAATGCTCAGTAGGATTACACCACTAATTTATTCCATGTGATAAACATTAATTGATGAAAAGCTTGCAAGTTTTCATAAACATGAGAAGCTATTCAGAATTTTAAAGAGATGTGACATTATATAAAAACAGTTTTCAAGTGGGATACATTAAATAATCAACACTTTTAAATAGAATTCCCAAGACACTGAATTTTCCAGCCAAAAATACCATATTATGATGATAATAATAATGTATCTAATGAGAACAAGAAACATGAAATAACCCATAGGCACTAGCTCGATCTGGGTCCCAGGTACCTCTTATCTCAGTGAAAGTAAACATAAAAATATATGTTCTCAGGCACATGAGTCACTAGTAGGGAGAATACCCATAACCTAGTGGTTCACCATATTCAATATCATAATCATCATAGTTTAGTTAGTGTTGTCATCATCAAATTTGATACATGAAACTAGGGCCAAACCCCACAGGATCACTAGCATACTAGTACACATCCACCCACCTAGATACCCATGTTTTCCCTCTAGTGCTCAAACATGATACACAAGAAATGAAATACCATTTTCAAATTCAAATATCATTTCCACATCCCACACCCACCAAAACAACCCACACACATGTCACATAATCCTCTTTCTCATTTAAATTCTTTTTGAAACCATACTCACAACAAAATAGCTTGCAACATGTTTCATATCTCTTTCACAATTAGATAAATCTTTTAAGAAATTTTATAAAAAATGTCCAAGATGGTAAAAATCACATAACAACCCTTAAAAAAATGGTCCATTTTAAAAACATACACCCACCCAAACAGAACATAAACATACTTTCCACACTTTGTGTAACTCAATAATCCATTTACAATTTTCATAAAACACTCTCAAGACGCATGGCAAGGTATTGCACTTAAAAAACATTAATCAAAACACTATTTTAACCAAAAAGAACACCAAGACCCTACCAAAGAATAATTGGAAGCCCGAAAATCATTTAGTAATCCACCTTCATATGTTATAAAATTAACCCAAATATTACCACAAGGGTTACCTAAGGAAAACACCCAAGTTGATGAAAAAGTACAACTAGAAAATCAACCGCTTACCAAAACCCATAAAAATGGATTTAGAATAGTGAAAAGTATATAAGAAACATTCAAAATAACTAAATCAATCTTTCAAACACATCAAGACATTATTACACATGGAATCACCTACCTTTTGTGTCAAAACCCCCAATTCATTGTGTGAAACATCAACCACAACATCGCCACACCATAAGGGAGTGAATTAGAGCCCTAGAACACAATATTTTACCAAAAAGATACCAAATAAAACCCTAGGTATGAAATATAGATTTAGTACATTTTATAACCCCAAGAAAAGTGGATTAAACCCTTTGAAAATGGGAGGAACATGAGAGGAAACCCAATTACTTCAGATATCTTGAATAAAATGACCCAAAAACACTAGTATCTGAATTTTAAAACAACAAAAAAATAAAAGTGAGCTTAGAATAAGGCTGAGGAGGTCATTTAAGAATATGAATGGGGGAAAAGAGTAAAAATTTAAGGATTTATGAAAAAAAACTATTTACCTCTTCAAATCTGGAAGATTTGGGAAATCTATGGAAGTTTCGCCCTAATTTGCGATGAATATGAGATCCCAAGAGGTATAAGAGACCATGGGAGAACATATTTGGTAAGTGGTATTGAGTGAGAGTTAGAATAATAGAAAAAACTTAAAAATTTAATGATATATTAAAGAATTAAAAAGAAAAATAAAGTAGGAAATTAGATTTCAGGCTGGCTCAATTGCTCAATAAAAAACCCAAATCCATCATGATTATGGATTCTTATGAGGTCCAAATGGATATAGTAGTTTTAATATTTTAGGGGATTAAAATTGGGAAGTGGAATGATTGTAAAATGTCATATTATTGAATAGTTAAAAAAGAAACAAAATTGGGGTTTGAATATGGAAATGAGATCACGGTTTGGTCCAAATCATGGAAACTCACCGTTTCCTCCAAAAATTATGGGAAACCCCCACAACAAAGAAATAATGGATATTAAATGAAAAAATACCTTTAAAATAATTCATATGTGTGAAAATTATCCACACCATAAAACTCTCCACCCTTATAAAGACACAACAAGTCCAAAATAAAAAACCAAACCCAACCGAAAGGTCAAAGTGGACTCATTTTCCATGCTTTGCCCCTAAATGCAAAAACACCTCCAGTGATCAATTAAGGAAGGAATAATCTCAGAAAAAAACATACACCAAATTCCTAAAAAAATCAAGCACATTCATACTATTTCACAAAAGAAAACTCTTCAAACACTATCCAATCAAGACTCAATAAATTTACGCAAACAAACAACAACATCGAACAATGTTACACTTACCTTACTTTTACTAAACTGTAGGGCTCTCTCCAATCCCAACATTTACCCAAAAAATATATTGGTAGATATATAGCTCTTAACAGGACAACCTTTTTCCAATCCAATTCCAAGGAAAAGTTTGAGTTACTAGTATAAGGAGACACAAATGGTCTGCCCACCATAAGAGAAAACATACATTTTATCAAGACATAATTAGGACACTAACATGGGAGGCCTGAATAGAATCCCTGGTTCAAGGGGTAGACTTCCATTAGAAATTTTCAGAATAACATACATGATACTCATAGTGGGTCTCCCCACTATAAGAACCCACCATCTTAACCGACCATCATGGGCTGACACAAGAGGAACGTAAAATTTAATGATTTGGGACGGCCGCACGGTTAGTCCACACAGTTTAGGAAACTATGTGTGACCATGGGAATCCTTCTATCGACATGGTTTTCTAGGTAATGGTTACATCTAACCATGAAAAAACCATTCACTCAACCTTTCAGTCCAAATTTTAATCCTTTCTTCAAAAACTTAATGGAAACCAATAGAGGGAAATAATGACATTGGGTTATAACCTGGGCACGAGTCCCTCCACCTCTTTCTACTGAATGGGAACAACAGAATAAAGATGATGACACCAGATGTTTAAACTTTTCCTATATTTCATACTGAGGATAGGAATTTGACCAAATTTTTGAATGACCTCATGATTTCTCCTAAATACATGCCAGATTCACTCTGGGACATATGGCTGGATCTCAAATTATTGAAGAATCTTCGGCCTCATAGTTTGGATTTGGAAACTCCCTAAATGAAAAATTTCCTTTTGGTGCCATGAAAACTATACCCTTATCCTAGATGGGTTCACCATGACATAACCCATTCCAGACTCACATTACCCTAACCCAACATTTCAATAAAACAAGTTCTTGGAAGAGGCGCACACATCACCCCTTGTTTCTACTGACGAGAAATAAAAATATGAGAGTATATATAGAAACATATTTCTCTAAATAAAGGAAGTCATGATCTATCAAAAGGATACACACTTATTAATAAATAAATAATCACAAAAGATTGTACAACTTCACATTTATAATCAAATGAGTGCATGACATCACAAAACATCACTGAACATGAACATTACGACTGATAGAGACAATACATGGAAAGGGACCTTATTCCAAGTCCCCAAACAACACAGAATTCTATAATGTGGCCATAATACCCTCTCATGACCAAATTTCCAACACTGGTGGTTTAACATGAAGCCTTGCTTCAAAGAGACTATGAAATACCCAAAGGACCTCTTAGACACCATCCACAATGACAACCCAAAACTACTTTCACATTCGACAAATCATGTAACTTAATAAACTGAGGTCACTTTCAACTTTCCACAAGCACTCTCCTACTACAAGAGGATCCATGAAACCAAAAAATGTAAGGGTTTAGAATCATTCTAAAAATCTAAAGAAAAAGATTCCTTATATTGATCAACTAGAGGATCTTCAAACGAAGAAACAATCTAGAATGCACTTTAGTCATGCATTAACTTTTAGTGGGGGTGTAATTTATACAACGATAGAACCCAAGGTCCCAAAAAGAAGGTCCATTCTTCAAAATATTCCACAAAATAGAACTGAACTGATGAGTGGAACCACCATAAAGGCTTCCTAAACTTTTCTCATAATAGACCACTAACCCTTCCTTCAACCAAGCTTTTTGACAACACACAAACCCAAAACACCTTTCAAAAGAGAGGTTTTCTTAGACTGAAAACATCCTACAATGACAACATTTCCAAAAAACTCATAAGACACACCATCACAAATCATTCATCAAGACAAAATGTTTTCCTTTAAAATCATCTCTTTGAAATTAAATGCTTCAGCGGTTAGTGTATCCACCATGGTACCCCATGGGCCTCACACATGTATGTTTATGTGCCACACCAGGAACCCTCCTAATATCCATTCAGGCACTTATCCAACCATTCCATTAACCATCCATCATCCCATGTAACCCCTTGCATGCGGTCTCCCATATAAATACCAAAGGTTAAAAAGAATTCTTTCCAAATTTCCAAACCAAAATAGTCAACCAATACTTACTTCTTTCTCAAGACTTCTAACAACGAAATCAAAATCCCAATTTACATCTTACAAAACTCTTTTTTTGAAAGGCTCAGTCATTCAATTAAGAACTCACTTTCAAGCCATACACATTAATTTCAAAACATCTCATCCAATTTCAAAACACACCAAGATTTATGACAACTCCCATTCATCGACATCCATTCCTTTGAAAACACATCCCTTTTTATTTAAAACAAGGTTCCAATGATTTGTAAAACTTTTAAAAAGATAATTGATCATTAAATAAAAACTCACTTTCAATTCATGTACATTAATTTCAAAACATTTCATCCCATTTAGAAACACTTCTAATTCCATGACAAACTCTATTTAATAAATCCATATTAAATTGGGAACTCAACTCGTTTCATTTTAAAACAAGATTCCAAAATTTCATAAAAATCTTCAAATGATCTCTAGTTACCAAATAAAAATTAATTTCCAAAATCCACACATGCCCTCCAAAACATTCCATCCCATTAAAACACCTTTCAATAGTTTAGATAACTCTACTGGAATTTTTTTTTTCAAAACCAACTTTAACATAGTTACTGGTTTCAAAAGAGGTGTAAACACACCATTTTCCATTTCAAAACAATTCTTATAATTTAGTTCTACCATTTTAGAAATCAATTCACTTCATCTTTATTGAAAATTTGTTTCATAAAAGTCCACATTTCTTAAATGAAGTCTTTTTTCCTTAAAACAAAGTTCCAAGATTCCAACACGAAGAGACTCGAGACAATACGAGAGGAAACTAGTTGCGGTGGGTGACTTGGAAATATAGTTGGAGGAAATATTCCAATCATTTAACCATCACCAAGAGTGTTCTAGGGAAATATCCCTGTCTCTACATGGATTTTCAGGCCATGCGATCTCACTGAGACCATTAGCCCAACTATATTATCCTTTCCCCTAATCATCATCAAATAAAGAAAACCAAAGGACATAGATAAAACATGTCTTCCCCTGGTGACTTGTATCAGGTCACAAGGTGTGCTGGCCAAGAACCCCACTCATAATTGGAATGTCAAGCCCCAATAATCCTAACTCCAGACAATCCCACCTCTTCCCCAAATAACATGACCCAAAGAGTGAACCTAACCTCCTCTAATACCATTTTGTCATGAACCAAACCTGGTTTCCATCAAAACCATCAAATAACAAGATCCGTGAAAAGGCCTAAAGGGCATTCCTGATCCCCATGTCCTGGAAAAAGTTTCTGGTTATCATAAATTGAAATATGGTAATGATTCACCCGAGTTTATAAACATAAAACAACAAATAAATCCAGTATAACAAATCTGGATTTTTCAAAACAAACCATCTGTAAAAAAATACAAAATTGAATTGCAAAAATTAAAACAAATATAAAAGTCTATATAAAATTAATAAAAAAAATTGGAAAGCCCAAGAACCACTTCATGGAAAGAGGAACCTCCCTCAAGCCATATCCACAACACTGCATCACGAAGGACTGATAAAAACCCAAACTGTGGGCACAAAAAGTTGTACCCTAACCTTTGAAAAAAATAACCATGTCTACTTACACCCAAGGGTGTAAGTAGAGTTTTAGACAAAGCCCAGTAGGATTCCACCACTAAAGGATTCCATGTGATAAACATTTAAAGACAAAAAGAATTCATGTTTTCATAAACCTGAGATGTTATTATGAATTTTAAAGCGATGTGATTTTTTAATAAAAACAGTTTTCAAGTGGGCTACTTTAAAGAAGAAACAATTTCAAATAGAATTTAAAATGCACTAAAAATTCATTCTAAAACATACCAAATTTTGATGGTAAGAATAATGTATCTAATGAACACATGCATATAGAAATAACCCCTAGGCACTAGCTCGTTGTGGGTCCCAGGTACCTCATATCTTGGTGAAGGTAACCATACAAAAATTTGTTCTTGTGCACACGAGCCATGAGTAAAGAGCATAACCATAAACTATTGTGTCATGACCCATCCCAGTGGGGCATGCGCCGTGACTCCCCAAGCCCGCCTCCAATAGACCAGGGGCTGGTGACTAGCACCGAGTAGGCATATTACTAACATGGGAGACATTTCCTAGGTACCTATACACAAGCACACATCTCCAAGCCCACAATGTTGAAATGTAAAAAAACACTAAGGAACAAAAATGCATGCATACAGCTAAACCCAACCAACAGAGTATGATGAAGGGTAAAGTACTGTAAAAGTAAACTGGGCCAGAATACAAGACCACCAAAAACAAACAAACAAGAGTATGAAAACTACAAAGTCCAACCTATAAACACCAAAGGTAATGCGACTACTGCTCGTAGTCATAGGAAAGCCTCATCCTGTAGGGAATTTAGAAAGCTCGGTCCTGTCCTAGTCCGCCCTGGACTCTATAAAAATACTGCTCGTCTGCACAAGGCACCAGACGTGTGGGAAAAGACCGTGCAGGGGTGAGTATAACAATACTCGGTAGAGGACCCCGAATACCACAAAGCAGTACACAAATTAAAGGTACAGTCAGATATGAACAGTATATGTCTACAGAACATATAGAACAAACCAGATATACTCAAAACCTAGACCTGTGGTCTAGAGATAAGTCACACAACCACATACCCCTTTAGGGATTCTTTTCGTAGATTTTGTAAAGCACTCGTTCTGGGAGAACACACTCCACGAGTATTATAGATCCGATGACGTTCGTCCGAGAAGTGCTATTCGTTGAGAACTGTCACGAGAGGTAGCTACAATCATTACAGGAGACACACTTCTGAGTTGGAAAGTTATGATAAATATAAGTACTCATTACTAGAGACACAAGCCTGTGGGAAAGATCACGATACACAGATGAGGATCACTGCTAGGGCCATGGAGGATACCACGACTCATCCAGATTCACCAGTTAGGTGATACACCAGCTAGTTAGAGGATCAACGCCTAGTAGAGTTGGTTAGATCGATACCTGACTCTACCTAGGGTTAGTAACAGATAGAGGATCTCACTCTAGGCCTCTCAGAGGGATTCCAACTCTATCATAGAAAGTCCGGCTGAAGGGATAATACTCTTGTAGAAGGAAACGATACCCGAACTTCAGGGAAATGAGAAGAAGGGGCACTAACCGAAAATAAATATGTCCGGGATATGGTGAACAGGAGGACCATGCTGTTTTCCAAATAGTACACAGAGTGTTGAAAAGACACACGTCGTGTTGTCTGACCCCGGGTACTGCCAGTGTTCAACGGCCTGTGTCGTAGAACTGGTCATGTAGAAAAACTTAGTACACGGCATGTAGTACGATGTACACGCCCTGTCCGAGTGATTGAGGTTGGCATTGTGTCACTAGATGTGTGTCCGTACATGGCTATCAACCTGTGTACTCTAACCTGTGTGAGTGTATCCTCTGAATACATGCTGAGTTTCACATAGCCGCCTCTGCCAAGCTGTACACGCCGTGTCACCTGAAGCCATGTAGATCATCTCGTGTATGTGTACTACCCAAAGTACACGCCGAGCATCGGGGAAGGTCCAACAAACCGTGTGACTGGGGTCACAAGCCGTGTTATTCCTCTCTGACCCCGAAACCCTAGTCTCCACCGCCAGTATTACATGGCGTGTTCTTCAAAAGTACATGCCGTGTATTCTGGAAATTTCCAGAAACAGGGACCTCTTCCACCGTGCCTCCGGTGATGATCCATTCATCGATCTGGCCACCAGTTCGCCCCAAAACCTTCAGGTTTTGGTTGCCCCGTCACCACAAAGCCGCTCCCTTTGTTTTTAGACCTCTGATCGGCTCTGAAAACATGTTTTGATCTTCCCACATGAAGAACGCTCAAAGAACGCCCTTTCCCGATCCGGTCCGATTCATCATCCGCCATCATCGCCACAACTCCACAAGGTCGTTGCAGCATTGAACCTTCGATTTGGGATCGTTGCGTCACAAAAAGGATGTTTAATGATCCTTTGTTTGTCGCCCCACGAAGAACGTGAAGAACGCATGAGAAAAGAATGGGGAAGGAAATCCAATAAACAAATCGAGGAACGAACCTCCGCAATCATTCGTCACGGAGTTGATCTGCTCCCATTAATAGGTTTAAATGGAGCAAATATCAATATAAATAAAAGCATGGTTTATTTCCCCAAAATCACCCCAAAGAAAACCCTCTCATGAACATACGAATCCGCAGATCAACTTGTTCGTGGTTGATCCGCGTTCATCATTTAAACTCAAAAAACAGGGAAAAGAAATTGAAATAACAAACCCCTACCTTTTTAAAGGATCGATCATTGACGAAGGCGCCACATTGCCATTTTCATCAAGATCCTTCAACATCGGCGCAACAATTTTTGATTTCGATCCATCGTCGTTCGTCACCGAGAATTCTCCCCAACGCCTCACGGATTCTACAGAGGTTCCTCTCAAACGTTGCCAACGATCAAAAATTGCTTAACCCATTAAAAAGGGAAACATGTTGGCATTTAATTACATGGAAACATTAATGATTCCAACTTTCCATTTTTTTGAGTCATTATGACATGTCATTAATTTAGGAAATTGACATCCCATCGCTGTGCTGCAGCGGACGTTTCCATAAAATAAAATAAACATTTAGCATTTTATTTTATTTTTACATTACTAAAAACGTCTGAAAATTAACTTTCTCCCTCAGATTGCGCCGGTATAGTTTAGGCCCATTCATAGGTAAAGTCGTCTTCCCGGACGCAATGGTGCACTCAAATTTTTAATCCGGAAATCCGTTTGGAAACTTCCACAACCACGCACAAGCACCGACTCACTTTACTTAAAAAAAGTTCAAACAACCATTATGGGCTCACTGGTCCTCGGAATTATGTGCTATATTCGCGCTCGGTCTCGAAATAATTCCATAAAATATTTAAAATAATAAATGGAAAATCTAAGAAATTTCCCCATCTTGGGGATTTACATCCCCAAAAATCCAAAACAAGGTCTACTAAAAAAGATGTGGGTACTGGGCATGAATCTGGGCCTCCTGCTCCCATGTGCTCTCTTGAAGATTCCCGTGCTTCCAATAGACGCGCACCAAGGGAATCGATCACCCATGAAGGATCCTCTTCTGCCAATCCCCAATCTCCACTGGGTACTCAGCAAAGGTCACTTCATCCTCAATGTTCATCTCACCCTAGTCGATGATGTGCGACGGATCGTGTACGTACCTCCTCAGCTGCGACACGTGGAAGACATAATGTACCCGATGCAACTGTGTAGTAGACCTAGGCGGTACACCGCCTCGCCAACTCCACACAGTATCTAGAAGGGTCCGATGAACCTCAGATATATATTGCCGCCTCGGCTAAATCTCTGTAACCCTTATCGAGGTGAAACCCGAAGAAAGACGTGGTCTCCCTCTTCAAACTCTAGAGGTCTCCGTTGTTTGTTAGCATAGGAATTCTACTATCACTGTGCAGTATTCATCCTCTCTCAAATGATTTGTACCTTCTCTGTGGTAGCTCGCACTAACTCTGGACCCACGAGTGCTAACTCTCCAGGGTCGGTCCAGGAAAGCGGTGACCGGAAGTGTCTCCCGTACAAGGCCTCAAATGGTGTCATACCATGTTGGAGTGGTAGCTGTTGTTGTACGCAAAATACACCAGTGGTAGGTGGTACTCCAATCTGCGACCAAAGTCCAAGATACAAGCTCGTAACATATCCTCCAGAACCTGAATTGTCCTCTCCGTCTGACCGTCAGTCTGGGTATGAAACGCTGTGCTCAAGCATAGGTGAGTCGCAAAAGCCTCCTAAAATCCCTTCCACAAATAGGATGTGAAGCAGCCTTTTCTATATGAGACTATAGTCTAGGGGACACCATGAAGCCAAACTATCTATTGCACGTAGAGGCGTCCTAAGATCTCTACAGAACTCTGCTCCACGATTGCTAATAAGTGGTCCGACTTGGTGAGTCGGTCAACGATCACCTAGATGGAATCATGCCCCTTGGATTCCTGTGGTAATCATGTCACAAATTCCATCGATATTTCATCCCACTTCCACTCTGGAACTTCCAGGGGGTGAGCTAACCCCGCTGGAACTTGGTGCTTAGCCTTCACCTACTGGCATGTGAGGCATCGAGAAACGAACTCTGCTACTGCCTTCTTCATGCCTGACCACCAGAACTGTCGTCAGAGATCCTGGTACATTTTTTCCACTCCAGGATGTACCGCCAAAGGGGAGGTATGAAAGTCCATCAGGACCTCCTCCTGGAATGCCACTGGTACAATAGTACATCCTCGGAAAAGAAGTACGTTCTCCCCACCTTGTGAATATCCATCAAGAGAATGTCATGTGGATAACTGAGCACGTAAAGACACACAGCCGACATCCCCAAGCAGTGCCTCCCTAAATCACTGTAGGAGTGGAGGGGTGACAACCATAAACTGTAGGTAAGCTTTATCCTCACTATCCATGAAGGATAACTGTAGAACGGCTAACTGATGTGTCGCCTCACTCAACATCTATGAGATCGACCTTCTGGTAAGGTCATCTGCCACCTTGTACCCCTTCCTAGGAGTATAGATGATCTCAAAATCATAGTCCTGGAGGAACTATAGCCAATACCTCTGCCTCAAATTCATATCCTTCTGCGAAAAGATGTACTTGAGGCTCTTGTGGTCAGAGTAGACGATAAACTGCTCTCCCATAAGGTAGTGTCGCCACATCTTCAATGAAAAGACTACCACTGCCAACACGAGATCATGGGTTGCATAGTTATGATCATGTGGCATAAGCTGGCGCGAACCATAAGCAATCACTACATGCCTCTACATCAGGACACAACCGAGCCCTGTCCCTGATGCGTCGCAGAAAACTACATACTCGACACCCTCCTCCGGCAATCTCAAGACTGGGGCGCTCGTCAAACTCTGCCACAACTTCTCAAAAGCCTACTGGCACTTTTTTGTATATACTAAGGGTTGCCCCTTCTTGGTCAAGGCTTTCATCAGGGCTGATATTTGGGAGAAATCAGGAATGAATCTCCGGAAATATCCGGCCAACCCAAGGAAGCTCCGCACCTCCGTCATGCTCCGAGGTGGCTCTCATGCTAACACCGTCTCCACCTTGGATGGGTCCACAACTACTCCATCTACTAATATGACATGTCCCATAAAGTGGACCTCCTGAATCTAGAAATGGAACTTTGAGAGCTTCCCATAAAGATGGTACTCCCAAAGTATGTCTAGAACCATCCGTAGGTGTCTCGCATGCTCCTATTCTGATGTCGAGTAAATGAGGATGTTGTCGATGAAGACCACTACGAACTGGTCCATGTACGACTGGAAGATCCGGTTCATCATTCCCATGAACACTGCGGGGGAGTTCGCCACACCAAAAGGCATCACCAAGTACTCATAGTGACTATAGTGGCATCTAAAAGTCATCTTCGGTATATCCTCATCCCGCACTCGTAGCTGGTGATAGCCTGATTGAAGGTCAACCTTCGAGAACCACTGTGCCCCTCTTAGCTGATCGAAGAGTTCATCGATTATCGACAGTGAATACTTATCCTTCAACGTCACCTGGTTTTGGCACTGGTAATCCATGCCCAACCTCAGACTCTCGTCTTCCTTCATGGAAAACAAAACTGGGGCTGCCCAGGGTGAGATGTTGGGTCTTACGAAACCCTTTCTCTGCAAATCCTCCAACTGCACCCTCAGCTCGCGAAGCTCTATGGGAGCCATCTGATAAGCTGATGAGGAAATTGGGGTCGTCTTGGGGTGTAAGTCGTTGTAGAAGTCAATTTCCCAGCAGGGAGGTAATCCTAGAACATCTTCGGGAAAGACGCCCTCATACTCCACCACTACTACTGGGAACTGGGAGCTCACAAAATCTACTGCTCTGAGGGTAAGTCTAGCCAACTCATGAGTTATTGGCTGCACCCTCCTATGAATGAGTCCATTTTGTACTACTTAGGTTTCCTCTTCTCTGAGAAAGGAAAACCCCATTCCATCACAGCGGACACACCACACCCTTCGCCTAAAACAATCAATATGGGAATGGACCGAAGATAACCAATCCATACCAAGAATGACATCGTAAGGCCTCAACGCTACCACCAAGAGGTTCCAATCAAAACTCTCACCTCAAAGGGTAAGATCACACTATCTGCAAATGTGCGTGATCATCGATTCTCCTCACATAAGTGTCTCCAAGTGTAAGGATGGAGTCAACAGTTCTATTGGAATCTCGAGGTTTTGTACAAGACACGTTCCTATAATGGAATGAATGGAACCTGTGTCTATTAGTACGGTAGCTAAGGTAGAAAAGACACAGATCGTACCTTGAATCATCACTGGAGACCCTGGGTCGTATGTCTCGACCGCATGCAGCTATCCCCGTCCCTGTCCCCCAGCTCCCTGAGCCTGGTGCGGACCTCCTGGGGGTGGTGGTGGAAGTAAGTCGAAGCGTCTGCCACCATCTGTAGCCCTCCCTGCTCCTCTGCCATGTCTGACACCTGGAGGGTCTACCTGTTCTGTTCTCTACCTCGACCTTGGTGGTCCATCCACTACTTCCCTGTTAGCGGCTCGATGGGTCGGGCAATCCCTAGCGAGATGTCCCCTACCGTCGCAAGCATATCATCACTTATACCTAGGATGACTAGATCCATCCTGAGAGCCCTGGACTGTCGATCCCTTATTTTGGGTCCTCCTCCGACGTCTCTCACATCCTGATCCCTGCGTCTGACTTCGGCTCCCTGCCGCCGAGGTCTCCGCACCTGTCTGCCTGCTGCTGACTGCCGGCGGCTATCTCTGCTCCTCTAAGAAGCTCTCAACCACCAAATCTCACTTGAGCATTTGAGAATAAGTAGATATTCATAGAGGCATGACACTAGCTTAGATGTCTTGTCATAAACCTCTCTTGAAGGTCTGAGCTCTGAAGTACTGATCTCTGACCATATCCATCGAGTACCTGGCGAGGTTGGTGAACCTCGATGAATAGTCATCTACTGTCATACTGCCCTTCTGAAGCTGAAGAAGCTCCTGGATGCATATAGATCTCAGCATAACTCGAGAGAACTCCTCCCAGAAGATTCGCTCAAACTCCATTCTTAAAAGAGTCTCCTCATCGTGAGTCTATGTGGTCATAATCCACCATCGTCCCACCGAACCCTGAAGAAGGCTCGCTCCTAGGATCACTATTTAGTCTACAGGTGTCCTTACTAGACCAAAAACTTTGTTCACCGCCTCAAGCCAGTCCTCAGCTGCCTGAGGGTCAGGCTCGCCTCGAAACTTGATGGGTCTCTGTTTCTGGAACTCATAGAGCACGCTAAGCCTGTGCTCCACGCCGGTCGGTACTGCAGGTACCACTGGATGCTCCAATGGGGGTGGTGCAGCGGGTGCTCCACCTGGTGGCAACGCCTGGTGAACTAGTCCCTATATCGAAGCCTCATCACTGAGGGGGAAATCCTAATGATCGTGCTGCTGAATCCTAGAGTGTATGCATTACAGAGGAATCCTCCTGTAAGGAAACAAGATGTACCATTATTAAAGAGTATATATGGATAGCTGACACAAAGGACATGGAAACCACAAACCATTCCTATATGATGCCTATACCTTTTATTCCCCCACAACCCGTGTTTTTGTGTACTGAGTTGAAAAGCAGGTTATCAGAGTGCTGGTGTATGGATACGTCGGCCTCCGCACCAACACTGGAGTCTCTAGCCTGAAAGCCGAACTCGAAACACTTAACACTGTTTCCCCAAACCAAACACACAGACCCTTGGTCCTAAGGTAGAGCCAACCCGCTCTGATACAACTCTGCCATGACCCGTCCAAGTGGGTCACGCGCCATGACCCCCCAAGCCTACCTCCAATAGGCTACAGGATGGTGACTAACACCGAGTAGGCATATTACTAATATCGGATGCATTGCCTAGGTACCTGTACACACACACACATCTCCAAGCCCACAAGGCTGAAATGTAAAAAAACAATAAGGAAGAAAAATGCATGCATACAGCTAAACCCTACCAAAAGAGTATGAAGAAAGGTAAAGTACTATAAAAGTAAACTGTGCTAGAATATAGGCCCACCAAAAACAAAAAAACAAGAGTATGAAAACTGTAAATCCAACCTGTAAAGTTCAAAGGTACTGGGATTGTCGCTCGTAGCCGTAGGAACACCTCAGCATATAGGGAACTCAGAAAGCTTGGTCCTGTTCTGGTCCACCCTAGACTCTGTAAAAAGGCTTCTCATCTTCACAAGACACCAGACATGTGGGCAAAGCCCATGTAGGGGTGAGTATAACAATACTCAGTAGAGGACCCCAAAAACAACAATGCAGTACACAAAGTAAAGGTACAACCAGCTATGCACAATATATGTCTATAGAACATATAGAACAAAACAGATATACTCAAACCCCATACCCATGGTCTTGAGACAAGTCACACAACCGTATAACCCATTAGGTATTCTGTTCGAAGATTCCGTGAAGAACTAATTTTGGGAGAACCCACTCCATGAGTCTTATAGCTCCGATGACGTCCGTCCGAGAAGTGCTGTTTATCAGGAACCGTCACGAAAGGTAGCTACAATCATTACGTAAGCCACACTCCGGGGTGGGAAGGTTATGATAAATAGAAGCACTCATTTTTGGAGACACACTCTTGAGTGGGAAGGATGACGATACACAGATAAAGATCACTGCCAGGGCCATGGCGAATACCGGGACTCATCCGGATTCACCAGTTAGGTGATACACCAGCTAGGTAGAGGATCAATGCCCAGTAGAGTTGGTCATGTTGACGCTTGACTTTACCTAGGGTCACGAACAGATAGAGGATCTCACTCCGGGCCTCTCAGAGGGATGCCGAATCTATCACAGAATGTCCGACTAAATGGATCATACTCCTGTAGAAGGAAACGATGCCATACCTTCAGGGAAACGAGAAGAAGGGGTAATAAGCCAAAAAAAGATGTCCAGGATATGGTGAACAGGAGGACCATGCTGTTTTCCAAAAATTACAAGACATGTAGAAAAGATACACTCCGTGTTGTCTGGACCTGGATACTGCCCGTGTGCAATGACCTGTGTCGTAGAATTAGTCGTGTAGGAAAACTTAGTACACGTCGTGTAGTACGATGTACACGCCGTGTCCGAGTGACTGGGGTTGGCCTTGTGTCACTGGCCATGTGGCCGTACATGGCTATCAAACCTTGTACTCTAACCCATGTCTGTGTATCCCCCGTATACACACCGAGTTTCATGTAGCTGCCTCTACCAAGCTGTACACGCTGTGTCACCTGAAGCCGTGTAGATCATCTCGTGTCTGTGTACTACCCAAAGTACACACTGAGCTTCGGGGAAGGTCCAACATGCCATGTGACTAGGGTTAGACGCCGTGTTATTCCTCTCTGACCCTGAAACCCTAGCCGCCACTGCCAGTACTACACGACATGTTCTTCATAAGTACACTCCGTGTATTCTGGAAATTTCCAGAAACGCGGACCTCCGCCATCGCACCTATGGTGATGATCGGTTCGTCGATATAGCCACCTGATCGCCACGAAACCTTCAGGTTTTAGTTGCTCCATCACCACGAAGCCACTCCCAGTGTTTTAGGACCTCCAATCAGCTCCAAAAACTTGTTTTGATCTTCCCGCATGAAGAAGAGTCGATGAACGCCCTTTCCCGACCCGGTACGATTCATTATCCACCATTATCGCCGCATCTCCACAAGTTCATTGTAGCATCAAACCTTCAATTTGGGATCACTGCGTCGCAGAATGGATTCACAACGATCCGTTTTTTGTCTCCCCATGAAGAATGCTAAGAGCGCAAGAGAAAAGAATGGGGAAGGAAATCCAATAAAAAACCGAGGAACAAACCTCCTCCGTCGTTCGTAAAGGCATTGATCCACTCCCGTTAATAGGTTTAAATAGAAAAAAGATCAACATAAATAAAATCATGGATTATTTCCCGAAAATCATCCCCAAAAAAATCCTCCGGCAAGAACGTACTAATCCGCGGATCAAATTTTTCGTGGTTGATCCCTGTTCCTCATTTAAACTAAAAAACGAGGAAAAGAAATTGAAATAAAAAACCCCTACCTTTCAAAAGGATCGATCGTTGATGAAGTTGCCGCACTGCCATTGTCGTTGATATCCTTCAACGTCGGCGTAGAGATTTTCGATTTCGATCCATCATCGTTCGTCACTGAGAATTCTCCGCAACGCCTCGCAGATTCTACAGAGGTTCCTCTCAAACGTTGCCAATGATCATTAATTTCATAACCTATTAAAAAGGGAAACATGTTGGAATTTAATTACGTGACAACATTAATGATGCCAACTTTCCATTTTATTGAGTCATTATGACACACCATTAATTTAGGAAATAGACCTCCCATCGCTGTGCTGCAGTGGATGTTTCCATAAAATAAAATAAACATTTAGAAATTTATTTTATTTTTACTTTACTAAAAATGTCTGAAGATTAACTTTCTCCCTCAGCCCGTGCCGGTAGAGGTTAGGCCTGTTCTTAGGTAAAGTCATCGTCCCAGACGCAACTGTGTACTAATATTTTTAATCCGGGAATCCTTTTGGAAACCTCCACAACCGCACACAATCGCCGACTCACTTAACTTAAAAAAAGATCAAACCACCATTCCGGGCTCACTGGACCTCAGAATAATGTTCCGTCTTCACACTCGGTCTCGAAATAATTCCATATAATATTTAAAATAATAAACGGAAAATATGATACATTACATATTGGATCCCCATCTTCAACATCATAATCATCATAGTTTAGTTACTGTTTTCATCATCAAAATTTCTATGTGAAACTGGGGCCAAACCCCACGAGATCACAAGCATACTAGTACACGTCCACCCACCTAGATACATAGGTTTTCCCTCTAGTGATAAAAAAGTTTCATAATCCATGAAATACCATTTTAAAATTCAAATAACATTTCCAAATCCCACACACACCAAAATTCCCACACACATGTCACATAATCCCCAGTGTCATTCAAATTCATTTTGAATCTATACTCACACCCAAACATCCCGCAATATGTTTCATATCTCTTTCACAATTCGATAAATCCTTTAAGAAATTTTATAAAACATGTCTAAGATGGTAAAAATAACATAACATCCCTGTCAAAAAAAATGTACCATTTTTAAAACAATCATCCACTCAAATAGTAAAAAAACATCAGTTATAAACTTTGTGTAACTCAGTAAAGAATTTTCAATTCTCATAAAACACTTTCAAGAAGCATGAAATGATTTTGCACCTAAAACACATTAAAAACCCTATTTTAAACCCAAAATCACACCAATACCCTAAAAAAGCATAATTTTCATCCCAAATAACATTTAATAAACAACTTGAATATGTTATAAAATAAACCCAAATAGTACCACAAGAGTTACACATGGAAAAAACCCAATTTGAATCAAAAGTGAAACTATAAAGTAAATTCTTAACAAAATCCATAAAAAATGGTTTTTACACAATTAAAAACATATAAGGAACCTTGACAATAATTAAATCAAGCTTGCTAACTCATCAAGAAATGCTCACACATGGAATCCCCTACCTTTTGTGTTATAACCCCCAATTCATTGTGCGAAACTTCAACTGCACCACCGACACACCACAAGGGAGTGAATTCGAGTCCTAGAACGCAATATTTGACTACAAAGACACCAAATAAAACTCTAGGTGAGAACCAAAGTTTCTTTAAATTTTATAACCTTAAGAAAAGTTGAAGAAACCCTAATAAAATGGGAGGAACATGAGTGGAAACCCACTTACATGAGATATATTTAATAAAATGACCCAAATATGGCAGTATGTGAAATTAAAAATATCCAAAAATGAAATTAATGTTTTAATAATGATGATTTGGTCATGTATGATTTATAATGGGGGAAAAGAGTAAAAATTGAAGGAGTTTTGAAAGAAACAATTCTACTCTTCAAATCTAGATGATTTGAGTAATGTTGAGAAGTTTATCCCTAAATTGCAATGAATATGAGATCTAAACAGGGGGATGATAGAATGGGAGCATGACTTTGATTAGTGGTCTTAGTTGAGAGTTGGAATCACCAAAAAAACTAAAAAATTGAATGAGATATTGAAGAATTAAAAAAAATTAAAGTAGGAAATGAGCTTTCAGGATGGCCCAATACCTTACTAAAAAACCCAAATCCATCATGATTATGTATTCCTATGAGGTCCAAATGGATATGGTGGTTTTAATATACTAGGTTATTCTAATTGGGATGTGGAATTAGTGTAAAATTCTGACAGATGAAATCATTATAAAATAAATAAAATTGGTTTTTAAATCTGAAAATGGGGTCACAATTTGGCCCAAATCATGATAAAATCACCCTTTCCTCCAAAAATGTATGGGAAACACCCAAAACAAAGAAATAATGGATATTAATTAAAAAATTAAGTTTAAAATATGTCATGGATGTTACAAAATCAACTGGAGCACCAATTGGAAGTTTGTATAAGGTGTGAGTATAACTTAGTAGGCCACTCACAACAATATCACTAAATAAATACATTCTATAAATAAGTTCAGGAAAAGTGTCTTAGTTAATAATTTATCATTTTAGTTTTCAAAGTAAAATAAAAAAGGAAATCCACCATCGATCCTTAGGTATAAGGCCTTGATCGACCATACCAACTTTGGACATTGTTTGAGTGTTTTTGAATACATCACGAGTATAGGTTGGAGATAGGTAGAATGAAAACAGGGGGGTGTAAATTTACCTATAAAATATTAAAGAAAAAAACCCAATTTTTAAAATTTATTTTTAAAATATTGAATGAAATAAAATCTTTTTTAAAATAAAACAATCTAAATATAAAGCACAACAATATAATTATATATAATAATAAAAGTGGTGGAATAAAAACAAAGACTAATTTGAGAATAAAACCATAATGTGATTATGATTTAATTGATGGATTAATTTTTTTTATAAAAGATAGATTTAAGGCCATAAATAACTGAAAATAGAGAAGGTAAATGAAACATGATAATTGGTAATTATTTTCCAAAATAGCACATAAAGGATCCTATATTTCTCCTACCATAATAGAAACTAACTCTTTAACAATGAATTTTTAAGCTTTAAAATAATAGTACCAAGAACTTTTAAATGAAATGGAAATGAAACCATTCCCCATACGTTAATTATGGTAAGCACCAAATTTAGAAAAATGGGAGGAATCTAGAGATTTTTAGGAGAAATCACTTTGTATATTAGTCTTTAATATCTAAAATAATATGATGAAACACTAAGAGTGACTAAGAAAATAAAGATAGTGATAAGTATATACAATTTGTGCACATTCTAAAATAGAAGAGAGTGGAATTATAAATAAGAGAACATGAATATTTTATAGCATTAGAATTGTTGATTAAATGTTACGGTTTATTTCCAATGCCACCAAGGTCTTTATTTACATCCTCTGAATCATTCAATAATGATTTTGAATCCATCAAGGGTTATTAAGATAACGAAATAAAATTTTTGTTTATTTTGACCATTATTTATTCAAACATGCCTGACCATTTTAAATAGAATTAATAGAACATCGAAAACTAAAGTATTAGGTAATTCAAATTTAAAATAGTTATAATAATATTATATAATTATCCAGGAGAGATATAAATAGAGAAAAATATTATCAATAATACTAGAATTTGAATTTAAAACCATTTTAATAATTCAGAATAATTTAAAATCACTCAATATAAATTTAAAAATAAATATATAATAATTGGAAAAATATTTCTCATAAATCTCATAAAAATTAAAACTATGTTATTAAAAACATAAATTTCAAATTTCATTCCAAATTTAAGAATTTTATAATATAAAACATTAAATATATTACACTAAGAACTAATAAACTAGTTTTTATAACTTCATTAGAGTTAAAAATGAATTTAAAAATAATAAAAACAAATAAATAAACTCAAAGTAATAAATTCAAATTTTATGAGTTTCATACTTTATATATATGTGTTAATGAAGAACAAAATTAATCTTCATATTTTTTTAAATACAATAAAAATAAATTTCATAGATTTTATATCATTTAAAATAATTTATAGAATTAATAAAATAATTAACTATTTATGAAAAACACGCAACAAATAAATATATAAAATAAATCATGATAATAGAGTAAACTATAAAGTAAATATTACATAAGGGTTAACATCATGCATGTGTAATAGTAACATATAAATATAATGAGATACAAAAAACATGAAATAAAAATTTCAAACCTTATATAATGGAAAACATTCATTGCCTAAGGTTAAAATTAAAATTCTAAACAATATATACAGGAAAAACATATTTTAGATTCATTACGTTAGAGTATAATTGATTTCTGTAAGGGTAATAAATAAATTCAATACCATGTGTAAGGGTAACCATGTTTTATATAATTATGAATAATGGAAAACTAATCTTTCTTGTTTTCCATAAGAGTAGGTTGGAAATTAATCTAGAAATGTAAGGGTAAATTATTAATTGTGTAGAGGTAAGGATAGTTATATAAAGGTAACAACAAATTCTCAAAACACATGTAATGGTAAAATCCAAGATTATGTAAGGGTAACAAAAGACATATAATTTTTATCTAAGGGTATGAAAAAACTTTATAAAATTATTTTTTCAAAAGAATGAATTTAAAAAATTATATAGAATAATAAGAATAAACACATTAAGAATGTTTGAAAACCATAAAATCCAAGAACTACAAGAATCACAACAATATCTACCTTTTATATGATAAAAAAACTTAAATAATAAGTAAATTAAACAATATTATATCAAGATAAAAAGAAATATACCACGATACTGAGAATTTCTCACCTGTTGAAAAAAACACTTCTCTCTAAACAAAAATCCTTCTTTTCCTTATTGGGATAAAGGATAACACTTCTCCACTATTGGGATTATCTAAAAGGAGTTAAAATGTGGGATAAATAAGAAATATATAACAATTAAAACTATCGTTATCATTATTATTAATCTTATGAGAGTGATTAAAATAATGTTCGAAAATAGTTTTAAAACTTTTCGAAATACTAGAAAGATAGATTTTTAAAAAATATCATGATAAAAAAAGAATAAATGTTTAAAAATATAAAAGATGACAGAAATATTGAAAATGGGTTTTGAAAAATATGAATAATTATTTATGAAAAATAAATCAAAATATTATATTTTGAAATTGATTTATAAAAAAAAATTTCCTTTTAGGATCATTTCAATATTAACAAGTTATTTCCACCTCAATTAATGCATCAATAGAGTTTAACATGATAATATCCATTAAACCTAAAAAAAGTATTAAAAATAACTAGAAAATAAATATTTTAGAAAATCATTTTTCTTATTAAGGATTTGAAAAAATTTTATTAACAAACTAAAGGAAATTTCCTAGGAATGTCAAACCTTGTGCATAGTAAGGGCCAATCAATATGTTAAGGATGGATAACAGTTTAAAAAACCCAATAAACTATTTTTATAATGAATCTATAAGAGCATATATTCCAAAACCATATACAGTTATTTGTATAAATACAAGACTATTTTACTTGGAGTATCATACTCACTTTGTTTTTCTAAAATTATGAAAAATATTCAATTTTGTTTAATAAAACTAAATTTTAAATCCATTTTATATTTTTTTGAAAAAAATATTTAATAAATAAAAACTTCTTATTCTTGACATGATATTATTATAATTTGGGAAAAACATCAAAATAAAACAAAAAATAAATTTTGAAAAATAAGATAAAATATAAAACTATATCCTCTACAATTTTGTGAAAGAAAATATGAGAGAATATATATTGAATAAAAGTTTAAATTATAAATTAAAACAAAAATAATAAGGAACCCAATTTCTATAAATATAAAGGTTCATTTCCAATTCTTCTTTGATAAAGAAACATCTAGGCTACCCCTCACTTATAGCATAAATATTTATGGTAAGGTGGGAAAGAGTTGATCGATCAAGTCAAGATATGAACAAAACATTTATTTAGAATCCATATTAGTGTAAATCAATGATTTTTAGAGGTAAACCCATGAAAAAATCATTTAATGGAGACTTTTAATACCATTTAGGGTCTGAAAATGTCATCACAAGATGATTTTGTCATGGTAACACATTTTGGTCCAAAAATATCTGAAAGTAATGATTTTAGGACCCAAAAGTTCACATATTTTTAAGATATATTAGAAGAAATAAGTTTCAATTTAGGACTTCCATATCTAGTTTCATTCCAATTATATTCCTAGATAAGATGACCATATTTATGAAAATACTTACAAAAATTATTTTGAGAAATGCTATATAAAAATAAAGATTTTTTAATAAGTTTCATTATATTTCTAAAATATAAAACCATGATTATTTCTTTTAATGGATTGAGATCAAAGTATCATATTATGATACTTTTTACCTTGGGTAAATTTTTAAATATGAATTTTGAGATCCTTGAAATTATTTTTGTAATCTTCAACATCAATTTGATTTTTTTAATTTCAAAAATAAACCATATTTTTTTACTTTAAATGTTATTATTATTAATTTGAATTAATATTTTTATCATTAAGAAAAAATTTATATTTATTTTCAAAATTTTAATATTTTAAAAAAATTTCAAAACAAAGAATTAAAATTTCACTACTATAAGAAGAGAATGAATCAGAGGAGGAAGAGGAACGAGAAAGAGAATGGGATTTAGCCTCTTCACCTACCTCGATTTGAGCTATGAAGCATTTAGGAATTGAGTTTATAGTTTCATAAGTTGATATTGAATATTCACTATCACCCCATGTTGATTCTTTTTTAGCGTTTTGACCTTGATTAGTGAACTTAAAAATTTTTTCATGGTATAATACGGCTCGATGTGGCCCTTATTTTTGAAAGTAAAGAACTTTAATTCCAAATAATTAGTTTGATATTTATTTTTTGGTCATCAAAAGTATACCTTATTTTTATTCAACATGTCTAATTTGTTCAATATTCTTTTCAAGAATTCTTTTTTTACTTTCATTTTCAAAGTCTTTTAGAATAATCATCATTATTTTTATTTAAATAAATTGTTCTTTTAGTTTCTTTTACCACATTAACATCCTTTTCAACTTGTATCTTTATGGTTATCTCATACATCATGAGAGAAACTATGATTTAATTAACCAAAATAATTTTAACAAATTTATATTCTTGGATCGTGGTGAATTTTGGTTCCAAACTTCTTGGTAAAACCCAAAGGATTTAATTGACCAAAGTTTTTTTAAAAAATTGAGTCATGACGAAACTTTTGGATGTTAAAAATATCAGAAAGTCTAGTGAAAATAGTACTGATAGACTCATTAATATTCATGGAGAAACATTCATAGGATTGTCTAAATATATCCAAATTGGTATCTTTTACATTGTTAGTTCATTCATGAGTTACATCTAAAATTTTCCAAATTCCATGATCTATTTTTTCATGTAGAAATATAAATATATTTATATTGATCCAAATAAAAATGTAATAAATTCATATCTTTACCATCAAATTCAAAAGCATAAATATCATCTGAGGTTAATTTATGTTTTTTCTTATTTGTAGGAGTATATCATTGTAAAATAGTCTTATAAACAAGATAGATAATATATCTAAGAAAATTATTCATTTGTGTTTTCAAATAAGCATAATTACTTCTATTAAATAATTGTGGACAACCCAAGGATTTTATTTTGAGACAACCATGGGTGTTTGAAAAATAAATTATAAAAATAAATATTTATTTTAAAGTTCAATTAATGATTCTAAAATATAAACAATGAAATAATTTGAGAAAAATAAATAAAAGAAATTTAAAAACTCACTTTGATACAAAATATTTTTAGGAGATAGGTAAAATGGAAGGAGGGGGAGGATGAATTTACCATTAAAAAATAAAAGAAAAAAAATCCAAATTTAGTAAATCTCTTTAAAATATTGAATAATATAAAATAAATTTTAAGAGAAAAGAATCAAATTTAAAAGCACAAAAATATAATAATATATAATAATAAAAGTTTAGGAATAGAAAAAAAGAATGATTTTAAAATATAATAATTAAGTAATTAATTTTTAATGGAGGGATTAAAAATTTAATAAAATAACTATTGAATGTGTTAAATATTTGACTATTTTAAAATTAAATGACATAATTTTTTTGGTAGAGAAGTTCAGAAATATTACACAATGGTACCCCTAGTCTCATACATCAATCACTCAAGGATATAGTGTATTATTCCCTTAGATTTACTGGTATCCAAGACACCAAAACTATCCTTTATTTTTAGATTATAATAAGAAAATAGTTACAATAGATACTTGATCTTTAATAGTGAAACTATAAACATAAAAAGAATAGTCATTTTCCTTTTTGATGGAAAAGGAACAAAAACCAAGGTTCCTTACTTTAATTCTTTTAAGCACAAAATTTAGAAGAAAGAGGAAGATGATAGAGATTTATTAGGAGAAATAACTTTATAGCTTACTCTTTAATATCTCAATTAATGTCATGAAAATCTATGAGAGATTAAGAAAATAATGAGAGTGAAGAAGATATACAATTTTTGAAAACTCCAGAATAGCATATAGAAGAATTAGAGATGAGGGAACATGAAGATCATAGAGTGTTATTATTTTTGATTAGAGGTCAAGGTATATTGTTAAGGCCACCAAAGTCTCAATTTTTACGATACAAATAATTTAGTAATGTTACAGAATCCTATAGGAGATATTAAGTTAAATATATGAAAATTTTGTGTATTTTGACCATCATTTTTCGAACCTTCTCAATCACATTAAATAAAAGTATGTCAATATAGTCAATGAAACTGCTAAAAATTCAAATTCAAATTAGTAATTATTATTTTATAATATTATTGGAAAGTTAGTAAATGAGAGGAAAATATTAATGATAATACTATAATTTTAATTTAAACCAAGTTGAAAAATTAAAACTAATTTAAAATCACTCATTAAAAGTTCAAAACAATTCCATAATAATAAGTCAATGATATCTCACAAATTTCACATAGATTCAAATGTAATATTCTAAATTTTAATTTCAAATTTAATTTCATATTTATGCATGTGATAATTTCAAATATTAAATATACTTCATTAAAAATTTAAAAATAATTTCGAATAATATTTTTAGACGTTAACATGAATCTAGAAACCATGAAAACATACAAATAAACTCAAAATAATAAATTCTATTTTTTGATTTTTAAACTACATATATATGAATGAGTGAAGAAAAAATAATAATATTTATTTAAAACAATATAAAAATATTTCAAACAGTTTCTATATCATTTAAATGAATTCATTAAATCATTTAAATAATTTAATCATATGAAATAATCATGTAGAAAATAAATATATCAATAAAATCATGAAAATAGAGTATAATAGAAAACTAGATTTACGTAAGGGTCGACTTCATGCATGTGTAAGGGTAACATGTAAATATAATGAAATATGTATAGGTAGAATGATATTTACTTACCTTTATAAGGGTAAAAATGTATTGTGTAAGGGTATAATTAATATTCTAAACATTTCATAAGGGTAACACATATTTTATGTACATTTCATAAGGGTATAATTAAGCTATGTAAAGGTAACAAGTAAATTCAATATCATGCATAAGGGTACCAATGTTTTATATAAGAACATATAAAGTTAAAATAAACATTCATGCAAAAAATAAAGGCAAGTTAAAAATTAAACTACTAACATAAGTGTACAATCTTATATACGTAAAGGTAAAATACAACTCCATAAAGGTAACACAAAAGTTTCAAAGCACACATAATGATAAAAAAAGATCATTTAAGGGTAACATAAAACATATAAGGCTTAGATAAGAGAAATAAAAACATTATAATATTAATTTTCCATAATAAATTATTAAAAATAATTATATAGAATAATAAGAATAAAAACTTTAAGAGTGATTATGATCATAAAAATCAAAGAATGGCGTAAAGAAAAATAGAGTGGACTATAGAAACTAGTATAACATACCCTAGTTTACTTAAAATACATATAGGTATCAAAGAAATCCCCTATAAGACTTTTTTTATTTGATAAATGTTAACATGGGCCACCCGTATCATTGTTTTCACATCCAAATGATATAGTATAATGGACTACCCCTTTGGGTGTTTTCTTAGCCAATACATAAACCATAAATTCCCATTTTGCAATTCAAAAACCAATTCTAATTCAATTTAATATTTTCATTTTGAAAGTTACTTTTTCAAAATACCAATCCAATTCCAAAACACCAGTTATAAAATACCATTCCCAAAAACAAATTCCATTTACCATTTTCTATAAACATTTTCTTGGTCCTTATGTCAAGGTAAGGTATTCCCATGGAATCACCATTCCATTTGAATATTCCAATTTAAAAGTGGGTAATTAACATTTTAAAATACATTATTAGGATTTGAACTATAAATTTAATGGTCACACATGTATAGTAGGTGTGATACAGAAAGAAAACACTTTAAAAGAAGGATGAAAAAATGGGAAAATTATAGGGACTACCTACATTAGTTCTATAAGAGCCCACATGCACAAAAAAAGCATTAATTTATCCTAGAATGAGAGAAATATCCCAAAAATAGGGAATATGAGACAAAAATGATATAAAATCACTTAATAATGAAATTATATAATAATGGTGGTAAAAGGAGTCTTAGAATTATTGAAATACCTTGTCACACAAAACATCACTTGAAATGGGCCAATATTAAAGGAGAAATCCCAATGGGATTATAAGAGAAAGATTCATCATTGTGGGCTACTATAGTAAAGTGAACAAGGGTGAAACCCATGTTTGTGGTGTAAGAAAATAGAGGGTAAAATGAATATATGCCCTAGAAAAACTATGCAGTATCCCATTGACTATCCGGTGAGCCCAGAAAAATTGAAGGGTTATTGGTTGGCCCACTGGCTAGCTAGTGGGATCAAAACAGTAGGCTACAATCCCAACTCTTGCTCCCAAACCCCTTATTTTTTATAATAACCTTACAAACTCTAAAAACATGCTGGAACCGACATAATAAATGGGTATTTACTAAAAAATTAAAGAGGAACCTACCTTAAGATGTGGTTGGGTATTACCAAATCTTCATTATAAAATGATCTCATCCCCTAGCTTCACCCCTAAGAATCCTTGATCTTCAAAAAACAATAACTCCAACAATAGGGAACAAAAAATAGATTCATGCTCCCACATCTTCTCCTATTTACGACCATGATGACACAACAGTCATGCCAAAGGAATAGTCTTTCCATAAAGGGTATTTTCTCTAAAACCCATGATGAGAATTGGCCATTCCATGAAGAACCATCAATAATAGCTCAACATCATCAATATCAAAAACATGTAATGGGTCTGGATGATACTTGAAAATCCTAAAGACATGAAACATGTCATGCGTTTTTTCATACCTCAATTGAGGAGCTAAATAGTGGTCCACATTAACAATCCTATTCACTACCTAAAAAATCCCCACAAACCATAGTTCTAACATCCCCTATTTTTGAATCTAGTGTTTCTCAACTCATGGTGATACATGTAATAATACCAAGTCACCCACCTCAAATTCCAAGAGACAAAATCATTGGATAGTGTGGGATATTTTTTGGCTCTGGGCTATCAAAAATCACTTCTTGATCAATTGAATCTTCTTAGTGGTCACCTATACTAGGCTCAAACCAAGCATGATTGAGTCTCCACCTTCTAGCTATCATAAAAGAAATATACACAACCTCCCATATACGGCCTCAAACAGAGCCTTAAAAATATATTCTTGATGATTTTTATTATAATATAATTGAACTATGTCTAGTTTAATTTCTAAAAGCCTCCAAAATTAAGGACACATGCTGAAAGCATGTCATTGAGCACATGTACCATGCTCTCAAATTTCTTGTCTTTTTTGGGTGGTATATGATACTCAGATGAACCTATGTGATCATTGAATTATAGTAAACCTACCAAAACCATTATATGAAAAAGAATTTACATGATATATTATGACCCATGTAACTTTATACAATCATACCACCTCACAGACATGTAACATTCCATGATCATCCAATGAAGAAACCTCCTTGATTGAAAAGAAATAATCCAGTTTTTTCAACTGATCCATGAGAACCCAAAAAACATCCTAACTAAGATTATTCTATATAAATCCTATAAAAATTCCATTGTGACATCATCCCACTTCCATTTAGGGATTGGTAAATATAGGAGAAGTCAATAAAACCATTGGTTCTCAGCCATCCCCTAAGGGTAAGTGGACCATAATGCAACCCACTAGGTCCTTCTTCATCCCTGTCCACCCATACTGTTAGTGCACATATCAATACAATTTGGTTATATCTTGATGAAAAACCCTCATTGAGGCATCAAAGTATCTCATAATTTCTTCACACATTCCCACTAAGACTATTTAATAACCATTGATAAAAAAATATCATCAACATCTATGGACCAATCAATAGGTGGATCCCCACTATAAATAGGGTCTCTCATCACCATGAAATACTTTTTTTGAAAAATTACATTCCTCTAACCAGTAAATTATAGAGAAGTTAATAAATAGTGTGGAAAATACTACACTCTTATGATACTACTACACATCCAAACATAGCTCAATAAACAAAGACATCACCTACCACTCAAAACTAAACTCATGGGTTACCTATGTCAGATTATTCATACTCAAGGAATCCATAACGTTATTTATATTACTAGGTGTATAATTAAAAGAAAATTAAAAGTATTGTAGGTATTTAACCCACATTATCTAACTGATATTCTAGTCACATTCATAGAAGAGGCATTTCAGATTTTTTTGATTTGTGTAGATCACAAAAATATCCTCTATAAGTTAGTGCTTCTAACATCCGAAGGTGTAAAACATTGCATCCATATCCAAATTACGAGTTAGGTATAAAAAATCATGTTGTCATAGATTCATAGTCCAAGAAGAAACTACCACCCATCCTGTAGAAGCATTTAATCTAAAAAGACACCTAACACATCACAATATAACAAATACTCCTAAACAAGCTCAGGTAAGGTCAAGATCATTGTGGTTTTAAATCACCTCTTCAACTCCCTAAATGTCATCTCAGAAGAATTCAAAAAATAAATCCACACCCACATCTTGTCCACTACTATCTGAGACAAATCCTGGAAAAATATGTGATATTATCTGACTAACCCAAGGATGTTTCGAATCTTAAAAATATCCTTTGGTATCTCCCAAGAAATCACAACATACACCTTCATAGTTCCACTGATACCCCTACCTATGATATTACATGGAAAAATAAGTTACCCTGATCCAAAAAAGTTGATACATTGGTATTTTTTCATAAAATATCGACCCTCAAAGTGTTCTTAGAACTATCTCCAAATATTAGATGTGTTTATCCATCAATTGGGAGTACTCAAAAAAATCATCAAATAACATGATGAAAAGGATTCCATGTTAGGATGGAGCACCCTATTCATTAATTATGTAAATACATTAGGAGTGTCTATCAACTAGAACAAGATAACATGGCACTAATAAAGACCCATAATTCTCTAAAAGCTTTTACAAGGAATTTCCTATGGTCACACTATGAGCTAGTGGCACCCCGACCAAAAATAAATCATGAAAATTACTCTTAAACCCTTGAGTTGATTGAATAAATCATTGATCAAATGGAGTTGATATTGGTTCTTAACCATTACCTAGTTAGTCTTTTGATACTTTACACATAATATCAAGTATTATTATACCCTCATTGTGAATAAAATGGAAGCATCCCAAGGGGATATGCTTTTATGGATATACCCTTTCAATTCTAAAACATTTAAGTTGGATTTAAATTACTAAATTCTATCGGATATATCCTATTAGGTGGAATATATATAGGTTCAATATCTATAAAGATCTCAGTTTTAAAATTTATTCCATGGTTGGGGGTAATTTAGAAAATTCCACAACAAAAACATCCTTGTATTGATAAAAAAATGGGGAAAATTAGCTAAATCATCTCCCTATTTTCCAGAAAGTGTCCAGTAACCTGGGCTATGATCTCACCAATTTTTTTAACAGTTATATCATGACTGACAAATTCACATGACCCAATCTCCAATATACTAAAATTTATTTTCTTTATGAGGGGTGAATGACACTCATCAGTGATAGCAATATATATTTTTCTTATAATAGACATGCTAGACTATCCCTAAAATAACATAAATGTTGGGCCCAATGTTATATTTGTTTTCAATGATAGGTAAATATGTGTTTGGTGAGATAATATGAAGTTTTAATGATTAGATAATTGTTATGGATTCATTTAACGACATTGGATGTCATACTTTAGCAATTATCCTTATAGAGTGTAATGATTATTGAATATGATATTAAATGTGAAAGACATGTTCTAAAGTGGACACATTGTTTACAATAACAACAAAAAAGCATAATATTTTAAGAATTATATACAATATAAACTATATTTCATGAAGAGTTTTGAGGAATTGGAATCATGGATAAGAGTTAAAAAAGGAATAATTAAAATAAGGCTATGATAAATTTTATTTATCATGAGGAGTTAAGAAATTATAAGTTTTATCAATTCTATACTTATAATTATCCTAAGTATATTTGGTAGACCTTACCTAAAAAATATAGAAAAAAATATAACCCACATAGGCCAAATCAACCCCACACATCGGGGAGGAGACCTCTACCATGTGGGATAGTATGTCCACAGTTCATACATGTTGGCATGGATGACTGGGCTTTCATTATTCCCATAGGGACCCATAGGTGAGTGGGTGAGTGCCGATGGACCTATTGGAAAGGTAGGCCAGTATATCCCATTTGAATCCCATACTTGTGAGTGTTATGGGTACCATTTTGAGTGTTCAGTGGCAAATGTTGTATTGAAAATAAAAGGCTAGTCAAATAATGGTCTGATGTGGGATAGAAAATCCATGGAACCATATCTTCACAATTACAACATATGGACAAAAAATGGATATTTGTCAATCTAGATCCAATGACTCTTCAGAATCCCTAACTTAGAATTCAAACTTTGACTCTTGAAGGGATTATAAAGTGGATTTTCTGTACACAGTGACATCAATGATTGAGAAACACTCAAATGATGGATCTTTTGAGGCAATGAGGGTAAGAACCTCTACGAATTCAATCAATGTCTTGCATGCATGAGGAATTTTAAAGAATATGATTCTACCAAGAATTATACAAAGAAATAAGATATTTTTTCATGAATATATAGTGTGTAGATTTTTTCGAGATTCATAAATAATGGACCATGAATTAATTTCATGTGTGAAATTCACTGAAGAAGCTTCGTCATGAAGATTTCATGTTTTGGAGCATAAGATATTCTGAGAAATGCCAAATTATTTTGGTTTAATAAATGATTTGACATTGATTAAATCTTTATTCATTGTCATGGAATTATTTTTGGGTATTTGAGTTATTGATATTTAGAGAAATGGTGGTGTATACCTCATTATAAATGTAGAATTACTTTATTCAAGAGTTCTATTAACACTTGAGAGAGATATCTCTTTTCCCATAAAAATTAGCATCCATGGAAACATTGTTTCGAGAGGAGGAGTTTCCATGAAATAGTTTTCTTCCATGATGAATTAGAGAATCCCACAACCTCTTGATTTGTGAATATTATAGTCAAGGGTTTCTTGGAGAAACTAAGATACCAGAAAGAGATTCATAAAGAACTTTTTTTTGTTAAACCCTTCATGTTTGTGTGAAATACACTGAGACACAACTAACCAGTTGATATAATCATATTTTGTTATATGAAATATTAAATGAGGATATAATACATGATTTCTCATACTTGTACAAATACTGAGATGTAAAAGAACATGAATGATATACCCACATGTAGAATATCAGTTTCATACTCACCTATTCGGGTTTACATGAAGAAATTAGTATATTCATGCATGAAGAAGTACATGCAATTCTTATGTACTGTTTAAGATACCCAGACCTAATTCTATTCATGGAAGTGTGAGTTGAAGTGAAATAATAGCTCTAAATTTTAAATAAAATAGAAAATAATAAATCAAGAATTATATATGTATTTGGTTTAATGAAGACCATGTAGTGTATTCCACCCTCCTGAAGTAGTTGAGAACCTTTATTTGAGTTGATATTTTTGAAATTTTATTGTTGTATAAAATAATATAGAATAAATTGTGGATAATAATTACACACATTAAGTGAGTCGATGAATTCAACCTCAAAATTAGTAATTTATTGAGCATTTGTTTCACTATGTAAACTGATCAAATACAAGAGATCATAATAATTGAGAAAGATCGAAAGACTCATTCAGTGGTTGTTGATGATGCTTAAAGTGTACATGATCAAGTGTGATTTATAAATCTCATTGAGGAAGATAAAAATAATATCATATAGTTGATCAATCCTTGAAGAATGGATTATGTAATGCCCTGAACTCAGTTACCTAGAGTCGGTGCATTATTACGTATCATTAGAATGATCACAAAAGATCAAGTCTCGAAAGACCGATTAGTTTATTAGCCTTGGAATCACTAGATACATTCATAAAGGTTACATAACATCATAAAGTGAAAACTACAAAAACAAATTATCTCCACACTCATATCACATTATACTATCCTTCCAAGTCATTCATAAAATACTTTTTCACATCCTGGTAAAAATAAAACATAGAAAGGTGTGAGCTCAGATGCCAAGTAAGGATTACAATATACTGTAAACTTTCATAAATATGCTTAAAAATTTAAGGCAATGTATAACTAAAACAAAAGACTTTTAAACATGAACTTCAGTATAATATGGAATAAATAAAATGAAATAATTCCGTTTACTTATTCACATGTATATTCTACTAATCGAATAATCACATGCAATATCAATAACCACTTTCATGATGATGGAATGCATAATGCAACACTATCATAACCACATAGTCAAGGCCTTGTGCCAAGACTAAAAATAATATTTTGTCAAGGCCTTGTGCCAAGACACTAGTTTTTATCATGAGACCTACTTATGCATCGAGGAGCTATAGCGGGATCCACCCGTCACTTATTAAGTCCAATGCATTCCTTATATGAACAGGTTTAAACATAACACAAACATTCGTATTAAACGTAACATAAGAAATGTCAATACTTTCTCCATAAACCATGAATGGTATAAAAAATAACACATCCATAGTAAAACATATCAAAAAACCTTCAATACAATATGGATGTTTTGTATCATAATAAATCAACTTCAAAAAAGCATAAAATCCATCAAAGGAAGTTGGCATAGATGACATCAAAACTATTTGAGAGAAATATCTCTTTTTTTTAAAATAATTTAAAAGTCACATAATTAAAAAATAAAAAATTTACTTTGAAAATATATTTATATGATTGTAAGGGAAGCTTCTAAGATTTTACAATGGTGGAAAATAGCCACTCCCGCCATATAAGTTAAAAAAAGACAATCTTACCATAATTCTGTCGAAAAGGTTAGAAGGGACATTGTTTGGAAAACAACATAAATATTCCTTTATAAAATCCTTATAAAAAGTCAACAAGGGTATAAATTAATTTAACCCATAGTATGTAAAATATTAAGAATTATTTGAAATACATTTTTAAGAAACATGGATGTGGATGATAAAGACGTCCCAGTAGATAATTACGTATAAACAACCTCGGATAATGAAGTGATTGTGAAATAAACCCTTACCTTATAATTTTCCTTGTTTGAGGGTAGTTTAACCTCCTATATAATTGTGAAATAATTTTTATTAAATTATAAAATAATCTTATACCTTAATATGATATGATATATGATCTTTTAACATTGATTTGTTAATAAAATCTTAGTATTATCATCGTTTCGGGTGTTAACAGATTTGTTTTCCTTTATATTATTTGTTATGTGAGCCATATTTATTATGGATGGGATGTATATTATTAATATCCAGAAAGATATAATGTCACTAAAAATTATATTTATTCGTCAAATGAAATTTAGTCTTGAATGGATACGATGGGGAATGAATCTCATCGTGTTCGTGGAGACGGTATTCTGTACGTACGCACGAGCGAAAATATAATTCTTTTGATATTAAAATAATATATAATTGGATGGTATATCATATATACATAATAATTATCATGTTATATTTACTATTTACATGAATTAAACATCATTATCATACCCATCCAAATAATAATGCTTTGAATAACAATTACACCACGACGTGGAGACGGTAAGCCGTACGTACGCACGTATAGTGATATGTCATTAAAAGTATGTATAAAATGCTAAATATGGTTGTACCATATTTATAATAACATCACAGTATATAAAAGATACTGGAGTTATTATTTTATAATGTAAATAAAAAGAAAGAATAAGTTGAAGAAGAAAGGAACTTGAACGAAGGTGGTGAAAACATTACCTCTTCTTCGAGGTGTTCCTTTTGATTTGATCAAAAGGGATCATTAGGTTGGATTTATGATCAAACTATGGACTATATTTTTAAGTGAGGATAGTTTAGAGAATATTAGAACAGGGTTTAGCAAGCCAAAAGGCTTTGAAGGTGTAAATTAGAGGGAAGGGGGAGTGCCCTTTTATAAGAGGGGTGAGAGGCACCTTTGGAAAATCTAGAAATATTATTTTATAATAAATTCATATTAGGTTTATAATGGCTCTAAAGTGGATTATTTAAAGGTTAATGTGGGTATGGGTCACAATCCTTTAAAACAATATATTTTAGATAGGTTTGGGTCACTATATTAACCTTATCATTTATTTTTACCTCTTAGTTAAATAGTTTGACATTTACTATGTCCCTTTTTATTTTTATATAATATAGTTAATAAAATTACTATATACCTCAATGTGACCCCAAGTGGTCTATTAATTATACACCTATCATTATACAAGTAATTTGGCCAAACCTTATATTTATAGGAATAGAATATCAATTAATAATATAATATTTGTTTTAAAAACTCTTTTATGTCAATTTTGACACTATTGGGTATTTTGTTTTTGATAATTTCATAAAAGCAGTATTACTTTGAAACATATTTATATAACTAATAATAATATGTCATATTAACCTCTAAAATTAATATAACACATAAAAAGTCTCAAATTACATTTATTTTGATATTTATAATATCTATTATTTTAATATTTTATTATTTAGGTAATTACAACATCACCATCGTGTCATAAATAATTAAAATTATTAAATGTCTAAAAATTATAAATAAAATAAAATAATGTAGGAAATATTTTTATTTTTCTAATGAATATTTATAATCGAATTTATCTTATGTATAACCCTATATTAAAATTGTTTTAGTTATTAAACTTTGATTTTATCTCTTTTAACTCTTCTTTGAATTAGGTAATAATAAATGCCTTAATCTAATAAAAGTGGACCTAAATGATAATATTTTATTCCTAAGGTTGTTTTTCATAGAGATAAACTTGTACAATAGAATTAGGACATGTGTTAGGGTAATATTAATATCATATTTACCCTTAATTACCCTATTTATTTTTTAACCGTGGTAAATAAAAGTAAAAAGTTACTATTCACCAAAAAAAAATTTATCTTATTGAACCACATTTTACTCCTTGATATTAACTGTGTCTCTTGGATTTTTAAAATTCCACTCACAGAAGCTATAAAATTAGGTTTTATCTGAATTTCCAAATTCTTCTAGGAGGTGGGTAAAAGACGATGAAAAGTTCTATAAAATTTTTTTATATCTAAAATTATTATAAACTAACTCCAATGAAGTAAATTGAACTTATATAGGTATTATGTATCTATTTTGAACATTATTAAATTTAAATAAAATAAATAAATATTTAAATAAATATTCGGTTTTAAACTACAACTTAGTGTTTTTTCACTGTTCATTAAAAATGGAATGTTTTCAGAAAAAAACCAAAAATTCACCCTAAGATAATTTTGATATTCCGAATCCAAAAATGAAGTCCATTTTGAATGAAAAAATTTATAAAATCTCAAAAAGTGGGTATTACTATTCATAACGGTTAGTTTGATTGGTCGTGGTGTGTGTTAGAACTTGAAGTTGCGTACACGACATGCTACTGTATTATTCAAAGAGAAGCGTAATGTGGAAGCTTGGGGTGTTACATTCTCCCCTAATTTAAATAATTTCATCCTCGAAGTTTCTATAATACTACCGAATGAAAAGACTCGGGTGGTTCTTCATCAGAAGTTCCTCGGGTTCCCACGTTGCCTCTTCCATCTTATGGTTTCTCCATAGAACTTTTACTAGACGAGTCATCTGGTTTCTCAGCACTTGTTCTCTTGTATCAAGAATCCTGATGGGCTCTTCACAATAAGACAGATCAGGTTCAGTTCTAATTCCTTGTATGTGAGTACATGCGTTGGGTCAGACATGTATTTTCTCAATAGGGATACGTGGAACACATCGTGAACTTTGGAGAGACTTGGCGGAATTACCAAATGGTAAGCAACAACCACAATTCGTTCTAGAATTTCGAAGGTTCCGATGTACCTGGGACTCAATTTACCCTTCTTATCAAAATGTATAACTCTCTTCCATAGAGATACCTTCAAGAAAACATGATCTCTTACCTAAAATTACAAATCCTTCCTTCGGTTATCAGCATATCTCTTCTTCCTACTTTGAGATGCTTTGATGTGGTTTTGGATTACCTTCACCTTTTCTATCATTTTCTCCACCAGTTCTAGGCCTACAGGTTTGCTTTCACCAATTTCATCCCAACAGGTTGGTGTGCGACATCTCTTTCCATATACCACTTCACATGGTGCCATCTGAATATTTAAATGGAAGCTATTGTTATAGGAAAATTCAACCAGAGGTAAATATTGATCCCACATACCCTGAAAGTCATGTGAACATGATCTCAACATCTCTTACAAGGTTTGAATAGTTTCTTATGATTGTCCATCTGTTTGAGTGTGGTAGGTTATGCTCAAATGAAGTTCAGTATCCAAGTACTTCTAAATACTCTTCTAGAATCATGAAGTAAAACGGGGATCACGATCAGAAACAATCTATAGAGGTACTCCATGAAGTCTGACAACTCTATTAATATATAGCCTTGCTAGATGTTCATGTGGTAAATCTTCCCCTATAGTAAGAAAATGTGATGACTTGGTTAGAAGATCAACAATGACCCATAATGCAACGTTCCTTCTAGGAGTCAATGGTTGTCCTATGACAAAGTCCATTGTGATATTATCCCATTTCACTCAGGTATGGGAAGAGGATGCAATAATCCACCAGGTTGTTGCCTTCCAGCTTTTAGTTATAGAAAAACCATACATCTTGACAAAAAATCTGCAATCTCCCTCTTTATGTTGTCCCACCAAAAACATTCCTTCAAATCTCTATACATTTTGGTGCTCCCTCGGTGTATAGAGAAATTGGAACTATGAGCATCATCCAACAATTCCCTTTTTAGAACAAGTTTATCGTGAACACAAAGTCTCCTCCCAAATTTTAAAATTCCATCTTCATACACAAATTTACTCAATCTCCCATCATTCACAGCTTTAATCTTCTTTTGAAACTCTTCATCATCGGTCTGAGAACTCTTTAAACATTTTAGTAAAGATTGTTTTGAAACCATTTGAAAAAATCATTTATGTTTCACCTTCCATGGTTATTCCCATATCAAACTTTACTAGATCCATGAAAATAGGATCCCTCTCAACTCTCATCTTGTTCAAAACTCGATGATATTTTCTACTCAAAGCATCTGCCACCTTATTTTCCTTCCCTAGGTGGTAGTGTATTGTGCAATCGTAATCCTTGAGTAGTTCATGCCAGCTCCTTTTCCTCATGTTGAGTTCTTTCTGTGAGAATATATACTTCAAACTCTGGTGATCAGTATAAATCCCACATTTTTCACCATAGAGATAATGTCTCCATATCTTCAAAGAAAATATTATAGTAACTAACTCAAGATCATGAGTAGGATAGTTTTTCTCATGAATTTTTAGCTGTCGTGATCCATAGGCAATAACTCTATCATTTTTCAAAAGGACACAACTAAGTCCTTTCTTCGATGCATCACTATAAATAACAAACCCATCATTCCCCAATGGTAGAGTAAATATAGAAGCATTGACTAATATTCTATTTAGTTCTTCAAAAACATTCTTCACACTCTTTTTTCCAAACAAATTAAACCCCTTTACGTGTGAGCTTCGTTAAGGGGTTAGCTAATTGGGCAAAATTCTGGACGAAACGTCGATAATAACCTTCTAAACTAATAAAACTGCGTAGCTCAGTTATACTCATTAGTGCTGGCCATTCTTGGATTGATCTTTTCTTAGAAGGATCAACAGAGATTCCATCCTTAGAGACAATATTTCCATGAATAGAAATCTCCTGAAGCCAGAATTCACACTTGCTAAACTTCCCATAAAATTAATGTCTTCTAAGAGTCATCAGAATAATGCGCAAGTGATTTTCAAGATCTTCGTAGATTTTGGAGTATACCAAGATATCATCAATAAATACCACTAAAAAATCATCGAGATATTCTTTGAAAACTCTGTTCATTAGATCCATGAAAACAGAGGGTGCATTAGTCAATCCAAAAGGCATTACTGTAAACTCGTAATGCTTGTACTTAATTCGAAATGCTGTTTTGGGAATGTCTTCCTTCTTCACACACAACTTATGATATCTAGATAGAATTTTAATCTTTGAAAAGTATTGAGCTCCATGTAGTTGGTCAAATAATCATCAATGAGAGGTAGGGGATACTTTTTCTTTATTGTTATAGCATTGATCTCCATGTAGTCGATACATAACCTCATAGATCTATCTTTCTTCATAACAAAAAGGATAGGGGATTCCCATGGAGAAACAATAGGGAGAATAAATCCCTTATTACTTAATTCCTCTAGTTGTTTCTTCAGTTCCACTAATTCCATAGTGGCCATTCAATAAGGGGTAATCGATATGAGACTTGATCAAGGAATTAAATCAATGGAAAACTCAATTTCTCGTTCTGGAGGATGTCCAAGTAAATCTTATGGAAACACATCAACATATTCTCTCACAATAGGTAGATCCTCTATTTTAACATTCCTTTACTTACCCACAGTTATTTCATTCTCTTCCTCCCCAATAATTGAATTTAGTTGAGCTACTGGGGGTGGATCTAGGTAAGAATCGGGTGGTGATGATTCTGCTCTAAAGATAAGGTGTTCTTTATCATCATCATCAAAAATTGTAACATCCTTCTTCTTATAAAAAATATACGCATCATGGTCCAAAAGCCAATCCATACCGAGGATTATATCAAACTCAATCATAGGTATGATGATGAGATCAGCAAATAAAGAACATTTATGTGCTCTAATGGGGACTGATTCACAAAACATTGTTGCAATGATAATTCCCTTAGGAGTTTTAACTGACAACTACCTTGTTAAATCAAATTGGAAATATCTAATTTCCTTAGAAAACTGGGAAGATATGAAACAATGAGATGATCCAGAATCAAATAATTCATTTGGTAAACTTGAGGAAACAATTAAATTACATGCCACCACATCTTTCGGAGCTTCTACCTCAACAGTAGTGATAGCATAATCTTGGCCTTACTCACTTGTCCGTTTCTGAGGTAAGTTCTCCTGACTCTTAGGAAAATCATTTGCATAATGTCCCATCTCCTTGCAGTTGTATCATTGAACATCAGTAGCTTCTTTCTTCCCCTTGCAATCACGATCTGGGTAGTCTTTTTCACCACACTTGTAATAGACTCCCATTCCTTTCAAGCAAGTACTATGGCGTTTCTTCCCACATTTACTGTAGGATGGATAATCAAATTTTCCCTTCATCCCTTTATTTCTATTTGCAAAGTGATTAGTATATCTCTTCTTCTCTTGTATTGCTTTAAAGTCGTAAGACTTAGAGAATTCTTTTTCTGTCTTGATAGCACATGAGACAATATCTTCGTACAACGAGAAGGATTGTGATACTAATGATCGACGAAGAAATGGTTTCAACCATTCAAAGAAATGATCAGTCTTACTTCTTGGGTTACCTATATAATCTCAAGCATACCTTTCTAGCCTTGTAAAGTTATCCCCATAATTTGTGACATTCTCATCCTCCTTTTGTCTCAAACTCAGAAATTGCCTTTCCATATCTGCTCGATGGTCACGAGGAAAGTATTTTTCTAAGAAAAACACTTTTAACACCCTCCACTACATATTTTATACTTCATCAAATTCCTTTGTGTTTTGAATCTATGACCACCATTGATCAGCATCTCCAGTGAGGCGGTAAACTACCATGATAACTTTTTATCTTTCACTACTACCCATGGCATGGAATATTTTCTCTAAGGAATTTATCCATTTCTCAGATACTAAGGGATTTGTACTCCCATATAATGTTGGTGGTTGTTTTATCATGGAGAAGTCTAACATTGATCCTCCACACTGCGGATCAGGGTTCTCCATATGGGTAAGGTTATTATTCATAACCTGAGTGAGTTATCCCAGTATGGTGATTAGCTGATCACCACCAGTTGTATCACTAGCTCCACTATAATTATCTTGATCATGAGGGAAATACCTAAATGGAGTGTGTTCATTTATACAGTTTCCATTTCTTCCACTAGGCGCCATTTCTAAACAAGGGAATACACTATATTAGTTTATGAATCGCAATACATAAATCCAAACTTGTAAAAGACTTAACATAAATTGAATAGTTTATGGATATAATCCATAACCATAAAAAAAATTTCATTGAGGACGTATATAAACATAAACCCTAATGGTTTTTAATGAAAATGAGAATTATCCTAAGCATATCCCCTGGGAGTATTGTAACCAAGAGTTCAGTAAGGCCCATTGTCGTGCACCAGTTCCCGTTCGAGTCTAGCTCAATGGGGTGTTTTCAAGTTTTACCCCTAGGTACATCTGTGCCAGAGCCGCCTCTACCTGCTCATATCTAGACATGGATGTATTTCCCGAAAAACTCACAAAATATTTACAATACTGAAATTCTAAGAAGTTCTTCTATACTAATCCTCAAGGTCTATCTTAGCTCAATGTTCTCTAATCAGAGTTTATCTAAATCTAGCTTCCAAGGTTTGTACTAAACTTTCTCTGATACAAACTGTAATGCCCCGACCCCAGTTACCAAGAGTCAATGCATTATTACGTATCATTATCATGATCACAAAAGTTCAAGTCTCGAAAGACCGATTAGTTTAGTATCCTTGGAATCTCTAGATACATTCATAAAGGTTACATTTCATCATAAACTGAAAACTACAACAAAATCTTCTCTCCACACTCATATCCCCTTATACTATCCCTACAGGTCATTCATAAAATACTTCTTCACATCCTGGAAAAAATAAATCATAGAAAGGGGTTAGCTCAAATGCCCAGTAAGGATAACAATATAGTATAATCTTTCATAAATATGCATAAACATTTAAGGCAATGTATAACTAAAACAAAAGACTTTTAAACTTGAACATCAGTATAATATGGAAGAAATAAAATGAAATAATTCCATTTACTTATTCAAATGGATATTCTACTAATTGAATAATCACATTCAATATCAGTAACCACTTTCATAATGACAGAATGCATAATGCTAGACAATCATAACCACATAGTCAAGGCCTTGTGCCAAGACTAGAAATAATATTTTGTCAAGGATTTGTGCCAAGAAACTAGTTTGTCTCATGAGACCTACTGATGCATCGTGGAGCTATAGCAGGCTCCACCCATCACTTATTAATTCCAAAGCATTCCTCATATGAATAGGTTTAAACATAACATAAACATTCGTATTAAAACAAGCATACGAAATGTCAATACTTTATCCATAAACCATGAATGGTATAAAAAATAACACATCCACAGCCAAACATATCACAAAACCTTGAATACAATATGGATGTTTTGTATCATAATAAATCAACTTCAAATAAGCTTAAAATCCATCAAAGGATGCTGACATAGATGAAATCAAAACTATTTGAGAGAAATATATCTTTTTTTGAAATAATTTAAAAGAAACACAATTATAAAATAAAACATTTACTTTGAAAATAACCTTATAAGCATGTAACAGAAGCTTCGATGATTTTACAATGGTGTAAAATATCCTCACCCACCGTATAAGTTAAAAAAATACATTCTTACCTTAATTCTATCGAAATGGTTAAAAAGGACCTTGTTTGGAAATCAACAGAAAGATTACTTTATAAACATCTTATAAAAAGTCAGCAATGGTATAAATGACTTTAACCCATAGTCTGTAAAATAGTAAGAATGATTTGAAATACATTTTTAAGAAATATGGATGTGGATGATAAAGTGGTCCTAGTAGATAATTACGTATAAACAACCTTGGATAATGAAGAGATTGTGAAATAAACCATTACCTTGTAGTTTTCTTTTGTTGAGGGTAGGTTAACCTTCTGTATAATGGTTAAGTAATTGTTATTAAATTATACATGAATGATATAAATTAATATGATATCATATATAATCTTTTAACATTGATTTTCTAATAAAATCTTAGTATTATCATCGTTTCGGGTGCTAACAGATTCATTTTCCTTTATATTCTTTGTTATGTGATCCATATTTATTATGGATGGGATGTATATTATTCATATCCAGAATGATATCATGCCTCTAAAAATTATTTTTAATCATCAAATGAAATTTAGTCTTGAATGGATATGATGGGGAATAAATCTCATCGCGTTCGTGGAGACGGTAATCCGTACGTACACACGAGCGACAATATCATTCTTTTGATATTAAAATAATATATAATTGGATGGTATATCATATATATAGAATCATTTTCTTGTTATATTCACTATTTAAATTAATTAAACATCATTATCATACCCAGCCAAATATTAATGTTTTGAATAACAATTACACCACGACGTGGAGACGGTAAGCCGTACGTACGCACGTATGGTGACATGTCATTCAAAGGATGGGTAAAATACTGAATATGGTTGTAACATATTTATAATAACATCATAGTATATAAAATATATTTGGAGTTATTATTTTATAATGGATATAACAAAGAAAGAAGAAGTTGAAGAAGAAAGGAACTTGAAAGAGTGTGGTGAAAACATTACCTCTTCTTCGAGTTCTTCCTTTTGATTTGATAAAAAGGTATCCTTATTTTATATTTATGATCAAAATATGGCCTCTAGGTTGAAGTGAGTGAAGTTTAGAGAATATTTGGGCAGAAGTTGGCTGAGCCAAAAATCTTTTGATGGTGTAAATTAGAGAGAAGGGGGAGTGCCCTTTTATAAGAGGGGTGAGGGGCACCTTTGGAAAAGCTAGAAATATTATTTTATAATAAATTCTTATTCAGTTTCTAATGGATAAAAAGTGGATTATCTAATGGTTAATGTGGGGATGGGTCAAGATCCTTTCAAACAATATATTTTAGACAGGTTTGGGTCACTATATTAACCTTATCATTTATATTTAACTCTTAGTTAAATAGTTCGACATTTACCATTTCTCTTTGTATTTTTATATTATATAGTTAATAAACATACTATATACCTCCAAGAGACCCCCCAAGTGGTCAATTAATGATAAAAATACCATTATATAAGTCATTTGTCCGAGCCTTATATTTTTAGGAATATAATATCAATTAATAATATAATATTTGTTTTAAAAACTCTTTTATGTCAATTTTGACACTATTGGGTATTTTGTTTTTGATAATTTCATAAAAGCATTATTACTTAAAAGAAAATTTATATAAAAATTCATAATATCTCATATTAACTTATAAAATTAGTGTAATTAATAAAAAGTCTCAAATTCCATTTATTTTTATATTTATAATATAAATTATTTTAATATTTCATAAATTAAGTAATTACTGCATCACCATTGTGTCATAAATAAACTAAATTATTTAAGGTCTAAAAATTATAAATAAAATACCATTATATATGAAATATTTTTATCTTTTTAATTAATATTTATAATCAAATTTATATTATGTATAACGCTATATTAAAAAAATTTTAGTTATTAAACATTGATTTTATCTCCTTTAACTCTTCTTTGAATTAAATAATAATAAATGTCCTAATCTAATCCAAATGGACTTAAATGATAATATTTTATTCCTATGTTTGTTTTTTGGCCGATATACACTTTTCCAATAGAATTAGGACATGTTTTAGGGTAATATTAATATCATTTTTACCCTTAATTACCCTATTTACTATTAACTGCGGCAAATAAAAGTAAAAAGTTACTATTCACCAAAAATTATTTTTATCTTATTGAACCACATTTTACTCCTTGATATTAACTGTTTCTATCTGATTTTTGAAATTCCACTCACAGAAGTGGTAAAATTATGTTTTATTTGAATTTCCAAATTCATCTAAGAGGTGTGTAAAAGACAGTGAAAAGTTCAATAAAATTTTTATATATCTAAAATTATTATAAACTGACTCCAAAAAATTACATTGAACTTAGATAGGTATTATGTATCTATTTTGACCTTAATTAAATTTAAATAATATAAATAATTATTTTAATAAAAATTCAGTTTTAAACTATAACTCTTGTTTTTTCTCTATTCACCAAAAATGGAATTTTTTCAGAAAAATACCGAAAATTCACCCTAAGATAATTTCGATATTCCAAATCCAAAAAAGAAGTCCATTTTGAAAGATAAAATTTATAAAAATTCAAAAATTGGGTATTAATATTCAAAACGGCTAGTTTGATTAGTTGTGGTGTGTGTTAGAACTCGAAGTTGCGTAAAACACACACTACTTTATTATTGAAAGAGAAGTGAACCGTGGAAGCATGGGGTGTTATAGATGAAGTATTTAGGTTGAAGACAAAATAAAGATAAGTCTCTCTATTGGTTCTAGTAGTAAAGTAAGTCATTCAGTTTGAGTTAGAAGTAGAAGAAGTCTCAGGGTGGAAGATTATAAATGGAGAACACAATTGGGGGTATAACCAATTGAGAAAGAAGAGATGGATTTATATGAGGTAAAACCATGATCAACTATAGGATTGACTAATGTGGTGTATAACCAGTTCCTGCCAAAACCGTTATAATTGAAGGTAATATAATAGTAGAGAATCCATGTTGTGGGTATAACCAACTTGAAAACAAGTATGACTTTGTAAAAAACCTTGTAATTATCACGTTTTGTTCTCTATCTTATCATTTATTTATATGAGGTTATAATTTTAGAATCATTTCTTGGAATAAGAAACATAACAAGTCCAAGTGGTTGAATTCAAAATAAAATTATTCATAAAATCAAACCACTGATTCACCCCCTATAGTGGTCAATCGAGACTAGGGATCTAGATGTGTATTAGAGCAATGTTTCCCCATAAATATCCCAAAAATTCATTATAAAGTAATGATTTCATGAAATGAGTGAGCTAAAATAGATGGTGAAAATTAATGATATACCCAAGGATACTAATCTCGATATTTCTACCAAGACATAGAAGAATAAGAATAAACGATAATTAATAAAGAATAAGTAGAATCTTATAATAAGGGTAGTGAAATTATCAAATAAAGTTTATCAAAGTACAATAATTTTAAATAATTCTCTTAATTTTGATTGATTTGATGAATCTTTCTTAACCTGTGATGTTGATGTATCACTCAGTGATATTCATTTTTTATTCAAATAGAATCGAAATTAAATCTCTAAAGAAGTGGTCAAAAGTATTTTTGGAGACATCATGTGTCATCACGATGAAAACATAAAGCTTTAAGAAGAGGCTAATGATATACAAGAGGTATTAGCTAAAATGGTTGGAATATCCAATACTCTCTTTGAAATTGTGAAAGAAAAGGATGTAACGATTTAAATTTGTAATGAAAATATTCTAGATCTATTGAAGAATTGAAAAGAAATGTTTGTGAAAATGATTTCTTTGAGATTGTTTTTGTATAATCGTTATATGAATTTGAAAAATTGAAAAAAGTGTATATGGGTACCAAATATGGTTAACTAAAGTATAAAGGAAAAATGTTTGAAGAGCTTCAAAATTATTTGGCAGAATAAAAAATGGATGAATATCAAATAAAGAAGGAAAATGAAGATTGGGGATAAAATATGAGAATAGTTAAGGATGAGAAGAACTCATTAAATACAAAGTGTTTAGATTTATAGGTGAGATTAAAGAATAGGTAATCCCCACATGCTAAAGCTTTCCATATTTCTATGAAAAATATGTATGCACGTAGGTTTGCATTAAATATCATGAATCCAAGAAGTGTATGTGATAATTTGAAAATAAAATGGAAAAAATCTTCTATGAAGAAGGAATCTCATAACCCACAAAATATTTTATAAACTAATATGGATTCAAGTGTTAGAATATGTTTTGAACCAAACTCTAGGAAAGTATATACAGTGAAAGATGTTGAAAAAAACACATAAAGGGTGTATGAGAAAAGATGTATAAAGAGATGATACCGAAGAAATATCCAAAAGAGTGTTGGTTCCACTTAAAAATATAAATTTTCATAATCTAAAAAATATGGACATAATATACTAGAAAAGTAGAGAAGTATATTCATATTCTATTTCTTTTGTTGTTGGATGTTGGGAAACAATACATTGGAATCTTAACATAACATAATTTGTTTTGAAAATAATAAAAGGACTTCATTAAGGGAGAGAAAATAAAAATATAATATAAATAAAAAATATTTAACCAATTAAAATATGGTTAAATGCGTGTCTTCAAATGCTGGTGAAATGAAGGGTCTAAATATAAAATGTCAATTTACATCTAATACGACTCAAAATAAAACTTCTATTTTTAATATTATTGGTGAAAAACATACATTAAACCTAGTCGGACCATGATCGAATGTGAGAGATATTATCCTACATCAAAGATAAAAAGTAATATGTGAAGAAAATAACACGCCCTAATAAAAATAAGGCCCAGTTTGATGAAGTACAATAAAAAAGTTTCTAGATGGAATGCATATCAAGGTGGAAGATTCATGTTTAGCGGATTTTGCTGGTTATATAAAAGTTATGGGAAAAATCTTACTCTTTGTAGTATAACATGTCATATCAAGAAAATAAGCCTTAATCAAGGGGAATTAAAGTTTAATACATGAGAAAAAATTCTCATAGAATGAATGGTAAGACCCAAAATGTAACACCCTAATATCTTTATAAGATAGATTATTTATTTATTTATTTATGCTTTTTTATTCTTTGATGTCTTATGTTATAGGCTAAAGTAAGATAATATTGATGTACATGAAACGACAACTTATTTTATGGTATACACAACACTATTCTTGACTTGTGTGACACATAATTGTAAGATTCATTTGATAGAATTCATTTAACGCATGACCTAGTTTAAGTGGACAACTAAATATTTTTATGGAACCTTATAACCGTACCATTATAATAGTTTATATTAATAATATTAACTGAATTATGAAAATAGACTTTACACATATATATAAAAGTAATTTTTTTGGTGAGAAATTAATTATAAATTGAAAGCACTTTTAAAATAAAATGAAATGTTTTTTTGAAAAACTATTTAAATAAAAATAAGTGAGTTTATAAAATAATAAAATAAATACTTATTTATTTATTTAATATTCTATATAATGGTTAAAATCCATATTAAATGTTTTCTAAATATGATATGAGAACAAATTCAATTTTTAGATAAAAGACGTATTTTAAAAAAAATCAGTTTTCCTTCTCTAAGTGGACAAGAAGAAGATGTAATATAAGAGATACTTGACATAAATTCTTTTAAACATATTATATGTCAAAGGAAAATAGTTTGGATTCAATTCTTATATAAGTGATCATATTATTCATTAAAGAATAATTATTTAAAGGGAGGCCCTAAAATATACTCTATTTATTTAAGAATATTCAGGCATAAGAATAAGAAGAATTACGAGACAATAGTTGTGATTTTTGAATAGAATAGAAAAATGTGATGGCTGTTTTACATGAGAAGAAATTGAGACAACCATGAATATTTTTGTGATAATAATAATAATAATCATCCACTTATGATTAATAAAATATGAGTAATAATAATAGATCTTATTAGTCCAATGTATACATGAACTAAATTACTAATTGCAATTTAGGGGTAGCCTCCCAAATATAGTATATTGAGCAGGAATAGTTTCTACAAGATCCAAATTAGAGAGAAATTTGGTGATTTCATGTAACTTGGCTAGCATAAAGATAATAGGTTTAATGATATTACATTTTATAAGCATCATATTTATAATAAATGAGAAATTTTTGTGTGAGTAGTATAAAAAAATCTATAAATTGAGGACATTATTAACCACATTATAGGAAAACCCAATTATCAAATCCCTGTAAACCTATTTTTTCTTTCTTATTTGTTCATTTATGAAAAAAATTGAGAAAATAAGAGAACAAGGTATTTTCACCTTCACTAGTTCATAAGTAAAAATTAAAATATTTAAAATAGTATAAATCCACAACACTAATTCACCACTCTTCTAACTTTTTGGTTGTACTGATCCTGGTGTAACATCAAGAAATAGGAGAGAGTCCATGAAAGATGAAGTATATCATCATGTTTGTAATATAGTATGAGATACTAAATTAGAGTTCAAAAATTATGATGTAATTCTATCTAGTACATTAATTCTAGAATTAGAAATCTATTATTATATTCCTACTATAAACAAAAATTTATTCCATTGTCTTGTTTGGATGATATTGGGTCTTTATTCATTATTAAAAAACATGAGTGGTCATATATGAATAAATTAATTTTTTAATTGAAATAATAATATTGTGGATGGTTTATATATTCTATGCATGGATAATCAAATTTATAAAATTCAAAATAAAAAGTTCATGTTTGACTCTAAACCCACATTGATTTGGAAATTCTTACTTAGACAAATAAATGAGGAATCCATTCAAATACATCATAGTGATGGATCATTGGAAAAATTCAATTATGAATTATTGGATAATTTTGAATCTTATATATTTGGATACCAAAGAAACTTTTAGAAGAAATGGTGAAAGGGATACTTTTTTATTGGATATTATACAAAATGATGGATGTAGGATAATGAGTACTCAAGAAAGTGGTTGTTATAGTTATTTCATAACCTTTACCCATTACGTTAGTTAATATGGCTATGTTTTTTAGAAAATAAAAAGAAGTTTTATGATTTTAAAAGGTTGAAATAGTTTCTAAAAAAGTATATAATCAGCTAATTATAAGTATTAATATTCTCTGATCAGACTGGGGAGGTGATTAATTAATCCATAAATTCACTGATCATCTAAGATATTATGAAATTTCATCACAACTAACTCCTCCAAAAGGCCAGAATATAATGGTGTATCTGATAGAAATAGTCATACTCATTTAGATATGTTTTATTGATGATGAGTTAGTTTTACCTTCCTATTTAATTTGAGGTTATGCTTTTGTAGCGCCCTCAACCACAATAGCCCAAAGCCTATGGTTGGTTTATTACATTGGAATAATATACATGGAATCACATCCTAAAAGACTTAATAGTTTTGTAGTATTGGTAAAATATATACATACATGATTCCCATTTTACATTTCAATACAAAAATTTCAACATATTTTTAAAAATATAAATATTCCCTCTAGAATATTTTTACATATCATTTATCGTACTATTCCTGGATTCCTAGGAAAAGAAACACAATAAGGGTGAAATAAAATGCTCAGAAAGGGATAATCACAACAAAATAAATAATGAATCTATAATCATAATCAATATGGAAATCTAAATAATTGAATCCACATTCCATATAATCAATAAAGTGAGAAATAACTGAATTCCTATATAATATCAATTAAACAATAACGTGGATAAAAATTAACATAGAAAGGTAAATAACTAAGAAGAAATTCTATTTAATCAATAACATGACTATCATAATTTGATAAGACATAATCATTATGGAAGGGTGAATAACTAAAAATAGATGTTATTTAATCAATAATTCAGAACAAAATGCATCCAGAGATAATATAATTGTGAAAATATAACAGATAATAATAAATATATTCTTAATGAAGGAAATGATTAATTACTGGATTTCATATTTATTGGGAACATGATACCACTATTATCAAGATCTATCCTCATGAAAGTTTAAAACTAATGGGTGGAAACCTATTTAACTGAGGATATATAATATATTTTTCCCATGATACTATAGATGCATCCATGGGATATCTATAATAAGGTACACACAAGTCTTGTATTGCCAAACAATTCCCCATACATTAAATAATAAATTTAATTCTTAGACAATGTTCGGTATAATTAAAAATCCACATTGATTAAATAATAAAATTTATCAATATTTCCATAGATAAACAAGTGAATTTCAATTTAGAATATCATATGTCAAAATGATATACAATTTAGATAATAAACCAATCCATGATAAATAATATGGATATTTTGTGGAAATTAAATTTCCAATGATCACAAGAATGTGAACATTTCAAGGAAAAATTATTCACCATAAAAATGAATCAAAGAATCGAATTTCAATACTATCCTTGGTAAAAATAATCATAAAATATCTAAAAGAAGAATAAGGGTGGTATAAATAATATATATCCTTAGTATGGTATATGTAAATTTAATGGTTTTTATTGAGGAATATAAATTGTAAGAACCCAGTTCATACTTTGTGGTAGTGTTTTCTTTTATTCTTTTTCCATTGATTTGTTTTGGAAAAAACAAGAGATAACTATACAAGTACAAAAATTATACTGTCACATGGGCTAATTTAGGGTTACACACTGTGTAATTATAAGTACATACCATGTAGTTTGGCCATATATGATGGTAATACATAGCGCGTGGTCATAACGGAAAGGAAAAAAGATAATCCAACCACACGCTCTGTACTTCTTGGTACATGCCATGTAGTCATGTCTACAGGTCATGGAATGTAAGTCAGGGGATGTTAGCTACCAAAGTAATAATAAAATGATATACACTCCGTGTATATAGACTTAAAAGATATGTAATTTTTGTTATTCACTTAAAAAAAGCAGTATCATATCTATTTGGCAGGTTAGATAGTGGGTTTTCCAGGGAAACTCAAAAGGAGAGGTGTAACTTCAACCCCTTTTGGGGTTAATCATCGAAACTCTGAATCAATCACCACTAGTCTCATTTGAATCTTCTCGGTGAGTTATCGATTACCCTTGATCCGTTATTGGTAATTTGTTTCATTAAGAAGTAATTTAATGTTGAATGTATATTCTTGTTTCATAGATCTTTACCATTTTAGCTTGAATTGGAAGTCGAGACTAGACAAGGGTAGTCATACTACGATGAGGAAGGTGGTCTTGGGTCATTAGTTAAATGTTGGAATGTTTATATGCATCGTAGTGCTGCATGCCCATGTATAGGGTATTGATTTATTGAGAACATGACCTATGTTAATATCTAATTTCATTTAAGTGATCGAGTAAATTAATTGAAGAATGTTTGAGATTATTTGGTTTGATTATGTTCCACCTCGGTGCGTTTTCCCCCAGATGACCATTGTTTAGCCGTTTTTCCTAAGATGCCTAGGGAAATGCCTTTGTTTCCCCTTTAAAGGGTTGTTTAAAATGATATTGATTAATTAAATATTTCCATGTTAAAATGTTTGTTAAAGTTTTGTGAATGTTTAATTCATATGTTAGTCTTGTTATATAAATTTTCCCAAGTCAGTTATTAAATGCCAAATTCATGCTATATTTTAATTATAATGAGTTTCTTGACAAATATAACGTTTCCATGTGAGTTTATTATTGTTAACCATGTGATAGTTTAATTTAGACGTGTTTTTTACTATACTGAAATGCTGATATATCAGGATTGGCTCTGAAACTTGTTGAAATGCTTATACACCGGGCTTGTCCCTGATTCTAAATATGCTGAAATACTGATACACCAGGTTTTTACCTAATTTTAATATGCTAAAATTATTATACATTGGTATTAGCCTAGAGAAATATTGACATGGAATGACTTATGACACGTCTACCAAGACAAATCACAAGCTTAGATTCAATCATCACTTCTTTTGTTTAGATAGCCTATTGATGTATCTGTTTTGTTTACTTTATATAGGGGATTGACAGGCTTAGGCCAGACACCGATAATTATATAATTAATTGAATTTGAATTGAAAAATAACATGAAAATAATGTAAGTGATTTACAGTACTTTTAGGATTGTTCACTTATTAGTACATGCTTGTTTACTTTATCCACTACTGTACACTACTGCTGCATATACTCACTAACAGAATGACACTGACCTTAGGTGTTCTCCTACAAAGATTTTTTTCTCAAACCCTATTTGGGTCATGTTTTTGAGCCCAAATAGACTATACATCTGTAGGTGTTGGTAGGGGTAAGGGACCTTTTTAGGTACTTTATTGGTGCTTAGAATCATGGGAGCATGGGACTAAGCCAAGCCTTGTGATGCTGCTTAGTTTCATTTTGGTTTACCATACTTTTGTATTTTATTGTACTTGATTTCAGTGTAACATGTTTTCTTAGTTTTCATAGAACGTGTGACATATTGCATCATTTTTATATTATATGCCTTCTGGTTATGTTTATCTTTCAGTTTTATGTTATTTATTTTAGTTTCATGATGTTTATTACATCCACTATTGTTATTATTTTTTCAGTTATGTTACACTCAGCTAATGAGTTCGTAGTTTACGAAGAATGACACCCCAGGACCTCGCTGCTAGTCTGTATCCTCTAGTGTTTGGGGAAATGCTCTTGAGGCCATGTGGCCAAACTGGTACGAGGCACTAGTTTAGTGGCTTCTAGACCTTTAACGATACTTAAATACCATAAAAATATCTTTAAAAATATTTTTGTGGAAGGTATCTATTTCAATTTGAAAATCACTTTATAAAACATAAAAAATTTTGAAAATAATTTCATGGAAAATCAATTTAAAAAAAAAATAATTTCTAGAATATTAGGAAAATAATTTTCATTAAAAATAACCTCATAAACATAAAAGTAATTATTTAAAGAAATGGGGTAGGTAATTCAATACATTGAATACATGTTAAAAAGAACATTCATTTTTCACTGTAAAAAGGTCATAAGAGCGAATTTTTCATAAAATGACAAGAATATTCCTTTGAAATTTTTTTAAAAAGAAAAAATGGGTAAAAAATTATTCATTAAATCATTTTAAAAAATTTTAAACAATTATTAAAACATTTTAAAAAATATATTTTTGGATGAAAACAGATTTCCGAGCGAAGAGAGAAATGAAGTTTGATTTTATCAAAAATATTTTATCAATTATTTTAACTAAAAAAGTGTGGAAAATGGTACTATTATGTGAAAACACTCATGAATAACCATATAAGAATAAAATTTAACGGTTTATAAAAAATGACTGAATAATTCCATTAAATGGAAGTTAAAGTATAAACAATCCCAATCAAAATAAGTTTATGAAATAAACCCCTGAAAAGATGATAAAGATAAAGTGAGAATTAACTAATAAATTTATTACTTATATAAAATTTAAATCCACATGATACAAGTATATATAAAATAATATATATTCAAAATTCTTTAAACCCATAATTTTAGGATATCTAATACAACATAAAAGTAATATAACCTAACGAAAATAAATTGAGTTATGCAATTTTTTACCACTTAGTTTATTTTAATTAAAACCATATAAGATGAAATAATTAAAATTAAAACATAAAATACCATGAATAATAAAGTATTCATGATATCTCATGTCAAAGGGACAATATATATACCATATAAAATAAATTTGGTTTATAACATTACAATGTGGCTCAATAAAATGAAATTTAGATGAAATCCCTTTCCCCAAGATTTTTTTTGGTTGAACGTGAATTAAAATATAATATAGTTGTTTTTAAATTTTTATTAACATATAAATGGACCATATTAATATCTATAATATCATATATGATCCTTTTATGACATCATTTCACCCATTTGTTAATAACTTTTCATTATTTTCATTAGTTTGGGAGTTTTTTGTCATGTTTTCTCATGCATATTTTGTCATAAAAGATCCTATTCTTGAACATATTTTATAGTTTAACCATAATAATAATAATTATCATGAAATAATTATCATGTTATTACATCAATTATACCTTTAAAAATATTCATGAAATATGGTTATGAAAAATGGACTGTTAAAATGAACGAGACTATAGGTCGTACGTACACCTCATTAATGTTTTCATTTTTCGATGATCATTATGGAAAGTAGATAATAAATATTTTATCATTAAATAATGATAATAATATTGTATATTATATATTATTTCTTTAAATATACTGACATCATCTGTGTGGTATAGTTATGAAAAGTGAGTAACATCACTTTAGAAAGGTAGTAGTCTACATGTACATAATTGATGTCATCGTCTTTATGTGAGTGAAATGGTAAGAATACTATCTATTTTAAGAATTATAAATATTTCATTAATAACATAATTATTTCATTTTTATCAAATATATTTATGAAAATTAACCTTATTACGTTCCATGTAAAGTCTTAGTGAAAGATGAATCACATCACTTTATGAGGTGATAATCTTCCTTACTCATGAGAAACATTGTCAAATCACCTACATAATATAGAGTATATATATATATATGATATAATAAGTATATATAAATAAATATGTTATAAATATAATTTATATAATTTATATCTATCATCATACACAATCATGATAGGTTGTAATGGAAAAATGAATGGCATCGGTTTGCATGACGTAGTCTGATGTACAGATGAATGTTGATTTCATAACACATTTGATGGAAGTGAAGTTTTTTTTAGTCATGAAATTATTATAAAAAATAACATTAAATGGAATATAATTATTTTATTATATAATAATGGTTTAATAATAATTTAAGGAGGTGGTGGAATAAATAAAATAAAGATGCCCGTTTAAAAATGTTACCCCTTCTTCTGGTGTCCTCCATAGGATTGCAAAAAAATAATTCCTAGGTTGTATTTATGTAAAAAATAATATCTATAAGATTATATGAGGGAATTTTAAAATTGATTTTGTTATGTATTTGAAGAACCAAAAGGGTTTTATGTTGTGAATAAGATAGGGGAGGGGTGGCCTTTTATAGGTGAGGTGAGTCCACACTAGTATTTTTTGAAATGATTCAATCATAAAAAAAATATTTTTATCAAGAAAAAATCCTCCAAAATTGTCCATTATAGATTCTAAAATAGATAAGGTGTAAATTTACCCATCAAATGGGTTTTGTAAAAGTTTCTTTGTCATTTTTAACCCTTTACATTTTAGTTTAACCCCTGGTAAGTCCACTTTTTTACTTTAACCGCGGTAAATAGTTTTTACCATTATCACTAATCATTTTGGTCAAAAATTAATTTGACCTTATTAGAAATAATAAATTATGATGATTAAAAAAATTTAATCAAATTTTCCAAATTAAATTCACATAAGTCTAAAATTTTAATTTAAAATTAATCCTGTAGATGATACGAGAAAGAGAAGTTTTCAAAGAAAACATCTTCAAATGTTTAAAAATTTTATATATCAAAATTCAATATGAAAAATATTTAAATGATATAAATTGGATAAATAGATATATATAAATTAAATAATTTTACTTTGAAATAAAATTAAAAATATAATTTAACATTATAAATTAGTTAAATAGAAAGGAAGTTTTCAATTAAAATTCTGTATGTTTTACTATTCATTAAAAAATGAAACATTTCAGAAAAATACAAACAATTAACCCAAAGATAATTCTGAAATTATTATTTAAAAAATTATTCTTATTTATTAAAATAAATTTTTTAAAATTTATAAAAAATTAATTTTAAATTATGTCTGTAAACGTGATTAAACCGCCTTTTAGAAAAAATACTGTCTTCAGAAAAAAAAAGATGAATATTATTTTTCATTAACTAATTCTGATTTTATGTCTAATATACTAATAACCATAATATTCATAATTTTTTTGGAACTATTAATACACTCTAATTTAAGGGATAAGTTATCTTGTTATATTATATTATGGTTCATTTAGATTTTGGGTTGCATGTTCTGCAAGCTATCAAAGACATTAAATTTAATGAAATATATTTAATGGGTTGTTTATTCTTGGTGTTTCAATTAACATAAGATAAAAAAACATTTTCATATTTTATAATTTTTGTGCATTAAATTATATCCACCTTAAATAAATTATGTCCTCATAATTTTATTTTGATTTTGGTAGTTAAGGGTTTGACATTAGAAAATATAATTATTGAAATCCCACATCATGAGAAGGGTTCATAGAACATACTATTAATAATATATAAATTCAAGTATAAAGTTAATATGTATTAACACATAACTAGGTTTCTAAGTAGGATAACATTGGTGTCAAGTAAAGATATGGACATGAAGAAAAATTATAAATAATTATAGTCTGTAATAGAAGTTATTGATCACAAAAAATGATGGATCAATTAAATGTTAAAGACCTCGAAACCATAAATAAATTAAGAGTTAAAAAGTTCATTTATATCATTATAAATGATGGTAATAGGATAATATTTTATTTCAATATTATTTTTCCCATGATTAGAAATTTATTTACTGTTTAATAATATAAGGAAAATACTTACATGATATGTTTCTATTTCATAAGTATAATTTAATAATTTTGTTGGGATTAGAAAAATTTACATATCATAAATTAATCCAATAAATGAATAACAAAAAATGATTTTTTATTCCTAAGTAACAAAAATTCACTTTCAACTGATCATAAGATCTATAAATGAGTGACAAATATTAATTTATTTCTCTATGTCCTTTCTAAAACTAGTATGGTTAGCACACATTATCTATTATAATAAATTAATCTCTAATCCCCAAAAGCAACACCACGAATTCATAATTATTATTGAATTTTAAAATCATTTAACTACCATCAATGACATATCAACCTGAACATTGCATAGGATGGTGGCTGGAGAAAAACCTTTATCATCCTTTTATTATGGGTTCAAGCCACGTGACCTTGTCGGATGCTTCATGTTGTCACCAAACATATGGGTTGTCTATTTTATAAACTCTATTAATATAATTCATATAACGTTCTCAAAAAATATAATGTACATTCCTGAAATAAATTTAATTATTAAATAAAATTTTTACTTGGATTTCAAAACAAATTATTTTTTTCCACAGAGACTAATATTTATATTTGATTATTATTATAATGTCATTATTTGTTATATTATCTCTAAAGGTAATCAATTATTTTAAAACTATTTCTATAAAATGTAAATACATTATTTCTCAAATTAAAATTCCACTAAAACATAAACTATTACAGTAAATTTCTCCAAAAATATTCTTAATCTTAGCAAACTAGCATCACATAGAACCTAAAAAATAAGAGTTTAAGAATTTAAACTTATGATCAATATTAAACTCATAAACCCATTGTGGTATGAATAAATATTATATTAATGAATATGCACATTCTTTTAAAGTTTAACATAATCATTGTAGGTTTTATAATTTTTATCACCAAAATAAAATTAGTAAAAAATATTTCTACAATTTAATTCTTTAACCCCAATACATTAATACTTCATCCATTTTATTTCCAAAAAGGTCCTTTCGAGGCATAGGGTTTATCCTTTAGAAGAATTCATTGACTCAGACAATTTCCAGGTTGTGGAAATTTAAGAAAATGAACAATAAATAGATCTCTAGGATGATATTTATTTCCTTCCATCATACCCTTCATTTTACTTAGCAATTATTTTCTTTATGAACTTTCTTTCCAGACATAAATATTTTCTCCATTCCAATAATACACTTTCTTGGATGTCCCCTTCTACATTTATTACATGATAGAAATGGATCATTCTTTCCTCCATGGTCTCAATCACTTGAGCTCTCAGTGAACTCCATCCATATCTTGTTTTGATGAGTCTCAGAGTTGGTTAAGGTATATCTTCTTAACCATATTTTGAGAAAAATTATTTGGAATAATCACAATATCTTTCACTCTTGTCATCCCCCATTTGTTTTCTCATTTTCAACACCTATTCCTTTATATTCAATGTAGCATGATTACTTAGTGTTCCACCCATTTACTAAAACTAAATGTCATAGTGTGAGCCATAATAATCCTAGTGGTGAAAACATATAAACAATTATAAGATTTTTAATGACCATGCCACTTTTTTTAATGTATAAAACCTTAGGTTTAAACTAAGTAATTAATTATCATCATATATTCAAAACAATAATAATGGGTTTTAAAGAAAATTTTAATTATCCTAAGAATATCCCCTGGGGGTGTCAAATCTGGTACACACTAAGTCCAATTTTCATGCAATAGGAGATGATTTGCTGAATCCCAATGCACCCTTTTTGAGTTATCACACCTAGGTAATTTTATTTGAGAACCACATCCACTTGTAGTATTAATATAGGGATATATTTTAAGGAAAAAACAGATAATATTTAACTTAACAAAACTTTTTGATGTTCTTATACACTTATCCTTAACATATATCATACAATTATATTTCCTAATATAACATAATATATCTCCAAAGGATTATACTAATCATCCTCTAATAACAATAGCAGTGACCTTGATCCCAGTATCCCATAGATAGTTTTTACTATATTACATTGAAATAAGATATAAGGAATCACTTCTTGAAGGACCTTATAGTTTAGTAATCTTGATAAACTTGATATATATATGATTCCCATGTTACATTAGAATGCACAAATTACAACATATTTTTTAAAGAATATCATTATTCCGTCTACGATATTCTTTCATATCTTTTGTTGTAAACCTCATGGATTCCTGGGAATCAAAAAAAATAATGGTGATCTCAAATGCTCAGTAAGGGTTAAGTAAAATGGAATAAATCATGAATCAACAAGATTAATCAATATGATAAGAGAAATAAATGAACACACATTCCATGTAATTAATAACCTAAGATTTAATTACATCCAGAGATAATATAAACGTAAAAACCTCCCGGATAATAATTAATAAGGAAAGGTAAATATCTAAAAACACATTTAATTTGATTAATAACAAGAATATCATAATTTGATAAGGCCTAATTATTATGGAAAGGTTAAAAAACTCAAAACACATTCCATTTTATCAATAATTAAGATTTAAATTCATCCAAAGATAGTATCTCTAAGAAAACCTCATGGATAATAACAACTGAATTATTAATTAATTCAATGATTAATTATTTTTTATCATTTTTACTAGGAACATGATACCTATACCATCAAGATCTATCCTTACGAAAGTCTAAAAATGATGGGTGGAAACCCATTTAACTAAGGATAGATTACTAATTCATCCCATGAGACTACAGATGCATCAAGAGGATATCTATAATCAGGCCCCACCTATGTCTTTCATTTCCAAGTATTCCTCGTATATCAAATAATCGATTTAATTCATAAATAATATTCCTTATCATCAAATATCCATATTGTGTAATGAATTCAGATTTATCAACATTTCCTCAGCTAAAAAAAATATGTTCAATGTAAAATAACTTATGATGAAATTATATATAGATTAAACAATAAATATATCTATGATAAATAATGTGTATATTTAAGGTAAATTTCATGTTCAATGATCATATGTAAGCGGACAGTTAAATAGAAATTTATTGACTATAAAAACGAATCAAGTAAGTGAATATAAATACAATCCTTAGTCAAAATAATCATAAAACATATATAGGGAGAATAATGATGGTATCAATACAACATATCTCTATTGTAGTGTATGTAAAATGTAGTTTTTTTGTCATTTATAAATATAAATACCATAAAAATATATTTATAAAAATTCTTGAGGAAAATATCCTTTTCATTTTAAATATCAATTTTTAAAACATAATACATTTTGAAAAAAATTTTGTTTGAAAATAACTTAAAAAAACTACAAATATACCAAATATCAGGATACACATTTTCTTTAAGAATATCCATGTAAAATTTCAATGTAAGCTTCAAATAAAAAATATGGTAATGTTAGGGGGTAATTCCATACAAGTTAAAAATAGCATTAACGTTTCAATATAAAATGGTTAGATAGATTCATTTTTTATGTAAATAATAACAATATTTTCTTATAAAACTACTGAAAATATAATATTTCCCAACGGTTCACAACCGTTGGGAAAGCCCCTCTAACCGTTGGTATATGATATACCAACGGTTCTGATAACCGTGGGGAAGTAAGCCGTTGGGAAAAGGGTTTCCCAACGGTTTACTGGAAACCGTTGGTATAGGCTCACAAAATCCACCCTATCCCAACGGTTCTGCCAAACCGTTGGGATAGTTTTTCCCAATGGTTTGGGAGAACCATTGGGAAATATCAGTTTTGGGATAGTTTTCCCAACGGTTCTCCCCAAACCGTTGGGACATCCCCATGGATGAACTCTTTCCCAACGGTTTAGAACCGTTGGGAAAAGAGATATTTACCGACGGTTCAATGAACCGTTGGTAAAAACTTCTTTAGGATTATATGCCAATGGTTTTAAACCGTTGGAATATCCTATGCTGCAAATTGCAGCAGCCTGCAATTTGCACAGCCCCTGTCCACCAGACCCCTCTCCATCAGGCCTCATTTTGACCTCATTTTCAATCCAATTATTGTACCTGCAATAAAATAAAACATACATATACCATTACGAACAAATTCATACACATTTAACATATAATGGATCCTGAAACTATACACATCCATAATTAAATTGGAATTCATAACGTAATTATAAACGTACATAATTCATATAGAATTCAATTTAAAATTTAGATGACAATTATATGTGGAATCCGAAATTCAATTCATAATTTCATCGGTTTTTTCTATACCATATATTTTTACCTCAAATGATGTCCATTTTAAACAAAATACATACACCTGAAGTGATGCCGACCACACCGAACCTCATATTGAGGCGGGGTTGACTCGTACACGTCACATTTGACCCATGGATCGTTGTGCTAAAGTATCGACACAATCCGAATGCGTTTGGTCAGTTTTTCGTATGCCAGTTGATGTTTTTCACTTAAAATGACGTCCTTTTGAAACAAACGACGGACACTATGAGTGGTGCCGACCACACCGCTTCTCCAATTTAGGCGGGGTTGATTCGTACACGTCACATATGACCCATGGATCGTTATCCTAAAGTTTAAATGGAAACCGAATGCGTTTGGTCGGTTTTCCGTATGTACTGAAAATGTTTTCCATTTTAAACAAAAGAGTGACACTTAGACTAATCCTGACCACACCGCAACTCAGATTCATCCCGGGTTGGCTCGTACATGTCACATATGACCCATGGATCGTTATGATAAATTATAAAAAGATTCCGAATGCGTTTGGTCGGTTTTGCGTATGCCAGTTGTTCTTTTCATTTATAATCATGTCCACTTTAAACAAAAGAGACAGAGTGAGAGGGGTGTCGGCCACACCGCGTCTCGGATTAAGACGAGGTTGACTTGTACACGTCACATATGACTCATGGATCGTTGTGCTAAAGTATCGATAGAATCCGAATGCGTTTGGTGGTTCTTTCGTATGTCAGTTGATGCCTTTCACTTAAAATGACGTCCTTTTGAAACAAAAGACGGACACTTTGAGTGGTGTCAGCCGCACCGCATGTCGGATTGCGGAGAGGATGATTCGTACACGTCACATATGACCCATGGATCGTTCTCCTAAAGTTTCAATGGAAACCGATTCCGTTTGGTCGTTTTTCCGTATGTACTTAAAATGGTGTCCATTTTAAACAAAAGAGAGCCACTTAGACTTATCCTGGCCACACCGTGACTCGGATTCATCCCGGGTTGGTTCGTACACGTCACATATGACCCATAGATTGTTGGGATAAATTATCAACAGATTCGGAATGCGTTTGGTCGGTTTTCCCTATGTCAGTTGATGCTTTTCACTTAAAATGACGTCCTTTTGAAACAAAAGATGGACACTTTCAGTGGTGCCAGCCACACCATGTCTCCAAATTGAGCTGAAACCACCGTGCAACATTCTAATTATTATTCGTGATGTGTACGTGGAGACGGCACGTCAATCGGACGTGCGGTTTGCGCGGTACGACTCAATATTCGTGTTTTAAGGGATGCGCGCGCTTCGTAAACGCGCGTGAGGGGGGTCCAAATGGGCCGAACGAAGTTGGAATGGCCTGAAATTAGACGAAAAATACGGGAGAGTGATTTAGGAAGTGGTCGAGCAGACGGCACATCAATCGGACGTGCCGTGTGCCGGCGGTGACCGACAACGCAGTTCTGGTGTCATAAACGGCCAAAACGGGCGTCCAACGGCCAAATTCATAGAGGAAGACCTCAAATTGACCTGAAACCACTTTGAAACATTTTAATTATTATTCGTGATATGTACGCGTAGACGGCACGTCAATTGGACGTGCGGTTTGCGCGGTACTACTCAATATTTGTATTTTAAGTGATGCGCGCGCTTCGTAAACGCGCGTGAGGGGGGTCCAAACGGGACGAACGAAGTAGGAATGGCCTGAAATCAGACAAAAAATACGGGTGAGTGATTTTTGAAGTGGTCGAGCAGACGACACGTCAATTGGACGTGTCATGTGCCCGCGGTGACTGACAACGCAGTTCTGGTGTCATAAACGGCCAAAACGGGCGTCAAACGGTCAAATTCATAGAGGACGACCTCGGATTGAGCTGAAACCACCGTGAAACATTCTAATTATTATTTGTGACGTGTACGCGCAGACGGAACATCAACCGGACGTGCGGTTTGCGCGGTACGGCTCAATATTCATGCTTTAAGTGATGCACGCGCTTCGTAAACGCGCGTGAGGGTGGTCCAAACAGGCCGAACGATTTCGGAATGGCCTAAAATCAGACGACAAATACGGGTGAGTGATTTATGAAGTGGTCGAGCAGACGGCACGTCAATCGGACATGCCGTGTGCCCGCGGTGACCGACAACGCAGTTCTGGTGTCATAAACGGCCAAAACAGGCGTCAAACGGTCAAATTCATAGCGTACGACCTCATATTGACATGAAAACACCGTGAAACATTCTAATTATTATTCGTGATGCGTACGCGTAGACGGCACGTCAATCGGACGTGCGGTTTGCGCGGTACGGCTCAATATTTGTGTTTTAAGTGATGCGCGCGCTTCGTAAACGCGCGTGAAGGGGATCCAAATGGGCCGAATGAAGTCGGAATGGCCTGAAATCAGACAAAAAATACGGGTGAGTGATTTCTGAAGTGGTCGAGCAGACGGCACGTCAATCGAACGTGTCGTGTGCCCGCGGTGACCGACAACGCAGTTCTGGTGTCATAAACGGCCAAAACGGGCATCAAACGGTCAAATTAATAGCGGAAGATCTCGGATTGAGTTGAAACCACTGTGAAAAATTCTAATTATTATTTGTGACGTGTACGCGCAGACGGAACGTGAATCGGACGTGCGGTTTGCGCGGTACGGCTCAATATTCATGTTTTAAGTGATGCGCATGCTTCGTAAACGCGCGTGAGGGTGGTCCAAGCAGGCCGAACGATTTCGGAATGGCCTGAAATTAGACGAAAAATACGGGTGAGCGATTTATGAAGTGGTCGAGTAGACGACACGTCAATCGGACGTGCCGTGTGCCCGCGGTGACCGACAATGCAGTTCTGGTGTCATAAACGGCCAAAACGGGCGTCAAACGGTCAAATTCATAGCGGACGACCTCTGATTGACCTGAAACCACTATGAAACATTCAAATTATTATTCGTGACGTGTACGCGCAGATATCACGTCAATCGGAAATGCGGTTTGCGCGGTACGGCTCAATATTCATGTTTTAAGTGATGCGCGCGCTTTGTAAACACGCGTGAGGGGGGTCCAAACGGGCCGAACGAAGTCGGAATGGCCTGAAATCAGACGACAAATACGGGAGAGTGATTTCTGAAGTGGTCGAGCAGACGGCACGTCAATCGGACGTGCCGTGTGCCCGCGGTGACCGACAACGCAGTTCTGGTGTCATAAACGGTCAAAACGGGCGTCCAACGGTCAAATTCATAGCGGACGACCTTAGATTGAGCTGAAACCACCGTGAAACATTCTAATTATTATTCGTGACGTGTACGCGTAGATGGCACGTCAATCGGACGTGCGGTTTGCGCGGTACGGCTCAATATTCGTATTTTAAGTGATGCACGCGCTTCGTAAACGCGCGTGAGGGGGGTCCAAAAGGGCCAAACGAAGTCGGAATGGCCTGAAATCAGACGACAAATACAGGTGAGTGATTTCTGAAGTGGTCGAGCAGATGGCATGTCAATTGGACGTGCCATGTGCCCGCGGTGACCGACAACGCAGTTCTGGTGTCATAAACGGCCAAAACGGGCGTCAAACGGTCAAATTCATAGCGGACGACCTCGGATTGAGCGAAAACCACCGTGAAACATTCAAATTATTATTCGTGACGTGTACGCTCAGACAGCACATCAATCAGACGTGCGGTTTGCGCGGTGCGGCTCAATATTCGTGTTTTAAGTGATGCGCGCGGTTCGTAAACGCGCGTGAGGGTGGTCCAAACGGGCCGAACGATTTTGGAATGGCCTGAAATCAGACGACAAATACGGGTGAGTGATTTATGAAGTGGTCAAGTAGACAGCACGTCAATCGGACGTGCCGTGTGCCCGCGGTGACCGACAACGCAGTTCTGGTGTCATAAACGGCCAAAATGGGCGTCAAACGGTCAAATTCATAGCGGACGACCTCGGATTGATATGAAACCACCGTGAAACATTCTAATTATTATTCTTGATGTGTACGCGCAGACAGTACATCAATCGGACGTGCGGTTTGCGCGGTACGGCTCAATATTCGTGTTTTAAGTGATGCGTGCGTTTCGTAAACGCGCGTGAGGGGGTCCAAATGGGCCGAACAAAGCCAGAATGTCCTGAAATCAGAAGAAAAATACGGGAGAGTGATTTTTGAAGAGGTCGAGTAGACGACACGTCAATCGGATGTGCCGTGTGCCCGCGGTGACCGACAACGCAGTTCTGGTGTCATAAACGGCCAAAACGGGCATCCAACGGTCAAATTCATAGAGGACGACCTCAGATTGATCTGAAACCACCGTGAAACATTATAATTATTATTCGTGACGTGTACGCGCAGACGGAACGTCAATCGGACGTGCGGTTTGCGCGGTACGGCTCAATATTCGTATTTTAAGTGGTGCACACGCGTCGTAAACGCGCGTGAGGGGGGTCCAAATGAGCCGAACGAAGTCGGAATGACCTGAAATCAGATGACAAATACGGGTGAGTGATTTCTAAAGTGGTCGAGCAGATAGCACGTCAATTGGACGTGCCCTGTGCCCGCGGTGACCGACAACGCAGTTCTGGTGTCATAAACGGCCAAAACGGGCGTCAAATGGTAAAATTCATAGCGGACGACCTCGTATTGACCTGAAACCACCATGAAAAATTCTAATTATTATTCGTGATGTGTACGCACAGACGACACGTCAATCAGATGTGCGGTTTGCGCGGTACGGCTCAATATTCATGTTTTAACTGATGCACGCGCTTCGTAAACGCGCGTGAGGGGGGTCCAAACGGGCCGAATGATTTCAGAATGGCCTGAAATCAGACGAAAAATACGGGTGAGTGATTTATGAAGTGGTCGAGTAGACGGTACGTCAATTGGACGTGCCGTGTGCCCACGGTGACTGACAATGCAGTTCTGGTGTCATAAACGGCCAAAACGGGCGTCAAACGGTAAAATTCATAGAGGGAGACCTTGTATTGAGATGAAACCACCGTGAAACATTCTAATTATTATTCATGATGTGTACGCGCAGACGGCACATCAATAGGACGTGCGGTTTGCGCGGTACGGCTCAATATTCGTGTTTTAAGTGATGCGCGCGCTTCGTAAACGCGCGTGAGGGTGGTCCAAACAGGCCGAACGATTTCAGAATGGCCTGAAAATCAGACGACAAATACAGGTGAGTGATTTATGAAGTGGTCGAGCAGACGGCACGTCAATCGGACGTGCCGTGTGCCCGCGGTGACCGACAACACAGTTCTGGTGTCATAAACGGCCAAAACGGGCGTCAAACGGTCAAATTCATAGAGGAGCAACTCGGATTGACCTAAAACCACCGTGAAACATTATAATTATTATTCGTGACGTGTATGCGCAGACGGAACGTCAATCGGACGTGCGATTTGCGCGGTACGACTCAATATTCATGTTTTAAGTGATGCGCGCGCTTCGTAAACGGGCGTGAGTGGGGTCCAAACAGGCCGAACGAAGTCGGAATGGCCTGAAATCAGACGACAAATACGGGAGAGTGATTTCTGAAGTGGTCGAGCAGACGGTATGTCAATCGGACGTGCCGTGTGCCCGCGGTGACCGACAACGCAGTTCTGGTGTCATAAACAGCCAAAACGGGCGTCAAACGGTAAAATTCATAGCGGACGACTTCGGATTGACCTGAAACCACCTTGAAACATTCTAATTATTATTCTTGATGTGTACGCGCAGACGGAACGTCAATCGGACGTGTGGTTTGCGCGGTACGGCTCAATATTTGTGTATTAAGTGATGTGCGCGCTTCGTAAACGCGCGTGAGGGTGGTACAAACGGGCCGAACGAAATCGGAATGGCCTGAAATCAGACGACAAATACGGAAGAGTGATTTCTGAAGTGGTCGTACAGACGGCACGTCAATCGGATGTGCCGTGTGCCCGCGGTGACCGACAACGCAGTTCTGGTGTCATAAACGGCCAAAACGGGCGTCAAACGGTCAAATTCATAGTGGACGACCTCAGATTGACCTGAAACCACCGTGAAACATTCTAATTATTATTCTTGATGTGTACGCGCAGACGGCACATAAATCGGACGTGTGGTTTGCGCGGCACGGCTCAATATTCGTGTTTTAAGTGATGCGCGCGCTTCGTAAACGCGCGTGAGGGGGGTCCAAACGGGCCGAACGAAGTCGGAATGGCCTGAAATCAGACGACAAATATGGGAGAGTGATTTATGAAGTGGTCGAGCAGACGGTACGTCAATCGGACGTGCCATGTGCCCGCGGTGACCGACAATGTAGTTCTGGTGTCATAAACGGCCAAAACGGGCGTCCAACGGTCAAATTCATAGCATACGACCTCAGATTGAGCTGAAACCACCGTGCAACATTCTAATTATTATTCGTGACGTGTACGCGCAGACGGCACGTCAATCGGACGTGCGGTTTGCACGGTACGGCTCAATATTCGTATTTTAAGTGATGCACGCGCTTCGTAAACGCGCGTGAGGGATGTCCAAATGGGCCGAACAAAGTCAGAATGGCCTGAAATCAGACGAAAAATACGGGTGAGTGATTTCTGAAGTGGTCGAGCAGACGGGACGTCAATTGGACGTGCCATGTGCCCGCGGTGACCGACAACGCAGTTCTGGTGTCATAAACAGCCAAAACGGGCGTCAAACGGTCAAATTCATAGCAGACGACCTCAGATTAAGCTGAAACCACCGTGAAACATTCTAATTATTATTCTTGACATGTAAGCGCAGACTTCATGTCAATCAGACGTGCGGTTTGCGCGGTACGGCTCAATATTCGTGTTTTAAGTGATGTGCCGCTTCGTAAACGCGCGTGAGGGTGGTCCAAACGGGCCGAACGATTTCGGAATGGCCTGAAATCAGACGACAAATACGGGTGAGTGATTTATGAAGTGGTCGAGTAGACGGAACGTCAATCGGACGTGCCGTGTGCCCGCGATGACCGACAACGCAGTTCTGGTGTCATAAACGGCCAAAACGGGCGTCAAACGGTCAAATTCATAGCGGACGACCTCGGATTGACCTGAAACCACCGTGCAACATTCTAATTATTATTCGTGATGTGTACGTGCAGACGGCACGTCAATCGGATTTGCGGTTTGTACGGTACGGCTCAATATTCATGTTTTAAGTGATGCGCGCGCTTCGTAAACGCGCGTGAGGGGTTTGTCCGGGGGGTGTTTGGGGGGTTGTCCGGGGGGCTGTGCGGGGTCTGTGCGGGGGGCTGTGCGGGGGGTGTTTGGGGGTTGTTCAGGGGGTTGTTCGGGGTTGTTCAGGGGGCTGTGCGGGGTCTGTCTGGGGGGTGTTTGGGGGTTGTTCAGGGGGTTGTTCGGGGTTGTTCAGGGGGCTGTCCTGGGGTTGTTCAGGGGGTTGTTCAGGGGTTGTTCAGGGGTTGTTCAGGGGTTGTTCAGGGGGTTGTCCGGGGTTGTTCAGGGGGCTGCCCGGGGGGTGTTTGGGGGGTTGTCCGGGGTCCATGGGGGAGGGTGGGGGGGGTTTTCCGGGGGGCTATCCGGGGTCCAGGGTGGAGGGTTGGGGGCTGTACGGGGGGCTGTCCGCGGGGCTGTCCGGGGGGTGTTTGGGGGGTGTTCGGGGTCCAAGGGGGAGGGGGGGTTGTCCAGGGTCCAAGAATGAGGGGGGTTGTCCAAGGAGTTCTCAAACACACAGCCACTAAAAGACAACAACTTCCATAAAAACAGACAATATATAAAAATAACTCAACTCCAATACTATACTACGAGTCTAGATAAAACCAACAACTAGAATAGATTAAACATCAAATCTCAGTAATATAAGTCAAAAATGTAACGGATCAATATGTCCCACATCAGCATCACCGTCACCATCATCATCATCATCACCCTCGTCATCGTCCTCCTCATCGTCCTAACCCTCCACAGCGCCTTCCTCCTTGCCTTCGCCCTCCTCCTCGCCCTCCTCATCTCCCTCCTCTTCCGCATCAGACTCCTCGCCATCATCATCTTCAAGCTGGACATCGGCCTGACCACCACTGGAACTGCCACCTGGTGCACCATATATAGAATGTATCGACGACATGTATTCATCAATCGCTGGGCTGGCCTCTACTGGATGTGTTGGACGTAGAACTTCAATAAATTTCATAAATGCACTGTTTTCCCTAGCAGACTGTTCTGCCGTCTCTGTGGCCCTTTTCTCAGCCTGTTCTGCCTGTGCCCTAACTTGCTGCAGCTCGGTGGCACTACAACTCGTACCTGAGGCAGGCCAATACCTCGTCGGGGCTATCCTAGGTCGGCAGCGTACTCTGCCAGAATGATCCTCTCCCAACACCTGATGTAAGTGATCGGATGGCCCAAAATTGTCTGATTCTTGGGCATCGAGGGCCTCTAAATCATCCTGTTACAAATATAAATATATTATTAAGTTACAAAATAGATATTAAAATATAAAATCAACAGATTAAAACATACAATCTGATGCTGAGTCGCTTCGTTGACAGCACTTCCATCCTTTTTTCGTCTACTCGAGCAAAACAGTTTTGCTCGAGGCACACGTCCTTCAATATTTTGTACTTGCCTCTACAATGACATTGAAAAAAAAAGTTATTTAAAAACTTTAGCAAATGATTAAATAATTGAAGAAACAAAAGAAAAATTAAGTCGTAAAGAAAACTTATAAACAATTGTCATACCTGGTGCCTCTCATGATCCGGCATCGTCTCGCGTCCTAGTGTATGAAGGTATTTTTTTGCATCAATTTTTTTTTTATTTTTTCCAGATGATTACTAAATAAAATTCAATAATGCAAAGGATAATATTAATGAAAAACTTGAAAGTTATTATTTAAATACCTCAAATGTAATTCATACCTTAAACTGGGTACTCGTCCAATGAGTAATCATCTGACGATACTTCTCTATAGGACAATCATCCACGACTGGTACCGCCTCTAACTCAGTTCCAAATCTAGAACGCCAGCCAATATACAACTCATGCTTGTAGGCTCTCCAAAGCTCGCCTAAATCCTTTAGACGTTCCAGTCATGCACCCTCACCATCAGGAAAATTAAATCGAAGCTGAAATCAAAATATTAATTCATATAAATACAAAAATAATTCATGGCATTAAATAAAACGGATTTTTTTACCCATATCTCTGCCCAAGCTCTATCTTTGACCTCATGTGGAAAATGTCTCCACGACAGCAGGATGACGGGAATGATGTCGGAGTATTTGGCAAGCGTCGCCAGAAAACTCCGACATTGCTGCCCTGTTTTCTCAACCATCTGATTGTCTTCATTATATTCCACCATAACCTGTGTACGACGGTTCCACACCGAACGCATGCGTGTACGACCCTGCCCCCGCCTCCTGTCAGTAGATGTATCTGTCATGAAAGAAAAACAAATATATTATCAAAACATGTTATAATGAAAATAAATATTGCTATAAAAATTAGTTAGGGTTTTATAAATATACCTGTGCTAGTTTGATCAATGAGTGGCGCCGGATCCACAGAACCTGATGGAACACCCTCTGGTGGAACAGGAGTCGAAGACGATGGAATATAAAATCTCGGAGAGACAGAAGTAGAAGGAAAAGAAGATGGAATAGCTGTATGACCTGATGCTGACTGGGGAGTGGGAATCATCATGGGATGTGAAAATGATGGGGCAGAAGATGCAGAAGGTAGCGAAAACATGGGAGGCCTAAATACCCCGTGTGTCCCTAATGACACACCAGGATCAGAATGTGGGAAGGCTGAAATGTCAGTGGGAGGGGCGGGGTCTAGTCGGGCACGCACAGATCTATGTCCACCTCTGGTACGAACCCTCCTCGTACCACCGACCTGAGTACTAGGACCAGTACTAGGATCCTTGTCGAATAACTGTCGACGTAACGGTGGATCCTACAAAAAAGTTTACAAAAAAAAATTAATCACATGACATTATATATTCTGTAAATATATATATATATATATATATTTGAAATAAAGTACCCACTGTAGGCACTAATGGTGGAATGCCCATCTCCTCCATCCGACGATTGTTCTCCGCCATTTTTTTTCTACGTCTCTCTTCAATTGGATGCATTTCCTGCATTTGAAAACAAATATGTAATTAATTAGAAAAAAAATTAATGGGTAAACCAAAAAACTAAATATATGAGGGAATGAGGGGATTCATTGGTAATTTAGCTATCAATTGTTTTAGAAGAGCTTGAATGAATTTAATAAAAACATACAAGTTGTAATGTTCACCAAGTTAGAAATATTTTTAGATTTGGTTTGAATACAGTTAAATTCCAAATTAGAAAATGCAATTCAAATAAAACAGAAACCAATAAACATTGAAAATTCACATAACGGTCAAGTCATTTAAAACATATTTGTGATCAATACTAAATAAATATGAATATTACCAACCTTAACAACCCAACTTGAGGTAAACCAAAATAATTGAGAACATGGATGAATGATTCTATATATTTCCAACCACAACTACAGGTTCACAATCAACTCTGACAATTGAGATATTCGAGTCATCAAAAGAAATAAATGGATTGGTTCCAATGGCAATAGGGACAGTGTCAATTCCATCATCAGCATCATCAAAAATATGTCTTGTAATTACTTCAACTATGAAACCAAATTCAGGTTGAAGTTGATCTTTGAAATAAAAAACTTGTTTATCCATTGATGCCAACACATATGGTTCTTCAGTAGCAAGAGTGCGGGTCATATTAATTACTCGAAATCCACAATCATCAATAAATGTGCCATGTCTCGTCATCGAATCAAACCAATGGAATTTCATCATTGTGACTCGTCCATGAGAGTAATAATCCAATATTATTATTTTCTCAACGACTCCATAATAACCCACATTTTCATGTCACAGTCTACTATCTGATGCACTGGCATAACAATCTGTTGTGGCAGTAACCATAATACCATCATGTTTTGTTCTCATGTTTTTGGCTCGTTCAGTGACAATAAATCTGTACCCATTGATAACAATTGATTTACAGTCACGAACCACGGTATTAGGACCAAAAGCCAAAGCTCTTATTTCCTCAGAGACAGAGTCAGCAGACAAAATCAATACCTACAATATAAATGACAGTTAAACTTAAGTAAATATTGAAATAATTAATTTAAACTGTAATATTTTTACCTTCAATTTTAACCAAGCAGAAAACTCTTTTCTATGCAAAGTCTCTCTCCTTCTAAAGATAAAGAACGATTCTTCCTATTTATCATTGTTTTATGTTCCCTGTAGATAAAAAAATATGAATAGTTTTACAGATATATATGTAAGATATACATATTCAATTTTGTTACCTGATATAGTCATCGAACAAATCACAGTTGAACAAAACTGTGTGATGTGCCATCTCCCGCTCTTCATGGCTTAATGTATTAAATGTATATGATCCAGGAATTCCTCCTGTTTGAGGAAGTGATGGAAAACTAGGTTCAATTTGCTCATATTGTTCTTCTTCATTTCTCATTGGTCTGTTCATTCTTGTAGTAAGATCAGACAAATACGTCGAACAGAAATCCATACATTCTTGAGCTAAGTAACCGTTCACGATAGAACCTTCGGGATGATTCTTATTTCGAACATAAGACTTTAATGTGAACATATTTATTTCAGTTGGATACATCCAATGAAAAGAAACAGGTCCTCCGAGAAGTATTTCAGTTGGAATATGGACAGTTAGATGCAGCATGCATGTGAAAAATGATGGGGGAAATATTTTCTCCAACTCACACAAAATTAATGGGGCATCTTTCAACATTTTTTGTAAGAAAGACTTGGACAACTTCTCAGCACAAATATCTCTAAACAAATGGCACAACCAAATAACACCCACCCTTACATTATTGGACAAAAGATGACAGATTGCTATTGGAAGCAACTCATGCAGTAGAACGTGATAATCCTGAGTCTTCAAAGATTTTAGCTTCAACTCTCTTCTGTTGACCCGTTTAGATATGTTGCTTGAATAGCCATCAGGAACTCTAATAGTCACTAATACTTTTAAAAATTGTTTTTTTTTCAGTAGGTGTCATCACATAAGAAGCACATGGAAGTTTCCATTTATTTTCACTGATACGCACAGGATGCAATTCTGGTCTGATGCCCCAATCCACCAAGTCACGTCGAGATCATAAATCATCTTTTGTCTTCCCCTTGACATTTAGAAGATCTGAAAGCAACATTTCACATATATTCTTTTCAATATGCATTACGTCTAAGAAATGACGTATCAAATTGGTTGACCAATAAGGCAAATCAAAAAAGATACTCCTCTTCCTCCAATTGTAACAGGTTTATGTGGAAACATTCTTTCTCTTTCCAGATTTCATTTGACCCTTCCCGAACGAAAAACTGAAATCTTTCAATTCATTAAGCACATTAGTTCCAGACATACACTGAGGTGGATCATCGGTCACTATAGTATTATCAAATCTTCGACGATTCATTCTATATGGATGATCCTTTGGAAAAAATCATCGATGTCCCATAAAACTGAAACTACAACGATGTTTCAGTCTTCTGGATCGTGTATTCTTCATACAAACTGGACATGACAGTTTTCCCTTCGTGCTCCATCCAGACATCATTGTATAATCCGGAAAATCATTGATTGTCCACATAAGCGCAGCACGCATCTGAAATATGTCTTTCGAACATGCATCGTATGAGCGCACACCCACATCCCAAAGAAGTTTCAACTCTTTTATTAAAGGTTGCATGTATACATAAATATCAATGTCAGGATCAGAAGGACCAGATATGAGTATAGTCATGAAAGTGAAATATTTTTTCATACACAAACCATGGGGGAAGGTTATAAATTTGTATAAAAACTGGCCATGTGATGTGCGAAGTAAGCATCTGCCCAAACGGATTAAAACCGTCGCATGAAAGACCCAGCCTCACATTATGCACGTCAGCTGCAAAATCAGGATGTCGAGCATCAAATCTCTGCCATGCAAATCCATCTACAGGATGAACCAACTCATCATTTGTCTTCTTTCTCTCAGTATCATGCCATCTCATTTTTATTGATATGTCATTAGACATAAAAAGATTCTGGAGTCTGGGGATCAATGGAAAGTGCCACATTACTTTCTGTGGAACGCGGGATGGTGTTCCATCAGATTTTGACTTCTAGCGGGATGTGCCACATTTTATACATTCATTTCCTTCAGCGGTTTCTTCCCAGAATAAACTGCAATCTTTCGGGCAAGCATGAATCTTGTTTCTGGAAAATCCAAGTTCTGCAACTAACTTCCATGCTATATAGTGGTTTGAGGGAATATCTGCATCATCTCGAAGTAAATCTTTCAAGAGGGTAAGAATGTAATCGATTGCTGTATTAGAAATCCCATACATAGTTTTTCCATGAAACAATCAGATTAAAAATTCCAGCTTTTTCATTTTATCGCATTGTCGATATACTGGAGTCGTGGCACCATCATTCAATTTTTTCACCCTATCAATATCATCATTTTCACTAGATGCCTCAGTTGTCCTCATATCGATGTATTCTTGAGTCGAAATCCTTTCTTTTTCATGATGACGAATAAACAGAAACCGATCATCTAACAAATTCTCCATTCCAGTCCTTTCATTTCGATCATCACCAATTTGAGATTTCATTTTCTCCCCATTGTGATACCACACAAAGTAGTTTTCTTGAAAACCATTTTTGGTTATGTGGTAGCTGACTTCTTCACGACTCAAGCAAGGTCGACCAACACAATTGGAACATGGGCAGTGTATGTGACCACTATCTGAAGCATTGTGAAATGCAAAATCTATAAAGCTCTCCAAATTGTTTTGAAAATCTCTTGAGATACGATCGGTTTCATACATCCAACTTCTGTCCATTCTGTAAAAAGAATTCATATAAGTCATTTTGTCATAAACAATTCAATAGGATTGAACTTTAATAGAAAATACATTTAAGTAAACGATAAAGGAAGAAAATAATCATGGTATCAACTACACATGTGAAAAAAACATACTAACGTGTTATTGAAAAAATATAAAACCAACAAGAACTTAATGTGTTATCACATCAGAGCATGCCTCATCCCATAACCATATTAGTAGGGTACCCTCGTGGACAGACATGCCCACCCCCGTGGACAACCCACCCACCCCTGTGGACACCCCTACCCCCTAGACAGCCCAACCACCCCCGTGGACAGCCCACCCACCCCCGTCGACACCCCTTCTCGCTATGGACAGCCCCCACCCCCTTGGATAGCCCGCCCACCCCCCTGGACACCCCTACCCCCTATGGCCAGCCCACCCACCCCCCTGGACAGCCCTCCCACCCCTCCTTGACATCCCGACCACCCCCGTGGACAGCCCGTCCACCCTTGTGGACAGCCCGCCCACCCCCGTACCCCCATGGACACCCTGTACCCCCCTGGGATAGCCCCGCACGCCCTCCCAAACAGCCCACACCCCCCTCCCCTGCAACCCCACCACCACCACCTAGACATACCAACCCCCCTGGACACCCCACACACCCCTCCCCCACCCGGACACCCCAAACAGACCCCCAGGACAGCCCACACCCCCAGGACAGCCCCGCCCACCCCCGTGGACAGCCTTTCCCACCCCCGTGGACAGCCCCGCCCACCCCCGTGGACAACCCACCCACCCCCATGGACGCCCCTACCCCCTAGACAGCCCAACCACCCCCGTGGACAGCCCACCCACCCCCCCCCCTCGACACCCCTTCTCCCTATGGACAGCCCCCCACCCCCTTGGATAGCCCGCCCACCCCCCTGGACACCCCTACCCCCTGTGGCCAGCCCACCCACCCCCCCTGGACAGCCCGCCCACCCCTCCTTGACAGCCCGACCACCCCCGTGGACAGCCCGTACACCCTTGTGGACAGCCCGCCCACCCCCGTACCCCCCTAGACACCCCGTACCCCCCTGGACAGCCCCGCCCACCCTCCCAAACAGCCCACACCCCCTTCCCTGCAACCCCACCACCACCACCTAGACATACCACCCCACCTGGACACCCCACACACCCCTCCCCCACTAGGACACCCCACCCAGACCCCCAGGACAGCCCACACCCCCTGGACAGCCCCGCCCACCCCCGTGGACACCCCCTACCCCCCAGACAGCCCAACCACCCCCGTGGACAGCCCACCACCCCCCTCGACACCCCTTCTCCCTATGGACAGCCCCCACCCCCTTGGATAGCCCGCCCACCCCCCTGGACACCCCTACCCCCCCGTGGCCAGCCCACCCACCCCCCCTGGACAGCCCGCCCACCCCTCCTTGACAGCCCGGCCACCCTCGTGGATAGCCCGTCCACCCTTGTGGACAACCCGCCCACCCCTGTACCCCCCTGGACACCCCGTACCCCCTGGATAGCCCCGCCCACCATCCCAAACAGCCCACACCCCCCTCCCCTGCAACCCCACCACCACCACCTAGACGTACCACCCCCCCTGGACACCCCACACACCCCTCCCCCACCAGGACACCCCACCCAGACCCCTAGGACAGCCCACACCCCCTAGACAGCCCCGCCCACCCCCGTTGACAGCCTTTCCCACCCCCTTGGACACCCCCTCCCACCCCCGTGGACAACCCACCCACCCCCGTGGACACCCCTACCCCCACAATCCATTATCCAAAACATATCAAATTGGTTTGAACACAATCCATAATTCCCACAATCCATTATCCAAAACATGTAAACGCGATAGCCTCCCCCAACTCTGATTTACATGTTTTGAACACTCTCCTTCCAAACATAGAATACAAAAACATTAAATAAGTCTTCACAAACACAAACAATATCCTATTTAGATATTAATTTCAATAATCAATTAAACCACCAACACCTGGAAAAAATCTATTCATTAAAACAACTACAACAATATGGTTGAGATCAAATTTTACCTATTCGTATGGGGGTGTACCTGTTGGGATGGGGGGTGCTGGTGTTCTGATTCGCGAGAGCAGTGGATGGATGGGGTTCGCTAGAGCAGCGGAGCGAATAGATTAGGGCTCTGTCCGAATGGGGAGAGGAGATGGCGATCTGGAATTTGGGGTAAACCTTTGCCAACGGTTTATAAAAAACGTTGGCAAAGGCACACATTTCCCAACGGTTCCAGTGAACCGTTGGGAAAGGGTCCACCGAAATTGCCTTTGCCAGCAGTTTTGTTAAACCGTTGGCAAAGGCTCACTATACCAACGGTTTAAGTAAACCGTTGGTATACTACCGTTGGGAAAAGGCCAAATTCCAGTAGTGTAAACATTTTTTACAGAGGAAAAATGGGTAAAAATGTATTTAGTAACTCGTTTTGAAAAGGATAGAAACATTTTTGAAAACATTTTTCGAAAAAATAGTTTTAGGAGAAAAAGAATTTTTTACCAAAGATATAAATTTTATAAGATTTTATAAAAACATTTATCAATTATTTTAAATACGAAAGAGTGGGGAAATAGTGTTATTACATGAAAAAATTCATAAATTAACAGAGGAGAAAAAATAGAATGGTTTATTAAAAAATGACCAAATAATTTTTTTTAATGGAATTTCAAGTATATAAATTCCCAATCAAAATATGATTATGGAATAAGACCTTTAAAAGATTATATTATTTACGTCAATATTATACCATAAATTTATTATGTGTCTAAATGTTAATCCATATAAAAAAGTGAATATACAACAATATATAGATAATATTCATTACAAACATAATATTAGGATATCAAAGACAACGAAGGAGTAATATAAAAAAATGAAAAGGAATTGAGTTGTGAAATTAGTCACCATATTTTTACATCAATTATAATTTTAAAACCAACCATGAAATATGGATATAAAAAATGTACTATGTTACAATCATAGAGATGGTAATCTATATGTACGCAAGAGTAACATTCTCATTTTTAAAAGATCATTATGGAAAGGAGTTAAATAATATTTTATATTTATAGAATGGTCAAAAAACAATATATACCATATTATTTCTTTAAATTACATATATATATATATCATCAATTTTGTGTGGTTATGAAAAGTAGATCATATCCCTTTGGGAAGATGGTAATCCAAACATACACGATTGATGTTATCATATTTATGTGATTGAAATGGTATGCAAGAACATTATATTTTTTAAATGATAAATATATCATTAAATCAAATTTATTTTATGAATATCACATAAATTTATTAACTTATACTTTATTACATTCCATGTAAATCATTACTGAAAGATGAATAGCATCGCTTCATGAGGCAACAATCCACCATACACACGAGCGATCTTATCGTATCCCCTACGAAATAAAAAGAATATATATAAATATATATTATATTTACATTAGAGGTATAGTTATGTTATAAATATCATATATATATATATTGTATCCATCATTATACCCAACCATGAAAGGTGGTAATTGAAAAATAAATGGCATCGTTTCGTGAGGCGGTAGTCCACCGTACACCCAAATAATGATTTCATAACCCATTAAATGGAATTGGAGATTGTTGTAGGTAATTATATTACTACGAAAAACATAAAATTATGTAGAATATATTAATGTTATTATATTAGTATGTTTTAATTGGAATTTAAATAGGTGGAAGAAGAAATAAAATAAAGAATGTCATTGAAGAACGTTACCTCTATTTCAGCTATCCTCCTTAGGTGTACACCAAAATCATTCATGGGTAAAGTTTATGACCAGAAAAAGGTTTCTAATATGAGAAGAGGGAGGTTAGGAAGTTATTTCGACAGATATTATCCAATTTTTTTTATAATGTGAATATGAGAGGATATGAGGTGGCCTTTATAAGTGAGGTGAGCAGGACACTTTTATTTTTTTAAATATTCGTTCATACCCACATGTTTATCATTCCAAAATCCATCAAAGAGGAAAATTATTGAAATTATAAAAGATAAGGTTGAAATATTTTTATAAATTTTGTGTTGTAAAGGTTGGTGGGTCTTATTTAACCCATATCTATTTAGTTTGACACCTAAGAAAATTAATTTTTTCATTAACCATTGTTAATAATTTTTATTGTTTTCACTATTAATTTTGTCATAAATTTAGTTGAAAATATTAAAATTATAAATTATAATTATTAATAACATGGAATAATTTTTTCAAAATTAAATTCACATAATGGAAAAAATTAATTTAAAATTAATCCCATAGACATGACAATAAAACAGGGTTTTTCAATGTAAAGATGTTCAAAAGATTACAATGTTTTTATATCAAAACTCCATATGAATATAATTAAAATGAAATACTTTGGATAAAAAGATATATAATTGATTTGATTTTATATTAAACCATGATAAAATATAATTTAACTTCATAAATTATTAAAAAAAAGATATTTTCAATTAAAATTCACTATTGTTCAATATTCATCGAAAAATGAAACATTTTAAAAATTTCCAAAAAATCACACTAAGTTAATTTTGATATGATGATTTAAGAAAAGAAGTTTTTATCAAATAAATTTTCTAAATGTTGAAAAATTTAATTTTAAATTATGTGCACAAAGCATTATTTAATAATCATTTAGAGAAAATACTATTTTTCAGAAAACATTTCTCTTTCATTAAATGATTATTTATTAATATGAAGCAAATAGATAAAAAAATTAATAAATTATTTATTAATATTCATAAAAAATAAATTAATGGATAGTTTGTAATGGTATACTATATTATAATTGCTTTATACTCATAGTTTAATGTTCCATAAGCTATGGAAGATATTAAATTTAAAGAAATATATTTCATGGGTTCTTTAAGATCCGTATTGCATTTCACATATGTTATCGAATAAAATGTTAATATTATAGAATTTTAGGGTGTAATTCCTTCATATACCATAGAATTACTACTAAAACAATTCCTTACAAATAAATTATAATGAAACTATAATAGATATAGAAAATAAAATATCCAAATCCATCATTTATGAGGATTTAGGGTTGTGAAGTATACATTTGACATTTTTATTTTTTAAAAATTATCCCAAAATTAAATATTTACATATTTATTGTTTTCTAGAAATCTATTTTTTCACATGGGGGTGAAAGGATTTAATATAAAATACCTCAAAGTGGTAAAGGAGAGAAGGGGAGTTAAGGAACTCACCCAGGTCAACCTGCGTGCACCCCAACTACATACGAAGAGGCTCACACATGTATTTCTAGTGCGGCCTAGTTGGGGAAGAAACATCTACACTATGATCCTATATAAGACACCTCTATAATGGAACTACATGGATGGCCTCCTTCAACCAGGGTCCCGATTTTTCCTTTAAATATGACCTTTGGGATTTTCATTCGACACAACTGAACGATTAAGAGACCACTTGAAGCTATAATTGCCCACGTCTCTCACCCAAACCCTCCAAACCCTCAGGTAGTTCCTTAAATCTAAAAAAGGGGTAAATTAGTAAAAATCAAGGGATTTATGTCCATCAAGGTCTAAAATTCCAATATACCAAAGGGGAAACAACCAACCAAGTCAAAACTATTAGGTAGAAGTACCCTTCCAATACTCAAAACATGAGTGTGAGACCTCCAAAGACACATAAGGAGAAACATAGATCCTTAATAAAAGCCATTATCAAGTGTTATTACCTAGGTTGTTAATATCCAAAATTATCTTTCAACTCACCTAGGTATACCCTATATGAGACATTATATGCTCGCCCATGCCTCACCTGCATGATCCACCTTAAGCTCACCTAGCCCTCACGAACACGAGCCACCTTATTCTCACCCAGACCCCACCTATGTGAGAAATCCTTTTATCCCTCTTTAATACCCAAAATTTTAGGGAACCTCTTTCCTTATATCCTTCATCTAAGTGAGACTAATCGAGGTCCTCCTCCAAATCCTCTAGAAATGTGTAATCATATTACAAGGCACATCAGTGTGTCCTCTCAATCATACATTACCATGGTAATTTATGTACTACTCCTAACCATCATAATAATTAGAGTCTGTGTAATGTCTTGGATAATATATTCCTATAGTAATGATGATCACAACCTTCTACATGGTGGCATGTGGCTCCTCGAGCCGGGTGGCTACATCAATTGATCATCATCTCACCCTCTTCCTCTCTTGAACCTATAAATTGAAGATTATGAGAGGATCTTCACTATATAATCCATACTGGAGAAATCCCATAGTATAAATTGTTGGGAATTTCTACCACCTTTCTTATCCCAGACCTTATCCACCAATAAATAAAAAAGATTTTGTGGTTTTCCAAATCTTCCACTTCCTCTTATTTATCACAACGATCATGACTCATGTGTGCTTAAAGGTTAGTGATGATCTTGAAATTGGCATGACCAAATACCTATATCAGAAGGAGAATACATTTTCCTAACATCCTCTTTCCTTCTCTCTGATCAACCTCTATAAGTGTAATCCCCAACCTTCCGAACTACATGGGCTTTGATTCCTATACAAACAAGATATGTGGGAAGCCTCTCTGAGGTTCAAACCTAACACCCCAATCAAACCTAATATACTCTAAACCATATTCCCAAAAGGGACTCATAAAACCATGGAGGATATATCCATTCCAGGTCCCTTGTGCGGCTTCATCTTAAGTCCCACAACAACCCTTAACTTGGAAACTTTTTCCTAGGCGTCCCTATCATATGACGTTTAACTGCATGGTTTGGTTCTCATCACACAACCATAAAAGGTATGATTTGTACTGTTTAATGGAACCAAACTACATGGTTTTTTATTCTTTTCACAATATTATATAGGAATCTCGTCTCATGGTCCTGCCCCCATCATCAAAATAACCCCCTTATTTATAGATGATGATAAATTCTATAGCACCCCACTGTATGGATTAAAACCAGAACCATGATGATATGCAACAGAAGAATATATAATTTGTATAATAAGGGTACCATTTATGGAGAACATCAAATACATATAGATGTATCCGCCTATGTATAACATCAGATATGTGTTGATGATTCTAAATCGAATACATTAAAATAATTTTTTTTAACATAAGGGAGAATCATTTCATATTTATTCTTATCAAAGTATTCAAAATATGTCTTAAATCTATAAGAGAGTCCCATAATATGAATTAATTCCCCTTAAAAGTGTTTGATGAGCCCAAAACCTTATAATCTTATGCAATGAATATCCCTAACTATTGTTGGAGTCATCTCCCAATGATCCCCGGCCTTTGGAATGTAGGTTTGTGAAACATTATGAATAAGTGACCCTTTGGGTGTTTATGGTTCCATGAAATAAACCCTTTAAAATCCTCTTGGAAAAGGGAATGGGAAGTTTGTGTGAAGTGAATGGTCATCCCACCACTACCAAAAAATTCCATTCACACCTCACATGGTTTTTATGGAAGAAATAAAATGGTGAATCAGATGTGAATCTTTAATGAGAAATATTGTACGATCCACATTTCAGGCTACATTTTAACTTTCACAAAATAAATTCCTACCAAAAATTGTTTAAAAAAAAATATTAAACATAGTTTTTTATGATGCTACATTTATGGGGTCTTCTTATTTTAATTTTTCATATACTTCCCAAAAACATTTAACCAAAGATCACTTCGATAAAAATGACACCTTACTAGTTTAAGAAGTCATATGATTTAAGCATTTCATATCCATGATCCTCATCCAATTAGAGGATGTTTTTTCCAAAACCACTACCTTCAATTCCATGTATCAAACAACATAATTCAGGAGTACTAAATCAATGGTACAATGTTGACTCTATAGGCTACATGAAAATCCCTCTAACTCATGAATCCCAACCAACTATCCACTCAACCATGGCTGGTATCCCAGAAGCAGACGACACCAATTTATGTTTCAAAAAAGTTCAGAAGTCTATCCCCAGAATGAAACAACAAGTTTAACCATTATATTAAGGAGACTAGTAAGGGGTTCACTAAATAACATGCCATAATATAATGGGGATCCCACTGACTGGTTCCTACCAGCAGCAACTGCCATAAAATTTGAACAAAATCAAATCCTCATCATGATGAGGGTGTTACCCTTAAGATTCTAGTCTAGGTCACTCAGGCCCAAGAACATAGGACATCTCACAAAGAGTGGAGAACAAGAAATTGGGAACATGATCATGCCTCTCTTCCATCTAGAGAGACCCACTAGTCAAATATGATGGTAAATATTGAGTAGGCACACATAGCTACCTACATTGACCAAGCCTTTCATCCTAGATTGGCAGTATTCGAAGAAACCATCTGGTGATATTCAGAAACAAATAGGAGGTGGAACCATATCTCCACTCCCACACATGAAGACTGTCAGTATATAATAACATTAAATGAAGGATATAATCATGATCACTGACCTTCTCCAACCACATAACGAGAATATATCCCTATTTTATCTTTTGAATTCACATAGCATATCCTGATGATAATTAAAGGGTTGATGAAAATTCATTCCCACATTCTATAATCCTTACAAGATATAATTAAGGTAGAAAAAATATTTGCGGTTGGATATAAAAATTTATCCCCACAATTGATGTGACTCATCAACATAATACAAGGGTCACTCTAGAGCAGACATATATCCCTATTCCTAACAAAAAGTGTCATGGGACAAATCCCAAGATAATGATGGGAAACTAAATCATGACCATACAACTGTTCTTACTAGAGTTCATTTTTCTTCCTAATGACCAATCCAATGTTGACATATATCCCTATAAAAATTAAATAAATATTTAGTTAAATTATAAAAACAAAAAAGTATCTACTAAAAGAGGTCTCTATATATTAAAGACTATATCTTCATAAAGATTCCCCAGTCACCCACAAGAAAGTATCCAAAAAGTAGCCTCACTAAAGTAAACAAAAAAATAAACAATCACTCTATGATCCCATTTTTCTTAACGATGTAGTTATTAAACCCCTTAGACTTTTTTATATGGTGTCTCATGATCCTACTCACCCAATACCAAATTATGAAAAAAATTAGTTTCAATTGTGAAGGTACACCCCATAACATTGCTGGTATAAATTCTGGAGGCCTTCACCAGACATCTTAGCGTGGAGGTATACTTTTTGACCACAATATGATCTATCATGAGATCCCATGTAATGACCCGGTCTTTTATGAATAAAATTTCCTTTTTTTAATTTCTTATAGTTATAGAAAAAATGCACTTTTTTATTATTTGGATTAAATTACCATTAAGTATCATTACTATTTATAATATAGCCATTGAAAAGTGATCACACGACTAATATAAATATAAGGTTTAAAAAAATCTTTTCGACACAGAAAACGGAGAGGATGGCCTTATCCATTAGACATGGGCCATGTAAAGCTTTTTTTTTCAGACCTCAAAAAGATGGTAGCATCACTGGTCTTCAATCAGGAAAAATCCCAATATGAACTTCAACACAGTAGGATTGAACAGAATCACATATGGGATAAGTTCAAGTTAATAGAGATTACCAACTGATCAATGTTATCTGAGCCACCCCAAGACTCTAACACCATCACACACCACACCATTAGGTCTTATGTGGTTCTTATAATGATTTATGTAACAATTAATTATTTAATTATTGTGTAATACATTTTTATAACTAATAGTCATATTCCATCAATTCCTTTATGAGAATAGTCTTTCTTAAAGAATAATAATTTTGATAAATTGATTTTTTAAGTAAAAATGGTACTTTTGAGAAATAAAAACATTATATTAAACTATTGTTTTCATTAATAATATTATAAAAAATTCTTATAAATGATGATTATGTCAGTTTCTTATCTGTAAATTATTTGGTAATCAATTTGATAAGAGTTATATTTTTTATAATAAAACAAAAAGTGTATTTTTAAATAATTTATTTTAATGAATGAGTTAATTTTTTAAATAATTAATATTTTTGATAAAATATTATTATAAAATTAATTTTATGAATAATAAATGAGTATATAATTTTTATGAATTCAAATGTAATTTTAATTAAGGTATATTCTTTCAAGACTTATAAGGCATTTTAACATTTTAAAATGATTTCCTGGAAAGTGTGACCCACCTCATCATAAAAAAGCATAATATTTTAATATGTCCAGAACATGGTCTTATAAAATATTTATACCACTCCCCTTTTTTAGAGACCATGGGGAAAACCCATGGGATGGATTTTGGTTTTGAATATTTTAGTGTGTAGTGTCCAAAACCAAAATAATAAAGAATTCACTCTACTTTCATATATAAACCCACCCAATCTCCCATTACTATTCACTAAAACCATTTTTATCTCATACCAACTCTACTATACCATCTCTATAATCCTCCCAAGGTTTCCCAAGATCCCATTAATCACCTCTTCATGATTTTTAAGTCACACACTCAAGTAAGGAATCTTCCACCATTATCTTTCACCGATAATCCTTTTCATGTTATGTATTGTAATTTAGTTTATTAAAATTTTGGGATATGTTATTAAATATCCTAATTACATAATATTTTATGTATAAATTATTAGATCCCCTTTCACTCTCACTTATCCTTCATGTGAACCCTTATGTACACACGTTACCATGCCGAATTTCTATATGAGATCCTCACTTTCCTTCTATTCTCATTTTTATCCAAGTTTCATTATATTGTTAGACCCTTTTTTCAATTAAAAATGATGGCGTATGTTTTAAAACCTACCCCATACTAAACTTATTAGGTTTATAGTATTAAAAACCTATTTCTCTCTGATTAATGTATCTCATTTACACTTGTTACCATGCCAAAAGTTTGTAAGAGTTATTCAATTTCTCCTCTTTCTTCAGGTTTCTCTATTATGTTATGCCATTTATTTACACATAACTTGTGTTTTTACATGTTTTTATATGAACTCTTTACTTTCTATTTAATCTATATATGATGATATACCCCTTTATCTCTCATCAAAATTTTTTATGAATTTTTATGTCACGCCGTTAGGCTGCCAAAATTGCACTGTGATTTTCCATGCCAAAATTATCGTGTAGTGAATACCATGATCCTTTATCTATACAAGTTAATCAAATTTATGAACATATAATTAATGATTATATACATTAATTTATTAATTACACATTATTTTATTATGTAATAAATGGTGATGTTGAATGAATCCATGTTATATGGTCTATGTGGCACACTTAAACAAGAGATAAAAATGTTTATAAAGTGTGTGCCCAGATAACGCTCCAATATATTAGGTAATGTTTATTATCATGATAAGATATGTGAAATGAGGGTTTAATCATGCTAATCTATGCTCAATGATCCCTGTCTCATGCTAATCTCATTTTGTATGTTGTTTCCACATTTCTATGTTATGATAACAGAGCTATATCATGCTTTTATGTTCATATTTCTCTTGTGATCTGTTAATATTACTATTTCCTAAAATATATTGTATTATTCATGTTATTAATTTTTTAATCCCTTACTGGGCTTTATATCTGAACTTTTTTTATGTGTTTCCTCAAATTATCCCATGCAATACTAAGTATAAAAGAATGTTGTGCTCATGTAAAACAAGTTTTCAATAAAGATGTTGAATTTTATGTCTTTTGTTGTCATGTAATATTTGTAATCCCTAAAGACACTATAAAGCTTGATCTTCTAGGTTGTATTAAGTTCTTGTTTGGCTAATAAATCATGTTTAATTATGTAATAGTGAGTTGGGTTGTTATAGTTTATATCAGAGGACATGTTTAGTTATTTTTGGGATTAGGGTTATAAAACTATAGTGAAAGCCTTATGGATAAGACTAAGTATAAGAAAAACATACCTAAATATTGGTGAGTATAGAGTAAGTGGTTTATCAAACAAATACATCTCTTTCTAGATACGAACATGTACAAGTGGATCTATAATAAATTTATATAGGGGTAAAACCAAAAAACACCACTTGGCGCTAGACTCGAATGGGAACTAATGTAAGACAACGGGCCTTGATGCACTCTTGGTTCGATACTCCTAGGGGATATTCTTTGGTAAATTCATAAGCTCAGTAGGAACCATTATTAATGGAGAAAAAATAACCATAAGAATATTTGTTATGAAATAGATCATGGATACCTTAGATTGCAGCCTATAAATTCATAAGTTAAGGAAATAAAAGTAATTTATAAGTTATTTGTATTTGTCATTGGATTCCCATTTTTATTTTAAAATACTCATCCCTTATTTTACTTTTACTCCAGTTAATGGCTGGATATATGAGGAATTGAGTTAATAACCAATGTGAAGGGAAATGTGATGAAAGACCCAACGAGATTCCAAATCAAATGGGTGCTCAAGTAGGACATATCATGATAATTACAAATCAACTATCAAAAATAACGATTAACAATTTTCACTTTGTTTAATTTCCAAGGAAATTAATAAAGGGGAATACAAAATCTCATGAAAGTTCATCTAATAAAGGTGATAAGGGAATGAAGTCCCAATTTCCTTCATGCATCAAGTGTGGAAAGAGGAACCAAGGAAAATGTTACAAAGGGATGAGGAGATGTTTTATGCATGAAAAGGAAGGGAAAAAAGTACGGAATTTCTTCACTAAGTTGGATAATGTGATGAATGGGAACAAATTTCCATCTAAGGAATAAAACACAATTCTATGTTATAAATATGTAGAAGTTGGTCATTACCCAAGAAAATGCTCTATCATAGGATCTAAGAAGAATGATGACCATCAACAATATCCATGACCAAGGGAGCATGAGAAGTCCTATTCTAATATAGACAATCATGAATGAATTAAATGTAACTACTTCAATGTAGTGTATGTTGTAATGTATTTCAATTCATATCCTATTGATATATCTTTTATAATTTCTAAGAACATTGATTCCCCAACAAAAATGATATCAAATCATTAGGGGAAAAATTTTATAAGTGTTGTATCACATGTTGAAGTTTGTGAGAATGTTCTTATTGATAATATTATAAGTATCCCTTTTTTGAATTTGAGGAAAAATGACAAGGTGATTTCCTATATCTCAAGGTAGTTGATAGTTTATGAGAAGAATTATCAAACACATGATCTAGAGTTGGATGTAGTAATCTTCACTTTGAAAATTTGGTGACATTACCTCTTTGGGGAGATGTGTTAAATATATACAGATAAAAAAGCTTCAAGTATATATTCAATCAGAAAGAGTTGAATATGTGCCAATAAATATGGGTTGATCGAATCAAAGACTATGACTTCTAAATCAATTACAACCCCAGGAAAGTGAATAAGGTAGAATAATCTCTATGTAGAAAGGACCCAACATTTCTATCATTGATGTGAATTAAAAATGATCTAATCTTCTTAGATTTGATAAAGATGTACATGGCAATCATAATGAAGGGAACATCATTAATCCTTCCACAAATTATTGCTCAAACGTCTCTTTTGGAAAGGGTAAAGGATGCTAAAAATGATGATGTGGGAATTTAGAAGAGAGTGGAAACTATCAGAAAAGTGAAATATTCAGAGTTCAATGTCAATGAAGAATAAATTGTAAGATTTGGGTCAAGACTTTGTGTCCCATAAAATATGAATGTAAAGAAATAACATTTGGATGATGTACATAGTTCAAATTTCTATATTAACCCAAAAAACAAAAAGATGTATCAAGATATCTGAGAGCATTATTGGTGGGATAACATAAAGAAGGAGATGGACGAGTCTACGACAAATTACCTGGTATGTTAGTAAGTGAAGGCTAAGAGGAAGAAGTCTAAGGGTATGATGAAACCATTACCCATACCAACATGGAAATGGGAGAACATCACCATGGTCATTATCACCAGATTTCCAAAGACATCCAAAGGAAATAATACTATCTAGGTTGTTGTGGATCATCTTACAAAGATTATACACTTCATTGTGATTTAAGAGTATTTCTCATTGGATCAAATAACCTGGATATACCTTAGAGATGTGGAGAGGTTTCATGGTTAACCACTGTCACTTCTATCTGATCGAGATCCAAGATTTACCTCTATATTCTAAAAGAGTATCCAACACGCTCTGAATACTGATCTTATCTTCAATATGATTTATATTCCTCAAAATAAAAGCCTATCTGAGCGTACTATCCAAACTCTTGAGGATAAGTTGATTGAATTCTAAATAGACTTCAAAGGAGGTTGAGATCAATATCATACTCTAGTTGAGTTCTCTTAAAACACCAGCTTCCACTCAAGCATCCAAATGGCTCCTTATGAATCCCTTTATTTGAATAGGTGAAGAATATCAGTATGTTGGGATAAAGTTGGTGAGAAAAAACTTATAGGTCACTAAATGGTTTATAAAATGGTGGAGATGATTATGATCATCTAGAATCACATCAATGATGCTCAGTGTTGAAAAAACTCTATGCTTATAATCATAAAAAAGACATAGAGTTTGACGTTGGGGACATGGTATTCCTCACCATATCTCCATATAAAACTATAATGACATTTGGTAATAATGGAAATCTTAGTAGAATGTACATTGACCATTTTTAGATCCTTTATTTCATCATAGAAATGGACTATTGACTAGCACTCCCACTGAACTTGTCTCAAGTATATGATGTATTCCATGTATCATGACTGAGAAAGTACATACCAGACCCATTCCATGTTCTCAATACAGAGGTGTTACCATATGAGAATGACCTATCCTACGAAGATAATCTAGTGAAGATATTAGATCGTAGAGAACACGTTCTATGAAATAAGATGATTCCCCTCATCTAGTTGTTGTGGCGAAACTAAATGTTTTAAAAACCAACGTGGGATCCTAAGGAAGTAATTATGTAGAGATAACCAAATCTATTTTGGTGTGAGAAAATAAAATTTCAAGGGAGAATTTTCTTAAGGGGAGAATTATGTAAGGGATCGATCTTTTATGAATAAAATTCCCTTTATTTTAATGTCTTATAGATTTATAAAACACATGAAATCTTTTTTTATTACATGGTTTAAATGACCATCATGTATCATTACTATTTATGATATAGTTGTTGGATAGTGATCACATTAGTGATATAAATATATGGTTTAAAAAAATATTTTTGACACAAACAAACGAGAGGATGACCTCATACAGTAGGTTCAACCCAAATGAAACTCATTTATCGGAGCTCAGAAAGGAGGTAGTGTCACTGGGATTCACTCTTGACCAGGCCCAAGCTGAGCTTCGAAATAGTATGCTTGAACGGAATCACCTACGAGATAATTTCAAGTTAATAGAGATTACCACCCAAACGATGTTATCTGAGCAGCCCCAAGAGTATTTCACTATCAAACACCATACCCTTAGGTATTATATGGGTGTTATAAAGGGTTATGTAACAAGGTATTATTTACTTATTTTGTAATAATGTTTTACAAATAAAAGTCTTATTCTATCAATTCCTTTATGAGAACAATATTTCTTAAAAAATGAGAAATATGATAAATTGATTTTTCAGGTAAAAATGGTACATTTGATAAATATATACATTAAATAATACTTTGGGTTTTATTAATAATATTATAAAAAAATTCTTATAAATTGTGATTAAATCAGTTCCTTATCTGTAAATGATTTGGTAACAAGTTTGATAAGAGTTATATTTTTAGGATAAAAAAGTGTATTTTTTAATGAATTTATTTTTAGGAATTAATTAATTTTTTAAATAATTAATATTTTCAAAAAATATTATTATAAAATTACTTTTATGGATAATAAATGATTATATTCTTTTTATGAAGTCAAATATAATTTTTATTATGGTTTGAAAACTGTTTTTGTCAAAACTCATGAATTTTCAATAAACATCGATTTTTATTTTAAAAGTAAAAATTAAAATATTTAGAAAAATATTTAGATAAATTGAAGATTAAATTTATAATAAAAATGTTGAAAATTTTCAATTGTGAATTTTTCATAATTTTCTGAGACAATCGAATTTTTGGGTAAAAACTAAATGTCGTATAAATATATAATGTGTTTTATGACATCATAATAACTCAATAGTGATCTAATAAAATAACATAAAATGGATATTCAACGAATATATTTTTTAACATTAAAATAATTTGATTTTAGATTTATTTTATTAATTTTATAATTCTTTAACAGACCATCCAAGACATAAAAAATATTTTAACATTTTAAAATGATTTCCTGGAAAGTGTGACTCACCACCTCATAAGAAAGCACCAAATTTTAATTTTTCTAGCCCTTGAAATTATAAAATATTATATAACACTCCCTTTTTGTATAAACCATGGGTAAAACCCATGGAATGGTTCGTGGTATTGAATATTTTAGTGTGTAGTGTCCAAAATCTAAATAATAAAAAATTCCCTCTCCATTCTAATATAAACCCACCCAATATACCATTAACCCTCACTCAAACAACTTTGAGCTCATCCGAAATCCAATATCCTCTCTATATAATCCTCCCAAGGTGCCCCAATCTCTCATGAATCCCCTTTTCAAGCTTTTTATGTCACAAACTCAAGTAAGTGATCTTCCACCCTTCTCTTTCATCAAGAATTTTTTTCATGTTATCTATTTTAATTTCTTGTATTCCTATGTTGGGATATGTTTTTAAATATCCTACATACTTCCCATTTTAAGTATGAATGATGAGAGACCCTTTTAGTCTCGTGTATCCCTCTTAATAACCCTTATTTTCACCCATTACAATGCCGAATTTCTGTAAGGGATCCTCACTTTCCTTCCTTTCTCATTTTTGTCCATGCTTTTATATATTGTTACAACCTATTATTTTCAATTAAAAATTATGGGGTATATTTTACCACCTCTCCCATACTGACCTTATTATGTTTTTATGATGGTATATCTCTTTATCTCTAATTAACCCCTCCCATGTGCACATGTTACATAGCCGAAATTTTATAAGAGTTATTCCATTTCTCCTCTTTATTCAAGTTTCTATATTAGGTTATGCCTACTATTTCTAAATAACTTGTGTCAGGACATGTATTTATTTGACCCCTTACTATAAATTTCATGTATATATTATTATACACCACTTTCTCTATCGTCAACCATTTTTATTAATTTTTATGTCATGACGTTAGGCTTTCGAAATTGCACCACGATTTTATATGCCAAAATCATCGTGTTGTGAATACCATGACCATTTCTATATCAAGGGTATTCAACATTATGAACATATACATTTTGATTACATACTTTAATGTATTTATTTTACACTCCTTTATCATGCAATAAATGATGATGTTTAACGAATCCATGTTATATGATCTATGTGGCACACTTAAGCTTGAGATTAAAATGATTATGAAGGGTGCACCCAGATAGCACTCCAATGTATTGGGTAATGTTTATTATCATGATACTCCATGTTAAATGAGGGTATAATCATGTTAATTCATGTTCAATTATCCTAGGCTCATCCTAATATCAAGTTGTATATTGTTTTCACATTTCCATGTTATGATTACCATGGAATATCTTGCCTATATGTTCATGTTTCACTTATGATCCATTGATATTAATATTTAATAACATGTATTCTATTCTTCATGTTATTCCGCTTTTAGTCCCTTACTGGTATTTATAGCTCACCCTTTTCTTATGTATGTCCCCAGGTTATCCTATGCAATGCTAAGCATGAAGGAATGTTATGTTCATGTAAAAGAATGGTTTAATAAAGATGTTCTATTTTTTGTCTCAAATTATCATGTAATGTCCCTATTCCACAAATACACTAGACCACTTGATCTTCTGGGTTGTATTAAGTTAAAGTTTATTTAAAAATCATGTTTAACTATATAATAACTATTAGGGTTTTCATATCCTATTTCTTGATGAGCACCATGGAAACCCTCCTCATGGCTATAAAATTAAATGTTATGAATTTATTCCCCTTAATATCACCCACCCTGAAGGTCCTCCCTAGGGTATATGATATAGGGATTCTCCTTGAAGCTAGAAATCAAATTTTTATGGTAGTCCTCCCCATGTTCGCATTCACTGTGTGCGTCCTCCCCAAAGTGACAATTTATTTTTTCAAAGAGGCCCTCCCCATGAAAAACAAACTATGATAAATCCCTCCTATCATGAGGCACTAGGTAAAATGAGGCCATCTATATTTGATTCATCATCAATAACAAGTTACATCCTTTCTCAACCAGAAGAAAACACATGAAAAAAACCATTCTCCTAACCACCCATAGATCGTCTATCGTTAAATATAACATATGAGATCTATTCCAATCCAACTATTTACAATAAAGTAGATGGGAACATCCACTTTTGTTGGACTAGGTTGGGGAAACCCTTTCCCAAAATGAATAATTTACATTTCAAATGATAAGGTAATTGGATAAATAAAATATACCAGTCATGTTCTAGACTCTAGCCACTCCCTAATAAAGAATTCTAGAAGAATTTTTAATGAATTTTTCTATAAAATATACCTAAATTTATGGACTAATCTTCTTTAAATAAAAAAAAATCTCACCTTAAAATTAATATCCAAGTGAAGTAAATGTATTGTAAGGGATACACTATCAAATCAACATGGTGGCCCTCCTAACAACATGACACCTAAAATAGGGAAAACAGTAAGGATCCCTTTAGCACACATGTTTAAATGCATTGAAGGAGTTGCGTTAGCTAATTTCTGATTCCTCGTCCGATGTTCATATCATAGAATGGGGAGAACATGGGGTGTTTCATTTCACCTTGATTTACAATTAGAGAATCTCGATAAAGGTGACATCATGTAATTCCATATCCTTAGGCTGGATTTGAGAAATGGGATTTTATCGCAAAAGGGTGTATGATCAATAAAAACTGGACCAGAACAAGCTCAATTTTTTTTAAAACAACGTTCAAGGATGAAAAAATGAGCACAAAATTTTTGTCGAAATCAAACTAAAGCAATACAATCCCATAGGTCTTGGAAAATTATTACCTCAACCTACTTGATAGAAGAAATTTATCCCATTTAGGAGAAATTTCATAGAATGAATCCTCACAATTTATCCTACCCTATAAAATGATTTCCTCACTAGGGACACAAATGAATTTTTTTTGGTGATTCCCTTCAAATAACCAGTTGTTAGATGATTCAAAGAGGAAAGGTGATGGATAAGATGACACCCCATGACGGGAAGAAAAAAAGAAATCACTCATGGTTATGATTTCTCTTAGTGATCATTGTTGTTTCATTTGATATCCATGAGCCATGTAACCTCTTATAATTCAGAGTCAATTGAAATTCCTTCAATGCATTACATATTGGTGAATGTCATTTGGAACACCCCTACAGACACTATAGAACATGAGGTCAAAATAGAGGAATAAGAGGATGTTTATATTTGTAATTTGGAGCTCATAAAAAATGAATGAATAATCTATGTATACCCAAAACTAGATGCTTGGTGTGAGTTTTGGGATTCCTTCAACTGCTCCACTATTACATCCTCAGTGAGTATCTACCAATCAAAGGGTAATGGTATGGATGTATCTTACGTACCACCTAAAGTGGTGGAACTACTCACAATTGAAGAAATATTTATTCTAATGGTAGAATAGATGAAGTATTTGAGAAATATCAATGAAAAAAAAAACACTAATGAAAATTCCATACTAGATATGTTCTTCAAATAGAGCCTCATCCCATTCTCCATGCCAATGCACCTCAACAAAGAGGGGTCATCCCGACAGCTGAAGTGAAACTTGTATATCTTCTCATCATTGGATATCTAAAACCAATATATTTTGACACTACAACATTAGGATATAGGGAGTACCATACATGGGTATAGAAATTGATCTAGGTCATAAATATCATCACATACTAGACCTTCTAGGTTTCTCACCACAAGTACATGTAGAACTGTGATTACTTGCCCAACCTAATGTTTCTCATTCTCATGCTCCTACCTAATTGATAATTCCTCCCTATTTCATCAAAAATATCAAATCACCTATGTATTGATTAGAATTTGTGGAAGTATTATGGGTTCTAGTTCAGCCAAATCGGAAGAACTGCCCTGCATGGGTGGATTCAACTCTTCACCCACCAAAATTTGGGAATCCTATGTTCCCAATATTCAATGGTTCATGGGATCTAGAGTAGCATTGGACCCACATCATGTCCAGGTGTGGTACCTTGATGGGGACCCTCGAGAAATAAGAAGTGTCCAATCAAATATGTTTTTATAGAATTTAGAAGGACCCTCCATCTCCTGTTATACAAGTATACATGCTTGATCAATCAAGGGATGGGAAGATCTTCAATAAAAATTATTCAATTAATTTCGATCAAATTTTTTGAAATAAAAAATCCATAATTTATCAAAATGAAAAAAGACATGAAAATGAGAGGGTTTAAATTTTATCTTTATGTTGAATAGATTGACTTATTCCCAAAATATGCAACTTCATCATGAAGATTTACTCAGTATTTTCATTGAGAATCTTAATAATGAGATACTAACACTACTAATCTCATTAAATTATTCTGGTATATTTTAGGATCATTCTATAGTAGCACAAAGGATATAAGATTATATTTTGAAAACCAAGTCCAAATCCGATCTTCTTCCATCATCTCAAGGGAAGAGGATGGGTAGAGTGAAAGCTGTAATAACAACCCTGAAACCGACCTCTACACCGGATCCAAATCTAATGCCCACACCTACTCACATGTTACGTCCTCGTGAATAATATATTTAATAGATTTATCCTCATCAAGATGATAGGAAAGAGCCTGAATAATCTCAATATAGATACTCTATGAACAAAGTATACTCTTTCCAAGATGATAAGGTTCCTAGTTATTTATTAGTATCCCTGGAAAACAACCTGTTAACCCTTGAAGAACCCAAAATACCTAACCAATTCCTCTTTGATGATCAAAATAATTATTTACCCTTTCACCAAATATTGGGTCACACCATCCATGACTAATTAATTATAAAATATGTTATATAAAATATGGATGATTAAAGGAAACTGATGTTTGGAAAACCAACAGCATAAGTAGAATGTGTTTCCACCACCACTCCTGAGGAATATGATGAATGAAAGGAAGTTACAGGTAATAATGAATAGAAATATAATGATTGGATGACTAAAAAAATCAAATAGACTCATTTTATCCATTGATAATTGTTGAATAAACAAAATTTTCCCCCTTATACTTCTGTTATGACACAACCGACTCTATCTGAACTGTAAACTTGTAAATGATGGTGTCATTAAAAATATATGCCTTAAAAGGAAAGAAAAAAATCAAGATGAACCTGTAAAAATGAAAAATTTCTCATTGAATCTATCAAACTTCATGCCTTCAGTCTCAGAATCCTGGGCATCATCCCACCAGACTATACCACAAGAGTTGACTCATGAGATGGATTCCTCTTCAGATGAAGAATTAATATTTTGTTATATTAATGTAATTAAATCAACAGATCCCTTCTCTGATGATGAATATGGATATGAACCCATGTTACCTACACAAAATTAGGGAACCAAAGGAAGAGGCAATAGTATTCTAGGGTACAAGGGAATACGTAGTTGTGACAGAACTCAATATACCATCCACAACCTTAATAAGATTATTTATACTACTGAAACTCATGGGAATGAACTACAACATGAACAAAAGGAGCCTGAATTTACCCACCCCCCCAAACACACAAATTTTTCAGTTTTATTCATGATCTTATCATACATTAATATCGATTAGAGGGGTTGTAATTGTTTGATTGAGATCGGTAAGAATGCAGATTTGCTCGGACCAACCGATCAAGGAAATGAGCACCTTCAACTCCTATTATTAAGGTCAAACTATCTAAATCAAGTAAATTATATGTTATGTTTCATATCAATGAGAATATTCATGATGTGAAGTGAAAAATTTATCCTAGAAGTACAATATTATAAATAAATTGTCCCTAGTTCTATATAGACTATTGATCCTACAAGCTCTACGACAATCAAAATACCAGTAAGAAATACTCGTAGAGGATTTTTTGAGACTAAATGTGTTTGAAGTTAATATTTTAGTTTCTGAAATATATCATGAAAATAGATATCCTGAAGAACATGAAAAGTTCATCTATTTTACGGATCAATACTTTGAGCCCATTATACATGTACACATCAAACCCTTTTGTGTTTCTAGTATGATAAATGATATTGATATTTGATGGTTTTCCACTGATAATGGGACAAGATTCAACCTCATTCTAGTCAAAATAGTTCATATTATGGGTTATAGTGAGTCCCAATTATTCCCTTCTTCTCTAAAAATACATGATTATGAAAAAATATAGAAAAATATTCTTGAAAGAAACAAAATTAGGGTTTAGTTTGGGGACCCCCTATCTGACTCAGAATTTTTGGTTATTTGATAATATATAACTTTCATCATTCTTTTAGGAAGGCTTTGATTTCAACATCGCATGATAGTCCCCTCTTCATACTACCAATGCCACAAATATTGAATTAATGGTCAAATTGGGATGTTTCATGGTGATAAATCCCCATTAAAATCTTGAAAATTGCAATATATTGTTATAAGATACTATCAGAGGGAAGAGGAACAATCCATGACTAACGATGTCACTCAAGTCACCCCCCAAATGGACTATAAAATACCCCATAAAATCCCATAAATCTACTTAGTTAAGAGTATGTACTTCCCATTAATTATATCAAACATATAAGTCCAAATTCAGGTGCATATTCAACAAATTCCATGATATCTTTCATGAAAACTAAGCCTGCCATCACTAAAGAGGTCATAGAATGCCTAAAAAATAGTAAATTCATCAGTTAAAATGAAATCATTCTATCCCCTGAGCTTTAATATATCATTTCCTCATCATAAGAATAAAAAAACATTCTTGCAACTAGTAATTAATAGATATATTTCTTCCTCCCATCTCCCAATTAGACCTTCAAAGAAACCCCACATCGTATGTTGGAGAAGAGGAAGCTAATTCACCTTCTAAATGTAAAAATGTTGACACCTCTCTTAAACCTAAAAAATTTCCTTCATTACCTACTTCCCCAAAGAGAGAAGATGAAGAGGAAGAGGAAGAGGTAGAGAAGTTGGAGGATGAACTCATATATTTCCCTCCAAAATTTGAGTATGGTATATCTACAACTATCGAAAAACATAGAAAAATAAATATGGGTACAAAGGAGGACCCTCGACCCACCTTTATTAGCGTGACCATGTATTTTGAAGAACAATAGGTGTATACCAACTTTTTGAATCAATATTGGGATCAGTTTATCTATAATTACACAAAAACATTGGGCCTCAATCCTGTGGTGGCCACTCACTAACTGGGCTTTCTAGATAACTATCATGGATACATGTAGGTAGCGAACAAAATGAAACCAACTCATGCTGCCAAAATTGAATAAGAATGGGAAAATCAGGGTCTTTATCAACTTCATAGATCTCAACCAACATTTCTTGAAAGATGATTTCTTGGTTCTCATCACAAAACTATAGATTGATAATATGACCAGATATTAATAAATTTACATCAACGATGTTTGTTTAATGTTAAAAAAAATTAGTATAGAACCTAAAGATAAGGAATCCACCACTTTTAGATTTCCCCAATGGGTATATTGCTATCGGGTAAATCCCTTTGGTTTTAAATTTGTGGGAGATACACACCAATGTTCCCTGAATCCCATCTTCAAACCCTTTTAGGGATGTTTAGAAAGTGCTATGTCGATGATCAATTAGTTAAGTCTTTACAGTGTTATAATCACATGGATGATCTTTATACTATCTTTAATAAACTCGAACAACATAATATAAAGTTGTACCCCATGAAATGTGCTTTTAGTGTTACCTCAAGAATATTTCTCGACATCATGGTATGACATCAAGGAATCAAAGTTAATCTAGAGAATACAAAGGTTATATTTTATTTTTCAACTCCATTAAACCTTAATGATTTGAGGGGATTATAAGGACACATTTCTTATATTTATATATTTATAGAAAACCTAACTGGAAAGTGTTTTCTCATAACCATGTTGATGAAAAAGGTGTCACATATTAGTGGACTGACAGCTGTTAGGAAATATTCAATGGTGTCAAGAAATATCTTTTGAGTACACCAGTGTTAATGCTAAATCTTTTACTGAAGTTGATCATTTTTTATGGAACAACCATAGAATGATAACAACATGTTTTACACACAAAAAATAATGACAACAGGAATGAAAATAGTCTTTATTATATTAGTTGAACTATTCTTGATACCAACACTCATTTTTTAGATATAGATAAGAGATGTTTGGGATTAATATTCATGGTTCAGAAGATGAAGAATTACCAGAAACAACACAAGGTCCATTTGGTCTCTTATAAACACCAACTCAAATACATCCTTAACAGTCTTATGTTTTCAAGACATTTGGAAAGGTGGGTGGTAATCTTGCAGTTGTTTGAAATTCAGTTTACACCTCAAGAACTGGAAATGGCCTAGAATTAGAATAATTTATTACAGAACATCCATCTATAGTGAAATGTTATTTAATAATGAGTTTATTGATGTATAGATGTTATCTATTCAATAGGGACCTAAATATGGGATAATTATTTTTATGGTAAATATATAATCTCAATAAGAGAAAGAGTTTGAAACACTATGAAAAATAAAATCAGGTTGATAGTAGTATTAATCAATTCAACAAAATTTGTTCTACCATAATCTAACATTTCGTTAGAAGGATATGTAATCAATGTGGTAGAATATCAATCCATCATTTCAAGAATTGAACTGGAAATTCTAATGCTAGTGGGCTACGTAAAGGTAAAACATGATTCAGAGTTGGTGATCATGTAGATCAATAGTGATTATTCAATTAAAAAGGAAGTTCTCATCCCCCTATATAACCATGTCCTAGGACTAATGGAATAATTCACATCATATATTACATTGACCCACATTCCACGAGTGTATAATTCCCAAGTAGGTGTATTATCGAATATGTCTATGTCATTGATAAATCCATAGATGGATGAAACAGTCATTACCATTGCCTCACCCAAAATGGTTTCACACTTTGCTCATTTCAACATGGAATAAATCAATGTGGTTAATTACATCCATAAATTAGATGTTCCTATAACCATTTTTATGATTCACATTATGGACTACCATCAAAATAGAGTTCTCTAGTTTGAAAAATCTAGAAAAGAGAAAAACTGATGATGACTGATCCACTTTACACTTCATGACGACCCAAATCACCAGAAATTCCACTATAATTGGGGATTCAATGGAGTCATTCTCAGGTGAATTTATGGATGTGAAACTATTTTTATCATGAAATAATTACATATAAGATCCTATGGTGCCCATCAGTTAGGGTTCTAAATTTTCTATAAAATCTATATGCATGTATACTTATATCCTACAATTATGTAGTATTAAAAAAATCACAAAAAATATCCATTCATAACAATGGGACACCATCTTCATCCATCAACCCATAGAGTTTTTGTACACATCCAAATACCATAGATCATTTTCTTTATGGGGAATGGATATCGTAGGGCCTCAATATCATGTTATGACCAAGAAATGTAAATACATCCTCAATGGTACTGACTTTTTCTATAAACGGGTTTAATGAATTCCCCAAAAAGAATTTGGGACCAACAAATTTTTATATTTGTAAAATCCAATGTCATCACTAGATTTGGTGTCCCTTATATGATACTTACAAACAACAAAAACATTTTCTATTCTTCTGATTTGGAGAAGCTATATCAATAGTATAATATATAAACCAACCATTCGTCTCACTATCATACATTGGATAATGGATAGATAGAGGCCTTAAACAATACCTATTCAAAAATACTATAATAGAAGGTGAATAAAGATAAAAAGTGTTGGGATGATAATATTTTCCATTCCTTGTGGGCATACTAGAATATAACCCACATTATCACACATGAGACCACATATTCACTAGTATATGGTATAGAATATTCGTATCCCATTGATGCCCAATTTCCTTCACTTCACATTTCCTTCTGCAAGTATTTATCTATATTTGAGTAATTATAAAAACGATTGGATGAATTAGAGAGATTGATGAAAAAATACTACATAATTTTCATCAATTGGAAGTTCACTGAAATTGGATAGCACGGGATTTTAATAAGAATGTTTTCCTCTAATCATTCCTCTAAGGAGAGATGGTACTAGTCCATAGGACCCTAATGATACCAAGGAAGAAATATCCAAATATTTATCCAATGTGACATGGTAATTATACCATAATCATGGTCTACTCTAACAAAGATCATTCTTTGATCTTAATGGATGGATAACATGTTACATTCCCTACAAATGAAAATTTTCTCAATTAATACTTTTAATAATCTTGATTCATGGACTTTATCACTTTGACATAAAATCCATGACATATGGTCCAAGTTATGTGACCTAAAACTACAAGACACCATAGTCCGAGCTATAAGACTCTAAACTATATATCCTAACATCCTAGTTATAGGAATCTTAACTATACAACAATATCCTTGCCTCATGAATTATAACAGCTTGGTTCATTTCATTGTTTCATGACCTAAAACAAAATATCATTTTGGTTCGTGATTTAGTGTATCACAATCATCGGTGCTGGTCTCCCACTACACCTCCATCCATAACTATGCTTGTCTTTATTATCACCTCAATGGGATACACAGTGATTCCCAAACCATATGTCCGGTTCCCATCCAAGAAGTAAGGAAAATTCCCCTCTCCTCCATATAGACAATGATCTATGTAGGAGACTCCAACATGGGTCCATTAACTTGTTGGCCCTTTGTAAAGACTGATAACTATATATGACTTGAATCCTACCTACATAGGATACATAATGATTCATAGATTCTTCAACCTATGTCTATCCATAGAAAAAAGATCATCTATCCCTTTCCTCCAACATATGAACCCAATCAATGAAGGAGATCTTAATTTGGTTTCTCTCATTTAGTATCCCATCATGAAAACCAAAATATACATTTCCCTACATATGGAAAAAAACTTATTCCAGGTAACATCACACTCCATGGACAATACCAGTCCAAATGCTTCCTTTGTGCTTAGAAACATTCCCTCTACAAATCATACTCCTTGTCCTGGGAAATTTAAGATCTTCACAATCATTCTATAACCATTGGTAAGAGAATTTACGATTCTATAGGCCACATTTTTTTGACTATGCATCGATACCCCCTATTCTATAATTTCACAAGTCACCCTCAAAAGGCATGTTAACTAGATGAACCTTCATCCTTAGGAGAAACATATTCTATCTCCCTAATCCCCGAAAACATTATTCAAGAAAAAACTTTTGAAACATAGTCCATGGTCATTCTCTATATATTTTTCCCATATCATTTCTCATGATATGAGAACCCCTAGGATCATGGTTTACAATTTCATTCTTCACTTCTTATGTGTGTTATAACATCCTTGTCTTGATAATCCTTATGTATCTCCTTATTTCAACCTATATGGTCCTAGAAATATGTCCTAAAACTAGTAGACAATATTCATCATTACTACATTATTTTAAACAACATCGTTAATATACCATTAATTTTATGTTTAGATTATCCAAGAACTATATGTGGCTTTATTCTCACCCTTGTGAGAAACATAGCCATGACCCTGTCTTACATCCTGGTCTATCCACTACTATATCAAAATTACCCTATCATTTATTCTAATCACCTCTATGTAGTGAAATAAACCTTTTCCACTCATAATTTCCCACACTTATCATAGATCAAATGGGATTAGGAGTTTTGGTAAGGGATTCCTCACATGATTGATATGTATTATTTCTTACGAGGGTTATCATTTTCTTAAATGCATGACCTTACAAGGATCACCAAAATTCATTGTTACATTCCATTAAACTACATATTTAAGGCCCCTTGCATGAAATAAAATTATGCATTACTATGTCCCACACCTGAGAGGAACATTGTCTTGGGTATTAGTCTTCCACCACCACTCTATCCAAGAACTACGTGTAGCTTGATTTTCACTTTGATGAGATACATATTAATTTATGGATCTTATATCCAAGTTCAGTATAAAGATACAAACCCCCCACTAACTTACATATGATATAGATCTATATTTTAGGGTCTAGTATGGGGTTTTACCCCACTCATGAACTTGTATTCATAGATACATACCCCTCCCTAAATAAAAATACAATCATTATGGGGAATCTACCCTAGAAAATTGTGTGGATTGATTCTAAACTTGATAAGATACATAGAGACTACTAGAAGCTATGTCTTGGCCCCATCCAAAATATAAAAAAATCCCCCTCCATATGTATGGGTCGATCCTATGAAGTAAACATATCTTCCAATTCTTGGGTGGTTTTGAATTGAAATTCTCATTCCATACTCATGAACCTTCATTACACATATCAAACTCTATGTTTGGGGATAATCGAATCTCCATAAGAATTCCCCCATCATCAGTTATAGTATGTCCGATTCTCAAGGAAACCATATTATTGACTATTAATTGATACACCATATCAGTATATTTTCATAAGTCACCCTCAAAAAGGTTTTTCAACCGGAATCACATTCACCATCAAGAGAAACATTTTCTACCTCTTTAATGATGAAAAACATTAAGATTGAAACTTCTTTTTAAACATGGTCCACAATATTTACTTTCATACCTGTCGCATATCACTACAAATATCTAAAATCCCCCATATCAGATCTTACAACATTCCCTATATAATTCCTATAGGATGATGACACATTCTTGGTCAGTTCACCATGAAATGGAAAATCAATAATGTTTGGTCAAAGCTAAATGACCTAAATTGTACCCTCAACATCCTTGTCATAAGATGTAAAACTAAATAGTCCACATCTTTTTCACCAGACATTAAAATGAATTATCCTTCAAACATAAATGAGGAGGAGTATTTCCTCATGTTGTTGGTCTTCCATCACATCACCCTAAAGAACCACATATGACTTGATGCTTATTCTATAAAGACAGATAGTGATCCTTTGATTCTTCATTATCAACATAGCTTCTACTATAGCCTAAATGTTTGTGTTCCTCCATTCAGGGAAACAACTAAAATATGGGAGAGAATTTCTAGATTCTTCACATGACCCCTCCATTGAAATATTTCTTTCAAAAATAGAATTCCCCTTCCTATACATACACACAAATGTTTTTGTAGAAGTGGTTTATCATTCACCGAAAATGATGACTAGATGCTCTGTTTATTCTCAAGAAACATTCCCTTCACAAACCATCCAACATGGTCTTGAGAAACCTATATCCTCATAAACTATCTATCCATAAATTATAAAAAGATTGGTTCTAAATGACACCTTTTTTACTATGCTTTGATTTCCACAGAATGGATTTTCATAAGTTTCCCTTAAAAGGCCTATCAACCAGAGGTACCTTCATCCTCAAGAGAAACTTATTCTATCTCCATAATACCCCATAAAATCATGTTGGAAATAGATTTTCAAACATAAACTATGATCATTCATTGTATACTTGTCCTATATCACATTTCATAACTGGAAATCACAAAATCATTACATAAATCCACCCTTTCTATACCTTAATAATGTTGGAACATTTTCAACCAACAATACCTGCTTTGGTCACCATCCCATAACTCCAGGTCAAAGACATTCAACCTAAAAAACCAACTATAATAGTCTAAATTTTAAGGCTCAAAACTAATGAAAAAGGATATGTAGTACTCTCCATGTTCAATTTACACAAAACGGAACCCAAGGAAGGAGTTGAGTTTCAACTCACTGGGTGGGAACTCTTCATGGTTTAGGAAAAAATAGAATTGATTAGAATGAAGAATAAAACATTTTTGGTTGAAAACTCTAAAAAGAAGGCCTATGAAAAAAATCTCACTCCCTAAGTCTTATTCATAATTGAATTAGGGAAAAATTAGGGAGATTATTTATAAGACTCAAAACATTGTCGAATATGTAATGTAATTCCATAAATTGTAGAATTGTACTCACTAGGTATAAAGAACTAGAAAAAAATTAAAGCACTCTCTGATTACTATCCTTTTCCTTAAAATACATTAATTCAGAAACATATAATCAAACGAGTCGGTTTCAGTTTTATGTTATGGTTATAATGAGGACTAGATCATAAAAATATATGGTTGGTAATAAAATACATTTCATTCATGTTTTATAATTTAATAGAACAACCATTTCATAAAATCTACCCATGATGTATTACATGTTTTCCTCGACTTAAGCTATGATATGTTGAACTATGGAATGATAATTATCCATTGTTTTTCAAAGACCACCTATTTTTGTTTTGATGAGGTCTTCATTATGATGAAGATTCTTATTATCTATATAAAAAACACCCCTTCCTTGTGATAATATTTTCTTCAAGGATTTGTGGAGTTAGAAAATCTATTCTTTCATGAAATCTAATTATTCTTGAAGGACTGCCATCCAGAGGAATTTCTCATTATGGAAGGATAATTTTCCTCGACTTCCTGGGCATGGATAATCTCTACATGGGATAAAATTTCTCTATGAACTTAAAACTATCCCATTAGATTTTCCCAATTATACTATGATCTTTTCTCCTCTTACCGTCGATGTCTGATCAACTTCAAAGAATAGTGGATAATGCTGTAATCAAATCCACCATATACCAAAGTGGAAAACATGGTTAGATGTTAGAAAAGTTAGGATGGTAGAGAGGCATCTATGAAATTAATTTCTAGATGTCTTTCTAAATAAAAAGACAAGAAGCATGAAAGGCATCCTATTCTTACAATTCTGAATCAGAGCTACTTTCAAAGGGGTATATACACTTTTAGTCGACTCTCTCCAATTAAATGTCATCTTTGCCTTCCATTGTTGGATGAATAGGTATGAATACTTATCTATTAGGACCAACCACCAAAGTCTATGGCACTAGATGATAGATGAGAACCATCATTAACATTGAGGGAAATAGATATAAAGGGAAGAGAAGATATCAAAGTAGTAAATAATTATCATCTACTGAAGGATCAACTTCTAGGATTGATACCTCACTAACAACCTTGTATCAAAATTTTGAGTAAGGATCTCTTAATGAAAAACATTCTCCTAATATTTCTCAGAAAATGTGATGGAAGTTTCTCTCGAATCACCCTTTCTGGGGCCCCCAAATATTGTTCCCTCAACAATAAAAGTAGGATAGACTTTGATTCCTTGGTCACAGATGACCATGGAAATGTTTTACACAATAAAACATACAAAACTTAAGATATTTGGTTTAAGATATCGGACATAAAGAGGATGTCCGTGTTTGAAAACATAAAAGAGGAAAACTCAAATCCATCAAATTCCTTATAATATTAATAAAAATACATTTAGAAGGCCAAATAATAAATATCATGAAAAAGTTAATCCATTTTTATTAGTTTATTACATGATTCTTTGAGTCTCATAGAATCCTCACTGGTAGGGATATATTAAAAGTTTGGTTCAAAACCCAAATTATCTCTACCATCAGCTCAGTACATTGCCTAATTTGTAATTTCAAACCTTTCAGGCCTCACTAAATCTAGATTAGCTCCATCACCTTCTTTAGATAGTCTTTGGTCCCTAGAAACCCCTTCTAGGATGGTAACAAGACCAGCGAGGATGGTGGAAGGGTCATTCAACATATGCAGAAGATCTGAAATATCATAAGTGAAAAAGTTAGTGATCATTTCATGACACCATATGATATGTATCTTGCATTACCTAGATCCTCATTCCGCTATTAAAAAAAATGGGGAAAGATTTGATTTAATCACTTGGAACTTTTTCCATCAATGGAAAATACTCTCAAGTGAATGTATGCGTCTCATCTATTCCCCTATATTTTTTGAAGGATCAGTGTTGAACCCCTTAAGAGAGGAAGGTGATGAATATCCTACAAAGGTAAATCATGATTAGATAGGTTCTTAAGGCGAGTTATGGGGCTGAATAAACTTTTATGTCTTACTATGGAACATACCCATGACCAACATCTTTTCCTTTTTCTGTTTCTACACTTAAGACATTGATGGGACCTTTTAGGTATTCTAAAATATGGGATCTAGAGGTGGAAAGGGTCCCCCACCATGTTTTTTACCATTATAATCTAAACTAGAGATATCTCCCCAAGTTCATGAGTAAATATCATAAACCTGATTAGGGTCTTAGTTGTGGTGTATATTTGGGAGGCTAGTTCTGGTGAAACCACCTTCTGTAAGTCCTAGTGGTTCCTTATTAGCAGTTCTTCTACTTTCAAAAATAATTTTGGATTCAATGGAAAAGAAAGAATCTTACATCACCTATATTGGAGAATTCATCCCCTTATTCATCTGAATGGACAACTATTCCCTTAACATCACCATGAGCTAGAATACTGATTACCCAATTTGTGGTTGTGATACAATCATCAGTTCCATACACCAAAATCTCTATCTCATAAATATATCTCCACACATCAAAAAAATTTGAATCATGGTAAATATCAGAGGGTTCTCAGATATCACCAAGATGTGGGAAATGTATGCTATCTTGTAAATATACCTGTAAATATTTATTTTCATGGGTTATGCCTTTACAAGCTTATATATTCATAAGGTTCTCATAATCCAATGTTTATACAACCTATTTATAGGAAGGCCTAACATATTTTAACTTTAAGGTCCGTTTAGGCCTCTCCAATTTGGATGGAGACTGGGAAACAAGAGCTTATGTATCCTCTCAGTGATGATGATTAGATCAACTCAGCCTGATAGATCTAGTCTTTCCAACTCTATCATACTATGCAGCTGATGTTTAAGATTGTTTTGAAGACTTCGGAGCTTTTGTGTCAGCACCATTGGTATAATCCTTTCAGCCACACTTTCCACATCCATATTATATCATAGCCTCAACTAAAGGGAAACTTTTTGTTAATAACCATTGAAAGTAGAAATAAATATAGGAACTAGTATACATGCAATTTACCCTGATTGATACACCCGATGGAGGTAGTTTGATCAACATTTACGATACCTCCAGGGCTATGAGGATAAAAAATTATTGGGCCACCATCGTTTGTTTCTCCAACTAAAGATGTGGGGGGGGAGACATTCTGTTGTTGTAGACACATGATGTGGCTGGATATTTGATATAAAATATAGTATTCACATATGATATTGTTGTAAATATGGTATTCATGCACACTGTCTCCAAAGGAAATCATGTATAACCTTAGATCGTTATCACCTTGGTCATTGTCAATTAACATTCCAGAAGATTGATGACCATATAGGAAGTAGTCAAACTCTCCATGTATGTTAAAAATTTTAATATCTTATACATGTTTTAGGGGAAAATGTTGAATACCAGAAACAACATGAATTAATGAATGAAATTAAACTTCATGAATTTAAACTACACACATCATATCATAAGAGGTGAGGTCTTCCACAAGTGTTTTTTAAATGGGGTTTTGAATTTTTTTTCCTAGTGGTATAGGGTTCTACATATTTTTAAAATTGGGTCTGGAGATGTGTGAATGTCATTCATGAATCTTCCCTCACTTGGAAGCATGAATGAGGTTCACGTATCATTTGTAAACTTTATGAAGGATGTGTGAACCCTGTTCACGCATCCTATTGACTGTTTTAATTTTTTATTTTTAAAATTAAAATTAAATGTTTTTTGTTTTGTTAGGTTATATATATATAAAACATAAAATTTCAGCCAAATTTATCCGCTATTTAATATCTGAGAGTACTACCATTACAACAATCTAGATTCTGACAGAAACCATCACCCATGGCTCTCTTTCCTAAGAGGGTTCCCCCTACAAATCATTTGACATTTCCAATGTGAGATTCTATTTCAAGTACATGATTTTAAAATACTATAAAATACAAAATATAAGACAAATATAAATAAAACATAAATCATGGATTAAACATATAGGAAATAGTTTAAAATAAAAATAATTTCCTAAAAAATGTTGATAAATAATAATTTATAGGCCTTCAAAACCACCAACTTGAAACTTAAAAATGTTTCAAGTATGTGTCTTTGAAATACTATAAAATAAAAACTATAAGGCCAATATGAATGAAATAAAAAATATGTATTAAACGTACTAAAAATAGTTGAAAATAAAAATAATTTCATAAAAAATATACATGAATAATAATTTACAATCTTTTAAAACCACCAATATGAATGAAACATAAAATATGGATTAATTAATAATATACTATAATTGATTATATAATTAATAATATAATTATACAATAATTAATTAGTTAATTAGTAATATAATTATTAATTGATAATTAATTAGTTAATTAGTATAATAATTATTAATTATTAATTATTTATTATAAAATAATTAATTATATAATTAATAATATATTTGATAATTATAACTATTAATTATTAATTATATAATAATTAATTCGTTAATTTTTAATATAATTATTAATTATAAATAAATAAATAAATTAATTAGTATTATAATTAGTAATTATAATTATTCATTATAGTTATTAATTATTAATTAATTATTATTAATTATATAATATTTAATTAGTTAATTGGTAATATAATTATTAATTATATAATAATTAATTATTTAAGCTGTAATATCATTATTAATTATAATTCGTAATATGATTATTAATTATTATTATTAATTATTAATTATATATTAATTAATTAGTTAATCAGTAATATAATTATTAATTATAATTATTAATTACTAATATACGATAATTAATTAGTTAATTGTTAATAAAATTATATAGTAACTAATAAGTTAATTAGTAATATATGTGTTAATTATACAATAATTAATAAGAATATAATAATTAATAATATAATTATTAATTATATACCAATTAATTTGTTAATTAGTAATTTAATTATTAATTATAATTAGAAATATAATTAGTAATTATAATTAGTAGTTTTTATGTATATAATAATTAATTTTTTAACTAGTTGTATAATTACTAATTATAATTATTCATTATAATTTTGAATTTTGAATTTTGAATTTTGAATTATTAATTATATAATAATTAATTAGTCAATTAATAATATAATTATTAATTATATAATAAATAACTAGTTATTTAGTTAAATAATTATTAATTATAATTAGAAATAAAATTATTAATTATAATTAGTACTTATTAATTATATAATATTTAATTAGTTAATCACAAATATAATTGTTAATTATTAATAATTATTTAGTTAATTAGTAATACAATTATTAATTGTAATTATTAACTATTGATTATATAATAATTAATTAGTTAATTAGTAATATAATTGTTGGTCGGACTAGATATTCAAGAGGGGGGGTGAATTGAGTTCCAATTAAAAATTTCTGTTTAAAATATTTGTATTAAAATCCCGCAATTCATAAAATAAGTTAAACTTTAGTGAATTTATAAAGATTGTAAATGTTGCATCAATTTCTCATAGATTGATTACTTCTCAGTTAACTTAATCTGAAGATTAAATTAGCTTTTGAAACTAACTTAATGGTTCACAATAATTAAAAATACTTTCTAGTTCAACTATCAAAGTTACTTTAAAACAAATTTGTGTTTCAAAGTAAATAGCAGCAGAATATTCAAAATAGTTTTAAAAAAGGAAAAATGCACAACAGTTTTAAAAAAAGAGGTTCAGTCTCAAGCTGAGACTTAGCCCTCTCAAACAGTTTATATAAACTTTGATCCACACCCTGGATCGAGGTATTACAACAGTACTCAGACAGTTCAGGTATTCAGACCTCTACCACAATTCTACGTGGGTAAACAACTATAACAACACTCAGGCTGTCTAGGTCACACTTGAACTCTTCCACAACTCACAGTGGGATACAAAATGGTATAAAAAGTTTGTTGTGAAGATTTAGTATCCTCCAGTTCATCCCAGGAGTTAGTGTGTGTCTAAATAGACATAAGCACACACACTTCTCAAAATGTTAATCAAAGGTATACTAGAGTAAATAAATTGATAATGAGTTTAGGATGCTCTGATTGATTGAAGATGATCTCTGGACTCATTCAGACGTTTTAGATGTTATTAGAGTCCTTTCTGGTGAAGATGACACAAAACGGAGTGTCGTTGTTCTTCCCATCAAAAATTATTCAGCCTTGAGCATATAATGTTTAGTAAGGCACAAAAACTCGACTTCAGTGTTTGTTCTAGGTAAATGATCTTCTTGAATCCCTCTGGTTTTCACAGGTGTTCTCCAAGCTCTTCTTTTGTTTTTTGGACCTTCACACACACGTACGCTCTGCTATTTGTTGCATGTCTCTATCTTTGTATATTCGTATGTGTGGTTTTCCACTATAGATCAATCTTATTTTTTATTCCTTGAGATCCGATAGAGGGAATGATTACATTTTTACAGGTTTGAGGTATGGTCCCCTGACATCCAACAACCAACATTAATTAATAACAGGTGCATTAAATTAAGAAAATATGACCATTGGAATTAAATTATAGTTAATTAAAAATTCCAACAGTTTTAATGATCGTCGGTGAGTTATGAGATCGGTTGGTCATTTAAATTGCATCGGTATTGGTAGTCTATGTGATCAGAATCAGCTTCAGTTGGTCATGTGATCAACATCTTCTTCGGTAGGTCATGTGATCAACAATGACTTCGATAGGTCATTTGATCAGCATCGACTTAGATAGGTCTTGTGATCAGCATTGGCTTCGGTAGGTCATTTGATCAGCATCAGTTTCGGTAGGTCCTTTGAATGTGCATCGGTATCGGTAGGTCATGTGAATGTGCATCGGTATCCATAGCTCATGTGAATGTGCATCGGTATCAGTAGGTCATGTGAATGTGCATCAGTATTGGTAGGTCATTTGATCAGCATCAGTGAGACAATTGTATCATCGGTGTGACTGTTGTCATCGGTTTGACACATCGGCGACTCGTCCATCAGTTTGTCACATCAGTGTCTTATTCCATTAACAATCGGTGACTCAAGAATATAACTAAAAGTGAGTCAAAAACATAAAATTCTCAAAAAATGTCTGGTTAATCCAGAATACTTCCAGGTCAATAGTAAACCATGAATAATCATAGATAAACATATGTAGACTTGATTAATCATATATAAACACATTTAGAACGTATTGAATAATTGACTAAATTGAATTATAAATAAAAACAAAAATTATTTGTGATTACTAGAATAACTATCTCACATAGGGTTCAACAATAATTATTAATTAAATAATTAATAATTTTAATAACAATTAAAAATTATATTACTAATGAACTAATTAATTATTATATAGTTAATAATTATATAAATAAATAACAAATTAATTATTATATAATTAATTTTTCATTATTAATAACTAAAAATTATAATAAATAATTATAATTATTTACTATATTACTAATTTATTAATTAAATAATGAATTATTTTATAATTAATAATTATATTTCTAGTTAAATATTTAATTATTATATAACTTATAATTATATTACTAATTAAAAAATTAATTATTAAAAAATTAATAATTATATTATAAATTAACTAATTAATTATTATAAAATTAATAAATATTTTACTAATTAATTATTATATAATTAATAATTATATTACAAATTAATTATTATCTAATTAATTATGATATTAATAATTAACAAATAATTATATAATTAATAATTATATTACTAATTAACTACTTAATTATTAACTATTTCCTATATGTTTAATCCATGTTTTAATTTTCAATTATATTGGTCTTATAGTTTTTATTTTATAGGCTTTCAAAGGCATGTACTTGAAACATTTTTAAGTTTCAAGTTGTTGGTTTTGAAAGCTTCTAAATTATTTTTCATCAACATTTTTTAAGAAATTTTTTTTATTACAAACTATTTATTTTATGTTTAATATATATTTTTGGTTTCATTCATATTGGTCTTATAGTTTGTATTTATAGTCTTTCAAAGATATATACTTGAAACATTTAAAGTTTCAAGTTGGTGGTTTTGAAATCTTATAAATTATTATTAATCATAATTTTTTTCGAAATTCTTTTTAATTTCAACTATTTCTTATATGTTTAATCCATGTTTTGAGTTTTATTTATATTTGTCTTATAGTTTGTATTGTATAGTATTTCAAAGACACACACTTAAAACAGAATCCCACATTGGAAATGCAGAATATTCTGCACAGGAAAGGGAGAACATGAATCCCACATCAGAAATGCAAAATGATTTTTAGGGCTTTCCCTCTTATGAATGGGAGCTATGGGTGAGGGTTTTTGTCAGAATCTAGAATGTAGTAATGGTAGTATTGCTTGATATTAAATAGAAGATAAAATCTGATAGTTTTTTTCTTATATATATATATAAAACAAAAAAAAAAACAAAAAAAAACAAAAGAAAAATAAAAATAAAAAAATAAAAAAATAGTAAAAAAATTTAAATGTTTCTGTATGATGTGTGAACCACATTCATGCATCCTTCAGCAACTTCATGAATCTTTCATGAACGACGTTCAAACATCGTTCTATGTGCCTATGATGCGTGAACCCCGTTCATGCATCTTGTTGGGATCAACGATGCCTGAACGAGGTTCACGCATTGTGGGACTCATTTTTTAAAATATTGGGAACCCTATCCCATTTTGAAAAAAACAAATACTTATAAACCCATTTAAAAAAACTACCCTACCACAACCCACCCCCACATCAATTGAAATGGACATAAAATTCCATGGGGGAATTACCTATATATATTTTCAATAAGAACTAGTAAATATTCTCAATAATCAGGGTATCCACCACAATGTTCTTCCATTATTCTTGTTTGGATGTTGTAAAAAAATTCCTTGAATTCACACCACCATTATATTTTTAGAATGATACCTAATAGGTGCTCAACCACTTTTCCTGGAAGCCACCATGGAAGGTATTTACCAATACATTAGGCTTGAAGGCCTATCCCCACCGATCATGAAAAAATTTCTATAATGTAGGCCAAAATTTTCATTGAATACTCCAAGTCTACAATGAAGTGTATTCTACTGGGCACTAGAAGGTAGGACCTTCTCCTTTTAACATGAAAAAGGACATCATCCATTCTTTAGAAAAGACATTTCCCCCAAGTAGAGGGTTTGTCACATCTATGACTTCTTTTAAATGCATTTTTCATTTAATTTTCTTTCTTGCTTTGTTGTGGGTTTTCCCATACATTTTTTTAGGAAATGGAGAGTTTTCATGATTTGGGCCAAACCATGAACTCATTTCCATATTTAAAAACCTATTTTGTTTTTTTATAATTCTTTCATCTTTCAGCATTTTTCACCCATTATAATTCCCAATTGGAATGCCCTGGTATATTACAACAACCATATCCATTTAGACCACATGGAAATACATAATGATGATGGATTTGGGTTTTTTATTAAGATATTGGGCCAGCCCGAAAGCTCATTTATGGCTATAAATATATATATTTTTTAATTCTTTAATATATCATTCCACTTTAAAGTTTTTTGGGTGATTTCAACTCTCAGCCAGGCCCACTTACGAAAGGCATGCCCCCATTCTCTCATCCCCCACTTTGGAACTCGTATTCATCACGAATTAGGGTGAAACCTCTATGGATTTCTCAAATCATCCTGATTAGAAAAGGTAAATTGTTTCTTTCATAACTCCTTCAATTTTTACACTTTTCCTTCATTCTAGTTTCTACATGACCTCCTCAGCCTTATTCTAATCACATATGCATTTTTTACTATTTGGAAATTCATCTTCTAGTGTATTTGTGTCATCTTATTCAAGATATCTCAAGTAAGTGGGTTTCCATTCATGTTCTTACAATTTTCTTAGTGTTTCTTTCACATTTCATGAGGTTATAAAATTTAAAACAACTAGGGTGTGTATCTAGGGTTAAACATTGAGTCTTTTTGGTAAAATATTGGGGATTAGGGCACGATTTCACTTCTTTGTGGTGCAACGGTGGTGCGGTTGAGGTTTCACACCAAGATTTAGAGTTTTGGCACAAATGGTAGGTGGTTCCATGTGTAAGAATCCTAATATGAGTTATCTTTTCTTTATTCATATTTTTATCATGCTCCTATTACATTATTTTTGGTGTGGGAACCATTTTTTATAGTATTTATTATGTTTTTGGTTTCAAAGTTGCATATTTGTATGAAAATGTGTGTTCTAAATGTGTATCTTTTATTGTATTGTTTAAGGTAATTTGTTCACATTTGAAAGTGGTTTAATAAATGTTTTTAGGGCTAGAAACTCTGTTTTGGATTGGTATTGGGGTTATTTATTCCTTGAAAGAGGGGTTTGAATTGGGTTTTTTTGTGAAAAACATGGTTATACCCCTTGGGATTGTTTTATGAAAATTTTAAATGATTTATTGAGTTAAAGAATGTGGGAAAAGTATGTACATGTACTATTTTGGTGAGTGTGTTCACCTAATATGGGTTTTTGAGAGGAAAAGTCGTGATTTAAGATGTAAAACATTTTAAGGATGTATTATCAATTACTGATGTGTTTTATTAAATTGTAAGAAGGGCGCGAATCACGTTTGTGGGCTGTTTTGGGTGTGTATGATGTGAAAAATAATTTTTTTTGAAAGGAGTACTATGTGACATGTGTGCATGCTGTTTGGTGTAAGTGCGACTTGGAAGTGGTATTTTCATGCGAAAATTTTATTTCAAGGCATGTGGATCTTGTATGAGCACGAAGGTGGATACCCGGGTATCTAGGTTGGTGGACGTGTACCAGTATGCTAGTGATCCTGTGGGGTTTGGACCTAGTTTCACATAGTATGTTTGATGATGAAAACACTAAATAAACTATGATGGTGATGATGATGATGTTGGGGGACCACTAGGTTATGGGTATGATCCCAACTAGTGGCTGGTGTGCATAAGAATGGATATTTGTATAGTTACATTCAACGAGATACTAGGTACCTGGGACCCACAACAAGCTAGTGCTTAGCGGTTATTTTCCCATTTCTTATGATCATTAGATACATTATGCATACCATCGAAAAATGATATGTTTTTATGGAAAATTCAGTAGAATTTTCATTCTATTTTAAAAGTGTTGATTCTTTAAAGTAGCCTACATGAAAACTGTTTTTATTTAAGGTTGCATCTTATTAAAATTCTTAATAGCATCTCATGTTTATGAAAACATGATAGATTTTCGTCATTGAATGGTTATCACATAGAATCATTTAGTGGTGGCATCCTACTTGGTTTTTTCTCACACCATAGTTACAACTTTGGGTGTAAGTTAACTTGGTAAATTTTTTCATAGGTTTGGGTACAACTTTTTGTGCCAATGGTTCGGGTTTTAGAGGTCCTTCATTATACAGTGTTCTGGAGATAGCTTGAGGGCGATGCCTATTTCCATGAGGAGGTTCTTGGGATATCCATTTTTGGTTTTCTTCATCTGTTATAGACTTCGAGAATTGTTTTAAATTATGTAATTCAATTACGATTTTTTTGTAAAAGATGGTTTGTTTTGAAAAACCCAGATTTGTTATATTGGATTTGTTTGTTGTTTTGTGTTTATAAACATAGGTAAATCATTCCCAAATTCAATTTTTTGATACTCAAGACCTTTTTACAGCCTGTGGGGATTGGGAAAGCCCTTCTGGCCTTGTCCCAAACTATGTCAGGTGATGATTTTGATGGCGACCAGATTCTGTTCATGACAAAATGGTATCTGAGGAGGTTTGATCTCTTTGGGTCATGTTATTTGGGGAAGAGCTGAGATAGTCTAGAGTTATGATTTTCAAGGCTTTACATTCCTATTATAAGTAGGGTGCCTGGCCATCACACCTTGTGACATGATTCACGTCGCCATGAGAATTCTGGTTTTATCTGTGTCCTTTGGTTTTCATGGTTTGATAAGGATTTGGGGAAATGAAAAGAGAGTTGGGATAATGGTCTCGATGAGCATTCATGGCATGGAAATCCACGTGGATCCATGGAATTTTCATAGAGAACTCACCCTGATGGTGAAGTGATTAGCATATGACTTCTAACCGTATGTCCAAGTCACCAACCAAAACTAGTTTCCTCTCGCATTGTCTCATGTCTCTTCGTGTTCGAATCGTGGATGTTTGAATTTAAATAAAAAAATTACTTGGTTTTAAGAAGTGTAATGTTCACGTGAAATGATTTTCTAACAAACAGGGAGTGAATTGATATCTAAAATGGTAGAACTAAATTTTTAGAATTTTTTTGAAATGGAAAATGGTGTGTTTACACCTCTTTTTAAATAAGGAACGATATTAATGTTGGTTTTGAAAAAGTTTTTACAATAGAGTTCTCTAAACTATTTAAAGGTGTTTTAATGGGATGAAATGTTTTGGAGGTCATGTGTGGAGTTTGGAAATGGAGTTTTATTTGGTAACTAGAGATCCTTTGAATTTTTTTATGAAATTTTGGAATCTTGTTTTAAAATGAGAATAGATGAGTTCCTAATTTACTAAAAATTTATGAAATAGAGTTTGTCCTGAAATTAGAAGTGTTTTGAAATGAGATTAATGTTTTTGAAATTAATGTGTATGACTTGAAAGTGAGTTATTATTTGAATGATTGGGAATTTAAATAATATTTTTGTAAGATGTAAATTGGGATTTTGATTTTGTGGTAAGCGGTCTTGAGAAAAAGTAATATTGGTTGACTATTTTGGTTTTGAAAAGTGGAAAGAATTTTTTCAACATTTGGTTATATCCATTGGAGACTACAAGTAGGGGAAAACATGAGATGATGGATGGAATAACTGGATGAGTGATGGGATGGATATGAGTAGGGTGCCTATTGTGTCACAGAAACATTCATTTTTGAGGCCTATAGGGTACCATTGGTGGATACATTAACCGCTAAACCATTTTTTCTCATAGAGATAAATTTTAAGGAAAACATGATATCTTGATTACCGGTTTAGGATGGCGTGTCTTATTTGTTTTTGTAAATGTGTATGTTGTCAGATGTTTTGAGTCCAAGAACCCCTCTTTTTTGAACAATGTTTTGGGTTTGTGTTTGGTAGGTAAGTTGGGTTGCAGGGTTGGTTAGTGGCCTCTTCTGAGAAAAGATTGGGAGGCCCTTCTGGTGGCTCCCCTCATGTGTTCAGTTCTGATTAGTGATATTTTTTTGACCAATGGACCAACTTTGTTGGGTCCTTGGGTTCTCTCATTGTATTGGGTACGCCCCCATAATGACTTAATTCCAAAAATAAGTGTAGCTTAGATTGCTTCTCCATTGTAAATTTCCTTATTTGATCAAAATAAGGAGTATTTTTCTCAAGATTTAGAGGTGGAGTATACACCATTTCCTTTCCTGGTTTTATAGATCCTCCTATAGTAAGATAGTGCTTATGGAAGGTTGAAATATACCTTAGTTTCTTATGTTACCTGATTCATTAAAGGTGAAGGTATTTTTGGGTTTTTAGTGTGGATGGTGTCTAATAGGGCCTCTAGGTCCTTCATAGTCTCTTAAAAGCAGGGGTTCATGTTAAACCACAATCTAAGGAAATCTGGTCATGGGAGGCTGTTATAGACACTTGTTGGAATTGTGTGTTTTTTGGGGACTTGGAATATGGTCCCTTCCATGTATTGTTTATATCTTTCACAAGGGTAATGTTCGGTGTCACCATGTGATGTCATGTTCTTGTTTGACTAAAAAAGTGAAGGTTGATCAATATTTTGAGAGTCTCAGTTTTGTTAGAAGAATGTCACCTTTTAAGAGATCTAGACATCCTTTGTTTTAAATAAGGTGTTTCTATATATCCTTTCCTCTTTCCATTTCTCATGTAAATAAAGAAGGGGTGATGTGTGCGCATCTTCAAAGCACTTATTTTAGTGAAATGTCGTTTTAGGTTAAAGTGAGTTTGGAATGTGTTATGTCTTGGTGAACCCATATTGAATCAGGGTATAATTTTCATGGAACCAAATGGAGAATTTCCATTCAGGGTGGGGGGGGGGGGTCCAAAACCTAACTGCAAGTCAGAAGATGCTTTAATCATTTGAGCTCCAGCAATAGCTCCCGGAGTGAAGCTGGTGGGCAGTCAGGGGAAATATCAGGGTCATTCAAAACGTTGGTCAATGTCCTTTACTAATTATAAATGATGGTAAATTTTTAAACATCAAGTGTTTTTATCTTGCTTATGTTGTTCCCATTCTATTGAAATAGGTGGAGGGACTCATGCCCTTGTTATCTCCCAATGTAATTCGTTCCCTCTTTGGTTTCCATTGAGTATTTAGAGAAAGATTTGAAATTTGGATAGAAAGTTTTAGTGCACAGTTTCTACATGGTTAGTAGAAATTATGAACTATAAAACCATATAGATAGAAGGATTCATGTGGTTAGCGCACAATTTCCTAAACCGTGAAAACTAACCATGTGGCTGCTCCAAATCATTAAAATTTTCAGTCTTCTTGTGTCGACCCATGATGGTCGGTTAAGATGGATGGTTCTTTTTGTGGGTAGACCCATTATGAGTCTTATGTATGTTATTTTGGAAATGGATAGTGGAATTATATCCATTTTACTAGGGAACCTGTTCGGGCCTCCCCTGTTAGTGTCTTTATTCTATCACGGGAAAATTTAAGTTTCCTCTTATGGTGGGGAGCCCATTTTTGTATCCCCATACTAGTAACTAAGATTTTTCCATGGTCTTGTCTTAGAGGTAGGTAATCTCGTTCAAATATATATAACTAAAAACATATTTCTTCGGTAAATTTTGGGATTAGAGAGCTCCCAATGGTTTAGTTAAAGGAAGGAAAGAGTAAACTTGTTCTTTGTTGTTGTTCGTTTGAGTAAATTGCTTGAGTCTAATTTGGATAGTGTTTGAGGAATTTTCTTTTGGGATAATGTCTAGAAGTTCTTTATTATTTTAGGAAAGTGGTGTTAGTTCTGGTTTGTGAGATTATTCCTTCCTTAATTGATCATTGGATGTGTTTTTTCTTTTCGGGGGGGACAAAACTTGGCAAATGAGTACATCTTGGTTTATCAGTTGGGTTCCGTTTTTTGCTTTTGGCCTTGCTGTGGCTTTCCATGGGCAAAAAGATTTATGGTGGAGAGAATTGTCACATCCATGAATTTTTTAAAGTTATTTTTTTTAATTTACATTATTTCATTATTTTGGGGGTTTCTCATACATTTTTGGAACAAAGGGTGAGTTTTCAGGATTTAGACCAAACCGTGAGCCCATTTCCAGATTTAAAAACCAATTTTTCTTCTTTTATAACTCTTTTATTTTTAAACATTTTAAAACCATTACACTTCAAAATTGGCATCCCCTAGTATATTAAAACCACTATATCAATTTGGACCTCATAAGAATCGATAATCATGATGGATATGGGTATTTATTAGGGTATTGGGCCAGCCTGAAAGCCCATTTCTTGCTTTATATTTTTTTATTAATTCTTTTATATATCATTCAAATTTTAAGGTTTTTCATAGATTCTAACTCTCACCCAAGACCACATATCCATTGTGAACCCCATGCTCTCTTACCCCTCTTTGGAGATCATATTTACCATGAATTAGGGAGAAACTTCTCTAGATTTCCCAAATCATTCAGATATGAAGAGGTAAATTGTTTTTTCATAACTCCTTCAATTTTTACTCCTTTTCCCCCATTCCTATTTCTACATGGCATCATCAGAAGTATCAAAATCTTAGATGCATTTTTGGATGTTTGGAAATTCATGTACTGGTGTATTTGGGTATTTTTATTCAAGATATCTCAAGTAAGTGTGTTTACTCACATGTTCCTCCCATTTCCTTAGGATTTCATCCATTTTTCTTGAGGTTATAAAATTTCCAATAGTTAGGGTTATTACCTTGAGTTTAACAATGAGTCTTTTGGGTGAAATATTGTGGATCAGTGCTTTATTTAACTTCCTTGGTGTTCGTCGGTAGTGTGGTTGATGTTTTACACCATGATTTAGAGTTTTGGAAAAAATGGTAGGTGGTTCCATGTTTAAACATCCGAATGTGAGTTAGAGTTGCTTCATTCTTATTTCTATCATGCTCCAATTACATTATTATTGGTTCAGGAACTATTTTTGGTAGTATTGATTAAGCATTTAGTTTCATAGTTTCACATTTTTTTTGAAAATGTCTGTTTTCCATGTGTATCTTTTGTTGTGTCATTTGAGGTAATTTGTTAACATTATAAAGTGGTTTAATTGATGTTTCTTGGGCTGGAAAATCTATTTTGGATTGGAATTGGGGTGATTTGGGCCTTGAAAATAGGTTTTGAAATGGGTTTTGTGTGAAAAACCTGGTTATACCCCTTGGGATAGTTTTATGAAAATTTTAAATGATTTATTGAGTTAAATAATGTGGGAAAAGAAAGTACATGTACTGTTTTGGTTAGTGTGTTCACCTAAGATGTATTTTTGAAAGGTAGAGTGGTGATTTATGATTTTAAACATTTTTAGAATGTTTTATAAATTGCTTAAGTGTTTTATTAAATTTAGTGAAGGGTGAAAAAAAAATTTTGGGCTGTTTTTTGTGAGTATGATGTGAGAAATGATTTTGTTTCGTGAAACGAGTACTATGTGATATGTTTGTGGTCTGTTTTCTATATGTGTGACTTGTAATTAGTATTTTCTTTTGAATTTTTTTTCAGGGCTTGTGGAACTTTTTTGAGCACAAGAGGGAAAATCTGGTTATCTAGGTGGGTGGATGTGTACTAGTATGCCAGGGATCCCATGGGGTTTGGCCGTAGTTTTATATAGAAAGTTTGATGATGAGAACACTAACTAAACAATGATGATGATGATGATGATGATTATGATGATTATGTTGTTGTTGTTGGGTGACCACTATGTTATGGGTATGATCACTACTAGTGGCTCATGTGCAGAAGAAAAAATATTTGTATGATTACTTTCACTGAGATATGAGGTACCCAGGACCCACAATGAACTTGTGGCTAGGGGTTATTTTCCCGTTGCCTGTTCTCATTAGATTCATTATGTTTATCTTCAGAATACAATATTTTTTGATGGATAATTAAGTAGATTTGGAATTATATTTTAAAATAGTTATTTCTTTCAGGTAGCCCACTTGGAAACTGTTTTTATTTAATGTTGCATCTCTTTAAAATTGTTAATTTCATCTCATTTTTGTTAAAAAGTGAAAGATTTTCTTATTTGAATGTTTATCACAGAGAATCCTTTAGTGGTGGCATCCTACTGTGATTTGGATGACATCTTACATACTCCTTTGGATGTAAGTATACTTGGTTATTTTCGTCATAGGTTTGGGTACATCTTTTTGTGCCAATGGTTCATGTTTTTAGAAGTCCGTTGTGATGAAATGCTGTGGATATGGCTTGAGGGTGGTGCCTCTTGAAATGAGAATGTTCATGGGCTGTCCATTATTCATTTCTTCATTTTTATTGTCTTTGAGAATTATTTTAAATTATCCAATTGAATTCTTAATTTCTTTTGTAAAAGATTGTTTGTTTTAAAAAAACCAAATTTGTTATATTGGAATTATTTATTGTTTTAGGTTTATAAACTTGGGTAAAACATTCTAAAATTCCATTTTGTGATACCTTGGAACTTGTGCCAGCCCATGGGGATCAGTAATGCCCTTAGATCCTTTCTGCGGACCGTGTCGGGTGTCAGTTTTGATGGAGACAAGATTCGGTTCGTGATAGGGTCTTCCTTCTTGATATGTTGAGAAAATTTCAACTACTTGAAGAGAAAAGATGGTTTCCTTTAAAATTAATCCCATGTTGATTTTAGTGGTATGAATTAATCATAGATGTCACAAATAATGGGTGATCATAAGATCTTGTAGATGTCCTATAAAATAATTCCAAATTCAATGTATTCCAGATGGAAAGTGTTTGGTTGAGGGATCTACAACCTCCACAACCTAAGGATGATGTATGAATTTTTATATACATATTTTTGGGCCACCCAAATTGATTTATAGGTTCGTAATTATTACATATGAGTCTTAAATTATGCATAGGTTTAACGTACATAATATACCCACATCCACATGGTCTTAGCTCCCATTCTAGAATGAAGTCCCAATCCCCCTTCCATAATTTTGATTGATTAGTGTTGGAATCTTGGAAGATTTACTAGTAGTATTGAGGTCCTAATTCATGGGTGTTAGGCTTCATATCTGGTGAACAAAAGTTGTGGTACATGAATAATACAGTAGGAAATGATCCCCAATTGTTTAATCTTCCTTTAGAAGAGATTTTGCTTGTTGGAATGTTGGTGTACTCAATGAACTTAGAATTAAAGAAATAAATTTTCATCTTTGAGATGAATACATATCTCAAAATACCATGCTCATATAGTGTAATTTTTTCACTTTTTAGGTCTTCACATTGGCGCTTCATCAAGTAATTTACTAAGTTTATAAGGTTGGGGTCACACATGTCATAATAATTTGGTCCTATGGTTTTGAGAATTTATGCAATACATGTAGTAGCTTGTTCATCAGAATCCCTCTGAGAGAAAATTTTTGAAACCTATAAGAAAACAATGAAGATTTCATTAAATTATTGGGTTTTAACCCATAAGAAAGGAGAACTTGGTGAAGAAAGGGACCTCACACAGGTCACTCACCTAAGTGAGCAAATGTTGTTAACCTATACAAGTGACCTCATGTGGGTCACTCTACCAAGTGACATTATGTAGGTCACTCACTGATGTGACATCATGTAGATCACTCACCCAAATGACCTTATGAGGTCACTCACCAAGGTATTAATGTTACACTTATAATGAGTAACGCAGGTGAGTATCGTGGATGACCATCATGAATGAGTAGCACATAGAGAGTATTTGTGAAACATAACAAGGTCCACACTGTGAAAATGGGAGACCCTATATATAGATGTGGTTGACCTATGCAGATGGCCAACCTGGTTGACTCGCATGGATGACCTGTGTGGTTGACTTGCATAGATGAACTGGGAAGATGACATGTGCGACCCACCTTTACACTTGGCATATGCACTATATTATACATCTCCCATTTTGTATGAAGATAATCTGGTTGTGTTCTTTAAACATGAAAGTGGATATACCCAAATACATGAGGTCCAATAGGTAAATATTCCATCAATATCTTTTTACCCTCTTCCTTAGGATCATAACCTCTTCTTACTGTTGAGTACAATCCAAAGGGGGGGGGGATTTTTTGACACATCATTTTTTACATGGGGATGAAATTAATTAGTAGAAAATACCTAAAAGTGGTAAATGAGAGAATTATAGTTAAGGAACTCACACATGTCAACCTGCACACACACACTACCTAGGAAACCTACTAGCAGCAGCCACACCTGTCTGAGACACCTACTCAATGGGCTAACATAGATGACCTCCTTCACATAGTTTCCCTAGTTTTCCTATTAATAGGACCCTTGGGCTCTAAATTGGACATTAATAAATAAAAAATAGGATTATTAAAGCTTTACTTGACTAAGTCTCTCACCCAATACTTTTAAACCCTCAGGTAGTGACATAAGAAAACAAATGGAGGGGAAATTTGTAGAAATCAATGGATTTTGGTCCCTTAGGTTTTATAATACCATTAAAATTGATATTAAATACCCCCAGTAAAAAACTAATAGGGAAAATGACCCTCCTATTTCTAAAAAAAATGATCACCAATCATCCAAAGACACTCAAGGAGACCCTTGGAGCCTAGAGAAAGGCCTCACCCAAGAGTTTTTGTCCAGGTTTCTCAACACCCAAAAGAACCTTCATCTCAACTAGGTCTACCTTGTGTGAGAAATTTCAATTTCTTCTAGGCTTGACCTACATTATTCACCTTCAACTTTACCAACCCTCACATATACAATCCACCTTCAGCTCACCTAGTCCTCATTTGCGTAAGCTATCTATTGAGACTTATTTCATAACAACCATCGTAGGGAACCACTTTCCATTGATCTACTTTATGATGGGGACCTATCCAAGTCCTCCTTGGAGGAATCCAAATATATTTGGTCAGTGTACATGACTCATCATCATGTACTCTTTATTATAAATTCCAATTATTAATGAGGTCCTAATATTAACCTAAATAATAAGGGGAATATTGAGTACGTTCTTGGTCATACATTCTTTTGGTGATGAGGATCCCAACCTTAGGTGTGTTGGAAGGTGGCCCCTTGGGCCAGGCGTCCATATGCGTGGCCCATAGGCCCACCCTCTTCCACTCTTCCATCCATCAAAATGATAGGAGGGTTGGATTTTCTCTATATAATACCTCATAGATTAAGCCCATAGTATTTCTTTAGAGGTATTCCCACCGAATTTCATAGCCTTAGAATTTTAAACTAGAAGATGAAAGAGATTGTGTGTTTTTTATATTGTCTACTTCCTCTTATTTTTCACATAGGGCATGACTCGTATGATACTAGAGGTTAGTGACGACCATGACACCAGTACAATCTAATACTTTTCTTGGGAGGATATTTTCTTTTTGAATATTCCCCAACATTCCCTATGGGCCTCCCATTATATATAATCCCCAAACATGTTTTTACAACATCAAAGGGACACATTACCAATGAGAAAACCCCTTGGACCTATTTATTTCCACTCATCCATGGTAGCGTTTACACCATGCCCTACCTAAAAGCACATAGGAAGTGAACATGTAACCCACATTGTGGAATAATTGATGGAAATTCCATACTTGACCTTAAAATGAGTGATTTTATAGAACATTATCTTGCCTTGACATGGGTCTCCTCTATAGGTGTAATCCCCAACCATAAAAACTACATGGGATTTAATTCTTGTCTAAAAGAGATACGTCAGAATCCTCCTTGTGGTTCAAGCTCAACACCCCTCTCAACCTTAATCTTTTGTAGGCTGTATTACAAGTAGGATCACATCCAACCATTGAGGATACATCTCTTTTATGTCATCTGGGAACGTTTAGTGTAATTACCACATGATCCCTTGACTGGGAACCTTTTTCCTAAATTTCCATACTGTGTGGCTTTAAAATACATGGTTTGGTCCTTGTCACATGACCTCAAAATGTATGATGCATCCAGCTATGTGGAATAGAACTATATAGGTACGAATTTTGTTCCCAAGGATATGTAGGAATCCCATCTCATGGGCCAAATCCTGACATCAAAACAACTCCCGTATTCCTAATTGACGATAACTTCTAGGGAAAACCACCATATGGATTAAGAACAACACCATTATATTAGACGATATACGAATCTATAATACATATAAAAAGGTTACCATTAATTGAGAACCTCAGATACATACATATATCTCCATCAATGAAGAACATCAGATATTGGAAGATTATTATAAAGTCGAAAAATGATAGCAATGTATTGTTCATGCAAGGGTGAACTGTTTCATATTTAGGACATAATAAAAGATTCATGAATATTTTTTAAATCTATAATAGTGTCCAAGAGTGTTGTATAATTCACCTCAAGAGGGTGTGATGATCCCAAAATCCTATCCTCTCAACTAATGTGAGTACCTAGGCATTTTTGGAGCCATTTTCCAATGACCAATTACCTTTGGAAGGCAGGTTCATGAAAAATTCCATATTGGGGAAACATTGGGTGTTTCTGGTAACATGAATAAAACACATTGGAAAACACTGAAAAATGATGTGGAAATATTTTTATGTGGTGAATAGTCATTCCACCACCACCAAAAAACTCCAATCACACCCCACGTGGTTTTCTAGGATGAATCATTATCTTCATAAGGAGACTATGATATATTATTTCTATTATACTAATGAACACAAGGAGTGTGTGGCATGATATTTTGTATTATTTTAAATGAAACATATGAATTTGGGAGTTAGTGGGATGATGTTCAAACATGGATAATTTCTAGACCAATAAACTGGAAGTGTTCCTAATATGTAAATTGAGTTGATTCCATAAAGAGTTGTGAAAGAAAAACCAACTCGGGTTATTAAAGATCTATAATGGACAAGAAAGATTCATTAGGATCCTGATTGATATGGAATTATTGTTGAAAATTATGGGGAATTAATTATCATATATTATGAACTTATGTCTTGTTAAGAGGAAGTTAAGTGATTTTATTCTATTAAATGGTTAATTTTTTTGAAATATAAGAGGGATTTCATGTACACTAAACATGTTTAGAACATTGTGGCTCTGCCTAAAGGGGTGATACCTATAGGGTTCATGTTGGTTTCTTATATAAAAACTGACATGGATGGTAATGTTTCTACCAAAAAATTTTATACAGTGGCTAATTTTTTTTAAAATTCATGGTATTTACTATGAATAAACATTTTCTCTATTTTTGATGATAATTTTAATTTTGATATTTATTTCCAATTAAGCTCATTATTATTTTGAGATATTTCAAATGGATGTTAAAAACACTTTCCTTAATATAAGTTTAGTCAAGTATGTATATATGATACATCCAAAAGGATTTGTTGTTTCAAATAAGTCTTCTTAAGGTTTAAAAGATGCAATAAAATAATTATGGATTGAAGAAAGATTATCAGAGTTGGAATATTCGGATTGGTGATGATATAAAATAATTTTCTTTAATTAACAAAAATAATAATTCTTGTTTATAAAAGTTCGAAATTTTGAGTGTTTTGGAATTTATTATATTGTAAATATATAATATAATCCTTATTATAAATGACATCCCATATTTATATTCTCTAAAGTAATGGTTTTTAATATTATTCCCAATGAAATAAATGTGGTAAGTTTCCTATATAGTAAGTATGAATATCTATTAAGATAGATCAAATAGATTACTTGAATTGAGTCAATACACATATATTGGTAATGTGATAAAATATCATATCATGGATAACTTTAAGAAGGGGTCGTTACTAGTACTTCCTAGTAAAAATAATTGGAAGAATAGAAATAAATAGAAATAAATATAAATTATGGATAGGATTTATAACACTCCCATATCACTAATATAATTAATATTATATAATTTGGGGTGTTATTTTTAATTTTTATGAGTTTTTATGTTTTTAGAGTGCTGTAGTTTTGATCTATATCTCACTGTGTTATTGCTTAGGGGCTTGTGGAATGATGGGTTGTTATTTTATAGTGATGGGTTTAATTTTGTATTTTTGAAATCTGAGAAAGTGTTAAAACCATGTTATAACATATGGGACATGTTTTTAGTGTTCTTGTGGGGAGGACCACTCCGTAACATATAGAATATATCAAAGAGGGACCCGAGAATGTAGGACCAATAAGAAACTCAGAGGAGATGAATTTCACTATGGAGATCAAGGATACACAATAGTGTCCTGAACATCATGACATTAATTTTTCCCAATCAATGTTTCTTATGTCGTGAATGAGAAGGATTCCCCATGGTGGGTTCACAGAGAAGGGTGTTGTGCTATAGTTGTATCCACTCTATTGTGAGGTATGTATTCATAGTTTTAGATTATGTGAAATTTATTTTCCCATATTATATTATTAATGGGTATGGATCTATCTTCCTTTAACTCTCATTTTTATGGATCATGCTAAAATATTAGTAGTTTCCCCATTCTTCCATTATAGTTCCTAGCTACATGTTCTTTAATTTCACGCAGTTTTTTGATGTTAGTTCATTTATTCCTCTTATTTTCTTTCCCTTTCTCCCTTCACATTGATTTTCTATTATCCATAAAATAGTAAAGTCCACAGGGGATGTAATTAAGGTTTATATTGTGTTATATTGTAGGATTTTTATGTTTAGGGTTTATGGAGGCCATTATATTTCTGAGTTTTACTTTTCCCCCTAGAAAACGATATCTTTCAAGTGGTTTCAACATGAATGAGGAAGGTGGTTTTGTGAAATTAGTTTATTTAGAAATTTCATTTAATTATTTAATTTATAAATTGATTATATTTTTATTTTATATTTCCCATCAGGGGTTTGTTAATGGTTTTAAGTGTTATCTATACTTTCCATAAAGTTTTTACTATATATTTTTTTTAATATTATGAATTGAAATGTAATGTAGCACAATAATTTTTTAAAATGAATATGATTTCATTCTCTAATGGTTTGTGGATAAATAAGGTTTTTAGCTCTATTTTGAGTTTAAAAATAGAGAACCATGTTTCAAGTGTTGTTTTTCACCAAAGTGTTGTCTATTTTTAAACTGCTCATAATAGATGAAAATGATGTTTTTAATGTGATGGATCCTTGATTGGGTTTGAAATGATGTTTTATGGTAAATTGGTTTTTCTTTCAAAGATTGATTTTATATTCCCATATAAAACATTATGAAATTATTTTCATGATAGCTATAAACCCGAATTATAATCCCATATTATTATGTTATGTGTATAAATGTCCCCCTTTTATGGGATGTAAATTTAATATAATTATGTGACGCATGTTGGTTAAGAAATGGGTTGTTTCATGAGAGGGAGTTGGAGGTGACATGAAATTTATTATTCATACACCTTGTTTTCTGTGTTGATAATTTTTATACATGAATACTCATATCCTCATTAACATGTCAGGGGAAACTGAGTTTCTAATTGAGGAATTTGGTTTACTCCATATTAATTTTGTTGAATCGATTAGTCTCTAGGAGCTAATCGCTATTAACTGATTAGAAAGTGAGAGCTTACCAATAGATTGATTGTATTGTGTAAATCTAGGACCCTCCCATGTTAGTATCATGCAATTTTTAAATGAAACTTACTCATTCACTTATGGTATTACATAGGATATTTCCACTATATGATTTTGTGTATGCCCTTATTCTCATTTGGTTTTTTATGGAACCAGTTTTCATTAAGATGTTTTTATTATGCCTCTTGATATGATGATTCCCATTTTATATTTTATTATATATTTTATAGTATGGTTTAATTTTCAGTCTATTTTTAAAAGATTATTTTCTAAAGAATTTTAAATAATTAAAAATGGTTTGGTTTTAAATTTTTTAACTTGGTAGTCCACCTTCTTGAGTGTTTTAAAGTGTTTTTTGTTTTAAATAGTGGATTTGACCTGTTGGTTTGAAGGGGTATTTTGAAAGAGATCCTTTTTATGGAAGGTTTTGATATATTTTATTGGGTTTAAAATTAGAGTTTTGATCCACGTGAGATCTATTTTCCAAATAGGTTTTACCTTATCATTTTGGAAAATGGGATAAATCATGTGATTGGTGTTTTGTATACTTCACATAGGAAAACTTATTTTCTAAATGATGTTAAAACAAATAATTATGAAATTTTCTATAAAATTAATTTCATACAATATTGTGTGAAATATTACTAGGCCTATTTAACTGACACCGCATATACACAATCTTGTGTGCATGTATGAAACTCTCATATTTTATATAGGTGACCAAGGTGTGGTCTCGAGTTGGGAATTTTTCAAGCAGTTTATGTATGATGTTATTGATGTGACGAGTGATTGTTGGTCTGTGGATATGTTTGATTAGTTTCTCGAGTTGTTTTACTTATTTTCTGGGAAATTTTTCCATTGAACAATTCATACAAATGTACATTGTTTTCTGATCCTCATCGTATTTGTTTTCTTCTGTATGCTATAAGATTGATAGCTGTTTATTATTTCATATATTACTGGTTGAGAGTAATCAATTTTATTGATCATGTTTCATATAGATAGTTGTCATTTATATGATATGTTTGATTTTTTTATTTCTTTTTATTTATTTATTTAATATGTGTGGTAGTTCAATGTAAGGATTCACCATTCCATAATCTTAATAGTTTCTATTTAATTATAATTTGTGGGTGAAATAATTCCCACTTGATTATATTTTATGACTTAGAACTGGTTTCAAGCCCATAGGGATCATGAATAACCTTTAGGCCATTTTTGAATTTTTTTGAGTACATATTTAGAGTTATCTCATTTTGTTTCATTAGAAAATAGTATCATAATACCCTCTTGTTATTTGAGAATGTCTTGCCAGTATAGAGACAAGCGATGTAAAGACTTATGAGGTAGGTCAGGAGTAGGTTCTTAATCACCACCTTTTATGATGAGACATAAGTTAACTTGGGTAGTTTGTAATTTTATTCATGACTGTGGATTTTGAATTTTATTATTTTTAAGGTATTTTGATCCCCATTAAGTTATATCAGATACATTGAGGGTTTCCGTGAGTTTTGGGATGAAATTAAGAAGGAAATAGATTCTCTTAGTTACCTCACACAGTTTATAAAATCATTTGGAGGTATGAACATGGTTCTAATTTATTTGGAGACTACTACAAAATAAATGATTAGTTGAAAACCCATTCATACAAATTAATTATAGATCTATATCCCTCCTGTATTTGTTTTTTGGAATTCATTTGATTTCTCATTACTCCTTAAGTGATTTTTACTTGTTAATGATATATCAAGCAGGGTTTTATGATGTTTTGATGTTGTTTATATTTTTGTTAAAAATATTGTATTTGGTATAAAAATAATTTCATGAAATGGTATGATTTTAAAGCCTATTTTTAGTGGTGAATTTGTAAAGAACTATTACTCTCTTGGGGTATTTTTTCCACATTTTCTAGTTTTAAAATGGGAATTTGAGTAATTGTTTTTAAAAGAAAGAATATTTTTTTTGAAATATTTTGAAATGGAATTGAATTTCATGAAAATTTGTTTAAAAAGGTAAATTAATGGAATGATTTGGTTTTTGAAATAGGGTGTTATGGTTTATTTTCAAAACATATTTTCCTATCATAATAAGTTCATAAGGTGATTGATTAAATCATAAAATTTTGATAATATTTTGAAATGAAAATGGATTTTATCTAAAAGTTTTGGATTCTATAGTATTAGAAATTTAATTTATTCTTATGAGATTTATATAATGAGTTTTATAGAGTTTGGTAAATTAAATATATTTTTTTAAAATTGTGAATTATTTTTATAAAATTAATTTTATAATCTTTTTTCAAATGAGGATTTTTTTATGGGAAAATGGAATTTCTGTAGTGTGATTACTTTATAAAATTAGTGTTTTCAGTTATAAGGAATGAGCACTTTGATTCATATCTTATGTTATTTAGATTATTAATCCTAGGAAGATCATGATATAAATTATAATGTATATCTCTAAGGTCAATCCTATTGATGTTTGGGTGTAACTTTATTGGTTGTTAGATCTTCCCAGAAATAGAATAGTTTAGTTGAGGTGAAATCATATATTCTTTTGGATTTATATAGGTTAAATCCATTATCGTATTTTTTATTAAGCATATAATTTTTCTTATGGTCTAGTCATTGATGATTTTATAATTATCATTTCATAGATATTTATCCCATTATAATACTATGGCTGATTGAGAGGGAGTCTTGGATGTAGTTGGAACATAGAAAATCATTTTTTTGGATTGATGGTCATTAGGTTTAAATTTAATTATGATTTTGCAGTCACTATTTATTAGTTCATTGTTTGGGTCTTACCTATGTTATTTTTTTGGATAGGTGTTGATAATTGTGGTAGTGTACATGCCTTATTGTATTATTATACCAATTTATGTTTGTATGTGATGACAGACATGTGGCGATACTTAAATTTTAAGTAATTTATTTTGGTAATCCTTGAGTATATGCTTGGGTGTAACACCCCTAGTCGGAGATCCATGAACCTTTATTTATATATTTTATGTATATATATTGACTAGGTAATGTTTCAAGAGGGTTTATGGTGTTTTGAAATGGGTTTTAGTCTTTTATAGTGGATCACGATTTGATCATGACTAGTAAAAACTGTGCACCCCATCCAGGAAACTATGTAGATTGTGGCAGGAGGGATGGAATCTTTGCACTGTTAGTGTATGATTTAGACCAACATTATAGATTTCCATGGGATAAAATGAAAGTCTATATAGAGGGTAAAAGAATAGATGAAACAAAATTTTTCTAACCATGCATAAAGAATATTGAGGGGTTATCTTAAGGCAGTATCATTGCATGATTGGAACATGGTCTTCCAAACCGCACAACCGAATAGTGCAACATAAATTCTTAGATACAATTTTTTTATCTAACTTATATTCAGTACAATTACTAATTTTTTCACCTAATATTTCATAATTCCAAACTCATTTTACTCCCAAGTCTAAAGATACATTACCCATAGATCTAGTAGAATGTTTTAGGTGATTCAAATACCATTAGAGATATGATTTCGTTGATAAGTCTTTAATCTTATCTTATTTTCTTAAATATCTTATCCTTCTCTCCCTATATATCTCTTATAATATTATAACTAATCCATTAGGGGATATATCAATGTTTTTACGGTATTCTTGATGACATATTGAGGAATACTTACTTTATCTAGTAAAGAAAAGGTGGACCATGATCAGATCTAGAGAATCATTGTTCATTTCATCATTTTCTCCAACTATTGTGAGGTAGGTAGATTATATTTTGAATAAACTTGATTAGAAATTGAAGGATCATCTTGAAATGAATGCTTTTCTTAAAATTATTTTGAAACAGTCATGTGATTCATTATGTAAACCTCTTTTGCAGTGGTTTTGAGAAATTGTGAAAATTGGATGGTTTTATGGACATTATTCATTGACTATAATTTTAAAATGGAAAATTTAAATTATGGGTTTGATATGATACATAGAAAATGGTTATTTAAATGTTTTAAAGAAAGAAGGATTTCATGTAAAATGGTTTGGAATATATTTTAAAACACATGGTTGGAATGAGATCATTTTCATTAGACGTGACCCTTTGGATGGGACATGTGCTATTGGGGAACCTACTATATGTTACCTTGTCATGACTTGGTAGATCGATGAGAGACAAGTCATGAGTGTGGAATTTTCAACAGGGAATTCATGTGTGGATGTGTGGAATCATGGTATGGGTATTCCAAATTATATGATAAATGTTTTAAAGGATTGTTTTATTGATTTTCATGGAAAACTATTTTTTATTTGATACAAATTGTTTTATCTATTTTAAATTTATTATCTGTAAATTGTGTTAAATGGTTCTTAACTTAATGTTATGAGTTATAAATTCATTGGGTAAATCGTACTAAGTTTTGAATCACCCATTTCATGGGAACTATTGTCCATTTGAAGATTTCATATATCTAGAAATATTTAAAAGCATGGTCTATTAGTTCAATAGTGATGTTTCTTGATACCCTAATAATTGATTGTTGAGTTGGATCTTGGATTAGGTTAGGAGTTGCTGGTTAGATGTATTTGGCATCATTGTTTTTTCTTGTATTTTGATTCCATTGCTTATGTCACTTTTTTCCCTCTTAAACTATGGTATGGTTGTTGGATTGGTTATGTTTTGAGTTGTATTTTTATAATCATTCATTATATATAGTTTTTTTTATTATATTCAAGTTGTTTAAAAGTTTATATTTCAAATGCGAAATCATCCCCCAAATGTCCTTGAGGCCCTTAGAATTTACTGCTTTCCTTTGGTGTCTTGGGGATGTCACCAAAGTCTAGTAACATAGAACTCACCTTAACATGCTAATTGGAGAGGGGAGTTATGCAATAATTGGCATCAAACCTGGACATTCCAAATATATTTTTGAGACAAATGGTGTCAATTTTTTTAATCCTTAGGTAACACTTGCGATTAGTCATGGATTTAGAAATTGTGTTAGTCATGATATGTTTGTCTTTTTCTTGGGATGGTATTAAGGCTATAAAATTTTTGAAACATGAAATTTTGATCAGAAAATGAATATCTATACTCTTTATTTTGAGCTTCATGTTACTCGGTAGTTTGGGAACATGAGTGTTTTATAACACAACTGGTGAGTTGTATCCTCATTATCATGGGTTTAGTTAATGAGAGTTGAATGACATGAATTGATAGTATGAATTACCACTAGACTAAATTATTTCTTATTGAGTTAATTATTTATGGAAATTGTAAAAAGTAATGATTTGTGAAAAATGTTGGAATTGTTTTCAAATAATGAGATTTTAAAAGTACTGGATGGTGGTATATTGAAAATAGTTAAAATGGTTTATTTTGAAAAAAAAAATACTATAAAACACTGTTGAAGTGGAAATTTGAAATATCCAAGCCTTTAGTTGATAGAGAGTGAGACTAAATTGTGTTTTTTTGGTCATAGAGAATGACATCAGGTAGACTCTGTAAGAACCAACTAGAAGAGTCTACTTGGAATGTGGTTTCACGTGAGCCACACATGAAAAGTAGTTGGTAAAAATTATTGTTCAGAATTTTAGAGGTGTGGATATAGGGAATATAATGTATGACCCAAGATAAATGGATCATTCTGTTGAATTAAAAAATCAGAATCCACCCCTATTTTAGGGTGATTTAGAGCATAAAAAAGAATATATGTTGATGAATATGAGTAATTTTATGTTTTATTTTCCTAACACACTAGCTAAGCTAAAACTAAAGTTCATAATATATATGATAGAAGATATATCATTCTAGTGGTAGGATTTATCAGTTCCGGATAAATAAGGAAATGTTATGTAATGGGAGGATTTTGAAGAATTGTTTAACAAAAAAATATATGCTCACACATTCAAAATTTTTAGAATAATATAATTCTTGTATTTGAGGTTGAAGAATCTCTCAATAATGGAGTTTGTGGATAAATTTATGAATATAATCCACTATACATTGGAATTTAAATCCATTGATTCTTTTAAGGAATATATTTTTTTAATTGGGATTAAGACTAGATATTTTTAAATGATTTTTTCCTTGGTATAATTGATTATATAGTATTGTTCAACAGAGATACGATTAAAGAAATATAAATATTGGAAAACATGGATGTAGGAAGAATGTTTACTCCCATGAGAATAAGTTGGAAGTACATTGATGGAAATAAGTAGAGGAGGGACACCTATTCTCAATGGTGTGGTATATCTTATAATAATACTATGGGATTGCTCTACTATCCTCTTCATCCCATGAGAATCCTCAATTTTTCAGTGTGGTTATTTTAAGCATATGAAGTGAGATTGTATGGCACCACCTAGTTAATGCCATAATTTTAAACATATATTACATATTCAAAACTATTTTTTAGTACTCCATGTTCAAGTGCTTTGGAGACATCTCTTGCCTCTCAGGCATCTTACACTTTGATAAGAGGAGTGCACCAGAATACCTCTCATCAGTTCAACCGATCAATACATGGTTATTCTAAGAGCATCATGAATCCTCAATATATGTAATCTAAATGGTGTAATAATGTTAAAAGTTCATTATGTAAGAAATTATATTGAGCTAAGAAAATAATCATGGATGATCAATAAATTCCCTCAATGATGATAGGTATGATTCTTTTTATTTATGCCCTTATGCAAGCTTTGTTTGATATGGGAATGTGCCACTCATTTATTGTTTATTATGTCGTTGATATGATGGGTTTACATGTTGAGTTGATGACTTTTTTTTGAAACACCAAACACCTTTAGGAAAATGAGAGTGTCGAGCCTTGAAATCAAAATCATTTAAATAATAACTAATATGATTGAGTTGTTATGGGATTTATATATGCAAGATATGGATGTCTATGAATTGATTTTGCGAGTGGATTGGATGATGAACTTTGAGGCCCATATCTATTTTTATACATAGTAGGTGATTTTAAAATATTCTGATGATATTAGACATCTTTTAAAAGGATATTGGTCAGTGGATGCAAGTAGAGAAGAACCTTTGGTATGGGTGGTTGGAAACATCTCTTACCAGTTAAGAACAATTTTTTAGCATCAATATATGAGATTGAGAAAATATATTATCCAACCATAGTGAACCAGTTCCGTGATGTTTTAATGTTCATTTCTTAGGGATTGCACACAAAAGAGAAGTGGATTTTTTGAATAGTATCCTATTAGGGATCAATCATATTTATCTTCCATATTATCATTTGACACAAACAGAATTGAGGGAATTGAATGATCATTTGGAAGAGTTATAAAGAAAAGTGTTTATACAATTGAGTTCAACTTTATGGGAAGCATTGGTTTATTTTGTGGAGAAGGTGTATGGAACTCTTAGTATTGGTGTAGAATATTTCAAACATAAATAAGTTATGATAAAGAATCTGTATCCTCTTACATTCATTAATGATCTATTAAATAAATTCAGTGGATCCCAATGGTTTTATAAAATTGACTTGCATTCAGGATGTCACCAACTGCTGGTTCAGAAGGAGGATATTTCAAAGATATATTTCAAAAGAACATATGACCATTATGGGGTTTTTATAGTTCATTTGGTATTAAGAATAATATAGATGTCTTATGAAATTGATGAATCAAATATTTTAAAGGTATGTAGATTAATTTTTTGTGGTTTTTTTAGATGAAATACGGGTTTTTTCTATGATTTAGGTGGATCATGAAAAACACTTGGCTATAGTGCTGGGTATCTTTTGGGAGTATCTTCTATATAGAAATTAATAAATGTGTGATTTATTTATATAATAGATATGTTTCATTGGACATTCCATTTCTGAAAAAAAAATTTTCATAGATCATGAAATGATAGAATTTGTTATCTTTTGGAAACCATTGAAGAATGTATTTGAGATCCATAATTTCCTTATATTAGTAAGATATTACAGATTTTTGTATGTGAAATTTCAAATTTGGAATCACTAATGAAATATTTGATGAGGAAATGGGTTACTTTATAATGGAATGATGAATTTCATATATCCTTCAAAGAGAATATGGTTAGAATTACATCAAAACATGTTCTCACATTTCCAGAGAGTGGATAGAGATACATAGTCTCTATGATGCATGAAAACATGGGTTGGATTTTTTCTTATACAGGGAGATTGTGTTGTTTCTTGTGAATCACAACAGTTAAAGTTTCCTGAGAATATCTACCAACACATGATTCAGAAATATCTACAGTAGTATATGTTTTTAATACTCAGAATCATTATCTTTTTTTTTGAGAAATTTATGGTTTTTATAGATCATAAGAGTTTGAAACACATATTTTGAAAATTATATTTTAATCTAAGGAAAATATATTCCAATGAATACCTTCAAATGATTTACATAAACTTCATGTATACAATAAGTAAAGGCAATTAGGTGGTGGATTCATCAAGAAGAAATCCGTATAATTTTTTGGATAAAGAATATTTTAATTTTTGGCAGCTGATGTAGTCATATAATATATGAATCTAGATTATACTAACCAGGTTGATGTTATAGTTTTCAATCTAGTTTCGTTTGTTCCAAATTTGGGTCAGTATGTGAAAGAGGCATAAATATCCAATCCGGAATGTGTTACCATGAGCTCAGAAACCAATGGCGGGGAGACCATTTAGTGATGGAAGTTGGATGGGAGTTTGGTTTTTAGGTTTGGATATCAGATCAAGGTACATTAGGCCTATTAGGATCTGATTCATAATGTATAAAACCATTAGAAATGGGATGTTCATCAATGAATATAGAATATGTACATAGAAATTGATGTGATGTTTTGGTGGGTTGGAATAAAAATAGAATGGGAAGAATATGTTTTGAGATGCCTCATCTATTAGCAAGTCAAGGTGAAATGCCAATGACCAATGGGCATGTAGTAGTCTTTACCAATTACCATGTGGAATTGGGAGAAAATAACTATGGATTTTTTGGAATATTTACCAATAATGGTGAGTAAACACAATTCCATATTGGAAATTGTAGATTGGGTCATGAATTTGTATTATTTTATCCCTATTCATGAATGCCATATTGTAGAGGACTTATCAAAAATCTAAATATGAGAAGTTGTAAAGTGCATGTCATTTCATTATCGGTTGTATCTGACCAAGTCCCCAAGTTTATGTCTCATTTTTTTTTGAAATCATTACAATAATCCCTTGGTACTCAGTCAACTATAAGCATGGTGTATCATCCTCAAATGCATGGAAAATCTGAAAGGATTATCAAATTGTTGGAGGACATTATTATGTATTGTGAAATGGATGATGGTGGATCATGGGAGGAGCACATACTGTAAGTGGAGATCTCATAAAAAAATAACTATCAATCCTATATGTATATATATGGATCCTTTTGAATCATTGTATGGGAATAATTTTTGTTCTCCAATTTTTTGGGTGAAAAAAGGTGAGACTTCACTAGATGAACCTATCTAAGAATAATAGATAACCAAGAAGACTCAGTTGATCAAAAAGAGGATTTAGAAAGATCATAGTCATCAAAAATCATATGTAGGTCATCATCGATGACCGTTATCATTTTAGGTGAGTGATCATCTATTCTGGAGATTCTTTCAAGGATTGGGAATCTTCATTTTCGTTAGAAGGAAAAATTTTATCCTCAACACACAATCCCTTTTGAGATACTTGAATGGGTTAGTGAGGCTTCATATAAGTTGGATTTTCCACCCAGGTTCAGTTCATTGAATAACAATTTTCATGTATCTCAATTTAAGATGTATCAATATAATCTTGACCATGTGATACTATGAGATCACATTGACCAAGATCCTAATTCTACGCTGATTCATTTGCCGATACGAATTGTAGATATACAAGGGAAATTATTTCATGGGAAAAGAATCATTTCAGTGAGATTTTTATAAAAATAGTTCTAGATTCAAAAAGAAACATCTGATCGTGAAAAGAAAATGTTGGAGTAGTATACCAAACTATTCTAGGACTACTCTAGTTTTCTACTTACAAGGGATGAAAAGACCAATGGTGGGGAGAATTTAGCACCCCCAGTTTGAGTTTCTTGACCCTTTATTTATGTACTTTATGTCTATATATATATATTGACCAGGTTATGTTTTTAGAGGTTTGAAGTAGTTTTGGAATTCTTTTTGTCTTTTTTGGAGGTTTACAGGTTGAAAACAACAAGTAAAAACTATGAATCCCATCTAGGAAATTGAGTGTCTTGTTGCAAAAGGGGCAATAGCTCTGCACAGTTAGCATACATTTTGGAAAAACCATGTGTATTTCTTTATAAAATCATGCATGTCTAGATATAATAAAAAAGCATGGTTGGTGAATGGTTTATATAACAGTGAATGTCAACTGTGTTAGGGGTTTTCATAAAAAAGTAACAATGTACATTTTGTGCATGGTCTTCTATATCATGCATCTTAACCATTTGGAATACAATTACAAATTTGAAATTTTTGAATCTAATTAAGATTAATCCTCATGAAAGTTTTTTATTTCATAATCTTTTATAATCCCATTCTTTTTTTTCACCAGGGAATTAGAGATGTTCTCCCTCGACCTAAAAGAAAGTTTTAGGCTATTAAAGGCATATTGGAGATCCAAATTCTATAATAAGTCTATATAGTTGGCCATTATTCTTAGATCTCTTCTCCATCTCTCTCTTGAAACCTTAGATCTAATCCACCAGGAAGGATCCATGTACTATTATAGAATTTTTTATGGGATCTTAATGAATCTTTATTGGATCTAGGGAATGAAATCTGATTCGTGATCATATTAGAGAATCATTATGTTGTTCTTCAATTTCACAAACTGTTTTTGGCTAGTGTATTATCTCTCAGCTCTAATTTATTATAAATTGAAGGCTTAGATTGAATGAATATTTTTCTTGAACGAATTGGGAAACCCTCATGTGATTCTTGAGGGGAACCTATTTAGTGATGGTTTTGAGAAATTGTGGAAATTGTATGGTTTTGTAGAAAGTTTTCTTTGATGATAATTTTATAATGGTGATGTTAAAATTATGGTTTTTATTTGAATGATGGATAATAGTTTTTGAAATAATTTAAAAGAATAATTTCTTTAGGTGAAATAGGCTAGAATAAATTTTTTCATACATGGCTGGTGTGAGTTCATTTTCATTATACATTACCCTATGGAAGGGTAATGTGCCAATGTGTAACCTAGTATTAATTACCTTATGATGACATCGTAGATCAATGAGAGACCACCCATGAGAATGGAACTATCACCTAGGAATGCATGTGTGGATTTTTGTTATCATGGAATGGGTATTCCAAATGATATGACAAATTTCTTAAAGGCTTGTTCTGTTGATTTCCCTGGGAAAATTTTCTGAATTAAATTCAAATTGTTTTAACTATTTTAAAAAAATTCTTTAAATTGTTCTTTTCAGTTCTTATCATAGTGTCATAAGTTAGGGAGTAATTGGGGAAATAATACTGGGTTTATACTCACCCCATAATTGGGAACTATTTTTCATTTGCATATGCATTTATCAAGACATAGGCAATAGTAAGGTATCTCTGTTCTTTAGGGATGATTATTTATTAAATGGGTGTGTCTTGTTGAGTTGGATCTTGAAGTAGGTTGGATATTTTTTGATGGATGCCTTTGATGTCTTTCGGTTTGGTTGTACTTTAATTCTATTGGTTCTATCACTTAGTTTCTGCTTTTAATCTAATATTTTTGTTGCCTTGGGTTATGTTTTGAGTTTTATTTTTGTACTCATTCATCCTATATAGGTATATATATTATAGTATTATAGTTTTTATGTTTTTGTTTCAAAGGGAAAATAATCCCCCAAATTCCTTGAGGCCCTCGGAATTTACATCCAATAATTGGTGTTTTGGGTATGTAACCTAATGCTAGTAACACCCACTACCCCTTCCCAAGACAATAGGTGAGGAGAAGGATGTCACATTGGGTAATTAAGAAGGCTGTTATACTAGTATATATTTTCCTCTAAATGATACCCGTTTTTATTTTTTTTATTGAGTATTTTATCAGTTTCACCATTAGAGATGTTTTATAAACAATGTCTCGTGCTTCTCTTCATTTAACATAATGAATTGAGGATAGATCCCATGATGTTTTATATGACAAACCTACTCTTTATTACACATTTAAACATGATTTACTACATAAAATTACGCTTAATAAAACCAAATGTATCAAGAGTTCTATTGTTTTTGTGGATTAGTAACATTACATGAAAACATAAGACATAAACTACAACATCTTTATTGAAAACATATTTTACATGCCCACAACATTTCATCATATATAGCTTTGCATGGGATAACTCGAGGACATACAAAAGAAAAGTGTGAACTATAAAGACCAATAAGAGAGTAAAAAGGTATAAAATGAAGAATACAATATATGTTATGCAATAGGAAAATCAATAAAACACAAGTGAAACATGAACATAAAGGCATGATATAACATGATTATCATAACATGGAAATGTGGAAACAAATTAATACACTAAATCATAAACATAAAAGAATCAGGTAACCCTAACTGAACATGGTGAAAAAATTTCCTAAAAGGAATAAGGTAAACCCCTATCCAAACCAGACGTATCATTGTAGTAAACATTACCCATTGCATTGAAGCGCTACCAGGGCACACCCTTCATGAACAGTTTAATCCCATGATTAAGTGGGCCATATAGATCATATAACATGGAATAATTCAACATCATCATTTTTTATAAGATAATGTAACGTGGAATAAATATAATAATGTTTATAATCAATAAGTATTTGTTCATAAAGGTGAATACCATTGATAGAGAAATAGGCATGGTATTCACTAGATGATGATTTTGGCATGGAAAATCATGGTGCAATTTCAGTAGCATAAAAACATCACATTGGGATTCATAAAATGGGTTGATGAGAGATAAATGGGTGTATCATCATTTAGACATGAAATCGGTAGTAATTGGATCATGTATCATAATATCACAACATATGAAATAGGATTTTAGATGCATAATACAAGATAAATGCTTAAATGGAGACGAGGAGAGAGAAATCCCTTACGGAATTTCGGCATGGTAACAGGTGTATATGTGAAGGATTAATGAGATAGAAAGAGGTATATCATCATTAAAACATAATAAGGGAAGTATGGGGGAGGTTTGAAAAAATACCACTTGATTTTAATTAAAAAATAAAAGGTTATAAACATATAAGGAAACTTGGTCAAAATGAGAAACAAAGGAAAGTGAGGATCCCTTACTTGGAAATGTGATCCCAAAGGCTAGGGAGTGTCTTCTTGGTAGCTTGGGGATGCCTTAGGAAGATTATAGGTAGTTTATATAAGACTGAGGGTGATATTTATGGATTTTTAGTGAAGGGTAATGGGTTCATGGGTGGGGTTATATAGGAAAGTTGGGGGGATTCATTATTATTTTTGGTTTTGGACCCTACACACCAAAATATTCAAAACCACAAAAAAACCATGGTTTTAGCCCATGGTTTCTAGAAAAGTGGAGTGAAAAATGTTTTTATATAAGTACAAGGTCCTAAGACATTAAAATATTATCCTTTTTATGTGGAGGTGAGTCGCACCCCCATGGAAATGAATTTAAAATCTTTAAATATATTATACATTTTGGAGGATTATCTATGGCATTATAAATTAAGTGAAAAAAATATAAAATTACATTAATTTAAAGTTAAAACATTTATTTGGTATTATATACCATTTATGGTATTTATCACATCACTATTGGGTCATTATGATGTCCTAAAACACACTATATATTTATATATTATTTAATTTTTACCCAAAAATTTGACTGTCTTAGAAAATTTGAAAAATTAACCATTGTATAATTTTGACATACTAATTTAAAAAATAATATCCATTTTATCAATGTAATTTTTTAAATATGTAAATTTTCACTTTTAAAATGGGAACCAACATTTATTGAAAATTTAGGGGTTTTGAAAAAATATTTTTTAAAACTTAATTGAAATTACACATGAATTCATAAGATTATATACGAATTTATTATTAATAAAAGTAATTAGATAAAAATATATTATTAAAATATTAATTATTTCAAAAATTAATTAATTCCTTAAAACAAATTCTTTAATAAAATATAATACACTTTTTGTTTTATCGTATGAAAATATAACTCTTATCAAACTGATTTCTTAATCATTTATAGATATGGAATTTATATAATCAAAATTTATATGAATTTATTATATATTATTATTAATTAAAACCTTAATATATATTTTTAAAAAGTACCATTTTTACCCAAAAAATCAATTTATCAAATTCATCATTTTTTTAAGAAAGGCTTTTCTAATTAAAGAATTGGTGGAATAAGAATTTTATTTATAAAAAGGAATTTCACAATAAGTAACTAATAAATTGTTAAATAACCCCTTATAACACCAGTATAATACCTAAGGGCTTGGTGTGTGATGGTGACAGGGTCTTAAGGAATCCCAGATTACATCGCTTGGGTAGTAATATCTATTAACTTGACCTTCTCCGGTAGCAAATTACATTCAAGAATTAAATGTTAAAGATCCACTTGGGCTTGGTCAAGAGAAAAGACCATTGAATCTACCTACATTCCAATCTCTAAGAAATGAACTTTGTATGATTTGAGTCTACTAGATGATTCTATAATATCCTTGGTCTATGTGGAAAATATTTGGTAAAACCTTATATTTATATTAGATTTGTGATCCCTGTTCAATGGCTACATTATCATCATTAATGATACATAACGTTCATTGAAACCCAATAATAAAAATAAAAATTGCACATTTTTTTCTATATCCATAATACATTAAAATAAATGGAATTTTATTCATAAATTATCAGGTCATTAAATTTATTTTTTTTAAGAATTTTCTTGATTGGTATACATTTTCCATCCATTTTTTATGGTATTTTAATTGATTGGTTAACAGTAATTGTTCACGTTGGGTATTTAGATGTATTTCACTATATTTTGGGATTTTGAACAAGTCACATGGATGATTGGTTTGAATTGATTGATGATAATTGTTCATACTAATTTATTTTTAAGAAATTGTTTGATTATGGGGATATTATTTTCTTAACGGTGTTTATTTTTTATCTCAAAATTTTAGATGAATTCCAAATGTTGACTTGTTTTATGTATACCTAATCAGTGAGATTCATGTACTATGAGTTTTTCCTGATTTATACTCAGATATATTTGATGGTAATAATATTTAGTTTCTTTGATTTGGAGATATGTGTGTTGTTCAATACTCTTTTCTCACCAAAAACCATTAATTTTTTCCTAACCTTGCAACCATTTTTGTTGAGTGTTGAGGTTTTTATTCTATATTATTTCATCTTTTAACTATGATTGAGGGTAGAATTTGGCATGGCGGGGAGAATTTTTACTCCCCCATATCAAAAAGGTATTTAATAATATATAACATTGTGGGGTTATTTTGAATTTATAGGAGTTTTTATTTTTGGAGTTCTATAGTTTTGAATTGTAGCAGACCACACCATAGCCAAAGGCCTCATGAAATTGTGGGTTATTATTTTCCATTAATGGATTTGAATTTAAATTTTTGGAATCTATATAAGGGTTTGATCCAATCCATAACATATGGGTTGTATCATGGTCATGCTTGTAGGGGAGGGCCACATCGTAGTATATCAACTACTTCGTGGAGGGGATTACGACACCCTCGACCCACACTCCCATATCCAATTCCATAAACACATAGATTATATACTCACTTTGATACCAACTATAAAATGGTGGATATAATTATCTATAATTAGAAAAATAAAAAATAAATATTTCATCTCTTACATCCTATTGATTTTTTCAATATTAGAGCTATAGAGAATTAAGGAAAAACATAAACCAACAAAACCAATGTTCACTGTATTAGAAAAATTTTTATTCCTTTATATAAGAAACTATTTAATATATAATGAGTCTTAAAATTCTTCTATAAATTAGTTTTTTGTGGTATATCCTTATAAATAGGTCATGTGTACTACTTTTCTTCATAACATGGGGAAATAGAAACATAAGAAGGGGAAAAATTAAACACTCATTAAGGGAAAACATATAACTGAGTAAATCATGGAATAAAGGCGATATAAATATTATTGAAGGAATAATTAAACAATATGAATCCATAATGAACATGAAATAGAGATAATTATATATCCATCATAATAAATGAACAAAATGGATATTAATAATACTGATCTCATATTGATGGAATAAATAACACCGAGCATTAAAAACAAGTTTTCAGGACCTTGATCCAAGACACTATCCTATTATGGGGATATATATAAACTAAAACCAAAAATATTTATTATGATGATACTTTTATATGAATTGAGGGGATATATAATCCTAGACCTCACTTATCTTTTGATTTTGTCCAATGCATTAAACATAAGGGACATTAAGACCTTTTATATCATTCCCTAAGGAATTTCTTACTAAATAAAACTTGTCTATACATATAATGGGAAATATTGAATCAAATACATAATAAACCTGTGTTAGTAGTAAATAATCATCAAGATTGTCAATAATTTACCCTATTTATATAAAATTAATAACATGATCAATACTCATCCATATAATGAATGTGGATGGTCAAGTAACACATAGTCAACTTACCAATAATCTCCTACATTGGAATAAAAATATATGGAAATAAAATACTTTTTGGTATGTTAATAAAAGAGATATCATGTTAACAACCCATATAGAGGAATAAGGTGGACTGTTAAATAATAAATTTTTAACTTATGAATAATCATTCAAATTTAAATAACAACATAAATAATAACAATATATTTCCCCATTGTAATTGAATAACATATTTCTAGGTGAAAATCATCGAATCTGAATTATATAAAATGTTATATTGACACCCTATATAGAGATGTGTTTTGGAATAATTCAATAATAGAATAAAATGATCATAATACATCCAAATAAAGAAGGTTTATGGTTTCAATAAAATATTACCCCAATATAATAAGGAAACAAAGAAGGGTGTCAACATAAATCAAAAACACCATCACAAAAGAATACTTCAAACAGTATCACATGAATCAAATTTTTTAATACCATAGGTTATATTCCCCAAATGATAACATATAGATATTATGAAACATAAACCCCATTATGGTAAAACATTTTTAAAATTATTATGGGAATAGAATAGAAAACCCAAAATATATTTTAGAAAACATTTTTAACATTAACATAAAATACAAATTTACAGTAATCTTTAAATGGTAACATTTGAATAGGTGATTTGAAATATATTGAAAACATTCAGTTTTAATAATAATCTTTCATAATGTATCCTTGAATATATATAATGTTTATCTTGGAGAAAATAGGATTGCAAGAAAAAACAAGTGAAAGTGATAGAAAAAACATTCTTTTATTATTTTGAAGAAATATTTTTCCAAAAATCAAATTATAAAAGTGGTAAAAAAATTTATTTTGTATAAAAATTTATTTTCCCATAAAGAGTTATAGAAATTACTATATGATAAAATATTATTGTGGTAGAAACCAAGAATGGAATAAAGTCATGAAGAAACAATATATCATAAGGAAAAGATACTCGAGTAATCGATATCCCTTACGGTAAACAATCTCTATGGAGCCTGAAACATTTAAAAATGATTTTATGTTGTAAAAATTTAATAAATGAGATAGTAACACATAATAAAATAATGTTTTAGAATGCACCCAACTTATATGAAATTTATTGATAAATGAAAATTCATATACAAAAAACTCTCATGCCTGGGTAACACTTGAGTCAAAATACAATTGAGAAAAACATGATATAACATTGTCAATCCCATGAATTATATTAAAATAATGTAAATAAAATTCATGGTATAGTAAATAAATATAACCCCAAATAATGGAAACATGGTTCATAACATGTATCATATCTTAAAGATTCAAAATTATTCCATGAAATCCCTTGTAGCTTTAGTTACACTTTTATAAAAACCCATTATAAGATATGACTTGTAATTGAACTTAAAATAAAATTATTGAAATATAATTTAGGATATGATATTTTAAATAGGATGTATATACATCAAATTAATTAAATTATTTTCATAATACCAAACTTGTCTCAAAGAGAGTAATTGGAAACAAAAACCCTTACATCAGTCCTGATTCATTCTGAACTTGCACCAAATAACCTTTAAAATTAAATTAAGTTAGTTGAATACATATTTATGATCCTTATTCATAAATATAACCATTTATAATCCTAATTTATAATCATTCTAGGTATATATTTAAGTTTGTTTTTACACATTCTCAACATTGGGTGTAAGTAATATCTCTTTGAACTAGTTTTATAAAAGATGTGTTGGTATCTATTATTTATAGAAATTTCATAATTACTAAATTGTATAAGTTATTTAAATAGATTATCCACACTATTTTACAAATATATAATTTCATTCCATGGTATTTTTGATTAAAACCATGAAGATGAAATCAACAATGATCATGTTTTAGTGATTCTTAACAAATAAAGAGTAATTTCTTAATTAATGAGTAAAATTTTGATATAAAATTTCCCATAAAATCATTATTTAAATATTTATATCATGTTATGCATATAATTATGTTGTTATATTCATCCATGATATGAATTCATGGTTTTGTTCAAGAAGGTTGTTAAACCAATCAAAACATGAACCTACCATGATTAATTGATGATTATAATGTGTATTAGATATAATGTTATTAAATTAGAAACATAATGATATTATTTAATATTTAATAGTTTAAAATATAAAAATTTTATAGAATTATAAAGGTATTATAATTTATATAAATTCATTTCATAGAAATAAGAGATCATTTTCCCCTTAGTTCGCTCGTTTGAAATGATTTTATTTAGGATAACCAATTTTAGACCATATCATTAATATGTTCTATAATTTTCTCTATAATAAAATTAATAAAATCATAAAAACAATTCTTATCTATAAATTCTATTATTATAACCATTCATTAAAAGTTTTAATGAAAACCAAATCTGATATCAAGCATTCCATGGAGGCCGTAGTCCACATATACACTTGGATGATGATTTCGTTTCCCCTAGAATTAGAGATATTTATAAGATATTTAAACATTTCATATTATAAAATATGTTATAAATGTCATAAATATATGTTATATTACTTATTAGTATCATCATTTTGTGACAGTGAAGGAAAACACAACATGTTGCATCTCGACAATGGTTGTCACCACAACACATGAGTGCCGGTATTGTTTTTATTAATAGAAAAGGGGAATGTGGTCAATGATTATACCATCATTATAATAAAATAATAGTATAATAACTAAAATGTTTTTTTAATTTAATATAATAAAAATAATTTAGATGAGATGGAAATAACTTATGGTAATAGAAAAGAGAAAGAGAGGTTAAGAACTTACACCTCACTTCTTGGATTATCTTTTTTTTGGAAAATGAGATTAATCCTTTCAAGGATGGTATTTGGAGTAGATAAAACCTCTTTAAGGTAGATAAGAGTATTTTTTTAATAATTTGGGGTAGATTTTTGTTAGAAATTATGGGGTTTTAGTGTATGGGGAAGTGAGGAGAAGAGTATCCCTTTTATAAGTGAAAAGGGATGACTTTTTTGTAAATACCAAAATGTTTTCAATAATGGGAAGTCAATATTAAATAAAGTGGCTCAAAAATTATAAATAATTTATAGGTAATTAAAAAGTTTGACAAATACCTAAACAACCCATTATCATTCTTTTTTAAATTAGTTTGAGGTCTTTTACTCCTATATTTTTTACTTTTACCATTTCGCTTTTTCTGTGGTAACTAGTTTTTACCAAAGGTAACCTATCCTTTATGCCCAAAAATAAAGTGTTCCTTATTAGATAATTCAGTCCCAAGTAACCTAAATTTGGAATATATGTAATTTTTTTCAATTTATAAAAATGATACATTTTAAATTTATAATTAATATGTATAATTTATTAGAAACATTTTTTGGGAAAATATTAGTTCTGGTCTAAAATATAAAATATGGGTTTTTAGATTAAAATAAATGTTTTTAAAATTATAAATTTATACATTAAATACATATTCAGTTTTATAAGAATGCATAATGAATTGAAAGTTGATACTTATATGCTAATAAAAATATAAAAATCATATTAATTATAAAAAAGGTAATTTTCACTCTTCACTTAAAAAATCATTAATTTTAGAAAAACCACAAAAACAATTATAAGATTATATTATTATTCTTAATAAAAATTATCTCTTTATTTTTTTTCAAATTATATTTGAAAATTTTGATAATTAAATAATTAAATAAAATCCCAACATATAGTGGAACAATGTTCATATTAGAAAATAGATTTTAAAAATATTAATTATTTTTTATTTTGATTTCCTATTAAATACTAATTAATTTATTCATAATTTATAATTCCTCTTACAAATATATTTTTTCATCATTAATAACATGTTTTTGAAATAAAAATACATATCCCATATAAATAAAATATTTATAAATGTAACAACTGGGTCCCAGTGACAGTTCAGCCACCCCGCATTAACATGGCCGTCGGGTCCTGGCCCACCAGGTACCACCAGTTGCCCCCGCAGACACGTGGGGCCCACCCCAGGGTCCACCCATATGCCTGAATGGGTCATCTGACTAATGATAGTCCCCACAGGCCAACACATGTCCTTTCCAGTGTGCTTTGTCCTCACTCACACACACCCTGGGGGACTTCCCAGAAGGTCACCCATCCTGATCACTACTCCAGGCCAAGCACGCTTAACTGTGGAGTTCTAATCAGACAGGCTCCCGAAAAGGAAGGTGCACCTTGTTGACATGAGTCATATCATTTAGTCATTTAACCCTTTATCATTCAGGGATGTTAAAATCACCCCCCGTTTAGGGCACAACACCCTCGTTGTGGGCCCTACATATCAACCCAGGCAGTGCACCGCACACTTAAGGCTAGGTTCATCCTTTGATACCAAATGTAACAACCGGGTCCTGGTGACAGTTCAGCCACCCCGCCTTAACATGGCCGTTGGGTTTGGTTGTTGCTTTGTCCTTGATGTGACTTTCCGGGGCGGAAAGTTTTAATGGTGGGAAGAATTGTCACATACATGACTTATTTAAAGTTAATTTCCATTTAAATTCCATTCATGCTTTGTTTTGAGGGTTTCCCAAGCATTTATGGAGGAATGGGTGAGTTTTTATGAATTGGGCCAAACCGTGAGCCTAATTCCAGATTTAAAATTAAATTTTGATTCCTTTATAACATCTTCATTTTTCAACATTTTACATCCATTCCAATTCCTAATTGTCATCCCCTAACATATTAACACCACCATTTTTATTTGGACCATTTATAAATCCATAATCTTGGTGGATATGGGTTTTTAGTTAGGGGATTGGGCCAGCTCGAAAGCCCATTTTCTACATTAAAAATAAATTTCAATTCTTTCATATCTTCTTTAAGATTTGCATTTTTTCGGTGCTTCCAACTCTCACCCGAGCCCACTTACCTAATCCGCGACCCCATGCCATCCTCCCACAATTTGGAGCTCGATAGAATTGCGAAAATAGTCGAAATGTCTCTAGATTTCAGAAATCGTCCAGATTTTGGAGAGGTAAATGGATCCTTTCATAACTCCTTCTATTATTAATCTTTTTCCCCAATTCCAATTCCTACATGACCTTATAATTCTTGTTCGAATATACATTAAATTTTTATCTATTTTAAAATTCATATTCTGGTCGATTTTGGTTCGTTTTATTCAGGATGTTTTAAGTAAGTGTTTCTTTCCTTGATTTCCTCTCCTTCCTAAGGGTTTCTTTCACCCTTTCAATAAGTTCATCATGTCCATAAATTGAGGTTCGAAACTAGGGTTTGATTTGGTGTCTTTTTGTCAAATATTGTGGTCTAGGTATGGATTTATATTCCTTGAGGTGCGGTGGTGGTACGGTTGATGTTTCACACCATGTTTTGAGGGTTTCGTCATAAAAGGTAGGTGATTCCATGTGTAAACATTTATAGATGAGTTCATTTTCTTTAATTACTTTTATTCATGTTCCTAATATGCTATGTGTGGTGCGTGAACTGTTTATGTTGGATTTAGTAAAGCATTTGTTTTTATAGTTTCATTTTAGCTTTAAATTTGGTGTTTTCATGTGCAACCCTTTGGGTATTGTTTGAGATTGTTTTATAACCTATAAATTTTGTTTAATAAATCTTGTTCTGGATGAAAATTCTGATTTGGTGGGGTATTGGTGTGCCACTAGGTCTTAAAGAGGTTTTTTAAGGGTTTAAGGTGTAACACTTTATTGTACTTCTTGAAAGTGATCTTGAAAACGTGTGCGTTTCATGTGGATCTTTCGTACTGTTGTTTGAGGTGGTTGTATAACACATGGGGGTTGTTTAATAAATGTTTTTGGAGCTTCCAATTCTGTTTTGAATTTGTATTGGTGTGATTTTGTCCTTGAAATATGGTTTTGAAATGGGTTTTATTTGAAAAGCTTTGGTACACTATTTAGAATTGTTTTTTGAAAGTTTTGAGTGGTTTAATGATTTATGTAAGAGGTGAAACCATATTTGAAAACTATTTTGGATTGTTTATACATTCAAATGAACCGTTTTAAACGTGAATAGTTATGTTATGTGATGTTTATCATATTTTTAGGGACTTTATAAAATTTATTAAATGATGTGTTGGATTGTGAAAGTTATGAAAAAAGTGTTGTGGGCTATTTTGGTGTGAGTTTGATTTCAAAAATGAATTTGAATGAAAAGTTAAATTTGTGACTTGTGTGATGTTCATGGGTCTGTTTAGATGATGTGTTATGTGGAAGTGATATTTTCATGTGAAAAGTATATTTCTTGGCTTGTTGAACTTGTTTGAGTACAAAGGGAAAACCCAGGTATCTAGGTGGGTAGACGTGTACTAGTATGCTAGTGAATCTGTGAGGTTTGGCCTCAGTTTCACTAAGCAGGATTGATGCTTACAACTCTAACTAAACTATGATGATGATGATTGGGGACCAATAGGTTATGGGTATGTTCCCTACTAGTTGATCGTGCACGAGAACAGATAATTTTTGTGGTTACTCTCACCGAGATACAAGGTACCTGGGACCCACAGCTAGCTAGTGCCTAGGGGTTATTTCCTTTTGGTTGTGCTCATTAGATCTTTTATACTTACCGTCAGCATACAGTATATTTGGATGGAAAAATCAGTAGCTTTTGAATTTATTTTAAAAGTGTTGATTCTTAAAATTAGACCACTTGAAAACTGTTTTTTTAAGTTTCATCTTTTAGAAATTGTAACTAGAAATTACATGTTTTTGGAAACTTGCAAGCTTTTCATATTTGAATGTTTATCGCAGTGAATCTCTTGGTGGTGGTATCCTACTGGGAATTGGATCACACCCTACTTACACCGTTGGGTGTAAGTAGACTTGGTTATTTTTTTTGTCGCAGTTTTGGGTATAACATTTGTGCCAACAGTTTGGGTTTTCACCGGTCATTCATAATGCGGTGTTGTGGAGATGGCTTGAGGGAAATGCCTCTTACCATGTTGAGGTTCTTGGGCTGTACATTTTTTTTGTTTTGTTCCTTTTTTATAGTCTTGTTGAGTTGTTTTAGACTATGTAATTATGTTCTGATTTTCTGTAAAACATTGTTTGGTTTGAAAAATCCAGTTTTGTTTCATTGGATTATTTTGTTTTTTTATGTTTATAAACTCAGGTAAATCGTTCATAATTTTCATTTTATGATACCCGAGCACTTGTTATAGCCCGTGGGGATTGGGAACGCCCTTTGGGTCGTGCCATGGACCGGGTCGGGTGCCGATTTTGAAGGCGATCAGATTCGGTTCGTGACAATAAAAACATATTTCAACTTATAAAATGATAGTATTAGTCATTTTAGCTATACCAATTGAATTTCATTGATATTAAAGGTATCATTTGTATTATTTATATAAATATTCCATAAAGTGGTTACTTATTTTTATTCATCATAATAAAATGGCTAGTTTTTAATGGGAATACTAAATATTTTTATTTTTATCAAATTATATCACAGTTTTAATTAAATATTTTGTTGTGTGTAAAACTATCTACTAAAAAAATTTACTTATTTCATGTTTACCATATATTAAATTCTTGTTGTGTTACATTCTACAACATTAAATATTCATCCTCAAAATTTTATTTTTTATTCATTAACTAATTCAGGCAAGGGTATTCCTTACAGATTCACTATTTAAGGTAATAGCTCTAATATGACTTCTACCATATTATCTTAGGATGTATCAAGTTACTTATATTTCTTTAAAAAACATTATCCATTCATAAAATAATATCACCATTTATGTATACACCCTAATCATATAATTTTCATAACATTCCATTCCTAAAACCAATTGAATCTCTAAGTCAATAAACTAAAAAAATGTTATATATTCCTCCTAGAAATTAAATATATCATTAACCCTCAAATGAATTTAACCACTAGTTCATAAATCCCCAAAAAATTAAATTTATATCAGAATCCCAACAATTATATAAAAATGAACAGAAATATCATGAATTATCATCAATACCAAGGATATTGATACCACACAACTTACCTTTAAAAAGTCAACCAACCATTTATTATATCGACATCAAACATATAATAATCTGAAAACATATCCATCAGTCATACATTTTTTCATCAATAGTTCTCCAAAAAGTATAAATTTTCCATTAAATAATTTTTCAAGGTTATTGGTACAATTTATTTTATTATTTTTAACTATTAATTAAAAACCACTAAACAATGTTACTTAGATGTTTCAGATAATCCTCAATAACATTTAGAATATACCAAAATGTTATTTGTAAATATCACTTCACTAATTAACAAATATAATAGAATAAAGAATTAATTTCTATTATGATATTAACCACACTACCATAAGTAAAATTCATAAACTAACCATTTAAATTATAATTAGAATATAATAAAATTCATTACCATTTACACATGGACACTTAGCTCCAAGATGCATAACTTTATTAGCTTCATCTTCATAATCTAGTTTCAAACAAATAATAAAATAAAAAAGGGTTATCAATAAATTCATAGTAATTTATCTTTTGAATATGAAAAATTAAATCCTAATACATATTCTCACCTTAATTAGTCCTTTAATACATTCGGTTCAATCTATTTTTCTTTAAGTTAGGTTATATTTTATTTTTTAACATTATCCAGTATTGTAACTTGGAAATAGATCCTTAAAATTGATTTATAAGCAGAATATTATCAACCAAAACATATCACCAGGGAGTGTCAAGATTGTTATGAAATCTTAGTCCCACTTATCATGCATCGGTGTGATGATTGAGTCAATTCTCATCCATCCATTTTTGGTGTGATTACCACTAGATGCATTTGTGGCACAACCACATCCAATTGTAAGTATCTTGATAGGGTTCTATTTTTATAGAAACCACATACTAAATATTTTTTTCCAAAACATGAGTGTTCCATCATATACATAGCCTTATTCCTAGGACTTTCAATAAATTTATCTCATCAAAATCTATAAATTAAAGTACATTATATCTTTATTAGTAAATAGTATACTATTGAAAAGGGTTTTATATAACATTGAAATTATGATATAACATAACATATAAACCCTTAAATTATCCACAAAAAACATCATAGTCTCTAACGTTATCTTAACATTAATTTGATTCCAACCGTGAGCCCCCAAACCTTCCCTCCTAAAAATGGTTCCATAAATGAATAATTTATATACCCACATTTATAAAATCTATTAAAGTATAGATATTACAATCTTTAATTAAAAAAGTTAAAAATTATTATTTTATCTCTTACATTCAAAGTATATTTTCATGTTTAGATATTTTGAGAAACATAATAAATAGAAACTAGTAAAACCCATGTTCTTTGTATCAAACAAACATTTTTTATAATTATATAAAAAATTCCTTAATCCATGATAATGCTTCAAAGACTCCTATTAATTCTTTTATAAATTATATCCTTAAAAAATGTCATGTTTTCTGCTTTTCATTATAACCGAGGGAAATGGAGACAAACGAATTGGTGATCCCAATTGATTATTAAGGGAAAACTTACAACCGAGGAAATTAGGACATAAATGTGACATAATTGTTATAGAAGGAATAAGTAAACAATATGAATTCATAATAAGCATGAAAATGATATCATGATATATCAATAACCAAAATTAAAACACTTATATCAATAATACTGATCTCATATTGATGTAATGCATGATACCAAACATCTAAAACTTCTTTTCAACTCTTTATGACAAGATACTATCCTTTTATGGGGAGTGGTATATGCCGAAACCAAACGTGTTTTTCCCAATAGACCTATTAGTTAATTAAGGGGATATATAATTATATTCTCCATCATTCACCTTATTATCTACAATTAATTTCCTATAAGAGTCATCAATATATTTTATACCCTTCTTTGTAGAACAACTTTCTTAATGAAAATGGATATCCATATAATAATAAATATGAACATCAAATACATAATCATCCTGCATTAATAGTCAATAGTCATAAATAATTTAGATATTTTCCCCATGTATATAAAATCAATAACAATATCATAACTCATCTAGATAAAGATGGTGAATAGTCAAACAATACATTGTTATATTTCTAATTATTGTCTGCATTGTAATTGTAATATACAGAATGGTAACACTTTTGTGCATGTCAATAAAAGAAATAAAATGACCAAAAACCATAACAGGGAAAAAGTTGTATAGTTAAACAATATATATTAAAATCTCTAATATTAATCTATATTAAAATAACAATATACAAAATTCCAATACATTTCCCCATGTCATTAGAATAATATACTTTCTAGATGAACATTACCACATCTGAATTCTATAAAATGTTATATCCACATAATATATGGAAATGATTACATGACTATTTCAATACTATAATATCAGGATCATAATTCATACATATAAATAATTTGTAGAGTTTCAAGAGAACATAACTCCATTTAAACAAGGAAACATAAAAGGGTGTTGACATAAACGAAAAACACCCTAAAAAAATAATACTACAAGTGATAACATAAGAATAAAATTATTTCACGATTTCAACAAAAAAGGATAACATATATATATCATGAAAATTAATCCCCATTATGATAAATTATTTTGAAAATGAGATGGGAAATGGAAGAGAAAACATAAAATATCTTTTAGATTTTTTCTAGCAATAAAGTAAAATAAAAATTTACATGTTTATTTTAAAAGTAAATTTTTAAAATGTGATGTGAAATATTTTTAAAAATTGTACTTACCAAAATAATATCCAATAAGGGATCATTGAGAATATATAAATTTTATCTTATTTAAAATAGAAGAGGAAGAAAAATGTTTTAAAAGTTAATGGAAAACCCCTTTTATTATATTAAAAATACATTTATTAAAATAGTTTATTGTAAAAGAATCCAAATTTTTTTTTGTATTAAAATATATTTTCCCACATAGAAGTAGAGAAATTAACCTAAAATAAAATATTAGGTTAGGATAACCCAATCATAGAATAAGGAACATCATGATGAAATAATATAAATTGAGGAAGGGAGACTTGAGTTATGAATATCCCTTACGAGAATACCACGCCATGAAGCATCAAAAACCTGAAATGGTGTTTAGGTTGAAAAAAATTAAACAATGAGATAACAGAATATAATAAAATAAATGGCTACAATATACCTAAATTATATGAAATAATTCAATGAATTAAAACTGAGTTACGAAAAACTGTTACGATTCCAATAACATTTGAGTCAAAATAAATTTTAAAAAAGAAGATGATATTGATTAGTTTATAACATAAATTACAAAGAAATATTATATTTAAAACTAATGGGAAATTAAATTTGTAGAACATCATAAAATGGAAACATCATTCATAATATGTATCATGTCTCAAAGAATCAGAATTGGGACCAAGAAAACCCTTACCACCTGAGTAACACTTTAATTGAATCCCCTTGAAAGATGGGGATTATAATTAAACATAAAATACCATTATTAAAATATAATTAATAATATAAAATATAAAATAGGTAATATATGTACCATATAAATTAGATTTGTCTTGTAGTACCAAACATGTCTCAAAGAGAGGAATTTGGGATAAAAACCCTTACCTCAGTTCTGATTTATTCTACACTAGACCGAAGCATCCTGAATAATTAAATTAAGTTCATTAAAAACATACTCAAGAACCTTATTCATATCTTTAACCATTTATACTCATAATTTTAACCATTTTATACATATACATATATATATATGTGTTACTTTTTACCTTTTATTAATATCTTGTTTATGTAATCTTTATTTCATTGATCTAGTTTTGTAACGTATGATTTGGTATATATTATTTTTACAAATTAATAAATTTTATATCATATAAATTACTGTAATATATTTTATAGAATATTTTATAAATCTAATATGTCAATCCATGGTAGTTTTTTTTTCAAACAATGAATTTATGATGATAAAGTTTCAGTGATTTTTAAAAATTGAAGGGTGTTTTCTTAGTTAGTGAGTTAAATGTTTAAACAATGAGTTAAATATTTATATATAATTACAAAAAAATGTAAGATATCATTATTTACATATTTATATCATGTTATTTAATTAATAAAGTTCTCATATTCATCCGTGATATAAATATATATTTTTATTCCAATTGGTGGTTAAACTGGCCTAAACATGAACCTAACATGATTAATGGATGATTATGAAGTGTCGTAGTATCATTATACCATAAAAATAATGATATCATTTAGTGTTGATTAGTTAATCAAATCAAAAATTTTAAAAAATATAAATAGATGATAATTTATATAAAGCCAATACCTAGAAAGAAGATATTATTTTCCTCTCAGGTAACTCGTTTAAAATGAATGAATTACCTGTCACCATTTGTAGATCGTGTCAGAAATAGTTTCAATAATTTCACATACCAAAATAATTAATGAAATCATAAAAATTATATTTATCAATTAAAAATGTTCTTAAAATTATACATGAATGGTGATAATGACATGAAAAATGAAAATCAATCATTCTATGGAGGGAGTAGTATATAAGTATTCATCAAAGAAGACATTATTTTCCATAGAAAAAGAGAAATTAATAATATGTTTTATAATTTATGAATATAAAATTTGTTAAATATATAATAATTATATGTCAAGTTCTTTATTAGTAACATCCTTATAAGATGGTGAATGAAAATTAAACATGTTATGCTATAGAGGCAGTAGACTGCACAATGCATGGGTGACAATTTTGTTCTTCTCAGTGTAAAAGGGGAAGGTGGTTATAGATTTTACCACCATTATAATAACACACTAGTATAATAAAAACAATTATTTTAATATTTTAATATGGTTAAAATAAATTTTAGGAATAATAAAAGTATATAAAAATAGTAATGGGAAAGAGAGGTTAATAACCTATACCTCACTTATTGGATTATATTCCATGTAAAGAGGGTTAATCCAATAATGGATGATCTTTTGAAAATAAAAAAAACCATATTAATTGATTTAATAGTTTTTGGGATATGTAAGGTATTATTTCTTACAAAACTTATGGGATTTTAGTTTGAGGGGATGTGAGGATAGGAGTGTCCCTTTTACAGGTGAAAAGGGATGATATTATTGTAAATACCCAAATGTTTTCTATAATGTGAAGTGTACCTAAAGGAAAGTTTCTAAAAAATTGATAAATAATGTAGGGGGAATTTATATGATATATAAATGACTCATGCACCCATTCCCACACACAGTTTAAACATTTTAAAGGTCTTTTACTCATATATTCTATACTTTTACAATTTGGATGTTACCATGGTAACTAGTTTTTAGATAAGTTGACATGTCCATTAAGAACAGAATTAATGATGTAATTATTTTATAATTTGGATAATATTATTATAAAATTTAAACAAATTTCATTTTATTTAATATATAAAATTGATAATAAAATTTTTTAAATTAAAAAATTACAATACTTAAAAAAATTGAGAAAATATTACTTATGTTTTTGTTTCCACACGGATTACGGGGATGACCTCCTGGACAGGAGATTCAAACGTTCCGATCGGTTTCTAGCGGGTTTGTTCGTAGAACCGGAAACATCCAATGATTCCACATCCGTTTGGACCTACTTTCCAAAGGCAGGCGCTCATTAGCTTGTGGACTGATGAGGCTTAGGAATTTGCATTGGTCGAGAGGATGGGAGGTCGGACTCATCACACCTTTTTGAGGGGAATTATTGTCTACTCCGGGACTCTCTTTATAGATTTAAGTTATGTTCATGAATCCTTATTATATTACCAAGTATAAAATGAGCTTTCCTTTAGTTTTAACAATCAATGATTAAATATGCAAGAAATTTAGAGAATCTTTTATATGTTTTTGAGGTTCTTCATCAATAGAGAATCATCCATATTTGTTTAGAGATTCTTGGTCAATGGTATCCTTCAAAACATTTATATAAAAGTATCTTGGTCATTATGATGACCAGGCTGGTTTTAAAGCCACTCAGTGGGGCACTTGAAGTTTATCGTCATTCAGAAGGACATAGATTATTTCAAAGTTGGGATCGAACCCATAAATGGGCTACCTACGTATCCTTTGTTTTGGAAAAGGAATCAGAACCCACGTAGTTCGATGAATGGGGTATGATGTTTATGATTGATGGTTCAAAGATGAATGTCATAATTACTTTTACACTCTAAGCTCACGTGAGTCATGCTCGGTGTGAGAAACAAGAGGTATTGGTAAAATTTAGACAATTGTGCCATGAAAGATGCAATCATAAGAATTTGTTTGGGGCTTATGTATGGATGACTGCCCAGATAACTGAAGGTTTAGGATTCACTTTTAGGGAGAAAATCCAGGAACAGGGTCCATAAAGGTATATGTGCTTTATGGAGATTAGAATACTCTAATCTTGGGGCTTACTCCTAAGGAGGATGCCCAAGTTAGGAGGATACTTATGACTGGGGCTTTTATTCCTGAGAAGGAAGCCCAGGTTAAGGATTAAGGCTTGGGGCTTACTCCTGAGGAGGATGCCCAAGATTTATGACTGGGACTTATTCCTGAGAAGGAAGCCCAGGTTAGGGGACTTGGGACTTACTCCTAAAAAGGAAGCCCAAGGTTATGACTGAGTCTTATTCCTGAAAAGGAGACCCAGGTTAAGGATTAAGGTTTGGGGCTTACTCCTGAGGAGGATGCCCATATCTGAGGTTGGGGCTTATTCTTAAGAAAGATGCCCAAAATTAGAGGACCTGATTGGGGCTTACTCCTGAGGAGGATGCCCAAGAATACGACTGGGACTTACTCCTAAAAAGGAAGCCCAGGTTAGGGGATTTGGGACTTACTCCTGAAAAGGAAGCCCAGGGTTATGACTGAGTCTTATTCCTGAAAAGGAGACCCAGTTTAGGATTCTCTCATCTTAAAGGATGAGGTTGAATGAATGAACTCTCAATCTTTGGTGACATAAAGATGTTTAAATCACTAGGTTTTGAGAGATATTTCACAGAATTCCTTTCAGATAAGGATGTCAAATCAAGAAATCATGCCATAAAAGGCTTTGAAGAGTATCTTGAAGACTGAATCTTGAATAGAAAGGGTGAAATGGCTTAAGAGGGGTAAAAATGGGCAATATGGGCACCCAAAAAGATAGGGGCGCGCAAGTCCTGAAAGGCGCGCAAGTCCTGCGGCGGCGCGCAAGTATTGGTCGCGCAAGTATACTTGCGCGGCACATGGGGTACTTGCGCGATTTTCAACCAGAGTTGAATTACTTGAGCGACTCTTTAGAAAACCCTTTTTAATCCTCCTGAGGTTCTTCCAGAAGAGGGACGCGCAAGTTATATTGAAGGAATTAAGTCGGCGCGCAAGTGTTTGAAAAGTTTCAACACTTAGGCCTTCCTTCTTCTCTTTTGATCATCCATTCTAGGTAAGAAATTACCTTAGAAGTGTTATGGAAGCTTTAAGAAGAGACTTGGGCGTCGGGAGCTTCAATCCGTGTTTCTGGAAAAAGATCCTCTCGAATGGGGGGCCCACAAGGTCTATTTATAGGCAAAAGAAGACCCCGGGCGGTTACTAGGCGGTTACCAGATCTGTCGCGCAAGTCCCTTGCACGACCATGAGGGGTCGCGTAAGTGTTGAGGCGGCGCGCAAGTGTACTTGCGCGACCATGAGAAAACTTGCGCGACCTCTGGGCAATCTTCTCCTTTTCCATCCCTTTGTCGATTTTTGATGTTTCTTCAAAGGATTAATCACTTTGAGCTCAGATATTCCCTTTTCCGATCATTAGATTCTGTGACGAAAGGAGCGTCAACAAAAGTCCCCCCTCAGAGTTGGATCCGGAAAGAAAATGAGGATTTGACTCTGAGGAAATTGAATCCCTCCAAAGGAAAAGGGAGGCGCGCAAGTCTTCAGTGCGCAGAGGGAGGCACGCAAGTCTGCGTCGCGCAGGCCTTGAGCACTCTGGATGCGGCGCGCAGATAGGCCCCCTGGCCTATAAATATACGGCCTCACCTCCGTACAAGTATCCGGATTTCCGGACTTCATACCTTCTCGAGCTCTCGCCGCGTAGGTCACCTAAGTCGCGCAAGTCTGCTCTGTTTTTCCTTGATGTCGCGCTCCTGTAAAGGCATTCGTACTTGCGCGGTTTATACTTGCGCGACGAAAACTAGCGCGGCACGTGAATACTTGCGCGCCATTTTGTAGACTTGCGCGCCTTAATGCCTTAGCCATTTTTTCAAATTTCTTCACAAAATTTATGAAAAATAAACCCATTTAAGAGTTAGTTTATTCATCTTTTGTGCAGATTCAGTGGTTCCCAAGGGAATTGGAACGACTTATGAACTGGCTAGCAAGCGGATTGATGACATGATGAACATCATTGGCCCTGATTACTATGACATCTGCGACAGCACTCTTCCAGATTTGGCTAAGTACTTGAAGAAATATCATCTTAATTTCCCACAGAGCATCTACCTGTCTCTATGTGGTCATGGTCACTTGCAAGGAGTCAATGTTCCAAATGCAAACAACTATACACCTGAAATGCAGCTGCGCTGCTACTCCTTCATTTCGGTTATGCTGTGCATTAAAAGCACCAACAATGGTGTGAACTTTCAAATTCTCCTTGCATGCCATTTCCTTGCAGATATGAAAATGGCAAACCCATGGGCTGAAATGTTTTCCACTACCGGTTGGTGGAGAGAAGACAAACATGGTATTAGAGCAATATCTGAAAAGAGTACTCTCTTCAAATGGCTCTTTACTTCCAATGCTCCATTCTCAAATCCATGTATCCATCTTCCAAGTCTCTTGGACAGAAACAGAGTCACTGTTTGATCAGCAGAAAATTTTCTCAAACCGCACTCAAGAACATCCTTTTACAATTGTTCCAAGAAGAGCTGGTATCACTGCATCTCCTTTTTCTTTCCAGTTGAATGAATGAATTCCAGGTGGTTGCTGATGAAGCTCGGGATGCCGTAAATCAAATGAAGTGTTATGTTGAAAGCCTCTTGTAATTCTTGAAAAAGAGAAGAGACTCCAATCTGTGGATGTCCTTCTAACTCTTGTGTATCAATGAAAAACACTTTCGTCTCCAATCATTTGTACCTGCATTCTTTCATTACCTGCTTCAAATTTACTTAAGCCAATGGGCCTAGTAATCATAGTTTGATTTTTACTAGGATTATTTACAAATAACCCTACAAACTTTGAATCTTTTAACTGCTCAATATTACCTAAATCATACAAAAAATGTATATTTAGTGAGCTGGAACTTGACTTTTATTCAGAGTTCCTTTGTCTTTTGTGTGGGCAGTTTAAAGTCATGCATGCCGGACATAAAGGGGCTAATGTTTAAGGTCGAAATAGCTTTGACCGAAAATGGATTAAAATGGATTCAATTCCTTGACAATTTATCTGAAAACATATTTACCATACTCAAGTATGAGGGAAAAAATGTAAACTATGGCTTAAGAATATTTGAATCTGAGGAATGATATGAAAAAAGAGCTAAAAGGAATTAGAAGAAGTAGTTTCCAAGAATGAAGTTACTATTATTTAACAAAACCCGTTAGGGGGTTGAAATATGCAGGGCCACCTATGGGCATTGGCTCCATAGTCAAATAAAATAGCATCTTTTGGCTTGACAAGTCTGTTATGTGGACTGTTTATACAAGGCCACCTATGGGCACGTGCTGCATAGTCAGACAAAAGAACTCCCAGAAATTTACTTTCCTAGTGCTAAAAGCCAGTGAAAGTTTATGGAGATTCAAATTTTCTAAAGCATAGAGTTTGTTGTATGGAAAGAGGTACTTGAATATGGAGAAGATATTTCCAAACAAGAATATCTAAGAACTGGATGAATATCACTCCTACGAAGGTCTGACCCAAACGTAGGGAAGAAGAATAAACCATAGACTTGAATACTTTCAGATCATGAAAAAGGATATGGGACAAATACGTTAAGGATGGCTATTTTTGCGGATCCCTACATACTGTCGTTTAAGACAAATAAGGACAAAAGAGGCATTCTTCCCAAGAATGAAGTTACTATTATTTAACAAAACCCGTTAGGGGGTTGAAAACATGTAGGGCCACCTATGGGCATTGGCTGCATGGTCAAATAAATAGCATCTCTTGGCTGACAAGTCTTTTATGTGGACTGTTTATGCAAGGCCACCTATGGGCACGTGATGCATAGTCAGGCAAAAGAATTCTCAGAAGTTTGACATTTTTGTGACTAGAAGTCATGAAAAGGGTTATGAAGATCTGAAAATATTTAAGGTTAGGATTATAATACATAAAGATGGGTATTTTCCAATGTATATAGAGATACATAGGTCAATGAAAACCATAATCATGTTATGGCTGGGTCCTGAATTGAAATTTTGGACTTCACTACGTATCTCATAAGAATGAGAATCAAGCCATACGTAGTTCTTGTAGTTTAACGTCGTGCGGGACGAGAGTATGAGTGATCTTAGTTTAAGGTCATAGAATTCGGACCATAATAATGAATACACAGTGTGTGTTTTCATGAGGACTTTTCAGCCAAGGGACTGAAAGTGAAATTTGGGGTTAGGCCCAAAAGACTTGGGACTGGATTCGAGGGACACTCGAATGTTCCTACGTATCCCATAAGGATGGGAATCAAGTCCACGTAGTTCTAGAACTACCCTTTGTACAAATTTGGTTCGTACATGTGAAGGGTGAAAGGGGACTTTAGTGCAATGATGGTTTAACCTAAGATAAAAAATTTAGGCATTACCATGTATGTACGTAGTCTTTTTGAAATGAAACATGATTGAAAAATCAATGTCAATAATAGTTCTCTCTCAAGTGAGGAGATCAAAGAATATTGTAGTTTATTATCGTACCGGACAAAAGTGTTGTATAGTTTAATGTCATATAACAAGGACGAAAGTGAATCAATGTAATGATATTGATTCCAAGGGCGGTTTCACAAATCATCATCATATGAGATGGTGGTGAACCAATGTGAAGAGATTGTTTTTGGGCTTGAACCTTGGGAGGTTGCCTACATACCTAGCCTGGAGGGCAAGGATCAAAGTCTATGTAGTTCAATTAAAGAATGAATTAATGATCAAATTGTTTTTGGGGACAATGATCTTAATAAAAATAAAATAAAAATGTTGTTGGGACTTACACATGGTTAGTGGCCCAAAGGGAGTGTTATGGTTGATGTTCACTCTAAGCTCACGTGAGTCATACTCGGTGTGAGAAACAAGAGGTAATAACAACCTTAACGATGCACAGTTTAATGTCATGTAGGACATATCAAGGACTTTCTGTACAGTTTAGTGTCATGTAGTTAGGACGATGGGGACAATACAGTTTAACGTCATTTTGGACGAAAGGGGGATTGTGCAGTTTTAATGTCATGCTGGACTTTTGATGATTATATAGTTTAACGTCTTTCCGGACGTGAGGGACTTTTATACAGTTTAGCGTCATGTAGTTAGGACGTCACAGTTTAACGTCTTGCTGGACATAAGGGATTTGCAAATAGTTTATGGTCATATACATGGACCAGGGATGACACAGTTTAATGTCGTGTGGGACGAAGTTGCAGTTTAAGGTCATACTTGACCATTGCTGTATAGTTTAACGTCATATAGCAAGGACGATCTGGTTCTGTATAGTTTAAAGTCATGTAGCTAAGACTAAGGTGAATCAATATGAGGATATCAGTTCTGATCTTTTTACAGTTTATCGTCATGCTGGACGTTGGGAGTGTCACACAGTTTAATGTCATGTTGCTAGGACACAATATAGTTTAATGTCATCTTAGACAGAATACAGTTTAGTGTCATGTAGGACAATAAGGGACTTAACACAGTTTAATGTCATGCTGGACGATGAAAGTGCCACACAGTTTAATGTCATGTTGCTAAGACAAAATATAGTTTAATGTCATCTCGGACAAAATATAGGAACTTCTTATACAGTTTATTGTCATGTAGGACAAAATCAGGGACTACGCAGTTTAAAGTCTTGCAGTTAGGACTATTGGTGCTTCACAGTTTAATGTCATGTTGCAGGGACAAAATTTAGTTTAAATGTCATCTCGGACATTGAAGGTGACACAGTTTAACGTCATGTTGGACGAAGTTGTAGTTTAAGGTCATACTGGACCAATGCTTTATGAACCAAATGTAAGAGTCTTGGTTTTGGGAACAATATTTTGTGTTTATACAAAATACTTCTTCAGAAATCTGGCATTAGTTGGAGTCGTGATGTGTTCTCCATCCATTGAGATTAGAGAATACGCTCCATTGGAGTAGACCTTATGTATTGAATAAGGTCCTTCCCATTTTGGTTCAAGCTTGGGAGGTTTCTTTCCTGGTATCATTGGTGCTTTAAGAACCAATACCAATTCTCCCTAAATGAATGAACGAAGACGAACTTTTTTGTTAAACACTCGTGCTATCCGATTCTGATAGATTTCCAAGTGGTGCAAAGTGCACAATCTCTTCTCATCTAACTGTTCCAATTCATTCAAACGCTTTTGGGATTGCTCATCTGTCGATAACTCATCACAAATGGACATTCTGAGTGAGGGAAATTGAACTTCAATTGGCAAGACTGCTTCTGTTCCATATACCAATGAATATGGAGTTGACCGCGTTGCATTGCGAGTGGTAGTCCGATAAGCCCATAAAGCATGAAAGAGTTTATCAGGCCATGACCTCTTATCTTTATCCACCATCTTTTGCAGTATATTTGAAAGAGTCTTGTTGAAGGCCTCTATCTGGCCATTAGCCGCTGCATGATATCGAGATGAATGGTTAGATTTAATGTTGTATTCTTGATACAATCTCTTTACCTCAGCAGAACAGAAGTTGGTGTCGTTGTCCGTCAATATGGTATGAGGGACACCAAATCTAGTAATGATGTTAGACTTGATGAAGCTAACAATGCATTTAGAACTGACTTCCTTGAGAGGTACTGCCTCTGCCCATTTGGAAAAGAAATCAGTAGCAGTAAGAATGTACTTAAACTGCTTGGCCGTGGCTGAAGGGTAAGGTCCCACCACATCCATTCCCCATGTGGCAAATGGCCATGAGTATTTAGCTGTATGAAGCAACTCTGGAGGTTGATGAATGAAGTTGGCATATACTTGGCATGAATGACACTTCTTTGTGAAATTAACACAATCTTGTATCATTGAAGGCCAAAAGTATCCAAGCCTTCGAATTTGATCAGACAGTCTATGTCCAGACTGGTGGGCCCCACAGACTCCTGCATGCACTTCTTTTATGACAGCCATTGTTTCTTCACCATCAATACATCTGAAGAGAACTCCATCAAAACCACGTTTGTAGAGAATTTTCTCGAGGTGGTTTGGACTATCATAAAGAGTAAAATTGACCACACGTCGCCGAATTTGTTCTTTCTCAGCTCTATCAGGTGGAAGTGTTCCATTTTGAAGGTATTCCCTGATAGGTGACATCCATCCTGTAGTATGACCATACGTTTCAGGAATGGGACTAATTTCATTAATTTCCTCTGTTCTGACTTGAACATAAGGTGAAATTGCACGACGGTGGGCAATACAGATGGTTGTCTCGTCCCGATTTGGATCTGCTAAAGCTGTGGCTATATTAGCCAGTGCATCTGCTTGAGCATATTGTGATCTTGGGACATAAGAAAATGTCGGTTCTGAAGAGAATTCCGACATTAACTCTCTGACATAATCATATAAAGGGATTAATTCTTCTTTTCTGATGGCATAATCCCCATTGACTTGTTTGATTACCAGGTCTGAATCACCTTTTACCTTTAAGTGATTCACTTGCGCTTGAAGTGCTAACTCCAAGCCTGTAATGAGAGCTTGGTATTCAGCTTCATTATTGGTACCACCTTCCCACAACACAAAGGAATAAGGTAATACTGCCTTATCTGGAGAAATGAGCACAATTCCTAAACCAACTTTGTTGAATTTAGGATTTTCCATTTTCTTCCCTGTTGGACTTCTAGAAGCACCATCAAAATACATTTCCCATGTTTGAGGACTCTCTTGAATAGAAAAAACTTCCTCATCAGGGAGTTCGATATCTGAATACGTGTCTTCCACTGAAGGGTGTTCAGCCAGGAAATCAGCCAGAGCTTGGCCCTTAATTGCTTTTTGAGACACATACTGGATGTCGAACTGCTGTAAAATAACCGCCCACCTTGCCAGACGTCCTGTAAGCATTGGACGACTAAGGATGAATTTGAGTGGATTATTACGAGATACCAATTGGACCTCGTGATGTTGCAGGTAGTGTCTCAGTTTCTGAACTGCAAAGATTAATGCTAGGCAACATTTTTCAATATTTGAATACCGGGTTTCGGCTTCAAGCATAGTTCTACTGAGATAGTAGAGACTATTTTCATTCCCAGCATCATTCTTTTGAGCAAGAAAGGAACCCAATGATCGCTCTAAAGCTGTCACATAGAGGATAAGAGGCCTACCCTCAACAGGTGGCATGAGTACTGGTGGACTTAAGAGGTATTTCTTGAGAACATCAAATGCTTCTTGACATTCTTTAGTCCACTGGTAAGTGACTCCTTTCTTCAATAATTTGGTAAAAGGTAAACTTTTGCCGGCCAAATTGGCGATGAAACGCCGAATATAGGCTAAGTGTCCTTGAAGTCCTCTTAATTATTTCAAATTATGAGGAGGTGACATACCAAGGATTGATTTGGTCTTCTCAGGATCGACTTCAATACCACGATGGCGTACAACAAAGCCGAGGAATTTTCCTGAGGTTACCCCAAAAGCACATTTTAAGGGGTTCATCTTCAAATTATGTTGTCGAAGCTTGTGGAATACGACTTCCAAATCAGCCAAGTGATCAAAACGTTGTTTTGATTTAACCACCAAATCATCTACATAGCATTCAACAAACTTCCCTAGAAAAGGTTTGAAGATACGATGCATGGCGCGTTGATATGTTGCACCTGCATTCTTTAAACCAAAGGGCATCACTCGGTAACAAAACACACCTTGAGGAGCTCTGAAGGCTGTATATTCCTCATCTTCTGGGGCCATTCGGATCTGATTATATCCAGAATATCCATCCATGAAAGAAAGTACTTCATAGCCAGTCGTCGCATCAATTAAGAGTTCTGTAATCGGAACTGGAAAATCATCTTTGGGACAATACCGATTAATATCTCTGAAATCGATGCAAACCCTAATTTGTCCGTTCTTCTTCTTTACAGGGACAATATTATCCAACCACTTGGGATATTGAACTTCTCTGACGAAGTTAGCTTTGATAAGCTTATCCACTTCAGCCTCGATTTTGGAAGCATAGGTTGGGTGTGTTCTTCTCGCGGCTTGCTTGAATCCTCGATGTTCTTTTGGCAAACCCAAATGATGGGTGGAAACATCAGGATCAAGGCCAGGCATCTCTGTATAATTCCAAGCAAAAATATCTTTATTTTGCTTTAGAAAAGAAATATACATCTCTTGTTCTTCAAGGTTCATGGCCGCACTAATTAAAGTGGGGCGTGGATCTTTCTCTGTACCCAGATTTACTTCTCTGAGTTCATCCACAGTGGTAGAGATACCCTCTTCAAATGCCGGAGGAGCATCTCTAAGATCTTCCTCTTCCTCTTCGTCATGTGTTATTTCTTCCGTTTCTACTTGCAAAGTAGATGAAAAAACGAAATTCTCATGATCATAAGAGATGTCAAAATTTTCACATTTTGAAGAAGAAGCATCCATTTCCGACCCTATTGATGATAAAGGGTCTTCTTTGGGAATCAAAGAGGAGATGATGGATTGAGAATCGACATCAATATTCACCTCTGGTGTTGCTATAACTTCTTCTGGCCTGATTAGCGAAGTATAGACTTGTTGGATTTCAGTAGACGAAATGAAAACGTCACCACATATGCTTTCATCACTGCTTGGTAAGTTACCAATTTCTCCCATGTTGTCTGGCTCGATTGCCGTAATTGACATTATGGATCTTTCCATAATAGTATTTTGATTTGGGCCTATTTTGTCAATTTGACTGATAGGTAACACATAATCTGTACTCACATGTGAAAATGGATTTATTGGAATTTTTTCCAAACCATATGGAGCATTAACTTTGGTAATTTCCTTCATTGTAGATTTTTCTCTTCCCTTCATGTGATAAAATTCCGCCTCAATGTATTGAGACTCACATGTCTTGAATGGGGCCTTATCACCATACAATGTTCCAACTTGACCATCGAAACAGTATTTGAGACATTGATGGTATGATGATGGAATAGCTGCATGCTGATGTAGCCGGGGTCTTCCAAGCAAGATATTGAAAGCTGAGTCTTGATCAACAATCATGAAATCTGAATTGGAAACAAGATCTCCAAACTGAGTTCTGAGCGTAACTTCTCCCAGTGGTTCTTGTTCATTTTTATCATATCCTTGCAACATCATGGTAGAAGGAGATAAATCAGATTCTGTGAGGCCCAATCGACGAAGTGTGCGAATGGGCATGAGGTTGACTCCTGAACCATTGTCAATGAAAGCTCTTCGAACATCTATACCATTGACTTTGCCAGATAAGTACAAAGGTTTTATGTGCCCATGCACAACATCATCCTCATCTTTATCAGTAAAAGATATCACTGCATGGCATTCTGCAGGATTATTCTCTATGTGATAAATTTCAGCTGCAGCAATCTCAGCTTCAAACTCTTGAGGACTTGACAAAGCTTCGATGAGTGCTTCCCGAAGATCTCTTGATAGATTCAAAGCATCCAAAATTGATAATTTGGCCGGTACATGGGCCAAGTGTTTCAATATATCATATTTTTGATCTAGAGGCCTGCATTTCCCAATAGGAATATTTGGTTTAGCAGGTACTTTGGAAGCAGATGCTTTGGAAGCTGATGCATCTTGTATTGAAGTTGGCAACATCCTTGGTTTTGGAAGATTAGACTGATTAGATCCATTTACTTTCTGAGATAAATAAGATGGAACCTTTAATCGGTCTTCCAAAATAACTGTGCCGAAGCTGAGTTGGCCATTGGCAGAAGAACTTGCTTGTTCTTTTTGAGCTCGCTGAAGGGATCTACCACGAGTTTCTGCTGCATATACAGTGCTAGCAGGGGTAGAATTAGATTAGTGGCTTCGGAAAGATCCACGTCTTCCCCTATATCCTGAACCTCTAGAACTTCCTCGGGTTCCTTTATTTGATACAGGGAATTCAGGCTTATCAAGACTGGAATATGAATCTGTTAATTGAATCATATTAACAGAACCAAAGATCAATTCTTCGTCTGATAAAGACTTTGCCTGGTTGGCCTGTTTAGGCTGTGCTGTTTGGTGGGACGGTGCCCGTTGCTTTGAAGTAGATGGAATGAAATCTGCCAGAGTCAAAGACAATTTAGGCTTTGATACATACTCATCTTCTTCTGATTCCTCTTTCTTCTTTGAATTGCTCTGCCCTTTTGAGGATTTATCCTTTGATGGAGGCTTTACTGCAGCTTTTGTAGGAGACACAATTGGCTTCTTCAATTGTGTTCGCAAAATGGAATGGGTCCGATTGATTGTCTTTCTGACCATCCAATCATCATATTTTTTCGCAGTTTTGCTTTTGACTTCCTGCCACTCGCCTCCTTCCTCTAGATCTGTAGCGGTAATACACGCTACATGAGCTGAAGAACCCTTCAATTTGACTTGTCCCAAGTCGACCATCTTTTGCAGGAGTTCTTTAAAGACAAAACACTCCTGGATGGGATGTCCCAACATTTGATGAAAGGGACAATAATTGGGACGGTCTTCATCTCCTTCCTTGTTTGGTCTCTTCGGCACTGGTAATTGAACCAAATTATTTTCCAGAGATGAAATGAAGTAACCAGGAACTTGCTCACTTCGGAAAGAGTATGTTTTACTCTTCATATCCTCAAATTGTTTTCGTCGTTGATCTTTTTGATCATTTGGACGAAACAGCCTTTGTTGTTGGCGTTCAGGAGGTGGAGCCCTTCGAGAAGATGAAGGTTTTGAAGTAGAAATAGGTACAGGTGCCTGTTTAAGCATAACTGTAGCAGTTTCTGCTTTACCCATTCTTCTTCCTGGAGCTGATGGAATTACACGAGATTTAACCTTAGCCTGTATAAGGGAATCTTCAATCTGTTGAGCGATTGAAGTAAGGTCTCGAAACCCTCCTGTGTATTTCACAGGGATCAATGGCATGCGTAATTCGTCACGCAAATTTTCCACACAGATTGGCAACAATTCCTCCTGAGGGAGTGATAAACTTAAGGAATACGTTAATCCCTTCCAACGAGCAATGAAATCAGAGACTCTTTCATTCTCCCTTTGCTTGCAGTTTGTAAGATCGAAAACTGTCGTTTTTGGCAAAGTTGAGCTAAACTGAAGAAGGAATTTTTGACGAAGATCCTCCCATCCGATGACTGACCGGGATTGCAAGCTTGTATACCAGACAAAAGATGGTCCTTGCAAGGTTCGCACGAAGCATCTGAGTTTCACTGCTTCTTGTTGTTCTGGAGTTCCCATCATAAGATCACAACAAGACACGTAATGCGTCAAATGTTGTTCAGGGTCGCTTGATCCATTGAAAGTAGGGAAAATAGGGTTTCCAAAAATGGATGGAGGAGAAATTGAATCTACCCATTCAGGGTAAACTTTCTTTTCAGGTTGAACTTGCACCCGTTTCCCTTCCATAGTTTCTAACCGAGCTGTTAATGACTCAATAGTAGTTATTAACTTTTGAGAAACGTCAGGTTGAACTTGGTTTTGGGTAGGTGCAATGAATGGAGCTTGGACAGACGTGGTGGTTGGTGCTGCAACTGATGGTAGTGCTGCCAACCGTTGTTGCGTTTGACCCGTAGGATTAGACCTCTGTGGGTGTACTGATAAAGGAGGATATTCCTGATCCATCTCAGTAGTTACAACAAATTCCTTCGGCTGTCGGACTTCAGCATTCTTAAGAAGAAGACTACTCTGAAGTAGTTCTGCATTCAACCTTCTTAATTCTTTCATTTCTTCCTCCTGTTGTGCAAACCTTTGCTCTAATGAGAGCGATTGACCTCCTTCAGAGGAAGGGTGAGAAGCAACCTGATTCTTTCCTTTCCCCTTATTGAATCCTTTTCGGAGAGGGGGAAGTGGGTTACTTGAAGGAATACCTAGATTTTGGGTAAGCCTTTGATTACGTGTGCGCACACCTTCTTCATTTAGGTCTGTGTGCGCAACTTCTTGAGCAGGAACCTCTTTGTCTGATCCCTCTGATTGAGCCTCATCTGGTGAATCAGCAGCAACGGCAGTGATGACATTAATGGATGCATATTTCATAAAATCCTTTCTATCAACATTTCTGTGATATTGTCTTCTTCCATGTCCATGATGAAACATGGAATTCCGTTGACTTGATCTCTCAGGAATTTCTTTGTGAACCGTCACTTGGAGAGAATCTCCTGATAGCTTGGCTCTTCGTTCCTCTTGAGGCTTCTTCCCTAATCGAGAGAATACTGACTTTCTCTGAGGGAGGGATTGAGGATTTGAAAAAGTCCCCAGTCCGGTGGACTGGGGATGTTCCTGCTGCTTCCGCTCAACTCCTCGAATCCCATTTGTTGATTCTGAGGGTTGGGTTAGAGAAGTCCCCAGTCTGGCAAGCTGGTGTGTCTCTTGACATGCTATGTCTGAGATCTTTTTGAAATCTCTCTTGATCTTGCGATTCTTAGTTCGGAAATTAGCTGGATGCATTAACCTGTATCCACTTTTATCACCTGGTTCAACAGACCGTTGGATGATTTCCGAAACTTCTGTCATTTGATGACGTGTTTGCTCCAGATGAGAGGCTTGTGCAATATTCTCGCCTGCTTGATGTAGGAGCAATTCAACAACCTGTTCTCTATATACTTGATTTTGAGAGGAACTAGTTGAAGCTTGATCTCGAGCAAGATTTTGATTACGAATAAAGCCCATTGACTGTGGCCGGCCATGGGCAATAACATTGCATGAGACCATTTTCGGCGGGCTTTGCTGACCGGAAAGCACTGTGAAATGTAGTGCTCCGTGAACACCCCATCCTCTGATATGAACATTAGATGGAGCATTGGAAATTAACTGACGCAATTTTCTCAGCGTGCCAAGGCATGAACGTTGAAGGGTTCTCTGTTGCTTTTCAGCCTTCGGATACCGAGAGACTGATAGAGATGCCAAATCAATCTGGCGTTGTAACCCTTCTATTATCTTAAGATGATTTTCATATTCATCGTAAGATAATACCTTCTTCTTTAATTGACAAAGAGTCTTCCATATGTTGAGACGAATGTCATGGATTCCATCATCCGTCAACATCTTTGGAATGTCATACTGTGAATCAGCCAAAGGCCAAAACATGACTGGTACTTCACCTTTTGCCAGTTTTTTCCTCATGTTCAGCATTTCCTCTTTATCATTAAATGAAGATTCTTCTACCTGTTTGGACCAGAGTTGGTGTTTCCTTGTTGCTTCATCGGATTCAACAAGATTGGTTGAGGAATCACTATTCATGCTGGAAGATGAGTAACCCAGGGAAGGTTCGGAGAATAACCTGAACCCCAAGCTATCTTCTGATGGATAAAGAGTTTCACCTGCCGATAGTAAAACTTTAGACATGACTGGTTTTACGTTTGCAAGTGCCTCGAGATAGGAGGGCTTTCTCGTCACTACATTGCCTTCTGAAGAATTTTCGAGACAATGTGAATCACTACTGCGGAGAGGACTTTCGCAGTGAAGTTCATCACCATGAGGAGGACCTTCATGATGGGTTATAGCAAAAGATGAAATCTCTTGCTCCTTGGCCTTCTGACCACACAGAGGGTTCCTGTGGTTCTCATCTGAAGAAGAAACTTCAAGATTGACCGAATTTTCATGAAGCAAGTCTTCATGAGGAAGTGTCTGTTGAAGACCTTCGGGATTAATGTTCCTGTTATTGGTAACTGAGGGAGTAGAATCTTGAATTCCGACAGATAAATGTCTGAGGGCTTCAAGAACTCCAGCATCGAGCAAGGCCTTGTTGCAGATTGGCCTTTGATCTCCTGACTGTGCTGGGCGGATCTTTTTCTTAGATGCCTTCTTACTCGCTTTAGAAACCACTTGATGGCGAAAGTGATTGCTCTGAGCAGGTGTATGTGCCTGATCAGGAAAGATGGTCAGGTTAGGCTGACAATCATCGCTCAAATCAGGTGTATGTGCCTGACTTGGTTGTCCATATGATATGGGGGAGTAGGCCCCATAACCCTCTTGGACTGGAACAGATGTGTGTGTCTGTTCCGGAGTGAATTGTTGATGTGTCACTCCACTGCTAGGGATAGATTTATGTGTCTGTCCCTGAGATAATGCTGAAGATGTTATGATATCCTGGCAAGCTTCCAGAATATGAGCAGGAATTTTCTTCTGCTCTTTCACCATTGATAAAATATGCTTGGTGACTTCAGCCGCCAGAACAGGGATATACGTCCATTCCGGGCTTGGAGTAGGTGTATATGCCTGCTCCTGTCCTCCTTTTCCTGTCAGTGAATCCTGACAGTACTCAAGTGTGGAGGCAGAGAGTTTAGTCTGCCTCCTGTTTGTCGTCGGGACTTTCCGACTGACTTCTCCGTGCGCTACCAAACGAGACTGTTGGTAGACCTGATTAGTATGAGCAGGTGTATGTGCCTGCTGATTACACTTCGTCAAACGCGGTTGACGAGATCCATCATATGTAGTCAGATGAGCCTGCTGACTAACTGCTGATGTATAAGCAGGTGTATGTTCCTGCCTATAGTACTCCGCCGGAATTGCCTGGCGGGATCGGCTTGATGCTGCCAGACGAGTCTGCTGGACAGCGGGATTAAAACGAACAGGTATGTATGCCTGCTCGTTATTTGCCACCAAGTTAGGTTGGTGGACTTCTCCGGAGATGGCAGGGATGACAACCTGCCTGTTGTTAACCGGATTCCGTCTCTGGCGGTTCATCTTGCCTGCTCGGGTTCGAGGAACCTGAGCTGAATGCCTGGAGTCGGTACCCTCATCATGTTGAGGGCGCACTACCGCACGAGTCTGGCGGCGATTGTTGATGGGAGCCCTTGAGAAGGACTCCTGTCTTTTTGAATTAAGGTCCTGCGGGACCTGATCATTCACTTCCTCGGAGTAAGGGAGTGAATGGAAATTGCGTTCCGGGGATAACGACCCGAAACGGTTAGAGACGGTAGTCAGCACCGCCTGCTTCTTGATTGCTGGCCGCCGTTGTCCGGACGACCAGGTAGAGTTGTTAACTTGGAGGGCTTGACGAGCGGCCTCCAGAGTTGGGATAGTACCGTTGCGACGGTACTCCTTAACCAGTGCATTTGAAACACAGCGTTGAAGACGCTGAGTTTGTGATGTCATCCTCAGAGCGGATGACGTTCCAGCAGGAGTAGCAGCATTGGTTTTCACAGCAGCAGACCTCACAGTAGAGGTGTTCACAGCAGCAGTATTCACAGGGGTGAATTTAAGGAAAGCCATTTTTTGTAGAAGATCTTGAAAAAAGAGTGCCTGTTCCATGTAACAGACATAATCAAGATGAATCTGGCTACTGCATCTTTTGGATGATCATATGTCAATGATTGCCTTATTGGCCCAAAGGGCCTAACAGATAAGAAGAACATCACTTTAACTTGGTTAAGGATTCACGTCGGGTTCACCATTTTTGTTTCCACACGGATTACGGGGATGACCTCCTGGACAGGAGATTCAAACGTTCCGATCGGTTTCTAGCGGGTTTGTTCGTAGAACCGGAAACATCCAATGATTCCACATCCGTTTGGACCTACTTTCCAAAGGCAGGCGCTCATTAGCTTGTGGACTGATGAGGCTTAGGAATTTGCATTGGTCGAGAGGATGGGAGGTCGGACTCATCACACCTTTTTGAGGGGAATTATTGTCTACTCCGGGACTCTCTTTATAGATTTAAGTTATGTTCATGAATCCTTATTATATTACCAAGTATAAAATGAGCTTTCCTTTAGTTTTAACAATCAATGATTAAATATGCAAGAAATTTAGAGAATCTTTTATATGTTTTTGAGGTTCTTCATCAATAGAGAATCATCCATATTTGTTTAGAGATTCTTGGTCAATGGTATCCTTCAAAACATTTATATAAAAGTCTCTTGGTCATTATGATGACCAGGCTGGTTTTAAAGCCACTCAGTGGGGCACTTGAAGTTTATCGTCATTCAGAAGGACATAGATTATTTCAAAGTTGGGATCGAACCCATAAATGGGCTACCTACGTATCCTTTGTTTTGGAAAAGGAATCAGAACCCACGTAGTTCGATGAATGGGGTATGATGTTTATGATTGATGGCTCAAAGATGAATGTCATAATTACTTTTACACTCTAAGCTCACGTGAGTCATGCTCGGTGTGAGAAACAAGAGGTATTGGTAAAATTTAGACAATTGTGCCATGAAAGATGCAATCATAAGAATTTTTTTGGGGCTTATGTATGGATGACTGCCCAGATAGCTGAAGGTTTAGGATTCACTTTTAGGGAGAAAATCCAGGAACAGGGTCCATAAAGGTATATGTGCTTTATGGAGATTTGAATACTCTAATCTTGGGGCTTAATCCTAAGGAGGATGCCCAAGTTAGGAGGATACTTATGACTGGGGATTTTATTCCTGAGAAGGAAGCCCGGGTTAAGGATTAAGGCTTGGGGCTTACTCCTGAGGAGGATGCCCAAGATTTATGACTGGGACTTATTCCTGAGAAGGAAGCCCAGGTTAGGGGACTTGGGACTTACTCCTAAAAAGGAAGCCCAAGGTTATGACTGAGTCTTATTCCTGAAAAGGAGACCCAGGTTAAGGATTAAGGTTTGGGGCTTACTCCTGAGGAGGATGCCCATATCTGAGGTTGGGGCTTATTCTTAAGAAAGATGCCCAAAATTAGAGGACCTGATTGGGGCTTACTCCTGAGGAGGATGCCCAAGATTACGACTGGGACTTACTCCTAAAAAGGAATCCCAGGTTAGGGGATTTGGGACTTACTCCTGAAAAGGAAGCCCAGGGTTATGACTGAGTCTTATTCCTGAAAAGGAGACCCAGTTTAGGATTCTCTCATCTTAAAGTATGAGGTTGAATGAATGAACTCTCAATCTTTGGTGACATAAAGATGTTTAAATCACTAGGTTTTGAGAGATATTTCACAGAATTCCTTTCAGATAAGGATGTCAAATCAAGAAATCATGCCATAAAAGGCTTTGAAGAGTATCTTGAAGACTGAATCTTGAATAGGAAGGGTGAAATGGCTTAAGAGGGGTAAAAATGGGCAAGATGGGAACCCAAAAAGATAGGGGCGCGCAAGTCCTGAAAGGCGCGCAAGTCCTGTGGCGGCGCGCAAGTATTGGTCGCGCAAGTATACTTGCGCGACACATGGGGTACTTGCGCGATTTTCAACCAGAGTTGAATTACTTGAGCGACTCTTTAGAAAACCCTTTTTAATCCTCCTGAGGTTCTTCCAGAAGAGGGACGCGCAAGTTATATTGAAGGAATTAAGTCGGCGCGCAAGTGTTTGAAAAGTTTCAACACTTAGGCCTTCCTTCTTCTCTTTTGATCTTCCATTCTAGGTAAGAAATTACCTTAGAAGTGTTATGGAAGCTTTAAGAAGAGACTTGGGCGTCGGGAGCTTCAATCCGTGTTTCTGGAAAAAGATCCTCTCGAATGGGGGGCCCACAGGGTCTATTTATAGGCAAAAGAAGACCCCGGGCGGTTACTGGGCGGTTACCAGATCTGTCGCGCAAGTCCCTTGCACGACCATGAGGGGTCGCGTAAGTGTTGAGGCGGCGCGCAAGTGTACTTGCGCGACCATGAGAAAACTTGCGCGACCTCTGGGCAATCTTCTCCTTTTCCATCCCTTTGTCGATTTTTGATGTTTCTTCAAAGGATTAATCACTTTGAGCTCAGATATTCCCTTTTCCGATCTTTAGATTCTGTGACGAAAGGAGCGTCAACAGTTTTAAAATATGAAAAGTGAGTTTTTAGATTAAAAATAAATTTTTAAAAATTGTAAATTCAAATATAAGATACATATTTTGTCTTATAAAAGGGTTTCATGAAATTAAAATTCATACTTATATTCCAATAATTTCATAAAATAAATGTTATTTGTGAAAGCAATATATTGAACTATTCTCCTAAAAATAATCCTTTTTAAAATAAATACAAAAAATTCATATTATGATTACTCTATAATTCTTAACAAAAAAATCATATTCTTTATGAAAAAAATGAATTTATAAAATTTTATAATTCAATATTTAAATTAAATCCTAAAATATAGTAAAAAACTATTCATATTGGAAAATGAATTTTTAAAATGTTAACTATTCATTATTATTAATTATAAGAAATTTTCAATTAATTTAGTAGTAATCTATTATTCATACTGGAAATAAATTTTACTATCAACAATCAAATTTTTCTTCAAATAAAATTGTATATCACATAGAAAAACAATATTTAGAAGAATACATTTCTATGTATAAAATTTCCGTATCTATTATTTTAGCTATGCCAATTGAACATCATTTATAATAAATGTATCTTTCATTTTATTTATACAAATATTTTATAAATTGTTTACTGTTATTCATTTATACTAAATAAATGGTTAGTTTTTAAGAGACATTATTAATATCTATAATTTTATATAAATACATCAAAATTTCAATCTAGTTTGGTGTTTTGTGTTAAGTAAGATATCGATAAAATTGACTTATTCAATTTTTATCATATATTAAAATATTTTGGTGTTACAACCCCTATATTTCATGACCATTGGGAAACCTAGAGGGTTTTCACTACACCATATTACTTAGATTTGTTCCATGGTGTCTTGAAGCTCAACCCCTCATTTCATTCTGATTTATATTCCATGTACAAGTCCTAGTGGGATACTCTATGTGGTTCAGGGAGATAGGTGTTTCCATATAGTGGTAAGGGTTTTAACATGGGGTATGTCAGCCTATATTTAAATTTTTTGAAATTATATTTTTACAATTTTCAATTATTATGAGGTTTTGTACCTATCCCCCCACCCCTCACATAGATGACTCTTGGAAATCACCTAGGATACCCCCCTTCTTCCATCATGGTTCTTAGATTCCCATCCTTAAATTTTAAGTTTTTATTTAATGTTAATTATCTCATTCCTCTTCCCATTTCCCTCACATCATCTCCCAAGTTTTCTCTTCTCCTTGAATTTGTAATTCCTATGGGTGATGAATTTAGTGTATGGGTTGGGTTTAATTTTGGATGATTAAGGTTTAGAGAGGCTTTTAATTTCTCATTTTTTTGTTAACTATCAAAAGTAATGTGTTTCAAGTGGTTCCCCATTGAATAAGTTAGGTGTTTTGTGAAATTAATTTTTTTTTAAATTTCATGAAATGATTGAGTTAATAAATTTAGGTTTCTATTAATATATACCTATATATGTGACCCATGGGGGATTTGTTAAATGATTTCAAATACATTCTATAAATTATTTCCAATTTAATTTTAGTAATCTTTGAATTAAAATTTGATTCATTCAAATCATTGGTTGAAATTATTATGAGACTCTGTTTAATTTTGTGTGTGGATAAATTAAGGGTTTTAGCTCTGTTTTTAGTTCTAGAGGAGGTCACCAACATTTTAAGGGTTATTTTTCATCTAGTAGGTGTTTTATTTTAAATTTATTCCTAAGGGATGAAAATTATGATTTTCAATTTATAGAACCTTGATGGGGTTTTAAGGGATGATTTATGGTAACAAGGTTTTGATTTTCATGTTTGATTTTAAAGTCTAATTTTTTTTATCAATTGGGTTGGATGATTTCAAATTCCCATTATGAGCCTGTTTTTAATATATTTTTTAAATGTGACCATTGTATGGGATCATAATTTACTTTTTTATTAATTCTTTATTATTAAGAAAGGGGTTATTTCATGAGAGGGCATTGGAGGTGAGATGAGGTTTATTATTCATTCATCTTGATGTAAATATTGATTATTTAGCTGGATTTATTACCACCTCCACTTTGACATGGAATGAGAACTCAGATATCTATGTGATTAATTTTATTTAGTCCATACAAATTTTTTACTCAATTTGACTATGAAAGCTTATCACTATAACCCGATCAAATTATGGGAGATAATAAAAATAATCTGGGAAGACTATTTGAGCTTAATGATATATTTTTTATATTGAGTATATCTGTTACTATCTGACATTAGTACATAGGGAGTTGCCTATGACACTTACTCATTGAATAATGGTATGTCTTGGGGTATTTTTATTACACACTTTTTTGTATCCCCATGTTTCTGTTTGATTTTTTGTAGAACCTATTTTTTTATGATGCATTTTTTATTATGAAAATTTAAATTATGATTCCCATTTTTATGATATTCTTTATTTTATTATTTGGGTTACTTGTCCACTTTTTTGGGAAATAGGATTTCATGAAGAATTTGAACGATGGAAAAATTGAATGGTTTTAAATTTTTAAACATGGTAGCACACCTTCTAAAGTGTTTTAAACAGTTTTTATATTTTAAATAGTGTATTCCTCCCTCTAGGTATGAAGGGGTATTTCAAAATAGATATTTTTTAAGGAAATTTTGTATCCATATTATTAGGTTTGAAATTTTGGTTTTGATACAGGTTTTATCTCTTTTACAAAAGGTTTTAACTTATGGTTTTGTAAATATAGATAATGTATGAGTATTGTTTTTTGTAATCTTATAATTTTTAAAATGAAAATGCCTAGTGTTACCAGATACTTCTCTTTTATGAGTTAGGGGTAATATCAGGTGTTTAAAATCTATAAATTTTCTTTCATGTGAAAGTTATGGTGAAAAATGAGTATTCATATCGTGAATTTTGATTCCTGGATTGAATTATAGTTTGTTGCTTGAAAGATTTAAAGGTATAATTCAATGTTTCTTCCTAGAAGAATTCAAAATGTGAATCAGTGATTCATGATGTGGATAGTATTTTGAGTGATGAGGAAACTTAAATTTTTGTGGATGCTTAACCCAAGGAATTCATGGGGTGAATTGAACATTCAAATCCTAAGGGTGTATTTTTCTATATTGGTTATAAGTTGTATAAACCATCATCTTTCACTTATTTAAACTCCCCTATCTCAGACCCTAAGAGACTAGGAAATATTTTTTGAATGGATTTATATAACATTCAATGTGATTCGACCCCAATATTTTTGAGATTGATCTATAGTGATATGAGATGATTTTCCCCTTCTACCAACCTTTTTTATATTCTATTATCTATGGTCATGTTATGGAAGTGTTCTTACCTTGTTTCTCTTAATTTTCTAATCAGTTAATCTTGATCTAGATCACTATGATTCCTTTTCATGATCGACATTGGAATTTCCTTATTCAATGTCATTTTTAACAATAGTTATGAAAGTGGTATCATAGAGTAAAGGATTTATTACACATCTCTTGATTCAATGTGAATGTATGCTATCATCATGCTTTAATATTTTGGGTAATAAGAAAATTAACCAAATTAATATAAGAACATGGGAACTTGAAGGAATAATGATGTCATGGTTTGGGTTTGTGATCACTTATGGATTATTTATTATTGGTAAACATGTTTTTTAAGAAAATGTGGTATATTTATGTTGTGAATGTTTTTGAGCATAATATCGTTAGTTTTTTTCTAAAAAATTTATAAATAACACAAATATGGAATCATTTTTCACGAATAACAAATGGCCTATTAATTTGATATATGTTCTCTATTATTTTTTAAGGAATGTTAAAGTAATTATAAATGAATGTTTACATTTATTCATAGGTATTTATTACAAATAAATTTTGGGTTTAATTTTTTTGAAAACATATGCATAATAAACTAATGAATTAAATATGGAAATTAAATTGGTTGTTTTCTAAATATGAGTACATTGGGGCTGAGAGAGACCATTATTTTTTGGGAATGCCTACATGACTTGGTACTATGATATTAGTGCCTTTGGATATGTTTTGAAAAGAAATTTGAAACATATTTGTGATCTAGGAATTCTATAGCCATGATGGGTTTGTTTGATAACCATGTGTGGTTAGGATATTGGATATGAAATGGGTCAGAGGCTCAGGGATTTTTGAACTATGGTTGCTTTGATAGAGTTGATAACCTTGTATAAGAAATGGGTTATTATCCAAGGCTATAGTTATTATATAATTCAGTAATGCTGTAAGAGTTTGATGTTATGCGCAATGGTGTGGGACACCATGTATGTTGGGTTGATTTTGGAGTGAGGACTTCTCATTGATTCTTACTTATGGCTTGATAATTACTAGATGGAATGTTGGATTAATGTTATTCATTGGTTTTAAACTACTTGAAATAGTTAGACTATTTTCACAATATGTAATGCATTGACGTGGTAGCTTAGGAAGAGTCATAGTGTGCCCAAATTATTTTATGAATTATAAATGAATAAATAAATAATTCATATTATAGAGTTTTGTTGATGGATGTGATGTTAAACTATTTATGTCATGTTTTTTTTGAAACTATGGGATAGGCGGGGGGGGGAGGGTTTAAAAAGAATGGGTTTAAAAAAGGAATTTGTTAATTAGTTAATGATGATGACACAATTCATAATATAAACAAGATAATTAATATTTTCATTGATATTTTCTTATTAAAATTATAATATTAATCCAGAAAATTTTTAAAGTGAATTTATTAATTGTTGGATAATAAAAAATGAACCTTATTCTTGTATGATTTCTTAGTATCTTGTCCTCAATAGTGGAAAATTGGGGTTTTCCCAATGTTAGAATCAGTTTTGTCTAAGGAAATGTCGTTTCCTTTAGTGTTGTCTATCCTTGATATTATTTATATATCTTCTGATTTAATAAGCTACCCCAACGGAGATGACACCCAAATTTCTTAGGGATGTCTTCTCTAACATCTAGGATAGAGGGGGAACATATAGATGAATTCTACGTCTCTTCTTATCTCCCTTTAAATATAGAAATGAGTTGGTGTATCCCGTGATATAATGTCTTATGGTATAGGGTCTCTTCCTACCTAAGTGTTGAATACCCTTGATTTTACTATAAATTTATGATATGGATTTAATGGCATGATTTATATGTCACAGTTGTATCCATTCATGTTGGATCCTACTTTACAAGGGTATACGTGCAAGGGATTTGACAGATTGTGGTATGATGCATTTACATTGGCTATATTTTCCTATAGAGATAAAATTGGTTACATAAGGGATGGTGTGGATAATGATATAGATATTTGGAATAATTCCAACATGGTATTTTGGGCCTTGTACGAGAATGAGGTAGGCAGGGCTGATTCCCAACAAAAATCAGTAATGATTTACTTATGTGAGGGATGAGAATATGATGTGTGTCGTTAGGGAATGAGAGAAAAAGAATAATGGGGAAGTGTAAGTGGGGATCATTCCTTATATATATATATATATCTGTGTGTGTGTGTGTGTGTTATTTGGATATATAATGGTTTAAATCTATGTGTTTCTTAGTGAGTGAGCCATGGTGGGGATGGGGAACATATCTGTACCTATTTAGCTGATGTGTTAGATTTATTTATATATTCAAACTTTCCACAAGATTCTTAAGGGGTATCACATTGATTATACATGTTATGCTCAACCTATGTATATATAAACCATTTCATGGGTTAGTAAGATTTCTTTGGTGATCAGGATGTATGTTACTAACTTATATGAGTTAGTGAGTAACTTGCAAGATTTTCTAGAGTTTTTAGTTTCATTCTACACTTACTTTTTATAATTTTAAATCATTCTTTATGTTGTTTATATTTATATATGACATTATATGTATTAGAAGTTATTCTTATATTCATGAGGATAGTTAATGGTTTATACTTTATATCTCCTGCTTCATAAATTTATATAAAGGTAATGAATCCCATTTATGTGACTTATATACCATTGGTTATAGGCATCAACTCATGGACTTTTTGAGGTGGGTGTTGTGAGTCATTATCTCTCATTCATCATTTTCAGCCTATGTGGGGAACTTTGGGGGGAGAAGCCATGATATAGTGGTATCAAAGGTGATGGTTGAGAGATGTAATTGTTTTTAGAGATAATTATTTATGAGGAGGCATGAGTTAATAGGGAAACAATATTAATTGGGAATAATACATAATTTAAATAGGAGATACTTCCTTGGGAATGGGGTTTTATGTCCACCTATGATTTAATACAAGGACCTTTATGTTTACCGAATGTTCTAAGTGAAGTGATTATTCTTACAGGGTAGAGACATAAGATATGATTGTGCATTATGATATTCTGCTCATGTGTTTAAATTTGTTTATATAATGTGAAATATGTTAAAATAACTTAATTAATTAAATTAATTAACTTAAATTTATTCTCTTTTTTCATGTTTATAATTTTGTAACATTTATCATTTGAAAATATGGAACCCTGTTGACATTCCTATAAGGTCGACACATAAAAATTTCATTAGGATGTTATTGTGGATTACCATAGAGTAGATGTTGATGATAGTGAAACATGGTGGAGGACACTCGGAGAGTTTCATCTCTAGGGTCAATAAAAATACGAGGGATCTACTTTAGATCTAAAGATAAAGGATTGGCTGTATAAGGTGGAGATAGCATTCAGTTCAATAAATACTCAATATAATCAATGGGTTTCTTTATCTATTATGATACATCATGGATCAACTCATCAGTGGTGTATTTTGTTCCTTATGGATTATGAGTAGTTGAATGTTGTGTGAGACAAGTTCTAGAATCAGTTTCATGCAGAGTTTCTATCTTAAATCATTATGTTGACCTATTGGAAAGAGATCATTACCCATTAACAAGGGAGTCCTAGTGTCAATGTTTTGTATCAACTATGAGAAACTCCTATATTATGATTTAGAACTTCTACCAGATAATGAGGCTAGAGTTAAAAATTATGAATTTTATTTTTTCTCAAAGATCTAGTGTCAAGTCACCCAATTTATGTTAAAGTCCAATCTTGAGGTGATGGAAAAGGAAAATCTCATAGAGAGTATGCTAGAAAGGACTAGGTCATCATAGGATGAGATTTTTTTGGGACTCTTCATAGATAATATCTATAACTGATGGTTCTCAGTTTCATAGTCAGGAAAAGATTCAGTCAGTAAAGAGTATGTTTCATCTGTTTTCCACCCACATCACGAAAGATAGCAGTTCTCAAGAAAATATCAGTGGGTTAGGCATGTTTAATTTTCATTGGAGGTTGTATCCATAAGAATTGATAGTTAAAAAATTATCTCAGTAGTTAGTGTGTTACCGATGACCCATTTCATGCCTACACAATATAACACTTTCAACCAAAGTAGTAGCAAAAATAGGGCATTCATAATTTTGAGTAGAAAATATGGGATGTATAAGAAATTATAAATCCACATTATATCCCTCATAATCAGAGATTATGGGTAAATAATGGACATGGATGTGGCCACCCACAGTTACAAATATTCTATGGGGTAGGTTTTGTTCAGATGAATGCTTTACCAATGTTATCTTTGTGTGAGACTCACATCATATGACGTACAATGAACCCGTTTTATAATTAGGTTTATTCCTTGTTTAATTCTTGAACTATAAACTCCTGAATTTCATCTAATCTATTATATTATTTGGGAGTTTAGGATGATATTATTCCAATTCCCATGGCATTGAAAATTTCAATTTGAGGTTGAGATGTCATATTTAACATGTGAATTGACAATGAGATGGTGCTACAAAAACACTTCTATTAGGGATATCTCCAATATTTACATATATAACCATATGAAATCATCCTTGACATGTATTTGATGTATTTAGTGCAGGATATCCTAGAATTTTTTAGCAGGAGTGCCATATTCTAGGACACTGATAGAGACCAAGAGATGTACACTCGAGAGTGAGATCATCAAATGGGTTTTATGCATGTTGATTCTCTATAATATATATTTTCTTGGGTGGTACTAAGTTCTATAGAGGATCATATAGTGGTGTTCCCTATGGTTATTGAAGAGTACCTTAATGTTTTTCCTGAAGTGGTTGTGATTCTACTCTATCAATTGGAGATTTAATTTGGGATAAATCTATAATAGGTGTTTCTTAAATATAAATGTATTCATATCAGATAACCCCTTATTGGTTGCGGGATATACATATTCACATTTATGATATTTAATAGAGAGTATTTATTTGGCCTAATGAAACACCCTTGGGTGATTTAGTTCTGTTTGTGAATAATACAAATGATAGTAGATCATTTTGAATCGATTACAACCTGTTGAATTAGGTGATATTGTAGAAACACAACCCTATCCAATGGATTTATGGTTTATTTTAATGGTTTATGGGGAAAAAATTGTTCTCAAGGATGCACTTACGGTCTATATTTCATAAGATGTGAGTAAGGGATGAAGATATTTTAAATATTTTTTTAGATTTTATTATGGGAATTAAATGTTTTATGCTATTTCTTATAAAGAATGCTCTATCCATGTGCATGGGGTTAATTAATTTATTGCTTCATGAGTTTCTAAACTATTCCATAGTGGTGTTTATCAATGTAATCGATATGTTTTCAACATTAGAGGTAGATCATGTAGGTTATTCACATGTTCTTTAGGGAGTTCCTTTCTCTGCTAAGCTATTTAGGATGTTGTGGAAGTGTAATTTATAGGTTCGTGATGTCTATTTATTAAGGAATGTGGTTTTCCAACATGGATTGGCCTTGGATCCTTTAAAGTTTAATGTAGTGGTTTCTTGGATTTCCCCCAATAATACTACTAGGGTGTAATGTTTCCATAGTATAGATTGATATTATAGAAGGTCTATTATCGATTTCTCCTGGATTTAAAATCCTATGATAGATTTTACTAGAAAGGATCATGAATACATGTGGTGTACTAAAGCATACTTTTAAGAAGATATTTTTTCCAAATAAAATGTGTTCTATATTATATTATTCCCCAGAAAATCATATTTCGTTAATAATGATGTGAGATTAAAGGGAAATGTGACCATTGGGATCCAACCATTATAAGATCATTGGTCAAATATGACCGTAGGCTAATATGACTTTTGGTCAATATGACTATCGGAAACTGTCCTCCATGAAATAACATTCTATTTACAATTAGTGATTATAAGTATAAATAGAATAGGATAATTTAGGTAGAAAAGAGAAGAGATGGCCTCAACTAGTAGAGTTATGTCATATGAATCCCTTTTTTCAGAACCTGGGAGGTAGGTAGCATCACTGGTGTTCTCCATTGACCAATCGCAATTCCTTCTTCAAAAATTGATGCTTGAACGAAATGAATTATAGGATATTTTTCATGTTAGTTGAAATTACCACTCGAGTGATGTTATCTGAGGTACCCCATGAATCTATCAACATTGAACACCTTACTCATAGGTCATACATGGGAGTTATAATGTGATTTGTGTCTTGGACTTAGTTACTTAATGTGTAATTTATTTGTATAAATAATTTTTTTGTTCCATAAATTACAATTTTATGAATATTTTTACTTAATTACTTAATTTTTTAATTAAGATGGATTTTAATAAATTAATTTTTCAGACACAAAATATACTTTCTAGAAATGAGATAAATATTTATAATTAAAAAAGATATTATAAATAATAATTTTTTAATTATATTTTAAAAACACTCTTATTTAAATATAAATGAAAAAAATAATTTTATTATGGCCTTGAAATATTTAAAGCCCAAAAAATTTAAACATGCATTATCAACCCGCTATTTTTTATTATAAGGTAATTTTATATTTGAATGTGAAAATTATCATACATAGATAATTTTAATTATAAAATAAATATCATTTTTGAAATCATCTCATCAAAATTCGGTTAGGGTGAATTTATGAAAATTTTGTAAAATTCTTTATTTTTTCATGAATAGTAAAAATACATTTGGAGGTATTTGGTATGTTTAAGGAATTTTTAACTATTTCATAATGATTTAATAATTACTAACCAAAATACACGACCTAAAATATGTTATTTTATTAATATCACATATTTTAATATATTTTAATCAAATTCCTAAACTATAATTTACATTCCAATGTCTGAATTGGAAAAATTGTATTTAAAAACATTATTTTGTAAAAACATTACTTTTCTATGAAAAAATAATTAATATAATATGATGTTTGTTTCTTGTGTGACAAAATAATGTAAAATATGTCCCAAATTTCCAATACCATGATAAAAACTCATGGTATGCCCATGATTTTTGTAACGCCCCAACCCCAGAATCCAGGAGATGGTGCATTATTTTAATAAAATGGCATGATTACAAGGAATAAGGAACAATCAGTTTAATAGTCTTGGAAATAATATACATACATAAGTTCAACATTACAACATGTAAAGAAAAACCACACTAATTTATTCCATTAGAAACATCCAAGCTTCTAAGATTATTCTTGAAAGTAACTTAAAACTAACTTATTCTTATCCTGGGAAAATGAAACATAAGAAAGGGGTGAGATAAAATTCAATGAAAGAGTAAGAATTATAGTGAAAGATAACATAAACATAAGTCATGATTAATAATTGAAAACACATTCCTTTACGAATAGTAAACATGAACACTTTATGACAGTAATATGGGCTGAGTACATAGTGCGATAATAAAACATAGTCATGGGTATTGTACTAGTTAAATAACCACATGAAATATCAATAGATAATCTCATAATAATGGAATGTATAATGCCGGACATCATAAGAACATAGTCAAGGCCTCGTGAAAAGACTACAAATAAGATTTTGTCAAGGCCTTATGCCAAGAAACTAGTCTGTCTCATGAGACCTACCGATGAATCGAGGAGCTATAGAAGGATCCACCTATCACATACTAATTCCAATTCATTCCTCATATTAAAAGGTTGAAACATAATCTCAACATTCAAAAAAAAAACTAGCCTACGAAAGTTCAGTACTTTAACCATAAACCATAAAGAACATAAAAATTGCACATCCACAATCAAACATAACTTAATCAATACAATATCGAAGATTGTATTATAATATGTTAAACTCAATCAAGAATAATGAAGGATATTAAAATAGATGAAAATAATCATCAAAATTATATGAGAGAAATATCCACCTTTTTCCTTGAAAGCATTTAAAAGTCAAATTATTTATCAAGAAGCCATTATAATATATTTTTAAATCAAACTATCACATACCAATTTCAAAATTTTAAAAGGAATTTTTATTTTAATACATTAATTCCAATATAAATAAATCCTTAAACCTATTTTTAAATCATATACATTAATAAGAAATATTTAGAAGAATAAATCATTAAAACAATTAAAATGTTATTTTAGTTAGAGTTCATAACCAAATGATTGAAACTTGAATAAAAATAATTGAGGTAATCAAAACATTATAATATCATGAGAATAAAGGGATTCGTGATATACTATTTCAAAGTAAATTATATACACCATATAAAAGTGAATTGGTGTATAACAACAAACAAATCTCAATGGAATGTAAATTGAGATGATATCCCTTATAATGACTGTATCATTTTGTTAAGGATAAATCAACGAAATAATTATGTGTGAAAAATATAAATACACTCAAAATGATTGGATATTCATTGTAAATCAATCAGAGGACATTCACACATATTATTGTAAACACTACACCAATTACTTGGAAGTTTAACTCAATGAATGTAAATTGAGTTAAGATTACTCTTTTCAAGTTCATATCAATGACTTGAGAAATAATAAATCAGGTGATTATGTGTATCAAAAGTATATCCACACAAAGGGGAGTGGAAATTACAACATAAATTATAAATATTGATTCCACACATAATCTTGTAGTAAAATATTAATGAAGTATGTGTAAAGCACAATGAGTGGAGATTGAAATTTGAAATTTCCTTACCGATTTGGTAACTCACAAAACCTACAACCCATAAAAGAAGGATTGTTAAATGAATTTTTAAATACCCATAGATTAAATATTATTACACAAGGAATAAAATCATGGCTAGTACATACACCACACAAATAGAAATAGTTGCGATATAGCATGAATCTCATGGGAATAAGAAGTGAGATAAAATCCCATTACCGTGTTGTAATAAATCAAGTCATATGACCAAAAGATAATAAACACCAAATGAATCAAAAAATAAAATTAAGATAAACAGAATCATGATAATATATATCAAATGGCAGTACACAATATACCACATGCAACAAACAAGTGGCAAACAATAGAAATCTCACGGGATTAAATGTGAGATAAGAAACCCCTTACCTCAAGTCTGACTTGTCTCTTATGTTCCTTGTACTTCCTTAATAATAAACATAAGTTAATTTATAGTTGATTAAGAACATATTTCAAGCTTATAATTCCTTTTATATTACTTATTACCTTGTTATAACAATTATTTAATTATTTTAGTACATATTGGATATTTTATCGATGTTCGGAACTTAAAAAAATTAACTTGTTAGAATTACAATGTTTCCATGTGATCAAAATTCCATTATCTCCGAAATTATATACACGATATAGATATCATAAATATATATATATATTATATATCTAGTATATATATGTATTTATAACAGTACATAACATTTGGTGATATGAAATGAAATGCATCGTTCATGGAGATGGTAAGCCTTACATATGCATGAACTCTACTTTCATTTCTATTTTGTATTTTAATGGAATTAAAACAAAATTATACATATGTATAGTATAATTCCCATATAATATCATATATAATATCATTAACTCCATCCTTTATACGTCACACATAAGTCATTAACAAGTCATATAACTTTCAGGGGGTGGTAGTCCTCACTTCCTCAAATGAAATTATCACATTTTACCCATAATGGAAACCATAAAGGAATGATATAAATGGAAAATAAAGAAGCATAAAGAAAAATAATAATATATATCATATATAAATATAGATCCATATTAATGGCCACCATGAGAAGCAGTAGGATATAAATGAAAAATCATCATTTCGTGAGGCGATAGTTTTCCATCTACAGAAACAATATTTTCATTATACATTAGATTGAGGTGTGTGTAAGTGTAGTTAAAATAATTCTCATAAAAAAATCCTAGTACACTGTGGATATTGTTGTTGTTATAAAGTTAAGTAATAAAAATAGTTTAGGGGTTGGAGAAGTAAAATAAAATAAAATAATTTATGAGAAACCATTCCCTTTAATTTGAGTAACTCCCTTTGGTTTGAACCAAACAGACTTATTGAGGTGACTTATGCCTAAGGTATGGATTCTAGGTTGAAGAGAGGGATCTAGAGAGATTATTTGGTCAGGGTTTGGATGACCCAAGGGGGTTGAGAGGTGTGAAGAATGGCTTATAAGTGGTGTCCTTTTATCAGGGAGAGGAGGGGCTCTTTAGGAAATTTTGAAAAAAGTTATTTTATTATAAACATATCTTCGGATTAAAAAGGTCCAAAAGTCAATAATGTCTAAGATAATATGACTAATGTTTGAAATAAAATCATCCAATAAAAATTTTATAGGTTTTGGATATTTTTTTAATATTAATAATCTTGTTTATTTAAATCATTTATTAATGAGGTAAATACTACATCATTATTGTGTCATAAATAATTTAATTTATTTGATGTACATAAATTATAAAAAAATACCAAAATGTAGGAATAATTTTTAGATTTCCAAAAATTATTTATAGTTGAAATGATGACATATATAACCCCATTTAAAAATTTATACACTAAAATCTATTTGTTAATGTCATTTTTGTCTTTACGTTAAGTTATTTAAATTAAAGTGTCATTATCATTCTTAAGTGGCTCCATGGGGTCCCAAAATCGTCCCAAGGATGGCCATGGTAATCCATGACTCATAAAATAAGGTTAGGACAAGTGTTAAGGTAATTTGGTTTTATTATAATATTCTTTTTACCTTGAATTACCCTATTAACCTTTAACCGCGGTAAATAAAAGTCAAAAGTTACTATTCACAAAAAATTATATTCATCTTATTGAACCAAATTTTACTTACTAATAACAAAAAAGTATGTAGGATTTTTGAAATTCAATTCACAGAAGAGGTAAAATTTTATTTAAATGAAAAAGTCATTTTTTTAAATACTACTATATGGTTTTATTATTCATCAAAACTTGATGTTTTTTGGAAAAATTCCAAAAATTCAGCCAAAGATATATTTGGTATTCCAAATTAAAAAATGATTTCTATTTTAAAAAATTGAAATCATAGAAGATTTATTAATTAACATAAAATTAATTTCCATTGTCAAAACAAATAGTGTGTTTTTAAGAAACAATAACTATAAAAAGATTGACACTTGTTTATGTATTACATCAAAGTGGAATTAATTCCAATGACAAAAATTGGATTAAATGGTAAAATTATAATATAATTATACATCCAAAACATTCAAACTTATAATTGAACACTATAAATTATTCTGATTAAAAATTTTGTTTTCAATTAAAATTTAGCAGTTTCACGATTCACCAAAATATGAAATTTATCAGAAAAACACAAAATATTTATCAAAACTAAATTTTTATGTCCAAATTATTAATCTAAAGTTTATTTTATCAAATTAAACATATAAAAGTGTCAAATATTGGATTTAAAAAGGTTTACCATTAAAAGATAGTACAATTTCATTTTTTGAAAAATACTTCTTTTTTCTGAAAAATTTAATTTGTTCTTATATTATGTCTAAAAAAACACATAATACGGATTCTAAAATTATATGTTGTATATAAAATTGAAAATTCAGTTAATATTATTCATAACAACTTTTTTAACGGCTAGTTTGGTAAGTTGGGGTGCACTCAAACTTGGTGTTGCGTGTAGTCCAAGCTATTGAATTACTTTAAAGAAGATAACATAATATGAAATCTTCGGGTGTTACATTATCCCCCCCTTTTGGAAATGTGTCCTCACAATTTTTAAAATTGGGCTTTGGAACTTCATTTAAAGCCCCACATTGGAAAAAGAGTCAATAAAACTATCACCTTAAAAGAAAGAAAGAGAAGTACAATGGTCACCCAAGATAAACCATACTAGGATTCCATGTAGGAAAACATGGATATGGAAGATAAACTAAGATTAATTTTCTGATGGAGAGGGATAGAAAACATGACCAGGAGAAAATTAAAAACAAAAAAACCACAAACTTGTGATGGGATAAATGATCATTAGTTTCCCATTAGGAAAAGTAAACGAACAACGTTTTTTTAAGTTCCATTTAATAAATTTGAGGTATTTATTTATGATATTGATTGAGAACATAAAGAGACATACTTAATTTTTATGTTGAGTTTCATTCTTTAATAAATTTCTACCAATAACTCATCTTTTTTTCAAACGATGAGTATTCAAGATGACTTGGTCACACCAGAAGATCTATAATCAACATATAGATAATCACATGATCCAAAAAAGATAAACTATATATTTACATTGTCCTTAGAGATTAACCAAAACCAAAATTTTTAATACAAGATCAGATGATCCACAAAAGGTATAATCCTTTAGAGAAGGAAATACTAATCTTAATTTCTAAAATTAAACCAACAATACCCCAAAGATAAATAAATAAAATTAAATAAACTATTATCCACAAAATCCTTCAATATAATCCAAAATTATATTGAAACCCAAAACATATAAGAATTTGGTTATGTTGTCTTCAACGTTAAATTGTATTTCCAAATGACATCGACTACCCCTAAAGTCAGATACTTGAAAGTAATTAACCTAATCACATATTCTCTGTGATAGATTAATAATTTCTATAAATAACCCAAATAAATATAAATTCACAATAAAAATTTAGATAAAAATCCACCATTACTCCTCTTATGAAATCCCATAGTATTCTATTTTCCTTAGGCATATTGTGTTCCCAACAGAGGAAACGTCTTCCAAAATAACATTTATTACTTAATCACCAAATCGTTTTCCTATACTAAGGGAATCCATTTGATAAGACATGAGATCCCAAATAAACTTATTATTGATCAATAAAATCATTTCACTAAAAATAATTAGTCAGACTAACCAGGGACGTCACGTAGTCCAGTGGTAGAAGATAAATCCCAGTCGCAATCTGGTTGTGGTTTCGATTCCCACAGCTTTCTCCTATGCGATGGGTTGTCATACGGTCTATATGTCATCCTTTTTCAAAAACTATATTTTATAACATTACCAAAATGAGATAAATTATTAAAAATAACCATAAAATAATCTAACCACAAATGTTATCTCGTACCACGCATTTTCATCCACAAATTTAATAACTTGTAATTTTCTCAAACTCAATGATCATATTAAAAAAAATTTATTTATAACTATATCCACAAGAGAAAAGATAATTCTTCCAGAAATATCATTTTCACATGAAAAATTACTGGGTTACAAATAAAAGAGAAATATCTTCCAAAGTAATCCCATCAATAAAGATCACTAATACTCTAAATGATTTTTCCATCCATTTATTTTCACATAGCATCTTCCTTGACCAAGAGGATATCCTATAAAATAGGCAATTCAATCGGGTAATGGCCAGGTCCCCTAAATTTACATAAATTTACTGTTAATAGATTCTTGGGACATTTTTATTTTCATTGATAGTAATATTCATTTTTCCTCGGTAATTATTTATTTATTTCCTTCTTTCCCACATGTAAAGCATTTCTTTGTTCCATTGAGACACTTTCCGGGGTGTCTCCTTCCACATTTCCTACATGACGAAAATTGATGTTTCATTACTCCATGGTCTACACTGTTCGAGCTCTTATCATTCATCACCTTTCAATTCTTTGTTGAGTCTGGGAGTTGGTTAATATATATGTTGTTGATAATATTTTGGGAAAAATGATTTGGCATGAAGACAATATATTTTAAACCTATCAACATTCCATTTTGTTACTCATTTCCTCCACCATTCCCACCTTGTACATCATGCTCAACATTACCATGAATTCCCTAGAATCTAGCCATTGAATAAAACCAGAAAGAATTGTATGAGTAACAACAGTCATAAAATCATTTAGAGAATATAATGACACCTTATTTTCAATTTAAAATACCTTAGGAGTAAACAAGGTCATTTATTCTCCTCTTATATTAATATTCTTCAAATCAGTTTGTAAAGAAAATGTAAATTATCCTAAGCGTATCCCTTGGGAGTGTCATAACCAAGAGTGCAGCAAGAACCTTGGTCGTGTACCAGGATACCCCAGGTCAAGTCTGAAACTCCTTGTTAGAGTTTTTACCCCTAGGTACATCTATTCTAGAGCCACCTCTACCTGCTCGTATCCAGATAGGGATGCATTGCTCGGAAAATACACAAAATCTCTACATTACCAAAATTCATGGAAGTTATACTATACTAATACTCAATGTCTATATAAGGGTAATGTGTTCTAATCAGAATTTATCTAAATTTAGTTTACAAGGTCTGTACTAAACTTCCTCTGATACCACTTGTAATGCCCCTACCCCAGAATCTAGGAGCCGATGCATTATTTTAATACATTGGCATGATTTCAAGGAATCAATTCCCGAAGGACCAATTAGTTTAGTAGTATTGGAAACACGATACATACAAAAGTTAAACATTAAAACATGAAAACAAACAACACTAATTTATTCCATTAGAAACATCCAAGCTTTCAAGATTATTCCTTCAGTTCACTCATAACTAACTTATTCTTATCTTGGAAAAATGAAACATAGGAACTCTTAATGGCAGGAATATGGGATGAGAAAATAATGCCATAATAAAACATAGTCCTGGGTATTCTACTAGTCGAATAACCACATGAAAATATAAATATCTAATCTCATAATGTTGGAATTTATAATTCCGGACATAATGACCACATATTCAAGGCCTCGTGCCAAGACTACAAATAAGATTTTGTCAAGGCCTTGTGAAAAGACACTAGTTTGTCTCATGAGACCTATCAATGCCTCAAGGAGCTATAGCGGGCTCCACCCGTCACTAAATAAGTCCAATTAATTTCTATTATTAAAATATTGAAACATAATCTCAACATTAGTATTAAAACTAGCATACAAAATGTCAATACCTTAACCAAAAACCATGAATAGCAAAAAATAGCACATCCACAGTCAAAAATGAATTTTTCAATACAATATAAAATATTTTATTATAATAGATTAACCTCAATATTTAATTATGAAGGATATTGAAAAAGATGAAAATAATAATCAATACTCTTTGAGATAAATATCCCCCTTTTTCTTGAAAACATTTAAAAGTCACATTATTTATCAAGAAGCTATTTAAACTATATTTTTGATTCAAAGTGTCCCATACAACTTTGAAACTTTTAAAAGTAATTTTAATTTTAAAACATTAATAGCCACATAAATAAATCCTTAAAAAACCATTTTTAAAACATGGACATTAATGAGAAAGATTTAGAAGAATAAATCATTAAAACATTTAAAATGTTATTTTAGTTAGAGTTCATAACCAAATGAGAGACACTTGAATACAAATTATTGAGGTAATTAGAACATTATAATATCAAGAGAATAAAGGTATTCATGATATACTAATTTAAAGTACATTATATACACCATATAAAATTGAATTGGTGTATAACAACAAAGAAGTTTCAATGGAATGTAAATTGAGATGAAATCCCTTATAAAGACTTTATTCTTAGGTAAAGGATAAATCAATGAAATAATTATGTGTGAAAAATATACATACACTCAATATTATTGGATATATAGTGTAAATAAATCCGAGGAAATTCACACATATTCTTGTAAAAACAACACCAATGACTTGGATGTTTAACATAATGAATGGAAATTGATTTAAGATTACTTTTATCAAGTTCATATCCATGAAATGAGAAATAATCAATGGAGTGATTATGTGTATAAAAATAATATACAATGAAAGGGGAGTGTAAATTACTACATAAATAATAAATAGTTATTCCACACATTTTATTGGAGTGAAATAATCAATGAAGTATGCGTAAAGCACAATGAGTCGAAATTGATATTTGAAATTCCCTTACCGATTTGGTAACCCATGAAAGATACACCCCATGAAAGAAGGATCATTCAATTAAGTTTTAAATACCCATAGTTTAAATTATATTACACAATGAATACAATCATGTCTAGTACATACACGACAAAAAAGTATATAGTGGTAATACAACATGAATCTCACAGGAATAAGAAGTGATATGAAATCCCCATACCACATTGTAATCAATCGAGTCTTATGACCAAAAGTTACTAAACACCTAATGAATCACAAAATAACATGAATATAAAGAGAATCATGATAATATATATCAAATTTCAGTACAAAATACACCCCATGTAATAAATAATTGGTGAACAATGGAAATCTCACATAATTAAAAGTGAGATAAGAAACCCCTTATCTCATGTCTGACTTGTCTTGTATGTTCCTTGTTCTTCCTGAATAATAAACATAAGTAAATTTATTCTTGATTAAGAAAAATTTTTAAGATTATTATTCCTTTTATATCACTTATTACCTTGTGATAACAATTATTTAATTATTTGAGTTCATATTGGATATTTTATTGATGTTCTGAACTTGAGTCAAAAATGATCTTGTTATAATTACAATTATTCCATGTGGTCAAAATACCATTATCTCCAAAATTATATAAATGATTTAGATATCTTATATATATATATATATTATATATATTCAGTATATATATATATTTATAACAGTAGGTAACATTTGGAGATAAGAAATGAAATGCACCATTCATGGATACAGTAAGTCGTACGTACACATGAACACTACGTTCATTTCTATTTTGTATTTTAATTGAAATAAAAAAAATTATACATAAGTGTATTATAATTCCAGTATATTATCATATATAATATCATTAACTCCATCATTTATACATCCCACACAAGTCATTAATGAGTCATATCGCATTGAGGGTGTGGTAGTCCGCACTTCCTCAAATGAAATTATCACGTTTTACCCATAATGGAAACCATAACGGAATGATATAAATAGAGAATACAGATGCATAAATAAAAAATAAACATAACATATATCATATATAAATAGAGTTCTATCTTAACAGCCTCCATGAGAGGCGGTAGGATATAATTTAACAATCATTGTTTCGTGAGGCGTTAGTTTTCCATCCACAGAAACAATATGTTTTTTACCCATTAGATGGAGGTGTGTTTAAGTGTAGTTAAAATGATTCTCATAACAACAGACTAGTATATTAAGTATACTGGTGTTGTTATAAAATAATGGAATAAAAATTGTTTAGGGGTTGGATATGTAAAACAAAAGAAAAGAAGTTAAGAGAACCCATTACCTTTAATTTGGGAAACTACATTTGGTTTGAACCAAAAGGAATTCTGGAAGTGCCTTCATCCAAAGGTAAGGCTTTGAGGTGTAAGATAGGGTTATTGAAAAATTATTTGGGCTGGGGTTGGACAAGCCAAGGGGCTTGAGAGGTGTGAGGAATGGGATAGAATTGGTGTCCTTTTATAAGAGAGAGGAGGGGCTCTTTAGGAAAGTTTGAAAATAATATTTTATTATAAACTTATCTTCAGTTTAAAAAGGTCCAAAACTCATTAAAGTCTAAGGTAAGATGAATCTCTTTTGGCATAAAATCATCCAATATAAATAGGACAGGTTTTGGATATTGTTTTAATATTAATAGTCTTATTTATTTGAATCATTTATTAATGAGGTAAATACTGCATCATTATTGTGTTATAGATAATTTTATTTATTTGATGTAAAAAAATTATAAAAAATACCATAATGTAGGAAATATATTTATATATTCGATTATTATTTATAGTAAAAAATATGACTTATATAACCCTATTAAAAAATTTATATACTAAAAGATATTTGTTAATATCATTTTTGTCTTTACTTTAAGTTAATTAAATTAAAGTGTCATTATCATTCTTATGTGGATCCTTGGGGTCCCAAAATAGAGCCAAGTTTGCCCATGGTCGTACATGACTTATCCAATATGGTTAGAACAAGTGTCAAGGTAATTTTGTATTATTATAATATTCTTTTTACCTTGAATTACCCTATTTACCTTTAACCGTGGTATATAAAAGTCAAAAGTTACAATTCACAAAAAATTATCTTCATCTTGATGAACCACATTATACATACTAATAACAACCATGTATGTCAGATTTTCGAAATTTAATTAACAGAAGTAGTAAAATTTCATTGAAATGAAAAAGTCAGTTTTTTAACTACTACTAAGTGGTTTTACTATTCATAAAAATTAATGTTGTTCAGAAAAATACAAAAATTTCAGCCTAAGATATATTTGATATTCTGAATTCCAAAATGATGTATATTTTACCAAATTCAAAACATAGAAGTTATGTTAATTAATTTAAAATTAATTCCCGCTGTCAAAACAAATAGCGTGTTTTTAAGAAACAATAACTATCATGAGATTGACACTTATTTATGTATAATTTCAAAGTGAAATTAATTCCAATGACAGAAATTGGATTAAATGGTAAAAATAGAATATAATTACACTTCCAAACAATTAAAATTTATAATTGAACAATATTAAAATTTCTGATTAGAAATGTTTTTTTCAATTAAAATTTAGTATTTTCACTATTCACCCAAATAAGAAAGTTATAAATAAAACACAAAAAATTTATCCAAACTAATTTTTTATGTCCCAATTTTAAATATGATTTTTATTTTGTCAAATTTAATATATAAATGTGTAAAATATTGCATCTAAAAGGGTTCACCATTAAAAGGATGTAAAATGGTATTTTTTGAAAAATATTTCTTTTATCTGAAAAATTGAATTTGATCTTATATTATATCTAAACAAACACATAATATGGATTATTTAATTATATTTAGTATATAAAATTTAAAATTTAGTTAATACTTTTCATATCCACTTTTTGAACGGCTAGTTTGGTAAGTCGGGGTGTCCTCAAACTTGGTGTTGTGTGTAGCACAAGCTATTGAATTACAATAAAGAAGATAACACACTTTGAAGTATTATGGTGTTACAGTTTTTCCTTTTAAACAATCTATATTTACAAGGCCTATATTTGAAAATTAATAAAAAAATCATTCATATTTTCTATAAATAACCTCCCATTTATCTATTTACATTCACTCAAAATCCTTCTTCCAAGAAAATATAGTTTCTTTATTTCCCAAGGATTCCCCCATGGTGTCCTCAAGCCCCCAAGGTTCTATTCCTCATTATTTAGGTGTAACTCTTCAAGGTAAGGGAATTTTCCTTCTTTTCTCTTTGATTCAAGAACCTCATTTTGTATATGTCTTCTAGTTGTTATGATTAATCTCTTTTATTAACCTTTTATTCATAACCTTACTTCTCAGTTCTATTTTATCAATGGGATGCCTTTATCACATCTCATTTTTCCCATTTGTAAAACCATGTTTTATACTCATTAAGTTGTCGAATTTACTATTCAAATTTTTTCTCATCTCCTCAAGAAATTCTCTTTTATTTACCTTTGGTGAATACCCAAACCACTTAATTTTGATGGGATATTCAACTATGTTTGATTATTATTTATTATATTATATGATTAACATACATAAATATAACATTGTAATGATCGAAAATTTTATTAATGAAAATTACACTAGACCTAATTAAATGAATTATTATATAAAATTGTTATATAACATATGTACTTCACTGGTTTTATGTTTTTGGATTTTAAAATATCATTAATAATTATAACTGTTGCTAATATAGCTATAGAAAAATGACCAAATGATTAGTATAAATATAGGTCTTTAACAAATCCAATTTACCGAGACAAAGGAAGCAATGGCCTCATCCAGTAGAATTTCTACATACAAATCCAATTTGTAGAGCTCAAAAAAGAGGTAGCATCACTTGTCTTCGATCTTAACCAATCCCACACTTAGCTTCAACATGTTATGCTTGAAAGGAATCACCTATGGGAGAATTGAATGTTAATATAGATTACCACCCAAACGATGTTATCCAAGCCACCCCCAGAGTTTGTCACCATTGCACACCACACCCTTATGTCTTATGCGGGTGTTATAAGAGGTTACGTATCAAGACCCTAACACTAGGATTATGTGCATTACATTTGTATATAATAAAGTATATAAATTCATTTTATTATTGTTACTTTGTAAATAGTTTTTAAAGAACAAATAGTATTGTTAGATAATATTCAATTAAGAAATCTATTTTTAAGAATTAATTTATTTTTTAATTAAATAATATTTCAGTAAAATATAATTACAAAATTACATTTTATTAAATATAAACCACTGTAAAATATTTATGAATACAATTGTAATTTTTATTAAGGTTTGAAAGCTGTTTTTTCAAAACCTAGGAATTTTCGATAAATGTTGTTTTTTATTTTAAAAGAAAAAAATCACATATTTAGAAAATTATTTAGATAAAATGAATATTATTTATGAAATCAGGATGTTGAAATTATCCAATGGTGAATTTATCATCATTTTCTAAGACAATCATTTTTTTGGGTAAAAATTAAATACTATTTAAATATATAATGTGTTTTATGAAATCATAATGACTTAGTAGTGATGTAATAAATCACTATAAAAGGTTTGTTCTTCAAATAAATGTTTTAACTTTAAAATAATGTTATTTTAGAATTTTTGGATTAATTTTATGGTTCTTTAGTGGACCCTCCAAGACTTATAAAACATTTTAACATTTAAAATGACTTCCTTGAGAGTGTGACTGACCTCCACATAAGAAATCCTAATATTTATAGACATTCAGCCATTGTAATTATAAAATAATTTTTTTCTCTCCTCTTTGGAAAAATCCATGGGAAAAAACCATGGGAACAAACCATGGGTTGGTTTGTGGTTTTAATTAGGTTACTATGTGGTGTCCAAAACCAAAATAATAACATTTTCTTCCTCTTTTCCAATATAAACCCACTCAAGATCCCACTTATCTTCACTTAAAAGCCTTGGATCATATCCATATTCTTCCCTACCCTATATATTATCTTGCCAAGGTTCCCCATACTCCCATGAAGCCTCTATCAAGCCTCTCCCAATCCTTTGGATCACACTTCCAAGTAAGGGATTTCTTCCTTTCTCTTTTTTTCCCAAATTTTATTACATTTTTATACCATTTTTTCATTTAAAAATGTTAGGGTATGATTTATTACCTCCCCAATACATACTTATTTATGTTTTAATGATGAAATACCTCTTTCTCTCTCATTAATTCCATTCATGTACACCCGTTACCATGTCGAAATTACGGAAGGAATTTCTATCTTCTCATTTACATTCAAGAAATTATTTTGTTTCATGAATATAAATTAGATTATATATGTTTGGAAGTGTATCTATATGAACATGTTAAATTCTATTTTATGTAAATAGTCTGATACACCCCTTTCTCACTCATCAAATTTTTTTATGAATTCTTATGTCACGCCGTTATGCTGTCGAAATTGCACTGCGATTTTCCAAGCCAAAATCATTATGTAATGAATACCATGCCAATTTATCTATCAAGGGTATTCACCATTATGAACATTTACTTATTTATTATATATTTTCATGCATTAATTCCAAAATCCTTTATCATGGAATAAATGATTATGTTTAATGAATCCATGTTATATGATGCATGTGGAAAACGTTTGCATTAAATTGAATGATTAAGAAGGGTGCACCTTAATAGCACTCAATGAATTTGATAATGATTAATATAATGATTTGTAAAGTTCAAAGGGTGTATACTAATGATAATTCAAGTGTGATGAGGGTTTACTCATTCTCCATGTGCAATGAGCCTTGGATCATGCTAATATTATGTGAAATGTTGATTCCACTTTTCCATGTTATGATAATCATGTTATATCAGGTCTCTATGTTCATGTTTCTCTTATGCTCTATTGATATGAAAATTTCCTAAAATGTACTGTATTCTTCATGTTATTCCTTATTTACTCCCTTACTAGGCTGTATAGATCACAAATTTTTTATGGATTTCCTCAGGTTATCCCATGCAATGCTAACTACAAAGGAATGTGTGTGGTCATGTAAAAGATGTTTTCAATAAAGATGTGTATTTCATGTTCTAATTTTTTATGTAATTTTCATTATCCCCAAAGACACTACACCTCTCAATATTTTATGTCGTATCAAGTGAATATTTTATGTAATAAATTATGTTTAAGTGTAAAATAATGATCAAGGTTTCTATAATTGGTATTAGAGGATATGTTTAGTTATTTTTGGGATTAGGATTATAAAACCATATTAAAAACCATATATATAATACTAAGTATAATAAAAAATTCCCTAAATTTTGGTTATAATTTATTAAATGTTTTATCAAGAAAATACATCTCGGTCAAGATACGAGCAGGTAGAGGTGGCTCTGGAACAAATGTATCTAGGGGTAAAACCTAAAAACAACACTTTGATCTAGACTTGAATAGGAAATGGTGTATAAAAATGTACCTTACAGAACTCTTGGTTATGACACTCCCATTGGATATGCTTTTGTAAATTCATAACCTTAGTATGAACCATTATTAAGGGAATTTAAAAAAATTCCCCTATGAATATATGTTGGGAATTAGATCATGGATAACACAGATGAGTTATGGAAGTAAATGTAATTTATATGTTTTCTCTATTTTCATTGGATTCTCCTTTATGTGTTACCCTAATATTTCCTTTTATTCTATCCAATGGCCAATAATAGGAGGAATCTAGCTAACAATTAATATTAAGTCCAATGTGATGAATATTATAATGAGACACCCAATCTATTAGGAGTGGGAATCACAAACATTGTCATGATACTCTCACAGTTAACTCATGTTTTCAATAGAAACATAGGTCAATAAGAACGTCCAACCCCCACCCCCTAAGAAAGAACAAGCTAAAATTGAGAGCTTCATGAGATAAAGGCCTTCTAACTTTAATAAAATATCTTTACCCCTCAATTGACGAACAATGGATCAGCTCCATTGAGAAGATCTTCTACATCCTTCAAAGTTTTGAATTAGGGAAGGTACTTCTGGATACGTATCATATGCAAGGTGAAGATTATCAACGGTGGACATTGATAAAAAATATGACACATGGGGAGGAGATCATGGATTTGGAATGGAAGGATTCCCAGAAAATGTTTTTCAATAAATGTTCTCCTCAAACCCTTCGACATATGATAGAAAGGGACTTCCTTACCCTTGAGAAAAAAGATGAAAAATCCATAAGAACATATGAGGAAAAATTTACAAGGCTTTCACGATATGCCTCCATATTTTTTGTTACACACTAATACAAGGTTCAATGATTGTTTGGTGGGTTAAAAATTAACCTACAAAAATTCCTAGAGATCCGTGAATTCGACAGCTATGATGAAAATTCCTGATCTTCCCTTGAGGATGAAATAGTGATTAGAGAATCTCAGAGGTATCATGGGGATACGAAGCATAATGAGGACTTTAATTATGAAAGTCTGATGGATAAATCCAATGATGCAAAGAAATTCCAGCACCCCACATGCCAAAGGTGCGAAAATAAGAACACCATAAATTTTCTAAAGGGGAGGAGGAAATTATTTCTGTGTGGAAGAGAAAGGTACTTGGGTATTAACTACGGTCAATAAAAACCTGCTGATGTGACAGAAGAGATGAACACTCCGTTCGAACCTCAACCCATTGTTCATTTCTTCAACTGCAAAGTACTAGGGCACTTTGAAAACCAGTGCCCTAATACAAGGGTCTTCAGAGGCAACCAACAACCTCTAAGGAAGCAAGGATGAGCTTTTTCTAACACTACCACCTAATTGAATCCCGAAAACAAACTATTTACAAGTATGATAATTATTCATTCAAGAATAGTGAATGTAATTTTTTATTTTTGTTCAAAAACTTCTTTTAAATGCTGAATGTTTAGAAGAACAATCCCAACACCACAAAAAATCATGGAATTAATGATTTCAGTGAGAATGAAAAATGTGGAAATCATTGCATCCCAAAAATATAACTCCGCCCCTTTCATAATTTGTGGATTGAACATCTTGAAGAACCTCATCATAATCCCTCTGGTATATGTTGACGCAATTCTTAACATGGAATGGATTTTCTTATATAGATACAACATAAATTTCCATGAGAGGGAAATCAATGTCTATATGAGGAATCAACCCCCAATTCTATACAAGTGAAAGGAGGAACAAGAATATTCTTTAGCACGTTCATCTCAAGCATGGATATTTCTGCCCTATGAGCATGTGTATCTTTCTCAGATGATTGATTCTAAAGAATCATCCATCCTTTAAGACATGTGTATTGTGAGTTAATTCAATTATGTTTATCCCAAAGAATTTTATGGTCTTCCTCTAAGAATAGATATTGAATTGTTAATTGATCTTATACTAGGAGAATTACTAATATTTAAGACTCCATATAGAATGGATGTTATGGAGATTGAGGAGATGAAGAAACAACTATAGGAGAATCTGGATAAGGGGTTTATACGCCCAAGTGCTTCACCATGGGGTGCACCAGCCGTCTTAATCAAGAAGAAGGATGGGTTAATGCACATTTGCATTGATTTTTGTGAGCTCAACAAAATCACAATAAATAAAAAGTATCCTCTAAACCAAATAGATGAATTGATCTATCCGCTACATAGAGCACAATACTTATCCAAGGTGGATTCGTGGTTAGGATAAAATTAAGTAAGGGTGAAGAAGGGGTATATTAACAAGACTACTTTTCTTATAATATACGAGCACTATTAATTAATATTAATTCTTTTCAAACTCAATAATTATCCAATAATCTTCATGGAATTGATGAATATATTATTTAGATAATACCTAGGAAAATTTGTGGTAGTATTTATGCATGATGTTTTAATATACTCCAAAACCAAGGAGGCGCATGAGGAGAATCTAAGCACTATACTAGAGTCCTTTTTAAAGGATAATCTTTATGAAAAGTATAAAAAATGTGAGTTTTGGTTGAAGGAGGTCTCATTATTGGGTAATATTAACACATGTAATGGGATATTTGTTGATACCTCCAAGATAGTTTAAATTGAGGGATTCCCAAGCCCAACATCGGTGATGGATATATGTTGCTTCATGGGGTTAGTTGTATTTTATCCCCAATTTGTGATAAATTTCTCACGATTGTCCAACCATATTACAAATATAACTAGGAAGGAGGTAATGTTTTATAGGAGTGATGAATGTGGAGATAATATCATGGAGTTAAAAAAGGAGGCGTATTAATGTACCCGTGCTCACACTACCCACAAGTGGAGAACTATTTGTTGTATTTATTTATGCATCAAAGAACGGTTTGGGATGTGTGTTGATGAAAAATAAAAAAGTCATTGCCTATGATTTGAGGAAATTGATATTTCAAGAGAAAAAGTATCCAACACATGATCTGGAGTTTGCTTCAGTAATCTTCGCTTTGGAAATTTGGGGGAATTAACTCTTTGGTGAGAAGTGTGAAATATACCCGGATCACAAAAGTGTCAAGTATATATTCACACAGAAAGAGATGAACATGTGCCAACAATGATGTATAGATCTGATCAAATACTATGACGTCTCAATCCATTACCTCCATGGGGAAAAGAACAAGGTGGAAAATGCTCTAAGTAGAAAGGACCCAACAATTATATCATTGATGAGAATTTAAAAGGATCCAATATTATTATATTTGATGAAGACTGTCATGGGAATAATAAATAAGGGAACATAATCAATTCTTTCCAAATGATTGTTCAACCATATCTTTTGGAAAGGTTAAAGGATGATCAAAAGGATTATGTGGGAATTTATAATAATGTGGAAAAATATGAAAAGGGAAATCCTCAATGTTCAATTTTAATGAAGAATGAATTGTGAGATTTGGTTCAAGTCTATGTGTTCCCTAAAATGTGGAGTTGAAGAAATAACATTGGGATGACACACATAGATAGAATTTCTCCATTCACTCGGGAAACAAAAAGATATATCGAGATATCTAATGGCATTATTAGTGGAATAACATGAAGAAGGAGATTGCTGAGTAATAATCAAAGTGCCTGGTAAGTCAGAAAGTGAAGGCTAGGAGGAAGAAGTCTAAGAGTATGATGCAACAATTACCCACTCCAGCATGGAAATGGGAGAAAATCACCATGGAATTTGTCACTCGTCTTCTGAAGACATCCAAAACAAACAATACTATCTAGGTTATTGTGGATTTTCATACAAAGACTACACACTTTATTGTAATTTGAGAGTATTTCTCACTGGATCAATTGGAACATATATATATCAGATAATTTGTAAGGATGCATGGAGTACCACTATCTATTGTATCGGATTATGATCTAAGATCCACCTCTATGTTTTGGGAGAGTCTTAAACATTCTATGAATAATGAGCTGAATATCAGTAGAACATATCATCCTCAAACTGATATCCAATCTGAGTGTACTATCCAAACACTCAAGGACATGTTGAGATAATTCTCAATGGACTTCAAAGGAGGATGGAATCGACATCTTCCTCTAGTTGAGTTCTCTTACAATAGAATTTTCCTCTCAAGCATCCAAATGGATCGTTATGAAGCCCATTATGAGAAGAGGTTCTGAACCCTAGTATGTTGGGATGAAGTAGCGGAGAGAAAACTCCTAGGTCTAGAATTGGTCGAAGAAATAGTGGATAAGGTTAAGACCATTCAGCAACACATTAGAGCTGCTCAGAGCTGACAAAAGTGCTTTGCTGATAATCATCGATGAGACCTAGAGATTGATTTTGGAGAGATAGTATTCCTCCTCATATCACAGTAGATGAGAGTTATGAGATTTTGGAATAAGGTAAAGCTTGGTCCATGGTACATTGACACTTTTGAAATCCTTGATCGCATTGGAGTAGTGACCTATCGACTATCACTCCCACCGAACCTATCTCAAGTACATGATGTATTCCATGTATCACTATTGAAGAAGTGCATAACATACCCATCGCAGGTACCCAATCCCAAGGTGGTACCATTTTAGAATGACCTATCCTATGAAGAGAAGCCGGTGGAGATCTTAGATCATAGGGAAAAAGTTATAAGAAATAAGACAATTCTCCTTGTCAAAGTGTTGTGGAGAAACCAAAAGTTTTAAGAAAAAACATGGGAATCAGAAGAAGTGATGAAGCAGAGTTCCCCTCATCTGTTTTAGTGTGTGAAAAAATTTCAAGGGGAAAATTTTATAAGGGGGAATATTGTAATGACAAAAAATTTTATTAATGAAAATTTATCTTGATCTAATTAAATGTCTTATTATCTAAAATGGTTATATAACATATAAACATCCTTGGTTTTATGTTTTAATATATAAAAATACCATTAATAATTGGTACCATTTATAATATAGCTTTTGAACAGTGACCACATGATTAATATAAATATATGGAATTAAAAACATTCTAATTTACTCAAAAAAGGGAAGCGTTGGTCTCATACAGTGTAATTGCTCCAAAGAAATCCCATTTTTTAGAGCTCAGAAAGGAAGTAGCATCCCTGGGATTTGATCTTGACCAATCCCAAATGGAGCTTCAACATGTTAAGCTTGAACTATATTGGCTACGAGAGAAGTGGATGTTAATTGTTATTACCACCCAAGCGATGTTATCTGAGCCACCCCAAGAGTCTGTCACCCTCGCACAACTCACCCTTAGGTCTTATGCAGGTATTATAAAGTGTTATGTTACAATACTCTATCACTATTATTATGTGCATTATTTATGTAGAGAATAAAGAATATACATTCAATTCTTTATTGTTAATTTTTAAATAGTTTTTAATGAAAAATAGTATTTTTAGTTAATATTCTATTAAGAAATCTATTTTGATGATTTCATAGATTTTTGAATTTAATATTATTTTAATAAAATATTATTACAAAATTAATTTTTATTAAATATAAATGATCGTATAATTTTTATTAATACAATTTTAATTTTTATTGAGGTTTGAAAGATGTTTTTTCAAAACCCATGAATTTTGAATAAATGCCAGTTATTTTTTTGCAAGTACAAAATTCACATATTTTAAAAATTATTTAGATAAAATGAATATTATATTTGGAATCAGGATGTTGAAATTATCCAATAGTGAATTTTTCATAATTTTCTGAGATAATAGTATTTTTGGGTAAGAATTAAATACATTTTAAATATATAATGGGTTTTATGAAATCATAATGACTGAATAGTGATGTAATAAAATACTATAAATGGGGTTTTTAGTGAATATATGATCTAAAATTAAAATAATACAATTTTATTTCTGTTTTATTAATTTTATTGTGCCATAGTGGACCCTCCAAAACATATAAAACATTTTTACTTTTAAAATGATTCCTTCAGAGTGTGACTCACCTCCACATATGAAAGCCTAATATTTTAAGAAGTTAGGCCATTTAACTTATAAAATAATCTTTTCCAATCCCATTTTTTCCAAACTATGGGTTAGTTTGTGGTTTTTATTAGTTTGATGTGTCGTTTCCAAAACCTAAATAATAAATAATTCCCTCTCTTTTCTTATATAAACCCACCCAATATCACACTTCTATTCACTCAAAACCCTTGGATAATGTACCTACTCTGACCTCAACTCTATATAATCCTCACAAGGTGCATCAAACTCCCAATAAACCTCTCTTAAGCCTCTCCCAAGACATTGTATCACACTTCCATGTAAGTGATTTCTTCCTTTCTAATTTTTTTTAAAATTTTATTATATTGTTATGCCATTTTTTTCAATAAAAAATATTGGGGTATGATTTATCACATCCAAAATACTTCCATTATAAAGTTTTAATTATGGAATACCTCTTTCTCTCTCATTAATTCCTTCCATGTACACCCATTACAATACTGAAATTCCATAACGAATTTCTCCCTTCTCATTTACAGTCAAGAAAATGTTTTGTTTTATGAATCTGAATTCCATTACATATGTTGAGACATGTATCTATATGACTCCATTACTATCCATTTCATTTACATATTATGAGACACAAATTTCGTGCTTCTCAACCATTTTTATGAATTTTTACGTCATGCCATAATGCTGGTGAAATTGCACCGTAATTCTCCAAGCCAAAGTCATTGTGTAGTAAATACAATGCCCGATTCCCTGTCAAAGTTATTCACCTTTATTAAAATTTACTTATTGATTATAGAGTTTCATTTATGAATTCAACATTCATTTATTGTGTAACAAATGATAAATTTCAACGAACCCATGTTATATGATCCATGTGGAACACTTATGCATGAAATGAAATGATTAACAAGGGTGCACCCTCATAGTGTTCCAATACATCAGGTAAAGATTAGTATCATGATACATCAAGTTAAATGAGGGTTAACTAATGTTAACTCAAGTGAAATTAGGGTTTACCCATGCTGTATGTGTAATGAGTCTTGGCTCCTGTGAATATCATGTGAAATGTTGATGCCACATTTCCATGTTATGATAATCATGCTATATCATGAATTTATGTTCATGTTTCTCTTATGCTCCATTGATATTCCTATTGTATAACATGTAATGTATTATTCATTTTATGCCTTTTTTTCTCCCTTAATGAGATTTATATATCACCCTCTTCTTATTCATGTCCCCATTTTATCCCATGAAATGCTATGTATGAAGGAATGTGTGTGGTTATGTAAAACATGTTTTCAAAAAAGATGTGTATTTCTTGTTTTAAGTTATTATGTAATATTCCTATGCCCCAATGAAACTAGACATCTAGATCTTATTTGTTATATAAAGTGAATATTTTATGTAATAAATTATGTTTATGTGTGAAATCAAGATAAGGTTTGTTATACACATTTATGATTTGTGGGTTAAAAATTAAATAATAATCGTGTCATTAAGAACTTTTTAAAGGCTATGTTTTTTATATGAATCCCATTTATTTTATTCTCAATGGGTTATTTTGAAATGTTTATTCATTATCTATGTGGATCACATTAATTAATATATATGAAGGGTGTTCCCTAACATTTCTTCAATGCATTGGGTAATTATTTTAATCTCTAGAGATGCCATTTTTTATGATAACTTGGTGAATAACCTTGGTAATTTTTATGAAACCTCAGTAAATTTTTTTGGTAATATGAAGATGAATATCTCATTTAAATGTTGTATCCAAATTTCCATGGTATGATTTATGTTATTTTTATTATGATATGCCTAATGTCTCCTTGATCGTGCTCATTGTATAATGATATACCTCATGTTCACATGTAAACTATTTACCTTACTGGGCCTCTTGCTCACCCATTTCCTTTTATATATGTACCAAAGATATGATATACAAAAAATATACATAGGATGAATCAATGAATAAGGATTTCAAGAGGATTAGAAAAATGTTTAATGTTTTCATGTATTTTACCTCATTTCTAAGTAACTAAACTTCAAAAGATCCTATGTTTGTAAAATATAATTAACAATTAGTTAGTAAAAGGTGGGATTTCGTAGTTGGTATTAAAAGACTGTTAAGGTATTTGTGTAAATTAGTATTTTGAAACTTTTGGAAAACCCTTAGGTAAAAGTTTTAATATAGGAAAACAAGTACGTATTATGGTAAAGTATTATTTTAGTGGTTTCCCAGAAAATATATCCATATCTAGATATAAATAAGTGGATGTGGCTCTGGCACATATGTATCTAGGGGTAACACCCGAAAACAATGATTTTATCTAGACTCAAATGAGAGTCAATGCATGACAATGGTCCTTGTTTCACTACATGTTTTACACTCTTGGGATATATTTTTGATTAATCAAAAAAAAATTATGAACCATTAGAATAATATACTGAAAACACAATTGATGTTAATGAATAACATATTTAATAATTGTGTTTTAAGGCATAAAATTATTTCTAAATTATAATATTCTAAAATGAAACATGTTTCTCACTATGTTTTTAATATTTTAAGAAGTGATGGAAAATATGAGGAATCTTGTAAATGATTAGCGCAACAGACCATGCACTGATAACCCATTGATGGAAGCAAGAATGGAAAACATCATGAGAATGGTGAATCAAATAACTTGAGTGATGAACAATAACATGAATAAAGATAAGAGATAGGATTCACTAAGAAGGGAAAAATTTCCTTTGATCCCTTTATGCATCAATGACCACCTTATTTTAGTGGATCTATTAGACCATTGATTAATGAACAATGGATAAGCTTTATAGAAAAGATCTTTTCCATACTCCATTGACTATAAGATAAGAAACTCACACTGGTTGTGTACCGATTAGATGGATATGTTGATTAGTGGTTGACACTAATTAAAAACATGAATCCAAGAAGGTATACTAATTCTATAGAGTGTGAAGAGTTCCAATGATCCATTTTCAATAAATATTTCCATCAATCAATGAAAATGAAAATGGATAAAGAATTACTAGAAATAGAGAAGAATAAAAGAGAATCGGTGGGAATCTATGATATTAAATTTACAAGAATTTTCTATATAATTATAGCTTTATTCGGAATCATATTAGAAATTATGATAGATTATTCGGTGGAGTAAGACCCTATATATAGAGGAATATATCCAATCGAGACTATGATAGATATGAGGAGATAGTGCAGAGTTATATGAAGGTTGAACTAAACTTCATAAAGACATAATGGTCACATAAATCGAATGAAAAGAAGTGGTCGTTAAGGCCAAATTCAGGGAGGAACATTGATCACAGTAGAGGAGGAAAAAATTGAAACATCCAACATGAAATAAATATGAAAAAAAGAATTTAGTGAACTACTTTACCCGGAGTGTAAAATTTTACCAGTGTAGAAGAGATATTTCTATATCTCATAACTATCGTATTGAGGTGAATGCTCAACTTCTAAAAACCAACAAAGAAGGGAAGATGGTCCAGGCCCAACCTTAAGTCCAACACTTAATGTGTGGACATATTGGGCACTTTTTCTATCACATTACAAATCCAAAGATAATGGGTGAGAATCACCATAATCCTCTGTATAAGACAAGGGAGCATGGTTGGGATTTTTCTATCATGATGGATGAAGTGGAAGCTTCAAATTATATAGTGAAAGGTACCCTTGTTGTTCTCTAAAATATGGATGTACTTTTTTATATTAAAGTAATATGAATTTCTTTATTTTATCTATGTTTTAATAGAATATATAATCAATCCCTAAACTTCTAGAAGTAGAGTTATCAGTCAAGACTCATTGAAGGATTATCCACGCTCAACAGTATATAGAAATTCTAGTATTGACTTTGGTGAGAACAATATAATCACAAATCTAGTAGTCATTACAATGGTGTAATTTGAAACTATAATAGGGATGGATTTTCTATCATAGTATAATGATAAGATTAACTGCAGAAGTAAGGAAATATTAGTGTTCTTGAATGAAAACCTAAAGTTATTTTCAAGGGAGAGATATCCTGAAATGATCTTTTTCAAGAAGCACGTCCCCTATCCTTCATTATGGATATGATCGGTGAGAAGGAAGAATAACATGAATGTATAAGAATATAAAATTTTCCCCATCATTCAGGAATAGATTGAGGTACTTTCGATGGAGTTATCTTGACCTACAATAGAAAGACAAGTATAGTTCTCCATTGAAATCATAGCTGAATCCATGATGATATCAAAAACCTCATATACAATGGAAAATGTGGATCTATATGTATTAAATAAAAAACATCAAGATATTTTTATGAATGGGATTTTCAAACAATTTGTGTCTCTTTGGGGATCACCTACTCTCCTTTTGAAGAATAAGGATGGATCTATTTGGTTATGTTTTGATTATAGAGAAATTAACAGGATCACAGTGAAGAAAAAGTACCATATTCCAATGATTCATGATTTATTTGACAAGATTCACGGGACTCAATTTTTCTCTAAGATTGATCTTCAATCTGGTTATCATCAGTTGAGGATTAAGAAGAATTATATTTTATATATTTATTTATGATCAATATATGTGAATTATGAGTTTTTTATTTCCTTCAGGTTAATTAATGCTCCTGCTATATTTATGTATTTGATGAATAGAGTATTTAAGGCCTACCTTTGTAAAAAACATTTATTGATGATATTTTGATATTTTATAGAATTCATGAGAAGCATGAGGATTATCTAAGGGTTATATTGAAAAATATAAGGAAACCTATTCTTTTCAAAAAAAATCAAAAAATGTAAGTGTTATTACAACAAGTTTCATTCTTGGGGAATATTATAACCAATGAAGGAATCTCAGTTGACCCATCCAAGAAAAACGTTATGGAGGACTGGAATCATACTATAATAGTAATTGAGATACATAGTTTCCTTGGAATAGTAGGAAATTATAGGTGGTTTATAAAAAAATAACAACTTTCTAATCCATTAACCAAGTTAACTTGAAAAGTTGATAAGATCATTTCAATAAAGGTGCGTGAAGAATGTTTCTTGGAGGTAAATAAGAGATTAGTTACCACACCTATGTTAACTATACCTTATATCTGATAAGAATTATTTATTTTTAGCTATGAATCAGTGAAAGGTATAGGGTGTGTCCTCTTGTAGAATGACAATGTGATTTCTTATGAATCTTTACAGTTAAATACTCATGAGAAGAATTATCTTAAAAATGACCTAGAGCCAGCTGTAGTTATTTTTCTATAGGGACATGGAGGCACTATCTTTATGGGGATAAATGTGATACATACATAGACCACCAATGTTTGAAGTATATTTTAAAGAAAAAGGAATTGAACATGTGGCAAAGGAGAAGTTTGGAACATCTCAAAGACTTTAATATTCAATACAATCTCATATCATATAAGAAAAAAAAGTCACTAATTAATTAAGTAGTACAAACCCTATTGGTTTGGAAATGATGAGTATCCAAGGAGATCTATTGATCTAGAACCTAGTAAGGTTAGACATGGTAATCATGAGAGAAGGTACATCATCAATACTATCCCATATGATTTATCAATCATCATTACTATATAATATCAATAAATAACAATGAGAAGACTCTTTGTCACCAAAGAAGATAAGGGATATGAAAAATGGGAAGTTTTCTGAGTTAAATATTGACCAATAGGGTCTACTAAAATTTTATACAAGGATAAGTGTCCCATATATTCTAGAAATAAAGAATGATTTGTTGGATGTAGATCATAGATATATATTCTCAATACATCCTCAAAGAACTAGAATGTATAGGGACCTTCGTGATCATTTTTGATGGGGTAATAGGAAAAAGGGAGAATGCTGACTATAATACTAGTTAATGGTGTGTCAATAAGTTAAGGAAAAGTAACAACTTCTTAAATGGGTATTACAACCACTACCCATACCAACATGGAAGTGTGAAACTTCAACTAAGGAAAATATCATTGGTATCCTAAGAATATACAAAGGAAACAATGTGATATGGGTTATAGTGGAATAGCTCTCCAATACTATCCATTTCATCACTATTTGGGATGATTTATCTATTTACCAACCTTGTAAGATATATTTAAAGGAAGTGGTGGGGAAACATTGGGTTCCACTTTCAAAAAAATGCGATAATGTCAGGAGGTTCACATTTTAATTTTGGAGAAGTATTCGACATGATCTGGATACGGAACTGAATTTTAGTATGGTTCACCACCACCAAACTCATGGTCAATCCAAAAGTACTATTCATACACTCATGTAAATGTTGAGAACATGCTCAATTTAATTTAAAGGTGGATGGCATCAAAATATCCCATTATTTGACTTCTCATGCAACAGTATCATCCTCTCGAGTATTCAAATGGAACCTTATGATTCTTTACTTGGGAAGCGATGTAAAAATCATACTTTTTTGGGAAGAAGTTGGTGAGAGAAATCCAATTCGGAGTGATCTTTTGTATGTGATGAAAAAAGGTTCATTTTAACCAAAAAAATGTAAACGATTCTCATAGTTGGAAGATTATATATACAAAAATCAATCTACGAGACTTAGAGATTGATGTTGGTGGAAATTTATTCCTTCTAATTTCACTATGGAAGAGAGTCAGTCAGTTTGGGAGGAAAGGGAAGCTTATCCCCAGGTACATTTTCCACTATAAAATCCTTAATCCCATAAGAGTAGTGTCTTATAGGATTGCACTTCCACCAAATATATCTCATGATTATTTTTTATTCTATATATCTCTCTAGAGGATGTATATACCTGATCTATCACATGAACTGAATATGGTGGTTGTACAGCTAGAATATGACATCTATTATGAGGAGCATCCATTATAGCTCTTAGACTGTAGAGACACAGTTCTATGGTAAAAGACTACCCACCTCATCAACGTATTGTGGAGAAAAAATAAATATGATGAAGCGATGTGGGATCTAGAGGAAATAATGAGAGAGAGGTACCCATATCATTTTTCAATTGAGAGAATGAGTTGAAAATTTTTAGGATTAAATTTCTTTAGTGGGGAATATTGTGAGGGTGCAAACATTTTAAATGATATTTTTTCTTGATAAAATTTCTGTTATATTATATTCTTCATAATAAAACAATATTTTTTTAATAATGTAGTCATTGTAAAGGAAAATGTGACCATCTGGATTCGACCGTTGGTTAATATGACAATTGGAAACTATACTCTTGATAAAAATATTAACATTATAATTAGTGTTTATGAGTGTAAATGAAAAAGTATAATTAATACATATAGAAGAAGTGATGTTATAAACTAGTAGAGTCATGTCATATGAAGCACATTTGTTTAGATAATGGGAGGGAGGTAGAATCATTAGGGTTCACCCTTTACCAAGAACAAGAAGATCATTAACAAATGATGCTCGAACAAAACCACTAATGAGAGAAGTTAATGATAGTGGAAATTACCACTCGGGCGATGTTAGCTAAGCCACCCATGGATCATTTATGATCACACACCTTTCCCATAGGTTGTACGAGTGTATAATAATGGGTTACATGTCCATTCCTTAGGTAATTAAATTTGAATATATTTCTATAAATATAATTGTTATTCAATCAATTCCATTTTTTATAAATAGTTTTTCTTAGTTAAATATAGGGTTAATTGATATGGAATTTAATAAATTTATTTTTAGAACATAAATTATACATTCTATAAAATATATAAATATTTATAATATACTAAGATATTATGAATAATTCTTTTTTTAATTAAATAGTATGATAAAAATATTGTTAATTAAATATTAAAGATAAAATAATTTTAATATGTCCTTGAAAATTTTTAAGTGCCAACAATTTCACTATGAATTATCAACCCTCTATTTGTTAATAAATAATTATTTTTATATTTACAAATTAAAATTATCATACCTATATAAATATTATGATAAAATATAAGTCGTTATTGAAATTATCATATCAAAATTAGGTTAGAGGAGATTTATGAGAATTTACCAAAATAATTTATCTTTTCATGAATAATAAAAATATAGTTTGAGGTTTTAGATATGTTTAAGGACTTAATAAATATTTTATAATGATTTAATAATAAATTTACCAGAATCCACAGCATAAATTATGTTATTTTATTAATATAACGTATTTTAATATATTTTAATCCATTTCTAAAGCTATAATTTACTTTCCAATGTATAAAATGGATACTTTGTCTTTAAAAATATTATTTTGTGGAAGATTTAATTTTCCATTCGAAAAGTATTAATATAATATGATGATCAGTTCTTTTGGGTTAAAATAACATAAAATCTATTCCAAATTTATAATACAATGGAAGAAACCATGGTCAAGCTAATGGTTTTTCATTTTCCACTACCTAGATTTTCCATGCATATATTTTGAAATTAATAAACAAATCCTCTACTTTTTCTATAAATACCCAACCATTTCTCCATTTCCCTTCACTATAAATCCATCCTATACAAACCTCTAATTTTTACCTCCCATGGAGTCCCCCCAGGGTGTCCTTAATCCCTTAACATTCCATTCCTCTATATTTTGAAGAAATTCTTCATGGTAAGGGAATTATCATTATTTTCTCTTTGATTCAAGAACCTCTATTTGTATATGTCTTATACATATTATTATTACTCTATTTCATTATCTTTGTTTCATACCCTTATATTCAAGTTATGTTTTATCAATGGGATACCCATTTCTCCACTCATTTTACCAATTTATAAAACCATGTTTTATACCTGTTATGCAATAAAATTTACTTATCCAAATTTTTTTCTTCTCCTAAATAACTTATCTTTTATTTTCTTTTTGTGAATAAAAAAACCAACATCTTTATTTTCTAGGGGTATTAACATATATGGGAATATTATTTATTTTATTATAGAATTAACATACATGGAACCCGCATTTCCTTTACATGGGTTAGAAATGTCATAATAATCATGTCTTTAAGAACTTTTGAAACACTATTTTTTATATGAAACCCATTTCTTTTATTATCCATAAGTTATTTATGAACTATTTGTTTATAATTTATTTGTATCATATTACTTAATAAATATAAACTGTGATCCCATATATCATTCCAATTCATTGGGTAAAGATTTTAATCTTTATATATGACATATTTTACGATCACTTGGTGAATATCCTTGGTAATTTTTATAATACCTTAGTGAAAAACCTTGGTGGTATGATTTTGAATGCCTCATTTAAATTTTGTATACACATTTACATTTTATTATCCATGTTATTCTTATGATTATATGCCTCATATTACCTTTCTCAGGCTCATGCCATAATTATATTCCTCATGTTCACTGGTAAAATCTTTCCCTTACTAGGCCTCTTGATCACCCGTTTCCTTTAATGTTTGTCCCCAAGATATGGGATGCAATAAATGTACTTATGATGAACCTATTAATAATCATTTCAAGAGTATTAGAATAATTTTTTATGTTTTCGTGTATTTTTACTTATTTCTAAGAAACTAAACTTTAAAAGATCCTTTATTTGTTCAATGCAATGAAATGTTATGTAAAAAATTGTGGGATGCCATGTGTGGACATACCTGTGACAAGATGATTTTAATTTTATTGAGTAGAACATGGTTGGTGGTCTGATTTTCTATCTATTTGTGGAGGGTATTATATTTGAGGTTTACTACAGTACATCATGTCTTTGTTTGGGTTGTCTTTTTATGAAGCTAAGAGAAGTTATAAATTATGGTTCTCAGTAGTTACATCCCCATGAATGATATTATGACACTAATAATATTGATCTTACTATGGTAGTGTTTATTTGAATTTGTGGAGAACTACATAATCAGTGAATGTTTTTCTTCTTTCATGAATCATAAGAGTTTAAAGTATATTTTCTCTTAAAGTGACCTGAATCCATGGTAGGGATGGTAGATAATGTTATTTTAGGGAAAAACGTTGATATTTCAATGACACTTAGGAAAGGGAATTTTTTGGAAAATAACTTTATTAGAAATTATTACGTTCATGACGTATGTGATTCTAGAGATTATGTAAGAGATATGGAAGAATTAGTTTGATGCACCTTGATATGGGTGTAACTAATGGAAAAGGTTATCATTACTAGATTAAAGTATTGTTTCCTAGGTGTAGAAATTGGAGGAGTCCCAGGTAGTGTATTTTGAAGAATATGTTTAGCATGATCTACTTGTTTTGTGGTGATGCTCTTGAGGGTTGGTATGAGGATAGATAACATCAGGCATTGTTTCAAGTGATGTTTTTTCCCTTCACGGATGTGTGAGATGGTTCACCAGAAGTTTCATTGCCCACCCTCAGTGTTACATCATATTGTGTACAATATTTTTCATACTCCAGGGAATTAGTTTTTGTGGTTTGGTTTAAAGTTATCAGTTATAGAGTTTGTTTCATAGTGTTTGGTTTTCGAGAATGTTAAAGAGTAACATCATGTTCCTAGTGGTTTTCTTTATCCACATGATAATTCATAGTGGAAGTATGAGAAAATTTTAATGGTATTCATCACTATTCTACCAAGATCTCAAGGGGGTAGTGATGCTATATAGTGATCATGGACTTCTTGACAAAGATATATCACTTTTTAATAGTCAAAGAGTTAATATTAGTGGAGGTTTTTAGAGGTCATATTAGTAAGAGATAGTGAATCCTCTTGGGGTTTCAAATAAAATCATCTATAAGTATGATAAAAATTTTACCTACAGGGTGTGGAAAGGTCTCCAAAATTATTTTTGATTTCATTTATGCATTATCACTAATTTTCACTCACTTATAGATAATCAGATAGAGAAGACTACCCATAATATTAAGGACATATTGTGTGTGTATTCTATATTATGGTTGTATGTGGGTGCAAGACCTACCCTTGTTTGAGTGTTATTATAATAAAAATTATCACTACAATATTGGTACGAAACATTTATAAGAACATTATGACCAAAATTTTCGATCCTCCAACTGTTGGACAAAGGTTGTACAATCAGCTATACTTGGATTGAAATTGGTATATAGTATGAAAAAGAAGGTATAGGAGATTAATGAGAGAATAAAGGCATCATAGGATCATCTTAATTTATATTATGATCATATAAAAAGGTATAAGGAGTTATATTATAGAGATCACATGTTCATAAGTATTTCTAATCATCATGGGAAATAATGGTTTGGTCATGGGAGTGAGCTTTCTCCTAGGTTCATTGGACTTTTTGAGGAGTTGGATCAGGTTGGAGTCATTACTTATCAAGATACTCTACTTTTGTAGATGAGCTAGATTTATTACATATTCCATGCATTACAAAATCACCAATATATTAATAAATATTCTCACATAATAGATTATGATGTATTGGATGTTGAAGATGTTTTGACCTACAATGGGAAGCCTAACAATATTCAGGACCATCAAGAGAAGGTGTTGCATGAGAAAGCTTTCCCTTTGGGTTGTGTCATGTGGAAACATGGTGGCTTAGTGTAGATCACATGGTAGCGGGATTCATAGATGTTTTATTAATAACATTAGATATTTAAATGCCTATTTAAATCATTTGTGAAATGTTGTGTAAACTCATGGTTGTTTAACAAGATAATTTATATTCTCCAATTTTGTAACTTTTTGGAATTTCTCTTAAGAGGTATCTTGTGTAGTGGTTGTTTAGACCAATTTCATTTTTTTCTAAATTATCTAGGATGAGTATTATTTGAGAGGTATCAGATGCAAGGACCTAATGTTTTATAGTCCTTACCTTTTTTGAGTTTGGGGTAGGAATGGGTGGTCATAAGATAAAGTTCAGTTATATGAGGAATTCAGGATGGGATATTAGAATTCATAACATAACTTGTGATTCGAATCATGAATTCTAGATCCTAGATTAAAAGATTTTTAGGGGGATTTTGTTCTTCTTACAAGAAGAAATTATCAATGTAAATTAGTGACTCACAACATGAAAGAGTTTTTAGATTTTAGGGATGAGGATTCACTACTACAAATCAGGCCCATAACAATGCTAGTAAAATGGATTTATCTGCGCTATAGAATCAAAGATAACATTAGCAATGTTAAAGTGCTATCTTTAACAGTAATGTAAAAAGTGTTAATAAAGGCCCCTTTAACAGCACTAATAAGAACCAAGAAAGGGGGAACATATTATATATTTTTTAGTTGTGATAAATGAGTCCATTATCAAAACATTTTTTTAGCACTTTGAAAGACTTCCTTTAACAGTGCTAAAAAAATCACTGATAAAGTCCCCACTAATAAAGGGTATATTTTTTTCAAGACCAAACTTCCCCCCTTATCAGTACTCCGCCACCCCACCAACCATTATCAGTGACTCCCCTACCCATTTATCAGTGCTTTAGATAATCTCACCACTAGAACGTGCCTCTACCTTCAGTGAGTTTCAAACATGAGACCTCCAATATATACACCACCACCTTTTTTTACTCACCTCTACTGTTTTGATTTACATTTTATGATATATCTATATATTTATACATATTTCATTATATTTTTTATCTATATATTATTTATATATGTATATATATATATTAAAAGACATATTTATTTATATATATTGTTTAAAATGGATATTAACTCTAAAAACCATTAAAACATATACAAATGTTAAGAAAATATAAAAACCCTAAAACCCCTAAAAACCATGAAACAACTATAACTTATAATATGGGAGTCTATTTTAGTTTCACAACTAGTGAAATAAAATATCATGAAATGATCTTTGATATGATATGTTGTATAGGATGAGACGAAACTCGGATCAGAAGTTATATCCATTTGAATTTTAAGAAACTGGGGTCGGCAACTAAGAACTCAGTTTTGGAGGTCTTCTAGGACTTTTGGGGGTTGAAAAATAGGAAAAATCCCATATAGCTCAGTCTTAGTCCCTTTTGGTCATAGATATCATAGTAGGATTCGATTTTATTTTTGGTGGAGCCTAAACAGACACCCAGATCTAATGTTATGGACGTTTTAAGTTCTAGTTTGATTTCTATGTTTTTTGAAAATCTAATATACATTATTTATTCGATTATCACATGATTTAAATCAGATGTGTTTTTATCTCATATCATAATATTTGTTTTTACTAGTTTTTTCATTTAAATGGACTTCCAAATCAGAAGTTATGATCATTTTTGGGTTTAAGGGTTTCTTAACTTTTTTATGGATTTTAAGGGTTTATATAGTTATTATCAGTATTTCGGGATTTTTTAGTTTTTAGGGATTTCCTTGAGTTATAATCCATGCTCACGAAATATATTATATATTATGTTAAAATTTCTATTTATACATACCTAAAAAATATTTAAAAAAAATTATATTTATATCAATATATTAATTTGAATGAAATAATATATTTTTGAGAAATAACCTTTATCAATGCCTTTTTAGAAGCACTGATAAATTATATTTATATCATCACTTGTAAAAAATCACAAATAAATCCCCACCTTTATCATCACTTTTTTACAATTGATGATAAATTTCCCCCTTTAACAACACCTTTTATCACTCATAACGACCCCCTTTAACATCACTGAAAAAATAGCTGTCAAAGAACCCCTTTAACAACTCTTTTTCTAGTGTTGAAAAATGGGTATTTTTAATAGAAATTTTAGATAGTACTATTAAAACACATGTTCTAGATAAATCTAGTTTTGTAGAAGTTCTAGCTAAATTACATTGGATTCTTAACCCACAAAAATCATGGCATGAACTTGAATTTAAATTTATGGAGGGATATTTTTTCAGATAGGTTATAATTTTTGTATACCCTCATATTTATATCAATTAACCTATACTCTCTTAATCCCTAGGTGACCATGTGATATTTTTTAATGTCCTTTGTGGCCTCTTTTATTAGATTCCACCCCCAATATTCTATAGATGTATTAATTGTGATCTGAGGTGAGTTTTACCTTCCCATCAACCCTTTCCCCTCTTATATTCCCTCTCTCCATGTCATGGAAGCATCTTAGCCAATTTCTATATGGTTTATAGTTGGTCTAGTAGAATGTAGATCTTTGAAATTATTTTTTTGTGATCGTCTTCTGAGTTTACTTCTTCCACATCATTTTTAGGGATATCAACAAGGTTCTATCTTGATGTAGGGTATATTTCACCCACATATTTATTTAAAGTTAAATTGTATGATTATCATTATTTTACCCTTTCGTTAATGGTATAATTAACCTAAAATATATATGAAATTGTAAATTTAAAGGAATAATGAATACATTGTTTGTGTTTTGGATCACTTATGGTTTGGTAATACAACCCACAATTTAATTAATGGTATTAAACATAATTCCTTAAATAATTATTACAATGATCATTACCATTGGACCTTTTTTGGTTTAATGTCTTCAACATTAAGAACAGAATTCATGGAATACATGAATCAAAAATAAAAACATAAATAAAATTTAACTCTATTGAAATACATCTTTATTATTCCATCATATAATACATCACTATATAATATTTCCTAAGTATATTTGTCAAAATAAAGGGTTAAGAATAAAGAACAGTAAGGGATAAACAATGAAAATAGAGCATAAATGAACATCATTAGTAAAATTTTAGTCATAATATTGGAACATGAACATCATGAAAATAGGTATAACTTGATCACAAGTACATAAGTCATAACAAGGAAATGTGGATACAATTTAAACATGATACCAACATAATAATATCACCATAGTGGTTCACTAAGGTGTTAAAAAATAACATTATAAAGGTTATTCACCAATGTGTCATAAAACATTACCAAGGTATAATATCAAGTTATCATGAAAATTTGTTCTCTAGATATTAATTCTCTAGCCAATGCATTGGAGCATTGTCCAGGTACACCCTCTATATGTATTTCATTATATGCTCCATATTTAACGTATAATATAATAATGTATTTAATTGTTTCAATCCCATGATTAAGAAATATCATTATCATACATATATGTTCCAAATTAATTAAGGATAGTTATATCTTGTCCAATAAACCTAAATGAAAATATGGTTGGGTATTCACAACATGAAAGTTTGACCTAGAAAATCAAGTGTTGATTTTGGTATCAAAACAACCATAAAAAAATGATTATGCAATGGTTTTAATGAGTGATAATGGTAGTATATCATAAATTGTGAATTATATTTTAATTATTATAAGATTTACTATGAATATTATAAATCATAAGAAATTTAAACTCTAGGGGTCACCATAAAAGATGCACATGAATCAAAATGAGGAGTAGAACCCTTACCTTGTTAAGTTTCATGTTAATACTTGGTAGGACTCCTTAGTAGCTTATGAACTCATTGGGTTGGATTTATAGAGGGATAAAGAAGGTATCTTCAAGATAAAAGAATTTTAGGTAGAGATGGATGAGATAATTTATGGGAATTAGATCATTTAATGGTTAAAAATGGGTTTTTATTGAAGTTAATGTTTGGTAAGGGGTAGGAATGGTATCATGTGAGGGTCAGGTTGGTCAGCCAAGTAATATGAATTCAGTTGGTAAATGTTAATTAAAAATGTAGGTAAGACTTTATTGACAAACAATAGGATTATAAAAAGTGTAAGTGTTAAATAGATATAATAAAATAAAATCCACATTAGTTTACCCATTTTATCACTTATTAATATTTATTAATTATTAATTATAGAAATTATTTTATCACTAAGAATATAAGACAAAACTTATCACCAAATTTCAACATGCTGAATCAAATTCTCTTCCCTATTTATCTTCTCAAAATGTAAAAATATTAGATAATTTAACGTTTAAATTAAAACATATAATATATATAAAAACTTTTTTCATAGGAAATGACGTTTTAATAATTAAGAACTCTTAATCATATTTATCATTAATTAAAAATTTGTGTTAATTTTTTTGAATTTAATTATAAAAATATTTTTATATTTAATCATTAAAAATTAATCAATATAAATTATTTTAAAAAAATTATACAATGTTGTAAAAAAATAATATACACACACATTAAATTTTTTTATGAATAATTAATCTTTTATGTATAAAATAAATTTATTATTATCCCAGTAAACACTATCATATGAATGTAAACATACTTTATTTTATATATTATTAAAAATGATCATTAAAATAATTATTTAATATTAATGTATCAAAAAGAATACCATATAGAATTCCATTTTTAGGAATCAAATTTTTTATACATAAATTAATTTACTAGTCATTTCACTATACCAATTGAATTTTATTAATAAATTACTATTATGTTTCATTCTATATAAATTTTGTAAAAAAGATTCCCTTATTTACAGCTTCCAATCCTAGGAATACATTATAATAGTGATATTAATTTTAATAAAAGGTGTCATAGATCATTTACATTTGGTATGCATGTGGAGAATGATAAAAAACACATTATATTAATTTATAGGATATATATATATAAAGAGTAAAATCTTGAGGCGATACATTTTATTCTTGTCTATGCCTCATGTTTTTCTAATATAGTTTGATATATTTATATAGTGGTTGTTGTTAAGATTAACATTGTTAATTTTTCTATAAATATGATAAAAAAACATAAATCCAAAATCATGATGTTGTGATTAATGAAATAGTCCTACCAATTTGGTAAACTCTCTTCTTTGTTTTTGATGGAATATAAATGTAATGCTAAAAACATTTTTCTATTGATTCATATCTATTAATAAATGATATGTTATAGGATTTTTATTATTGAGAACCTATTCATAATAAATCTGATCACTTTAATAGAAAATTAAAATGATTTGTTTCTAATGATTAATGTTTTAGGGATGAGAAAGCATATTCTTATTGTGACACACTTGTATGCCTTATTTTTATGTCCTTAGTGTCTATTCCTCTACATGGAAAATTTATTTAAAATGTATATGAGATCAATTATTTTTAGATCATTGATTTCTTTATTGGATAAACTTGTGTGGTTGGAATATTGGATGGGAAATGGTCCGGGGACCTAAGGTTTTTTATTGGTTGGAGGACCAATGAAACCTTACTTATGGTTGTTTGATATTGTTGGGAACCTTGGATGAGCAATGGGATGGGAGACTAGAATATAGGGATGGTTGATGTTGGTAGTGGAAGGACAATTCGAAATTATGCACAATGTTGTGGGACATTGGGCTACTGAAGTTGAGTTAATTAAGGGGCTTAGTTTTCAATGGTTACTTATTTCCTGATTCTTATTGGATGGCTTGTTTGTTGGATGTTTTTTTGTTTTTCATATCTTGATGTAGTAGGAATATTTGTGTGACATGTACTATTATGATGTGGTAGGTTAGGAATAGTCCTAGGGTAACTATATTATTTAATGAATGATAAATTAATAAAAGAATAATGCATGGGATTTGGGGTTTTTTATGGTAGTGATGTTAACAGTTTATTTTATATTAATGGAAACTATGGGATGGTTGACTAGGATTCTCCATGAAGTTTGGGTTTAAATCTGGAAATTTTTAACTCATTAATAATTATTTCCCCCTTGAGAATATATGTATGAGAATTAATAGTTCCATTGAAGTTTTCAATATAATATTAAAATTTTAATCATGAAAAATGTTTATGTAAATTAATTAATTAATAATGAGCCTTATGATTGTGTGCTTTCATGATTTTTAGTCCTCAGTAGTCGTAGTTTCAGGTCCTGTATGAAATTAATATATGATTATACTAAGGATATATAGTTTTCATTAGTGTGGTTTTTTCATGATATTATTTATATATTTTATTATTTCATATACTTCCCCACTCATGTCGGTAGGGAAAATAACTCCCAAATGTTTTAGGGGGTGTTTTATCAAAAACAATGATGGTGGGAAATGAATGTTTGACTTCTACCTCTCCCCCTCTCTCCCTTTAGATATAAACATGAGTAGGAATATTCCGGAATAAAATGGATTGTGGTATAGGGTGTGTTCTTATAATGATAGTGACGACTCTTGATTTTTTTATAAATTTGTGTATGATATGTAATGGATTGATGTATATAATATAATTGTAAATAGTCCTGGTGGATGTAGTATATCATGAGTGTATGTTCATGGGCTATGAAGAATTAAGGTATAGTTCATTTACACTAGCTCTAGTGGATTCATAAGATACACTTGGTAATATATAAGATGATGTTGATGATGTTATGGATACATTGAAAGATTCTGGAATGAGATGTTGGGACATCTATTGAATGAAGGTAGGTAGAGTTAAGGTATGATTCACATCAGGGATAATTTAAATATAGTAGGGATAAGCACATTATGATTGGAATTGGTGTGTGTAAAGAGAAATACTAGCGGGGAAGTGGAAGATATGTACCTTACATATATATTTAATTTTCATATATAATTGTTTAATTTTATGAATATTTTGGTGAGAGAGCCATAGTGAGAATGTGGAATATTGCCTTACATGTTTAGGTGACAAGTTAGTTTCATTTGTTTATTCACTATCATTTATTATTATTCGGTCACATTTATCATGAGAGGATTCATGGAGGATTCAATAAAGTAAATATTTTATGCTCAAAATACTTATATATAAACTGATTTCTTGGCCATTAGGAGTAGGATAGTGATTCAGTTGGATGTTAGTAGATTATAAATGTTTTTGAGAAGCTTTTAAGAGTTTATAGAGGTCAAAATATCTCCAATATTTAATTTTATTATACTAATATTTTATTTTTAGTTACTTTGATTAATTTATAACATTACATGTATCATGATTTATTTTAATATGCATGACCTTGGTGTATAGTCCCGTGTTTCTGGGCCAGATGGAATTCAAAGGGAATTTCTACTTTTATGATTATTGGACTATAATTTTTTAAAACTAGGATTCATAATGTAATAACGAGAGTTTGAACCATTCAAAGATATGTTTTTGTACTTTTTAAGGATCCGTGAGATAACCAGGAGATCTCGTTGAGTTTGAGAGCATCGGGCTCCAAAACCATAGGGTTTGGGTGGTCAAATAGATGTGCATGGTTTGTCGAAACTGTACGACCCTCTACAGTAAAATGTGTGGCCTTATGTAGGTGGATAGAGATTGTGCACACGAGCTTCCCATGGATTTCCAAACTATGAACCTATCCCACATATTTAGTGGCAAGAGACAATACAGAAGCACTATTCACCTCACGATTGGCGCACAGTTTCCCAAACCCTGAGACCATCCCATGAGGGGTGCCTTAGGTGCCTAACAAAGTGTTCATGGTTAGAGAATAGTTGGATAAACTGCGTGGCCTAAACCATGCACCAGGTCCCCATTTTAAATTTACAAATAATTTATTGAAATAAAAATAAAAGGAAATAAAAACTAAATATAACTTGAACCCTCTCCTTACCCGCTCATGATGCAGCCCCCTTCCTCTCTTGGCGTGACACACCCCTCACTTATAACATCCTCTTCACCCACCAAATAGTCTAGATTTCTTGAGCTTTCTCACTTGAATCGTAGAGGTAAGGTTTCTAGATCCTCCCTGATTCTTTCTTTGGAATGTTTTTGTTCTTCTTATCACCCCTCTTATTAGGCCAAAACCCTAGGGTTAAGGTTAACCCCGGGTTTTATGTTCGTATTAGTTCTAGGGAATGTGGAAGGCTTCCTGAGACCTCGACATGTTTTTTTCTGACATCCTACACTAATGGAAAAGTAGATTGGTTCGATTTATCCTATTATCGTCCATTCAAGGTGAGTTTTTCTCCAACTTCCTTTCCTTTTCATATTTAATTTGGGGTCTTTTAGTGAGTCGAGTTCATGGTATTTTTTGAAGATCATTTGATGACTCCATGAAGGATTTCACTCATATGAATAAGTATATATATATATATATATATATCTATCTTGTATATATCCCCTCATAGAGAGGGGAAGATTTTCATATGATTAGGGGGTATATATATATTTATGAATGTATGTGAAAGAAAGTGTGGAGTAATCTTTGTGAAAAATGTCATGTGCCAAATTTTTCAACATTGTTTCTCTTCAAGGAAAGATCCATTTACATTTCCTTTAATTTTAGGAATGCATTAGTTTCATACTTAATTATTTCATAGTAAATAGAATTATGAATTCTTGAATGAAATTATTAATATGTTAAATGTATTTTTTGATAAATAATATAACAATTTTATAATAAAACCCCTCCAATGGAAGTGCGGTGTCTTCTAATCCAAAAAAGTGTTTATTAGTTGTTTAATACCGGATTGAATTAAAGATTTATGGTTTCTCCTATTATTTTATTACATACTGTTATATAAGGCATGTTAATGATAGGTCCTATAATGGAATTAATAAATGGAGTCTCCATTATAAATGTTTTTGGAACCATTGAACCCTTATAAGTTCCATATTATCCCTTTTCTTTTGAATTGACCTTACTTGAACCACCCAAGGGGTATGTTCCTATGATTTTCTAGTTTGAGGAAGATAGTTTATTACTAAAGGGAATTCAGTCACTTAGTTAGGAGATTTACTGCCTCCATTTCATGTTGATGATCTTGGGATAAATGTTTATAATGAACCTGAATTGCATAATGGTTTATTTGGAAAATGTAATAAATGATTGGGAATACACATTAAATTCCATGTTTGTAAAACTTGAATAGTGAGTGTGTATACTAATTAGATATTTTGAATATTAATTGGGTTACATGAGTGGGTATGATCATGATTTTCGTTTGGTTATGAATTTTGATAAGTGAGTGGGTATATTCTTTGTAGGAATTGATTGTAAATTGTTATATATGAGTGGGTAGAATCATATAGTGTTGATAGATAAATTATATGAAATGATTGAATGATTTAATATATTCCATGGATGGATCTCCATGGATCTTGATTGTGTTAGTGGATTCCTTGGGTTGGGTATCCCCTTTGGGTCATAATTCCATGAGATGTGTTGGGATTTACTGCCCATTAGATCATCCTTGCTTGGACTAATGTAGGAAATGTCTGGTTTGACATACACCTTGGAATCCAACCAGTGCCTTGTCGAGTCCCCATAAATATGCTCCTAGGACCCAACGAGGATTTTTTGGTCTTTGAAACCTTGTATTGTTCCCTTCATGGCCCAAACATTAACATACTTCATAGCCATGAGGAATATGGTACTTGGGATTATATGGATTGGATATGGATGTTCTTATTCTTATAATTTAATGGAAAGGTTTTGTTGTCTATTTGTGAAATATTTTTATCTTCCTTGTTATAGGAGCTTGACCATCTTATGAAGGGACCCTTAGGGGCTATTTCATTGTCACTGTTTTAGCAGTATATATACCATGTGAATCTTTACTTTTATTTATTCTTATCTATTTACCTACACAATGATTAAATTATATTTCATGGATTGGATTAAGATAGAAACCATTGGTGGCATCCCATTGGTATTTTCATCTCACAACCTACTTGGGTATTATTGGTACTCGAGTAGATCCTCTTGTTTGTAGGGCTATGAACATTTTCTTGTGTTGTTTTTCTTATGCCTAAGTAGGTGGGATTATAGGACTAAGCTAGAGCTCAGGATTCCTATAGATGTCACCTTTGGGATTTTTAGTTCTTTTCTTTACTTGAGTCATGTATTGTAAATCAAATTTTATGATTATTTATTTAGATTATGTATCATCAATTTTACATAATTTTTTTTATAAACTGGTGTTGACCATATTTTATATTTAGTTGATACTGCTTTTTTTGCTTTATCATTTCTTTATACTGCAATATATGTTTTTTTCTATTGATTATCTAATAAAATATTGTGCTACTCTAACATAAGGGTATACTCTCCCACCTAGAACCTATTTAGATCTTTTCTTCTAGATAGAATACTTTAGCCTATAGGGAGACGCGCTTAAGGCCATGTATCCAACTGGTATCAGGGAACTATTGAGTGGCATCAGGACTGGGTTGTTAGAAAGTGGTATCTGTGTGTTATCATTCATTTTTCTTACTATTTAGGGATTGTTGATATGAGACTAGGAATGTTCCAAAATATGGTAAATATCCATTGGTTAATAAGTGTGTTTAGTACTGATCATCAAACTTATGTGAAATTATCAAGTGTCTAGGGATGTGATTTTTTTCATTACGTTTGATGTTATAGTTGATTATTATTTGACACTGATTGAATGGAATATTTTTTATTTTTTATTGGTTCATGAGATTTATGTAATTTTTTCTTTGGCCTGGTATAGAAAGTAAGTTGAAATTCATGCATTATATTAGGCACATATAAATTAAAATTCCACGCATATCCCATTCCATGTAGTTTCATTAGTAGATTTTTGGATAATTTAAGTTGTGTACTTGAGTGTTATATCATGCATAGTTATACCTATTCAGGTAACTTTTATCACTATTTCTTATTTAAAATTTATTTCCTGGAGAGGAACATGATTATGTGATTATGTTCCATGGTTCAATGATTTTTAGCATGTTCCACTGTATTCATTTCTTGTGATGGCATTCTAGTTTTGATTAATATAACCATGGTATATTTGGATATGGTTATAAATATGGAAGTTGTTATGTTTTTAACTCAAGTGGATTGGTTAGATTTAAATATTCTCAACTAGACTGAATTAGGTCTATTCGGACATGTTTTTATGAGATGAATTGTTATGTGTGTATATACTTTCTATTGTTAAACAAATGTTATTGGTTTTATTTTGAAGAGCCCATATTGGTTTAATTGGACCTATGTGGTTTACCTTATTTATTAAAAGGAATTTAAAAGATAAATTTCTTAATTATGATAGGATATCAAAATGTTCTTAATGTATCAAAAGGAAGTCTTATATAAGTTTCTTGTTTTTCCATCCTGTCATTGGTTAAAATCAAGGGCCTATTAATTTGTTTTAAAATTTTACTTAATGTTTTGAATTAAATATTTCAATTGTCTAAATATTTAAATGTAAGTCAATGTAATAATCATGATAATGAAACCTATAGTGGTTTCATTTTTTTAAACCCTCATTCAAGGGTTGTTTAAATGTTTTATTTGGAATGCCCTGTAATGGATACATGTGAATTTATACATAGGATGATATTTTTAGAAATGGATTTTATTAAATGGATCTTGAGCCTAGTGAAATCTATTATGCAAGACCTAGGGATAGGTTTTATGATTATGATTTATAAGGGGCTAGTTGTGGTAGGTTTCACCCATAGAACCCGGAATACTATGATACAACTATGAGTTTCGGGAATTTTGGTTCCATTCGACTGTTATTTTTCCCTATTAGTACTTTTAGTTTTAAAAAGGATTCTATTTCTCAGATGGGTGGCCATCTCATCATTACTGTCTATATGGGAATTATAATCAAGGAATACTCAGTTCAACAGGTTATACATTCCCCATGCATAGTCATATGCTTAGTAGGCTATGTGAACCTCTATTTTTTCCTCAATTATAGATGAATCAATTCTTTGTCATCCAAGTAAATGGTTCTATGTTTAATGCGACTCTAGGTTAAATATTTTTCATGATCCATCTTATAAATGATTTCATAGGGCAGACAACATGTGTATTGTATTCAGGAAATTTCATTGATTATTTCAATCTTGGGGTAGTGTGCGTTGATATATGTAGTACCCGTTATGTTGTTAAATGTTGTAACAAACCAGTTGAGCCCAGTGAAATTGTTGAGCCCAACACTATTGAGTGTTTCTTCGGTTCAACTTCAGAGTAGAGTAAAATGGATGTCAAGAAAACAAGTTTGCCCTGCTACTTTAGAGGACTATTAGGGACTCAAGAGTTTTGACAGACCGGAAAATTTTAATCCAAATTTCATGCCAAATGCATTGATGTGGTAATCGTGGCTTAGAGGAGCATAAAATGTTCATTTAAGGTAAATACAACCAAGCACGCCAGTGGGTGGCTGGTGTATCCCTTCTTTTTATGAATAGGACACTCTAATGATGGGAAGTGTCATGTTAGTTTTTTTAAATGTGTTTTTCAAATTATAAGGCACACAATTAATGAGGACCATTTGGGAATGGTCATGTTTTTTTAGAATTCCTTGGGACTGTAGATTTTTTTAAATTTTTGTCCCTACTATGCGACATGATGTTGAAATGGTAGGATGTTTAGAAAAAAATTTAGAAACAAAGTTTGTATTGAAGGGACATCTATGGTTAATCCTTAGTGATCATAAGACTCCCAAGTGGTAAAGTCTTATGATCTATTAATGGTGATGCATCAGTAGGTGAATCCAAGCTTATTTTAAATAATTCCACCAGCAGAGTTTTGACAAATCTTCTTTACAACCTCTTATTTCCTCTATGTTTACTCTTTTAGAATAGTTGAGCATGTCCCATATCTTGATGTCATCCTGGATGAACTAAGAGTGTGGTGGTCAAATGTCATGATAATGTTTTAAAGGTTATGGGTCTGTTTTGAGATATCTATATATGTATACACCAGATATATGGTTTCTAAACTTCATTAGTCTTGAGTGATACTAGCGTTCCCATGTGGGGATTCATTATAAAGACATTGGTACACCCTTTATTCCCTTTGAAGTGACCTCTAGGTGGATGTAGCTATGAGCTCAATCGATGTTCTTATGTGGAAATTGTGGCCTTGGCCTAATGTCTCACTAATGAATTTGGATTATGAACAACTTTTGGTTAGTTCCATGAGTTCTAATTTTTTCATTATGAAGTTATAATAGACTAGTTTTCAGTCTTAGTGATTATTATATCAAGGAACATCACCAGGATTTAGGCATGGACTTCAGTGAGTGTGTCTGGGCTAAAAAGAGGATGTCTTGGAAGAAGGAATTGCGATTCAGTTTGTAATGTGTTAGTTGCGTAACCTGATCATATTCGAGATTAGTCGGCCAAAGTGTATTGATTTACGATCTATCTTGTTTAATAGTTAATGTAGGATGAAATTATTTGATGCATTCCATCAGGTATAGAGGGTGTGGTTAAAAAGGATAAGCTATATACTTCAAGGAAAGCGTGTATGACCAATTTATTTTTAGTCGATTGGAATTTGACTATTCCTTTCTGTTGAGACCCCTATTATGACCACATAGGTAATCAGGATAATTTAACTAAAATTAATCATAATGTGAGTGTCATTATAATGCTTAGGGGCGTTCTTAATAAGGTAATTCTAACATTGGAAGGTGTCATAGCATAGAATTGGCCCATTTTGGTGTTGAAGCCTAAGATAGGGGTACCTTTTTCCATATGGTTAAATAAAAGACAAAATAATCAGGTATTTATCTAAAAAATGTCACATAAGTACCATTTCAGTTCCTTTTTGGAAAATGTGTGTTGGATCTATTTTTGGATACATAAGTGTTATAGGCTTAAGAAATTGTTTGAGGTGTATTTGGTGTTTGGGAATGAAACTTGAACATTTAAATGAGACATCATGACCATTGTAGGTCAGGTGATGTCTTCATTTATTTCATAAAGATTTTCAGGGATTAGAATTTCTAAAGAGGGGAGATTATAGAGTCCCATGTTTTTGGACCAGATTGAATTCCAAGGGTATTTGATCTTTTATGATTACTAGACAAGAAATTTTTAAAACTGAGATTTGGAATATATTTTTGAGAGTTGGGATCATTTAATGTAATGTTTCTGGACATAGGTAATGGTCCATGAGATAACATAGATATCCTATTATGTTATGGGGGTGTCAGGTTTGCAAACCATAATGTTTGGTTTGTATGATAGAGGTGCATGGTTTTTGTGAAACCATAGAACCCTCTTCAGCAAACTGTGTGTCCTTATGTAGTTGGACAAAGGCTGTGTGAACATGATAGGCATGGATTGTAAAACCATGAACCTATCCCCTATGTTTAGTTTCAAGAGGATCTACCTAACAAATATTCACTACACGGTTGGCGCATGGCTTTCCAAACTATGTGGCCAGCCTGTGCAGGGTGCCCTAGGTGACTAGTAAAGGGCCCATATTTGTAGAAATGTTTGATAAAACCTGCAACCTAAACCATGCACCACTTAACTATTTAAAAAATTGAAATAATTTAATAACAATAAAAATAAAAATAAATAAAACATATGTTCAACTCCCTCTATCTTTTTACCTTCTCATAAAACATCCCCCTTCCTCTCTAGTTATAACACACCCCTCCATCAAAACCTCAACTTTTCCCACCAATCCATCTAGATTTATTGAGGTTTCTCAATATAATATTCAATTTAAGGATTCTAGATCATCCCTACTTCCTTCTTCGGCTGATGTTTGTTCTCCCCATCACCCCTCTTGTTCAGCTGAAACTTGAGGGTTAGGATTAACCCTGATTTTTTTGGTCCAAGTTATAGGGCATACGAAAGGCTTATTTGGACCTCTTCATGCATGATCCAACATATACTACCAAAGGAAAAGATTATTTCTTTATTTTTTATTGTTTTTACCACTTTTATTTGATGTTTTGTCCTACTTCCATGTCTTTACCTATTTAATTTGGGGTCTTTTAGTGATTTTGAGTTCCTGGTATTGTCTTTATAGATTTTAACTACTCCATGAAGGCTTTCACTCATATACATTGGTATATATATATATATATTCCTTATAAATATTACCTCATGAAGAGGGTAATATGTTTATTGGATTAAGGGATATATAAATATAGGAATGTATGTGAATGCTAGTGTGGAGAGATCTTCTTGAAAAATTCAACTGCCATAGTTTTCGGCTTGGTTCCTCTTCGGGGCATGGTCCCTTAACTTTTAAATTAATTTCAAGAATAAATTAGTTTCATGGTAAATTCTTATTTCTAAATTTGAATTATGAAATCTTGAATGAAATTCGTAAGATGTTAAATGTATAGTATGAGAAAAAAATTCATGATTTTATAATAAAACCCCTCTAACATAGTTGCATTATCTTCTAAGAAAAAATGTATCGATTAGTTATTTAATACATGATTAGATTAATTATTTAAGGTTTAACCTATGATTTTATGACATAGTTTGATATAAGGCATGTTTAAGAAATTGAATCTAATTAAATTAATAAATTTAGTCTTCCATTATATATGTTTTATGGAACCATTTCACCTTTTTATGTTTTTTATTGTCCCTTTACTTTTGAATTTGTATTTCTTGAACCACCAAAGGGGTGTGTTACTATGATTTTCTAGTTATAGGGAGATTATTTATAACTAAATATAATTGGGACACTTAGTTAGGATATTTAATTCCTCCATTCCATGTCGATTATTTTTAGATAAATGGTTATATTAAACTTGAATGGCATGATTGTTTATTTGAAAACAATGTCATATATGAGTAAGTATACACATTAAATACCATATTAGTTAAATTTGAATAATGAGTGGGTATACTCATTATATATTTTGAATATTAATTGGGTTACCTGAGTGGGAATACTCATGATCCATATTTGGTTATGAAATTTGATTGGCGAGTGGGTATACTCTTTGTATGAATTGAATATAAATGGTTATATATGAGAGGGTAGACTCATATGTTGTTGAATGTTAAATGATATGAAATTAACGAATGATATTATTGATTCCATTTATATATCTCTATGTGTCTTGAATTTGGTAGTGGATACCATGGGTTGGGTATGCCCCTAGGGCCTTGATTATGTGCGACGCCTTGGTATTTACTACCCCTTGGATCCTTCTTTCTTGGAATCATATAGGAAATTTCTAGTAGGGCATTATACAATGACTCCAACTAGTTACTCAATAAGATTCAATTTATATACTAATATTATTTAGTGAGGATGACTTGGTCTTCAACAAATTGGATCCAGACCCTCATGATCTTGCACATTGACATATATCACAACCATGAGGAATATGGTACTTGGGCTTATACGGCCATGTCGTAGATATTTTTATTCATCTGGTTGAATGGCCTGATTTTGTTTTTTTATATGTGTATTATTTATAGATGAAATATTTTATGAGCATGAAAATATTATTCAGGGTGCCTTGAGGGGCTATTCTAGTGTCATGAGTTTAGGAGTATACATGCCATGGGCATCTTTACTTTTATTTACTACTTATTTGTTACCTGCACACTATGTAAATTATATTTCATGGATTGGATTGTGCTATACACCATGTGTTCTATCCTACTATGATTTTTATCTCACACCATGCTTGGGCACCATTGGTACCAAATTATACCATCTTGTTTGCAGGGTTATAGACCTTTTCTTGTGCTGCATTTCTTGTACCTAAGGAGTTGGGAGCACAAGGCTGAGTTGGAGCTCAAGATGATCGTGGAGAACACCATTGGCATTTTAATTTATTTTCCTTAAATGAGTATTATATTGTATAACATGTATTATTTTAACTTATTTTGATTATTTATCATTAAATTGACATGCATGCTTTGTATAAACTTGCATTAATCATCATTTATATATTGGTGATACTACTTTTATATTTCATTTCCTTATCAATGTTTTATATTATAACCAATGATATCAGATATTTATTATCTAATAAAATATTTTGATACATTAAAATTAAGGTATAGTCTTCAAATTATCACTTCTTTGGACCCTCACTGCTAGTCAGACACCACTAGAGTATGGGGAGACTTGATTGACGACATGTGGCCCACCGAGATCGGCGCAATGTTGAGTGGCATATGGGTCTGGGTTATTATAGTTGGTTAGTGTTTTGTCCTTATTATCTCTTAATACTTAAATCTATTTATTGTTAATTACTCCGATATTTTATATTTATATGCCATCAATGCTAGATTTTGACATGTGTCCTTTTATGGTTGGATTTGGGGGTCATTATCTCCCTTTATTCATTTCCAACCTGGGTGGGTACCTTTGGAGGAATGGTGTTGGGACATAAATACTATTTACTTAATGATGTTAAAACAATCATTTATGATGTTTTTTATAAAATTAATTTCATAGAATCTTTTTTGAAATACTACTGGTCTTATTTAGCTCACATTCTATATACACACTAGTGAATTCATGTATGTAGCTCTCATGTTTTATAAAGGTACCCTAAATGGGTTTCTAGATTGGGTATCATTCAAGAAGTTATTTAATGGATTATATAGATTTAGTGAGTGATTTTGTCTCATAAGAAGATATTCATGTGATAGAGTGAGTTTTTTATTTATTTTAATGGGATGGTTGTGGAACGAAAGACTTAGATAATTTTATTTTATATTATGATTATCATTTATTTTTTCTTCCCCAAATTTTTATAAAAATTATGAATTTACTTATTATTTATATTATTGGATGGGAGTAATAAATTGTATTAATTATATACCATGTTGATGTTTATATTATATATTAATTGTTTGGTTGTTTATTTATTTGTATAAATTTATTTCATATTCATGAAAATGTAATGTAATGATTTACCTTTTAATATTTTTTATAGTTTATACTTCTTTGTGATTCTAGTGTAAAATATTTTCAACTTGATTATGACTAATGTCCCGGGACTAGTTTCCATCCTATGGTGATCATGAAATCCCTCTAGGTCTTTTGATTGATCAGTTTGGGAACTAGTTTGGAGGTATCCCAAGATGGTTCATTACAAGATTACTTATACACCTTCCATAGGATCCATCATGGATGAAATGTAATGTACATGACTTTATATTTCATATTTTTAATCATAATAAGTAGATACCAATCTATTCCTTGTGGTATTCACTATGTTAAATTCAATAACATCATTATGCACTTATTAAGAAGTAAATATATGTTTTAGTTCATTATAGGAGATTATGTGCTCATTATAATGGGTTACACTAATGAATGTTTCCAATATGAGAAAGATGATATAAGATCACAATATGGTTATTTTTTTCCCAAAATGGTTTAGAAATCAACTGGAAGATTTCAAATAAGGCATCCGTAGTAGACTTGAAAACTTAAAAACATCACATCAATGATTTAAATGATACTAAGGAAGTTATTTGTATCCAGAAAACCATTTTTAATATTTGTGTGGTTTCCAAAATTTAGATATTAATTTAGGTTTAACCTGAAAATAATGGGGATTTTTCTCAATAATAGGAATATCAATCTCACCAATGAAATAAATAACTTCCACAACAAATACTATTTCATTATACAGATCATTAAGAGGAGTGATGTATATATTTTTTGGGTGTCTACAGAAAAAATGTAACAACTCCTTTGGGAAAAACATTAATGAAATTAAATCACGAGTCTTATATTGTGTTTATTGGGAATATATACATAATATATTTGATGTAATGATGGTAAAATGTTTCTTCTTTTTAAAATGAAGGGAATATTAATTTTTCCTTCATTAATGCAAGCTAAATTTATAATACATGAGTAATTGAATGATAATATCACATCGAATTACAATTTTAAGTTATCCCTAATCAATGATCATCAAAAGTATTATTAGTTGTAATGATTTGTTAATATTATTGTGATTATTATATTTTATTCAATACAAATAGTTGTATTTAATAGAAATAATAGACTCATGAGATAACAAGTAAACACTTATACTAGATTGAATTAACAAATTCTACCCCATGGAATATACTGTCATTGATTTATTAATAGATTCATATTTATTAGGAGTATGTAATACCTGAGGATTACATGATACCTATAATAATAAAATTTATGCTTTGATACACTTATAATGAAATCCATGAGGTTTAGATAATTAAGAGGTTTTTTGTATGTTTCTTATCATGTTTTTAGTAAATTATTATGCATGATGAGATTTTTCTACTTTTATGAAAAGAAAATATATATTTCCCCTTTTTTGAATTTGATTAAGAAAATACAATTCCATACGTAGTTGAGTGGAATGTGATGTTCTTGACCACTTTTAGGAGTAAACAAGTTATATATTTATTCAAAATAGAATATATATTTTAGAGAAACATCAATTTAAAAGTTGGACAATACTATATTAACAGGTTCCATGTCTAGTAATCACTCAATGTCAGGGAAAAAGGGATTATATAACCATGAATATAATGTATATATATACATCTTGTGTTGTATATGTTCATTTTGAGATATTAGTTTTCTTGATCGAGATAAAACCATACCCATTTTTATGTTTAGTAACACTTATGTTTTACTAGAGACTATTTATTTCTTACAACCATGGATTTGAAAATTCATAATCATTTTCAATACAATTAAGGCTCATAGGGTTACACATAAGGTCCAAGAATGAGGATTTATTTTCATTTTTTATTATTTCTCTAATATTGGAGAGTGATTTTGATAGTCATATCCTAAATATTTTGGATGAATAAAAACAATTGGCATGTTTTTTGAATACATTTTATATTGATTTAGTTAAAGTGGATGTTTTTTGGATTTTTTTCAATAAATCACACACCATGGCATGGTGAAAGTAACTAAATCAAGTTTAGTATTATTACATTGAATATAGTACAACATAATGTTGTATATGGTGTAATAATATATGATATCATTAAAACATATTTCTCATGATCATTATCATGTGTATTTCATTTAACGATAAAATTTATGATGATGAGGTGATTTATTGAATTCTAATAGGAGTTTTAAAATTTCATTGAATTATTGAGGTAGATGCTAAATGATTAGTTTGTTTTATAAAATTTGAAACATCATAATTATAAGAGGCTCGTTCATTCAATGAATGATGCATGTATGAAAGATATTTATGGACTACATTTGGTACACTGGATAATATTCCAGCATAGATAAAATTCTCTCAATCTCTCATCTGTCCATTTGATTTTGAGGAAGATGTGTTAGAACACTATTATAGAGAATAGGTCCTATGAAATTATTCAGTTATTTTTTTGGATGGTGGATACTATAATAGTTAAGAAATTATTTGTAATTTTCTAAGGTAAATAAATCAAAACCACTACAAAAAAATATAAAAATATATGATCATGAGGTACTATTGTATTATCATTTTATCATTTATTCTACCATTTCCTATTTAGGGGATTTTCATCATGGAATTTATGTTTTCTTCTACTATAAATAGGAATAGAGATGTGACATGAATCTTACTAGTAGAATGAAATAAAAAATACCATATGATATAAAAATGTAGTATAATACTTCAAAAATACATAAAAAATAAAGTAGAAAAAGTATAACCTAATGAATGGAGAACAAGTGAAGAAAAACTCATACATTATATTCAATCTTGATTATATGAACTCTAATCACCTGTATAATAAATTTAAATTTATTATTAATCTACAATAGAATCATTTTTATATTTATTTTATCTAATATAATTCATTTAATTTTATTTACTACCCATTTATTAATCATTCATAGTAAAATAAAATATTGGGTATTAATTGTTCCATTTATTCTGTGATTTCTTTAATATTGTTATTTAATTATTCACTCCTTAATTTTTATTAAATAGCTACTATAATGGTCATGGAGTTTTTATATATTATTTTTATAATGTCTCATTGTCTGATTATTTTTTCCTGAATTTAAAAGTTGTAGTTCACAATGAACGATAAACATTTATGCATTTATTATAGATATTCATTAAATAAAAAAATAGATTCCATTAATGAGTTACTATATATATTACCAATCCATAAATATGAATAAATATTAAATTCATAATTATTATCACATAATACTAGCCATTAATTTTTTTATAATTATTCATGATAGAAATGCTATAACATAGTTTATATAAATGGTAAAACTGACTTGAATAAGAGTATTTAATAACTAACGAATAAGTAATATTTTGTCATGTTTTAATTATAATATCAATTTTATAGAAAATAAATATTTTAATATCATTTTTAATGTATTCATTAATATTAAATAAGCTTTGGATGAATAAGATAAAATAAAAATAGACAAACAATTTTACTATTTACTATGTGGGGACATGGCTTCTATTGGAACCCTTTTTTGGTTTTGAAGGATTTGTGGATCCTTCATAAAACAAGAAGAATGAAAATGTATTATATAATATTATAGGGATAATTTTGATATATATTTGAGTGCATATTAATGGAATAATTTGTTTTGAAGTGGACTGAGGAGAGTTTTCTTTATAGGATTGTTTGACTGATATTGGCACAAATATCTATTCCTTAATGTTTCAAGAATATAATCTTACAATTAAATTGGATCATTAATGGAAAAGGGACAAGTATATGTCATGAATTAACTCATATATACATTCATATATAATATTTAGAGACATTTTATGACATTGAATCTTATTTTAACTCTATTACCATAATTTACCCAGTTCCAAGGTAACTCACCTTTACCTCGATAAGTTATTTTTTCCAAAAAATTAAATTTCAATTATTATCTAATTTTGAAATTATGGTTCCAAATATGAAATCAAATTTATGATATTAAATTTATAAAATTTATTAAAATTCATCTAAAAATAGAAATTTATAACACAAATTATTTTGAATTTTTTTAAAGAATATATGAATATATTCGTGTCTATTATAGAGATATAAATATTAAATGAATTTTTATTAATTTTTTTCTATATTTAAATAATAAATTTCATTAAAATTATCCGTTAATTGTATGTAATTTAATTTATTATATTTAAAAACACAACATATAGAAAAATAATTACTTGAAAAATATATCGTTTTAACATTAATGAACTTTATTTATCTTTAATTAAAATTATTCATCCAATAACCATTCATTTAATTTTATTAATAAGTTTGAAATAATTTTTTATTATAAATATTTTTAATTTAAAAATATTTAAAAAGTAATAAAAAATTAAACATGTATAAAAATAAAAATAAAAATAATAAATTATATATTTAAAATATTTAGAAATTGTCTGGGAGGGGCGATTAGAACTTATAAGGAAAATATTTTTGAATCAAAAACAACCTCAAGGAGAATTGAATATGAGAACAAGATAAGTAATGGTGGCAGTCATAGGAAGTGATTCAGCTATCATGAATCTCATAGTGATTTATATGATATTAAAGATCTCTTATATATGATTTCACTCTATATATACTTATTAAATTTTCTCTTGGGATTGGTCATGGGGAAACCCTAGAAATTTTAACTCCATCACATGCTCATAAAATGATACTAATATGGGATAACTCTACCACATGATTCCATAATTTTTCTCTTGCTACTTAAATTTCATAATATAAATACTTTTATTTATACTAACCATATAAATGAATATATTATAATGGTCACATATAATTATTATTTTAATCTAGAATAAAATATTATTTCTAATATCTATATAATAATATAATTTATACCAATAATCACTATAATATTTATGGAATCTATATTCCCAATGGTCATATATTCCAAACATCCATACGATGAAAACATTTCCCACCTTATATTTGTATGTATTTCATTACATACATTATTGAAGTCATTTATTCTATTCCCTAATTTTTTTATCAATATTTTTTACCATATTTATAATTTTCGGAATTATTTTAATAGTTATCATCCGCTATATGAACTACATGGGAGATCTTGTATATGTTTCAAGCATAGAAGAAGCGTTATATGGGTCATGCCCAACTTTTCTTTTTGTCATTAATAATGATAAATTATAGATTTACATACTGATAAATACTATGATCAATGGAATTATATTAGAGAATATAGAAAATATATAAACAGCAAAACCAAAGTACAAAATCAAGATATTTTATTTATAATTAATTTAATAAATTAATGAATTACCTTATGATAAATTCCTTCTTCATTGATCGATTTCAAAAAGTATGTATGTTAATTTTTTTTTTAATTTTTTGGAATGAAGTATATGTTCCCTAAAATGTTGAACCACAGGTGTTCCCTATATTCTAAACATTGCCATAGGAAGCTTTGGGTGCTATAATGGTAGATCCTATCACTTTTTTTTGTCTTCCTTCGATCACAATGATAATTTATTCCAAAGGATTATCCTTCATATCTCTAGGCATGATTGTTGAAGGTGGATGAAGATCTCTCTCCATTCTTTGGAGAGTTATAGGAGAGAGAGATCTCTAGGGAAGGAGAGTATTCTCTCTATCTATCATTGTGCACATCAAAACTGAATTCTATTTCTTCAGAAAATAATATAATTTGGTTATATACTATTTGGGTTAGAAAATAATAATTTTTCATGCACCATTATTATTTATGTAATCTCTATGGAACCCCTATCTATAATAATAATTGTAATAATATTTCTTGACATGAACTAAACTCATGAATTAAATTAGATATTATTTATTCATATGATATTTAAAACATATTATTTCTCACTAGAACATTAAAATTGGTGCTTAATTTCTTCATAATATTTATCAGGCCTTAAATAATAAATATTAATTTAATAAATAAACATCACTATACTTTTTTTAATAAATAAATAAATATTATATTCAATAAATATAAAATAAATATTTATTAAATACTCTTCTCACTAAATATTATCACAAATTACTGGTGATGGAATATATGTGATTGAGAAAACATTAATAATTATGAAACCATATTGGTAATAATATTTATTCCACTTTTTAAATAGTGAATAATAATATATTATTTAACTGAGATTTTGGATACACTTAGTCTGTGACCCTCTAGGCCTCTTTCTTAGTGGAATTAGGTGAAGCAACTAAAATTACAAGTTTAGCATCTAGAAACACACCAAAGAACCCATAGAAAAAATAATTTATTGCCATAATGATATAAAACAGCAAATAGACACTTATTGTGTACAATAACTTTATGGTGATTTCTCTAATAACGTATATTTCATGCTGGTTCCATCAACCTATGTTCTCAATGTCTATTTCATTGAATTTACATAAATTGAACATGCCTATAGAACACAATGGGATTGGATTTATTTAGGATATATCATTTTCATCAAAGGTCTTGAGATATCAACTGTTGTTAATGAATCGAAGGTAAAAATACTTTATTGCATTTATTATTAATTAAATAATACTCATGAAGCACCCAACGTGTCCTACCTCATCATGAACATATGTCATTAAAATTATCATCAAAACATCAATGTACATGACATATAACACTCATTAAAAATAATCGAGAAGTCTAATGATCAATAAACATTTTCACTGATTGGAAAATACAATGACACATATATAAGTATATTTTTAATGGAGGTTCTTGTTCTCACAATACCAAACCTTGGATATTACTATGTGCGTACACCATTAAAGGATCCTCAAATTCCTATGGGTCTACACCCCTAATAGCCTATATCATTTATGTTTGTAAAATGATTTTGTACAGATATAGAAAATATATTCAAGAATATGTTTGTGGCACTTATGGGTTATCATCATTGTGTGGAACTATTGTGACATTTCAGCGTGACAACTAATGTAAGTATTTTATCAAATACTATGTTACATAGAAGAATTTTCATTATGTGATAATGTGATAATTAATATTCAAAAAAATGAATATTGGTTATCATAATGTTCACATTATTTGGTTCTATGGAACTAAATCCTACAGACTCCCACTTTTATTAGAGCCAAATTCATAAAACATTCAGTCCACTAGCTCTTAGATGATACTCATGATTCTACCGAGGTAGGCCTCTAGTCAAGAGGTTCCCCACATTTTCTTCTATGAGGACTATTCATACTAAAATTTCACCTTTAATAGAATAATATCTCAATAGGTGATACTTATAGAGTATGTGATTCATCTATTGGTGTCACCCTGACTCTTTTGCAAGATCCACCACTACAGTATTATGAATATAAAATGTGATAGGGCATTTAATGATATATAACCCCTGGAAAATGTTTTATATTCAAATTATTTCTTTGTATAGATAATAATCTTATATATAATAAGAATCCACTATAGAATCAGTGAAAATGGGCTATTTATACTCTTCCAGGTCTTAGACCCTTTGTTGAGATAGAAAAAATCCTAATTATGACTGCATAACATTTCGATCTATTTGAAAACTAGCATCAATCTAACCCATGGTGAATGCATCCTCATCTCCTCCATACTCAAGGAACATATCTTTAGTTATTCTCAGATACTTTAGGGTAACTTTGATAGTAAAAAATGTTTCTCTCCTATATCAACATGATATCTTCCAACCATGCACAATTCATAGGAAAAATCATGTGTAGTACATAACATGTCATACAGGATTGATCATATCACTGAAGTGTATGCGATCTTACTAATTATTTATTTCTCATGGTGTGTTTGAGGAAACATTTTATTAGAAATATGTATACCATGTGACAATGGAAACAATCCCCTCATGGATTGTTCCATACTAAATTTAATTATTATCTGGTCAAAGCATGTTCTTTCACTTAGTCCAAGAAGCGTCTTAGATCTATCATGAATTATCTTCATCCCTATAATATAGGATGCTTCACCGATGTCCTTCATGGATAAACACTATTTAACCAGTCCTTAATAAATTGTAAGACTAGTATGTTGTTTATAATAAATAACATTTCATTAATATATATGAATAGGATAATGACCACATTCCCACTAAACCTCTTTTAAACACATGGCTCACATTCGTTCTTAAGGAAACCAATTTTTTCTAGATTTATCGAATCAAATTTTCCATGTCCTGGATGCTTTCTTCAGTACATTAATTGATATATGCAACATAAAAATACATTTGAAATATCTTGGAGTCACAAACCTTACTATTTGTGTCATATAGACATCTTTTTAAAGGTTTCTATTAAGGAAATATGTTTCGATATCCATATAGAAAATTTTAATCATGGTATGTTCTATAGCATATAGAATTTTTAAGGATTTAAACATGGAATCAAGTGAAAAGGTCTCATCAAATTCAATTACTTAACCCTTTTAAACCCCTCAGCCACTAAATGTTCTTTACATGTATTTAATTTACCTTCCATGTCCAGTTTTCTCTTGAATGATCATTTCCACCTTAGGGGATTTATATCAACTAGAGAATCAAGTAAAACAGAAACGTTATTCCAATACATAGAATCCATTCTATAATTTATAGATTCTTTACATCTTTTAATATTTGAACTCGGTACTAACATTATAGTAGAGAGTCCCTTCATTTTAAAAAAATAATGATTCATAATATTTATTGACAAGAACACCATATATCTCTTGTTTTCTTTCCACTCTAGTTATCTTACACATCAATTATGTTTTATAGAATAATTTTTACATGGGGGACCTATGGAATATGTTTCTCTACCAACTCTTCTGTATCTTGATCATTAACATCATCAAATCCAATCTTTCTGTTACTATCCTTTTTTAGGATTTAATCCCTCTCAAGAAATATGACTCTTTTATAAACAATCACTTTTCTATCTAAGTGGTTTTATAGGCAGTACCCTTTTATTTGGTATGATTCCCTATAGAGATACAATATTTTTCCCAAAGGAATTAGTTTTTTTCTTTACAAGGCATTACCAAACACTTCGAAACCCTATAAACATGTATGTGATAAAATGAGTTTATTTTAACTCTATAACTCAAATGTAATTCAATTTTACACTTTAGTGGGTAGTTCCATTCGAGTGTATTCCACAGTTTGTAATGAATATCCCCAAAAGGATAATGGAATATCTGAAAGACTCACTATCTAACTTACCATTTACAAGAAAATATGGTTCCTCCTTTTTCTTACACCATTCTTGTATGGTGTGTAAAGCGAAGTGAGTGGAGATAGAATCCCAAAATCTCATAGAAAGATAATGCAATATTTGTTAAGATACTCACCACCTCGATCTAATTTAATCATTTAAATCTCCTTTCATGTTTGATTCTCTAATTCACTCATGAATTCTTTGAATTTACTGTAGGGATCAAACTTATACCTCATAAAGTAGAAATATCCATATCTAATCAATTCATTAGTAAATGTTTTGAAGTAAGAGTACCAAAATATAAATTCTACTAGAAATGGTCTATAAAAGTCAGTGTTTACCAATCCTATCAACTCTATAAACCTTTCAACCTATCCAATGAATGGTTGTTCGACCATTGTTTCCTTGTAAACAAGTACACCATCATTCAAGTGAATTTAGCTCAAAATAGTCTAAATAACATTCTTGAGAGAGCTTTTTCAAATGTTTCTTCTTTACATACCCAAGATGGTGATTCCATAGTTGAGTGTTATATGATTCATGTAAAAAAACTTCTTTATCTATTTCCAAATAATAGGTTTTCATAATTTAAAACATAAATACCATTATTTATATGTTCTATATCAGAACATATAACGAATTTATAAAATAAAGAACAATTATTTACAAACATTAAAATAAAACAATGTACCTCTAGTAATGATAAAAAAATTATGTTATTTGTAATTTTTAGAACATAATAAATATCCCTTAAAACCAATATCATTTGGGATTTCAATGAATGGTGTTAGTCACCAATGGAAATAGAAACCAGTCTTGTACCATAAATCTCACAAATCCATCTATCCTTTAAAAATATTTCAGAACGTACTTTGTTTCAATATTTGGATATATATGTGAGAACCCCATGTTTTATCTAATACGTAATGAGTAGATATTCAAAGATTACAATTGAAAACAAATTCAACTTTTTCATCCCATCCTTATGGGTGGGGTTCTTAATCCAGTGGCCTCTCTTGGCACATGAAATTTTTTACCCATTTTTCCTTTTCCTACCATAGGATCTTCATCTTCCTGGAAGGATAGTGCTCAAGAGCATTAAACTTGTTATGAGTCTTAAGACACTTCAACATGTTCTTCCTTCTCTTATTCAACCAAAGTACTCTATGTTTTTAATCCCCTATGTTCTTATCCACTTGTAAAATCTTATTAGTAGGTTCAAATAAAATTTAAAATTATTTCCTAGGATGTAATTAAATTTAAATTTAGATATGGTATTGGGATGTGAGGAAATTATGAGATCTGTGCACAAATCATCTGGGAAGTTAATCCCTAATATGTCTAAGCATTCATTGTATCAAAAAAGAATGACTAAACATGGAATAGATGGTGCTAAATCTATTATATTTTTTGTAAAAATATTACTAGAAATCTCATATATCCCTTGTCTCACCTTCCCTTTATAGTGATCCCAACAGAGAGACATCATTCAGTAGACATCCAATAAATCATGTTACTTTAGAAGATCATTTTTCATCGATGATATCCTGAAACACTAGTCATCTGTGGAATCATTAAAATATTTCTTACAGAGAAATTAAATGTCCTCACTAACTTTATCTCCAAATGTATTGAGAATAGGTTCCTTCTGTAAATACAATTTCTTTTTATGGTGTAGGATAATGTGTAAGCACATTTTCCACTCTTGGAAATTAATCCTAGTGAGAAGGGTATATTTCTCAAGTAAGGATCATAGTGATATAATTGAAGTCATTTTATTTCATTTTCTAAAAATAGTATGTGCATAGTTTTATTAGTTTATATGATAAAATTTTAAAAAATAAATAGATAATATATTTCTTAATCTCCCACTATTTTATCAAAACCCAATATCCTTCACCATTGGATTCTAAATATACAATTTCATGGAAATTCAAGTGGAAAGGATTCATATTACCCTTTTCATCTCCATGGTATTTTTTGGTCAAGAAATTTAGAATGTTTACATAGGAATTCCAAATTCCAAATGAATTAACCCAAGGTTCATTGATCTCTTGAGTGGGCTCCTCAAACATGAAATCCTTGAATTAGATTTCTTGAACCATTTTCTCCCAGTTACACCAAGTCATTAATTGGTAGTCAATATTTTCTATGAACTATGATAAGTCAACCCTAATGTTGAAGTTATAATTCCATGGAAATTTAAGGCACCCAAAATATGGTTGTTTAATCAATTTAAACTACAGTTTGATTTAAATGGAGTAGTGCCATGAAATACTGAAATAATATATATAATTGAAGGATTTTAAATTTTATTAAAAAATTACCATTTATTATCTTTATTACATTATTTTTAATATTTAGTGGATTTACTTAAGGGATTAACTATTTTGTAGATAATATTTAAACATAATTCAATTTATTTCTCTTCTATTATATGCTCTTGTTAATTCATTTATTCATATGATCACGAAAAACATCAATATTGAAATAACCATGAAACTTCAAAAAAATAAAACAATAAATTGGTATATTCATTAGGGATTACTACTATATAGTTTATCTATAGGTTGATAAAATAACTACTGTCCTTGGGGATAACACCTTAAACCATTTAGGGTTCGTGTTGCGGCTTTCGACTTGTCCACCTATGTATATAACCCGAATTTACTTTTCCTCGACTCAAAATATGAAATAACTCATCTAGATTTGGATCTTTATCTATTATTTTTTTTACTCACACATGAGTCAGAGAAACAAAGGAGTCGATAAGGGTTTTTCATAAAAGAGACCATGGGCACACATACCCTTTCATAATGAGAGGAGAGATGACATGCATGATAAACAATTAATTTAATAGTATATTATATGAAACCAATGACATAAAATGGTCTGGTCTAGGCTCATGATAATCCACATGCATGTAACAAGTTACACATTTAATAAAATTGGAATTCAATTATAATCATTCTCATTTAATATTAATCATACTGAAATGAATTAATTATCATCTTTAATTAATCAATTATTTTTTCATAATTCTCATTCAAATTTACTTGAGAATATAATCGATCAAAATTTTAAAAAAATTAAATAAATTTATTTAAAATTAACTATTTAAAAATAACTCATAGGAAACACGGTTGGTACCTATCTGAACAAGCCAATATGTATTTACGTAGAGTGTTATGCTTCAATTCACATAGAGTAAATATTGTAATACTATTTATACATGATATATAGATTTGAACATTATGCAGAAATTTATTATAAAATTTTATATTTATATATAAGGCATCAAATAGAGTTTTTATCAAATTAATTACCACATACAATAAATGTTGATATGGTTTTTAGAAAATATTATATTAATTTGAAAATCTAGGTAATTAGGTAAAACTACATGACATGTATATTGGAGCTGTATAATGTGTATGTTTCTCACGATCTTTCAACAACACATACCTAGGAACTTATCATGTTACCATTCCATAGAAAATGTAGGAGTACATGGTGTGTACATGGGTTACATGGTGTGTGGTCTCCGAGTCACATTGACCCCAGCCATGTAAGCCATGTAAGTGAATACACGACCCATCTATGAAAAAGGGACTATATGTCATGCACTGAATTTACACAGCATGAACTCTTGCTGAATTTTCACTAGATTGACCTGATCGACATGTATTGTATAATTCAATTTGTAGTGTGTAACAAATTAACATGGATTAAATTAATTCTTAATTAATTCTTGATGTATTAAACACTAGTACATGGCGTGTACCTCCTGGTTGCATGGATTGTACATATAGGTTACATGGTGTGTACTATTGTGTTATCTAGAAAGACTCCTTTTCACCATTGGATGAGATCATAAAACTTGTTTCATTCATAAAATTAATCAATTTGATTATATTTATGAGAGAATAAAAGGAAAAAACTAATCTCATAATACTAATTAATTAATGATTAAACTGGGATTGAAAACCAATAATAAATGCGTAAATAAAACAATGATATTTTAATAATTATAAATAATTATGTGGCCTCTGTGATACAACATGTTGGTTCTGAGTATAGTGGAAGAATCAGATAGGTTGTGTCATATTTTATTTTTGTCATCACTCATGATTAATTTGATATTTACCTAATGATAAAATCCAAAATCAAAACAATTGAATAAAATAATATATAAAATGGATAAATTATGGAACTGATTTTTAGAATCATTAAATATTATTTATAATTAATATTAGAAATTAAAGAATTTCCTTATAATAAATTATTTCTTTGTAGATGCATCTGACAACAGATCTACATCGTACTATCATTTCATTATAGAAATCGAGAATATATTCTTTATTGTAGTGATCTACATGATTTTTATTAATATTTTAACACCACCATATGGATCTATGATTTCTAGCATGATAGGCCATATTAATTTCATCGTCCACAATTGATAACCCTAATAATCATTTCTAACGTATTCTCATTTTCCTCTCTAGACTCGAGAGTGGAAGGTGGAAGAAATCACTCTTTATTTTTGGGAGCATTTTGGGAGAGAAATATCTCTAGGTCTTGAGAGGTTTCTCTATGATTTTCATTCGGCCTAACACAAAATGAATTTTCTCTTTTAAGAAAATAATATAATTGGGTTTATGTACCGCTAGGGTTATAAAATAATAATTTCATTAGAACCCTTATTATTCCTATAATCCTTGTGGATCCACATGTCTATAATAATAATAATAATAATAATAATTAATAATAATATTATTGACATTTTCTAAACTCTTAAATTGAATTAAACATTATTTACTCATGTAATATTCAATATATATTATTACTCATAGGATAATTAAAATAAGTCCATCATTCCTCCATAATATTAATCGAGCCTTGAATAATGATTAATTAATTAATTAATAAATATCATAATATTAATTAATAATAAATAAATAAATATTGTATTTAATAAATTGAAAATGAATAATTATTAAATATTATACTAAAACAATATTCTCTTGAATAACTTGTGATGGAAAATATGGGACCAAGAAAACAAGAATAATTAATAAACCATGTGTGGTAATAATTTTTATTCATCTTTTTAAATAATAAATAAAAATATATCATTTAAGTCATATTATAAATGCAATTATAATGTGATCCTCTATGCCTCTTTCTTAGTGGAATTAAGCAATGAAGGATGATGTCAAAGGATAAGAACTTGAAAAAACCAAGATGCCCATAGAAAAAGAACTAAATTTAATAATGACATAATACCTCATATGGTCGCTTACTATGCAATATAATCCTTTTATAATGATATATCTAATCAAGCATATAGCATGATGGTGCCATCGACCTATGTGATCGATGTTACTTTCTTTGACTTTCTGAAATTGAATATTTCATATAGAACACCATGTCCAAAGATTTATTTAGGCTATATAATTTCCATCAAAGGTATTGAGATATTAACTTCTATTAATGAACTAAAGGGGAAAATACTTTCTCACATTATTCACTCATGAAATATTAATCATCAAACACCCAACATATCGTACCTCACAATGAACATATGTCGTCATAGTTTTCATCAAAAAATAAATTTACTCAACTTATAATACACATTAATAACAATCATAGTGTCTAAGGATCAATACACATGTTCGTAGATAGTAATATCCAATGACGCATTTAAATGTAGATTTTCTACTGGCGAGTCTCATTCTCTTAATATCCTATGCTGGATATTACAAAGGGAGTACTCCATGAGAAGGTGCATAAAAGTATAATGAGTCTCCACCCATCATATTTTGTATTATTTTTCCCCTCATATTATTTAATAAAGTCATAGAACATATATTTAAGATTATTGTCATGGAACTTATAGCTTCTCATCATAGAAGGTAACTACTACGACCATTTATTTTGAAAACTACTATTAGGACATTGTCACATAAAAAGTTACATACATGAACAATCTTGATGTGATAAAGATTTTATTGATATTCAAAATAGTGAATATATGTTATCATAAAGTACAAATAAGTTGGTACTAGGTCACCAAATCTAACGTCATGATGATAAATATTTTAATCTTTTAGTATTTTTATTTACTTGTGGTTTTATCAAAATTTTAATTTTCTTAATTATGTTTCACTTATATATATTATAATTTATTAAATAATATATAATAATTTTATTCCTTAATTGAAAAATTAATTATTCATTTTAATTTGTTGTTTAATTTAAAAAAATATATCCAATACATAGTTATTATTAAAATTAATTTCATACTAAAAATATCGGAGTTTACATTCTCCCCCTTTAAATATTTCACGTTTGAAAGTTAATTTCTCTTATGAGAATAGATGTGTGTAATTTTATCTAATTACCTCAAAATATTCACAAACCTATTCCCCACACTTTTGAATTATCTAAAAAGACTTTCACCACCTGTGTATTGTTACTTTTTATTAATTTATCTCTATGATCCAAGGTTTGTTCCTTATACTAGAGATCATATTTTTGTTTTATAACTTATTAATTTGACACAGGTGACAGATCCAATTTTTACCTCCACAAAAGTGATATATGGAACACTCTATGCATTTATGATTGGTTTTTTTGGAAGCGCTAGGTGAAAAGATACAATCCCTACATGATCAAGAATCCAAAAAGTATGATATGTATAAGGGAAAACATTACATTATTAGCTAATATCATTAAACTCTTCTAAGGTATTATTTGAAGGAATACTTTTTTATTACCCTTAAACTCTAGATCACATGAATGATTATTAACAAATCCCATATATCAATATTTTACTACTTCAATTTGTCATTAAATAGTTTAGATCCTTTATATTAGTTATTTAAAAGGATAATATTGTTATAAAATATAGTCTCTAACAATATCCCATCATCTTAGAGTTATACATTACTTTCCATACAGAAATTTATATGAAACCATTTGAATAATTGAGTGAATTTTTCATATATATAAAATATATCATAGGAATATAGTAATCCCAACCTCCATTTAAAAACCCTAAAAATGATCTAAAAATAACATCAAAAATCTAAATGGTCCACTCATAATAAGAATTGGTTTGAGTATTGTAAGAAACAGCAATGTTTAGCTATGTATCCAATTCTTGTTGAATATTTCTGCAAAACATTGACCCTTATATCTAAACCTGATACAATTGAATGTTGTAATGTATACAGCCTTATGAATTCCTTTATATATATCATATAAAGTTTATTGAATGATAAATCCTCCTTCATAGAAATTAAGTGTGATGAAATGGTAATTTTATTCACTAAACCCTAGATTAATATTTTTCCAGTTACATGTTTTGGGAAGACCTATGAATAAATAGATTGTGATATTTTAACATTTTGAAATGAGTATGGATAATGGTTTTATCATCCCATTTGGAATTTTATGTCTAGGAATGAGTTATTGATAGACTAAACATTAATATTTATAATCCACAATCTCCATCTTCATGTTTTCATTACAGAGTTTCTCTCTAAGATCTCAATAAATATTTTTTTTATTCTAGGTTAAAAGAGAATGAATATCTTTGAACCCCATTCAAAAACTCCTAATTAAATTTTATCATCGATTACACATATTTAGGCTCAAAATAATTTATCTCCATCTTTTTCACTGTTAAAATATAAAATATTTCTCACTGTATTCTATAGATTCATATCTTCCTTTTGTGCCCATTGATCTTTATATTGATGGATGGTTGAGTTTTTTAGTAAATGTTTGATTTAATCCCATCCTTTATTATTTCAATGTCTATCGATTCTATATCCATAATTAAAAGGTATCTTTTAATACACAAGAAGGATAACATAGAATGATATTTTATAAATAGAGTATCATCCACTTTTTTCCATCACAATATGGTAATATATTTAACAATCATAATCCTAGATCAATTATATATATTTTTCCTTGATAATGTTTAACTCATTATATGTAGATATGATTTAAGATCATGTGAAAAATTTGTACATCACACCTATCTCCATATAGATAGTTCATCCAAATAATTAATACAAAAATTATATCTTCAGAATCTATGTCATATTATAAGTAGTTTTCTCAATGGTCTTTAACTTATGTGGAGTATAATCTTTTGACCCTTTCATTTTTCATAAGGAAACATCTCTATGCCTTCTTTGATGCATAACTAGATATCAAAAAACATTCTCTTGTGTAGGGTAGTTTGAGTAAAACTATAATGACTAACAACTTCTTGAGATCCATAATAATTTATTGTTATTATTCTATTAAGATAAATTTAATCCCTTTTATGACAACATGGATCAAGAATATGAAAATATTGGCAAATTTCCCATGAACAGTCAATAATGTATAGAATATTCCAAAAGACATTAGATCACTATTATGGATGTTGTTATAGGACATTATTCAACCACATCTATCTTTAAAGGATTCATAAATATACCCTCACTTGTGATTACATGGCCTAAGAAGGATACCTTTTTCGTCCAAAAATCACACCTGTTGAAGTTGGAATAAAATTTATCATTTACTATAGTATTTAGCGCAATCCTAAAATAATTTATATTTTCCTCCTTCTTATTTGAATATATGAGAATATCATCAATAATGACTACCATAATGTTATCTAGGTCATTTCAAAATACTATATTCATCAAAGTGATAAAGATAACAGTGGAATTTATAAGTCTAAGTAGAATCTCGATAAATTCATAGTGTCCACATCTTATATATATATGGATTTATTGGGTTTATCATACCTATTAACTCTCAGTTTGAAATATCCAGATCCAATATCCATGTTTGAGATGTATTTATTTCCGTTATGTTGATCAAAAAATGCATCAATGTGGGGTAGATAATATTTTTTTTAATTTTATCTTATTAAGTCAATTATAATCAATTAAAACATGAATTCAACTATGCTTATTCATTATAAAGAGTGTTGGAGTAACCTACAGAGAAACAGTTCATAAAAAAACCTTCTCTGTAGTCTCTTAATGTTTATTATTAAATTCCTCTTATTTAATAGGCTACATTCTATAAGGATTCCCCTAAATTAACATAGCATTGAGTATGGGTGATAGTGATAGACTCTAGATCAATGAGTACATATGATGTTCAAATAGAATATATCATATTGTCTGATATAAAAATTATATATGGTATAAAATATTTAAAGGAAAGGCATATTTAATTCTTCAGTTTGGGTATATCAATGATAGATTTATAAGATATCACACTACTTCCAATGTTGTCATATCAAATAATGTGGTGTTGTAACATAAAATGATATGGATCAATCATAGTGTATGTTTGTTAATGAAATCAGATGTTAACATTTAGTAATCCTATATTCCTAGATATCATTGTTGGATATTGTTTCATATCATGACACATTCAAGGGAACACTTGGGAAATGAGGGTTACAAAGAGTTATAACAATATCATTACTCAAACATTACATAACATTCAAGTTTCTACTATATATACTTCCAAAAAGTCCAGGTGGTATATATATATTGGGAAAAGGCTATGGATATGGTTTAATTCATCCTATGGATTCTCACATTATGATCACTTCTTTATTCTCCTTTTACAATTTGAAATATTATCATATCTTGGGATTGAGGAAGGAAATTCCCATTGTTGAGTCAATAAGGTTTTCCTTATGACTTTTCCATTCTTTCTTGTTTTTAAAATCACAAACACCTTAATTTTAGGAAATCGCTTTTATAAGGAAAATTGCATTTATAATGAAAATTTCTTTTATAAGGAAAATCACTTTTATAAGGAAAATTGCTTTTATAAGGAAAATCGCTTTTGTAAGAAAAATTATCCTTATCATATTTTCATCCAGATTTTTCATAAGTATAAAATTCAGATTCATTTCTATTTTCTCAGAATTGTTTTAAACTTTGATATGATGTATTCTGTTTTAGGATCCGAATTCTGGACAAGAACTGTAATAAAGTCTCACTCCGAAATCCAGATGAGAACTGTAATAAAGTTTCATTCCGAACACTGGATACGAACTCTAATTAAGTTCTACACCAGATTCAGGATATGAATCCTTATGAAGTTTGACAACGAATTCTCATTACCAATTCTGATAAAGAATTATCATTACGAATTCTGATGACGAATTCTCATTCCGAATTCACTTATTAAACAGAATCTGATCATCTTTGTTTTATACACTCCGAATTTATTTAGACTCCAAAAATTATTTTTGTTTAGACTCGAAACATTCATCTTGCTTACGTTGTTATAATCTGTCTACTCTTTAATATTTTTTCTCACTCCGAACATTCACTCCGAATCTTCACTCCGAACTTTTGAGTTAGATTTTAAACGGTATCGTACATTCTGTTACACTTGTTTTGTTATAAAACGATGTCGTCTATTCTATTATAAAACTAACCGTTGGCTAAGTGACACGTGTACAGGTCCCTCCAATTTTTAAGGAATATATGACCGTTGGGAAGGAGGCTGACCTTACCTATAAATAGGAGCTCATTTGAAAGAGCAACAACGAGAAGTTGATCAATATAGAGACCACATGCTGCTAAGGTGATTTATAGAGAGAGAACGCTTTTCATGCCTTGTGCGTACTGAAATGCTCGTTCAGTTTTTGCTTCATGCGACTCCGAATGTTAGTGATTACATTCGAGGACTTCCGGGGATAGGAAGACGGAGGTGCCGACTACCATGAAGTTCGAGGGGTTGCTTGCTGAGGAAGACAGAGGTTGGCAACTACCTTGAGGTTGAGGGCTTGCAGGGATAGAAAGACAGAGACTCTGATCTTCATATCAAGGGCTTACCCTTGTGTGGGTAAGACAGACTTGCATGAAAGTATAAATCAAGGGACCTTTATCCAAGGTTGTTGGATACCCTTCTCTTTGGGTTAAAAGACTTATATCTTGTTAATTGTAGTTTTCCTACTTGTTTATTTCCACTACATTTTTTATTATAAGGAATGTATATCTTTCTTATACTTCCTTACTTATACTCTGTTTCATTTAGATTCTATACGCTTTAAGGTAGAATCTCATATTGTAATTTTTTGTTAAGGTTCAATTTCCAGAACCATATTTCCGAAACCTAATTTCAGAATCTCTTTACAAGAATTCATTTGGTATTAGAGGTGTTGTGAATTTACTTAAGTTTAACTTTGTTAAACTTATCCCTTTCCTTTACTTAAGGAAAACATAGTTATTCATAACTAACTTTAAAGGTTCCAAAGGAATTTTTTAAAGTATACAATTCACCCCCCTCTTTTATATTGAGAATCTACATCATTATTTCGATCCTACAATTGGTATCAGATTAGGTTTCTGAAATTCTTATACTCACGAATAAGTTTTTCTTGCTCATTTTATCATTACGAACTTTCCCATTCTGAACTTTCTCATTCCGAACATTGTTATTAAAAACTTTTGCTACTAACAAGTTTGTGTATCGAAGGTTATTTTATGTATGGCAGGAGTCAATATTGGTTCAATTGATAATCTAAATCCTACAAGACCATAAATAGTTGATGGTAATGATTATGAGTACTGGAGAGACCGAATGAAGACTTTCATTATCAATACTGGAGTAGAAAACTTTGTTATGCTTACTGGTGATTATAAAATTCCTGACAAGGAAGTAAGAACTTTTACTAACCAGGAAAAGAAAGAGTATCAACTCAATTATAAGGAACACAATACTCTTCTTTGTTCAATGAAAAGAAATATATATAGCCAAATTTCTTCTTGTGAAGTAGCTAATTGTATCTGGAAGAAGTTTGAAGTCACACACTTTGGAACTTCTAAAGTGATCGAGACTAGGAGAGCTATGCTTAGAGATGAATATCATGGCTTCAACTTTCCTTATGGTGAACCAATCTGTAATGTTCAAAAGAGATTCATGACTATAGTCAATAGCCTACAGTCTATGGGAGAGAAAGGTTTAGATGATGAAGCACTTGTGGATAAGATAATTGATATTATGCCTAATGAGTGGGAATCCAAAAGAACTACTATAGATGAGAACAGGAAGGTCACTCAAATTTCTCCTGATGAGTTATTTGGAACTCTTCTACAACATGAAACCAGAATGAAGAGAGATACTAACAACATCAAGAAGAAGAATGGAAATGGTACTATTTCTTTTACCACAACATCAAATCAGATGAAAGATAAGACTACTGAGAGAGTAACCAGATCTAAGTCTAAGAAATTTATTTTCCAATCGGAATCTAGTGAGAGTGATGCCTCTGAAAATGAGTTAGCAAATCTTACTCGAAGAATGAACAATATAGCTGGTCATCGAAATTTCTAATCTAAGTATAAGAAAAAGGAAAGAAAATATGGAGAAGTTACTTGTTATGAATGCAAGAGATTTGGACATATTAGACCAGATAGCCCTTTGCTCAAAAAGAAAGAAAGAAAAGAAATGCATTTAGATAGGAACAGAAAGAAATATTATAAAGCCAAAGCTAAGAATGTTCTGAAAGCTAATGACACCTGAAGTGCCAGTGGTGGTGACTCTTCAGATGAATCTTCTGATTACGGATCTTCAGGACAGAAGAATCTTGGTCTTATAGCCAGATTACCTATTGATAATCATTTTTTTATGGCTAAGGTACAAAATGATGAATCATTGACCAATGTATCTTTAAATTCTAATGATAGTAAGAATTATAACTCTTCTGAGGAAGAATCCTCTTCTGACGAGGAAAATAATTTACCTACTTATGAAGAAGTCTCTAGGTTTGCTGAACTTCGTGAGATTGAGAATTCTAAACTCAATAAAAAACTTGATAAGGCAAACTCTAGAAATTCTATTCTTACAAAAGAGATATCATATCTTTCTAAAGATCTGGATAGGAAAAATGATGATTTTGAATGTATTTCAAAAAATCTTGAGGAAGTAAGTTCTAAGAAGAACAAACTTTCTAAAGAATTAGAAAAAGTAATTTATAAGAAAAATGTTTTCGAGCCTAGCTCTAGTTCTAAAACTAATGATTTTCAGGATAAAAACTTGGGTATAAAACTCATGTCCGAAATTTTTTCCTTAAAGAAGTGTTTATCAAAATTTACCCATGGTAAGGAAAATTTTGATAAAATGTATTCCCAAATATGACCTTTAATAAATGAATCCGGATTTGGTTATACCAATGAAAAACCAATGTTTAGTAACAATTATTTTGTTCCTCAGAGTGCCCCATTTTGTACCAAGTGTCAATGTGGTGGTCACTGGTCAAAGAATTGTCCCTTAAACAAAACCCAATCCTTAGGATTTCACAAAGCTTAATTTTCTAAGAAGATGTGGGTTCCTAAAATTTTATTATCCGGTAATCTCAGATCCAAATAGGTTTTGATACCGAAAGTCTAATTTTCTTCTTGATTTCAGGAAAATAAAGAGAGTACCAGCAACAATAAATGGTACATGGATAGTGGATGTTCCCGGCACATGACTGGTAACAAAATCTATTTTGAAAAGATTATCAAAACGAAAGGAGGAAAGGTAACTTTCATAGATAATGCTAAGGGAGAGATTGTTGGTATTGTTAATATTGTTCTTCTTGGTAAAACCTTGATTTCAAATGTTATTTTTGTTAAGGGTCTTAAGCACAAACTCATTAGCATAAGTCAGTTATGTGATGAAGGTTACCTTGTGATTTTTAGGAATGATAAGTGCTTAGTTCACAATTCCAAGGAAGAATTTATTCTCTCAGACAATAGTCAAGAGAATGTCTACACATTGAACTTAGAAGACCGTAGAAGCCAAGATTTACCTTGTCTAAGTGCAATGGAAGATCATTCCTGGTTATGGCATAGAAGACTAGGTCACTGTAATCTTAGGAACCTATGTAAACTCTCTAAGAAGAAACTAGTTAAGGATCTACCGAAGCTTAGATTTGATTCTTCTAAAGTTTGTGATCTTTGTCAATATGGAAAGCAACATAAATCTAGTTTTAAATCAATCGTTGAAGTCTCAACAACTGATGCATTACAGTTAGTGCGTGGATCTTTTTGGTCCAACACAAACTGGAAGTATTGGAGGAAAATACTATGTGTTTGTTCTAGTTGATGATTACACTAGATTTACTTGGGTCTATTTTCTAGCAAAGAAGTCTGAAGCTTTTTCCTATTTCAAAATTTTTAGAGCTCAAGTTAAAAATGAGAAAAACCATCCATTGAAATCTATTCATAGTGATCATGGAGGAGAATTTCAAAATTCTGATTTTGAAACTTTTTGTAGTAGAAAATGTATTACTCACAATTTTTCACCACCTAGAACTCCTCAACAAAATGGTGTAGTTGAGAGAAGGAATAGAATTCTTCAAGAGATAACTAGAACCATGTTGAATGAATATTCTATTGCTAGACATTTTTGGGCTGAAGTTGTAAGTACTGCTTGTTATACTATAAATCGAGTTTTGATTAGACCTTTTCTTAATAAAACTCATTATGAGTTATGGAATGGTAGAAAACCAAGACTATCCTACATCATGGTTTTTGGTTGCAAGGTATTCATTTTGAATACTAAAGATAACCTATATAAATTCAAACCAAAATCTGATGAAGGGATTTTCTTAGGATATTCCACAACCTCTAAGGCTTATAGATTTTTTAATAAAAATACTTGTACTGTTGAAGAAACAGTACATGTAAACTTTGATGAGTCAGATCCTTTTGTTTTTAAACCATCCCAGCCTACATCCTCAGACGTGTTTTCAAAAACTGATTATCAACCTTTGATAGAAGAATCTTCTGATAAGGATAATGTTCAAGAAGATAATTCTGAAACATTTACCCCAGAAGAATTTCTACCCTATGTTGATGAACATGTTTTACAAAACCCAAATCAGGTGTTTCTTAAGAATCATCCCAGTGATAGTATCATTGGTGATGTAAATAAACCTGTAAGGACTAGAAGTTAGTTAAGAAATGAAGTAGAACATCTAGCATTTCTTTCCCAGTTAGAACCCAAAAGCACTGATGAAGCTTTAGGTGATGATGATTGGATCAAAGCCATGCAAGATGAACTAAATGAATTCGAAAGGAATAAAGTCTGGACCTTAGTTGAAAGACCTAAAGAAACTTTTGTTATCGGAGTAAAATGGGTTTTCAGAAATAAATGTGATCTAAATGGAGTCATAGTAATAAATAAAGATGGAATTTTTGCAAAAGGCTATAATCAGCAAGAGGGAATAGACTATGAAGAAACCTATGCTCCAGTAGCCAGACTTGAATCTATCCGTATTCTACTTGCCTTTACAGCATTCTTTAATTTTAAACTTTTTCAAATGGATGTGAATGTGCGTTTCTTAACGGGTTTGTTCAAGAGGAAGTTTTTGATGAACAACCTCCTGGATTTGAAGGTACAAAATATCCTGATCATGTTTTTAGACATACCAAATCTTTGTATGGTCTTAAACAAGCCCCACGAGCCTGGTATGATAGACTCACTGGATTTTTTCTTCAAAATAACTATGTTAAGGGAAATGCATATCCAACTCCTTTTATAAATAAAGATAAGAAAAATGTTTTGATTGTTCAAATTTATGTTGATGAAATCATATTTGGTTCAACTCAGCAATCTTTAACAGACTCCTTTGCAAGTATAATGAAATCTGAGTTTGAAATGAGTATGATGGGTGAGTTAACTTTTTTCCTTAGTTTTTAAATTTCTCAAAAACCAAAAGGAACCTACATATCTCAACATAAGTATATTAAAGATATTCTTAAAAAGTATGGTTATGACAATACTAATAGTATAAGTACTCCCATTGGTAACTCAAATTCTTTAGATCTTGATGAAGCCGGGAAACCAGTAGATCAAACATCTTTTAGAGGTATGATAGGAAGTTTACTTTACATAACAGCTAGTCGACCAGACGTAATGTTTTCAGTATGCTTATGTGCAAGATATCAATCCAATCCTAAGGAATCTCACTTAAAGGCAGTAAAAAGAATTTTTTTCTACCTTAAGGGAACCATGGATCTAGGATTATTTTATACTTCTGGAAATGATTTTGTTCTAAAAATCTTTTCTGATGCTGACTTTGGTGGATGTAGAATGGACAGAAAAAGTACATCCAGAACTTGTCATTTCTTAGGAGATTCATTAGTTTCTTGGTTTTGCAAGAAGAAACATTCTGTAGCACTCTCCACTGCTGAAGCTGAATATGTAGTAGCCGGGAGTTGTTGTGCTCAAGTGTTATGGATGCAACACACACTCACAGACTATGGCTTGAGTTTTACTAAAACTCAAATTTTGTGTGACAACACAAGTGCCATTTCCCTTAGTAAGAACCCTGAACATCACTCTCATGCAAAACACATAGATATTAGACATCACTTTCTTAGGGATCTCACACTTAATGGAGATATTATTCTTCAGTTTATCGGAACACAAGATCACCTTGCTGATATTTTTACAAAATCTTTGCCTTCTGATAGATTTGAATACATTAAACAGAATCTAGGAATGATAAACGTAAGGTAAGCCTTCTTAATTAACTTTCTGTTGAAAAAGTCTCCTTACAGCAATAAACTCCTTTTCATAGGGGCAGTACATCTGATTGTTAGAATAACAAAATTTTTCAAAATTTGTTTTCAAACTTTCCAGAACTAAAATTTTCCAGAATCGATATTTTCATATAGAAAACTTCTGAAATACAAATTTTCATATTAAAAAACTTCGGGAATGAAAAATTCGTACTAGGTATTTTTGTAACGGAATTTTCATACCGAATCTGTCTTAATGAGTTTTTTCATTTTCAAATTTTGGAATGAAATTTTCGTACTGAGTTTTCCTTACAATGTTTGTTTTTCGTACTGAGTTTTTCATACTAAGTTTGTTTTTCATAATAAAGATATTTTTGTTTTCTTAAGAATGTTACCAATTACGAATAATCTTCATAATCCAATCCGAAAGGTATGATTTCCTTACTTAAGTTTTCGTAGTCAAACTTTTCTTGCTGGAATTTTCTTATATTTTGTTTTCGGATTATAGTTTTCTTAATTCTTTGTTTTAATAAAACCTCAAAAAGATCGGATTCAAATTTTCCTGAGAAGTGTTTTTCGACCATCAGATCTGATCTCAGATTGTCAAAACCGTTCGATCAACCATATAAGATGAACCGTTTTTCATTGCCTATATAAAGGGGACCCCAAATAGTTGTCCCACATCGATTTCAAGCTCCAGTGTCTCAAAACTCTGCCTCTCCGTTTTAAAGCCATTCCGATCTTCAGCTTTCACTATTCCGAACTTCTCAGAAGTCTTTAGACCCGAATGTCTGTGGAATTAGCTTCTCAAGAAATGTCCTCCTCCAAACAAATTTCACAATGGTTAGTTTACAGAGAAAGGCTGGTTCATCCGGATTTCTTCAACAACTATGATTCTCTTATTTCGAAGAACATAAAGTTGAATGGGTGGGAAGATATTGTTGTGTCCAAACCAGGGAATCAAGATGATGTTTTTTTTGGAGTTACTTGTTGAATTCTATGAAACAGATTCCTTCTTTAAGGAAGATAATAGGGAGAAGTTTTCTTTTAAGTCTTTTGGAAAGACTTATAAACTTTCTTATACCAAGGCAGAAAGCTTGGTAGGGCTGACCTATGAAGGAGAAGCTGAGTTCATATCTCACGTATTGCCAGATTCTAAAGGAAGCTTCAACAAGGAAAAAGCTTTGAAAACTCTCTGACTCTCAGACGACAAAGCTCCGAAGATTTCTAGCTTGCCTAAAAATTTCCGAATTCTAGAGTTATGGGTACAAGGTGTTATCGTACCGAGGAAAGGTGATAAAGACAGTCTGAAGAAGAGTGAAATATATATCATAGATTTTCTGATAAATCTAAGGAAGTTTATCTTCATGAAGCACATTCTTATAACTATTGAAAATGTTAAGAAAGGAAATCTTAGAGCCCAAATCGTAATGTACCCAAAAATTTTATCAAAGTTGATAGTTCGGTGCCTTGAGTCTTTAAAGGAGGCATGCAAGTCTAAGGCAAGGGTTTGCAAAATTTTGTTGGTAAGTGATGATACTCTTAATAGGATGGATGCGGATTTCAACCAGGAGACTGGTGAGTTCTTCGATTTTCCAAATCAAGAAGAAGCAGTTACAAAGGCTGCTGAACCAGAATCATCTATTCCAGTAATGAAAAGAAAGTTGAAAGAAGTTGTAGCTGAAGTACAGGATCATAAATCTATGGAAGTTCAAACCGCACCTCCAAAACTGAAGAAGAAGAAAGCCTATCCGGATGAGGTAGTTGCGAAGTGGAGAGCAGATAAAGAGAAAAGGAAAGAAGGGGATCCATAGTTCGGATTGGATCCTACGGATGCTAAGGCTTTGAAGGATATGATAAAAGATGAATTAGTAAAACAAGCAAAAGAAAAGAAGTTCAAGAAGAAGATGTCAGAAGCTGAGGCAGTCCAAGAATTGTTAAAATTTAATGAGATGGTATCCGGAAGCATTCCAGTTCCGAGATCTTTCTCCTTGGAATCTCTACCTGAGACTCCAGAAAGAAACATTGATTTTCTGGAAGAGATTAGAGCTGAGCATGTTGAGCAACTCGAGCAGATTCAACAAGCCGATGAGGAAGAAGCAGTTGCTGAAGGAAGTGGTGAAACTGGAGATCTATTGAAAGAAGTAGATGATTATAAGGGGTCACCTTTGGAACATCTGTCACTCTGATCTTCAGAGGCTGAATCCTCTATGTTAGTAACTCTAGATAAGGATATGAATGAGGAAGATGTTTTTCAAAAAGATGTTGATGATGTTATTCAAGTATCTACTAGCGAGCATAAAACTCCAGATCAAGAAATCCATTCCGAAAATGGACAAGGGAGAGCAACTCCTTGTTGATACTCTGAAAGGATGTTGGAGCTTATTGAGGAAGAAAATTCTCCAAGCAAAGATTCGGATTCGGAGTCATCCTCGTTGGAACATGACTTTGTTGTTCAATCTTTAAGGAAGTTAGTAGGTTCCATTCCGACCATCTCGACTATAGATTTAAGATGCCAAATGCTCCAACATGCTCTGAATCAGAAATCAGATTCTGTATCCATGGTTATAGATAAGTGTGTCGAGATAGAAGTTGAATTCAAATCTTTTCTTGTTGGATATGAAGCCCACAATAGATCTTGCAAAAGGATGACGAGCTGGTCGAGGAAAACTGTAGAAGAGATGAGGCTATTTGATGAATTTCAAGACAATGTTAAAGACGCTTTTGAGACTAAGGACATGAAGATAAATGAGATGACTTCCTCCTTTGAAGAGAAGCTGACAAATGAAAAGAACTTCCAGATTCAAGAAGTCAGAGATCTGAATGGGAAGCTAAATTCCGTTTCTCAAAACTGAAAATTTGAAAGGGATCATCCGATTGAGTTTGAAGAGAAGTTGAAGGATCAGGAAGAAAATCTTAAAGCTCAGGAAGAAAAGATTGAAGCTCAAAATGAAAGAATATTGGACTTAGAGAAGGAAGATGAAGAAGATCATAAAGACCTAAAGAAGAACAAGACTATTCATAATGGGCTCATTTCGAAGGAAAAAGATCCGAAATAGTTAAATCCGATCTTTTTATTGTATCTCTCATTCCTTAAAATTAATGAAAATCTAGGTTGCTCGTCTTTTGTTATTATTACTAATTTTTCAGGTACTTAGATATTTTTTCCATTCCCTTGAATTATTTTTGAAAATCACAAAGGGGGAGAAAGAAAAGATCCTTAAGAAAAAATAACTCCAATAAGAGCTTATCTAAGGGGGTGTTTTTCATTAAATAAGACTTTCTTATTCATAATGAAATGTCACTCTGGAAATCTAGAATACAATTCTTAGAGTTTCAAATCCTAAGGGGGAGTTAGTCTTATTAATAAATTTCCTTAATGAAAAGGGAGATAAGCCTTAATGTTTTTTTCTTCTTAGAATTTCTTTTTCGTAAGGATGTTTGTGCTTTCCAAAAAGGGGGAGATTATTGAGTCAATAAGGTTATCCTTATGAATTTTCCATTCCTTCTTGTTTTGAAAATCACAAACACCTTAATTTTAGGAAATCGCTTTTATAAGGAAAATTTCTTTTATAAGGAAAATTGCTTTTATAATGAAAATCTCTTTTATAAGGAAAATCTCTTTTGTAAGAAAAATTATCCTTATCATATTTTCATCCAGATTTTTCTTAAGTATAAAATTCGGATTCATTTCTATTTTCTCGGAATTGTTTGAAACTTTGATATGAGGTATTCTGTTTTAGGATCTGAATTCTGGACAAGAACTGTAATAAAGTCTCACTCTGAAATCCAGATGAGAACTGTAATAAAGATTCATTTCGAACTCCAGATATAAAATCTAATTATGTTCTACACCAGATTCAGGATAAAAATCCTTATGAAGTTCGACAATGAATTCTCATTACGAATTCTGATAATGAATTCTCATTACGAATTCTGAAGACGAATTCTCATTCTGAAATCCCATTCCGAATTCACCTATTAAATAGAATCTGATCATCTTTGTTTTATACAATCCGAATTTATTTAGACTCCGAAAATTATTTTTGGTTAGACTCCGAACATTCATCTTGCATACGTTGTTATAATCTGTCTACTCTTTAATATTTTTTTCTCACTCCGAACATTCACTCTGAATCTTCACTCTGAACTTTTGTGTTAGATTTTAAACGGTGTTGTATATTCTGTTACACTTGTTTGTTATAAAATGATGTCATCTATTCTATTATAAAACTAACCGTTGGCTAAGTGACACATGTACTGGTCCCTCCGATTTTTAAGGAAGATATGACCATTGGGAAGGAGGCCGAACTTACCTATAAATAGGAGCTCATTTGAAAGATCAACAACGAGAAGTTGATCAATCTAGAGACCACACACTACAATGGTGATTTCTAGAGAGAGAAAGCTTTTAATTCCTTGTGTGTACTGAACCGATCGTTCAGTTTTTGCTTCGTGCGACTAAGAATGTTGGTGATTACATTCAAGGACTTCCGGGGATAGGAAGACGGAGGTGCCGACTTCCTTGAAGTTCGAGGGCTTCCTTGCTGAGGAAGACAGAGGTTGCCAACTACCTTGAAGTTGACGGCTTGCGGGGATAACAAGACAGAGACATAGATCTTCGTATCGATGGATTACCCTGGTGTGGGTAAGACAGACTTGCTTGAATGTATAAATCAAGGGACCTTTATCCAAGGTTGTTGGATACCCTTCTCTTTGGGTTAAAAAACTTATATCCTGTTACTTGTAGTTTTCCTACTTGTTTATTTCCGCTGCATTTTGTATTATAAGGAAAGTATAACATTCTTATACTTCCTTACTTATACTCTGTTTCATTTAGATTCTATACACTTTAAGGTATAATCTCATATTGTAATTTTTTGTTAAGTTTCAATTTCTAGAACCATGTTTCCGGAACCTACTTTTGGAATCTCTTTCCAAGCATTCATTTGGTATTAGAGGTGTTGTGAATTTACTTAAGTTTAACTTTGTTAAACATATCCCTTTCATTTACTTAAGGAAAACATGGTTATTCATAACAAACTTTAAAGATTCCAAAGGAATTTTTTAAAGTATACAATTCACCCCCCCTCTTGTATATTGAGCATCTACATCATTATTTCGATCCTACACCAATATGATGGGTAATTTATTTCATCTTGTTGATACATCTTGAAGGAGGGAGTTAAATGAAAAATTATTATTGAAATTTATTAGAAATTTTATTAAAGAATATTTCAATGACCATACACAATGAAAGGTACACAATTTTCTTTATTTTACAGCTTCATTATTTTGGGTTTTATATATAGAGATGATAAGAATTTGAGTGTTTTAATGATTTACTCTATGCTTATAAAATGCCATTCGATCCATAGAAACCCTTCTTTAGTATTAGAGCTTCACCATGATTAAAAATTCTCAAAATAATGTTTTAAAATGAATAAAAATATCATATCATATTGATGTTTTATTGTCTATTGTTAAAAATAATAAGTAATTTGAACTATTAATCATTTTATGATATAATATATTATAAGAGATAATATGTTATTTTTACTATACCTATTTATATGATATAATATAAATTAGGCTCTAACATGGTTACACCATATGATATATAATACCCCAGGTGGCGACACAATGAAAAGCACTCAATTTTTAGGTATTATATCATTAGTTATTAAGGACATTTATAAAGTGAAATCATCGGTTACAGGTTGTAAAATAGAGACCAAAATCAACAAGGTAATATTTATTATATCATAGAATATGATTTCTAGGCATCACTATGTTAATATCACATAGTCAAGAATTAAAGGATATAAAATAATTTTTAGACACAAATGAATAGATTTGTGGCTTACTGTTATGTAGGTCTTTGTGTGATGTTTTATTCTTACATAGTTCCTATTGTAATCCATGATTTATAAGCATGTTGAGTTATTTTTATGAAGACCATATATAATAAGAAATTATAATGGGGAATTGGATTTATCTTATGAAAATAATATTATCAATCATAATTTATGATTTATATCATTAAAATGCTTTCATGCATCATGTCATATCAGTAACATATTATGATATATTTGACATCATTTAATAAGAAATATGATTTTTTATTTTTCTAAATTTTAATTATGAATTCAATTATAAGGATTATAAATATTTTATATATCATGGGAAATAGTATTTTAGGATATTTCTTTAATTTATATTTTTTTTATAAAATAATTAATTATAAAAATGTTTATAATTAATTATTAAATGATTATTTGATATTTAATAAATAAATACTCTATAATATTAAAATTTTAATATTAAATACATTTTATAATTATATAAAATGAATTATAATTTGTATAAAAAAGTTTATTTGAAAGTTATAAGGTTAATTTATAAAGTGTTTCTTAATTAAATAATGGCAACAATATATAGTGGTATATATTTAAAATTATCATTTATTCTTAATTATTAATATGAATTGTCCATATAAAATGTTCCTTACTTGAGAATATTTTAAACCATATCAAATGGGGTTTTCATAATTGATATGATCAAGGTTTAAATATTAATAAATATGTGATATTTAGATTATGAAAATTCTTTAAAAAAATAGAATTTGAATATAAAATGATTATATTTATTTTAATATAACATATTTAATTATTTTTTATACTAATTCTAATATGAATGATTTCATATTATATATGAATATTTAGTTTTTATATTTCTAAAAAATATGGAATGTTCATATTGAATGGAGAAATTATAAAATGGTATGAATTTCTTTATTTTAGAATTGTTCATAAAATGTTTCTCATGTTTAAATATATGAACTTTTTATTTATTAAGTTTATTACTTATTATATTCAGTGATACTGATTTTTTATATTATCCATGTATGTGTACTTTAGTCTAAAGTGTTAAAATAATTCTATAAATTGGTATACATTCATTTAAGGAGTTACATTCTATGTTTGATAATTTTTTGGGTTTTATTATTCCTTAACATTGGTTGGTACTTATTTATGAGCTTTAAATTGAGAAGTAAATTATAGTTTATATATATTTCATTTTGGAATAATAATGCAGTTGGGGTCTCTCTTCTGTAAAGTAACATTGGATAAAGGATCCTTGGTTCGTAGTTCTCACTAGCTTGGAAGCTAATTACTGACATAATATTGTGAGGGTAGACTATCTATAACTCTAAGAATATTCTTTTAGAAATTGTTGGTTTAATATGAATCTAAGAATTTACATGAAAGGGTTTAATGTAACTTTTCTATCGGACACATTTGGATACGTTTGAGAGGACCAATTGAAAAATGATTAACATCGGAGGGTGAATTAGTGTTAGTTACTTTTTCAACTAATTACAACTCTATCCCATTATCTCTTAGACCTATAAGGATAACAGTTATCGTATTCTCTTTTCCTTATTATTTGTATGTATATGAAGGCAATAAATGATGGAACAAGATATTTTTAAATGGTTTACTACCCAATAAGAGAATCTATTATTTTTCATATATGGTGATGACTAATTCACGAATCTTCCCAATAATATGATTTTATATATAGTTGTGTGGCAGGAAATAATCCTTATCCTATTGTGAGTCCCTACCCTTAGGGAGGGGGATGGAAAAACCTATCTCTCCATGGACCGTTGATGAAATTTTTCTAACATTCATCTCCTCACTCATTCTTTATACATCCATTAAGATATTCTTAAACATATAAATGTTATTTTTGGTAACATCATCAATTTTAAATGACACTAAAACTAACTTTTGTTAATAAACTAGAAGTATTTTTGTTTGTGTGAAACTTTAAAATTCTAAATAATTTTTTTAATTATGGGATTGATAAATAATAAAATTTTATTAATACTTTAGAATATTCGATGATATATTTTATATGTTTTTCAATGAGTTATCATTAGAATATGGTGCCCATAGAGCATTGGAGTTAATAGAATGAAAATATTAAATATATTTTAACTCATGTGAGTGTGTTTTCTCCCCAAAAAATTGAATATCTCTCAAATGATACATCATATGAAAAATATGAGAACAACATTAGTTTTGGGATGAGTGGTTTACCGTAGGAGTGAAATAATATTTGTGTGTGTTAGGTATTTGGAAAAATCATAGGCGAGGATAACATTTAATTTTTTTATTATATTTTATACCAAAATTTTTGGAATATATCTGAAATGGAGTTTCTGATAGAAAATCCAAGACCTCCATAGATCTAGAATGATGATTTTACCCTATGTATGACATAATTTTTGTACACATTGGTTGTTTTGTTACATTTCATTAAAGAGTAAAAATAATTGGTATACAATTTTTTTTCACACCTAGAAATAATTATAATATTATTGTTATTATTTGTGTCAATGAAAAAAATGGAAATATAATTCTATTATTAATAATGGAGTTAAAATAGAAATAATGAGTAGAAAAATAATTAATTTCATATTATTAATTATGCAGATAAAATATAAACGTGTAGTAAAAATTATTTTATTAATTGTTATCAGGATTTGATGAATGTTTTTATTAACATGTTTATAGTGACAATATTAGATGAGATTTAATAGTAATAGTGATAAAATAATTCTATTATTATTATTAAAATGGGAAGATAATTTTTTTTATATATATATATAATAAATTTATATATAGAATAAAAAAATGTATATATATAAATGTGTGCGTGTGGGTGTGTGGGGGGGTGAATTTGTGTGTGTGTGAATATATATATTCATGATATATATATATATATACCGGTCTATATGAATGTATATATATGTGTTATATTTTAATATATATATTTAATGAATAATTTTATTAAATTAATGATTAAATGTTGTTAAATGAGAAAAAACAGAAAAAACTTATAAGAATAAAGGGGAAATTGATGTGCAGTTCATGTAGTAAATGAGGTTTTTTCTAACGCTTGAAAGTGAAAAGAAGAAATTCAAAACAATAATTAATAAATTAATTATAATTAAAGAACTAAAACCTGTAAAAATATATCTATATAAAGGAAGAATTTGGAGGATGTGTGAAATGAAAACAAGGGTCCCTTCCCATCCCCCACAACAACCTCTTGATTACTTTCCCCTCTCATTTATTTTATTTTTTTTAGTTTTATTATTTTTCTAAACTTCTCTAATCAATATCATCTCTGATATTGATTTGATTGACATGTCATCAAATTCATTTTGTTCGTCATGAAAAGAATAATTTTAATCAAATGTCTATTTATGATATCATTGAGGTTTCAATGGTGTAGTTAAATTCACACGTATACCCTTCTCATCAGTCATCACTGCACATAACATAGGACGTCCTTAAATTATTCCCATGTATTATATGGGTTGTTGACATAATTTTTGGTTCTTGTGTAGCCATAGAAATCTCTTGACATTACTGAACTCAATATAATATTTATTGGCATGATTTTTGGCATGTGTGTGTAGCCTGTGAGACCAATGTTTGATGTTTGATCAGAAGATGTGTGTGTAGCCTCTGACCTATGATTGTATTGTCTTAATATGAATTTTTATGAGTATTATTGTGTTGTTGTTTGAATTTAGAAGGTGTCTGGCCTTCCATATGCATTACGCATCAGATATATTGTATTTGGTTCTATTGTAGTTGAGCATGTAGGTTTCGATATTGGTCACAATGGGACATATGACACATGTTTGGTCGACATAGACAATGTGTGAGAGATGGCACAAACATGGCACTATGCTTTGAGTGGAATATTCTAGGCATTTGGTCAGCATGTGCATTTGGGATATTACAGCTGGTGGGATGTGTCTCATATTTCTAGGATATCCCTTGAGAGGGAGAAGTTTTACATTGATCAGCATGTGGGGCTTTGTGCATATTTTGGAATGCTCCATTGAGGGGGATATTCTTGAAATTGGTCGGTATGCACTTGGGATATCCCAACCGGAAGAAATGTGTCGTATTTGATTTTCGGCTATTAGCTGGAGGGTATGTGTCAAGTTTTTTGTCATAGATCATTTGAAATTATTCCCAAGTTGGTATTTTTCTCCCTAAATGGTACCGAAGAAGGTAACACTCATCCCCAAGGTCCCGACATGTGTTTGGTACATGTGTGATATATTTATTGAAGGTATGGTAAGTGTAGCAGAAGTTAGTGGGACAATGATTTTTAAATTTTTGTATCATCTAGATGATGAGACTTATTGTTTTCGATGATCCGAGCTATGGTAATGTTAGAGGATCTCATATAAATTAAATAGAGAACAATAATAATATAAAAAACATACCAATTTCAGATCTTAAGGAGCTCTCAACATCATCTTATCACTGATGATATCTTCTATAAGGATCCAAAAAAATGCCTATAGATCATCCAAAAATGCTAAAAAACATCCACTAGAGTGTCAATAATTGAATTATTGGTGCTAGTACGGAGATGAAATGATTCCTTCGATGCCCTAGCAATCACTGTATCAATATGCTTGTGATGCATGAGGGATAACTCGATCTGATCACATAGATCCATATTTACTCCATCCATAAAGTAGGAGTGGATAAAGAGGCTCTTGAAATATCATTGTATATAGTCATTGTGTGAGACCCACTCTTAGTTAATTAATGTTGATGCTCAAAATACCCAAAAAGGGTTCTGGACCCCTGTTTATTTAACTTGCAGAAAATAAATAATTATGAAGAACTAAATTGATTCATAAATATTATTTATATTTTATAAAATACATCTAATATATATTAAATATATTATGTGATAAAACCAACCCATTAACATGACTCTAAATCCCCATTTAATATTAAACAAACCTCAAATATTAAAATAATATTTGTTCAATTAATATTTTCCTCATATTTACTTTACTTTTAAATAATTTTAATAAATAAAATCAACACAATTAATCTTTACATTAATAATAATAATGAATTTATTTATTTATTTATGATTGGAATTATCTCTTTCTTCCCCCATCCTCATCATTGTGTACTGGATCATTTTAGAGGGTTCCATGCCATAAATCGTCTTCATCAAAGTTACAAGTGTACTCATGCACAAGAAAGGGGGGCTAGTGGTGAAAAATAAAAAAGATACAATTGGATGCACATGACCATATAGATATTGACCAAGACATAAGATGATTCACAAACCATAAAAAACAATTAATTATTTACAGTCATCCTATGAATATGAATAATTAATTAAATAAACAATAAACATACGTAGGTCGGTCAAAGATCAAGATAGATCGGTTGGTGAAACAAAGCGTGATGAAAAATAAATTGCAATAAATTCAGTACAATATTATTTAATTTAATTTAATGAATTAATAAAATTCATTTAATTTAGTTATATTTGTTCTTTAATTGAATCTAATTTTAATAAAAAAATTAAATTTAATAAATAATTCTATATAATACCAAAATAAAATTAATTTTACTTTTGTTTTGAATTATATCTAAAACTAAAATTAATTTTAAATAATTTAATTTGATATTAAAATTAAATTAATTAGATTATTTACATTTTAATATTTAAATAACATTTTGTGCCCCGAAGCCTTGTCCTGACACATTTCAAGACGTGCTGAACCGGTACAAACCTGTAACGGGATGTGAAAAGCCCATGTATGGATATTTTGGGTCAAAAAGTTTTTCCCAGACCCTTTCAGATTGAGTAGACCTTCCTTGAACCCATTGAATGGAAATCCAAACCCAACAAAACTAATTTAACGGATTACCTCAATGTTTGGGTCCAGATCTAGTTGTAGCTGTCATCAGACTCATCAAATCTGGCTGCCATAGGAGGTCCGACCTAGAGGGGTGTCACCAACAAGGTGAGGTTTCTCTTGGTAGTAGGCTATTAATCAGTACAGTGCCTACATGAGGTGAATGTGGAGGGAGATGGTTGAAAACATCCCTCGATGGTTAACAGTGCTCTCCCAGTGGAGTGACTAAGTTGAACTTCCGTGAGAGCAATAGGTGGCAGCGACTAGCAGTCCACAATGGCTTGCTACATTTGGATCACCGAAGTGAGGGGCAACACAACCAAGTGGGGGGGGGGGGTTCTCCTACGATGTGGCTCACCAGACGTGGGATGGGGAACGCTAGTTGCTACAAGATGGGAGCTAGGGTGGCATGCAGCTGCTTTGTCTAGGACCTGGTGGGCCACTGGAGGAGGAGCTCTCCATGAGGGGTGGTCTACTATGGGTAAAGAGGGGCAGAGGATCCGGCCACAGAAGGTGTCTGAGAAACCCGCAGTGGTGTTAGGCTTCATAGAAGGAGGGATCCACAATGTTGGTAGGGATTTCTGGCAGGCTACTCATATATAGCGAGCTAGGTGACGATCATTTTCGATAGTAGAGGGTGAAGCCCTCAGGATGTTGGTCTAGTGAATGAGAGATGGATGTTTTCCATGTTTGTCCCACGATTATGTTTTCCATTGGAAAGAATACCTTTTCTCTTGATTTTTATATGTTTTCCGAAAAAATTAAAATGGAATAGGTTAATATTATTTTAAAAAATAATCCATAAAGACTGCATCGATGACACCACCTTTGCTCCCCTGCACGACCATTGATCAAAATCAATGACACAGAAAAGACATTAGGGGGGATTCCACCTTTCGCCTCTCAGTAATGCCAAAGGCGACACCGTCGATGTCACCTTTGGCCTTACCCATAGGTGAAAGGCGGCATCGGTGATGCTGCCTTTGGCTCATCTCCCTATAAAAGGGCAGTCCCCTTCTCCTCACTCAATTTTACACTTCATCTCTCCTAAATCCTCTTGGTCTCTCTCAAAAAATACATTTTCTATGTGGGTTTTTGTGAAGCATCATTTAGAAGTTTTTTTTTTATTTAATTTAATTTAAATTCTTTATTTAATTGATTCTTTTTAGTTTTAAATATTTCATTTTTAAGTAGTTTAGTTAGTTGTAAATATTTCTTATTAGGTTGTGTAATTAGTTATATATAGTTTGAAATAATTATTTTTAGTAGTTTAGATTGAGTATAGATTAAGAATAGATTAACATAAGATTAACTTAGGATTATGTATTGTGAAATTTTGGTAGCTTAAAGATTATGCAGTTATCTAAGTAATCAAATCCCTATCTAGATACAAACAAATGGATATGGCTCTGGCATAGATGTACCTTTGTGTAAAACCCGAAAACACCGCTTTGAGCGAGACTCGAACGAGAATTGGTGCATGAAAACGGGCATTACTCCACTCTTGGTTTGACACTCCTGGGGCATATACATAAGATGGTTCATATTTTCTTTATAAACTACTAAAATATCTATGAAAAGAAAAATAAAATAAGTATATTTATAAAATCATAAAATGATAATTATGATGTTATAGAATAAAATTAGGAAAAAATAATTAACGAATGAAAGTTATTTTTATTAATTAAATATGTAATGTATTAATTAGTTTAACTAGTTATATATAGTTTAGAAATAATAATTATTATCAGTAATGATTAACTAATTATTAATGAATGACTGATTAGTTGAAAACTTCACAAAGAAAAGTAGTTGATGAAATGACAGTTATGATTATATAAAATTAAATGGAGAAGAAAATGTTTTCAAATGTTACTGTCGTAAAGGATATATAGATTAGAAATAATAGTTATTATTATCAATGATTAATTATATATTAATTAATAAATAACATAGGATTAAAACATGAATCCATATAATGATTATCTAACTATACATATGATCATATAAAGTGAAATGAATAAGAATAAACAAACTAAATAATACATTAACGCTTTATGAAATATAATAAATTCATTGACATTTTTCAATAGAATGAGGTTTGGATGAGATGATTTCCACTTCGTACATGAGGTAAAATTCTGATTTTTGTAATTGGTATCCAAATAACATCTTCAAAAATTATGTACTTAACTTTTGAACATTCAAAAGTTTTTGTCCTTATAATGACATCTAAGATGATGTCTAAGATATGTCATTAGAGGGTAGAATGATTTTGAAAGTTCAAAAGTTAAGTACATATCTTTTGAAGATGTTATTAATCCATTAATAAAAAATAATTTCGATTTTACCTCATATAAAGTGAGACTCATCTCATCCAAACCACATTATATTAAAAATGTCAATGAATTTATGGTATGTTATAAAGAATCATGTGTCATTTAATGTGTTTTTTCTTCTTCACTTTACTTCATATGTTCAAAATTATCATTTTCTCATTGATAAATAGACTTATTTGATGTTGCATATTATTTTTACCTCAGTTTACAAAACATTATGTGACCTATAATCTAATAATATTTTATATAATGAATCATTACTAGCATATTTTAGGGTTTTGAAAGGCATTGAAAATATAAATAATAACAAATATTATATGGTTAACCATATTTATTAATATTTGTTACACTATCATAATTTTGATGATAGAAACATTTTTGACATAGAGAGTCATGTTTTCCTCTGTTTGCTGCTGTGGGAAGGTTATTCAAACTGAGAAAGGAGCATCTTATAGTACACAACAAAAAATGGTGGTTAGTACAACTGATTATGTAACCATAAGTGACCTTCAAGAGAGAATTCATGGTTCCTTAAATCTATGACCCGATCAATAGATCAAGTCTATGAACTATAGAAATTTCCAATTACTGGAAACACTATGGCATCTAGCTTGTCCATTGGTTGTTGATGCGCAATGGGTCCACAAAATTAATATATTCGGTCAATGGTTAGATGTTACCAAGATGGAGTTATACGTTGATGTTTCTACTGTACAAAAAAACGTCTACTTGTACAAAGACATATAATTATAATAGTGGTTAAACACAATCCACCCCATGAAATAGAGCCTATTCCAAAGGATGTAGCAGAAGAGGACAAACTAGACGATCTCTCTAATATACATGTCAATCCGACTTCTGATGAGGAGTTTCACAATGACAGATTAGATGGTGACAATAATGCTGATAAGGAGGGATCAACATAAGTTAGGAATGTGGCTTCGAGAAATTCATTTGTTGTACATGAACCTCAAACTACAATAAATCATCCACCACTCCATTCATATTAGTCAGAAGCAATGACCCGGGTGTCTGAATTCGACTATAATGTTCTTACTCCACCAACTATGTCCCCCATAGTTGTACCAGATAGGTTTAGTGATTTAGAAAAAATCTTATATATTGGAAGTAATTTTCCATGTAAAGATGAATTAAAAAGAATACCAACAATATTTCACATTGAGAGGCACAACAGCTATATAGTTCATGAATCATGCTATAGTAAATATGTCATATAGTGTGAGAAGTATGAGGATGATTATTGATTTCTATTGAGGAGGATGTCGAACATTACATTTCGAGGTTGGAGAATCTCAAGGATTGAGATAGCTTATACTTGCTTTCATCCAATCCTCAAACATGATCATAACTTATTGGATGTAGATTTTCTATCATCTATTCTTGTTGAGATGATTAGGACATGTCAAGATGTTCTGATATCCCTTGTGCAAGAGAGGATTTAACAAACATTCAGTTATAATATTTCCTATAATAAGGCATGGATGGAGAATGAAAAGGAAATTATGATGGTCTTTGGTAATTGAGATGACTCATATTGAGTTTTGACACACTTTTAGGCCATACCGAGGGATCATAGCCATGTTTTCTTCTAGCTGGATACAAACAAACATGTGTATCATGATAACCGAATTGATCTACCTCATGATCAATTTTTTCGGTTGTTCTGGGCATTCCTTCCCTGTATACCCACATTTTGTATTAGTAAAAAATTCATTCAGATTGATGAAACATTTCTATACAAAAAATACTAGGGCATATTATTGATTGCGGCAAAAAAGATGGAAAGTGTTCACCTCTTCTGCTTTCCATTTCCATTGTATAGAAAGATAACTATGAATCCTAGAGTCAGTTTCCAGCATGTATCTGCAACCATTTCACCAGCATTCGGGGTGTTTGTTTGATATTTGGTATCCATAGAGAAATTAATGAGGCAATCAATGCAGATTCTAATACGTGGTGATACCCAAATGAACATCATCAGTTCTATATTAGACACATTTCTAGCAATTTGTTTAAAAACATCTACAATGAACCGTTGAAAATAGCAATCATGAGGCTTGGTACGCATTTTATTTTTTATATTTTACTATTTCAACATAAAGTTAAATTAAAAATATATGAAATATCATCTATTCCGTGTAGAATATGAGTAAGACCAATGGCAGTTTGAATAACATTTTGTACAAATCCTCCAGGCTAATCAAGATGTTTATGATTATATGATACGAATTCTAAAAGAAAAATGGACATTGGCATACGATGGGGGGAAGATGTACCGACATATGAAGACAAACATTGTGGAGTTAATCAATGGTGCCTTAAAAGGGATTCGTAAGCTACCTATAATCTCCCTAGTTCAGGAGACATTATATCGATGCGTGAAGTACTTTGTTGATATAAAAAAACTAGCATCAGATAGAATATAGTAGGGGTAAAGGTATGGAAGACACTTTCAACAAGATATTAAAAAGAATATTGAAGAAGCTTATGGTTATCATGTATGCCTTTTTTGACGAGAAGACTCTTAATTTTAATTTTGAGAGAGTTCATACACCATCAACAATATCATCAGAGAAAAAATGGTTGTATTACTGGAAATAAGTCAATTTCAATGTGGAAACATTCAAGCCTTACGTTTTCCATGCACACACACCATCGCTGCATGTGCCTCTATGAACATATCATGGGAAGAATATGTTGATCTATTATACCAGATGGATATCATTTCTAACTCTTTTGTTTCACCATGGACACCTATTGGGGAGTATTGTTACTTCCCAATGCCCAAAGGCCATCCAATAGTGATACTTAACATCAATCGATTGTGTCCTAATGGGATATTGAAGGCCAGTAGAATATGTAATGAGATGGACTGGCCTCAAGAACACGGGTAGAGTTTGAGATTCATGATATGTCATAAAGGAGGTCATAACCAGAAACTATTCCCTAACGTTGTTGGGTCATGTTCACAGTCTTAGCCAGAATGATGTATTGTCTTCATTGTGACCTTCTCATATTGTAAATTAAATTTTGTTATCTCTTCTTTTTTTTTTCTCGTTTTTCTAAACCCCAAAACCCAAAAACAGATCACCTAACCAAGAAACATCTTTCCTAAACCTTAATATCAAAATTTGAAACCCTATACCCTCAAACCTAAACCCTATCCCAATAAAATCTTCCACTACCATGGTTTTTGATAACATTATGTGTGATATTTTAAAACACTTCTATATAACTAAATAATAGTATCATAATGATTAGCATAAGTTATTCAATATAGATAATTAGATAAATTCCTAAAACTTCATTAGTAATTCACACGATTTATCTTAATCTAATCCCAAATTAGTTAATCATGATGCTCCTACAAAATATGTCTAGCCAAATTCAAGACACAATAATTTAGAAATATTGTCTCTATTATTCTAAAAATCAGTAAGCCATTATTCCAAAAATGTATATCTTAGTGACACATACCTAATATCTAAATACCCTATTAATATTAAATCCTTAATAAAAACATGCATACATTCAAGAATTAACTTTCTCCTTATTCATTAAATAAAATATTAGATAATAGAATTTATTTCATAAATCCAAAAGTAGAACACATAACCCATATTGAAATTTAAATGTTGTTACCTTTTATTTTTTTCTCAGTTTTCGAAACCCCAAAACCCCAATGAAAAACACCTAACCCAAGAAAATATTTTCTAAACCTTAATATCAAAATCCGAAACCCTAAACTCCCAAACCTAAACCCTAAAACAAAAATCATAGACCTAAACCCTAAAACCATAAAAAACAAAAAAACTAGTATATATTCCCTTAAATAATCTATCAATTTATAAAATTCTTACAAAGATATTTTCATTAAAAAAATTCTTTAACTACATTATTTTTTCCATATATTTTTTCTCTTCTTTCCTCTTGTTATCTTTATTTCATTCAGAACAAAAAGTCATGGAGAATTATATTTCTTTTGGTAAAAATAACTTATTAAAACAATGTGAAAAAACATGTCATGTATTCTATTCTACAATTCATAACATTATTCTAACCATAACTTTATATTTACATTTTAAAATAACAACTCATTTCATTTGTTTATATGTAGATGGGTGCTACCACACTACTCACTCAGTTGTGTACCCATATTTCGCAGGACGTGTTAGAGGGTGGGGTAGATTGATCGATCAAGGTGTGTTGAGCACACCATTTTCATCATAAGCAGCCTCCACATGCCATTAGACCATAATTCTGCCGTGCTGGATTTTATGGCCTTACTGTATTATATTTCACATTTGTAGACAATTACCTACTTAATGCCCTTGGTGAGAGGTGGAGACCAATGAAACACACATTCCACCTGTTGGGGGGAGATATTTCCATCCCCCTCTAGGATGTGACAGTGCTTCTCGTTCATCCTATACAAGGAGGCTCGTTATTGGAATCAATTGTGAAGCTTTGACAGAGCTTGCTTAGAGCTTGTAAGGCGTTGATATTTTGTCCAAACATAGGGATACATATGGAGCATCCATATCTATGCCTTGGTTGGTGTCACAGATTTCAAATTTACATGATGATTTTGACGAGCATGTTTTCATGCGTTATGACCATGAATACATGTTACGCCTCATTGGTGAGAACATGTGTACTGATCACTCGGGGATGCATGTGTAGATGATGTATCTACCCCTACTAGAGGACTTTGACTGGGTGGGGATGTATAGATGGAGATCCGGCTGCTTAGAATACACGTATATATGATTATGCAGGCTATCCCATAGAGGCCGAACAGGTCTTGAGGGATGTGTCATCCTTATTCAGATGTGGGCATGGGAACACATCCCCATATTCTGCCCTGAGGTTGTTGGTCCACAAGTCGAGATTGAGGTGCAACATGAGGCTTCAAATGGATGTTGGAATGATCAGTCATTTCTATTGGTTTTTGATGCTTCTATGAGTTATTGAATATAATTTCTCATTATTTGTCACTATTGATGATGTATTATATAGGTGGTGTCAACGAAACAATTTCAACATGGTACCAAGACAGCATTTGGGTGTATATCAGCTACAGTTGGATTTTATCCTACCCAATCTGGTATGTATATACAATCTATAATTGGCTAACATATTTAATAACAACATCAATTTTAGTTTTCTGTTGTGTGTTTTTTTAACAAAGTCACATGTGATTTTAGATTTTATGGCTTCCATACTAGAGTGTTATGGACCGGTTTTCATCATAATGATCTATTGGGATGGAGGATGATATGGTTGTAGTGCCCCTCATTCACTTCATTATTAATGAGTGGTAGTATATTGATTGAGTCAGGCGCCCATATTTCTATACTCAGCCAATTCCATCACCATCGATACAGAAAGAGTGACTTCATGGAATGAAGCTGATAGGGAGGCATGATGACGACTGGTCCCTAGTACATACCATCTTTATTGAAATATAGCACAGATAAGCAGAGTTTCTTATTCAGTGTGTTCCTATGAATCAATTCTTCTTTTCAGAGCAGGTTGAGTATGAGCCATCGTATATACTGAAGTCTATACTATATCCTACCTATAAAGGTATAGAGATGTAGAGGATGGTAAGTCAATAAATTTCCATTAGTTTCACTATTGAATTATATTCTAATTCAATTCGTATCTCATTACAAGGAATTCACACAGACCAGCTTGTTCAGAAGATTTATGAAGAGGAGGAGGGGGTCTTTAACCGGGCATTCGTCCATGTTACAACACTGGAGGTGAGGGAATATTTTTGTGTGCTTTTCAGGAGCATCTTTGCACGTCCGGCCCAGAAAGAAGAGGTTCCTGCCCCATAAAAACATCCTGCAACTTCTGCTGGTGCTGAGGAGTCAGAATCATAGCGACGTAGATAGCGTCTTGCTACACCTAAGGCCACACCTGTTCCACAGGTAGAGGTCAACCCTCTAGTAGTCCAGGATCAGCCAATTCTGGGTCTGCCTCAGGTGGCATGGGATCCATCTTCCATGACAGGATATCCGATGTTCTCTCCATCATGGGTTCCAAATCCACCATAGCCTTGGGTTCCAGATCATTAACAGTCTTGGGGTATAGCTCTATCACCGGCTTAGTCCCCAGTGCGATGGAGACAGGTCCTTCGACCACCCTATTGGGAGAAGGATCTGGAGGGCAGTAAGAGATGAAATTGACAAATCCTCCCACTAAACAATAAAAAAATGATGCACCATTTGACATTCCAGTGCCCAAGGATATGACCTCTTCAGGTAATCAGACTACACTGTGCACTCGACGCTGATGTCCTATTTGCAGATCCGCATGTGGGACAGAATCACCTCGCCATAGACATATACATTTATTTTACATATTTATTTACATGTTTTATATCTACTGAAATCGAAATAATATTATTAATATTATCTCTTTTATATGTTTGTCCACTATTTCAGTTTTCATTTATATTTTAGAAATAATTTATATTTAACATATTTCAAATTCGACTACATGAAACATAGAAATAATTATTAAATTTCAGTTAAATAAATTTCAATGATTAAAAAATATACAATATAAAAACAATGAAAATAAAATTTAAAAGATATCCTAATCATCTAAAAATTTGTTGAAAATAAAGAGTTTCATAAATAAAATAAAAAATTGATAATTAATGGAATGTATGAAAAGTAACTCAGAAGTGAGAGTGAAAAGAATGAATGTCGAGGAGAATCCTAAGCCACCCACTTGACTTTGAAAGAATATAATATTTAAACTATAAGAATCATATAAATAAAAATTAAAAATTTAACTACATGTTATATGTTTAATCAATGATTAAAATTTCATTTATATCAGTTTTACAGTTTATATTATATAGGCTAGAAAAGGCACATAATTGAAACATTTTTATGTCCCATGTAGGGCAATTAGAAAGATTATAAATTATTTTTCAGCATCATTTTGTAATAAATTATTTTTATTTTTGACTACTTATTATATGTCTAACAAATGTTTAAAATATCATTTATATCGGTTCTATATTTTATATTATATAGGCTAGCAAAGGCACGTACTTGAAACATTTTTAAGATTCAAGTAGGTGGATTAGAAATATTATAAATTATTTTTCACCCACATTTTAAAGAAATTATTTTTTATTTTGGACTACTTTTTATATGTTTAATCAATGTTTAAAATTTAATTCACATCGGTCTTAAAATTTATATTATATAGGCTTAAAAAGGCATGTACATAAAACATTTTTAGTTTTCAGTAGGTTGATTAGAAAGATTATAAATTATTTTTCATCAGCATTTTCTAAGAAATTCTATTTATTTTAGACTAATTGTTTCATGTATAACCAATGTTTAAAATTTCATTCATATCAGTATTATATTTTATATTATATATTATAGTAATGAAACGTACTTGAAAAATTTTTAAATATCAAGTAGGTGGATTAGAATGCTTATAAATTATTTTTCTCCAACATTTTCTAAGAAATTATACTTTTGGAATACATGTTATATGTTTAATTTTTGTTTAAAATTTCATTCATATATGTCTAACAGTTTATATTATATAGGCTAGGAAAGGAATGAGCTTGAAACATTTTTAGGTTTCATGTAAGTCGATTAGAAAGCTTATAAATTATTTTTCATCAATATTTTGATAAAAATTATTTTTTATTTTTGACTACTTGTTATATGTATAACCATGGATCAAAATTTAATTTATATCAAACTTATAGATTATATTATATAGGCTAGAAAAGGCATGCAACACCCTATGCTTTCACGATACATTTTCCTTTGAATAATAACGTAGCATGCATTATATGCCACTTGGAGTTTTAATACACCACGACCAATCTAAATTGTCGTTATGAATAGTAATACCCACCTTTCGAAATTTTATAAATTTTATTTTTCAAAATGGACTTCATTTTCAGGTTCTCAATATCTGAATTAGCTTCGGGTGAATTTTTGGTATTTTTCTGAAAACATTCAATTATTAATGAATAGTGGAAAACACTCCGTTATTGTTTAAAACCATCTTTTTATTTAAGTAATTAGTTATTTTATTTTAATTTATTATAGGTCAAAATAGATACATAATACCCATATATTTTCAATGTAATTTATTAATGTAATATTATAATATATTTAGATATATATAATTTTGTTGAACTTTTTACCATCTTTTACCCACCTTCTAGGAGAATTTGAATGTTTTCATAAAAGATTAGTTTACCATTTCTGTAATTTGAATATAAAAAATATTAGAGTCATGGTTAACATAATTATGTAAAATGTGGTTCAATAAGATGAATTTTTTTTGGTGAATAGTAACTTTTGAGTTTTATTTACCATGGTTAAAAAAATAAATAGGGTAATTAAGGGTAAAAATGATATTATAATTACCCTAACAGATGTCCTAATTCTATTGGATAAGAATAATTCGACTAAAAACAACCTTAGGAATAAAATTCATTCCCCTTTGGTCCACTAGGATTAGATTAGGACATTTATTATTATTATTTTTAAAAAAGAGTTAAACGAGGTAAATTAAAAGCTTAATAACTAAACCTTTTTTAATATAGGGTTACACACAATATAAATTCGACTAAAAAATTAATTTTAAATATAAATAAATTTCTAAATAAATTTATTTTATTTATATTTTATAGACATTATATAATTTAATTTATTTATGTCACAATGATGATACAATAATTACCAAATTAATGAAATTTTAAAATAATTGATATTTTAAATATCAAAATAAATGTAATTTGATAATTTTGATAAATTCCACTAATTTTATAGGTAAATATGACATGTTAGATTTTATTAAATAATTTTTGTTCAATGTAATCATGATGTTATGATTTTCCCAAAAACCAAATACTAAATAGTGTCTAAATTGACATAATTGAGTTTTTAAAACAAATACTATATTATTAATTTATATAATATTACTAAAGGACTAAGGTTGTGCCAAATAACTTAGATAAGGTTATATATATATTAATAATGAACCAATTGGGTTCTCTTGGCTTGTTATAGTAAGTTTATTAACCATATAATATAAAAATACAGAGAGACATGGTAAATGTCAAACTATTTAACTAAGTGATAAATCTAAGAGATAAGGATAATATGATGGACTAAACCTATCTAAAACCAATTGGTTGAGAGGTTTCTGAACCATCTCTTCCTTATCCTAGAAATAAATCATTTTGGATCCACTAGAGACCGAAAATGATTTTATTATAAAATAATATTTCAAGCATTTCCTAAAGTGACCTTCACCTCTCTTAGGAAATTGTACTTCACATTCTCTTAATGTCACACCTCCAAAGCCATTTGGTTAGGCCAAAATCTGCCAAAATATCCTCCCAAATTCCCTCACATAAACCTAGATTCCTTACATTGATCATAAAGCCAACTTAAGGAGCCCGTTTGATCCAATCAAAATGAAACACCCGGAGAAGTGGTAATAATTTCACCACCCTCTTTCAAGTTCTTTTCTTCTTCCACTTCCTCTTACGTTGTTGTTTCCATTCCAAAAGAATAAATCCAATACCTTCTACATAATGTGATGTTGTTATAAATATGGTCCAACCTTATTATTTATTTTATCTATCCTATAAATGACAAAGTCACCATACGTGCGTAGGTATGACTTACTGTCTCCACGTTGTGGTTTAGTTTGTTGTTCAAACACTTTATTATGTGGATGGGTATAATAATGAGTATAACTAATGTAAATAATAAATATAACATGTTAATTATTCTCTATATATGATATACCATCCAATTACAAATGATTTCACCATCAATATAATGATATTATCGCTCGTGCGTACGTATGGATTACCGTCTCCAAGAACGCAATGATATTAATTCCCCGTCATAATCGTTCAAGAATAAATTTCATTTTATGTTTAAAAATAATGTTTAAGAAATTAATATAATTCTTGATATAAATAAAATACATCCCATCCATAACAAAATTCCTTACTTAACTAAGCATATAAAGTAAAACAGATCGGTTAACTCTTGAAACGATGATACTACTAAAATATTATTAACAATGAAATATTAGATGAAGATATATGATATCATATTTGTATATGTTATTATTATTAAATTTAATAAAAATTATTTAACTATTATACAAGAGGTTAACATACCCTCGTCTAAGGAAACGTACAAGGTAAAGGTAAAATAGACAATGTCATTACTTATCTGAGATTGTTAATACGTAATTATCTACAGGGACCTCTTTATCATCAGAATCATTGTTTTCTTAAAAATGTAATTCAATACATATATACTATTTACTAGAATATGTCTTAAAGTAATTTATACCCTTATTTAACTATATTTTTTTTCAAAAGAATGTTTTCATCATTTTCCAAACAAGGTGCTTTATGAGCATTTTGAAAAAATTAAGGTAAGAATGTCTTTTTTTAACTTATACAGAAGGTAAGACTATTTTTTTCCATTATAACATCGTCGAAGCATCCCATACAAGCATATAAAAATAGTTTCAAAATAAATGTTTTATTTTATAATTATATTACTTTTAATTGATTTCAAAATAGAAAGAGATATTTTTCTAAAAAAGTTTTCATTTCATTTATGTCAACATCCTTTAATGGATTTTAAGCTTGTTTGAAGTTGATATATTATGATACAAAACATACATATTGTATTGAAGGATTTAAGATCTGTTTGACTGTAGATGTGTTAATTTTACACTATTCATGGTTTATTGATAAAGTATTGACATTTCGTATTCTAGTTTTAATACGAATGTTTATGTTATGTTTAAACCTTTTCATATGAGGAATACATTGGATGTAGTAAGGGACCTATGGAGACCAACATAGCTCCTCGATGCATCGGTAGGTCTCATGAGACAAACTAGTGTATTAGCACAAGGCCTTGACAAAATCTTATTAGTAGTCTTGGCACAAGGCCATGACTATGTGGTTATGAAGTCTAGCATTATGAATTCTATCATTATGAAATTGGCTATTGATATTGCATGTGATTAATCAACTAGTATAATATCCATGTGAATAAGTAAATGGAATTAATTGATTTATATTGGCCATATTATGTATAAGTTTGTGTTTAAAAGGATTATGTTTTAGTCTTATACATCGCCTTAAATGTTTTTTCATATTTATGAATGTTTCCGCTACATTGTTATGCTTACTGAGCATCTGAGCTCACCCCTTTCTATGTTTTATTTTTTCCAAGATACAAAGAAGTATATTATGACTGACCTGTAGGGATTTCCAAAATGATAGTATAAGAGATATGAATGTGATCAATGGATAAAATGTAGATTTTGTATTTCATTTTATAATGTAATTTAAAACTTATGAATGTATCTTGTACTTTCAAGGATACTAAACTGATCATTATTTCAGGATTTGATCCCTTGTGATCATGCCAATATTTTTTAATAATGCACCAACTCATGGTAACTAGGGTTGGGGAATAACAATTAGTATCATAGGATGTTTAGTAAAAACATTTTTAGAAATATTTAGGAAAACACTGATTTGGGAACATTATCATAATATAGACATTGAGGATTAGTATAGAAGAACTTCTTTGGTAATGTAGAGATTTTGTGAGTTTTCCAAGCAATTCATCTCTATCAGGATATGAGAAGTTAGAGGTGGCTCTGGCACATATGTACCTAGGGGTGAAACCCAAAAACACCACTTTGAGCTAGACTCGAACGAGAACTAGTGCATGACAATGGGCCTTGAGGCACTCTTGGTTACGACACTCTTGAGGGATATGCATAGGATAATTAACATTTTCATTAAAAACCATTTTGAAGTATTTATGAGCATATACCTCCTCAAAGAATTTTTTTATGATTATGGATTATATGCATAAACTTTTCAATTTATGTTAAGTGTTTTACTAGTTTGGAATTATGTATTTTGATTCATAAACTAATCTAGCATATGCCATTTTTTAGAAATTGTTCCAAGTGGAAGGAATGTAAACCATATCAACACATGTAATCCTTTTAGGTATTTACCTTCTACTCATGATAATTATAATTAATCTAGTGATGCAACTGGTGCTGATAAGCTTATCACCATACTGGGACAACTCACTTAGGTTATTAATAATAACCTTACCCGTATGGAGCACCCTGATCCACAATGTGAAGGATCAATGTTAGACCACTTCATGAGGAAAAAACCACCAACATTCAATGGAAGTAAAAAATCCATTAGTATCTAATCAATGGATAAATTCTTTAGAGAAAATATTTCATGCCTTGGGGAGTAGTGAAAGGTAAAAAGTATTCATGGTAGTTTATCACCTCATGGGAGATACAAATCAATGGTGTTCATTAACCCAAAACACAAAGAAAGATAATGAAGAATAAAACATGGAATGGAGGGAGTTTAACGATATATTATTCAAAACATACTTTCATCGTGAGCATCGAGTAGATATGGAAAGACAATTTCTGAGTCTGAGGCAAAAAAAGGATGAGAATGTCGCAAAGTATGAGGCTAAATTTACAAGGATAAAAAGGCATGCAACAGATTATATACGTAACCAAAGGAGTAGTATTGATCGATTCTTTGATAGGATAAAATAATTTATCTGTTGATCATTAGTCTCAAAATACTTCTCATCGTACGAATATATAGTCTCATACGCTACAAAGATAGAAAATGAATACTTTAAATCTTAAAACTTTAAAGCAAAGCAAGAGTAAAATAGATCTGCTGAACAATTTGGAAATGGAAACAAGGGGAATAAGGGAAAAGTTGAATATCCATCTAGTAGTAAATTTGGGAAGAAACAACCTGGTACTTTTCGGAAGGGAATGAGAGTATATTATAAGTGTGCTGAAAATGGCCACCAAGCTCGTGATTTCAATTGGAAGAAAGTGGTTGTCAATGTTGAATTCTACAATTGTAGAGAAAAGGGGAATTATGAAAATGAATTTCATAAGATCCAAGTTAACATACCTCAAAAAAGTCCAAGTAATAAAGTCCAAGATTATGCCATCACTACTGCTAAGGTTGAAGCTCTGAAATATATGGCGGCGAGTAATTTAATGGTATCCTCAAGTTTAGACAATTCTTTATTTGATTCTGGATCATCGCATTATTTCATATCTTCCCAGTTTGCTAAGAAAATCCAATATTTTCATATTGACTTAACAAGGGATTTGTCAGTCAAAACACCTAAGGGAAGTCTCATCGCAACAATGTTTTGTGAATCAGTTCCCATTAGGGCATATAAATGTGCATTATCTGCTGATATCATCATCATTCTTATGATTGAATTTAATATAATATTCGAAATAGATTGGGTTTCAGACCATTATGTGAAAATTTATTGTAAGAATAAGGAGGTTACAATTTTTTATGATGATAAGGAGAACCTTATTTTTAGAGAGTAAACATCACCATCTAATTCTTATCTAGATCCACCCACAGTATCTCTACTATATTCAATTATCGTGGAGGAAGAGAATGAAATAATTTTGGGCAAGGAAAATAATTTTAAAATAGAAGACATACCTATTGTGTGCATGAATATATCAATGTTTTTCTAGTGGATTTACTTAGACATCCTCCAGAACAAGAAATTGAGTTTTTCGTTGATTAAATTCCTGGTTCAAGGCTCATATCAAAGACCCCATATAGAATTTCCACATTGGGAATAGTGGAACTAATGAAACAACTAGAGTAATGGAGTAATAAGAGATTTCTTCGCCCTGGTGTTTCTCCATAGGGAGACCCTGTGCTTTTTGTTAAGAAGAAAGAAGGATCTATAAGGTTGTGCATTTAATATAGGGAGATCAATTTTATAACAATAGAGAACAAGTATCCCCTACCTTGCATTGATGATTTATTCGAACAAATTCGTGAAGCTCAAAATTTTGCAAAGATTGACCTTTAATCTGGATATCATCAGTTGTGTGTGAAGAAGAAAGAAATTCCGAAAACAACATTTCGAACCATGTATGTGCATTACAAGTTTACATAAATGCCTTTTGGATTGACTAATTCACCCTCTATCTTCAAGGATTTAATGAATAGAATTTTCAAGGAATATCATGATGGATTTGTAGTTGTATTTATTAATGATATCTTGGTATACTCAAAAATCTATGAAGAACAGGAAAATCGCTTGCTCACTATTCTGAAAACCCTCATAAGAAATGAATTATATGGATTGTTTTGAAAGTGTGAATTATGGATTCAAGAGATTTATTTTCATGGCCAAATTGTCTCTATGGATGGAATCTCTATTGATCCTTCAATGTCCAACGAAATCCAATAATGGCTAACACCGATGAGTATAACTGAGGTACACAGTTTCATTGGTTTAGCAGGTTATTATTGACATTTCATCTAGAATTTTTCCAAGCTGTCTATCCCATTAACAAATTTCACACGTAAAGGAGTTAAATTTGTTTTGAAAAAATAGTGTCAATAATGTTTTGATGAACTGAAGAGAATATTAGTCAATGTTCCAATCATGAATATACCGATGGGAAACAATGGGTTTGCTATTTATAATGATTCTTTAAGGAAAGGACTTGGTGTTGTCCTTATGTAGAATGATAGAGTTATTTCATATGCATGGCAACAACTAAAAATTCATGAGAAAAACTATCCTACTCATGATCATTAGTTAGTAGCTATAATCTTTTCCCTGAAAATATTGAGACACTATCTATATAATGAAAAATGTATGATTTACACTGATCACAAGAGTTTGAAGTATATTTTCTCACAGAATGAACTCAACATGAGGGAAAGATGATGACTTATACTGCTCAAAAATTATGATTGCGCTCTACACTACCACCCGAGGAAGGTAAATAAGGTGGTAGATTCTATGATCATAAAAGATCTTGGAGTTTTGAACAAAATGAGAGTTGAAAGGGATCCTATTTTCATGAATCTAGTAAATATAGATATGGGAATAACCATGGAAGGTGAAACATCAATATATTTTCAAATGGTTACCAAACCATATTTATTAGAAAAGATAATTAGTTCTATGACCAATTATGAAGAGTATCAAAATAAGAATAAAGATGTGAATGATGGGAGATTTAGTGACTTCATATATGATGATGGAATTTTGAAATTTGAGAAGAGACATTGTGTTCCTAACATAACTAATCTAAAAAGGGATTTGTTGGATGATGGTCATAGCTCTAATTTCTCTATACACCATTGGATCAGCAAGATGTATAGAGATTTGAAGTAACATTTTTTGTGGGGAAAATATGAAGAGAGAGATTACTAATTATGTGTCAAGATATATGTTTTTAAACAAGTTAAAGCTGGATGGCAATAGCCTGGAGGAATCATGAAAACTCTTCCCATACCAGAGTAGAAATGGGATAATATTACGATGGAATTTTTCATATGGATACTAAAGACTCCGAGATGGAATGATGTAATATTGGTCATTGTTGATCATTTTTTCAAGTCAGCACATCTTCTTTCTATAAGAGAAGATTTACCACTTGAACGTATGAAAAGACTATATATTAATGAAGTTGTGTGACTTCATTGTGTACCCATATCAATTTTTTTTATCATGATCCCCATTTTACATCATGATTCTGGAAAAGTCTTCAAAAGTCCCTGGATATTGAACTTCGTTTGAGGACTACCTACCACCCTCAAACTGACGGACAATCAGAATGGACTATTCATACCTTAGGAGACATTTTGAGATCTTTCCCACTTGACTTTCAAGGTATGTGGGATCAATATTTAACTCTGGTAGAATTTTCTTATAACAATAACTTCAATTCAAGTATTCAGATGGCACCATATGAAGTGTTATATGGAAGGATATGTCGCACACCAAATTTTTGGGATAATGTTGGTGAAAGAAAATAGGTAGGCCCAAAACATGTTGAGGAAACAATGGAAAATGTGAAGGTTTTCCAAACCCACATCAAAGCATCCCAAAGTAGGAAAAAGACGAATTTCAATAACTGAAGGAAGGATTTGGAATTTCAAGTAGAAGACCATGTTTTCTTGAATGTATTTATATGGAAGGGTGTTATACGTTTCAGTAAGAAGGGTAAATTGAGTCCCAAGTACATCATACCTTTTGAAATTCCATAACTAATTGGAGTTTTAGCTTATTGTTTGGAAATTCCTCCAAGTATCTCCAATGATCATGATATGTTCCACGTATCATTTTTGAGAAAATACTTGCCTGGCCCAGTGCATGTACTCACCTATGAGGAAATTAAACTCGAACCTGATCTATCTTATTATTAAGATCCTATCAAATTTCCTGATACAAGAGAACAAGTGCTAAGAAACTAGATGACTTGTCACGTAAAAGTTCTACAAAGAAACCATAAGATGGAAGAGGCAACGTGGGAACCCAGAGAACTTATGATAAAGAACCACTCGAATATTTTTATTCAATAATATTCTGGAAGTTTCAAGGATGAAATTACATTAAGGAGGGGAGAATGTAACACCATACGTTTCCATGGTATGTTTCCCTTTGAATAATGTAGTAGCTTGCGTTGTACGCAACATAGAGTTTTAACACACCACAAAAAGTCAAAGTAGCCATTATGAATAGTAATACCAAATTTTTGAAATTTTATAAATTTTATTTTTCAAAATGGTCTTCATATTAGGATTCGAAAAAAAATTAGGGTAAATTTTTAGTATTTTTCAAAAAACATTCATCTTTTGATGAATAGTGAAAAACACTGCGTTATTGTTTAAAACCGACTTTTTATTTAAGTAGTTAGTTATTTTATTTTAATTTATTTTTGGTCAAAATGAATACAAAATATGTATATATTTTTAATGTAATTCATTGGAGTCATTTTATAATAATATTAGACATATAAAATTTTATTGAACATTTTACCGTCTTTTACCCACCTTCTAGGAGCATTTGGAAATTATCATAAAACACTATTTTACCGCTTCTGTGAGTTTAATTTCACAAATCTGAGAGACATGACTAACATTAGTAAGTAAAATTTGGTTCAATAAGATGAAAGTAATTAATGGTAAATTGTAAATTTTTACTTTTATTTACCATAGTTAAAAGTAAATATGGAAATTAAGGGTAAAAATGATATTATAATTACAATAACACTTGTCCTAATTCAATTTGATAAGTGAAATTAGACCAAAAAATCTTATGATTAAAATATGACCCCCTCCTATCCACTTGTATTAAATTTGGACATTTATTATTAATTTTTTTAAAAAACAGTTGAAAGAGTTAAATTCAAATTTTAAAAACTAAACCATTTTTAATATAGGGTTACACACAATATATACTCGACTATTAATATTCAATATAAAAATAAAGATATTTCCTACATAATTTAATTTTATTTATAATTTTTAAAAATTAAATAATTTAGTTTATTTATGACATAATGATGATGCAGTTATTACCGTAATAATGAAATATGAAAATTATTGATATTATAAATATCCAAATAAATGTAATTTGAGACATTTGCTGAATTAAACTATTTTTATAGGTTAATATGGCATTATAGAGTTTATTAAATAGTTTTTTTGAAGTAATCACGCTGTTATGATTTTCACAAAAACCAAATACTAAATAGTGTCAAAATTGATATTATTGAGTTCTTAAAAAATACTATATTATTAATTAATATAATATTCCTAAAGATCTAAATAATTTTCAAAGGACTTAGATAAGGTTATATATATTAATAATGAACCACTTTGGGTTCTCTTGGCTTGTTATAGTAATTTTATTAATTAAATAATATAAAAATACAGAGAGACATGGTAAATTTCAAACTATTTAACTAAGTGTTAAATCTAAAAGATAAGGTTTATATAGTGACATAAACCTATCTAAAACCAATTTGTTGGGAGGTTTTCGACCCATATTTACCTTATCCTATAAATAAATCATTTTTGATCCACTATAAACCGAAATTGATTTTATTATAAGATAATATTTAAAGCTTTTCCTAAAGTGACCCTCATCTCTCTTATAAAAAGGTACTTAACCTTCTCTTAATTTCACACCTAAAAAGAAATTTGTCTCCACCAAAACCTACCCAAATATCATCCCAACTTTTGTCACATCATCCTAGAGTCCTTACTTTGATCAGAAGGCCAACCTACAGAGCCCTTTTGATCAACTCAAAAGGAAACACATGAACAAGAGATAATAATTTCACCACCCTGTATCAAGTTCTTTTCTTCTTCCACTTCTTCCTTCTTTGTTGTTTCCATACAAAAAAAATAACTCAAGTACCTTATACATATTGTGATGTTATTATAAATATGTTACAACTATATTTGTTATTCTTTCCATCCTATAAATGAAAACTTCACCATATGTGCCTACGTACGGCTTACTGTCTCTAGGTCGTGGTGTAGTTTGTTATTCAAACACATCATTATTTAGATGGGTATAATAATTACTATAACTAATGTAAATAATAAATATAACATTTTAATGAATCTTTATATATTATATAACACCCAATTACATATGATTTCACCATCAATATAATGATGTTGTCACTTGTGTGTACGTACGGATTACCGTCTCCACGAACGTGATGAGATTCATTCCCCAACGTAATCATTCAAGAATAATATTCATTTTATGATTAAAAATAATTTTTAAGAACCTAATATCATTATGTATATTAATAAAATACATCCAATCCATAACAAACCTGGCTTACATAACTAATCATATAAATGAAAATTGATCAGTTAACACCAGAAATGACGACACTACTAAAATATATTTAACAAAGAAATTTTAGAAGATCATATATGATATCATATTTATGTATATGATTCTTGTAAAATTTAACATCAATGATTTATCTATTATAAATTAGTTTAACATACTCTCTTCCAATGAAATGTACATGGTAAATGTCAATTCTAGAATCTCTAAACTTATTTGAGGTTGTTAATACGTAAGTATCTACCGGGACCTCTTTCTAATTGACATCCTTGTTTTCTTGAAAATTTAATTAAAAAAATTCTAACTATTTAAAAGACTATGGGTTAAAGTCATTTATACCCTTATTTTACCATATATGTTTGGAAAGGAATATTTGCGTCATTTTTCAAAAATGGTGCTTTAGGACCTTTTTTACAAAATTATGGTAGGAATGTATTTTTTTAACTTATATGGAAGGTGCATCTATTTTCCACCATTATAACAATGCCGAGGCTTCCCATATAATAGTATAAGAATATTTTCAAAATAAATGTTTTCTTTTTTAATTATATGACTTTAAAATGATTTCAAAATAGAAAGAGATATTATTAAAAAATGTTTTCATTTCATCTATGTCAACATTCTTTGATGGATTTTAAGATTGATTGAAGTTGATTTATTATGATACAAAACATCCATATTTTATTGAATATTTTGTGATATTTTTGACTGTGTATGTGTTATTTTTACACAATTCATGGTTTATGAATAATGTATTGACATTTAGTATGCTAGTTTTAATACGAATGTTTATGTTATGTTTAAACCTTTTCATACGAAGAATTCATTGAACTTTGTAAGTAATGTGTGGTGCCCACTATAGCTCCTCGATGCATTGGTTGGTCTCATGAGACAAACTAGTGTCTTACATAAGTTCTTGAAAAAATATTAGTTTTTGTCTTGGCACAAGGCCTTGAAAATGTGGTTATAAAGTCTGTCATTATGAATTCCATCATTATGAAATTGGATATTGATATTTCATGTGATTATGAAACTAGTATAATATCTAGGTGAATAAGTAAATTAAATTATTTGATTTAAATTGTCTATATTATGCAGAAGTTTATGTTTAAAAGGCTTATGTTTTAGTCTTATACATTTCCTTAAATGTTTATTCTTATTTATGAATGTTTCTGCTAGATTGTTATTCTTACTGAGTATCTAAGCTCACCACATTATATCTTTTATTTTTTCCAAGATGAGAAGAAGTATATTATGACTAACATGCAGGGATACTCTAAGGGATAGTCTAAAGGATATGAATGTGTTCAATGGAGACAATTTTGTTGTTGTTTTTCATATTATAATATAATTTAAAACATATGAATATATCTAGTACATCCAAGGATACTAAACTGATCGGGCTTTCAGGATTTGGCCACTTGTGATCATTCCAATGTTATGTAATAATGCACTAACTTTGGGTAACTGGGGTCAGGGCATTACAAGGCACGTACATGAAACATTTTTAAGTTTCATGTAGCTGGATTAGAAATCCTTTAAATTATTTTACACCAACAATTTTAAAGAAATTGTTTTTATTTTTGACTACATGTTTTATGTTTAAGCAATGTTTAAAATATTACTCATATATGTCTTACAGTTTATATTATATAAACTAGAAATGTCACATACTTGAAAAATTTTTATGTTTCAATTAGGTGTATTATATTTCTTAAAAATTATTTTTTATCAAAAAATTTTAATAAAATTTTTTATTTTCGACTACTTGATATATGTTTAATCAATGTTTAAAATTTCATTCATATTAGTCTTATAATTTATATTTTATAGGTTAGCAAAGTAAAATAGTTTAATAAAAGATAAATTATGTTGTAAAATTATGTTTTATTTATATATATATATAACTATATAAACTTAATAATAAAACATTAAGATTTTAAATTTATAAAAAAAAATAATATAAATTTGTTACTGTTTTAAAGAAAAGACGTCATTGGTGATGTCACCTTTAAGTGATAACTTTTAAAAAAATTATCCCTGGTTGTTTAAAAAATTAAATAAAGTGTATAAAACAAAAAAATCCCACATTGACCCATTTACATTTAAATTTTTTATAAAAAAATGACTCCTTCTTGTCCGTCCACCCCATGGGTCAACCAAAATTTTTTGTGGAAAAATTTCACACTTGACCATTTCAAATTTTCTACAGGATATGAAAATATTCTTTAAAATAATAATAATAATAATAATAATAATAAATAATAATAATAATTTTCATTATTATTATTATAGTTATTATAATTATATCATAAAATGATAATGATAATAATTATTATTAAATGACCACAAAATCGGTGGAAGGAACGCATGATGGAGGGTGTTATTTTCTATTCACCGGAATCTGGCCAAATCATGGCTGGATTTTACCAGATTATTGGAATTGATCTTTGAATATTAAGACCCATAACCCTAATCAGAGTCTATATAATTTTTTTTGGATGACTATAACCTGACCGTCTGAATTTGGATTGACATGCAGTTTGTTTTGATATGACAAAAATTAAACCCTCTACATAATTTCAATGAAAATTATTCATTCTTAGAATAGATTACTTATGTAGTATCTCTAATATGAATTGAAGATGTCGAGGCACGAAATGGAAGAATATGGTGTATGGATTTTAAAAAATATTCATCATTAGGAAGATGAGACTTGTCATCTCAGACCATCCGAGCCCCATCACAGTTTCAAGATCTTATTTAAATTAAATAGATAAAAAAATTAAAATAAAAATCATAACTTTTTGGACATAAAGGAGAACTCAACATCTGCGTGTCACTAGAGATATCCACTTGATTTATCCAATGAAAAATCCTCTAGATCACCCATATGAACTTCAAAAATACCCAGGATCATCGATCATCAAATTTTGAGTGTTGGTGCTGAGATCCAAAAAACACATTTGGAACCCTGAAGATTGCTACACCATTGTTCTAGAGATGCATGAGGGGGAACATGATATGATCACCTAGATCAATATTTCATCTCTCTAGAATGCAGTAGAGGATCGAGTGGCTCTGGGAACCCAACAGTAAATAGTCATTGGGCGGGAGCCTCTCTTAACTATTTATAGTTGATGCCCCAAATACCAAAAAATATTCCCCTACTGCCGTTTATTTAAAATAAATTAAATATTTATTTATTATGAACTAAAATGTTTCATAAATATTATTTATATTTCATCGCATACCTATAATATATATTAAATGTATTTCTTTTTAAAACCGCGTCATTATATTGACTCGAAATTATAGATTATTATTAAACAAACCTGGAATATTAAAAAAACATTCATTCGATTAATCTTATTACTCATATTTATTTAACTTGTAAATAATTTAATAAATAAATTCATCCCAAATTATTCTTTACCTGAATAAAAATGAATTTATTTATTCTCCGATGATCGAGGACTTAGATAACAATCAGACCTTATGGTGGGGCCCACCATGTCCGATTTATGTTCTTAATAGAATAGGGAGGATTCTTGAATACTCGTTTGTGTGTGATTATGTATGACCATATCTCTATAGTAGTGAATAATATACACAGACCAAGATCAGAGTCTACAAACCCATCAAGACCCCTAAAGAGATAAGGGTAGTTATAGCAATGACTACCAACCTATAGATACACACTATGTTCTGTAATCTCTTTATCAATAAATATATCATAAAGCATGGCACACAATTATGTTCTCACCCTTCTTTAATTTATAAAATTTTGATCTAACTTGATGGATTTACCCATGAATGGAATGGCTATGGTCTTAGGAATGTACTTCCATCCCGATCAATCGGGCTCGAGATATTACTTCCTCAACTCAGTAGTGACAAAAACTATAATTATTATTCAACCAATGTTATACCACCAATGATGCACCCAACACAAGCTACCTCACCACGATTTCATTATCATGGTTTTCACTTGCATCAAATTATGTGATCAAATTACAAACATTGATGATGATCGAAAGTAGTGAGACCAATACACCTGAAATATGAAGTGTTTATTTTAGCGTGTCTTTTCCCATTATCTCTTTACTATAGATCACTGACTATAAACATCATGAAAAGAGGTATCAATATTTATAATCCCCCAGCACCTAAAATTCAGACATCTACTTTGTCCATTCAGTAAGATGTATCTAGACTATCTGATATTTATTAAAGATTAATGTCGTAGTATCTAGAGGTTGTCATTATAGACTGGGATCTTCAATAACCATTTGATATGATAATTAATCTATAGAAATCACCATTAAATAGTAGATATATAAATTTTAACACTATAATCATAAGAGTACGTCATTCATAATGTGATATATACATGACTTGGTAGTAAAAACTATTTTTCAAGTTGGGTATAAGGAACCTAACTATTACAACATTTCTTTTATATCTATACCATGTTTACAATCATGGAATACACATGTATATTTTATACTCTAATGTTATGGGACAATAGTGGTGTCTTATTGAGTCTTGTACTCACACCCAACAGAGGAATTTAAATTCCCTTGTATATAGAATGTATATGGATATGGTTATGGGAAAGGGGCCTCTGATGGATGTTTGATCATGTGTAAGAGGAGGATTCTGATGATGCTAGACAGAGTTAGAGTGGGATTTTAGGTGTTTCTTACTAGATTACCCCATACCCCAGATCCATGTTTGTTTATTTATTGTATTATATATGTCATATTTCAGTTTTAGCATGATGTACTCGGGTATTTATTTATATAAAAATGTTATTATTTACCAATCTCATGACATGATATGAAGGGAATAGTCTCACAACATACGGATTTAGACTCTCAATGTTGTTTAGTAGCCTATAGTGTATAGGGATGTGTGCATGAGGCCATTTAGCATCTATCTTGTACTCAGGGGGGGTTTGAGTTGGGATGTCACAAAATTGTATAATAGGATGAGAACTCCCAAACATATCTTTTCTAATTAAATTGATTTGGGATAGCATATAAATGAGTTAGGATCGTTAGAAATCACACATGGGAACTATGTCAGTGTCAGATTAGTATTGTATAGTGGACCTCTGAGTTTCCATAATATTGGGCCATTATGTTTTTTATTATCATTGATTAAATTCACATTGGGTGATGTACATGATGTTGATATTCTTATTTTTGGTATTTGTTTTTCATTCATACATCATGATAGAAATGTGGGTTCACATGTAATATATAACTATTTATTTCATTAGATAGGGCCCAAATAATTAGATGTCTATTAATATTATGATATTTTCATGGTACATTATTTCCATTTTTATTATATTTTATCTTGTTGTATTTTATTCTTTAGAGTACATATGTGGTTATGACTAACATGTTGATTTTGGTAATATGGAATTTATATTTGAATAGGTGGTAAGACTTTTTTGTGAACCTATCATTACATTTGAATGTAATTATATTGAGATGATAATAAACACACATGGTAGAATTATAAAAAGGTAATTAAAAATGTTTTAATTTTAATATGAAACCTCTGATTTTGGGGATTAGTTCTTCCATGACCTAAAGCGCTTCTCGAGGATGATAAAAATTATAATGGGTATAATTGTGAAATCTTCAATTTTAAATTATATATAACCCACTTTTTTTAATAAATTAGAAGTGTTTTTAGTGTAAAAATTTATATTTATCAATACTTATATTTATTATGGATTTTACAAATGATAAAATAAAATTAGGACTTTGGAATATTCTATGATATTTTTTTGGATTAGGATACTGAGTTAGCAATGGATTCTGAGGCCTATAGGGCCTCGATGTTTATAGAATAAAAATATTAAATATATTTTATTCACATGCATGCATTTTTTTTTCAAAATTAAATTGAATGTATACTAAATGGTGTGTCGTATGAGAAATCAAAGATCACCATTATGTTTAGGATGAGGGGTTTACACTAGTAGGGACATAAGATTTGCGTGCATCGAGTTTTTGGAAACATTGCACATGAGGCTAACTTTTAATTCTTTTTTTATATTTTATTAAAAAAATATTGGAATATATCTAAAATGGTGTTTCATATGGAGAATCCAAGACCACAATTTGTTCTTAAATGATTGTTTTACCCTATGTATAAAATAAGTTTTGTTCACATCGGCTGTTTAGTTACATCGCATGCAAGACTAATAATAATTGGAATATAAATATTTTTTGACACCTAGAAATAATAATAATAATAATACTATAATTTCTTGTGTCCGAATAAAAAATGTAAATATACTTTTGTAATTATATATTGGGTTATCGTGGTAATAATTAGGGGTCAAAATAATTAATGTGATATTATAAATTGGGCTAATCAAATGAAAATGTGTATTTAATATTATTTTATTAACTGTTATTTTTATTTAATGGATGTTTTAATTAACATGTTTATGGTTGTAATAATTGATGGGATTTAATAATAATTGTAATAAAATATTTTTCTTATTATTATTACTAAATTGGGAAGATAATATTGGTGAACGTATATATATTGTATACGTATGGAATAAATATTTATGTATATATATTAATTTATGTGTGTGGGTCTATTTATATATATGTGGGTCTAAATATGTGTGTGTGTATATATATGATCGGGTTATATATATACATATAGATGTTCATACATGTATATATATGGATTAATTTTAAATATATAAATTTAATGATTGATTTTTTTAATATATGATCAAATTCGTTTTAATGATGATAAATAGAAAAAAAACATATAATAATAAAGGGATGTCATGGAGGCACTACTCATGTAGAAAATGAGATTTATTATGACACATTAAAGAGAAAGAAAATTAATTCAAAATAATAATTAATGAATTATTTATAATTGTTGGAATAAAAGAAATAAAAATATAATTATATAATGGTGGAATTTAGGGGATGTGGGTAGCACAAATGAGGGTCCCTTACCTTCCCTCACGTCACCCTCTTTATTCATTCACACTCTCATATATTTAATTTTTATTATTTTTCCTAAACAATCTCATCAATATCTTCCCAAATATTTATCACATTGATGCATTTTTGGTGTCATTGTCTTAATCTCCAAACGAATAATTTTAAACATATTTTTCTTTATCAAAGAAAAAAAGGTTTCTGTAGTGTAGTTAAATTCAAACTTAAACCCATTTTGTTAATCATCATTGCACCAAAGGTAAAAAGATCTTAACTTTTGTGCATGTTTTATAGGGGTTACTAACATGATTTCTGGTGTGTGTGTTGGTGTAAGAATATCCTAACATTATTAAATTGTATATATGGATTATTGGAAAGATTATTGGCATGTGTCTATAGCCTATGAGACCTATGTTTTCTTTTTTGATCACATCAGATATTGGTGTGTAGTCTTTGACCATTCATGTAGTATTCTCATATGGATTTTGATCAATATATTTATTGTACTTATTTACTTGATGTGATTTTTATCTATTATTTTTATTATGTATCATATATGTTGTATTCTAGTATACTATTGTTGAGTTTGTGGGTTTGTTCTATTGGTCTCCATATGATATATAGTACATGTTTTATCGACATGGACAATATGTGATATATGGGAAATGCTTGAGACTATCCTCCTAGTGGAATACACAAAAACATTGGTCAACATGTACATTTGAGATATTCCATCCAGTGGGACATGTCACATTTTTTTGGGTTATCCTCTAAGATGGATAAGTTTGACATTGGTCATCACGTGGGATTTAGAGCATGCTTTTGGACTATCTATCGATGGGGTATGCTTGAAATTGGATGGTTTGTATTTTCATTATCCCAACTGGTATAGATGTGTAGTACATGATTTTGGTCTATTCCACAATGGGTTGCATTAGGTTGGTTACTGACATTCTTATGTCATTATGTCGAAGCAGGTATGTTTCTCTTGATAGGGTGTTGAACCAGGTATAATCAATCCCCAAGGACTGACACATGTTTGGTACTTGTGTGATATATAAATTTTCTATATGTACCCTATTAACATTCATGGAATTCACATCTAATTTTTGTTCATTAAGGCTAAGGGTCGTTGGTGGTATCATAGTGAGTATTGTAGTCACAACTTAATTGTGCATTTCATTGTGCTTGTCTATAACATGCGTAGAGATCTGGTGAATGGAAAGGGCCCTCTAATCAATGGTTGGGCCTGTAGAACATGAGGATGCTGGCGATGCTGGATGGAGTTCATGTTGGACGTTAGCTACTATTTTTATTGTACAAGCTCACCCAATACTCTATATCCATGTTTCTTAATTTATTTTATCATATATTCCTTATTTTAGTTTCCTCATGGTGTACTCTATTTTTTATTTATATATGGATGTTATTATTTATCAATCCCATGAAATCATATGGAGGGTATAGTATACCGAAAAATGTGTTTAGACCCTCACAACTAATCGGCATCCATTTCTAGACAGAGAGGCACGCATGAGGACCTTTATCATCTGTATTTGACTTGGTGGTTCATGTTTGGATGTTACACTTAGTAACACTAATATTGTATTTCACTAGATACAACTTATGTGGGATTTCATGGTACTAATTTTTTTTCTCTTTATTATTCTTTACTTCTTACTTACACAGTAGTAGGAAGGATACTCTCATATTCTTCCTCCATCGAAAACATGTGCATCTAATCCTCTATCCAATCATGTCTATCTAGTGATGTTCGTATTATTATGTCTGTCTAGTTAAAATAAAATCGATTATTTTTCTTCTACTTGAATATTTTTTCATTCAGTTAGGTCCTTCTGATGTTACTTTCTCATGTGGAATGTTTTTTCATCCTTTCATCAATTTCCTTTCCTTTTGATACCAAATAATATGAAAACTACATCAAGTATATGGGTAAGACATTCTTCTTATTCTTTATCATCAACTACATACTTATCTATTACTCTGATATATCTGATAACTTTTAATTATTTTGGTACTTATACGTCAAATATTTTTCTTCGTCTTCTTATTTCCTTCACAAGATATTTACATGATTTTTATGGTGCTTAATGTCCACCCATTAGCCGTACAACATCCTGTTCTTATTATTCCTATAAATTGACCAAAATGATAACAAATATCATGAATTTTAGTTGGGAATTTATGAAGACAAAAATTATTTATAAATATATCTCCTTTGCACAAATGAAAATACATATATTCATATTTAATATTACAACACCCCATTTATATAGGTAGTGGTTCTCAAAATATTCAGGGATAGATGCGTACTTTAAATTCATTTTCACGAAAATCCATTTAGAAATTTTTAACTTCCTATTATTTTCAGTTTCACATGATCACATGTCAAACATTCTGGATCATTCGAGACATTAACTATCATTATTTAATTTCATTAATATTAATTTTAAAAAAATTCATCACAAATATTAAAATTTAATAAAATCACCAAATTATATTTTTATCGAATCATTTAAGGTTCATCTTAGAATCCCTATAATAATATGTTTAAAAGTAATTAAGAAAGACCTTTGAACATTATATTTTGTACAACTTAATAACATGTATCCCATCACATTAATGTTTATTTGATATTCCTTCAAATAATTATTGGAAAATCTCAAAAACTCATCACACAAATCTTCAAGTGATCATTGAAATTATTTACAAATATTCATCCATTTCATTGGATAATAAACATATGATTGATGAAATTCATTCATGAATATTTTTCCAATGATCCTTCAATATGATGTTTTTTAACAATTTTTTTTCTAACATTACATGGAATCTTTTGTCTAATACAACTTCTCAAAAACCTCTACATCATTTGTCTGATCATCTTGCATGGAAAATTTAGTTTGATGAATATAACTCTTAAATATTTCTCTAATGATTTCATAAGAAAACATTTATTTTTACAAATATTTGTAAACTTCAAAAAAAAATTCTAATGATCTTCATGTTTTTCTTATAATTTTGTTATGAAACATTTTTCAAATAATTTAAAAACCTTTATATTAAATCATCTCAAATATTATTCAATTGGATGGAATTATTTGAAAATATATTCTCTATCCATTGATTTGGAAACTTTTATCTGATAATTTGGTGATATCTTTAGTTCTAAATAATCACACATTTTCCTTAAATTTTGAGTTTATTAGGAAACCCATGTTTGGTAATTTAAGATCTACTTCACTTCGTTTATCTATATTTGTGAAAGTCTATTAAATGGAATTTGTAAGGTTCTTAAATCAGATTATACTTTAATAAGCACTTCACAAAGTTTGATACCCTTAAATATTATTTTGAACTTAATAAGTTTGCAATATTATTCATATAATTTTATTTTCTTCAAAATTTTATCTTGAATCTTAACAAAAAGGTATTGTGATATTTGTTCAATAAATAACTTATCACTTAGAAATGTCTGATATAATTTTCCAACATTTATTTGTCCAATACAACCCTAAATGTAATCATTGAAACATGTCTTTCCAAAAGCCCATTTTGACTTTACAAATAGGTCCATATGATCTGACATTTCTCTATTACGAGGAATTTATAAAATTATGTCACCTAGAAACTCCTTGTTATGAAACTTTTTGGAAACCACCATCTGACTAGCTTTATGGCTACCCTTATGTGAGAAACTGATTACCCATACATGGTTAAGGAAAATCAATGTGTAACATTATAAAGTTTTCAGTTTACTTTAACAAAACATGACTACCCTTTACCCGAGAAAAAAAATTGATTAGAAAATTACTTTTGTAAAATACAATATCAACTAAAAAATCTTCATTCAATTGCCTTAGTCTGATTATCACCCTTTCTTGGTTTATTTTCCACCACCTACTCTATCTGGTATCATTCATCTATAAAACATCATAAGGAAATTCCATAAGTAAATGTTCATATTTTCAGTCTTACAATATTCTTAAGTAAATTCCTTAAGTAAACTTCTTCAACTATTTAAAAATTCAAGTAGACATGATATTTATAAATAGTAATAATATTTTTGTAGACATTAGAAATAACATACTAATAATACAATGTAAATAGAATGTTTTTAATGAACTTTCTTAATATAATAAGGCATTAAAAACTTTTTAAATTTATCCAAGTTGTATCAACTTTATTAACAAGCTTGGTTAATTCAACCAAACTCTTTAGAAAATTATTCTTTATAGATTCTTTAATATATTTACATTAATGAAATATTTATATTCCATTTAAAAGCATTAAAAACCATCATCCATTGGAAACAAATAAAACTCAAACATGGAGTGGGATATTCTATATCCCTTTTGTATTTGTTGGAAATACTTTCAAATTATTTTCTAAATAAATATGTCAATATGTTAATATTTCTCTATATTTATATTTCAAACTTTTTTCTAACCCATTGATGTTGGTAAAATAATTTCATTTCACATTATCTATATATTATTTAAAGGAAATATAAATTTCTTGGGAAAAGGGTATTAGATCATTCTAAAGTAGTGTGTCAAATATAATTTCACTCTACATCTATGTGAGACATTCTCAATGTAGATAACATAAGGATTTTAATTAGACAAAAAACTATCCCTTACTAGTTGACCAAGATACCTCATGAAATGAGAACTCTTGTACTTGTCTTTGAGGGTTATACAGTTTTATTCTAGGTTGATGATACTAATGAGATAGAAATTTTTTAATAAATTTCAACCGGAAACTCTTACAATCTCTACAAAAAACAGATCAAAAAATTCCAACTTCAAATAGTTAGATATGGGGCCTTGTAAAATTCTCATATTACAATTTTCTTTTTTCATTAAATAATTACATTTCTCCCCCTTTGGGTTAATATTTGTATCTTTGAGTAACCAGTGATGAGTGTTTAAGAAACATGTACCTTCATAAATAATATTATCTTTATGTAATATTTAAAATAATCAAATTTATATGATATAATTATTCAATAATATTTTTATAAATTCAATAAAATTATACCACTCAAAGATTCTTTCTGCATGATATTGATAATCATGAATCTCTTCAGCAGATATGATTTAGAAACATCCTTTTGAGAAAGAATCAAGATTTATCTTTCTTATGTGGTTGTCTAAATGTAGAAAACGTATAGATCTTCACAATGGATTAACATTTTATAAGATATTTAAATAATCTATTTTAGGAAAAAATCAAGGATGTAAAAATCCTTAATAAATACTATCAAATGTTGAAAAACATTTTCATTATCTTTTGTTCTCCCCCTGTGATTATTCCTCACCAATGATACCCTATTTTGAAAGATTAATTACAAAAACACAATGGTTAGTAGAATAAATTGGTTCTTCTTTAGTTGTTATTGGATAATAATAATGTGTAGATATATTCATCAATTATGTTTCTCAATATTTTTTAATATTCATCCATGAAAATATGATCCTCTATTTTGATTTAGGATCCATGGATCTTATCACTTCTTTAATATTTCTATTTGTAAATATTCTATTCTCAAGATCTTTTAAAAAAATGTATCACCTGGGACAAATTCCATCTTTTTTAGGAATTCTTATTATGCTGAAATTATTATAGAAATTTTTTTAGAGTGTATCCAACCATGTTGTTCCCCACACATGGATCTTCTATATCTTCATATGGAATCTTATCATTTTTTATACTATCCTTTTCCTCAAATTTTATATTTTCCACATTTTCTACAAATATGATAGCCATATTACAATTATATTTATAATTCCCTAACCACATTTACCCAGAGTTGGTGCATTATTACATAAGATTGACATGATCACAAAAGATCACATCTCAAAAGATCGATTAGATTAGTAGCCTTGGAATAACTAGATACATACCTAAAGTTTACATTACATCATAAAGTGAAAACTACAACAAAATCTTGTCTCCACACTCATATCCCCTTATACTATCCCTACAGGTCATTCATAAAATACTTCTTCACATCCTGGGAAAATAAAACATAGAAAGGGGTGAGCTCAAATGCCCAGAAATGATAACAGTATATCTGAAACTTTCATAAATAAGCATACACATTTAAGGCAATGTATAACTAAAAGAAAAGCCTTTTAAACCTGAACTCCAGAATAATATGACAAAAATAATATGAAATAATTCCATTTACTTATTCACAATGATATTGTACTAGTAGAATAATCACATGCAATATCAATAACCACTTTCATAATGATGGAATGCACAATGCCATACTATCATAATCACATAGTCAAGGCCTTGTGCCAAGACTACAAATAAGATTTTGTCAAGGCCTTGTACCAAGACACTAGTTTGTCTCATGAGCTCTACCGATGCATCAATGAGCTATATCAAGCTCCACCCATCACTTATCAAGTCCAATGAATTCCTCATATGAACATGTTATAAACATAACATAAACATTCTTATTAAAACTAGCATACGAAATGTCAATAATTTCTCCATAAACCAATAATGGTATAAAAATAACACATCCACAGTCAAACATATCAAAAAAACATCAACACAATATGGTTGTTTTGTATCATAATAAATCAACACCAAATATGCTTAAAATCCATCAAAAGATGTTGACATAGATGCAATCAAAACTATTTGAGAAAAATATATCTTTTTTTGAAATCTTATAAAAGTCACATAATTATAGAATAAAACATTTAATTTGAAAATATCCTTATAAGATTGTAAGGGAAGCTTCAAAAATTTTATAACGGAGGAAAATAGCCACACCTGCCGTATATGTTAAAAAAATATTCTTACATTAATTCTGTCGAAAAGGTTAAAAATGACCATGTTTGGAAAACTACAGAAAGATACATATATAAAATTCTTATAAAATGTCAATAAAGGGTATAAATGAATTTAACCAATATTCTGTAAAATAGTAATAATGATTTGAAATACATTTTTAAGAAACATGGATGTGGATGAGAAAGAGGTCCCAATAGATAATTACGTAAACAACCTCGGATAATGAAGAGATTGTGAAATAAACTATTACATTGTACTTTTCCTTGGTCGAGGGTAAGTTAAAATTCTGTATAATGGTTAAATAATTGTTATTAAATTATACATGAATAATTTAAATTAATATGATATCATATATGATCTTGTACCATTTCTTTGTTAATAATATCTTATTATTATCATTGTTTCGGATGTTAACTTACTCATTTTCTTTTATATGTTTTGTTACATAAGCCCTATTTGTTATAGATAGGTTGTATCTTATTCATATACAGAATTATATCAAGTCCTTAAAAATTATTTTTATTGATTAAATGAGAATTAGACTTGAATGGATATGATGGGGAATGAATCTCATTGCATTCGTGGAGATGGTAGTCCGTACATACGCACGAGCGACAATATCATTCATTTGATATTAAAATAATATATAATTTGATTTTATATCATATATACATAATCATTATCATGTTATATTTATTATTTACATCAATTACTCATCATTATCATACCCATCCAAATAATAATGTTTTGAATAACAATTACACCACAACGTGGAGACGGTAAGTCATACGTGCGCACGTATGGTGACATGTCATTCAAAGGATGGATATAATACAGAATATGGTTGTACGGTATTTATAATAACATCACAGTATATAGAAGATACTGGAGTTATTATTTTAGAATGTAAATAACAAATAAAGATGAAGTTGAAGAAGAAAGGAACTTGAAAGAGGGTGGAGAAATCATTACCTCTTCTTCGGGTTCTTCCTTTTGATTCAATCAAAAGGGTTCCATAGGTTGGATTTCTGATCATACTATGGCCTCTAGGTTAAAGTTATGGAAGTTGGGAAGATATTTAAGTTGGTTTTGACTGAGAAAAATGGATTTAAAGGTATTAGTTAGAGAGAAGCGTGAGTTCCCTTTTATAAGAAGGGTGAGGGGAACCATTGGAAAAGCTAGGAATATTATTCTATAATAAATTCATATTCGGTTTATAATGGCTCCGAACTGATTTATTTAGAGGCTATGTTTGGGAAGGGTCGAAAAAAACTCAACCAATAGGTTTTAGGGAGGTCTGGGTCACTTCATTATCCTTATCTCTTAGTTTTAACTCTTAGTTAATTAGTTTGACATTTACCATGTCTCTTTGTATTTTTATATTATATAGTTAATAAAAACACTATATACTTCCATGAGACCCACAATTGGTCCATTAATGATACACCTATCATTATATAATTCCTTTTTCTGAACCTCGGATTTTAAAGAATAGAATATCAATTAATAATATAATATTTGTTTTGAAAACTCTTTTATGTCAATTTTGACACTATTGGGTATTTTGTTTTTGATAAATTCATAACAACATTATTACTTTGAAAAAAGTTCATATAAATTGTCCTAAAATGTCATATTAACCTATAATTTTTTTTAATTCAAAAAAAGTTTCAAATTACATTTATTTGGATATTTATAATATTAATTATTTTAATATTTCATTAATTAGGTAATTACTACATCACCATTGTATCATAAAAAAATTAAATTATTTAATGTCTAAAAATTATAAATAAAATACCAATATGTGGGAAATCTTTTTATATTTCTAATGAATATTTATAATCGAATTTATCTTATGTATATCCCTATATTAAAAATGTTTTAGTAATTAAACTTTTATTTTAACTCTTTTAACTCTTTTTTGAATTAAATAATAATAAATGTCCTAATCTAATCCAAATGGACCTAAATGATAATATTTTATTCCTAATGTTGTTTGTTGTCGAGATACACTTGTATAATAGAATTAGGACATGTGTTAGGGTAATATTAATATCATTTTTACCCTTAATTACCCTATTTACTTTTAACCATTGTAAATAAAAGTAAAAAGTTACTATTCTCCAAAAATTATTTTATCCTATTGAACCATATTTTACTCCATGATAATAACCATGTCTCTCGAATTTTCAAAATTCCACTCACAGAAGCTGTAAAATTATGTTTTGTGTGAATTTTCAAATTCTCCTAGGACGTGGGTAAAAGATGGTGAAAATTTCTATAAAATTTTTATATATCTAAAATTATTATAAATTGAGTCTAATAAATTACATTGATCTTATATAGGTATTATGTGTCTATTTTTAGCATATTTAAATTTAAATAAAATAAATAATTATTTAAAATAAAATTCATTTTTAAACTATAACTCAGTGTTTTTTCACTATTCATCAAAAATTGAATGTTTTCAGAAAAATACAAAAACTTTAACCTAAGCTAAGTTTGAAATTCCGAATCAAAAAATGAAGTCCATTTTAAAATATAAAATTTATAAAATTTCAAAAAGTGGGTTATACTATTCATAACAGCTAGTTTGATTGGTTGTGGTGTGTGTTAGAACTTGAAGTTGCATATAACACACACTACTGTATTATTCAAAGAGAAGTGTACCATGGAATATTGGGGTGTAAAAATATTATTAGGAACATTAGAATCAATTTTTGAATTTTATATATGAATTATTTAGTGTTCAATCCTTCTAATTATTTATTTTTGATGCAATTTTCCTCAACTTCGTTGATTTAGAATCCATGGTCTTATCACCTTTATATCTTAATGTATTATTTAGAGAATTTTTGTTAACAAATTTATACATATTACATCATAAGGATTCTTCTTCATTATTTTCCATATTATGTGGTCTTTATTTCTTATCATCTTTAGATAAACATTTATATGAGCATGTACCATTATTAATACCACCATCTTTTTCGATATCATAGGTATTATCAATCTTTCCAAAATCATTTAAAGTGTTAATATTTTTCTTACTATATAGATAATTCATCACGTTTTCTGAATTAATCAACCAATGAATAGGTTTCTTTTATGATTTATCATTTAATGTATTTAACTTAAAATAAAATGTACAATGATCAAATCTATTACCAAACCAACATTGAGCCACAAACCATGATATTATTATATTTTTTTATGAAAATTTTTGGTGTTCATTATAACTTATTAGTCTTTTTGTGGGGAACCATCTTCCACAATTTTTTTCATATCCACCCAAATCATTGTGGAAGTATTATTAAAATATTTATTTATACATCCTCATATATATTTAATTTTACAATCTACACTATTCGTGAAAATATATTTAGAAACATTAATTGAGGATGGTATGGATTGTACCTATTCATATCTTTTTTGAGAGAGATCATTGAACAAGGTCAAGATCTTCTTATCACTTTATGGAGGTTTTTAAAATCATAATCCTCTAATTAACTTTTTATAGTAGTATTTACTATAATAACGTTTTTTAAGTCTCAATATGTGTCTTATGAAGATTGTCCAACATAAATTCCAATTTTAGATAGATCGTATTCTATGTATGTTTTCAATCATTTATCATAATCGTCTTTTCATCAATAATCTTATTTATCCTTTAATCATTCTCTTCATACAGATTAACATTTTTCTTATAACAATGTCTAATGTTCCCTTATCTTCTTGAATTTTTATTCTATTTGAGAATCCTTAACAAAAGTTCAATTTTTTAAATTTTCATCTTGTTTGGGGATATTTTCTTCATGAGTCATCATGACTCAAACATTCTATTCAACATATTTTATCTATTTTATAGAACTTATTTCAAGAATAGATTTTATTCATTCAAAGGATCTAACTTCATTTAATATATTTATATATTCCAAAAAAATTTATTTCAATGCATTCTCTATATTATCAACTTATTTTTCTAGCTTGCAGATCTCTTCCTGTATTCATTGAAAGAATCCCAAAATAAAAGATATTGTTTCTTTGGAAAAAAATTAGAATTCCTTTTAATCTAGTAAATGATATATATTTAGAATCATTAGATATATCATTATCAACCCATATTATAAGAACTTCTTCTTAAGGAAAAATTATACAAGAATTTTCATATACATTATGATTAATTAAGGTTGGAAGGTTGTCCTTCTCTTTGCTAGAAACTTGATCTTCTTGTTCTTCATATTCCGTATTCAGTTTATATTATTTGTTTTAATGGAATGAAGAAACATATACTTTCTCTTATTTAGGAATTATGAAGAACTTATATAGCACTCTTTTCTTATTATTTCTCAAATTCATTTTGGTTTTGGTAGAAATAAAATTATTCTCAAAGATAACTGAATATTCACCAAAACTACACTGCATTTTTAAAATAGGAGGGAAACATAAATCTTTAAAAGGAAATACCTAGAACATAGAGAATAAAATAGAGGTGAAACTACCCTTTAATATCAACTGAGAGGACCACTTTGGGATATTTTTAACACTGATAGGGGTGAACTATTATCTGTAACTTTTTTAAATACTTATATCTTTTTATGAATTTTTCTCTTGGACCTATTGGGGACACAAATTTCTTATTTACTTTTACTTATCATAGAAAAAAAATTTAAAATATAGTAAATATGGTACTTGATAGTTTCTTATGTTTCACTAATTAATATGAGTATCTAGTCCTTTAAATTTATGGTGATGACCGGTACATGAATTATCTACTATAATATGTTTTGGAATACAACAGTGTTTATAAAAAACAATCCTTATCCATGTTTGAGTCCCTAAACATTAATAGGGTTTGTGTAAACAATCTCATATCCATAGAATATTTATAACCTTTTTCTAACATGTAGATCATTGTTATCTCTTCATAATACCTCTTCATACAGTCGTATACTTCGGTATGTATCTTTGTAACACCAAGAATGTATTTCTCTAGATGAGACTCATGTTTGATGTCACAGTGGTAATTTGTTCTTATCTTTTTTTTTTCACATTTTACCTACTAAATAGAAGGCATGGAAAAATATTATTCTTCCACCTTAAATAAACTTTATATAAAACCCTTTATCTGATCTTATCATTAAATTCTTATCTATATAGTCATGTCTACCTAATAATATTTTGAATGATATTTCTTCTTATTATACTTTCACACCAGTTTTTTTGGTTATTTTCAACGATGTTATATTTTCTTGTGTAAATTCATTCATCCTTTCTTCAATTTCCTATCCATATAATTCCAAATGATAGGGAAACTCCATCTATTATCTGGGAACTCCCTTCTTCATCTTATTTATAGTCCATTTCTTTATATTATCTGAAAAATTATTCTTAGTCTGGTACTTGTACATTTGATGTTTCTTCTTCTCTTTTTTGCTTTCCTTAACTATAAATTTACTTTCTTTTTCTAATGATTCCACCCCATTTATTTCTTCTTTCTCCATATGGTACTTGTTATTGCAATTTTTCAATTGAAAAGTTAATAAAACATTTTTTGGGAAAATATGTTATTATAGGGAAAATTATTCTATAATTTAGATTCTCCACATGTATAATATTGTTTTATTCATTTATAGTATTATAGCACTCCCTTTATATAGGATTTTGTTCTTTGAATATTCAGGGTGAGTTGTATACTTTAATTTCAATTTCATACTTAATCAAAACGTGAATTTCAATATTTTCCCTTATTTCTATTTTACTAGAACACAACTCAATCATTTTAGAAAAATTGATACATTAAAAACCATTCTTGATATTTCTTATCATTAGTGTTAAAAAACTTCATTAGAAATCCTTAAATTCTCTAGGATCATAAACATCATTTTATGATTATTGAAACATTTAATGTTTTTCTTAGTATCAATGCCATTTTATATTTAAAAAATGTTTATAAAGTTATTTGAACATTCCATTGAAGAAAAACATTATAACATGTATTTTTTGGTGAAAATATTTTTGATATTATTTATAAAAAACGTGGAACGTCTAAATAAATATTCACAATAATTTTTCTATGACTATTAACATGCTTAAAAAATCTTCATCCATTACTATAGACTAAAAACCTATGTCAGATGAACTTCATTAATGATAATTTATCAACTGATCAGATAGTCGGACTTTTTTGTAATACCATGTTTTCTAAAAATATTTGGAAACTTTTATCTAATGTAACTAATCTGAATTTTTTACAACCACTATCCAATAAAATTACATGGAATCATTATTCTAATGAATATCACTCAAAACTATATGTCTTATGATTTCATATAGACACTTATATGCAATTAAATTATTCTGAAACATCCATAACCCTTATTAGATGATTTGCATATGTTTCTTATAACTTTGTCAGTAAACATTTTCCTAATAATTTAGAAACATTATCTAAAAACATCACATTTATTTTCTATCCAGTGACCTACTTCATGAATATCTTATCTATCCAATGACAAAAAAATTTGTCTGATCATTTGAAGAAAATGTCATTCAATGATCATCACAAATTCTCTCTAACTACTTTGTTTTTATGATCATTCGATAACTTATACACTTTTCTTTTAAATAGTATTATATTTTTATTCAATCAATTTTGTATAGTTAATTGATTATACTTAACTTCAATAATAACTTCACTAAGCATGAGACCCGTTAATATTATTTTGAAATTATGATTATTTAACTCCTTTTAGAGAATTTTAAATGTTCATAAATTTTTTATTGAATCATATGCATAAGGAATTATAATATTTGATAAATAAAGGACTTATCAAATTGTTATGTAAGATAATTTATTTTTTCATTGTTTTTCTGATGAAACCATGAATATAATTTGTCAAAAATTTTCTTTCCAATTATCCATTGAATAATAAAAATATGTTTGTCTAATTGAAATTTCTTCTATAATAAGGGCATTATAAAATTATATTTTATGGATACTCCATCTAATGTCTCTTGTCAACAACATCCAAAGATTAGCTTCATAAAAACCATTATGTAAGTAACTGATTACCCATAAATGGGTAATTAAAATGTCTACGTACCATGCATAATGTTTAGTTTACTTTTAAATAGTGTGACCAAACATTACCAGAGAAATAGATTACCCTAACATGAGTATTGGAAATTTAGTTTTATCCAATGTATTATCGAATTATAAATATTTCCCTAATTAAGTCGGCTTAATCATATATCTTTCAATATCTATTATCACATTCTTCTATATTCGGTAATATTTTTCTCTAAAACTTCTTATGTAAAATCATTAAGGAAACATTCATCCATTCGAACATTAAAACTTATTTAAAAAATTTATTATGGGAACTTCATCAACTTTGTGATGCTATGAATAAATATGCATCACCCAACGTTGAGCACTTTTTTGTAAACACATGGAAGAACTCACAAATTATCATAATTAAACTCAAATTCTTCAAATAAATTTATCGATATGATAATACTAGATCAAATTCCTTAGTTCATCTAATATATATAATTTTTTTAACAAGATAGTGTTCTTAAAACAAACTCTTCAACATCAACTTGTTTATAAATTATCTAACTTATTGACATCAAAAAAATTCTCCGGTTTCATTTATAAACATTAAAAACCAACATCCATTTAAAACAAATACAACTTAAACACATTTTGAAATCTTTAGTGTTTGAATATAGTTTGATTTTTAATTTGGCTTAGTAAAATAAGCTATGTTTTATGTAAATAATTATACATCAATATGGTCTGTACTTATCTATTTGGTAGAATGAATAATATTTAAAAAAACCATCATTAGTATTCATGAATGTAATGGGAATAATAGAAGATAAGATGGTGATATTAAATCCCATTTAATAATACTAAGTGTTAGATTCCTCCCAATGAGATACTTATCAAGACCTTGATCGACCAAAAGGGTTGGGCATGACAAATCTAGCAACCAATGGGTAATATTTTGATGGGAATGAATGTAATGAGGTGACCTTGACCATTAGATGAATTATATTTGGTATTTCCATTAGGTTACCCGTAGATGGGAAACCCTTATGGTTAGGATATCAAAGGAATAAAGTTGATTCAATACATCAATGGACATGGGTAAATGGTTATCAACTCAATTATCCAAATATCATATATGATTTGATAGACATGATTGTCTACTAAATATTATCATGGATTATGTTATAATCGTAGTTGGGATAAGTCATGATGCAATATAGAGATTGTCCTAGTAATTATTTTTTTGATTATTAGAAGGGTTATTCATTTTAATGGGAGCATATTTAATAAAATATTATATTAAATTAATGTAAAACCTGACACTCATCCTATAAAATATTATCATAAACGTAAAAAAATTCAGAATTGTAAAAAATAATTTTGAGATAAATTATTTAAAATATTAGCTTTTTGGAAGCAATCTCAATACTTGTATAAATAAATAAGAATATTTATTAAGAAACAAATTAAATATATTGACGAAATTAACATCCTGAGTAACCATATATTGAAAATATTAAACAGTTGGGTATAAATGGTAATGAGAATCATGTATTGATTCATTTAAGGTTTAAAATGAGTTGTATAAAGTATTACCAAATAATTTTGGTATCCACTGAAATACTCAATGTAATTAAGAGGTTTTAGGACTTGGGGAGACTAAGAGTTTTTATAAATTCTCGATATGACTATTGAATTCAATATGAAATAATCATTAGAAATATTATAACTATATAAATCATTTCAAGATATGTTTATTGTATTTTATAAAAGTGTTATGGATAACAGAACTAGACATGTGATATACATGTTCTAGATTGAGGTAGGAAGTCCCCACCATTTATTTAGGTTCACATGTAGCGATGTATTAAGGATGAGTTGAAAAAAATCTCTTAGTCAGTTAGATCCTTCTGAATTGTGTTAAGAATTCCTTACCATTTTACAGTCCATCCAATGGCCCAAAAGCCTTTATTTTTTTTATTTTGATTACCCACCTTTCAAGGGGTGAGGTGGAAAACTTAGAAGGACTGTAGGCATAAGTATTACATGGTCCGTAGGCCTTAGAGGAATTAATTTTCCCATAGGCTTCATATATTACATACAACCCGGACTAACTACTTGGAACTGCTCCACCTCAGCATCTTTATCATGAAATCAACTCTCCACCTTTGCATGGATATTTGGATAGGAATTCCGGTTTTTCCTAATGGTAGGTTCCATACCCTCTTATTCTTGAAATCCGTTTTGTTTTTGCGGTGGTGAAAGCTCCTTTATCATCCTCCTTGTTGAGATTTTTCATTGTAGGTCGCCTGGTTTGCATCTACACTTAAGGTGGCCCGAAGGCCTTGAGGTGGCCCGAAGGCCTTGAGTTGGTCTGAAGGCCCTACCATTTTACAGTGACTTTATGATATTACATGGTATGTATTGTATAAGGGTGTATGTGTATAATTTTATTCCTTTTACCTAAGTTGTCAAAGTGGTTGGGTTTGTTCTAGATGATATAAAAAATATTCTGAAAGGGAGTTATGGGTGTTCTTGATAAAGAAAGACCCTACCATAGTATTTATTTCATAATTTTATATGGTTATCATTCACATTTAATAATTTATAGAGAGAGATGACTAAGATTTTTTAAGTGTTGATAAGTACATGGTTTGGTTTATGGGCATGTGTGGTAAGATACATCAATTAGGTGGATATTGATTTATGAAATAAAATGTATGAGATGGCCTAGATCGATTGGTTGTAAGGGAAGAAATGGGATAATGCCATGATTATGGGTGACGAGAAGATTATTCTTAGAAGGATTGAATTGATTAAGTGTAGTCTTGTGTACCAGTTATAGTGATATTCTTTGAGTGGTACTCTATGTTGATGTAAATACTAGACATGAGACCTTACCATATATGAGGGTATTGACTTAAAATGTGAGATTTGTTGGATATGTTACACCCTCCTTATATATGATTTATATTAATGAGGCTTATCCATGAGACCATACCTTGGATGATGGTATTGGTTTAACTTATATGGTAGGTTGGCTCTGAAACACCCTCCTTAGTTATAAATAATATGTTTTCTAGTGTGTATTTGCTGGACATGGGACCTTACCTTGTGTTATATTGTGGATTGGATTCTATAATAGGTTAGTCACATTAATAATTCCTCAATTACACTTCATATGGTGTTAGTGAAAGTTCTATTGGTATGATAAAACCATTCATCTAATGTTGAACGTTTTAGCTATGGTTGGGGTTTGTGGAGGCTTAGTTAGCATATGATTATCCAAATTATATTAATTCAATTTTTTTTATTTTCTTCCAATTATTTAATGCACTCACATATATTGATTCACTTATTATAAAGATTATTTGGAGATTTCCAATTAGGTTTTTATACTCACACCCAGTATAGGCACCCTGATGTGCGTGTATACTTTTTTTCTAGGGATGTAGGTAATAAGAAGTTCCCTATGCTAGGTGGATGAGTAGATAGAGATTATTATAAATATTGATGAAAATAGGGCATACTCTATGATATTTATAGTATTACCTTAGTTATTCTATTGGTTTTTTAATGTATTCATCCACCGCCAATGGGTTCACTTTTGACTACTGATGTATGAATGACCTTAGTTTATTTTTTTATTACAAGTGATGTGGTTTATGTAATTGTAATAGAGATATGATTTTATAATATTTTTTTTATTTATCATTATTTTTTCCACTTTTATTTTTGACTACATTATTTGATACTGATGACATGGTATCCTCAATGTTTGTTTTATCCATCACAACTTGTCGGTAACCTATTCTATAATGGGAGACACATATAAGGTTATGTGAAACTTGTAACACCCCAAGCTTCCACAATAAATTTACCTTTGAATAATACAATAGCTTGTGTTGTATGCAACTTCAAGTTCAAAAACACCACAACAAATCAAACTAACCGTTATGAATAGTAATACCCACTTTTTAAAATTTTATAAATTTTATCATTCAAAAAGGACTTCATTTTCTGATTCGGAACATCAAAATTAGGTTATGGTAAAGTTTTGGTATTTTTATGAAAAATTTCCTTTTTTTGATGAATAGTGGAAAAACACTATATTATTGGTTAAAACCAACTTTTTATTTAAATAATTAGTTATTTTATTTTCATTTATTTTAGGTAAAAATCAATACATAATACCTATATAATTTCATCTTAATTCATTGGTTTCATTTTATAATAAGTTTAGGTATATAAAATATTATCGAACTTTTTACCGTCTTTTACCAATCTCCTAGGAGCATTTTCAAATTCACATAAAACTTAATTTTACCGCTTCTATGAGTGGATTGTCAATTATATGAGAGACATATTTGATATTAGTATGAAAATTTTTGTTCAATAAGATGAATTTTTTTGGGTGAATAGTAACTTTTTACTTTTATTTACCACAGTTAAAAGTAAATATGTTAATTAAGGGTATAATGATATTATTATTACCATAACACATGTCCTAATTCTATTTGATAAGTTTAATTTGACCAAAAAAGGCATATTAATAAAATATGATCCTTTAGGTCTACATGGATGAGATTAGAACATTTATTATTATTTTATTTAAAGAAGAGTTAAAAGAGTTAAATTCAATGTTTAATAACTAATCCATTTTTAATATATGGTAATACACAATATAATTTTGACTATATGTATTCATTGTTAAGATAAAAAGTTTTCATACATAATTATATTTTATTTATAATTTTTAGATATTAAATAATTTAATTTATGTATGACACAATTGTGACATAGTAACTATATTAGTAATGAAATATTAAAATAATTGATATTATAAATATCCAAAAAAATGTAAATTGAGACTTTCAATAAATTCCACTAATTTTATAGGTTAATATGACATGTCAGTATTAAAAATTTGTATTTATTCAAAACTAATAAAGATGTTAGGTCTTTAAAAAATCATTTATTAAATAATGTCAAAATTGACATAATTGAGTTTTAAAAACAAATATTATATTATTAATACCTAAAATATTCTTAAAAATCTATGGATCATTCAAAAGACTTAGATATGGTTATATATATTAATAATTAACCACATGGGGATATCTTGGAATGTTATAGTATGTTTATCAACCATATAATTTAAAAATACAAAGATACATGATAAATGACAATCTATTTAACTAAGAGTTAAATCTAAAATATAAGGTTAATATGATGAAATAGACCTGTCTAAAACCAATTGGTTGAGAAGTTTTAGACCCATAACCACCTTATAATTTAAATAATTCATTTGGGATCCATTATAAACCGAAACTTTTTTTATTATAAAATAATATTCTAAGCTTTTCCTATAGTGACCCCCACCTCTCTAATATAAGGGAACATACCCTTATCTTAATTTCACAACTCCAAAGCCTTTTAGCTAGGCCAAACCCTGACCAAATATCCTCCCTTTATCCTAGAGGACTACCTTTAGTCAGAAAGCCATCCTAAGTATCCCTTTTGATCAAATCGAAAGAAAGATCCCAAACAAGAGGTAAATATTTCATCACCTCTTTCGAGTTATTTTATTCTTACACATCCTCTTTCATTGTTTTTTACATTATAAAATAGAAAATCCAGTATATTATATATACTGTGATGTTATTATAAAAATTATATGACCATATTTATTAGTTTATCCATCGTATAAATGACAAAGTCACCATACGTCCGTACGTACGGATTACTATCTCTACATCGTGGTGTAGTTTGTTATTCATACACTTCATCATTTGGATGGGTATAATAATGAGTATAAATGATGTAAATATTAAATATAACATTATAATGATTCTATATATATTATATACCATCAAATTATATACGATTTTAATATCAAAAGAATGATATTGTCGCTCATGCGTACGTACGGATTACCGTCTCCACGAACGCGATGAGATTCATTCCCCATCGTATCCATTCATGAAAAATATTCATTTTATGATTAAAAAATTAATGTTTAAAGACTTAATATCATTATTAATATGAATAAGATACATCATATCCATAACATACATTACTTACATAACCATTCATATAAAAGAAATCGAATAAGTGAACACCCGAAACGATGATACTACTGAAATATCATTAACATTGCAATAATTTAAGATCATATATGATATCATATTAATGTATATAGTTATTTTATAATTTAATAACAATTATATTACCATTATACATGAGTTTAACCTATCCTGAACCAAGGGTAAGTACTAGTTAAGGGTGAATTTCACAATCTCTTTATTATATAAGGTTGTTTTTACGTAAGTATCTATAGGGATATATTTATTATCCATGTCCATGTTTCATAAAATAGTTTTCAAATGGATTCTTTTTAAGGGACTTTTTTACTAAAACATCATTCTAAATGCTTTAAATATTTATTCTTCTAAATCATTCTCATTAATGTAGGTGTTTTCAAAATGGGTTTTAAGGATTTATTTATGTTGACATTAATGTTTTTAAAATGATAATTCATTTCAAAGGTTTAAAAGTGGTATGGGAAAAATTTATTCAAAAATGAATTTAAATGTCTTCTTTTCTAAATTCTGTGACTTTTAAATGTTTTCATTAAGAACAGATATTTATCACAAAGAGTTTTACAAATAATTTTAATCTATGTCAACTTCCTTTTATGGATTTTAAATTTGTATGATGTTGATTTATTATGATAAAAATCTTCCATATTGTATTGAAGGTTTTGTGACATGTTTGACTATGGATGTGTTATTTTATACGATTCATGGTTTATGGATAAATTATTGAAATTTTTTATGCTAGTAATAAAATTAATTTTTATATTATGTTTAAACCTTTTCATATGAGGAATGAATTGGACTTAGTAAGTGATGGGTGGAGCCCGCTATAGCTCCTCGATGCATCGGTAGGTCTCATGAGACAAACGAGTGTCTTGGCACAAGTCCTTGAAAAAATCTTATTTGCAGTGTTGGCACAAGGCCTTGAATATGTTGTTATGATGTATGGAATTATTCATTCCATCATTATAATGTGGCTATTAATATTTCATGTGATTATTTCATTAGAAGAATATTCATGTGAATAAGTAAATGGAATTATTTAATTTTAACTTTTCTATATTATGTTGAAGTTCAATTTTAAAAGAGTTTTGTTTTAGTATTACATTGCCTTAAATATTTATTGATATTTATGAAAGTTTTCAATATATTGTTATCCTTAATGAGAACTTGAGATCACCCCTTTATATGTTTTATTTTTCCCAGGATGTGAAGAAGTATATTATAACTGACCTATAGGGATTTTCTAAGGGATAAGAGTGTGGCCTGTGGACACTATGTTATTGTAGTTTTTTATTTTATAATGTTATGTAAAACTATGAATATATTTAGTATTTACAAGGATACTAATCTAATTGGTCTTTCGAGACTTGATCTTTTGTGATCATGACAATGTTATGTAATAATGCACCAACTCTGAGTAATTAGGGTAGGGGAATTATAGTTGTTATCAGAGGAAATTTAGTATAAACCATGGAAACTAGATTTAGAAAAACTCTGATTAGAGAATATTACCCTAATATAGACTTTGAATACTAGTATAGAAGAACATCCTAAAATTTTGGCATTGTAAATATTTTGTGAGTTTTCCAAGAAATATATACCTATCTAGATACGAGTAGGTAGAGGTGGATTTGGAACCGATGTACCTAGGGGAAAAAACCGAAAACACCTCTTTGATCTAGACTTGAATGAGAACTGGTGCAGGATAACAGGCTTTGCTGCACTCATTGTTATGACACTCTCGAGGGATATGCTTTGGATAATTATCATTTTTTTACAAAACATTATGAAGGATTTATGATTATATACTTTCTCAAAGAAATCATTTTTATGACTATGGATTATAACCATAAACGGTTCAATTTATGTTAACTATTTTACAATTTTGGAATTATTTATTACGATTCATAAACTAATCTAGTGTCTACCATTGATTAGAAATAGAGCCTAGTGAAAGGAATGGAAATCATATCAATGCATGTAGTCCATATATGCATTTCCCCCCTACTCAAGATTATTATAGTGGAGCGGGTGATGAAACTGGTACTAATCATCTTATCACCATACTGGGACAACTCACTCAGGTTATGAATAATAACATTACCTGTATAGAGAAGCTTGTTCCCCAATGAGGAGGATCAATGTTATAAGGATTAATGGGGAAACAACCACCAACATTCAATGGGACTACAAATACATTTGTTGCTAAGCAATGGATAAGTTTCTTAGAGAAAATATTCCACACAATGGGACGTAGAAAAAGGGAAAAACTTTTCATGGTAGTTTATCACCTCACGGGAGATGCAGATCAGTGGTGGTCATTGATTCAAAACAAAAAGAAAGATGATGCAGTATCAAATATGGAATCTAGGGCGTTTAAAGTGATTTTCATAGAAACATATTTTCCTCATGACCATCGAGTGGATATAGAAACACAATTTTTGAGTCTTATACAAAAGGAGGATGTGAATGTCGCAAAATACGAGGCTAAATTTACAAGGTTTTAAAGGCATGCTACAGATTATATACATAACCTAGAAAGTAATATTGATCATTTCTTTGATGGGATAAAAAAATTTCTCCATCAAGTATTAGTCTCACAATCCCTCTCCTCATACGAAGGTATTGTCACATGTCCTACCAAGATAGAAAAAGAATTCTCCATGTCTTACAATTTTAAAGAAAAATAGGAGAATAAGAGATCTACTGAACACTCTAGAAATGGAACTAAGGAAAAGAGGGGAAAAGTTGAATATACATCCCATAGTAAATGTGGGGAGAAACACCATATAACTTTCTTGAAGGGAATGAGAGTCTATTACAAGTGTAGTGAAAAAGGCCAAGAAGCTCATGATTGTAAGGGGAAGAAAGAGGTCGTCAATGTTGAATGATACAGTTGTAGTGAAAAGGGGCATTATGAAAATGAATTTCCTAATCATCAATGGAACATTCCTAAGAAAAGGACAAGGGAGCATGGATGAGCTTATGCGATCACTGCTACTAAGGTTGAAGCATTGAAAGGTGTGGGGTAGGTAATTTAATTGTTTCCTTAAGTTAAGCCAATGATTTATTTGATTTTGGATCATCGAGTTGTTTAATATCGTCCCAGTTTTCTAGGAAAATTAGATATTTTAAATTTTACATAATAGAGGAGTTATCAGTCAATAAACCTAAGGGAAGTATCATAACAACAATGTTTTGTGAATTAGTTCCCATTAGGGCATATAGATATTCTTTATCTGCTGATCTCATCATCATACCCATGATTGAATTTGATTTAATCCATGGTATGGATTGGCTTTCGGACCATGCATGTGAAAATTTTTTGTAAGAAGAAGGAGGTTACAATTTTTTATGATGATAAAGAGTACCTTCTCTTTAGAACTATAATTTCACCATCTAATTCTTATCTAGATCCACCCCCAGTTGCTCAACTAAATTCAATTATTGGGGAGGAAGAGAATGAAATAACTGTTGGTGAGGAATTTAATGTTAAAATAGAGGACATACCTTTTGTGAAATAACATGTTGACGTGTTTCAAAAAGATTTACCTAGACATATTCAAGAATGATAAATTGAGTATTCCATTGATTTAATTTTTAGATCAAGGCCCATATCGAAGACCCCTTATAGAATGGCCATTGTGGAATTAGTGGAACTAAAGAAACAACTAGATGATTTGAGTAATACGAGATATATTCTCCCTAGTGTTTCTCCATGGGTAGCCCTATTCCTTTTTGTTAAAAAGAGAGATGAATCTACGAGGTTGTGAAATGACTACAGGGAGATCAATGCTATAACAATAAAGAATAAGTATCCCCCACCTCGCAATGATGACTTATTCGACCAACTTCATGGAGCTCAATATTTTTCAAAGATTGACCAATGATCTTTATATAATCAGTTGTGTTTGAATAAGGATGAAATCCCAAAAACAACATTTTAAACTAGGTATAGGCATTGCGAGTTTACTGTAATGCCTTTTGGATTGACTAATGCACCCTATGTTTTCATGGATCCAATGAACATAGTTTTCATGGAATATCTTGATTAATTTGTAGTGGTATTTAATTATGATATCCTAGCATAATCTATAAGATATGAAGATCAACAAAATCACTTGTGCACCATTCTGAAACCCTCAAAAGAAATGAATTATATGATATGTCAAGGAAGTGTGAATTTTGGATTCAGGATATTTCATTTCTTGGTCATATTAAGTCTAAGGATGGAATATCTCTTGATTCTTCAAAGACCAAGGAAATCCAACAATGGACAGCATTAACAAGTATAACTGAGGTACACAGTTTTATTGGTTTAGCAGTTTATTATTGGCATTTTTTCAAGAATTTCACCCAATTGGCTAACCCATCAACCAAGCTAACATGTAAATGGGTTAAATTTGTTTGGACAAAAGAGTGTGAAGAATGTTATGATTAAATAAAGAGAATATTAGTAAATTAACTTATCTTGACTCTACCATCGAGGAATGATGGGTTTGTTATTTATAGTAATGCATCAAAGAAAAGACATGGTTGGGTCCTTATGGATAATGATAGGGTTATTTCCTTTTCATCAAGACAGCTAAACCATCATGAGAAAAACATTCCTACTCATAACTTGAGTTCGTAGCTGTAATATTTTCTCTAAAAATATGGAGACATTATCTCTATGGTGAAAAAAATAAGATATATACCCATCACAAGAGTTTGAAGTATACTTTCTCATAAAAACAACTCAACATTAGGCATAAGAGATGTCTTGAACTACTCATGGATTTTGATTTCACTATACACTATCACCCAGGGAAGGAAAATAAGGTGTTAGATGCTTTGAGTAGAATGGATCCTGGAGTTTTGAACAAGATAAGAATTGAAAGGGATCCAATTTTCATGGATCTAGAAAAGATGGATATGGGAATAACCATGGAAGGTCAAATATCAATTATTTTTCAAATGGTTTCCAAACCATCATTACTAAAAAGGTTAAAAAGTTCTTAGACTGATGATGAGGATTTTCAAAAGAAAAATAAAGCTGTGAATGATGGGAGATTGAGTGACTTTATATATGATGATGGAATTTTGAAGGTTAGGAAGAGAGTTTGTGTCCTAGATTTACCAAATCCAAAAAGGGAATTGTTGAATGGATGGACTATTCATGCGCCCGTAAGGGGCTCTCGACCTAGGGTTTCCTCCCTCTCGCCGCGGCCGGCTCCTCCGCTGCGGAAGGCGCGACGATTCCCTCTCATGCTCGGTGGGTTGGTGGTGGCCCTTTGCTGCTCGGCGCTGCGTGGTTGTCTCTCCAGCGGTGAAGATGCTCTCGAGCTTCGGTAGCTGCTGGTCCTGGTCCGCGGGTGTAAGACCGGTCCTGTTGACGGCACACTCTACGGAGCGCTCCTGGACCAGATCTTGGCAGTTTTCTGATGACCGGTGGTGTTTTTACTCGCGTTCGAGGGTCGCGCTCTTGCGTCGGCGGTTTGGGCTTTGTCCCCTCCCAGGTGAGTTCGATGGGGCTTTCGTTGTCTCTGTCGTAGCTGGTCTGTCTGGTGGCGGAGGGATCTTCAGCTCCTTGGATGTTTTTCTTTTCATCGTTTGCGGTTTTGATGTTTGGTTGTTGTTGGTTGCTTTGAGGGATGTAATCTGTATGTTTTTGGTTTCTTTCACCGGATTTTCATGGAAATCCGGTGATTTTTTCTACGATGCGCTGAGGGTTTCTGCCTCGTTGAAATCGGTGATGAGGGTTTCTGCCTCGTTGAAGTCGGTGAAGGGGTGTTGGTGTGCTGGTGAAGGGATGGCAGCGGTGGTTGCCGGTGAAGAGGACGACGGTCGCTGGACGACGACGGGAGTCGGTGAACCTCACCGGTGCTCCGGTCCCCGGTGTGACGACGGCGTTTGGCTTTCCGGCATTGTGATGATGGGAGGCAGATGGATATGACGCCGATGCGATGGGCGTCCGCTTCGAGGCAAGCACGTGAATCGAGTTGAAGGGTGATGATGATGTTTAGTTTTTGAAATTTGAATTCGCGGTCTTCGGGAACCGGATACCCCTTAAACCGGCTTTTTAAAAATCCAAAAAAAGTGATTTGCAGGCCAAAAAGGGAATTGTTGGATGACACTCATAGATCCAAGTTCTCTATACACTCTTGTAGCACCCAGATGTATAGAGATTTGATGGAACATTTTTGGTGGGACAACATGAAGAGGGAGATTTCTAATTTTGTGTCAAGATGTATGGTTTGTCAACAAGTGAATGCTGGAAGGAAAAATCCTAGAGGATTTATGCAACCTCTTCCCATAACTAAGTGGGAATGGTATAATATTATTATGGACTTTATCATAGGGCTACCAAAGACTCCTAGAAGGAAAGATGCAAGATGGGTCATTGTTGATTATTTTACTAAGTCAGCACATTTTCTTGCTATAAAAGAATATTTAGCACTTGAACGTCAGGAAGAATATATATTAATGATGTTTTAAGACTTCATGGAGTACCCTTATCGATTGTTTCTGATTTTGATCCCCATTTTACATCAGGATTCTAGAAAAGTCTCTAGATAGCCCTGGATACTGAACATTGTTTGAGCATTGGCTACCACCCTCAAAATGAAGGACAATCAGAATAGACTATTCAAACTATAGAATAAATGCTGAGATCTTGTTCACATGACTTTTAAGGTCTGTGGGATCAATATTTACCACTCGTAGAATTTTCCTATTACAATAGCTTCCATTCAAGTATTCAGATGGCACCATATGAAGCATTATATGGAAAGTGATGTCACACACCAACTTGTTGGGATGATGTTGGTGAAAGAAAACTCATAGGCACAGAACTTGTTGAGGAAACAATTGAAAATGTGAAGGTTATCCAAACCCACATCAAATAATCCTAAATTAGGCAAAAGAGCTATACCGATAACAGAAGGAAGGATTTGTAATTTCAAGTAAGAGACCATGTTTTCATGAAGGTATCTCCATGGAAGGGTGTTATACATTTCGACAAGAAGGGTAAATTGTGTCCCATGTATATCAGACCTTTCAAAACTCTAGAACTAATTGTATTTGTAGCTTATCATTTAGAAATGCCTCCATGTCTTTCCAAAGTTCACGATGTATTCCACGTATCACTGTTGAGAAAATACATGCATGACCAAACGCAAGTACTCACCTATGAGGAAATTGAACTGAAACATGATCTACCTTATTGTGAGGATCCTGTCTAAATTCTTGATACTAGAGAACAACTATTGAGAAACCAGACAACTAGTCTGGTGAATGTTCTATGAATAAAACAATAAGATGGAAGAGGCATCATGGGAACTTGAGGAAATTATGATGGAGAAAAACTCGAATATTTTTATGCATTAATATTCTAGATATTTCAAGGAAAAAATTATTTTAAGGAGGTTAAAATGTAACATCCCAAGATTCCACAATACGTTTCCCTTTAAATAATACAATAGCTTTTGTTGTATGCAACTTCACGTTCAAACACATCATAATGAATCAAACTAGCCGTTATGAATAGTAATAAACATCATATGAAATTTTATAAATTTTACCTACCAAAATGGACTTCATCTTTGGATTCGGAATATCAAAATTATATTAGGGTGAATTTTTTGTATTTTTATGAAAATATTGAATTTTTGATGAATAGTGGAAAAACACTGCGTTATTGGATAGAAATGAATTTTTATTTAAATAATTAGTTATTTTATTTTAATTTATTTTTATACTTAAAAATATATATATCATACCGATATATATGTTCAACGTAATTCATTGGAGTCATTTTATAATAAGATTAGATATATAAAATTTTATCAATCTGTTTACCGTCTTTTACCCACCTCCTAAGAGCTTTTTCAAATTTGCATAAAACATAATTTTTCTGCTTATGTGAGTGGAATTTCAAAAATATGAGAGACAAGGTTGGTATTAGTAAGAAAAATTTTGTTCAATATGATGAAAATAGTTTTTGGTATATAGTAACTTTTTACTTTTATTTACCACGATTAAAAGGAAATAGGGTAATTAAGGGTAAAAAAGATAATATTATTACCCTAACACTTGTCCTAAGTCTATGGGATAAGTGTAATTCGACCAAAAACAGCCTTAGGAATAAAATATGATCCATTAGGTCCAATTTTATTAGATTATAACATTTATTATTATTTTATTTAAAGAAGAGTTAAAAGAGTTATTTTAATGATTAATAACTAAACCATTTTCAGTATAGGCTTATACATAATATAAATTCGACTATAAATATTAATTAGAAAGATAAGAATATTTCCTAAATAATTATATTTTATTAATAATTTTTAGACATTAAATAATTTAATTTATTTATGACACAATGATGACCCAGTAATTACCTTAATAATGAAATATTAAAATAATTGATATTATAAATGTCTAAAAAAATGTAAATTGGGACTTTGGATGAATTACACTAACTTTAAAGGTTAATATGACGTTTTTAGATTCAATATGTGAATTTATTTCTAAGTAATAAATTTTTTAGGACTTGAAAAAAAATCATTTATTAAAAAATGTCAAAATTTACATAATTGAGTTTTTTAAAAAATATTATATTATTAATTGATATAATATTTTTAAACATCTAAGGTGAGGCAAAATGACTTTATAAGGTTATATATATTTCTAATAAACCACATAGGGTTCTCTTGGAATGTTATAGTAAGTTTATTAACCATATAGTATAAAAATACAAGAAGACATGGTAAATGACTAACTATTTAACTAAGAGTTAAATCTAAAAGATAAGGTTAATATGATGACCTAAACTGTATAAAACCTATTGGATGAGATGTTTTCGACCCATCCACACCATATAAATTATATAATTCATTTTTTAGCCATTATAAACCGAAAATAATTTTATTATAAAATAATATTTCAAGCTTTTCCTAAAGCGACCCTCAACTCTCTTATAAAAGGGTACTTCCCCTTCTCTTAATTTCACACCTCCAATGCCTTTTGGCTTGGCCAAACCCTGAACAAATATCATCCCAACAATACTCCTATCATCTTAGAGTCATTCCTTTAGTCATAAATCCACCCAAGGATCCCTTTTGATCAAATCAAAATGAAGCACCCTAAGAAGCGGTAAATTTTTCATCACCACTTTCAAGTTCTTTTCATCTTCCACTTCCTCTTTATTTTTGTTTCAATTATAAAATAATGAATCCAGTATCTTATATAAACTAAGATGTTATTATCACAATGGTACAACCATATTAATTATTTTATCCATCATATAAATGAAAAATTCACCATACATGTGTATGTACGGATTACCATCCCGGCATCGTGGTGTAGTTTGTTATTCAAAAACATCATCATTTTTATGGGTATAATAATGAGTATAAATGATATAAATAATAAATATAACATGAGAATGATTCTGTATATCTGATATACCATCCAATTATATACTATTTTAATATCATAAAAATGATATTGTCACTCGTGCGTACGTACGGATTACCATCTCCATGAACAGAGTGAGATTCATTCCCCATCATACACATTAAAGACAAATTTTCATTTTATGATTAAAAAAATAATGTTTTAAGAATTAATATCATTCTGAATATGAATAATATACATTTTATCCATAACAAACATTAATTAGGTGAGAAATAATAAAAAAAAATGAATCAGTTAACACCCAAAATGATGATACTATTGAAATGTCATTAAAAAAGAAATATTACAGGATCATATATGATATCATATTAATTTATATGGTTCTTGTTTAATTTAACAAAAATTATTTTACCATTTTATAGGAGGTTAACCTACCCCCAATCAAGGAGAAGTACGAGGTAAAGGTGAATTTCAAAATCGCTTTATTATCTGAGGTCGTTTTTACTTAAGTATCTACTGGGATATATTTATTATCTATGTCTATGTTTCATAAAAGTGTTTTCAAAGGGATTATTTTTAAAGGAATTTTTTACTAAAACATTTTTCTAAATATTTTAAATATTTATTCATCTAAATTATTCTCATTAATATACATGTTTTCAAAATGGGTTTTAAGTATTTATTTATATGGACATGAATGTTTTTAAAATGTTAATTCCTTTAAAATGTTTTACAGTGTTATAAGACACTTCGATTAAAAATCGTCTTTAAATTTCTTCCTTTTTAAATTGTGTGAATTTTAAATTTTTTCAGGAAAAAGAGATATTTATCTCAAAGACTTTTAGAAATAATTTCCATCTATGTCAATATCTTTTGAATTATTTTAATCTTGTTTGAATTTGATTTATTATGATACAAATCATCCATATTGTATTGAAGGTTTTGTGATATGTTTGATTGTGGATGTTTTTTTTATACCATTCATGTTTTATGGATAATGTCTTGACAGTTCATATGCCAGTTTTAATACAAATTATTATGTTATGTTTAAACCTTTTCATATGAGGAATGCATTTGAATTTTTAAGTGACAGGTGGAGCCCGCTATAGCTCCCCAATGAATCGGTAGGTCTCATGAGACAAACTAGTGTCTTGGCATAGGTCCTTGACAGAATCTTATTTGTATTCTCAGCACAAGGCCTTGAATATGTGGTTATGAATTTTGGCATTATACATTCCATCATTTAGAAAGTGTCTATTGATATTTCATGTGATTATTCTACTAGTAGAATATCCATGTGAATATGAAAATGGAATTATTTGACTTTATCTTTTATATATTATGATCAAGTTAAAGTTTAAAATACTTTTTTAGTCTTACATTGCCTTGAATGTTTATGCCTATTTATGAAAGTTTCTGCTACATTGTTATCCTTAGTTAGTATTTGAGCTCACCCCTTTCTGTGTATAATTTTTCCCAGGATGTGAAGAAGTATATTATGACGGACCTGCAAGGATAGTCTTAGAGATATGGGTGTGGCATATAGAGACTATGTTGTTTTAGTTTTTTATTTTATAATGTAATGTAAATCTTATGAATGTATCTATTATTTCCAAGGCTACTAAACTAATCGGTCTTTTGAGACATGATCGTTTGTGATCATGAAAATTTTATGTAACAATGCACTGACTATAGGTAACTAGGGTCGGGGCGTTATAGAACTCTATAATGGGATTGGTGAACCGTGATAGGTATTTAAAATATATAATTAATGCAATTATTATTTTGATTTACTATTTTGGGGTTGTTATATTAATCATATGATGGTCAAGAATTAGGTTTGAAGATTTTCTTGTGTTTAGACCATACATGTTTAGTGAAAACTCACATTTATAATGTATTTGGAATTATTCTATCGGTATTTAGATTACTGTTTCTTAATTTTCTTCAAGTAATATTAATGAATTTTTTGTTTATATATTTATTTATTTTTCCCATGGTGGACAGGTAGTGTGAGTTCATGCATCATTCTAGCATGTATGATTACATTTCTTATTCATCCTTATGTATATTTGTGTAATGGTTTAAATATGAGGTTTTAATTAATTATATACCAAATATAATTTATCTTATTCTTTCCAAAATAAATCATTAGTTTCATATAATTAGTTAAATTCTTGATATTTTCTATGATTATTGCATTGATTTAACTATGATTCTTATATAGGTGTATGTAATGGGGCACAAGACTTATGTAAAGTGTATTTTTGGGTGACCTAGCTTATATTGTAGTAAAACCTTAAAGAATTTCTTGTAGGAATAGTTAGTTATCTTGGGTTTCCTGTTATAGTATGGGTACAATTTATTGTAATTATATTATTCTTCATGCATAAATTACTTCACATTTTATTTTTTTTTTGAAACATTCTAAATTAGTGTTTTGGAATATAAAAAATGTTACATCAATGATGTCCTATGAAGACACTCAAGGTGTAATGTGTATGAATCAATTTCCCAAATGGAAACAGACTGTGTTTCTACAACTCCTCAGGTGTAACTCCTAGTCACTAGTTGTCGTTGTATATGATAGAGGTTAAATAACACTGATGTGGGAGGTGGAATTACCCTATAAAAAATAATTATAAAAAGGGGATTTTATACCAAAAATCCAGTAAATCCCTTGGGGTGATGTTTATTCATTCCAAAATAAGATTGGGTTCCATCCTAGTACCTTTTCATTTATACATACTTTAAATACAAGTGAATATAAATATATATAAATATATATATGCATACAAACTCAATCTGGATCGAGAAAATCAATAACATACATAACATGAGAAAAAAATGAACAAAAGTTTACAATATTCATAAACACCAATCCAAAAAAGGGATTGGCAAGGAAAAGTCTCCAAATATGTGATGTTATCAAGGTAAAAAAACCATAAAAGGTCATATAATCCATCGTGGTATGCTTCCAAGGGTAAACACCCAAAATAGAAGTTAAGGATGACTCTTGAGCATCAACTGTATACACCATCTAAAAGGTTCCCAAAATTTAGAGTTCATTCCCTAGGGTTTATAAGTCACCATATCTCATGATTTATAAAATATTCCCCTATATGGATAACATATAACATGGTCTTCATGTGTCCCATATGGGCACATTAAATTATTGAGTAAAAAAATTAACAGTGGTTCACCACCTCACCCCTACTTAACCGTTATAAACATAAGAAAATTCAAGAAACAATATATAGCTAAAGCAGAAGAAAAATGAAGAAAAATTGGTTATCAAATAATATAAAATGGTCTTTACTACAAGAAATGATAACTCCCTATTCTGATAGGATCTTTATGTTCTTTCATGTAATGTATGATATATTTTGATCAATGTTAGACTAGATGTAGAGAAATATTTAACTCCACCCCATATTTTTATAACATAAACAAAGCCAGGTTATAAATTCCTCCCAGGGAAAGGGGAATGTGTATACAATGTTAGGGCCTCATACCATCCATTATAATATGAGAAGGGGTATAAAAATATAAGGAACTAAAAGACAAACCCATCACCATTCTCTAAACAAATGGGACCATTTTAACAAATACATATAAGTGGTACACACACCCTTTTTATTAGATATGTGATCCATATATTAGCTTTTGTGAATATCTATAAACACAGAAATAGATAGAATAGAGGCATACATGTTGTTAAATTGGGAAAATGAAATTAAAACAAGATTGGAATCATATTTTATAAACTAAAGGCAATAACACAACTTTATAAGGTATGCAAAAGTGTAAAGAATCTAAAATTGAATGAAAACATGAAATTCACCCCAATGTATTTTTATAATAATAATAGATAATAGGAAAGTTTAATCAACCTTTTAAACTATCAAATTATAATTTAAATGATTCATTATAATCAAAATGATAATTTTTTAGAATTCAACATTACCTTATTCTGATTCTAAACCACCCTTATGAAGTATGAGAGGGAAGAGAGGTACTCCTACCATAAATGGGTGTTTTAGATTCCATTGGTTCCAAGAGGGAGAAATATTTCAACCCATATACGTAGAAACCCCCTTAAAGGGATTTAGAGCTGTCTCATAACCATTTAAATTAGAGAAAAGTAAATATGAGGTCTAAAAACCTAGATTTAAGTTATATTTTATTACGTTAAGCCACTATATTAAGTATCCCAAAGGAAAATTAAGAGATTCAATGGATTAAAAAACATTAAATTTTAGGAAAAGAGAGACACACCCACTGTTAGAGAAATAAGATTATAAGAGAGGTGATTAGGGAGAAGATGGGCCAATCTAGATGAATGATAGCTTCTATAAAAACTTGTATCCTCTCAAATAAAATCATTGTGATAGGTTCTTAGGATGGACTAAAGAAAAATATTGAGAGCCCAAAAAATGATTATAGACTTAGAAAATGGGTTAAATATTCATCCCCTATTAATTTAAATTATATTATGGGTAAACAGACCAAACCCCCCTTATTTGAGGTAATTTTACCTAGAAAACTATTAGGTACCCACTAGAATGTACCTGGTATTCAATTTTTCAGAACAGATCCACCTTGGCCTCATGGATCCCATCGGGTACCCACTAGGAGACCACTAGGTAGCCAGTGGTCCTTAAACCCATGGGTTCCCCCTTTCCCTTACTAATAAAAAAAATATTCTCCATCCCTCTACCATTTCCCTCTTATCTTATAATACACCCAAATATTCTTTTAATATATTAATTAAGAAGGATTACCTTATAAAAGAGTCTATATAACAACCCTGCTCTTTATTTCACACTTAAACATAATTTATTACATTTAATCTTCACTTTATACAACGTATAATATTGAAAGTACTAGTGTATTTGGGGACTTGGAACATTACATAACAACATAAAACATTAAATGCATATCTTTATTGATAACTACCTTTACATGACCAAACACATTCCTTTGTACTTAGCATTACATGGGATAACCTGACGACATGCAGAAGAAAAGGGTGAGTTGTAAAGCCCAGTAAGGGAGTAAACAAGGAATAACATGAAAAATACAACACATATTAGGTAATAGGCATATTAGTGGAGCAGAAGAGAAACATGAATAAAAAGGCATGGTAGCATTATTATCATAACATGGAAATGCAACATCAACATTTAACATGACAATAGCATGAGTTAAGGATCATTGCACATAGATCATGAATAAACCCATGTTTTACTTGATTTATAATTATTAAACCCTCATTACACTTGACATATCATGATACAAAACTTTACCCAATGCAATGGATCACTATCCAGGCACACCCTTCTTAATCATTTCATTTCATGCATAAGTGTGCCACATGTATCATATAACATGGATTCATTAATCATCATAATTTATTCCCCCATAAAAGAATTTTTAATTCATACATGAAACTATATAATCAATAAATAAATTTTCATAAATGTGAATACCGTTGATAGAGAAATGGGCTTGGTACTCACTATACAATGACTTTTTTCTTGGAAAATCGCAGTGAAATTTTGGTAGCACAATGACGTTATTTAAAAATTCATAAATAATGGTTTATGAGAGAGAAAGGGGTTTATAATATGATTTACAAGAAATGGAATGTATAGGGGTCATATAGATACATGTCCCAACATATGTAACTAAATTTAGATTCATAATACAAAAGAATTATTTGGATGTAAATGAGGAGAGAGAAATCCCTTACAGAAGTTCGGCATGATAACAGGTGTACATTAGATGCATTAATGAGAGAGGAAATGGGACTCTCATAATTAAAAAATAAGTATGTAAATATATAGAAGGTTCTAAATCATACCCCATCATTTTTAATTGAAAAAGAAAATGGTATAGAAACATAGAGAAACTCAGAACAAGATGAGAGAGGAAGAAATCCCTTACTTGGACGTCTGATCCCAAAGGCATGGGAAAGGCTTGAGAGAGGATTCTTGGGTGCATTGGGCGGCTTTAGAGGATTATAGAGAGATTATAGAAGAGGTTGGGTGATCTACAATGGTTTTGAGTGAAGAGGAGGTTGGATCTTGGCTGGGTTTATATAGAAAATGAGAGGGAACTCTTTATTATTTAGGTTTTGGCCACTAGACATTAAACTAATAAAAAAACAAAACAAACCATGGGTTTTTTTAGAATGGGGAGTGGAAAAAATTATTTTATAAGGGAAATAACAGATCTTATTAAAATATTAGGCTTGCTTATGTGGAAGTGAGTCACACTCTCAAGGAAATCATTTTAAAATGTCAAAATTTTTTATAAGTCTTTGAGGGTACACTCAAGCATTGTAAAATAAAAAAAAAACATAAAATCGCATTATTTTAAAGGAAAACCATATATTCTCTTAAAATGATATTTTTCGTATTTTATTACATCACTATTGGTTCATTATGATGTCATAAAAACATTTTATATTTAAACGGTATTTTATTTTAACCCAAAAATTTGTCTGTATAAAAAAATTAAGAAAAATTAATCATTGGATAATTTACACATCCTGATTCAAAAAACAATAATAAATTTACCTATATAATTTTCCATATATGTGAATATTTTACTTGAAAAATAAAAACCATCATTTATAGAAAATTAAAGGGTTTTATCAAAAATGGAATTCAAGATTTTATTAAAATTACAATTGAATTAATAAATATTATACAATCATTTATATTTAAGAAACGTAAAATAGTAATAATATTTTTTAATATATTATTTAATTCAGAAAACAATTAATTCATCAAAATTGATTTCATAATCCAATATTAACTAAAAATACTATTTCTTCTTTAAAAACAATTTACAAAGTAACAATAATAAAAGGAAAGTATATTATCTATAGAAAAATAATGCACATAATCATAGTACCAGGGTCTTGTTACATAATCCCTTATAACACCCTCAAAAGACCAAAGGGTATGGTTTGCAATGGCGACAGACTTTCGGGGAGGCTCAGATAATATCGCACGGGTTGTAATATCTATTAAATTCCACTTCTCCTGTAGGTGATTCTATTCAAGCTTAACATGTTGATGCTCAGCTTGGGCTTGGTCAAAAGAGAATCCGAGTGATGCCACCTCATTTCTAAGCTCTGAAAAATGGGATTTCTATAGAGAAATCCAACTATATGAGGCCATCACATCCTCTTTCTGAGTAAATAAGATTAGTTGAAGCCCTATATTTAAATTAATCATGTGGTTACTATTCAATGACTATATTAGAAATGGTGAAAATTCTTAACAGTATCTTTAAATAACAAAACATAAAACCAAGGAAGTTCATATTTTTTATATAACTATTTTAAATAATAATACATTAAAATATATTAAGAGTACTTTTCATTAATAATTGATTGGGCCATTACAATCTTCCACCCATAAGATATTTCTCCCTTGAAATTTCCTTAATTCTACACTAAAACTGATGAGGTTAACTCTGCATCATCACTTTCTCTAATTCTCATATTGTTTCTTCGGACTTGTGGATTCACCACAACACCTTGACGATCAATATTGTATTATTTCTTAGAACTTTTTTCCTATGACCTAAGATCTTCAATGACTTTTCTTTATAGGAGTGGTCATTCTATAATGGTACCACCTCTGGATTGAGTACAAGTGATGGGTTAGGTATGTAATTCCTCGAGAGTGATAAATGGAATACATCATGTACTTGAGATATGTTCTGTGGTAGTTCTGGTCGATAGGAAACTCCTCTAATGCGATAAAAGATATCAAAAGGGCCAATGCACCATAGACTAAGATTTCCCTTCTTCCCAAATATCATAACTCTCGTCCACAGTGATATGAAGAGGTATACCATGCCTCTAACATCAATCTCTAGGTCTCATTGACAATTATTAGCATGGCTCTTTTGTCGAATCTTAGCAGCATTAATGTGCTTCTAGATGGACTTAACCTTCTCCAACATTTATTCGATCATTTCTCGACCTATGAGTTTTTTTCTCCCAAACTTCATCCCAACATGTTTGTGTTCTGCACCTCTTCTGATAAATGGCTTCATAAGGATCCATTTGTATGCTTGAGTGTAATCTGTTATTGTAAGAGAACCAATCCATAATATTATGTTGATACCATCCTCCATTAAATTCCATTGAGCATGCACTCAACATGTCCTCAAGTATTTGGATAGTCCACTTAGATTGGACAATAACATGAGGAAGATAAGCCGTACTGAATTTGAGCTCAGTATTCAGAGCATTTTGAAGACTCTTTCAGGACCTAGTGGTGAATCTTGGATGTCAATCAGATAGAATAAGTAATGGTTCTCCATGCATCCTTAACAAATCTTTGATATATATTTGTGCCAGCTGATCTAATGAGAAATCCTCTCTAATTAAATTGAAGTGTGCAGTCCTCGTAAGATGATGCACAACAACCCATATTGCATTGTTTCCTTTATATATCCTCGGATGTCTGGTGACAAAGTCCATACTTATGTTCTCCTATTTCTTGTTGGTATGGATAATGGTGGAGTCATCCTCTTAGACTTATATCTCTCAGCCTTCACTTGTAGACATACCAGACACTTTTATGTACTCATTGAGATATCCTTCTTCATGTTATCCCACCAATAATTATCTCGATGATCCCAATACATCTTTGTATTTATTGGTTGAATGGAGACATTAAAACTATGGGAATCATCCAAAAAAAATTCTTTTACTCCAGATTTGATGAAACACATAGTATTGACCCAAATCTCACTGTTCCTTCTTAATTGACAATGAACTCTGAGGATTTCCCTTTTCTGACAGTTTTCACCTTCTTCTGAATTCCCATGTCATCATTTTGAGCATCCTTCAACCTTTCCAAAAGGTAAGGTTGAGAAATCATTTGTTAAAGGATTGATGATGTTCCATTCGTTATGATTCCCATGTCCATCTTCATCAAATCTAAGAAGATTGTATCCTTTTTAATTCTCATCAATGATATAATATCTATGTCATTTCTACTTATAGCATATGCTACCTTTTTCGCATTCCCAGGGTGGTAATGGATTGAGCATTCATAGTCTTTGATGAGCTCTATCCATCTTCATTACAACATGTTCAACTCTTTATGTGTGAATATATACTTGAGGATTATGTGATCTAGGTAAATTTAACAATTCTTCCCAAATAAGTAATGCTTCCAAATTTTCAAAGTGAAGATTACTACATCCCCCTCCATACCATGTGTTGGATATTTTTTCTCATGAACATTCAATTTCTGTGAATTATAGGCAATTACATTTTCTTTTTTTATCAACACACAAGCCATACCCTTCTTCAAATCATCACTTAATACCACAAAAAGGTCTCCACTTATGGGTAATTTTACCATGTGCAGAGTGATAAGCCTACTTTTAAACTCATTGAAGCTCTCTTTTCATTCATCACTCCATGAAAACATTACTCCCTTTCGAGTTAGCTTCGTAAGAGGGTTTGACAATTGGGAGAAATTTTTCACAAATCAGCGATAATATCCAGCTAACCCAGTAAGATATGGATATCTGTTACTGATGTTGGCCTCGGCCATACCTCAATTGCAGCTGACTTGGAGGGATCCATAGATATCCCATTTCTTGTGATGATATAACCCATCAATCAGACCTCCTTCAACCAGAAATCACACTTGCTATACTTTTCATAGAGCTTCTCCTCTCACAAGGTCTCTGGTACAGTGCTTAGATGCTCCTCATGCACCACCTTGGTTTAGGAGTATATTAGAATATCATCTATAAAGACTAATTTTCTTTGAGGTAATCCCTAAAGACTATATTCATCAATTACATGAAGATTTATAGAGCATTAGTGAGTCTGAAAGGCATTAATATAAATTCATTGTGCTCATACCTTGTATGAAACTCAGTCTTAGGGATATCCTCTTTCTTCACCCTAACTGAAAATATAAATTGGAGAAGAATTTTTCTCTATGTAGATGATAAAAAAAGTCCTAAATTTATGGTAAAGGATACTTGTTCTTAATCAAAATTTTTTGAGCTCACGATAATCAATGCAAAGGTGCATTGAACTATCCTTCTTATTGATGAGGAGGACTAGTGTACCCCCTAGTGAAGCACATGGGCGTATAAACCCTTTATCTTGATTCTCATATAGTTTTTTCTTCAGATCCACAAGCTCCACAATAGCCATTTTATTCAGATCCTTGTATAATGGAAGTTCCCCATGTATAAGATTAATTGACAATTCAACATCTCTTCTAGGAGGAAGACCATACAATTTATAGGGAACTAATTCAGTGAATTCCTTCACAATAAACATTTCTTCAAGGATGGGTTCTCTTGTAGAATCAATCATATGAGAAAGATACACATGATCATACTTTAGTAATATCCATTCATGAAATGATAGGGCTAAAGAAGATTCATCCTCCTCCTTGCACATGTACAAAATCGGGGGTCGATTCACCATATGGAAAGTTATTTCCCTCTCACAGAAATTTATGTTGCCTCTATTTTAGGAAATTTAATCCATGCCATTAATTCTATTGAATTCCACCAGAGGAAGCATGATGATGTTTTTTAGGAAGTTCAACAAAAAAATTTTGATAGGGAGGAGTTATATTCATGGGTGGTAATGATTTCCCCAATTTCCATTCTCATCGACGTATTTACTTCCCTGGTTTATGGTGGGGTTGGGATTTTTCTACTAAACATTCAGGATATAAAAAATGTGTTGAACTGGAATAAAAAAGTATGCATGATATTCATGAATGAATATCTAGCATACCTAGCACAACATCATAGTTAGGGTTCACCTCCATGGTAGTGATGGAAAAAGATTTCCTTTTTTTCCTTGGAGGTTGTTGGTTGCCTGGAAAAACCCATGTCTTAGCACATCGATTTGCAAAGTGACCTATATCTTTGAAGTTAAATAAATAAATAATACATTGATGGTTGAAATGAGCATTCCTATCCTCTGTTTCAGCCATGGGTGTAACACCCCGAGCTTCCATGATACGCTTCTCATTTAATAATGCAATAGTTTGCATGGTACGCAAGTTCGAGTTCTCACACACCGCGACTAATCAAAGTAGCCGTTATGAATAGTAATAACCACTTTTTAAAATTATAGAAATTTTATATTTCGAAATGGACTTCATTTTTGTATTCGTAATATCAAAATTATCCTAAGTTGAATTTTTTGTAATTTTCTGAGAACTTCCAATTTTTTATGAATAGTGATAAATACTTAAAACAACTTTTTTAATCAAAATAATTTATTATGATAAATTATACTATTTAGTGGTTTTAAAGTATAATTAGAATATATTTTTACCATTTTATCCAATGGTGTTCATTATAATTAATTTAACATTGAAATTGGACATAAACAATTGCCAATCTTTTGATATAAATTGTTTCTTAAAAAAAGGCTATTTGTTGTGACAGCGGGAATTGATTATAAAATTAATTAATTCAACTTATATGTTTGGAATTTTGTAAAATATACATCATTTTTGAATTCGGAATATCAATTATAGCTTAGGGTGAAATTTTGGCATTGTTCTGAAAAACATCAATTTTTGATGAATAGTGAAACCACTAAGTGAAAGTTAAATAACTGATTTTTTGATTAAATGAAATATTACCACTTCTGTGATTTGATTTTCAAAAATCCAACATACATTGTTGTCATTGAGAAGTAAAATGTGGTTCAATGAGATTAAAATAATTTTTTGGTGAATAGTAACTTTTATGTTCTTAATCGCGATTAGAGGTAATTAGTGTAGTTTAAGGTAAAAATAATGTTTTAATAATATGAGATGAGCTTGACACTTGTCCTACTCCTATTGGATGAGTCATGGAAGACCAAGACAACCAATGGGTCAACTTGGGGACCCCATGGAGCCACTTTAGTTAGAATATGACATAAATACCTTTTATTTAATGTTAAAGTAAAAAATGACACAAACATAAAATGTTTTACTAAAACAATTTGTACATGGGGTTATAGAAGTCATATTTTTGACTATAAATATTAATTGGAAAGCTAAAAATATTTCCTACATCATTGTATTTTTTTTATAATTTTTAGACATTAAATAAATTAAATTATTTATGACATCATGATGATGGAGCGATGACCTCATTATTTAACGATTTAAATAAAATGAAAAGATAATTTAAAATCCAAGGCATACACTTGTCAAAAGCCTATTGGATGAAGTGATTTCTAACCCTTATCACCTTAGCCTCGAAATATACATGTTTGGGACCTTTAGAATCCGAAAAGCATTGTATAATAGAATAACATTTCATTACTTTCCAAAAGTGCCCCTCCTCTCCACTTATAAAAGGCCCCCACCACTCCCACCTTATTCACACCATCAAGCCATTTGGCTCGGCCAAACTCTGCCCCAATACTCTCCCAACTTCCCCCTATTACTCCTTGAAGCCTCACTTTGGGCAGAACTCTTCCCAAGGAATCCTTTGGCTCAAATCAAAAAGAGTTACCCGATTTTGAGGTAATGTCTTCTATAATGTTGTTTTGTTTTATTTTTCTTCTCCAACCACCTAAACTCTTTTTATTCTTTTCTTTTGTAACAACACCAGTATCCTCAATATACTAGGATGTTGTTATAAGAAGGATTCGAGCTACACTTACACACACATACATCTAATGGTTAAAGAACATACGGTTTCTGTGGATGGCGAATTTCTGCCTCACGAAACGATGATTGTTCAACACTCATATAACACCTTCAAAGGTGGCCATTAAGATGTCACTATATTTATATATGATATATAATATGTTTATGTTTTACTTATACTTCTGTATTTCGCATTTATGGCATACTTTATGATTTCCGTTATGGGTAAAACGCGATAATTTCATTTTAGGAAGTGCGGACTACCGCCCCCTCAAAGTGATTTGAATCGTTAATGCCATATGTGGGATGTATAAAGGATGGAGTAAATGGTATTATACACTATATTATACTAGAATTATATTATACATTTATATCATTATGATTTCATTACATTAAATACGAAATATAAATGAAAGTAGCGTTCATGCGTACGTACGGCTTACCGTCTCCATGACCGGTGCATTTCATTTCTTACCTCTAAATGTTACGTAATATTATAAATGAATGTATATACTGGATATATATGATATATATGACATCTAAATCATGAATATAATTCTGGAGATAATGGATATTCTACCACATAAACAACTTGTAATTATAAGAAGTTTATTGTTGACTCAAGTACCAAAGATCGACAAAACGACCGTTATTAACTTAAATAATTAAATAATGTTCATATCATTGTAATAAGTGATATAAAAAGGATAATGAAATTGAAAATGGTTCTTAATAAGGTATATATTAACTCTAGTTTATTATTCAGGAGGTTAAAGAACGGTTGAGTCAAGTCAGACACGAGGTAAGGGAATTTCTTAACCCAACTTCCATTCTTTGGGTTAATCTCCTACTTTCAAATTATGTCATGATATTATTATGTCCTATCTTGTATTTTTACATTATTTATGTGTATGTATAGTGAATACACATTATAGATGTACTTTATTTAAAAAAATGATCTTTTTATGGACTTCGTCTCAATCCCCTTTCATTGAGGCATATTTGGTTTTATACACAACTTTCTTTTATACGGTGTATAAACCCCTTTGACTTTTACGTTTATTTAAAAGGAATCTTTTTTTATACGAAGCGTTTTGCTAAACGACAAAAGGGAATGTTTTTCTTTCCGTACTTATGCGGCGACAATGACTTCTCCGCCGCCGTGACCATTATTTGAGTTTCGGCTACCTCTATAAGCCATCATTTTTTTAATGAAAAATAAATACAAAGTTTTAACTTTCTTTTATTTTGGTATTGAAAATGGTTTTGAAAGCATTTTTATTATATCAGTGTGTTTTATTGATATCATGTGATTGAAATGTGGAAATGTTATGTTTCCTTTATGCATGTTTTATGTGATACGATTATGTTATGGTTTATGATATGTTTAAACCTATTCATATGAGGAATGTATTGGACTTAATAAGTGACGGGTGAAGCCCGCTATAGCTCCTCGATGCATCGGTAGGTCTCATGAGACAACTAGACGTGGAATTGGCCGAGGCCCTTTCCCAATTTGATTTATGGTTTTGGCCGAGACCTTAATCATTTTAGACGTCTTGGCCGAGGCCTTGACAAAATGTTTCAGAATGTCTGGCATTTACATTCCCTCATTATGAAAGTGGTTATTGATATTGCATGTGATTATTCGACCAGTAGAATATCCATGTGAATAAGTAAATGGCATTATCTCATTTTACTTTTCCCATATTATATTTAAGTTCATGTTTAAAAGGCATTTGTTTTAGTTATACATTTCCTTAAAAGTTAATGTTTATTTATGAAAGCTTCCGCAATATTGTTATCCTTACTGAGCATTTGAGCTCACCCCTTTCAATGTTTTAATATTTTCAGGATGTGAAGAACTATTTTATGAATGACCTGCAGGGATTGTCAGAAGAGGATATGAGTGTGGACTGTGGAGACTTTTTTATTGTAGTTTTTCACTTTATGATGTAATGTAACGTTTATGAATGTATCTAGTGTTTCCAAGGCTACTAAACTAATCGGTCTTTCGAGACTTGATCTTTTGTGATCATGCCAATGTTACGAAGTAATGCACCGACTCTGGGTAGCTGGGGTCGGGGCGTTACAATGGGTTTTTCTTGTTTGCAGTTAATATCCCGGTTCACTTCTCTTCCCCACCTAAAGCATTTCCTCATCCCCTTCAAGCAATTTTCGAGGTGCTTCTTTCCATACCTTTGGCAAGTGGGGTGCTAGATTTTCATAACACCATTGGATTTTTCAATAAGATGTATAGAATTAAAGTCAAAATTAAACTTATTATTCCCATGATACTACTATGATTTTCCAATCTCCATTTCGACTTTGAGGGAACATCAGTCAATTTCCTCATAGCTCTCAAAGTCACAGATCACTATGGGTTTCTGCAGGCTACGTTTTATCCCACCAAAGAAGTGGTCAACCTTGCATTAATGGGTAATGACAAAGACATAGGCATATCATGTAATCCTTGTGAATTTTTCCTCAAATGATCTGATGGATTCATCATCTTTTTTGGTTCAGGTAAAGGATGTCCCTTTCTATCTTAAGTTGGAGGGTCTGAGAAAAATATTTATCGAAAAACATTTTCCAGAAATCCTTCCAATCCAATGCCCCTATCTCCTCATCAGGTTTCTTATTTTTGAGGAATGTCCACTATTGATCAGCTTCACCCTCCATATGATAAGCTTCTAGAATAACCTTATCTTAATCGAAAAATTGAAAGATAGAGAATATATTTTCAATAGATTCGATCTATTGTTTGGAAGTTGAGGTATCATATGATCCGTTAAAAGTATGGGGACTTTTTCTCATGATTCTATCTATTGTGACTTGTTATTTCTTAGTGGGGGGGGGGTTGAATGTTCCTCTTGATCTGTGTTTCTATTAAAAATTAAAGTTAACTAAGAGAGTATAGAGACAAATATCCTGATTCCCACTCCCATCAGATTGAGTATTTCTTTATAACAGTCATCACATTGATCTTCATATCGGTTGTTAGCTCGATTCCTCTTATATCTGGCCATTGGATGGAATACAAGTAAAGCTATGGGTAACACATAAAGAGTAATACAATGAGAAAAACAGATGAATTATAAATTACTTTTATTTTCGTAACTTATGAATTTATAGGCTTCAATCTATGTTATCAAATGATAAAAACAGATGGAATATATTCTTAGGGGAATTTTTTTATTCTCTTAATAATGGTTCGTATCGAGCTTATGAATTTACCAAAGCATATCCCCCAAGATTTTCGTAACCAATAGTGTAGAAAGGCCTATTTTTGTGCACCGGTACCCATTCGATTCTAGATCAAAGTGAAATTTTCGTGTTTTATCCCTAGATACATCTGTTAAAAATCCGCCTCTACTTACTCGTATTCCGACATTTATGTATTTTCATGAGAAACCACTTAATAAATACTCACCAAAATTCAAGGCTATTTTTATTATACATACTTTTATCACTAAGGCTTCCACCAGGGTTTTGTAATCCTAATCCCAAAAATAACTAATCATCTCCTTTGATGCCAACTACAGCAACCCTGATCTTTATTTCACACATAGAAATAATTTATTACATAAAATATTCACTTGATAGAACATTGAATATTGACAGGTATAGTGTCTTTGGGGCATAGAAACATTACACAACAACTTAAAAAATGAAATACACATATTTAATGAAAACTACTTTTACATGACCACACACATTCCATCGTACTTAGCATTGAATGGGATAACCTGAGGACATGCATAAGAAAAGGGTGACCTATAAAGACTGGTAAGGGAGTAAATAAGGAATAACCTAAAAATTATATTATATTTTAGGAAATAGGCATATCAATGAGTATAAGAGAAACATGAACATAAAGTGATGATATAACATGAATATCATAACATGGAAATTTGGCATCAACAGTTAACATGATATTAGCATGATCCAAAGATCATTGCGCATGAAGCATGAGTAAACCCTCATTGCAATTGAATTATCATGTGTAAACCCTCATTACACTTGGTGTATCATGATACTAATCTTTACCCAATGCATTGGAGTACTATCAGGGAACACCCTTCTTAATCATTTCATTTCATGCATAAGTGTGACACATGTATCATATAAGAGGGATTCATTAAACATAATAATTTATTCCATGATAAAGGAATATGGAATTAATACATGAAAATATATAATCAATAAGTAAATGTGCCTAAATGTTAATACCCTTGTTTGGGAAATGGGCTTGGTATTCACTACATAATGACTTTGGCTTGGAATATCGCTGTGCAATTTTTGCAGCATAACTGCGTGAGATAAGAATTCATAAAAAATGGTTGATGAGAGATAAAGGGGCATCTCATAGTATTTATATGAAATGGACAGTCCAAGGGTCATAAAGATACATGTCCCAACATATGTAATGGATGTTAGATTCATAATACAGAATAATTATTTTGAATTTTAATGTGGTCAGAGAAATCCCTTACAGAATTTCAGCTTGGTAACATGTGTACATGGGAGGCATTAATGACATAAAAAAGGGGTATCTCATCATTCATGCATATGGAGGTCAATATATTGGAGGTTCGAAATCATACCCCATTATTTGTAATTTAAAATACAAGGGTATAGAAACATAATGAAACTTGGACAAAAATGATAGAGGATGAAATCCTTTACTTGGAAGTGTGATCCCAAAGGCTTGGGGGAGGCTTGAGAAAGTATTATTGAAAGATTTAGGCTCTTTTGGAGGGTTCTAGATAGGATAGGGTTGTGTTTCTTCCTGATCCAACGGTTTTGAGTGAATAAAAAGTGGGAGCTTGGGTGTGTTTATATCGGAAATGAGAGGGAATTGTTTATTATTTAGTTTTTGGACACCACACGCTCATCTAATCAAAACAAAAAAACCAAATCATGGTTTTTCCACTTGATTTTTCAAAATAGGAGTGGAAAAAATTATTTTATAAGTCAAATGGAATAAATTCTAAAAATATTATGCTTGATTATGTAGTGGTGAGTCAAACACTCAAGGAAATCATTTTAAAAAATTTATATGTTTTATAAATCTTGGAGGGTCCACTAATGCACTGTAAAATAAATAAAATAATATTTAATTCACAATATTTTAAAGATAAAATAGATATTTTCCTAACATACCTATTATAGTATTTTATTACCTCACTATTGGGTTATTATGATGTCATAAAACAGTTTATATATTTAAACAATATTTAATTTTATCCCAAAAATTCAACTGTCTTAGAAAATTATGAAAAATTAACCATAAGATAATTTTGAAATATTGATTCCAAAAATAAATCATTTTATCTAAATAATTTTATAAATATGTAAATTTTTACTTTTAAAATAAAAACAGACATTTATCCAAAATTCATGGGGTTTGACAAAAACACCTTTCAAGCCTTAATAAAAATTACAATTGTATTCATAAAAATTATATGATCATTTATATATAATAAATAGTAATTTATTAATAATAGTTTATTAAAATATTATTTAATTCCAAAATCCATTAATTTATCAAAATAGGTTTCTTAAATGAATATTTACTAAAAATGCTATCTGTGCTTTAGAAATAATTTACAAAGTCACAATAATAAAATGAATGTATATTCTATATAAAAAATAATGAACAAAATCATAGTAATAGGGTCTTGTTATATAACCCCTTATAACAACTGCATAATACAAAAGGCTAAGGTGTGTGATGGTGACATACTCTCGAGCTGGCTCTGATAACAATGCTCAGGTGGTAATCTCTATTAACATCTACTTCTCCTATATGAAATTCCATTCAAGATTAACATGTTGAAGCTCAACTTAGTCTTGGTAAAGATTGAATCCTAGAGAGGCCATCTCCTTTTTGAGATCCGATAACTGGGCTCCGTATGGAGCAATTCTACTGGATGATGCCATCAGTTCTATTGTTTGAGTAAATTGGATTTGTTAAAGCCCTATATTTATACTAATCATGTGGCCACTATTCAACGACTATATTATCAATGGTGATAATTCTTAACAGTATTTTAAAATCCAAAATCACAAAAACAAGGAAGTTTATATGTTTTATAAATACATTTTAAATAATAAGATATTTTAATAGATCAAGAAGAATTTTCATTTATAAAAGTTTGGGTCGTTACAATGTAGGTCTATTATAACCTCCCCACCATCTATATTTCAATCACTGAGAATATTCAAAAATATTCCATAGAGAATGGATCCAACCACTATCTTTTAATCCAAAATTTTTGCTACTAAGTCTCCTTTTGGAGCTTCTCATATTTCCACGTGACCATAAAATATGAGATCAGTTTACCTTAAAGCAGTTTTTAACTCTGATAAAATATTTATATATGTTGTTCTCTATAAAATGTATCACACTGTAACATTACATAATCATCTAAAATTACTTGTGATAGATCAAAACACATACTTTATTGGTTAATAAACATGTAAATATTTGTGAATAACATTGAACTTTAGAGGCAATTCCTTTGATGAGAAATTTTCTACTGTGTAAATAATTTAAAAAGTCCTAATGTATCTCAAGCTAAACCTACCCTTCTTTCTATTTAACAGTAAACACAAATTTATTATAAATTACTAATTAAATTTTCTCTAACTCTAAATTTCTATGGTAATATTTTATGATCAATATAATGATTTTTCTCATTTGGAGATATATGATGATATTTAGAGATAAGTTTCACCAACATTGTTATCTCATAGACATGATTATGCTTAAGAATAAAAGACTTGCCCTTATTTATCTAGTAGTGATAGTGGCATGGTTTTCAATATAATACTTCATATAGGGCCATATAGATATATGATTGATAGAAATTATTGTAAGATAATCCCCTCAAAAAGTGGTGAACCTACTATGAGAAAACAAAGTTGAGAATTCAAGATTAAAGCATTTCTTCCAAGATTTGGATAGTTCACTTAGATTGGACATCTATATCTTGATAAATGGTTATTTTAAATTTCACCTAACATCCCAATACTTACTGAATACCATTCCAAAATTAAGAATTGTAACATGGATCCTCATTAGAAATGATACTTTATATTATTTCATGAAGCTTCAATATCTATCTGACATATAGATTCGAGAGATCAACTTATGAAGATAATTCTTTTATATGATGTCAAAATTACATCCTGATTAGGGTATCAACTATATCATAAAAAACATCGTTCAATTTAGAGGATCTTGGAATTTTTTTGAAATATGTCATAATTTCATCACAATTTCAAATTGAAATAAGATGTCATAGGATATAACCTATAATTTTATATTTTTATAATTTTACCCATTGATATGTATAACCTTCAGTGATGAATCCTAAAATATATTTCCCCACGAACAACCACAAAAATGACATAGAATATGACAGTACATCTTCATGATCCTTGGATACATAGCTTACCCAGAGGAGTGGTACTCCTTTATCACCTATTATTTTATATAGGTAGGAACCGAAATCATACAAATTATATATATAAATGAATTAGAATGATGAAACCAACCATTAAAAATCTCTTCAACAGGAAATCTATAAGTCCCTAACACATTCCATGATAGATCATAAAATACTAATGTGTTGTAGATATATCCCTCTACAATCCTCCACCACATCCAGATTAAACTCATCCAAAAGAGATATCAATAACCATTCATCTTTAGACTCTTACAACTTTTGAGATTTTAACTTTCTGTATAATAGAAACTGAAATGAAATTTCTTTTACCAGGTGAATATTAGAGGTTAAAATCAAATGATATAGGTTATTTGACCCATTTATATTACCCAAAATTTATCTCATGTTATCAAAATATATACCTAACTATCTTGTGTTCTATAAATAAAAATATTTCTCACCAAATCGGTAAGGCCTCCCATATTTTATATAATGAAAAACAACTAACAATTCTAGGTTATGAGTATGGTTGTTAGATTCAAAAGGGAAAGGATTTCAAGAACCATATTCCACTATGAGATGGTATTGTATAATAATTACTCATATATAAATAAATATAGAATCATAATATACTTCAAAAAACTCACATAGTCGAGGTAATATAAGTATATAATCTTATGATCAACGTATTCTTCAATTTTTGGAAAGATAATTCACATTAATTTGACCCTGAAAATTTAACCCCTTTCATGGTCAAGGATGTTATTTTAGATGTTTTTATTAGGAGATTTTTGATGAAGCGATGATAATAACCTACTAGTATAAAAAATCTATTGGTTTCAAATGAACTAGAGTGGAATTCCCAAGAAAAAACTGACTCCAACATCGAAATATCTATAGAAATGTTCTATTTTTAAATCCTACAGATGATGAATTTAACTCACTTAATTGAAAAAAACATGTTTATATATTATCATATAGTCAATGATCCCATAGACTCTCCCAGATCATTTAAAGGTGTTATGCATACCCATCCTTATATTCATAATAGACTATAATTATGTTTATAAAAACCAAAAAAAGCCTAATATGGGATAAAAAATCAAATTTAATAAGACCATCATCATGATTATGTAACTATTATGGCCAAATATAATAACTAGGTACTCATAAATACCATTTTAACATTAGAAAATAGTTTTGGAAGATCCTTTTTCCCTGACATGAAGATAAAGTCATCCTAAAAATAAATCAATCTTCAAAAAAATAACATTATCCTTTAATCTTATAAAATACACAATAAATCTTGGGAAAGTAATAAAGGATCATAATAGTGACCTAGTTTTCTTTATTATAATCAACACAAAGGTGTAGGCCCCTATAAACATTCTTGGAAAAGAGGACCGAAACAACTAATGGGGAAATTCTCATATTAATAAACCATTTTTCCTCAATCTCCTCCAATTGCATATTTTGTTCCATAATTTAGGTTGGATAAATACCATAAAAGGTAATTGTGATAGGTTCAACACTAAGTAGAATATTGGTTGTGAACTCTACCTCTTTCTCTAGCGATATCCCTGAAAAGTCTTTTGGAATCAAATTAGGGTAAATATCCACCATGGGGGAAAACATGTTAAAATTTATCTTCCACTTATTATAAGAAAATTCTATCCATTTTAGGTATGATCATCCCCACCCATTCTTCATTAGGATATGGTCAGTTTTCTTTTATTCCCCCACTCATTGTGAAGTATATATTGGACACCCATTGTAGATGAATTTAATTAATTTTTGGAATAATAATCAATGTATACAAAAAAATTTAACCAATAAATAATCACGATAACATCAAAGGGGTTAATATTCGGAACCATATTTTTTAGTGATTTCAAAATTAAGATATATTCAATCAGTTGGATGAACACTTCCGTACTCTCTCTATTTTTTTACCACATGGTTTTTCAAGACTCATATAAGAATTTGAAACATGATCTTCTATTCCAAGAAGAAAATCTAGTTTCTCTGAAAGAATAAAAATGTGAGGAACTCATACAAATAGATTAAAAGAAAATTTATGAGATACAACAACCATACTTATAATAATAGAATGTCCAACTTCATTCTCTATAGTGGACAATTTTTTTTATATAGATCCTTCTTGACCCACCATAGTAACTATGAGTTACATATTACAATATTGAAGGATATTCATATTATAACTAAACTTGACCTCCATATAGGCCTCTTAAACCAGATATCCCATATAGAGTCTGACTACCAACATTCTAATAAGCTGGAGGTTGAGACTGTGTTGCACTAAACTAACCGGTCTCTGCTGAATTCTCTTTGATATGCTACAGTGGAAGAACCTTTGGAAGAGATAAAACTATCTTTAGGAGTGGGATTTCATAGACCCAAAGGTGTATTATGGGTTTTTATGCTCCATAAACTTTTACTGACAACATTACATTTGGAATCTCCATGAACTAGCTAATGATGGTACTTTGGTGCCATGGATCCCCTAATATGAAGTCCCCCAACTCACCTCTTCCCATCATGACATTAATCCTCTCAATGAAGAATAATATAAATCCAAACCTGGTAAATATAAACCTTTTCATTCACTTCCCTTAGATTCTATTTTATATACAATTTTTTTAACCACTTCAAATATTATATGAAGGATATAATGAATTATCTGAGTTTGTAATAGATATTTTAAACCAATTGAAAATAACCTTTCGTTATACTCATTATCCCCTCCCATTTATATGGAAAATAATATACAATTGAAGACTCATAAATTCCTTCAACTTTACCTAGAATTAAGTATCAAGATTGAATAAATTGAAGAAGATATCTTATAAATTATTCCATGTTAGACCTTCATCTTTCTTTTCCAAAAGAATAACTTCCCACTAATAGTGAGTAACCCATTCCAACATGAAATTGGATTACATAACCTAGTGATACTCTATAGTTTTCATGACCCTGATTACACAGTGGATATAAATAACATTCTCCTTATCCTTCCTATATAAATTTCTCACCTAGAATGATTTTTGGATGATGGAATTAGAATTCCATAATGGCATTGAAAGATGTTGGTTTATTTTTGAGGAACCCCTTGACTAGATACAATTAATAACTATGTGATTTCCCCAATGACCTAAGGGTCTATCATTTGTTGAGTGAGTGTAATGTTTTCATATTATCATTACTTAATGATAGGTGGTGGTCATATAAGTGAAAAAATCTATAATAATGCAAGGGAAAACATCATTCCTTCCCTTTGATTGTAACTGAATGTTCAAAACGGAATTAACACAACTAGTTCTACAGTCATCCTTTCAATACAAACCATTCATTATTTACCAAATTATTTGATTTTTGGATATTGTTTCATTAAACATTTTCTCTTTGTTATTCACGGTTTATGTAATCAAATGGAAGATAAAACATGAATTTTAATTTTTTTAAACATTTAAATAATACTAAGAAAAATATCATAAAGTGAAAATAAGTAAGGTTATATATGTAAGAGGAAGAAATTTCTAATCAGGAATAACTATTAGTTTATATTAACATACTTGTTAATAATAAATATAATAAAAATGATATTTATTTATATTTAAATTTTTAATCAACACAAACATTAAATTGATCCCCACTAGATAATAAAAAATCATAGACAAGCATACATAATGATATCTTCCCTGTCATTTCAAAACAATCAATGCCTAATATAGTGCATGAGACTCACATTCCTAGGGTAGACTCAAGGTAAAGGAATGGAAAATTAATTCCTAGACTTCCCCTCATAACAAAGGCTTCCAACATAATTATGGTATTCATAAATACTTATTGGTTACTCTTAATGTACTAATAGTACTAACTGTTGAATTTTATTAATTTTAATATGCAAGACCCCAAAAATATGGTTTTGGAATAATTTTTTAAGACTCATGACTATATTTCTTGAATGAATTTAGATTGAGTTACTAAAGAACATCGAACACACCTCCTAGTTATTTATGGTTGGTATAAACATGAGGGGGTTAGATAAACCAATTGGGGAGGTGTTTTTTCTCAACAGAAACTAATTATCACAAATATATTTTAAATTAAAAATTTAGAAATACCCTTGGGTGGATGAAAATCCACTCCCAAGATAGATTAAGTTCATCCCTGGCACCAGTTCATCCAAAAAAAATCAATAGAATGCGATGCAGTATATATATACATATTTAATAATAATAACGTAAACTAGTTCTATAATGTTCAAATAATATATAATATGATAAAGAATGAATTTAATTTCTTTATATACATAAATCTTCATATAAATACTTAAAATGGAGTAAAGATTTACCTAAAGTATGATGTGATCATGGTGGATAAACTAAAAAAGATCTAATGCAGCATGGTGGATTAATCCACAGTGTAAAATCCCAAAATAAATGATAAGGTTTCTCATTGAGAATTAACTGAATACACCCTCTCAATGGTGCAAAAAATGAATATATCTTGACTCATGGTCTAGAAGCTATGAGATCCCATTATATGGGGCTTTTCCCCTAACTAGATTTCATATAAAAAGGTTTTCATGTGTCCTATAGCAGCACATGTAGGGTATGGAATTGAAAGCTCGGTAGGCAGTCTCCACCCCACCACTACTTGCCTCCCAGAAATATAAGTTCTTGTATATGATAATATATATCTTGATAAGAATAACAACAAAATAAAAAACCTTCTTATTAAACAGTATTACAAATTATTTAACCTAACAAATTATAAATCCATATACTTAGAGGGTATTTAAATATCTTCAACTACTTTAGCGGAGCCTAGTATCGATGTTATGCATATGGTAGGGAAATATTGTATCATGTCCCATCTAGGTAAAAAACATATAATTTGAAGGCATAATACCATCCCTTGGGAATGGTATTTTATACATAAATTCAAGGTATTATCCCATCCTATGTAATAGTGTAAGTGGTATAAAATCTATGGTACTATGATACCATCTATCACCATGCTTCAAAAAAATGGTAATGGACCCCGGAACACCCTTAGAGGGGAGGGGTGAATCAGTGTAATGACTCGAACTATTACGAAAAGAAAAATCCTATTTTGATTCAATTAATGGTATTATAAATTAAAATGGTTTTAGAAAACACATACACTTTATTTATTATATCCAATGGGATTGTAAATTATTATTAGTTATCTTTACTATTGATAATATAGCCGTTGAACAATGATAACACGACTAGTATTAATATAGGGGTTTAGAAACTACCTTTGTCATAGACAAATCAAGTGATGACCTAAACCAATTGGATCATACCCTATGAAGCCCATTTATCAAAGCTTCCGAGGGAGATAGAATTTTTGGGATTTTCTCTAGACCAATCCCAATCCAAGATCCAACAACTTAATCTTTATCAAAACCATTTCTCAGAGAATTTCAAGATCATTAAGATCATGTCCCAAACCATGTTCACAGAACGGCCCAATGAAAGCCCCACGATCTCCCACATTACTCTTAAGAGATATGCGGATTTAATAAAGGGATATGTATCATGATCGTATCAATAAGGATATGTACATTATTTTGTGTAGAATAATAAATATCTTTTTCTCCCAATTATTGTTACTTTGCAAATGATTTTAATGCACAAGTAGTATTTTGGTTTAATATTCACATTCAATTAAGAAATATATTCTGATGAATTAATATATTTTTGAATTAAAAAATATTTTATTAAAATATTGTTATTATATTAATTCTATTAAATATAAATGATCTTGTAAATTTTATGATGTCAAACATAATTTTTATTAAGGTTTGAAAACAATTTTTTCAAAACCAGTCAATTTTCAATAAGAGTTAGTTATTATTTTAAAAGTGGAAATTCACATATTTAAATTTTTTTAGATAAAATGAATATTATTTTTGGAATCAAGAATTTAAAATTATCCAATGATGAATTTTTCATAATTTCATAGTGTTAATATTTTGGGTAAAATCTAAATACTATATAAATATAAAAAGTGTTTTATGACATCATAATTTCTTAGTAATGTAGAAATAAATTCTATAAAATGTGTATTTGGAAAAATATATATATTTTTAATTTAAAATAATATAATTTTATATTTATATTATTTATTTTATAAAGACTTAGTAAATCCTCCAAGACATATAATATATTTTTAGATTTTAAAATCATTTCTTTGAAAGTGTGACTCACATCCCCATAATAAAGAGAAATATTTTAATATAATCATCCCTATTACTTATAAAATTATTTATAACACTCCCCTTTTCTATAATCCATTAAAAAACTTGGGTATGGTTTGTGGTTTTGACTATTTTATTATGAAGTGTCCAAAACCAAAATAATAAAGAAACCCCCTATTTTCCTATATAAATCCACCCAAGATCCCATTTATCTTCAATAATTCTCATTTATGATTTACCAAATTATGCCCCCTTCTCCCCAGTGTCATCTCATAGTAGTCCCAAGATCACCAGAAGCCTCTCCCAATCCTTTGGTGTCACACATCCAAGTATGGGATTCCTCTCTTCTTATTTCTATTCAAGCACTTACTTTATAATTATTAAATATCATTTTTTTATATTCGAATACAATTTTTAATGATACAATTAAATTTCATTTGATGTATAAATTATTAGATATTACATTTAAACTCATTAGTCCCCCCTATAATCCTTTATGTACACCCGTTACTATGCCAAAATTCCATAAGGGATCCTCAGCTTCCTCTCTTCCTTTCAATCCAAGAACCTTATTTGAAATTACAATATTTTTTTTCAATTAATTATATTTTAATCCTTTTATAATCAACCATATATTTTCCATTTTATGTTACATCAATTTGGAATCATTTATTCTCCCCCATTTGGATCCTTACCTAAGTCGTTACTATGCATAAATTCCATAAGGGATTTCTCTCTCTCCTCTATTTTTCAAGCATCTCATTTATGATATCCCCTTTAATTTACTATTTATTAAGATGGGATACATTATTAACTATCACATTTACTTTATATTTGATTTTTAAATTATGATATACCCATTTCTCTCTAATCAACCCATTTTATGAATTTCTATACGACATTGCTATGCTGCCAAAATTACACCACAATTTCCCATGGTAAAAGCATTGTGTAGTGAATGCCATAATAATTTCTCTTTCAACGGTATTCAACTTTATAAACATATACTTATTTATTTTTAATCTATATATATCCATTCCAAATTCCCTTGATCATTTAATAAACTTTTATGATTAATGAATCCTTGTTATATGATATATGTGTCACACAAAAGAATAAAAATGAAATGATTATGTAGGGTACACCCAGATTGTGCTCCAATGAATTGAGTAATGTTTAGTATCATGATACATAATTTTAAATGAGTGTTGACTAATGATACTTCATGTGAAATGAGTGTTTACTCATTCTACTACTTGTTCAATGGGTTTTAACTCGTGTTACATCATGTGAAATGGGTGTTGACCCATTCTACTCATGTGCAATGAGTGTTAACTCATGATTCTTCATGTGAAATGGGTGCTTACTCTTGCTACATCATGTTCAATGAGATTTGAATCATTATAATAAATGTGAAATTATACTTTTATCAAGCTAACATCATGTTGCATACTGTTTCCATATTTCCATATTATAATTATCATGCTTTATCATGCCTTTATATTCATGTTCCTTTTATGCTCCATTGATATGCCTATTTTTAACATGTATTGTATTATTCATGTTATTACTTGTTTAATACCTTACTAGGATTTATAGCTCACCCCTTTATTATTTATGTCTTTATGTTATAACATGACTTTTTAAGTACAAAGGAATGTTTTGGTCATGTAAAAGAAGTTTCAAATAAAGATGTTGTATTTCATGTTTTATATTATTATGTAATGTTCCTAATTTCCTAAGAGACTATACCTATATATATTTTGAGTTGTATTAAGTGAAAATCCATGTAATAAATCATGTTTAAATGTGAAATAATGATCAAATTTGTTATAGTTGGCATTACATGATATGTTTAGTTATTTTTGGTATTGTGATTAGAAAACCCAAGTAAAAACCCTTAAGCATATTCTTAAGTGTAGGAGAACATCCCTAAATTTTGGTAAGTATTGAGAAAGTGATTTATCAATAAAATAAATACATGTATGGATACTACAAGTGGACCTTCTTTGGGAACATATATTTCTAGGAGTAATAACTCCGACAAGGTTTTCTAGGCATGACCCAAGGTAACCAGGTACATGAAAATGGGCCCTACTATTCACCCAGTTTGACACTCCCATGGGATATGCATTCATAAATCCGTAAGCTCATTATGAGCTATTATTAAGGGAAAAAATTCCTATAATATTTTATGCTAGGAAATAGTGCTTGGGTAAACTATATTGAACCCTAGGAAACATAAGTTAGGATATAATTTTCCTTTAAATTTTTGTCCTTATATGGTCAATTATTATTTATATTAGGCCTATTATATATTTATTAAATCTCACTAATTGTATTTTATTTTCCTTGTAAAATTATTGAGGGAGGACGATCATAAATAAATCTTAAATCTCTTATCAATGAACTGCTTGGAAATATTTTCCTGATGTCATGCTCAGATGACTTAATTTTTTCCCTAAAATCCAAGTTACATTAAAACAACTTTTTGATGCATCAAATACCTCTACCATCAACTGATTCTTCAAAGGATCAAGTATTATCTATTATATAATCTTAATCTCTCATCATTTTTACCATGAAAAGAATGAGAAGTACCATCATGGTATTTTAAAATTAATCTCTTTATTTCAAACACATGAAGCACTATATTATTTCTAGATTATGTAAAGTGGGTGACCTCTGAGAAGCCTACATGTATCATATTATAGATTTCTGTCTTTAGAGAAATATAAAAACGGATTTACCAAATCCTTATTTTTAAATATTTGAAGAGAAATAAGTAATATTGTTTTATAGAAAACATGTTCATGAAGATATTTCAAAATAATATGTAATAAATACCTCTCTAATAAATTATCGATGCTTCCGTCAGAATAATCCACGATGCCTGAGGTGTTTTTAGATAAATGTAGTTAATGATTTTAAAAATATCTTTAGGTACCCTCATGATACATGAACCATATCTCATTAAATGTAATACTAATAAGAAAGACTTAATACCTCATTAAAGTAATTAAGTATAAGTAACCTCACTTTTTTTCTACATAGTATGTAAAACAAAATTTCGTCAGAAAAATGTTTTAATCGGGGAAGATTATAATGAACCAAACTATTATGAATAAAACTAATATTTTGATTAAAATAAAGGTTTTTTACGTAAAATGGTTATATAAAACACATAAAATTATTTTATTATATCCAATTGGGTTGTAAATGGATATTTGGTATCTTTACCATTGATAACATAGTCATTTAACAATGATCACATGACTGGTGAAAATATAGGGTTTTAACAAATCATTTTGGAACAAAAAAAAGAAGTGATAACATCAACAAGTAGGATCATACCGTATGAAGACCATTAATCCAACAAATATAGAGAGATATAATTTTGGTGATTTTCCCTAGACCAACTCCATGACTAGATTCAACAACATAAGCTTGAGATAAACCATTACGGGAGAAGTTCATGTTCATTGAGATCACAACTCAAACCATGTTCACCGAACGACCCCATAAAATCCCCACCATCGTACACATTAATATTATTGGAATATGATGGTGTAATAAGGGGTTAAATGGGAATACTATAACAATAATATTATATACATTATTTTTTATTGAATAATGATTAAATTTTACACTCTATTATTGCTAATTTGAAAATGATTTTAAAGAACAAGTAGTATTTTCGGTTAATATTCCAATTCATTTTAAAAATATATTTTGATGAATTAATTTATTTTTTAAATAAATAATTTTTTAATAAAACATTATAATTAAATAAATTTTATTAAATATAAATGATCATGTAATTTTTATGATGTCAAACATAAATTTTATTATGGTTTGAAAACTGTTTTTTTTTCAAAACCCATAAATTTTCAATAAATATTAGTTTTTATTATAAAAGTTTAAACTCACATATCTAGAAAATTATTTAGATAAAATGAATATTATATTTGGAATCTTTTTTTCAAAATTATCCAACAGTGAAATGTTTATAATTTTTTGAGACCTTCGATTTTTTGGGTAAAAAATAAATACCTTATAAATATATAATGTGTTTTATGAAATTATAATGGCCCAATAATAATGTAATAAATCCCATAAAAGGTGTATTAGGCCAAATATATGTTTTCCCCATTAAAATAATATAATTTTATGTTTATTTTTTTTATTTTATAAATACTTAGTAAATTCTCCAAGACTTTTAATATATTTTATGATTTTAAAACCGTTTCCTTGAAAGTGTGTGTCACCTCCACATATGAAAGAGAAATATTCTCATCTATTCATCCATTTTCCTTATAAAATAATATATACCACTCCCCTTTTCTAGAAATCATGTGAAAAAAACATGGGATAGTTTTTGGTATTGAATATTTTATTATGAAGTGTCCAAAACCAAAATAATAATGAAATCCCCCTCATTTCATATATAAACACACCCAAGATCCCATTTCTCTTCACTAAAACTCATTTAATATATAATACCATATTCCCCATACTCCAAATATTCTTTTTAAGGTGACCAAAAAACACAAAAAATACTTTACCAATCCTTCTGTGTCACATATACAAGTACGAGATTCATCTCTCCTCATTTCCATTGAAGCACTTATTTTATGCTTCTTAAATTACATTTTAATATGTTGATATAAGATATTTCAGGATTTACATAAGGTATATTTGATATATTAATTATTATATATTCATTTCAACTCATTAATCCCACAATACTCCTGTAGGTACACCCGTTACTATGTTGAATTTCTATAATGGGTCCTCACCTTCTTCTCTTCCATTCAATTTAAGAACCATGTTTGAAATTATTCATTTAAATATCAATTAGTTATATTTTAAAAATTTTATAATCAATTCTCTATAGTCCATTTGATTTTATTTTAAATAGTGATCATTTATCTTCCCCTATTATGACCCTTAAGTAAGCTGTTACTATGCCAAAATTCTGTAAAGGATTTCTTTCTCTCTTATTTTTATCAAGCACCTGATTTATGATATCCCCTTTAATTTCCAATTTCATAAGTTCAGATACATTAGAAATTATCACACTTACTATCAATTTCACTTTTAAATTATTATATACCCCTTTATCTCATATTAACCCATTTTAAGAATATCTATATGATTCCATTAAGCTGCCAAAATTGAACCAAAATTTCCCATGACAAAATCATTATGTAGTGAATACCATACACATTTCTCAATCAAGGGTATTCAACTTTATGAAAAAATAATTATTTATTTTGAATATATATGTATTGATTTTACATTTCCTTGATCAGGGAAAAAATATGATGGTTAATGAATCCATGATGTATGATATATGTGGAACACATAAGAATAAAAATGACATGATTATGAAGTGGGTGCCTTGATATCCCTCTTATACATTCGATAATGTTTAGTATCATGATACACCATCTAAAATGAGTTTTTCCTCATTATAATTCAAGTGCAGTGAGTTTTTACTCATGTTACTTTATGTGCAATGGGTGTTGACTCATGTGACTACATGTGAAATGGGTGTTTACTCTTGTTAATTCATGTGAAATGGGTGTTGACTCCAGAAACCTCATGTGAAATAGTTGTTGACTCATGATACTTCTGGTGCAATGATATTTTACTCATGATCCTCTATGTGCAATAAGCCTTGGATCATGCTAATATTATGTTGTTTTTTGTTTCCATAGTTCCATGTTTTCATTATCAAGATTTAACATGAATTTATATTCATATTTATTTTATTCTCCATTGATATGTCTATTGTTTATCATTTATTGTATTTTTCATGTTATTCCCTGTTTACTCCCTTACTGGGCTTTATAGCTCACCTGTTTTTTATTTGTGTCCTTAGGTTATCCTATAAAGTTTTAATTACAAAGTAATTTTGTGGTTATGTAAAATAATTCTTCAATATAGATGTTATATTTCTTGTTTAAAGATGTTCTGTAATGTTCTTAATTTTCCAAGACACTAGACATCTAGATCTTCTGAGTTTTATTAAGTTAAAATCCATGTAATAAATCATGTCTAAATGTGAAATAAAGATCAGGGTTGTTAGAGTCAGTATAAAAGGATAGGTTAAGTTATTTTTTGGGATTAATATTAGAAAACCCTAGTGAAACCCATTAGGGATGATAATAAGTGTAAGAGTACATTCCAAAATTTTAGTGAGTATAGATCATGTGATTTCTAAAGAAAATAAATTATTATCTGGATACTATATGTGGATGTGGTTTTGGATTAAATGTACCTTGGAGTAACAACTCCAACAGGGTGTTCCAGGTATGGCTCGGGGTAACCAAGTACATGAAAAGATGCCTTACTACACACCCGGTTAGACACTCCAGATGGCTATTCTTGGGTAAATCTATAATCTAATTATGAACCATTATTTATTGAATAAGAAATGCTTATAATATTTTATCCTAGGAAATTTTCCATGGATAATCTAGATTGAATCCTAGGAATCACATGTTAGGATATAATTTTACATTAGCATTTTATCATTATTTGGTTAAAGTTTATTTCTATTATTCTTATTATCTATATATTAAATCCCCCTAATTGTATTTTCATTTTGTAGTTAAATGATGGAATGAGGAATAAAAGGAAAAAATCTTCTCTCTCTTTTGAATAAACTACTAGGAAATATTGTCCTAAAGTCATGCTTATATGACATAATTTTTTTCCCATTATCCATGTTACAAGAAAACAACTTTATGAGGCATCTAATACATCTACCATCTCCCTATTCTTTCAAGAATAAATTATCGTCTATTGTATAATAATTCTCTTTTAACTTTATTACCATGAAAACCATTGGAAGCAACACCAAGGTCTTGTAAAATTATTACCTTTATTTGAACCACATGAAGAACTAAATGATTTTATAAATGATTCAAAAGAGGGAGACCTCAAAGAAGACTATATGTATCATATTATAGTTTTAGGTCATTAGGTAAATACCCAAACTGATTTACTAAAACCCTATTTTGAAATATTTAATTATAAATCGATTAGAGTGTTTTATAAAAAAATGTTCTAGAAGATACATCAAAATTATATATATGAAATAACATTTTAATAAATTATCGATTATTTTATCATAATAATCCAGGACGCTTGAGGAGTTTTTGGATAAAAGAAGTTTATGATTTTAATAATATCTTGAGGTACCATCATGTGGCATACACCCTTTCTCTTTAAAGGTAATTCCAATAGGAAATACTAAAGGACTCATTAATGTAATGAAGGAGAAGTAACCTCACTTATTTTCTACCTATTATGTAAAAAAATTCAACTCTGAAATTTTATAAGGGGGGAAGGTTATAACGACCAAAACTGATATGAATAAAACTCCTTTTTGATTTAATTAACGGTATAATTAAGTAAAATGGTTATAGAAAACACATAAAATTATTTTATTATATTCTATATGATTTTAAATCATTGTTAGGTATATTTACAATTGATAATATTGTCATTCAAGAATGATCACATGACTAGTATAAAATATACATTTAACAAATCATTTTGGCACAAATAAAGGAAATGATGACCTCAATTGGTAATATCATACACTATGAAGTCAATTTATGAATGATTCTGAGGGATATATTATTTCTAGGATTTTACCAATATAAATCCAAAGCTGATATCCAACAACTTAAGGTTGAGATAAACTATTTATAGGGGAAGTTTACGCTCATTGAGATCATGACCCAAAGCTTGTTCAACGAACAGTCCCATGATAGCCCCACCGTCAGACACCTTACTCTTATGACATAAATTTCTATAATAATGGGATACATATAATGAGCTTAGAAATAATATTATGTACATTATTTTTTATTGAATTATGAATATATATTTCTCTTTGTTATTGTTACATTGAAAATGATTTTAATGCAGAAGTAGTAATTTTTGGTTAATATTAAAAATTCAATTAGGAAATAAATTTTGATGAATTAATATATTTTTTAAATAGATAATATTTTTATAAAATATTATTATTAAATAATATTTATTAAATATAAATTATAATATATTTTTTATTATGTCAAATATAATTTTTTTTATGGTTTGGAAACTGTTTTTTTTCAATATCCACCAGTTTTCTATAAAAGTCATTTTTTTTATTTCAAAAGTAAAAATTATCATATTTAGATAATATGAATATTATATTTGGAATCGGTATGTTAAAATTAATTAATGGTGATTTTTTCCTAACATTCATAGATAATTGATTTTTTTGGGTAAAAATTAAACACTCTATAAATATACGTTGTGTTTTATGACATCATAATGGCTCAATGATGGTGAAATAAATACCATAAAATGTGTATTAGTCCAAATTTATTTTTTTAATTTCAAATAATGTAATTTTAATTTTATTTTATTTATTTTATAAATCCTTATTAAATACTCTAAGTCTTAGGATATATTTTATGATTTTAAAATCAAGTCTATTAATGTATGACCAATTTCATATAATCAAGGGAAATATTCTAATATATTTTTAACTTGGCCTTATAAAAAATTTACACCAATCCCATTTTCTAGAAATAATGGGATGGTTTGTGGTTTTGAATATTTTATTATGAAGTGTCCAAACCAAAAACAATAAAGAAATTCCCCTCATTTCCTATATAAACCCACCAGGCTCCCCTTTCTCTTCACTCAAGCTTATTTAATCTCATCTAGCTTCTGATCCCTACTCCATAGAGTCCTCAAAATTCACCCCTTTTATCTCAATAATCTTATCCCAAGGATTTTGTGTCACACATTCAATTAAGGGATTCCTCTCTTCTCATTTCCATTCAAGCACTTCTTTTATGCTTCTTAAATACCATTTTAATATGATGGGAAAATATGTTTTATGATCCCATTAATGATAATTTTATGTATAAATGATGATATCTTTTTTTCACTCACATTAATACCCCATATAATCCATTATGTACAACCATTACAATGCTGAAATTTTGTAATGGATTATCACCTTCCCCTCTTCCTTTCAATTCAAAAATCTTGTTTGAAATTAGTATTTTTAATTTCAATTCATTATATTATTATTATTTTATTGTAAATTCCCTACTATAAATTTGATTTTATTTCAAATAGGGATCATTTATCCTCCCCCATATGGACACTTACCTAATCCATTATTATACTAAAATTCCTAAAGGGATTTCACTCTCTTTTCTTTTTATCAAAAACCTCACTTAGGATATCCCCTTTAATTTCCAATTGCTCAAGATGGGATATATTATTACCTATACCCATTACTATAAATTTAATTTTTAAATGATGACAAACTCTTTTCTCTCTCATCAACCCATTTTATGAATTTCTATACAACGTCGTTATGCTTCCAACATTGCAGCATGATTTCCCATGCTAAAATCATTATGTAGTGAATACCATACCCATTCATCTATCAAGGGTATTCAACTTTATAAATATATAATTATTGATTTTGAATCTATATGTATGTATTAAAAATTTCCTTGATCTTGGAATAAACATTGATGATTAATTAATTCATGTTGAATGATATATGTGGCACACATAAGCATGAAAATGAAATGATTATGATGGGTGTACCGTAATAGTGCTCCAATGCATTGGGTAATGTTCATTATCATGATACATCTTGCGCAATGTGTGTTGAATCATGATAATTCTTGTGCAATGAGTGTGGAATCATGATACTTCTTGTGAAACGAGTGTTAACACATGCTACTTCATATGAAATGGGTGTATAATCAGGATACTTTATGTGCAATGAGTCTTGACTCATAATACTACATGGGAAATGGGTATTGAATCATGATACTTCATGTGAAATGAGCATTGATTCATGCTCCTCCATGTGCAATGTTCTAGGGTACTTGCTAATATCATGTTGTATGTCGTTTCCATCATTCCATATTATGATTATCAAGATTTATCGTGCCTTTATATTCTTGTTCTTTTTATGCTCCATTAGTATACCTATTGTGTAACAAGTATTTTCTTCTTTATGTTATGTCTTTTTTACTCCATTATTGGAAATTATATCTCACCCCTTTCTTATGTATATCCTTATGTTATCCAATAAAGTCTTAATTCTGACAGAATTTTGTGTTCATGTAAAAAAATTTCAACAATGATGCTGTATTTCTTGTTTTTAGTTGTTATGTAATGTTCATAATTTACCAAGACAATACAGATATAGATATTTTAAACTATATTATGTGAAAATCCATATACTATATCATGTTTAAATGTGAAATAAATATTAGGGTTTTTATAATTAGGGTGTTAATTTTTTTTTCAAATGTGATAGATCTTATTCCCATGTTTCTTAGAGTCTATTAAAAATGTATGATGAGAACAAGAAATAAACAGACAATCAAATTCAAATAGGTAACACATCAGTTTTACATGGTACACCACTAATGTATTGTCCATGGATAATATGATAAGAGTGTGTTGGTCATACGTAAATCAACTAATCTTTAATATTTGTGGAGTAAAAAAGTTTAGACATAGTAACTCTATTCTTGGAACACTACCTTAACAATATTTTGGGGATAACACAATGTGCCCCTCAGAAGACTTCTGTTAACTCCCCCTTACTCATTATTTTTGGAAGGATCCAAACACAGTTTATGGACATGTAGGTCACCACATTTTCATGAAATTATGCATCCCAAATTGTAGATAGATTATTTTTTGATGCCCCATTTTTTTCCATAGATGTACTCCACTTTTCTATGAACTGTAGGTTCATTAACACTTCCTCTGTGAACTGTCTTTCTTCCTCAAAATACTACGTAGAACCATGTGGAATGAGTTCTTATATGACCATATTTTCCTCCATGAATTGCATCGGCTTCCATGGAACATATCTTATATGCAGACCATCCCTGCTTTACATAGGAGTTTTCCTCTGCAGGCCGCATAGCTTCCATAGACCATTTTAACCTCCATGGACCTCTACTTTTTCTGTAGACCATCTTCCTTCTGTAGACTATCTCTACTGATACTTCTTCCTTTTTGTTCTACATTGTTATGCAAAACTCCTTCTGTGAGCAATGTACACGGAAGTCTTCTCTTTCAATGGAATCCTCTCTTGTAAACCTCTTCCTTCACGGAGTTGTCTTCCTATGATCCACTTCAGACTTTCGCGAATTCCTCCTAAATTTTTAATCAAAATATCACTACGAAATGAAGGAATTATTACTCCTCATATAGAAAAAATTGATATTAAAATATAAAAAATCATTTTTACTTAAACATTCGACATGTTACAACCTAGACCAAGTACTTATCCTTCCTCAAATTGTTTCCCTATGTAGTACATCTACCACCACTCTTCCTTTATGGTGATAAATATCTTCTAAGAATTAACCCCTTCATGACACATCAAATCACCACCTCATTTTTTTCAAATGATGAGCCATCCTGCATACCACAAGCCTTTCGGGAACTACATGACTCCCATGAACCATACGATTTTCTATAAACCATTTCCCCTACATGGTCCACATACCACTCTTCACAGTACACATATCACTTTAATGTGGAAGTACTACCTTTTATATTTTCTTTACCATTTATCGTACCTTCTATGCATTTTACGAACATTTATTTATAATCCACGAATCATGATTTTCTGGCTCTTTTTGATAAATCCTTATTTTTCAAAAATAATAATATCTTTATTTTGAGGCCTAAAAAATTGGAGAACATTGGGAGACAATGCCACCTTTAACACTAATTTCATCCTGTACTGTTAGCTCCATTTCCTTGAAAACTTCTAAATAATTCATGTGAGGATTCTCAGAAAACATAGAATATACTCCATTTCTATGAAGGAATGATCGTGGGTCCAACAAATGTAACATTCTTAATAAATTTATCTAGACTTCAAAAACATCCCTTATAATATTTATTCCAATAATTAAGTGTCATCTATGAATATATATAACCCTTATAAAATTTCATGACGAGTCATACTGGCGGTCAAATAAAAAAAATGAAATTTCAAAACAATGGAATCATATTTCAAAAGGTAATGGCATCAACATAGAATTATATGGTATGTACAAGAATAGATAAATTAAAAAAATATATGAAGCATTAAATCCACCCATGTAATGTTTACAATAATACTAGATGTGAGGAAAACATACAAAACATTTAAAATCACCAAATTTTTATTTAAAGTTACTTTATAATCGAAAGGTTCATCTTTTAGAGAAATCAATTCAGTTATATAATGATGCCAACCTAGACATTAGGAATTATGAGAGAGAAGTGGGGTATTCCTACTAAAAATCATGAATATATACAATATATTCCATAGATTCTAAAATGGATAATTATTTTAACCCGTGATCTAATAAACCTCCTAGATTTATTTTGAATTAGTTCATAATCAATGAAATTTGGGAAATGAAAATTTAAAACCCACACCCATATACATACCTTATATTTACTTATTTTATGCACTTGCAGTAGTGAATGAAAAAAAGAAGAGTGGAGGATAGGGGGGATAGGTACATACCTAGATGGAGGAGAGATCTTATAACCTATTGTTATCTTTAATATCAAATCCTGATATTATTTATTATATGTTAAAAAATAAAAAGTTTGGGATCACAAAAGAGGAGAAAGAACCTGGAAAAAGGATTAAATACTAACCCCTATTAATTTATGTTAGATTAGGGATAAAATGAGAAAATCACCCCTTATTTGATGAATTTTTCCCATAAAACAATATTGTACCTACTATAATATACCAAGTACATGATAGTTTAATATAGAACCACTTGGGTCACTTAGAGCCCACTGGGTAACAGATTTGAGACCACTAGGTAGCCAGTGACCCCCAAACCTATGGGGACCTCCATTTATCCCTAAACCGTGATGAAATATTCTTTATCCTTTTTGGATTACCCATTTATATTAAAATAAACCCCAAAAAGATTTGAAATACAAAAATTAAGGAAGTTTACCTAATAAGAGAGTCTTGATCCATCACACTAGGACATGGTTGAGGATGTTCCCATGGTTCAAATAAACTTTTAATTAATGTGTTTCTAAGGATCTATTAACACTTAATAAATTCATAGGAAACAATTAGAAACCATTAAAACCTAGTTAATCTCTGTTAGAAACCCAAAACCATAGAAAAATAAAATTAAAACTTGTCATATGTACCTTTTAATGAAAATAGGGTTGAACCTATTTTGTTTTTAATGTGTTTGATGGAGATCATTCAAAGTAAACCATCAAACTCCATCATATATGGAATATTTATGGGTTTATATGAATTACCTGATGATTTAGTAGGATAAAGTTATATTAATGGTATTTTAGTACCTCTCATGGTTGAGGATGAAGAAAAATAGATCTTTGAGTTAGTTATAATAAATTGCATCATGGGCACACAAAAAAAATAACACAATGGTTTTCACCACTTATATGTCCCTATAAACATTATAGGGTATCCATACATTAAATTATTGGATACATAATTAAGGATTTAATTATTTTAATACTCTAACACTCAAAAAAGAATGAATCCATCATCCAACATGTTTCATCAAATGAAACATTTATAATAATGGGATTCAAGTGTGGGATATAACCGAATGTGACCATTTTATATTCAAAATTCTAGGTTATTATATCTCATAATCAATGGCCTGTGATATTCCTTGGATTCATGAAATTAATTCCACATTATATTCTAATATCGTAAATTATGATATATACCAATACATAAAAAATATACATGTCATGTCTCGGATATCTATATCAATGTTATACTTGTACTAAAGACTTATAGAATTATTTTCATTTCACCTTATATTGTATCATATATAATAATTTTTGAAATTATATCCAAAAAATAATTTTTTACACCTTCCAAAACACCTTTATAAAGATAAGATTAAAATCAAATATGTATCACATTATACACAATACATTTTGAATACCCATATGAAAATTCATTGGGATAAAAACGAAAACACATTTATAGTATTTCTTTGAGTAAAAATCATTCCTTATTCTATCCCTCATAAAGTTTGACACAACTATACCTTTTATCTTTGGGTAAGAAATCAATTACTGAATTTATAAATATAAAATGAGAGTATCCTCAAGTAAAACATCAATGTTACTCAAGCTACAAAGGAATAAGATGTTATATCCATCTAACTCATGTATATCTTTACCCATTTCCACCAACTACGTCATATTAAAACATACATTTTTATATAATCCATGTTTATAAGACATGTATTACCTATGGTATACAATGTATGTTAAGATTTTAGATTCAGACATACATTCGTGAATAATCAGGAATAGAAAAACAATTTTAACAAAAAATTACATGTCATTCTCTTTTACAGATGAAAACATCTCACGCCACTCATATGATAGATAAGAAAAACATATGTCTTATCTAGGTATACATGAAAACATCCTTATTCTATCTTGATTAAGGTCCCAAATTTCATACTTATCATACATGATAAAGAATTCCTTCTTAGTTGAGCTCTAATAAATGTCATAATAAAAAACCCCTGTAAAACACCGTATTTTTCATGCCTCAAGTCCCTCACAAGAATGGTATAAACGTATGAAAATTCTCAAGCTAGTTATATTTATAAATTAATTAATGGGTAAATCCAAATATGAACCATGAACCCTTAGTATACTAATGAAAAATGTTTATGGCACTCTATGTGGTACACTTGAGGGGCTTATCCAGTGTAAAAACTGATTTTGGCATCATGAGAATATTTTGGATCCTGATGAAAGAATCATATTCACGCTAAATGTATGAATGTATCCTAACATATAACAATCCATGATGAATGTTTTTTATGGATAACTCAAAGTTATACTTTAAGAGGACAATTATCATCTCACTTCATGATAAAAATAAGAAAATATATAAATATATATATATTCAACAAATGTGAAATAATAATGAAGTAATGATTTAATTTTGTATAACATGACACACTTTATATTCTTAAAAAACATTATAAATTTCAAAAATACAATACATAAGAACCTCCACCATTATTTCATAAATTATAGACTACCATATCTACCTTATGTTTTCTTCACTTTTATTTTTTTATTAATCTAATTATATCTATATGTAATTATAGCCACATATCTATATGAACATTTGATAAAATACTTCAACTAAAATATTCAATTCGTAACATATATGAAGAAAGCTACTTTGAATAATGGTGAAACTAAGGAATCATATTTCTAATGCTCATCTCATTAAACAATGTATTTAAACACTTTATCCACACACCATCTTATGTTATGATGTTAAAAACATATTCCATTTGCCTATAACTTTTATAAGTCTATTATCATCACAATTCTTGGATCTTTTCCATAAAAATATTCCTTAAATATTTTTTTAACTAATTTATCTATTTACATTAATAATTTATTAATATACAGTAAACATTTTTGGTTATTAAGTGATATTTATGATGTGGGTATATTAATATGCATTACTGTGCTATATTTTTTATGTTGTTTTGATTTATTTTATGTCTAAATGATATTTTAATTTTTATTAATTTATTATTCATCCTTATTTTTCTGATTTGTAACAATTATAAATTTTTTTATTAAAATTCTGATTTATAGTCTGTAATTTTTATAAATTTATTTATTTGAATTTTATTATGATTTAAGAAATAAATGTTAGTTATTTTCGATCCAATATTAATTAAAATATTAATTTTTTTTAATTATAAATTTTCAAAGTTTCAAGTTCTAATATTATGTAATTTTTATTAGAATAATTATCTCTAAACATGTTTGTTAATGTATTAAAACTCATGGATTTATTTTAGTAGAGTTTTTTAGGTTTTATTTATTAAATTTTATTTTATAGAATTTATTGTATAATTTTTTTAGTGAATATCTATAAGACTTCATAGAGTATAATATTTGAAGATTTCTTGCATAATATATTTTTACAGGTGTATGAAATTTTTCATCGGTTCAATGAATTTTTTAAGAATCCAATAAGATAATTTCTCAGTGCTTCCAACTGTAAAAAAATTCAATATTCTATAAGAAATTATGTCAAAAATCCTTCTTGGACCCATAATAAATTTTATATTCCACCCAGGTTGGAAGATTTAGAGACTTGTACAACTTTTGAAACACGTTTGATGAATATAAAATAATTTAAAAAATATTTTCCACCTACTACATATGTAGCTTTCAAGTATAGACTTATATGTTATTTCCCCAACACAGATTATATATTTCTACCATCATATCCCAATTTCGGAACCTACTCAATCAAGCTTGATGAGAAGAGTGAGAACCCAGTACTGATCTTGGGAGAAATGATGAACCTATGTCATCATCAATGGTGAGTGAAATAAAGATTAATATTATATATTATATGTAATACCCTATGTTTTTAAAAGTATACTATCCTTTATATCTATCTTAATATCCAACACTAAGCTTTATGAGAAATAGAATATATTATAACAATATTATTATTTAAATTTGACAATTTTAATCTAGAAGTTGAAATAAAATGTATACATATGTTCAACAATATTATTAAATATATATGATGATCATAGTCAATAAAATATTATTGATTAATTCATAGGAAATTATCACTCAATTTTTAATAATTTCATTTCATTCTTTATAAACATGTTTTCTACAAAAAATGAGGTTTAATACATTTTGAGTGAATATTATAATTAATTTCTCAATCATTTAGAAATTTTATTTTATATAAATTAATTTATTTTTATGTCATAATTTAATAATTATTTTGTTGTGAATCTTTGTTATTTTTATAAAAATATAGATTTTCCTGGGAATAGTTTAAAATACAAATTTTCACTGATAACTATAATTTTTTTTCCAAAATTTAAAAAGATAATTTTTTTAAAAAAAGGGTTTAATTATAATGATTGTTCTAATATATTTTTAATATTATAATTATGTTTATTATAATCAATTTTTTACTTAATTTTGTTTGAAAACATTCTTATACTTGAAAATACATTTTTCTAAAAAACTCATTTTCATTGAGTTTTTCATTTTACTATTAAATTAATTTCTTTTAGAGTTATAGATATTGAATATTGAAAAAGAAATTAAATACTTGTAATCAGGAGGTCAAAATTTGGTAAATAAGTATCTTTTATTTTTTTCCATATGAATAGCAACTATAATAAATAATTGTCACCATAGTAAGGGTATATCCAATATTATTGGTTAATAATAAATTGATAATGAATAAAAATGATCAAAACACATGAAATTATCCAATTAGATGTATGGATTTCATCCATTTCCTTATATGTTTAAAAATTTTATAACTTGGTTCCATATTACTTTGATTATTAAGTTTATAATATTTACGTAAATGAAAATGTCAAAAATATTACTTTCATTCTTTTATTATATATAATATTTTATGATAGGGATAAAATAAAGTTTTTTATTGTAAATGTTTTTCTGAAAGATAAATTATTTTTTTATCATTTAAATTTATAAAAAAATTCATTACCTAATAATTACCAAAAATACTTACGCAAATCAGATTAAATATTTTTTCAATTAATTGAGAAATTTAAAAAAATTATTATAAATTTTTTAAAAGTAATATAAATTGAATGAATTATTTAATTAAAATATTTTTTTAATAGATACAACATTTTTTGGATGTGTTAAAGTATTATATTCTAATTCCTTTTCTCTCATAGTGTTTTCAATGTCATATTAAATGAATAGTTTCAAAATTGACATTAATGATATTTGTTAACAAATAATATTTTATTAAATGATTTTAAATTATTAAAAAGACAATATTAAACAAATTGATTTATATATGGTCTCAAATATATACCATTTTATATTTATGATTCAATTTTTCTTTTAAAATTAAAAATCATGACCCTAAAATAGTTAAAATCCTTTTTATCACAGTAATTGTCAATGTGGTTAATAGAGGGTTAAAAGAAAAATTTAATGTTTAAAAAATAACCCAAGAAAGTAAAATTTTTATTTTATGAGATTTTTTAGACTCATACTCATCTTATATTATAGTTATTTTAATTTGGATACATTTTTAACAAGAAGATTAATTTATTTTTACTTAATTGTTTTTAAAATTCCATGAATTCTCCTACCATATTTAAAAACTGAATCCCCATTACTTCTTTTTTCAAGATTTAATTACCATTTTTTCAGAATATACATACCCAAATATATCCCTATCACACCTACCAAAATTATATGGGTATTTATAGTAGATAATATCATCCTTAAAGGGCTTAAGGTGTAATGTAATGGAGTTTGTCCGAAGAAGAGGTACAACTTTTAACCAGATTTTTTAAAGTTATTTCTTCTTAAATATAATTAAAATATTATTTAAATTTTTAGAAATAATAACACCCATTTATTTCATATAATTATATGTTTTTATGATAATTTCATTCCCTTTATCCATATCCTCTTCAATTAAATAGAATATGAAACTGTCATTCATGTGATGTGAATCCATGTAATTTGTTTTTTATCATTACCTATCAAATTTGGTTATGATGAAGGGTTTAATGTTTATTTATTTTATTAATGAAATATTTATCATTATTAAAATATAACATTTCAAATACATTATTAACATAGAATCCATTAAAAATGATAATATCATTCGTCTGTATGCGTGGACAACCATCTCCATGGAGTGATGTGAATTTTTTTTCATCAGCACATCACATGGATGATAAATAATAACTTGTTTGGGAAAATAATATAGTATTTATAGTATTATAATAATTATGTAATAATTAAATAAAATATACAGACATTCCATCCTGATCATTGAAAATGAAAATGTTACTCATGCATTATACGACTTATTGTCTCTAGGATTGTAACATTGTTTATTTCTCATAACCATATTCCATGGTTGGTTTAAAAGTATAATTTATGTATAAAAAATATAATTATACAATTATTATTTTTATGGATATGATGTAACAATGACCACTTTACCAAAGTCATCCAATAAATGTCATATTGTATATATGAATTTAATATCAAGAAAACATCCATCATGGACTTAATTGAATACATAAATAAGTATATCATGGTTATAAATAAAATAAATGGAATTATATATTTGAAAAAAGTTTCCTGATGAAATAAATATTTAACATAAATTTATAATTTAGGATGATAAATAACGTATGTGATTGTTCTTACTTGATATAGGGGATTTCATCTCAATTTCCCTTTATTGAGGAATATTTTAATTTTATACACCGAAATTATTTTATATAGTGTATACAATTACATTTCACTTAATATATAATGAAACATTCATACTTAAGTATACATTAATTTTCAATTAACATTAATTTTTCTATGTGGACTTAACTCAAAAGTTAACAAGTGGTAAGGGGTTTCGTAACATAATTTGCATTCATTAGGGTATACTACAATATCATTGGATATGTTTTGAATTTGTGTAAAATGAAATGTTTTTTAATTATGTTTTATTTAAAATTTTATTGGGTAAAATAACAATTATTACACATAATCGCTTCATTGAATAATTCTCATTTCAATGACACAATCTTTGTGAGGGTTTATCATCTCACTTTTTGTCCATCTAACATATTCTATATTAACCACATGTTTATTTACATAGTTGTATAAACAACCCATTTTAAATGAAATAACACAATTAAACTTATATTGATGATATATAATATTTATTTTTAATTTATTTCATTCATGGGATTTATGATTCAAATGTTACTAAAGTGGTAAGGATTTATTTTTCAATCTCATCCTTATTCTGGAGTATTTATTTTTTAGCTCCCATTGGATGAAATATTTGATATTTCTATACTAAAAATATATATTATTTTAATTTAGATATATCTAGAAATTTAATGTTTATCATTCATTTTCATCTCTTTATATACTCAAAATATGATAATATCGTTTTTAAAGAAAACCGATTCTTTTCAACTCATTCAAGAATAATTTTCTTACATGTCCAAAATTTCCTAAAAATGTATGAATGAATGTTTTTAATATTATACAATGATATATTTAACAAAATTTAACACATGTTTGTTTTTTTACAATTTTTTAAAATAGAATTTTCTTTTTATTTTTATAATGAGTATATTTTTACTTTTTACCAATAATGTGAAAAGAATATTTTTTAACAAACATGACATGAAAAAAATTCCTTACCTTCATGATCATCATGTTTTTTGAATCATCAAATAAAATATTTCCTGATTCATTCCAAAGAAAATGTTTTCCAAATATTCTAGAAATTTTTGTTTTTTAAAAGTTAATTTCATAGTGAATATGGAATTTTCTTCAACAATTTTTATAATGAAATGTTTATTTTATTTATATTCAAATTTGAAAATAAACATCTATTTTACTCATAATACACTAGGGATATATTGTAATTAAAAAATCCTTATTCTTTCTCAGGATAGTATATGGAAAGTTTTAATTGGAATGTCTTGACATTTAGTATACTAAATATTCATAGGAATTTTTTTTCATCATTAATCCAGGTCGAAAAGGTTTTATTGTTTATTTAATATAGGTGGAATTAATTGGACTTAATGAGTTATGATCATGGTCTGTTATAGCCCCTAGATGCACTTGTAAGTCTAATGAGACAAACTAGATTGGGTATTTGGATGAGGCCTTACCCATTTAAGTAATATTTCATGGAAAATACCTCAAAGGTATGTTTAAGATATCTATAGTTACTAATTCTATCATTATGAGATTATTTATTAATTTCCATGTGATTATTTTACTATTTATGATTTCCATGGATAATTTTCATTTTCATTTGATTAGCTATATCTAATTATTTTATCATCATTTCTTCAATCCAGATTATTTTGTGATGATGTTCTATGAACTGGGATACCCTTAAAACCATGATACAGGCTGGAGTGCAACTAGCCCTTCATCATACCTCCTTATACACCAAATTCCGCTGACTAGTAGAGAGTGTATGATGGGTGATAGTGTGGAGATTATACCCTATGTTGGTTATAATAATATTGAAATATTTATATTTCATTTAGTATTAGAAGAGTGTCAACTCATTAGACGAAAAATAAAACCAAATCATAGAAAAAGAATAAATATACAACAAAATAATAATAAAAATATCAAAGATACTATTTTTAGGAAAAATAATCTTATAACAGGTCATACAAAACAATATTTAATAAGTTTATACTATGGATGACCATATGTACATACATATATAAAGCATTATAAAATATGAAAATTAAACTCCCGCTGATGTAGTGGAACCACTATGGTCCATATACCACCAATCCCATGCTATTTAGTACAAAAATTATCATTAAGGTCTAGCTCCTAAGCCTTAATTCATACATGTCCTGAAAATATTAAATTCTACACACATACCATGGGGAATGTGTAGTGTGTGGGAATAAATATCAATAGGCCACCACCAATGTGTTTCTATCGTAAATACATAATTATACAGGTTTTTCTAAATATAAATAATAAGAGGAAGCACATGGACATTTTTGAAATACCCAGTTACCATGTTCGTAGAATCCACAAGAAAGGGATCACTTACATCAGCCATCACTGATATCCTTGAATACAGTCCCCTTACTATATTTAAAACATAAAAAACTTGTCTATGTAAATGTAAGTGTAGTGGTGAGGATCCATGTTATAGAGCACAGGGAATCCACTGACAAGTATCACTATATGAGAACCCTCAGGTTCAACCTATAATATAAAATAGGCACCCAATGCCCCCAACAATGAATCTCTTTTAACAAATGGTATTCCCAGAGAAGTCCATACTCCCCCATACCTCAGCTCAAAAAATCACCTTTAACTCAAAACCCAACATCCCATGGAAAATCAATGGTTTCCTCTAATAAATAAACATCATCGGCTCAAAAACCAGCTTCAAAAATATTTATATCCATCCTCCAAAAATTCTCACCCAATACCCTCACAAATCATGTTTTGCCTCAGCTCCAAACTTATGGCCTTAGCACCATGAAATGATGGTTCATCACCATAAACATGGATTTATATGGTGAGACCCCCCGAACATATCTAATGGTCAACACCACCACATAAGAACAAAGTCTATGGAGGCCTCCACCCACATCGATTGGTCAGTACCACCTCGAACTGAGTCCTATCTATGTCTACATGGCTCCAACAGTGTGTTTTCCAATAAACTGTGACTGAAAATCATTAAAATACCAAGACACGTCATCTAACGCATTTTTCCCCTGAGACCATGTTCTTATATCTTAATGGTCAATACCATATCAATTCACACAGACCATACCCTAATCTTGACATCCTCATCACCTCAATCCGATGACCATGTTACCTCAACCTATGATCATAATTACTAATGCATTCCAATTAATTCCTAATAAGATTAACTACATCACCTATGTCTAGCTTTTCTATATATCCTCAATCCTTTGACTAATTCCACCATGTTCCCAGGGAACAAATAAAGAAAATATAAAAAAATTAATTTTATAATAAAATGTTCATCCTAACATTCCCAAGTTGTCTGAAACCCCTTAAAAATAACATCATGCATAAAAGTTATAGTTCATACCAAATGGAAACCCATGTAATGAATTCAATAATTTAACTAAAACAATTTCATTATCAATGGTCTCTCTCAGACATCCCCCATGGTAAATAAAAATCACACCCTCAAAACACATGTATAATCATGGAGAAATCTAGGCATCACCTACCTTGTTCTAGTAGGAGCGGGATCATCAAATATCAGCCTCTAACATGATCCAAATTGGAAGAGAATGTTGTTTTTGATTATGGACTCAAAAATATGTAAAAAAAGATCACGTGGATTTAGCATTCCATATGGTGATATGAAAAATTAATAGAGGATAGAAGATTGAAGGTCTTACTGAGATAGATCTAATCCTATAAATAGATCTTTGATTGGAGCTCATTCAAGGAAGATGGATCAAAGCCTAGTGGAGGAGAATATGTTGGTATCTCCTCTATGATGCTTGTTTATTAGAGGATAAAATCGGGGAATGTAAGGAAATTGGTGGAAGGGGTTGTTTTGATATTTAAAAAACATTAATGTCCTACACAGTTTGGTTAACCATGCACCATCTATGTGGTGCTCTCTATCACAACAACACACACACATGGTCTAGGCACACGATTTTCCAAAATATGCATGAGACCTCTGTAAATAATTTTAGAGATCCCATATAGTCATCTGCCCCCTCATGCATAGTTTATCAAACTATGTTTCATTCTATTGGATAGATACATGGATTCTCCTGGGAAGATTCACAGTGTGTCTAAACCATGTGCCTTTATTTTCAAATTCATGAAACTGAAATTGTGCCCTTCTACACCAAAAAATCTATTGAAACACCATGGAACATTAAAATCCATAAAAATCACCTAACAATAAAGACTTTTTTAAAATAAAAGAACATAATTATGTTCTGAATTTCAATAAAATATTTGTTCAACCATGAAATAAAAAAACTAAATCTATTTTTGGAAATTAGACTCACTCAAAAACTCATGGTATTATAGTCTCCCCACATTGACATAGCTCATCCCTTGTATATCAAGATTTTTTCGAGATGGTACCAAAAATAATAATCTTATTTAAATCAACTCGGTCTACCTTGGACTTAATTCATAGGATTACTCCCCACGAGGTCCTCCCCAGCTGAAGAGTTACCTACCTAGTCACTTTCGGACCCAAAACAGGCATCTGATGGTCCCACTAACCACCCCTAGACTCAAAATCCCTTCCCTGTTGCATCATCATTCTTACACCTCGTCACGTTATCAAATCATGCCTATGTCATACCAGTCCCCCATCATGTCTTGCATCTAATTTAATTACCACCTCATGCCCATGTCACACATGGCACCTATTAGGTTGTGCATCTCATCAGGTTCCCATTGATCGTGCATCTCAACAAATAATCATACAATCAGGCATCATATATAAATATTCATTCCCATCAAAATACTAATTTCTACACACCTCACACAGAAGGTACAACACATCGATGTTGAGATTCCTATGAACCTCATATATAATCAGCATCACAACGATTCCCACAATAATTCCTAAGACCAACATACCTCATATATATATAACATATCTTATCTTATTCCAACATACAAAAAAACACTTTTTAGTCTAAAATAAATATTTTTTCACCACATGAATCAAACCCAGAAAAATCCATGAATAAAAAAAACCAATTAATAACATCATCATGAAATTCCTTTAACCCTTATTGGTTCCTCATCCTACACTAACCCCAGAAACTGAATAGTGTGCACCTATCCTGAAGCCCGACTACCTAAGGGATATCTTCCTTACAAAGATACCCCATCTACCCACAACTAAGTGCACTTCTGGGTATCACAATATCTAAAAAGTCTATAAATATAGATAAATACCATCGACTAGATCCAGGTACCAATCCCAGTCTGGCCTCATATCCCTAGGTTAGTGTTAGTCCTTAACTCATAGTTTTCAGAGATGTATTCCTACATAACTTCTTGAGACACTCGATTTGGAAACATGCTTAGCCCTCCATTAGAGGCAGCTCACAGTGATTCAAGTCATGTCTTGGCATCCCAAATTATAAGTGCACTAATGTAGGCTCACTTATTAGTGGTCTACCTGAATCTCTAGCATGCATTCCATAATGTGATTCCTTATGGCCTGACTTCCTACTACCAATATTATCTCATCTAACATCACTTAATGTCATCAGTCGTCTCAAATATGACCGGTCTATCATATTCCCCTCTTCTATTTTAACCTTTTTGTCTACCTCCAAGAATGAGGTTAACCTAAATATGATTACCTATACCTTGATGGAAAGCCAGAATCCATCTTTAAATGGATTCACCCTAGTGATGTCATCACCTACCGTGGTAGTTTAAAAGCATGAAAAGTCTTTGAGGGTAGAAACATTGCCTAAAATAGACATATCCCCAATTGTATATCCATGAATTCATGGGAATTTTCTTCCCCTGGTGTATCTGGAATGAAGTAATTGAAAAATATGGCATATAAATCCTTCCAAATGAGTCTGTAATGTATGCCAACCTATACCAATATATCCCCCAGTTCTTTTTTCATTCCTCAAATTATGTTTGTTTCTATCTTCACCCTCCACCCTAGGGGTGTCTCAAGCTAATAAAATACCATCTACACTTAATATATCTATTTCTCATTCACCATTGGTATAACCTTTTCCTAAAATAGTCATGGTTGTAGCAAATGGAACTCCCTATTTTGGTATTCCATATATGGATTAGCTCTTTGATCACCTCAGTCGATACACCGTATAAAAAGAACCCAGATCGCTCTATGATTATTATACATCTATGGTCCAAAATCTTCCATCTATGGTTGTCCCAATTGTACTTCATCTCGTACCTGTAGCTCATAATAATCCATAACCACTGGGGTCTCATCCTATGTATACTCATGCGACAACATATCACTGTCACCCTAATGCTGCACTAGATCCCATCTAGGTGGAACCTTGCTAAAAAACTATCACGATGTTAAGACAACCATAAAAGTATATATATAATATCACATATATGGAATGTTATAAAATGTATCACATCTAACCATCCTTAAACTTTCCTACCTCACCATGTCACAAGACATCTGACCCAATGGACCCTCACCTACCCATATCACTGTCATGTGTGAATTATATCATCCCAACACATTTCCACCTACCTACACCTATCAGAGTCAAGAATGAAATATATTATGACCTTATGGCCCCTTACATACCCATAATTGGGTCAGTTATCAGGAATCATATATACAAAACTAGGGTTGCTGAGTAGAATTACACCAACAAAGGATAGGTAGGAAAAAAACTAATTAGCATCCTTTTTTGACACTTTAAATAACCCACCCCTATCATCACCCATCCCTACAAATATCAGGTTTTGGCCCATATATCCTTGCACATAGAATCACTCACATATATCACTGAAAACACATGCCTAGGAGTACTTAGTAGAATGACACGAAATATAATTCTATGCTGGAGAACATTGTTTACAATTTTTTAAAAAAATTAAACCTCTGACCCCCTAAAAAATCCTTGATACTAATTACAATAACTAGAGAAACACATCATATTAGCCTAAGTGCCTATCATGATGTGTAAAATAACATCATTTTCTATAATTTCAAAGGGGGTAAATCCATATAATATATAATAGTAACAAATTAGTGAACAACTCATGGTGTAAATTCTGTCAACTATAAAAAGAGAAAACTAGAACATCAATTTACCACCCCTGAAAACCTGGGTTTTCCCCCTTGCATGGGGATGTAGGTACCCAAAAATGAGCTCTATACCTAGTACCAAGTAAATACTAATATCTATATACCATAACTCAAATAGTAATGCCAAAACAAGAATCATATGATACCATTCCTAAACAGTCGAACACAATTACTATTTTATATAGTTAGGTGTTGTGATGTGACAACAAAAAGCAAAAAATAACCTAGTCTGATAAAATATTAAGCACAACAACCTCAGAGCCACATAAAATCATGCTATGGGATGGAGTGACATTCGCCCATAGGCACACATCCCAATATTCCATTGGTTTTCAACTAGAAGTCAGGGTCTAAGAGGGGATAGTGGGGAGACAATACCTTCTAGTGTTGCCAAAAACAACTTTCAATGTATATTTAAAATGGAACCCGAAAAAGATAATCATAGAGGATGAAAAATAAAACCATATAATATTGGAAGAATAAATATGAAAAATAATAATATCAAGACCAAACATACCATTCCCAGACAAAAATCATTCTACAACAGGTCACACAAAATAATAGTCAAGGAGGATTTCCCATGGATAAACATAAGTAAATACATATATAAATCATGTAAAAAGATCAAAAGTAAACTACAATTGATGCATAAGAACCACCATGAGCCATATACCATCCATCCCATGTTATGAAGTATTGAAATGATAACTAAAGTCTATATCCTAAGCCTGAATCCTTACCTGATCTCAAAATGATAAGGTCTACTAGCATCTGATTGTGACCTTGTAGGGTGTGAGAACAAACCTCCGTATCCCATAACAAACTTGTTATTTTCTTACAACTATAATTACTTTGGTGCTCCTAAATATAAATAAATGAGGAAACACAATAAAATTTAATAATAACCTTCAACCCTTGAGCTTAGTAGCCAGAAGGAAGTGATCACCTACTTTAGCCATCAGTAGAATCTAAAAATACATACACCTAGTTATATATATAGAATTTATCATATTTTTATATATATAACTAAAGTGGTTAGGATCCATGGAATAAATCCCAAGGCTTTCTTTAATGAGTAGAAACCTAGGCCAACTCTATTAGGTTCAAACTATAATATAACATTGGCACCTCATTCCCTCAATAATGAAACCAAATGTCCAAATGAAATTCCAAAACAAGTCCATAATCACTTAGACCTCAACATAGAAAATCACCATCGACACAAAGAGTAGTGTCCTGAGGACCAATGATGTCTATATACCAATAAATTTTTTTTGGGTTAACAACTGACATCTTATGGCACGATGATACCCATGCTCCAAAAATTCAATCCCAATGAACTCAAGTATCCTGATGAGCCTCAATCCCCAAAAAATGGTCCCAACACCACCTATCGATGGTCAGTCACAATCCCTGTGTATTACTACAGTGACCACCCCCAAAATATCTGATGGTCAACAGCATCACTAATGCCACATAGTCTAATGGGACCACCACCCACAATTAGAGGTCAACACCACCTCAATCTAATTCAAATATATGTGAAAATTACTGAAATAGCATATCATCCAAGAAATGGTGAGAAAAAATCAACAAAAAAAACATAAGACACATCATCTAACACCTCATGTTCTTATGAAAATGTCGCTATATCATGATGGAAAACACTGTATCAATTTTCTTGGGCCATGAAGCAGTAATTAAAACCTCATTGCCTCAATAATATGACCATGCTTTTTCAACCGATGGTCAATATCCCGCATATATCCTGAAACATGACCAACCTGATGAACTACATCACCTATATCCTGGTGATCAGTATATCTTCAATCATTGGGTTATGACTATCATGTTCCCACTGAACCAAGCAATACAATATAAAAAATTCAATTTAATTTTAACAAACCCAATATAACTTTATAAGGTAGTCCAAATCCCATTACCAAGCTTATCATGAATAAAAGTTCTAGGAAATACCCAATGACATCCCTTTGCATTGATCTATTAATTTTAAGACAATATGATAATTATAAAGGGCCTCTTTGGACTAACCCCATGGAACATATGTATTTCACCATCAAAACACATATAAAATCATTGTGAAATCTAAGAAACAACTAAATTTAACTTGTAGACACTCATTACCATGATATTGTCCTATAAAATGAGAAAAATCATAAGAAAACAACATTTTATACAAATTCCATGGAAATTTAAAAATATGTATCACAGTGATTTATAATTCCATATAGAGAGATAAATAAAGAACAGAGGATATAGGATTGAGTTTCATTCCAATGTGGTTTGAATGAGACTAATGATGATCGGATTAGATATCATTCAAGGAATAAGAGGATAAGAAGTTGGGAGGTCCCATATCCTATGTGTGGATTTGAGGAGAAAAGAAGTGAAATGAAATAAGAGGTAGGAGAAGTTTATTTATTTCATAAAATTTAATTATCCACATAGTTTTGGAGACACAATTTTTATAAATGTTCACTAACAATGAAGTGCTCTCTACCTAAACACCATACAGAAACAAGAAAGGTTTAAAATTCTCCAAACAATGCACAAACCATGTGTGAGACCTCTGTTAAAAAATAAAGATCTTCCGTATGACTGTGTACCCCCTCTTATAAAGTTTTTAAAACTATTTCAATTGAAACTGAAGGGTTGGATAGTTTATATTGGGAGGCCTCAGAGTTTTTACAAAACATGATTTCCAGTCTATGCCTTCTTGAAATAGAGTTTCCATTCCATAACACACCTAAAACTCACCTAAAACCTCAATGGTCCTTCCAAACCATAAAAAATATAATAAAATACCCTATGTCAATTTAAATCACTTAATTATGATTGTCATATCATGAAAATAGTTATTCCGACCATTAATCATGAAAATTCAATAATTTTTTGAAAATACGATCCACTCAAAAACATGGTACAATACATTTGAGCACAAGTTGTTAATTAAATTGCACGTGTTTTTAGTTATTTACCATTCCATATTGATTATGCCTTATTTATTATAAGTTTTATTCTAATTTACATTACCCTTACCAAGAATCTTGTCAAACCATTATTTTCCTTTCATAGGATGCTAGTTAGTGGAATATGAATTATGGGAAAGGAAATTTTAGAGAGAATAATGATGATGTAAAAGAAAATATTGGGTTCTGTTTATTTCAAATTTAACGTGACATTTAATTATGTTTTTATTTTGATAATACTACTTAATTGTTCAGTTCCATGGGATTAGATAATGTTTATCTTATTCAAATGTAACAATGTAACCACTAGCTCTATTCAATTAGATCAATGGTCTTTACTTTAGGTATCAACATAAGCATATTATAAACCTTGGGAACTAGATTTAGGAAAATGTAGATTAAGGAACGTAACCCTATTATAGACATAGAGGATATTTCTAATTATAGAATAATATCGTTAACTTTTTGGCAAGGTAGATATCCTAGCATTACATCCCCATCTAGGTTCTATAAGTGGATGTGGTTTTAGCATAGATACATCATGGGGTAACAAACCTGAAAAGAGTTGGTCGAATAAATCTCAACCATAATTCAGGTTCATGGTTATTATTCACTTTCTTTGAAACTATTTTGAATCTCGTTAGGGATATTATTTAGTTAATTCATATTTTCTCTATAAAATATTATGATAGATAATAAAATAGAACCTATGGAAAACTATGATATTCCATAGTAATTTTTTATAAATATAAAGTGTCCTTGTTTGAATAGTTTAAGGTTGTCCATAAGTGTAAAGTCATAAATACCAATTTTAATGTTTAATGTGCTGACCGTTGAACACGAATAAGGATATTTTGGGAGACATTTATGGGAATAAAACCCTTTGGTTTAGTTTATGTTTTAGTGAAAACCTTATTGAAAGAATAATTATTATATATTATTTGAACTCATGTTTAATGTTATTGATAAACTTTATGGTTTATAAGATCTTTGATACAGAGGAAATTATGGGTTGTTACAATTTTTGAATATTTGTTCCCTGCATAAAAAAGGGTATTGAAAAGTGATTTGGAGAATATGGGATTAATGTCATTTTATAATCAGATCACTGCATGTTTAGGTACATTATATTATTAAGGTAACAAAATAGTACTAGATTAGATGGGATATTATATTAGGAATAAAGATTGAATTATCTTATTGAAGCATTTATGATTTTAATGTGGCTTTATAGATATTAAAGATATTTATGGAATGAAAAGAAAATGTTAGTGATTTAATTATTTTGGAAAATTTAATTTTTGGTATTTGACATTAAGAGAGAAAAATATTGACTAGAGATAAATATTAAATTAATCTTAGAAAAACATGTGATAAAATCCTTATGATTTTCTTATATTGATCATGTTTGTGAATATTTTGATAAATTTTAATGTTAGTTCATCATCAAATGATCTAAGCTGATCTTTGGGTGTTTTAGTTGAGGCTTTGAAGGTTATTATTATTTTTTTCTTCATATGAAGGTTTCTTCACATGGGTAAATAATTACCTTATTCTAACCATTTTTTGGTAAAAATATATAGAGATGTGAAATATCTTATTATACTTTTATGTACTATGTAATCTATTAATAGTTTATTTTATAATGTTAGGAATCAAAAATTCATCTTGAATACATATATTTTGGAGAAAATGATGAGATAATAGTGCAATTTTATTGAAGGATGAAATTATATTTGTCAAGTAATTATTTGTACTTATGTTCTTAGTCAAGATGGTAACTTAAATGCTCAACTATTGGAAAAGGATCCTAAAATAATTTTTTTTATCCTTTTACCTTTATTTATATAGAATTGATGGTATTTTTTACGCGTATTTGGTTTATGGTTTTGTTGTCCTTATCTTTCTCATGGTTACTCACTTTATTGTGATCAATTTCCTCTATCACTCTCCATCAATAATTGAACATTATTTTATCCCTCCATGCCCATATTTTTACTTACCACTAATTTTCTTCTATTTGGAAACTTATTTTTGTGCTATTCTATTCTACCTTCAAATTTCCCCTTCCATCTTTTCAAGGGGATGTTTAATAAACACTTTTTGTAATGTGGGATTAAAAAAAATAAATTCTCTAATTTAAAACCATTAATTACCATTATAAAGATAAAATTATGAGGAAGAAATATATTAAATGGTGGGATAATGTAACACCTTGAGTTTTTGAATGAATACCTTTATTGATAGTTTACTTAACAAACAACACTAATCTTTATGTGAACTGAGATATCGTAAAAAAAATATATTATTTAAATGTGACCATTATAACCTGGACGTCGAATTGATGGGTATGAAAATGATTAAATAAATTATTTATATATATATATATTTCATAATCAATGAAAATTTATTGATTATTTTTTAGAAAATAATAATTAATGTTTTATTAATTTTTTTTATCCAAAAATAATTTATCTTAAAAAATAATATTTATTACTCTTTTGGGAGAGAATATTATAATTAATTTCATATCTTTTAAATAATTTATTTGATAAAATGGATATAATTTTGAAAATAATCTTGTAAAAATCAACTTAGAGATATTTTTTGGATTTTTTTGAAAATATTGATTTTATAAGAAATGGTAAAAAAATTAATTTTCATTGAAAATATTTTTTTTTCAAGGATTAAGAATAATCCATTTTTTTAAAATGGTTTCAAACAATAATTATTTTCATTAAATTGTGAATAATACAATTAATTTATTAAAATCAATTTTATAGTTTAATTTACTGAAAAGGAATTTATAATTAAAAATGCATTTTTTTTGGAAAATTTGATTTTCAATAAATTTTTGTTTTAATCATAAATTAATTTCAATCAATTGTAGAAATTTAATATTGAAAATATTATTCTTATTTTTTAATTATTATTTGTAAAATTTTTAAGTATACAACTTTCATCCATTATATATAGTAAAACTAGAAAATAATTATCATTATGTTAAGTGTAAATTGAGTAATTAAGGATAAAAATAAAAAGATAAGAACATATAAATTACACCAACACATAGCTTTAACCTTTTGGAAGAGTTTATTTTATAAGTTTTCATTTTTTTAAAAAAATTTGTCATGTTAGTTCCATATTCCATTTATTTTTCCTTTATAATATTTAAGTAAAATATAATGTAAAAAATGTCACTTTGCTGCTTTTAATATAAATAATATATTGTGACACGGATTAAAGAATTTTTTTTATAAATGGTATTTTAAAAATAAATTATTTTTATTAGGATAATTTATTTTTAAGTTTTAAGGATGAAGTAATTAACTTAAATTCTTACGGATCACGGAAATAATATTTATTCAATTAATAGTATAATAAAAAAAATGATTCCAAAAAATTTAGAAGTAATATATTTTTAATGAAATATTGTGTTTGTTGAAATTTTAGTCAAATATATAATTTTAGGTTTGTTTTAAAGGAATATTTATTAATTCCATTAAATTCATGTTGTTTCCACAGATAAATTAAATGAATAGGGTCAAAACGAAATTAATGATATTTTTCAAAAAATGAAATTTTATTAAATGATTGAAAATGCCTAAAGATACTATGTTAAATATTTTTATTTAAATATGGTTTAAAATTTATACTATTTTACATTTATGGTACTAATTTAATTTTATAGTAACAATCTAGACCCCTAAAGATTAAAAATCTTTGTTACCATGATAATCATCAAAAGAGTTAATAAAGAGGTTAAAACAAATATATAAGGGTAAAATATCACCTAAACATGTCCAATTTTTATTGGATGAGGGTATTTAAAATAATAATCATCTTAATATATAATTATACCAAATTGAAACCATTTTACCATGAAAATTAATTTATATTAATTTAAAACATTAAGAAATTCCAAGAATTCCCCTCCCCTAATTATAAAAGGACACCCTCTACTATCTTTTCTTCACACATAAAGAACCATTTTTTTGGTGTATCACTAACTAGATAACCTCTTAAAATAGCATAACAAATTTTTGCATATTATTTTGTGTATAATATCATCCTTATAGGGATTTACATTTATAAAAAATGTGGTTATCCGAAGAAGATGTATAACTTTTAGCCGAATGTTTTTGTTTTATTTCAACCTATATGACCTCAAAATATTATTCAAACAATGTTGAAGTAATAATACCAGTTTATTAAATATTATGATATGTTTATATGATAATTTAATACTTTATATACATCTATTCTTCCATAAAATGGTAAGGGAATTCATCATTTTTGTGTACAACAGACTACCACCTCACGAAATGATGAAATCTGTTTTCAATCACTGCCTCTCACAAATGGTTGTAAAAATGTATTTAATATTTATATATAATATTAATGAAAAATTTATCATTATTAAATTATGATATATATTTTATTTTCTTTCCATTCTATCCATTAAAAATTGATAATTTAGTTCGTTCATGTCTGTAGACTACCACACTCACGAAGCGATGTGACTCATTTTCCATCATCACAAAACATGGATGATATATATAGGATCATTTATAAAAAAGTATTATATTTATGATATAATTATGATTCTATAAATATAAAATAATACATATATTATTTCCATAATGATCTTTAAAAAATGGATACGTTACACATGCATATGTATGACTTACCATCTCCATAACAGTAACATACTTCATTTTTGATAACCTTCTACCAGGATTGGTTTTAAAATTATAATGGATATATAAAATTTTAATTAAATCATAATTATTAATTTTGATAATATAAAACAACAACCACTTTTATCTAGTATAATTTAGAATTAATTATTCATTTTTTACCTTCTTTTGAGTTTATATAGTTTCTTCCAAAATACATAGCATCACAGTGCGGGTTAATGAAAATTCTATAATAAAACACCATCAAAGCACATGTATCTCATTAGGTATTTATACTATAAGGACCCAACCCCAGTTTCCCAAAGCTGGTGCCTTATTTTATTACATGGGCATACAAACAAGGAATAAGCATCATGAAGGACCAATTATTTTAGTATTATTGGAAACAAGATACATAAATAAGTTCAACTTTACATCAAGAAAGGAAATACATCACTAATTTATTCTATTAGAAACATCCATGCCTCCTATATTATATTTGCAAGTCATACATAATTTACTTCTTCATATCCTTGGAAAAATGAAACATAAGAAAGGTATGAGCTCAAATTCTCTATAAGAGTATGCAACACAGTGAAAGATAGAATATAACTAATAAATGGTGCATAATTGAAAACACATGCCCTTAACAGTAAACTTGAACACATTATGGCATGAATATGAGCTGAGAAAATAATGCCATAATAAAACACAATCATGGGTATTCTAATAGATTAATAACCACATGAACTTCCAATTAATAGCTTCATAATTAGGGAAGTGCTTATGATGGACATTCTGAAACATTTTGTCAAGGCCTCATCCAAGACATCTAATGATTAAGGCCTTAGCCAAAATCCATATAACAAATTGGGAAAGGCCTCAACCAATTCTACATATAATTGTCTCATGAGACCTACCGATGCATGGAGGGGCTATAGAGGGCCCCACCCATCACATAATAAGTCCAATAAATTCATCATATGAGCGGGTATAAATATAAACAATACATATGTTCGTATTGAAACTATCATATGAAATGTTACTATCTTTCCCCAATCATTAAACATAAAACACTAACCATTCAGAGTAATATGGTGAATTATACTAGGATAGATCATTCACAATAGATTTAGTCATAATCCATTAAATCAGATATGGTAGATTACTTCATAAAATATTAAAACCAATAATACCGTGGAATCAAAAATAGTGTTGAATTAGATGAAAACACTCTTATAAAATCATTAAGCAATTCTTGAGAAAAATACACTTCTATTTTGAAAAGAAGAGTTCTTTAGGAAAAATATTTTTATAAAACCAGAATTTAAGTAATATAGTATATTTATAATAAAATGAGTGATTTTATAAAGATAATGGTTTCCAAAAACATATTATAGAGTTCCCTTGAAAATAGGTAAGAATTTGAGAAATTCCTTTGAATCGAGCTTGTATTTTAGAAACAAATTTGAAAGTTCATTTTAAGATGTGTTACTATCCATAAAATAACGAAGGATTATGGTTTGTAAACATATATATGATACTCACACAGAATATATGAGGAGTACATAATAATACATATGAATTTCATTGAGGTAGTTAGACATCGAAAGTATCCCGAATGAAAATGGAAGTTCGGGTGGAGAACCCCTTACCTTAAATCCAAACGTGTTCCACTATTAAACATAAGCACCTGGAATATGAAATTATAATTATTAATAACTTATTTAAGAACCTATTATACATGTATTTAGTTTATCATAATCTTTTTTAGTCCATTTATAACCTTATTTATATGTTATTATATTGAATTTCATTGTTCTCGGGTGTTCATTTTCTTTATCTTCATAATCCGTTCACCTCTATTTAAGTAATGGAGTTCATGTGGAAGGGTTATAAATATATAGGCTTCAATTATATATTATTTATGAACATAATGAATTTATTATCTTCATTTATATCACTTGGTTACATGGAATGAGGATGAATCATTAGATGACAACCACATCAATTATTCGGCGATATTTGGAATATTATGAACTAGTTTTGTCATATAACTTAATTATATGTACATATTATGGTTCTTGAATATTAATTATGTTATAATAAATATACTATAGTCTGGTTCAATGAGAAATATGATTTCATTACCAGTAATGATGATGAAAATGATGAACAAAACTTAATCATCCATAGAGGCTATAAATTGGAACCTCATGGACGTTGATTTCGTTTAAAAAAATAAATGGGAGGGAGTAAGAATATTTATGATGGTTATTCCATTAAAATTATAAAATTGAAGTATATATATGATAATGGAATTATCATGATCATTTGGACCGAGGAGGTGAGGTGAGGAGAGAAAAAGAAGATAAATTGATATGAAACCAAAGGAAGAAGAAGGGTGCTTTACCTCTTGAAATAACCTCCTTGATAATATCCTTAAGAGACCGGGTTTTGGTCTTTTGGAATGACCAGAAGCTTCTTGGAAATGGGGAGAAACTAGGTAAGGGTAAATGGGAAGAAAATTTAAGAGCTTCAAGGAATAGAAGGGTGAAGAGAATAGGGAGTGGTGAGGGGTTTTTATAGCGGAGAAGAGGAGTAAATTATGAGTATTTAATTCATTATTTTATTATATCCTTCAAGACAACCAATAGTGTTGTTTCATGTGACCCGTTATAATAATAAGTTCATGTGAGTTTGAAACAAGTGGCCTTGAATCGCTTATGATGTCATAAAACGTGTATTTAACTGATAATTTGTATATATGGTATTTTAGAATATTTTACTATTCATAAAAAATTCAAGAATTTCAGAAAAATTTCAAAAATTCACCCCTACCATTTTTCGATGTGTAAAATTCAAAAGTGAACCCCATTTTTCAAATTAATTTTCTAAATATTATTAATTTAATTTTTAAATAAATTCATTGTTAATTTGAAAAATAACAATCTTAAATGTATAATTTTTTTTGTGACATTGAAAAATTAATTAAGATCTGATTATCATATTACCTTATGAAAATAAAATTATATCATTTTTACTATTCATAAGGGTATAATTACTATTCATATTTATATTCCTAAGGGTATGATACTATTCACCAAAAATCAAGTATGTTCTATCAGACTCCAAATGACTAACTAAACACAACTATAGATGACCATTTTTCAAAATTCAAAACATAGAAAAGGAAAAGTTGTGTTTAATGGATAGATTATAAAATTGCGTTCTATATCTATTTTCAAAACCATGAGGTGTTATATTCTCCCCTGATTACAAAAATTTTGTCCTCAAAATTCACAAAATATCACTTAAAAATATTCGGGTATGTCATTAACATAAGCTCCTCTGGCACCCATGTTGGTTCCACCATCTTATGGTTCCTCCAAAGAACCATTACGAGACGAGTCGTCTGATTTCCCAATACTTGTTCTCTACAATCAAGAATCTTGATAGTCTCTTCACAATAAGATAGATCGGGATCATGTTCTAATTCTTCCTAAGTGATTACATGTGTTGGGTCCCGCATGTAATTTCTTAACATTGACACGTGGAACACATTGTGAACCTTGGAGAAACATGGCGACATTGCCAAACAGTAAGCTACGACTCTAATTCGGTCCAGAATTTCAAAAGGTCTGATGTACCTGGGACTTAATTTTCCCTTCTTACTGAATCGTATAATACCCTTCCAAGGTGATACCTTTAAGAAAATGTGATCACCTTATTGAAATTAAAAATCCTTCCTTTGGTTATCGGCATTGATCTTTTGACTACTTTGAGCTATTTTGATATGGTTCTGGATAATCTTCACCTTTTCCATTGTTTTATCAACATGTTCTGGGCCGATGAGCTTTCTTTCACTAACATCATCCTAGAAAGTTGGTGTACAACATCTCCTCCCATATAATGCTTTATAAGGTTCCATATGAATACTTGAATAGAAGCTACTATTGTAGGAAAATTCCACGAGAGGTAAATAATGATCCCACATGCCTTGAAATTCAAGTGAACAAGACCTCAACATGTCTTTCAATATCTGAATAGTCCATTCTGATTGTCCATCTGTTTGTGGGTGGTAGGCATTGCTCAAATGAAGATCAGTATCTTTGTCCTTCTGAAGAATCTTCTAGAATCGTCATTTAAATGGGGATCACGATCGGAAACAATTGCTGAGGTTACACCATAAAGTCTTACAACATCATTAATATATATTCTTTCTAAATGTTCAAGTGGTAAATCTTCCATTATAGCATGAAAATGTGAAGATTTTGTAAGACAGTCAACAATGACCCGTATTGTATCATTCTTTCTTTGAGTCTTTGGTAGCCCCATGAAAATGTCCATCGCTATATCATCACATTTCCACATAGGTATAGGAAGGGGTTTCATGACTCCACCATGATGTTATCTTCATGACTTCACCTATTTACAAACTAAACATCTCGACACGTAATCAGCAATCTCCCTCTTCATGTTTTCCCACCAAAAATGTTCCTTTAGATCCCTGAACATCCTTGAGCTACCAGGGTGTACAGAAAAATTAGAGCTATGAGCATCATCCAATAGTTCCCGCTATAGCTCGGGAATAGAGGGAACACAAAGCCTTTTCCAAATTCCAAAATGCCACCTTAATATATGAATTCAGTCAAGTTCCCATCATTTATAGCATTAATTTTCTTTTTAAACTCCTCATCTTCATCCTAAGAAGATTTTATAATTTCTAGTAAAGAAGGTTTGGAAACCATTTGAAAAATCAGTGATGTGTTACCTTCCTTGAAAATTCCCAGATCCATCTTTACTAGATCCATGAATAGTGGATCCCTTTAAACTCTCATCTTGTTCATAATTATGTGGTCCTTTCTACTCAAAGCGGTTGCCACCTTATTTTCTTTCCTAGGGTGGTAGAGTATGGTGAAATCATTGGATTTGGGTAGCTCGATATATCTTCTTAGACTCATGTTGAGTTCTTTCTGTGAGAATATATATTTAAAACTCTTATGATCTTTATATATCTCACATTTATCACCATTATGGTAATGTCTCCAAATCTTCAAAGAAATGATTACCGCTGCTAACTCAATATCATGAGTTGCATAGTTTTGTTCGTGAATTTTTATCTGCCTAGACGTATAGGCAATCACTCGACCATTCTGTATAAGGACACAACCATGTCCTTTATTTGATGCATCACTATAGATAACAAACCCATCATTCCCTGATGGTAGGGTTAGGATCAGACCATTCACTAACCACCTCTTAAAATCTTCAAAACACTCTTCACATTAATTGGTCCATACAAACATAACCCATTTTCATGTGATCTTGGTCCTTGGGTTGGCTAAACGGGCGAAGTTCTGAAAGAAACATTGATAATAAACTGCTAAAACAATAAAAGTACGTACCTCAGTTACATTCATTGGATTAGGCCATTCTTCCATAGCTGTTTTCTTCATAGTATCTACAGATATACCATCCTTAGAGACAATGTGGCCTAGAAAGGAAACTGATTAGAGCAAGCACTCACACTTGCTGAACTTCCAATATAATCCATTTCTTTCTAGAGTATTTAGAATGGTGTGCAAGTGATTTTCATGATCTTCATAGATCATAGAGAAAACCAGGATATCATCTATAAACACACCGATGAAGTCATCAAGATATTCCTTGAATACTCTATTCATGAGATCCATGAAAACAGATGGTACATTGGTTAGTCCAAAAGGCATTACTGTAAACTCATAATTCCCATACCTGATTTGAAATGTGGTTTTTGAAATGTCTTCCTTTCTCACGATCAACTGGTGATATCCAGATCTAAGATCAACCTTCGAAAATTATTGGGCTCCATGAAGTTGATCGAATAAATCCTCAATTCATGGAAGAGGATACTTATTATTTATTGTAATATCATTGATTTCCCTATAAAGAATGCAAAACCTCATAGACCCATATTTCTTCTTAGCGAAACGATCAGGGGCTCCCCATGGATAGACACTAGGTTGAATAAATCATGTATCACTAAATTCCTCTAGTTGTTTCTTTATCTCCAGTAACTCCACAATGTTCATTTTATAAGGGGTATTTGATATGGGACTTGAACCAGGAATTATGTTATTGGAAAACTCAATTTCTTGTTCTCGAGGATGTCCATGTAAATCCTTTAGAAAGGCATCAATATAATCATGCACAACTAGTACATATTCATATTTGAACATTATTTTCCTCACCTATAGTTATTTCATTCTCTTCACCCCCCAATAATTGAATTTATTTGAGCTACTAGGGGTGGGTCTGGATATGAATCAGGTGGTGACGTTTCTGCTATAATGATAAGGTACCTCTTATTATCATCAGAAATTGTATCATCCTTCTTCTTACAATAAATTTTTGTATCATACTCTGAAATCCAATCCATACCGAGGATTATATCAAATTCAATCATGGGTATGGCAATGAGATCTTTAGATAAAGAACATTTAAATTCCTTAATGGGAACTGATTCACATAACATTGTTGCAAAGATACTTCCAATAGATGTTTTGACTGACAATTCCCTTGTTAAATAAAATTTTAAATATCTGATTTTCCAAGAAAACTAGGAAGATATGAAACAATGTGATTATCCAAAATAAAATATAGCATTGGTGAAGTTTGATGAAACAATCAAACTACCTGCCACTACGTCATTCAGAACTTCAACCTCTGCAGTTCTGATTGCATAAGCTTGTCCATGATCCCTTTAAATTTTTTGTTTAATATTTCCTTGATGCTTTGGAAAATCATTAGCACATTGTCCCATATTTTGAATATTATAGCATTGGACTTCATTGACATCCTTATTCCCTTTTCAATCACCAGCAAGATGGCCTTTCTGACTACATTTGTAGCATACTCATTTTACTTTTAAGCATGAACCAGGGTGATTCCTTCTTCAATTGTCACATGGTTGAAATTCAACTCTTCCCTTCTTCCTCGTATCTTTATTTATTTTCCCAGTGTTTTCAATAACCCTCTTCTTTTCTTTCTTTCACATAATGTAATAAGTCTTATAGAATTATTTTTCTGTTTTGATAGTACATGAATCTATATCTTCATATGATGAAAAACATTGGGACACCAGTGCCCACCAGAGGAAAGGATTTGGGCCATTAAATTATCAAACAATTTTACTTCTTGCATTTGGTATGTAGTACACAACATGTCTTGTTAACCTTGTGAAGTTAGATTCGTACTTTGCAACATTATAATGATCCTTCTACATCAGATTCCAGAATTGCCTCTCCATATCTGCTCTTTGTTCACGAGGAATGTATTTCTCTAGGAAGATTTCTTTAATGTCCCTCCATTCCATCTCCTCGATTTCTTCCTCCTTATTTTTTGTTTTGGATTAATGACCACCACTTATCCACATCTCCTGAAAGATGATAGACTTCCATGATGTCCTTCTCTCTTTCATTACTTCCCAAGGTGAGAAATATCTTCTCAAGGGAACATATCCACTTCTCTACTACAAAAGGGTCTGTAGTTCAATTGAATGATGGAGGTTGTTATCACATAAAGCGATCTAACATCGCTCCTCCATGTGGTGGATCCAGATAATCTATATAGGTAATGTTAATATTCATAAACTGAGTACGTTATTCCTATATAGTTATAAGTTGTTTAGCACCCGTCATAGCATGAGAGCCAACATCATTATCTTGCATCAGAGGGAAATCCCTACACGCGTTCATGTGGTTTCCATTCCTTCTACAAGGCGCTACTTCTAAATAATGACATACACTAGAGTAGGGTATGTATTATAATTTATAATATTAATGTCAAAAAATACTAAGCATAAATTGAAATTCTACGCATAGCTAATCTCTTAATAATAAACATGGTATCTTTGAGAAAAAAATTTACATTTAATTCCTTTTTAATGGCTTGTAAAGAATATATGAATTGTCCTAAGAATATCCTTCATGAGTCTCGTAACCAAGAGTGAAACAAGGCCCATTTTCATATACCAGGATACCCCAGGTCAAGCCTGAAACTCATTGTCAGAGATTTCACTCCTAGGTATATCTGTGTTAGGGCCACCTCTGCCTGCTCGTATCCAAACAAGGATGTATTACTTGAAAGATTAACATAATCTATTACTTACCAAAATACCAGGAAGTTCTCATATGTTTATCCTAAAATACTATCTTATAGACTCTTTCCTAATCTAAATTTGATAAATCTAGATTCCAAGGTTTCTACTAAACTTCCTCTGATACCCACTGTAAGGACCCGACCCCAGTTGCCTGGAGCAGGTTCCTTATTTGATTACATTATCATACAAACATGGAATAAGAATCCTGAAGTACCAAGTAGTTTAGTATTATTGGAAACAATATACACAAATAATTTCACCTTTACATAAACAAATGAAATAAAATAGTAATTTATTCCATTAGAAACATTCATGCTTCTTAGATTATGCTTGCAAGTCATTCATAATTTACTTCTTCATATCGTTGGAAAAGTGAAACCTAAGAAATGGGTGAGGTCTAATGTTCAGTAAGAGTAATAAATAAATCAGAAGATAGAATAAACATATGACATGGTGCATAATTGAAAATGAATTCCTTTAATAGTAAACTTGAACAAATTATGTCAGGAATATGAGTTGAGAAAATAATGCATAACAAAACATTATCATGGGTATTCAACTAGTCGAATAACAACATGAACATTCAATTACTAGATTCATAATGAGGGAAGTGAATATGCCGGACATTCTAAAACATTTTTTCAAGGCCTTGGACAAGATGTCTAATGATTAAGGCCTCGACCAAAATCCATATAACACATTGCGAAAAGCCTCGGCTAATTCCACGTCCAATTGTCTCAGGAGACCTAACGATGCATCGAGGGGCTATAACAGGCCCCACCCATCACATAATAAGTCCAATTAATTCCTCATATGAGTGGGGATAAACAAAAACAACAGATACATTCATATTGAAACAATCATATGAAATGTAAATATCTTTCCCCAATCATTAACCATAAAACACTATCCATTCCGAGTAATATGGTTAATGGTTTTAGGATAGATCATCCACAATAGAGTTAGTCATAAAACATTAAAGATAATATGGTATATGACTTCCTAAATGATTAAAACCAATACAAACATGGAATCAAAAAGAGTTTTTAATTAGATGAAAACAGTCTTATAAAATCATTAAGCAATTATTTAGATAAATACTCTTTTATTTTGAAAATAAGAGTTGTTTTGGAAAAATATTTGTATAAAACGAGAAGTTAAGTAAAATTGTATTTTCATAATAAAATTAGTGATTTTATAAAGATAATGGTATCCAAATATAGATTATAGAGTGCCCATGAAAATAGGTAATAATTTGAGAAATTTCCTTGAATCGGGCTAGTATTTTGGAAACAATTTTGAAAGTTCCTTTTAAAACTTGTAAATATCCATAAAATAAAGAAGGATTCTGGTTTTTATACATATATATGATACTAAAAAATATTATATGAGGATTAAATAATAATACATAATAATTTTATTGAGGTAATTAGATAATGAAAGTATCCCGAATGAAAATGGATGATTGGGTGGAAAAACCCTTACCTTAACACCAAACGTGTTCCGCTCTTGAAATTATGCTCCTGGAATATGAAATTATACTTATTAATAACTTATTTAAGAACCTATTAGAGACTACGTATGGGTAAAAGGGTTGAAATATGAGGAGCTTCTAGCCTTAGAGGAGTGAAGGGATGGAGTGGTGAGTGGTTTTTATAGTGGAGGAGAGGAGTAAATTTTGATTATTTAATTCATTATTTTAATATATCTCTCAAGATAACCAATAGTGTTGTTTAATGTGACCCCTAATAGTAATACATTCTTGTGTGTTCGAACAAAGTGTCTTTACATCACTTATGTTATCATAAATAGTGTATTTAACTGATAATTTGTATATACTGTATTTTATCATATTTCACTATTCATAAACAATTCAAGAATTTCAGAAAAATCCCAAAAATTTACCCCTACCATTTTTCAACATGTATAATTTTAATGTGAACTCCATTTTTCAAAAATATTTTTCTAAATATTATGAATTTAATTTTTAAATAAAGACATAGTTAATTCGAAAAATAACAATCCTAGAGGTATAATAAATTTAATGTGACATTGAAAAATTAATTTAGATCCCGTTATCATATTACCTTATGAAAATAAAATAATATCATTATTTACTATTCATAGGGGTCATATTACTATTCATATTACTATTCATAGGTGTTTGTTACTGTTCACCCAAAATCATGTTTGTTCTATCAGACTCCAAATGACTTACTGAACACAACTCTAGGTAAGCATTTTTTGAAATTCAAAACATAGAAGAGGGAAAGTTGTGTTTAATGGATAGATTATAAAATTTTATTCTATATATATTTTCAAACCCTTGGGGTGTTACACTTAATACGATTTGAAATAGTATATTTAAGAATGAGCATTCATGTACTGATAGATCTTAACTTCTCTTAAAAGTCATATTAAATTCCAAAAAATGTTGTTGGGAGTTTTGAACATTATCCATGCTAGATTTTTTACTTGTGGATAATAAAAAATCATCTTGTGACATCTCATACATGTCATGTGGTGAACTAAAAAATGCATTGTCACTTGAAACTTTCAACCAATATAATTCTATATTGTAATCACTTCAACCTTCAACCTGAAGTCACATCAACTATCGACATACATTCACATTGAATATTCATTGTGCAGTGACCAAAATTACTATATGAAGCCACTTTATCAAATTGAAATATTTTTTTCTCACTATAAATATTTGATTAAATACTTCTTGTCATTAATCCACATCATCAACAATTCAATCCAATAATTAAAGAAACTTTTTTGTGTTTTCATAGCATAACTTGAGGGTTAATAACATCTTATTATGATAGATTCAACATAATAATTTTATCTAATAACCATAACCATATCTTGTTTTTGGTAGTTTTTTCTCATGAATCTTCTGCATATAACATGGAATAACTTCAAAACATATCCATTTTTTTAATTTTTCATAAAAAAACACATTTATAATATAAAACACATAATTCATTAGAAATATAATAATCATAATTAGGGATCATTAAAATAACTATTTTCATGGAAAATACAACAATATCTCACAAGTTGATGGTCAAAAATCTTGTAAGGATAACATTTCAATGTAAATCAAAAATTAGATAGAACATGAATATTTTTCACTTAGCTAAAAATAATAAAATAATTCCATAAACATTATCCCCTAGTTGGGATAATAAAAGAGATATGAATGATTAGAAATTAATCACCGTAAAAAAATATAATCTATATAAAATAAATATAATCAATTTAAGAACAAATATAATAAATCTAAGAATAAATATAACTGATGTAAGAAAAAATTTCAATGATTTATAAGAATTTTGGTATAAATTTATAGAGGTAATATCAAATAACTTAATCTTAATTTAATCCAAAGTTCTTATCCCTAGGATATTTGTTTTCAATAATATATTTTTCTTTGTCATGATATGGATGACATGTATGTTGCGGTGTAGGTTGTGGGTGAGAGGAGAAGGATCTAATAGTTATAACTCCTCTTTATTTTGATATATGTTAAGAAACTATAATTGGAGGGAAGTCATATTGAGGCATAAATATGTCTATAGAGGCAGGTTTAGAATATGAAGAGAATGAAGTATCTGAACGTATATTCTTAGTCGAAGGGGAAATAATTACAGTCAGAGCACTATAAAGATATGGATTCATAATCTAAGTGAAATCCATCCAAGATAAAGGTATTTTCTACATAATATATAAATATTGTCTCTATTAGTTTCTATAGAACCCAAAAAGGGGTGTTATAAACTTTAATATATTCACTTAATCGTTGAAGGCCCTTGTGAATGGAGGCATCATTAGTTCACCGAATAAAAATCTAAGAATAGGATTCATATAATATTTGGTAAATAATCTGTTGAGATAGTGGTGAAAATATATTTTCATGATCTATTTATCTTATCTATCGTATTGATTATAACTTTTTACAACCACATTAGTTTTAACAGCCTGAGTTTAAAAACCCAGAAAGAACCATTAAACTATTCCCTTAAAAATCATCCAAAACAACTCTTATCTCATATGTGATAATCTATTTAATCATACTATCATATAGGTAAACACTGACTAGGGCAGAATAATGTATAATAAGAGGGGGAAAATTAGAAGAGGAGGCTCGAACCAATTCATTCTAGTATATTTGACCATGATTTAACCTTAGGTCTTACAATTCTACCTACAATTCTCCTATTAGGTTTCTAAAATTATTATTTTATTAATTCATATGATTAATCTTTAGAAAAAACATACATTGAATATGATCTACAATAAATGTCACAATATAGTAAATTTATTACCCATTGTAAAATCAAACTAAAACTCAAAACAGTAGAAATAATTATTTACGAACATTCATCAAATCTATTTTTTACACACATAAATAAAATAATGTTAGAAATATATGAAAAATTAGGATCATGAGGAGGGGTTTAGCTAGTTCATGAGGTGAATAAATTTTATCCATTTCATTCATAATTGGGTTTTTCTATCTAATTATATAGACCATACTTGTTTCTTTAACATCCTTTATATGAGTAGGGATGAGCACATTGAAAACAAATTCTTGAACTCATGAATTGGTCTCACCTTCAGGAAGCATTGGTATGGGTGAACAATGATCAATCCTTTATTTAAGAATAATTTAAGTTGAAATTGATCACTTAAAATCCATTGATTAAATAGATATGGTAGGTACACCATGTCGAGGTGGATTTACCCCACCATGATCATCAAAATAATTTGAACTCCATTTCTCCTCAGCAAGAGGTAATTCTCTTTTAATGGGCCTTAGAGTACTTCCAATCATTATACCTTCTAACCATTCCCCAAATGAATGATTTGAACTATTATCAGAAATGTATTATGTATAAAATTTTTCAAATATTTATTTTTCACTTATCTAATGATCCACCGATATATAAACACCATCAATATGATCAATCATAGAAACCTAACTATCATCATCATCATCATCATCTAATTATGTTCCCTCATAAGGTAGAGAGAATGAAGTTTTAAGAGATACTAATGAGATTCCATTAGAAGTAGTAGCTTCATAATATAGTAACTCAAGATAGATTATTTCTTATTCATAAGCATCATATACTCAAGTATTTATATCAAATATAATTTCATTTTCAAATACGTGAACACAAAATTCTTTCCCATATTTAATTTCATCCTCAGAATCTTATTTAAAACACGATTCTTCGAATGAATATTATAATATTTCAACATATTCTAGTCTTGGGGAGGCTTTATCCATGGATCTGAGAAGTTTCTTTTTTAGATTTAACTTATCATACAATTTTTCATTATCAAGAACCTAGATTTTTTTCCATATATTTCAATCTATCTTTAAACTATTATAAATAGTTTAATTAAAAAACCCTACTATAGGCCATTGAATTTTCACACCCTTGAGGAAATTTTTTTTGAATCATATAATAATTTAAATAAAATTGGGATATGGAAATGAATTAAATCATGAAGAAGGTTTTGAAACCTAAAATAACAGAAATAAAATTTAGATATGGAAATGAATTAAATCTTGAAGATTATTTGCATAACTCTTCTATTATCTCCACAAAAAACAAAGTTAGGTTAAAATAAATACCATTATTCACTAAATAGATAAAAATACCCCAATGTCTTAAAACAATAAAATACCCTTTCCCTTGGTAGATTAAATATTGGATAAACATTACTACCATCCAACATTAACCATAATTATCTATAATATTAGGTCTTTGAAGTGATCTACCACTAGTCATATATAGGAGACTTTTTTTATACTAAAAGGTTTTATGATCAATAATATAATTAAACATACAATCCTCATAATCCACATTATGAAATTTCATTAAAAATTTATCCCAAATAATGAATGAAAAAAATCAGTACCCATTTATATATCACTAGATGACATCATTCTAATCAACAATTTTTTAGTTCTATAATTTATTAATCGTCTTTTACTAACAATAGGTAAAAACCTAATATTATCACTATAAACATAGTCTAACCTTGATTCTAAATAAACATCCAAACTATTTATATACTTTCCCTTAACCATCCAATATTAATTTTCTTTTTCGGGTAATACATATCATTATAAAAAATGAATCTTGATATTTTTTACTAATGTTCTAGATAAAGATTAGATTTTATTTGAATAAGGAAATCCTTTAGAGGGGACCACTTTTGAGTAATCTTAATCCTTACCATATTCACATTGTTTTGAATATATTGAGGATTGGGTTTGTCTTGGAGATAAGATCAAGGGAGGAAGTTTCAAAAATAATAAATCATTATGATTTCAAAAGAGGGATTTGATTTCATAATTGATTTATGGTATTTAAATTCAGTTAGGTATTTATAAAGTAACATGTAAGAAATATAAATTGATATATATATATATATTAAAATTTAACCAGATATACATGATAGTTTGAGAGATAATGTGAAATGATTTATGGTATCTTGGCTAACTGCGAGCCATGTGATTAATTGTGATAACATAATAACTTAATATATTGCATAAATTATCCTTACAAACGCTTAATCCTTACAATAAATTGTGTTCTTTGAGAATAGAATAACTACCAGAGTATTCATAAATAAAGAAAAGACACTAAAATGCAATTAATCATACTTAACTTATATCCGATATAATTTAATAAACAAATGTTCAAAGAATTTGGGAATCTGTTAGTGGTATGGTACTCAATATCTATTAATCGAAGAGTGATATACCATTTTGAAAAAAGGTAACCAGAAAATTGATTTCTTATTTTAATGTTTTTAGTTCTGGAAAGAGATAAAAGAATTTAGAAAATGTGAATAACACTTTTATTTCCACAATTATTGGTTCATGTAAGAATTGGTAACCATTGATTAGTAACATGTGTTTTAACCATATAATTCATGCAAAATAACATCCAACGGCTATATACTGCAATTTAGTAATAGACTATGAAATAGAATTATGCTTTTCTTATACACCAAGAAACCGGATACTTTCATAAAAACCAACATCTGCCAAAGGTACTTTTTCTATCTAACATAAAACCCCCAATTTTGGTATCATAATTACTAAACAACTCAAATACATGAACAATACAGTAATATAATATAAAATCGATGGTATTTTTATGTTATGTAGTAATTATTTTGAAATCATTTAAATAATTTTCATTGTGGATTTATTGAAAATGTGTACACATGCACAAAATAAACATTATATTAAGCCCACTAGTAGTTAAGTATAGTAAAATCCAAAACATACCTCTATAAGTTGATTGGTTAAATAATATTCAATTTTTATCAATATATATTTTATAGCATGTTCTCATTGGAGTATCTCTTCTTTTTTTCCTATCTATTCCAAAATGTTTCTATAAATAGTTTATGTATTTACTTATGTATAATTTTTTTTCATTCATCAAAAAATTGACAACAAAAGAAGAATTTTAATTCTCCCATTAAATTCATTTCAAATTCATTTTTCATAAGTTTATCAAATTAAAGATAATAAGTTTTTAGATGAACCAAAGAAAAATTCAATATATATTGATTTATTCAACTAAAACATATTTTTAAATTCATTTGATAACTAACCTTGTATAAACTATAACTTTTGAAAATAAATTTTAAATAATAAATGACATGATCATATCATTTAAATCTCTAGGAGCCTATTTTAAACCATGATGTTCTTTTGAATTTAAGAAATTATTTGGAATATGAGGTTTTGAAAATGATGGGGGGTTGTTCAAGAAAAATATCCTCAATAATGTAGCCATATAATAATGTACTCTTGAAATAAATTTGATTTAGTATGAAACTATTACGAGATGAATATGAAGATAGTAAGATGGAGACTGGTGAAATGGTTTCTTCATAATCAATACCTTTGTATTAACTATAACCTTATTCTACCAAGAAAAATTTATTCTTTCACATAGTGATAGAACAATAAATAATTTTTTAATACACCCATTAAGTAATAATATTTAGGTAGTCTTTAGGTATCCCAACTAGTTTTTATACATTATTTAATTCAAACTAATTCGATTATTCTTACATGTATGTCACCAAATGTTCATCGCCAATTGATTCAAAAAATTTCTTATTTTCTAACTGAGATACAAAGGATTTATGTTAGATTTTAATTATAAGAGAGGATTGGGTTTGAGTTACTCTATCTAGATAACCTACAATAATATCTAATGGATGGTATACATGGGTACTAATAGTTATATGAATTGAAGTACTTGGATATTCCAAGTCTTATTCATGTTTAGATTAGAAAATATGGTCTATATTATACTACTTATCAAATAAATCAGTATTATGATCATAGGTCATTTTTGTTTTCTTAATATTCAAAATTGTTATATCACCCATCATCTTTTCTACAATATTTTTGGGCTCATGTGGATATGTCTCATAAAATGTGACATCTAAAAATTATTCCTCAATCATAAATTTCTTTCCAAAAACTCTATATGATTTACTATTTGGTGAATAACCTAATAAATTCCCTTCAGAACTCATTAGTAAAAATATTTCTATATTCTGAGTGGTATTTTGAATAATTACTTTATATCAAAAAAATATAAAGTAATTCACAATATTTTTCTGCCATTCCATAATTGATAAATAGTATTTTTAAGGATTGGTCTTATAAAAACCCTATAAATTTCATAACAAATTATTTTAATGTCATCATACCAATGATAGAGTGGTATTTAAAATTCAATATTTATAGTCTAGGAATTTACATGAAAAGATATATTTCTTCTTTCAATGACCTTATTTTGCTGAGGTGTTATAGGTGGAAAAAAATTATGTCTCTAGAAATATTTTAAAAATAAATATTAAAAGTATTGACTCTCAAATTCATGTACATAATCAATTATCAAGGTATTAATAGTTATAACAATATGGTTTTCTATAGGTTTTCATATTAAAAAATCAAGGAAGAGGTTCAATTTTGTGAGCTAATAAGAATAACAATGTTAATATTGAATAATCATTAAAAATTAAATAAAAATAATGTTTTATACATATAATAGGAACTTTATAAGGTATAAAAAATTCATGTGAAAAAATTCTAGTGGTGTAGAGGATGAAACAACATTCTTTGGTCTGAGAGAAATATTATGTTTATATCAATTTTAACAAGTATTTCACACATCCTCATTTGGAAATTCTAGATTAGTGTAGATCATTGAATAATCCTTTTCTATCCAGTTATTATGAGAGTGTATATTATAGTGTCCTAGTATATTATATCATTTAAAATATTCTCTATGAAAGGAACACAAGAAGGGATAAATTTTCAGAAAATAAATAATCGAGATTATAAAAATAAAAACTATCAATATTTAATGTAGTTAAAACTAAAACATGGATGGAATCATAAAACATTAATGAATTATTATCAAATTTAACATTATAGACATCATAAAATAATTCCCATATAATAATTTGATTATATTTTAGCCCTTAAAAAATAAAACAATATAAATAAGAATTTTTGTTGAGTTACAAATTTTCCTATGGCTAATTCTTTTGACTATCACATTGTCATACTAAGTGAAATTTCCTACATAAATTTTCATAAAAATCTTTAATATTGAGTTGTCTCATGTTATGTATCTCAAACAGTTACTATCTAGACACCCCATTATTTTATTGGAGATCATTATGTACTTAACCTATGGAAAATAAAATAAACAATTATTTTGGTAACTATATTTTCTTCAATCCAAAAAAAATGAATCAATACATTATGAATCTATATTTTTTTATAATTTTGTCACTAGAAAATCAACAGATTTAGTAAAAAGGTTTTATTGTGTAAAAAATAATAAAACTATTTTCATAACTAGAAGTACCTTTAGTTTTATAGATTATGATCTTTTTATTTAATCTTTGAATATAATAGTTTGTATACATATTCCAATACTATCCTGAGGTATATCCAATTATAGTATTAATATGAGGTGGTTTTTGACTTCCTAAAATCATATATCAAGTATTAGTTCCATTTTTAAATTTTTATAATTATTTTCTTATTTTTCCCTTTTTTAATTCCTAAAATGTATTTTCATTTTAATATATTGGAATTATTTTATTTTTTCAACAGAATGAATATTAATAAAATATAGATAATGTAACAGCCCAATATTTTATAAAGAAATATTCTTTTTAATTTTATTAATGTCTTGTGTTGTACGCTACACCAAAAGGAGCTTGCACAACACGCATCCTTGTCTTGCCTTGCATTACATGCAATCGCGACCTTCCTCGATAGCGTGTGTAAAACGCAATACCGAGTTTCACTAAACAACGATATGCTATTAAAATATTATTAAAACTAGCCGTTATGAATAGTAATAACCACTTTTTAAAACTCTGTAAATCTTATTTTTCAAAATTAACTTCATTTTTTGATTCGGAGTATCGAATTTAGCCTAAGGTGAAATTTTGGTACTTTTCGGATAACTTTCATATTCTGATGAATAGTGAAAATTACTAAATTTTAATTAAAAACAACTTTTTCAATCGAAATAATTAATAGTGATAAATTATTAATTTTAGTAGTTTTAAAGTATATTTAGAATATATCTTTACAATTTAATACAATAATGGTCATTGGATGTAATTTCACATTTAAACCACTTATAAACAAGTTTCAATCTTTTGATATTTATTATCTCTTAAAAACACGCTATTTGTTTTAACAGCGGGATTTAATTATAAAATTAATTAATGAAACTTCTATGTTATGAATTTGGTAAAATAGACTTCATTTTTGAATTCGGAATATGAAATATAGCTTAGGATGAAATTTTGGCATTGATCTGAAAAACATCAATTTTTGATGAATAGTGAAACTACTAAGTGGTAGGTTAAAAACTGAATTTTGCATAAAACTTAATTTTACTGCTTCTGTGAATGGAATTTCAAAAATCCGAGAGACACGGTTAATATCAAGGACTAAAATGTGGTTCAATGAGATGAAAATAATTTTTTGGTGAATAGTAACTTTTTACTTTTTTTACCGCGGTTAATAGTAAATAGGGTAACTAAGGGTAAATATGATATCACTATTACCCTAACACATGTCCTAATTCTATTGGACAAGTGTAATTCGACCAAAAACAAACTTAGGAATAAAATATGACCATTTAGGCCCACTTGGATTAGATTAGGACATTTATTATTAATTTATTTAAAGAAGGGTTAAAATAGTTAAAATCAAAGTTTAATAAGTAAATCATTTTTAATATGGGGTTATACATAAGATAAATTAGATTGTAAATATTCATTATAAATCTAAGAAGATTTCCTACATGATGATATTTTATTTGTAATTTTTAGACATAAAATAATTTAATTTATTTATGACACAACGATGATGCAGTAATTATCTTATTAATGAAATATTGACATAATTAATGTTATAAACACAAAAATAAATGTAATTTGAGATTTTTTATGAATTCCACTAATTTTATAGGTTACTATGATATATTAATGTTGATTTAATTAACTTGGTTCGAACATTTAATTCTGTTATGACTCTCACAAAAATCATATATCAAATAGTGTCAAAATTGACACAAAATAGTTTTTAAATCAAATATTATATTATTAATTGTTATTTTATTCTTAAAAATCTAAGGTTCGGCCAAATGACTTAGATAAGGATATATATATTAATAATAAACAATTTGGGGTTCGTTTGGCATGTTATAGTAAGTGTATTAACCATATTGTGAAAGAAAACAAAAAGACATGGTAAAAGTTAAATTATTTAACTTAGAGTTAAATCTAATTGATAAGGTTAAAATAATATCCTAAACTTGTCTAAATTCTATTGGTTGATAGGATTTCGACCCATCCTCACTTTAGCTTCGAAATAAGACCCTTTGGAACCATTATAAACCGATTTTGACTTTAATATAAAATAATATTTTGAGATATTCCTAAGGTGCCCCTCTCCTCCCCTATAAAAGGACACCTCCTCCCCCTCCTCCTCACACCAATTTGAGCACTCAAGCTCGGCCAAACCCTGCCAAAATCTCTTCTCCACTTCCCTAGCAACATCCTAGAGGTTCTGGTCTTCCTCAAAGACCAATTCTAGTGCCCTAAGAGGAGGTCTCAAAGAGGCGCTTCAAAGAAGAGGTAATTACCGTTACCAATTCTTTCATCTTTATTTCTTCTTCCACTTCTTCTTATTAGGTTGTTTCATTATTAAGTAATAACATCAGTATCACTCATATACTGATATGTTATTATAAGTATGAAACAACCCTATTTCACCATCTATCCATCCTATGGAAAAAGAAATCACCGCGCGTGCGTACGTACGGAATACCGTCTCCACGCCGTGGTGTAATCTATTTTCCACCACCACCTTACATGGATGGGTATAATGGTGTAAAGAATAACTATTAATAGTTATTAAAAAATCATATTGATTCTGATATATTGTATAATCCACTCCAATTCAATTCAATATTTATAGAAATGATATCATCGCTCGTGCGTACGTACGGACTACCGTCTCCACGACGCGATGAGATTCATTCTCCATGTTAACCATTTAAGAATGATTATAATATATATATAAGAAATAATAATGAAATATATGACATTATAAAGCTACTGGATTTATGTATATATATACATATGTATGTCATCTACTTACTTCCATTTCAAGACAATAAGGAAAGGAAAACAGCGTTCATGCGTACGTACGGACTACCGTCTCCATGAACGGTGTTTTTCATTTTATTTATCTACCTATTATATATATATATATACTGAATATATATGATATATAAATCATATTTTATATTCTGGAAGTAAGTAAATCATGATATAAGTAATAATGATGTCAAGAACAACAAGTCAAAACACCTAAGATAAATGAAACGATTTTACCCAAAACGCTTCTTTAACATGGAATTTACAAAAGAACGGGTAATATAATGTTATAAGTGAACCATATATGATATCATAACAATGAATATGATTCTGGAATTAGTCAATAACATGATTTAAATCATTATACAGGAGGTTTGGACACTTACAAAGCAAGTCGGACCTAAGGTAAGGGAAATATCACAATCTCACTTTTATCCGAGATTGTATTTACTTTGGTAATTACTGGGGTGTATTTTATCATCCACATCCATGTTACCTCAATATGTAATATTATTTCCATCCACCTACAATTGTTTAAATCCAATTTTACCCTTCTATGAGTTTTTAGTAAAGGATATGAAAGGAATCTTTTTTCGTTTTTCGTACGAGGTACTTTTTGACTTTTCCGACAAAAGTACGAAGAATGTTTTTTTTAACTGATACGGCACGAACGGATTTATACTGTTTTATAAAGCCTTATTTTCATGAAGATTCCTCTAAAAGATTTCATGACTATTTTCAATAAAATCTCTTTCTTTTAAAATTGCATGATGTTTTGTGAAAAGAAATTGATTTTGAAGAAGAAAGGATATTTTCCTCAAGAATTCAATCCAAGTGTTTTATCAAAATTATTTTCCATATAAGATAATAAAGGGTTCTGTTTCTATCCATATTTTTACATTGATTTGACTATGTTGTGATGGAATTATGTTTATGAATTCCTTTATCTTATATGAATGGTTTTATGATGTCATGTTGTTTAAGAATCCCATTTTTATTACATGGGTTATGCAATGATGTATGATTTATGATTTTGTGGCACACATAATAAAGGATTCATTAAGAGATGGGTGGGACCTATATCTCCCTCCAATGCATTGGGTAAAGATTTTATATCTCATGAGATAGACATGGCTGGAATGGTAGGTTATACCGGTTCAGTGAAACAGGACTGAAACGATGATTACTCGATTCAGAAAGGGACTTTGTCCACTAAGATAGTCTTGGCAATGAGTCTTGACTAACAAGAAATGATTCTCTATGATTATGTGTGTATGCCACAAAGTGTCATGTTTTAAGTTATGATTATTGGGATTTCATTTCACTACTATGATTTATCCCATGTTATGAAATTATGCTCTCTTTTGCAGGTTAAGATTTCCAAAAGTTATGTTCTTATGAATATGATGTGATTGATTTTTCTTTTGTATACCCTTACTGAGCATTTGAGCTCACCCTTTTATGTTTTCTTTTCCCCAGGATATAAAGAAAGGTTTTTAGGTAAAAAAAGGGAAGATATTTATGGGAGATGTTGAAGATCTTTCACCAGGATTAGAAGATTACGTTCCGAGTTTCCAAAGACACTAAACTATTACGATCCTTGTGTGTGTGTTTTTGTTATGTACTAAGTATTCCGCAAAAGTAATGTAATGTCCATGTACGTCAGGCTACGGGTCTCTACAGTTGGTATCAGAGGAAAGGTTTAGTCAACCTTTGGAAACTAGGATGCGAGAACTTTAGTGAGATCCTTAGAGATATTTATAAGGTATGTCTAGGGATGCCCCTAAGGATAAGTATACGTATAGGATATAATCCTAGAACTATGGTAACGATATTAGATTAAACCAAAGATGATAGATATTTAAGTTACTCCCCCTTTATTACGATTTTTGCATCTAACACTATTCTGTTTGGGTTTTAGAAAAAGGCTGGAAACAAGATGATTCACAATAATGGAGGATATGATGGACAATGGAATGATATTCTTCATGAGCAACCAAATGAAATGGGATTTGGATGTCCAAACATCATTATTATGCCGAATCAGCAATCTCACAACATGATCAATAAAGTAAAATTTGGTAAGTTTCCTGACTCGACTAATAAGAGAAAGATGGAGTTTCATGATGATCATAGAGGAAAGAAAGTTCAATTTCCCCTATGTAAATCATGTGGGAAGAGGCATCAAGGAGAATGTTTCAAGGGAACTGGAAGATGCTTTGGGTGTGGAAAAGAAGGACACAAAGCAAGTAAGTGCAAAGGAAAAGGGTCGGTTAACACCATGGATGAGGATAATGGTATTGCTACGACATCAAAAATGGTTAAGTGTTTTAAATGTGGAATGTATGGGCATTATGCAAACAAATTCCCTAAGGGAAAGACTCATGAATAGAATCAGTATGGTCATATGGGTAGTATTTATGTGGATGATGATGAAGAGACTACAAATGATATGTGAGATGAATGAATTTTTGAAGCTCGGTCAATGGTTTGAGAATGTAGTGGAATGATTACATGTTTATCATGTGTGATTTTGGAATAAAGAGACATCTATGGATTGTTACACTGTTGTCTTTCCTTGTGTTTTGAAAGTATATGATTAATGTTACCAGTATCCATGAAAGGTTATTCAGATATTTTTGGAATGAAGATGATATGCGCATAATGAAGGGATAAGGAGAAAATTAAATGTTTGATAGTATTCATGAGCTCATGATTGATTAAGTGATATCATGGTTTGAGTATATAGAATTTTGAGGATTTTGGTATGTGGAAAGGGTTAACTTTTAACTGCACTCATGTTTTCACTAAGGTATTCAAGATAATACACGATTAAGGACTTTGAATGTTTGGAATGTGACCAACAAGACATATCTTATGATATGTGGGGATCAACGACAGTATTAAATCTCTGGTAATCGATGTCACTATATTATGAGAGTGGACTGCAGTATTATGTATAAGCCTAAAGATTAGACTGGATTATGTTGGACATAAGTTAGTATTGTTTAAGGATAGAAGATTTTCGATAATATTGATGGGATGTTATAGTGATGTAGTTTTAGAAAAAGGACAACCTGCAGGACGGGCGACAGCCCATCGCTTCGGACAAGGCTGTAGGAATCCAACCCACAACCGAAGTGCGACTGGCCTTTATCGCCTACCACTGACCTACAGGAAGTCCCTGTTTAGTAGAAACTAGTTTTATTTTATTAAGCGGTATGATATATGAAGTATAAGTTCATTTTTGGAACCATATACGATTAATCTCACTATAAGATGGACTTATAACTTTTGCTAACCCTTTGTTTGAAATAGATGGAATGACCCATCCTTCTATCACATGATCTGCTAATGCTTCACGAATAACAAATTCAACTTCATTTCTTTATGATATGAAGTGGAAATTGTTCAATTCACGAACAACAGTGAGATTGTAACAAAATCATGTAACTATTTCTTTTAATTCATCAACTTTAGGGAAATGATCTTGAAAACCAAAAATGTTGTCCTAGTGCCCTTATATCTGATTAATCAGATGGTACCTTAGATCGTCACAAATTTATGGATTTGTGATTGTTGGCTTTTCCATAGCCATGTTCTCTACCACTCTCCATCAGAACATGATGGTTAGATTTCTCTTCCATATCCATATTTTCACCTACGTGGAAACCCAGTGATTAGTTTATTTGGGTAACCGTTACATTTCATACTTTTGTTTTTAAAGATTGGTTTTTGGTATTCCTTTTTACGATGTGGGTTCCTATTAAAGAAACGTTCGAATAGTAAACCATTTATAACCCCGACGAATTTCGAGGGCGAAATTCATTTTAAGGGGGGTAGAATGTAACAGCCCAATATTTTATAAAGAAATATTCTTTTTAATTTTATTAATGTCTTGTGTTGTACGCTACACCAAAAGGAGCTTGCACAACACGCATCCTTGTCTTGCCTTGCATTACATGCAATCGCGACCTTCCTCGATAGCGTGTGTAAAACGCAATACCGAGTTTCACTAAACAACGATATGCTATTAAAATATTATTAAAACTAGCCGTTATGAATAGTAATAACCACTTTTTAAAACTCTGTAAATCTTATTTTTCAAAATGAACTTCATTTTTTGATTCGGAGTATCGAATTTAGCCTAAGGTGAAATTTTGGTACTTTTCGGATAACTTTCATATTCTGATGAATAGTGAAAATTGCTAAATTTTAATTAAAAACAACTTTTTCAATCGAAATAATTAATAGTGATAAATTATTAATTTTAGTAGTTTTAAAGTATATTTAGAATATATTTTTACAATTTAATACAATAATGGTCATTGGATGTAATTTCACATTTAAACCACTTATAAACAAGTTTCAATATTTTGATATTTATTATCTCTTAAAAACACGCTATTTGTTTTAACAGCGGGATTTAATTATAAAATTAATTAATGAAACTTCTATGTTATGAATTTGGTAAAATAGACTTCATTTTTGAATTCGGAATATGAAATATAGCTTAGGATGAAATTTTGGCATTGATCTGAAAAACATCAATTTTTGATGAATAGTGAAACTACTAAGTGGTAGGTTAAAAACTGAATTTTGCATAAAACTTAATTTTACCGCTTCTGTGAATGGAATTTCAAAAATTCGAGAGACACGGTTAATATCGAGGACTAAAATGTGGTTCAATGAGATGAAAATAATTTTTTGGTGAATAGTAACTTTTTACTTTTTTTACCGCGGTTAATAGTAAATAGGGTAACTAAGGGTAAATATGATATCACTATTACCCTAAAACATGTCCTAATTCTATTGGACAAGTGTAATTCGACCAAAAACAAACTTAGGAATAAATTATGACCATTTAGGCCCACTTGGATTAGATTAGGACATTTATTATTAATTTATTTAAAGAAGGGTTAAAATAGTTAAAATCAAAGTTTATTAAGTAAATCATTTTTAATATGGGGTTATACATAAGCTAAATTCGATTGTAAATATTCATTAGAAAGCTAAGAAGATTTCCTACATGATGATATTTTATTTGTAATTTTTAGACATAAAATAATTTAATTTATTTATGACACAACGATGATGCAGTAATTATCTTATTAATGAAATATTGACATAATTAATGTTATAAACACAAAAATAAATGTAATTTGAGATTTTTTATGAATTCCACTAATTTTATTGGTTACTATGATATATTAATGTTGATTTAATTAACTTGGTTCGAACATTTAATTTTGTTATGACTCTCACAAAAATCATATATCAAATAGTGTCAAAATTGACACAAAATAGTTTTTAAATCAAATATTATATTATTAATTGTTATTTTATTCCTAAAAATCTAAGGTTCGTCCAAATGACATAGATAAGGATATATATATTAATAATAAACAATTTGGGGTTCGTTTGGCATGTTATAGTAAGTGTATTAACCATATTGTGAAAGAAAACAAAAAGACATGGTAAAAGTTAAATTATTTAACTTAGAGTTAAATCTAATTGATAAGGTTAAAATAATATCCTAAACTTGTCTAAATTCTATTTGTTGATAGGATTTCGACCCATCCCCACTTTAGCTTCGAAATAAGACCCTTTGGAACCATTATAAACCGATTTTGACTTTAATATAAAATAATATTTTGAGATATTTCTAAGGTGCCCCTCTCCTCCCCTATAAAAGGACACCTCCTCCCCCTCCTCCTCACACCAATTTGAGCACTCAAGCTCGGCCAACCCCTGCAAAAATCTCTTCTCCACTTCCCTAGCAACATCCTAGAGGTTCTGGTCTTCCTCAAAGACCAATTCTAGTGCCCTAAGAGGAGGTCTCAAAGAGGCGCTTCAAAGAAGAGGTAATTACCGTTACCAATTCTTTCATCTTTATTTCTTCTTCCACTTCTTCTTATTAGGTTGTTTCATTATGAAGTAATAACATCAGTATCACTCATATACTGATATGTTATTATAAGTATGAAACAACCCTATTTCACCATCTATCCATCCTACGGAAAAAGAAATCACCGCGCGTGCGTACGTACGGAATACCGTCTCCACGCCGTGGTGTAATCTATTTTCCACCACCACCTTACATGGATGGGTATAATGGTGTAAAGAATAACTATACATAGTTATTACAACATCATATTGATTCTGATATATTGTATAATCCACTCCAATTCAATTCAATATTTATAGAAATGATATCATCGCTCGTGCGTACGTACGGACTACCGTCTCCACGACGCGATGAGATTCATTCTCCATGTTAACCATTTAAGAATGATTATAATGTATATATAAGAAATAATAATGAAATATATGACATTATAAAGCTACTGTATTTATGTATATATATACATATGTATGTCATCTACTTACTTCCATTTCAAGACAATAAGGAAAGGAAAACAGCGTTCATGCGTACGTACGGACTACCGTCTCCATGAACGGTGTTTTTCATTTTATTTATCTACCTATTATATATATATATATACTGAATATATATGATATATAAATCATATTTTATATTCTGGAAGTAAGTAAATCATGATATAAGTAATAATGATGTCAAGAACAACAAGTCAAAACACCTAAGATAAATGAAACGATTTTACCCAAAACGCTTCTTTAACATGGAATTTACAAAAGAACGGGTAATATAATGTTATAAGTGAACCATATATGATATCATAACAATGAATATGATTCTGGAATAAGTCAATAACATGATTTAAATCATTATACAGGAGGTTTGGACACTTACAAAGCAAGTCGGACCTAAGGTAAGGGAAATATCACAATCTCACTTTTATCCGAGATTGTATTTACTTTGGTAATTACTGGGGTGTATTTTATCATCCACATCCATGTTCCCTCAATATGTAATATTATTTCCATCCACCTACAATTGTTTAAATCCAATTTTACCCTTCTATGAGTTTTTAGTAAAGGATATGAAAGGAATCTTTTTTCGTTTTTCGTACGAGGTACTTTTTGACTTTTCCGACAAAAGTACGAAGAATGTTTTTTTTAACTTATACGGCACGAACGGATGTATACTGTTTTATAAAGCCTTATTTTCATGAAGATTCCTCTAAAAGATTTCATGACTATTTTCAATAAAATCTCTTTCTTTTAAAATTGCATGATGTTTTGTGAAAAGAAATTGATTTTGAAGAAGAAATGATATTTTCCTCAAGAATTCAATCCAAGTGTTTTATCAAAATTATTTTCCATATAAGATAATAAAGGGTTCTGTTTCTATCAATATTTTTACATTGATTTGACTATGTTGTGATGGAATTATGTTTATGAATTCCTTTATCTTATATGAATGGTTTTATGATGTCATGTTGTTTAAGAATCCCATTTTTATTACATGGGTTATGCAATGATGTATGATTTATGATTTTGTGGCACACATAAGAAAGGATTCATTAAGAGATGGGTGGGACCTATATCTCCCTCCAATGCATTGGGTAAAGATTTTATATCTCATGAGATAGACATGTCTGGAATGGTAGGTTATACCGGTTCAGTGAAACAGGACTGAAACGAGGATTACTCGATTCAGAAAGGGACTTTGTCCACTAAGATAGTCTTGGCAATGAGTCTTGACTAACAAGAAATGATTCTCTATGATTATGTGTGTATGCCACAAAGTTTCATGTTTTAAGTTATGATTATTGGGATTTCATTTCACTACTATGATTTATCCCATGTTATGAAATTATGCTCTCTTTTGCAGGTTAAGATTTCCAAAAGTTATGTTCTTATGAATATGATGTGATTGATTTTTCTTTTGTATACCCTTACTGAGCATTTGAGCTCACCCTTTTATGTTTTCTTTTCCCCAGGATATAAAGAAAGGTTTTTAGGTAAAAAAAAGGGAAGATATTTATGGGAGATGTTGAAGATCTTTCACCAGGATTAGAAGATTACGTTCCGAGTTTCCAAAGACACTAAACTATTACGATCCTTGTGTGTGTGTTTTTGTTATGTACTAAGTATTCCGCAAAAGTAATGTAATGTCCATGTACGTCAGGCTACGGGTCTCTACAGATAATGCATGTAACTTTTTCAAATCCTTAAATTTATTATTAAGTTAATTCATGGTGTCTCTTAGAATATATAAGTATTCGAATTCTTTTTCTTTAGTCATTTTATGTTCAGTAAAAACAAAATAATTTGACAAATAATAAGTAATATTAGTATTCTATAACTCACTTATTGGGGCTGTAAATAAAAAAATTATTTTCTCGCTTATATCATTCCTTCCTGTATCTTAATCACATATGTTATAATCAGATGCACTCTAGGATACCTTCGTTTGTTTATTTAGTTTATTATCTCTATCAACACAATTTTTTTTATACTTTATCGTAAGACCAACTACTTTATTATATTCTTTAATATTTCATTCATAGTAGTTTATTTCACCAAATGAGTCATTTTTCATCCATTCATTATCATAATTTCAACTTCTATATATTTTAAATTATAATTTTACTCTATGAGTCTTTTAAACTTTTTATATAACATATTGAATTTCTTCGATATATGAGCTATCTCATCATCACTTTTAGTTTTATATTTTCCAATTCTTTAGTCATCATTGATAGAACTTTATATTTTGACTCGGATATCTTAAATGTTATATTCTTAGTATTAATTTCAACATCATTAATGATAGGTTTTAATTACTATTCATACATCCTTATATTTCTAATTAGTTATCTGACTATATTTTTACTAATGAGACAATATTCACTAATGAACATTGTAGTGCATCTATTCCTATTGGGTAATAATCTTAGTAATATTAGAACTTTTTTCATCCCTTGATTGTTTAAGTGTCCTCATAGATTTGATGATCTCATTAAATCATGAATACATTTCAGATATGGACTCATCATGTTTCCAATTGACAGAATCATAATATATGGTATATGTATTTAATATCACTTCCTTAACATTAGAGGTTTGTGAGAAATATCTAATGTGTCCCAAAATTAAAATAATTAGAACATGAATATGTTATATAGAAGTAATCATCTCCAAAAGAAAAAAATAAAATCATTCATAGATTTAAAATTACAATCATAATTTGTTTTAGTTGCGATGTCAAATTCTTTTATATCATTTTGGTCTTTTCATATTTATTTTCAATGAATCATCATGTATCAAATCTCATAATTTCTGAATTTATTTTCAATTTAATATACCATTGGGAATAATTAAAATAAGGTGGTATATTGGTAATATAACATCTAGGTTTAGCATTCATGATAATATATCATTAACTAAATAGAAATAAGATATCATTCTGTTGGGGATTGATCAATGTCAAATTAAAATAAATATAGTAAAATAGAGGGACTATAAATAAGATATTAAAAGTTAATCTGATACAAAATTTTGACATAAGAGGAATTCCCAAGGGTGGGGTTAATTAAGATTCCACAATAAAAATATTTATTTTAAAAACTATAAATTCAAATATCATAAATTTAAAATACAGACCTACATTAATAATGATGTAGGTATATATAAATTTCTATAATAAATGGTTTCTAAAATCCTCAATCAAAGCCCTGAGAAAACAAATCGAATTATCTAATCTTTAAAAATACTATACTTATATTAAACACATTATAAATATATATCTTGTAAACGAAAACAATCATATTATATTTTTTAAAACTCATTTTGAAAACTAATCCCTGAAAATCAACAGTTATTAAATTATTTTAGTGTGAATCTATAAATAAGAAGGAAAATAAAACAACACAGATAGTATAATTAAATAAGTGATTAGCTCTAATATGGAATCATAATCTTATCCACTTGAAAATAATCTACTTCCAAGAATGTTTAATTAAATATAATAAATAGATCCACAAATCAGGTAAGGATTTTAAAAAACAACTTCTCACAAAATAGTCCAGGATATTCAAAGCCTCTTCTACTATGGTACATGGGATAATAAAATGTGAAGAAATTTGAAAAATGAGTTTCAAAATAATCCTAAATATAGTGCATTAGAAGTGATGAATAAATATAAAGAAATAAACACACAAATAAATATGTAATGATAATATATATTGATGAAACAAAGTGATGTATAATTACACTCAATATTTGACTGAATATTGGTTGATCAATAATGTTTTAATTATTTTTAGATGACCATATAGTCACTGGAATAAAAGTTATTGTTATTTATTCCATCATCTATGTTTTTTAAAATTTATTCCAGAAATAGAGTATCATAGTGCTTGTTAATAAAATTTATAATATAAATCACCTACACCACACTTTCATTTCATGAGGGTGGATTCATTGAATTTGAAAATCCTTCTCAAAATAGTACCCATTGAGGAATGATCCTTCTCAAATTGACAGATCATAACAACTCTGAAATGTATCATTAAAAAAATCTAGAAATTGTGATTATTTAACTTTAAAAATGGTATCATTGTTACTCATGGTATATGGGGAATCACCTTATGACATCTCATTCTAGTAAATTTTTTGATCCGAATAGGCATGGTCACTTGAAACATGCATTCAATTGGATTCTTTCTTATAACTACTCCATCCATCAATGTGAAATGACTTTATCCTTTAATGTCTTTTCTCTTTGAATGTTCATCATGTGGTCAATTCAATTCAATCATGTGGTCAATTAATAAAATTGTAATGATTAATATATCTAGCATAGTTATTTGGAATACTTCTTATGGTCAATATAATTCATCTTGTGGTTGATCTAATAAATAGATAATTTTATTTATTATCTCTTGGATTAACATATAGTCAATAAACATGTTCTTATATTAGCATCAACACATAGAATAATTTTATCAGACAACCATATTCACTTTATACATTAGGTAATATTTCATCATGTCTTTACTTCACATAATGTGCGTTAGCTTCCATGCCGGAAAAATATTCATATTTTTGCCATAAACAAAATTAGCTAAAACAATGTAATCAATTCATTAGAAACACATGAAATGTATTTTTGGATCATTAAAATAATTATTTTTTAGAATAATATAACAGATTTCATGTATAATGTTCAATATATTGACTCAGTGTGTTTTGTTCAATAAATGAAGGTCTGGGCATCTATATTTAGAGAAGTGGAATACTTACCAAGAATTTTTCCAATTAGGATCAAGTAAAAATAATTTTTATCAATTCTTGAATAAAATTTTTTACTCCCCAATGATGTTCGATTAGAAAACATGATGGGATGATGAAAACCCATGGATTCATTAAGAAGTATTTTTGGAGATATATTAAATAAGATGAATGAGACTTATTAGAGTGTTGAAGATGCAGTGAAGATCAACAAGAAATGCATCATGAATTTTTTTATGAATGATCACTAATGATATCTTATTCCAAGGATGTTCATTCAACATGTGTAGGTTTATAATGAGGTGGTGGTAGGGTTCCAATATAATTCTAAATGGAGAGATGTTGAGGATTTCACTTTATTGTCTTGATAATATGGAAATGGAGAAATAATTACTTTTTTAGATCACTAATTGATTGATATTTATATTCTTGAATGATGATTAACAAATAAATAATATATTTCGTACATACATAATAGATTCAGTGATGTTTCTGGTTAGATGAAATTAAAAAAATCCAAGAAATTAAATTAGTGATAACTGCAAAAATTGATGTTTATATGAAAGTGAATAAAGATTGTTGAGGAGATCTTCTACGATATAGTTATAGTGATAGATATAAAATCAATTAACATTACCCTTCAGTTACCCAAAAAATAGGGTATGAAATTATGTTGGTGAGATAGTGAAAAAATAAAATAAAATAATTAGAGAATAGACTTTTTGGATTTTCAATATTTAACAGACTCTTATGCGATTCATCACACTATAGGGGGGCTATAATAGTATAAAGGGTTATGGTTTAAGGTGGTAGTTCAGAGGGATTGAATCTAGAGGGATGATTTAACATTACATAAAATAACTTTTTCTCCCAATTTCTTCTTCCTACATTTTTTCTATATTTGATATGTTTGTTATACCTCACTCTATTATAATTTTCAATGAGAAAAATAACTATATTTCTTAATCATTTAAATTGAGATATCTCAGAAATTTTATTTATACATAATCATAGGAAACCAAGGGAAAAAACAAAGCCATCACAATAAGTTTAATGGGCTACTTTAATGAACCTCTTGGGGTTAAAACACCGAACAGCTAGTATAATTCCACCAATCATTCAACAGTTTAAAATAGGGCCACCAGTGATTTAGAAGTATCAATGGATAGCTAGTGAGATGAGGATAGAATTGTATTTTTTAGGTATCCCACTGGTTACCCAGAAAAATAAATCAACTACTTAGTTCTATCATGTTAGCTAGTTAAATGGTTCATAAAGTTGGTCTTCAATAGATTCTTTTACCAATTAATACTTCATGCCCAACGTAGAGACCCATATATCATATAAATACTTCCCAGCGGAGGTGGCGAAAACTACTTAAATGAACTTAATTGATCTAAACTGAATGCAAATGATCCTAATAACCATTAATGGGGAAATTTATTTAATTTTTCCTCTTATTGAGATCTTTTAGTAAATATTTCTTCTAATACACTGATCTCCCAACAATTCTCACTCTATAATTATATAAATTTTATCTTCTCTATATTTTTATATTATTAATAGAATTATTCAAAGGTTTCTATCCTAAACAAAAATCATTTTTGTTACATTTTTGGGTCATGGAGACCCCTAAAATCAAGAACATTCTTTTTGTGTTATTGGAACCCACTGAAACCTTGTTTTTTTCGATATTATTAGATACTACTAAATAAAGGAGTTTTTTATTTTTATTAATCTTATCTAAAAATAATTTTAATGAATATTAATCAAAATTATCTCTATAAGTTGAGGTGGAGTAAGGGAATATATGAAGCTATTTCCGAACACCCTTATCGAATTGTGTTCCATTTTCTTTTATTTACATTATACACATTTACTTTATAATCTTGTTAATTTAATTTATTATTTAATATTTTGTTATATAAATGACTTAATCTCTTAAATTATATAAATAAAAATCTCAATTAATGAATATATCATATCTTTATCTTATAAATTTTTATTTGAAAAGGCTTATCATTTCTATTGTGTTAACTATATATTTATTTAATCCTTCCACTTATAATTTATTATATACTTATATAAATGTTTTTTCCATTTTTATATATTAATTTACATTTTAATAATTTTTCATTTAATATTTTTCAAAATAGTTTTTTAAAGAAATTCACCCCACCTATGACATCCATACTTTAATAAAAATTTAGTATCATGGGTGGATTGATTTCTAAAACATAGCTGGTTTAAAGAATTTAGCATTTATTATAAACATGATCTATTACACAAAAAGTGATACTATAAGAAAATCAATGATTCATGCCCCTTTATTTGATGGAATATAATATAATTATTTTAAAACACTCAATTCAAATTTTTTGAAGCATAAATTACATTTTTTAGAAAATTTAATTTCACAGTTTCACAATAACTAAAGAATTAGAGGGAAAATGGATTCTAATTGACACCAAATAATTTTAACTTGATAAAAAATCCATTATTGATAATCATTATGGTTAAGAAAAAATTAATTAATTTATGATTCCTCATGTAAAACATCCCATTAAATTTAGAAATAACATGAAGTTACTTAGAATACACTTATCAAGTTAAATATACTAAGATTCAAATGTATAAAAAATATTTTAAATGTTTTAGCATGAATCCAAATGAATAAATTAATGAAATGTATACATATTTTTTTGAAAGATTCAATGATAGGAAGTATATTAGGGATTTTCATACTATAGATTTTTTTTTGAAGAAGATACATATATGTTTTCTTAAGTAAATGGGAAACCAAGGTAAATAAGATTGAAAAAAAGATATCTATAACAAAGTTCTTAAACAAAAAATTGGTTATTTCATATCCCATTAGATCATAATGAATTGTCAAGATAAAAAAAAAGAGAAAAAAATTTTATGAAAAAGAAATCAATTAATTTTAAAGAAATCAATGACATCACTTCTGAATGTGATATAGAGATTTCACTTCAAGCAATAAAAAAATAAAATTCATCAATAAGAAGAGACACTTTCAGGGCATGAAAAGGTATAATCAAAGGAATTAAGTAAAAGTAACTTATTATCATTGAAAAAAATGGGACACATCAAACCTGATTTCCCCATTCCAAAAAATGAAAAAAGATTAAAAACAATAATGTTCTTAATGATTCAACTTGGTGTGAAAGCAAGGATTCCAAATACTATTCCAAATCAAGTGATTATCGCACAAAATGTTTCATGGATAAAATTTGGGTTATTTATTCTAGAAATTATTCCACCTCTTCATATTCTTCAAGTAACCTAATATATAAATATCATAAATATTATAGACCTAAACTCTGAGAGGGTTTTTGTAAACTTTTCACAAAACTCAATGAACTCAAAAAGAAATATAATCAAGTTATTTATTAAAATAATCCACTCTCTAAATAAAAGGATGTGTTATCCATGAAATTAAAAGAGAAACCTTATATTGAAAAATTAGAGGAAAAAAATTAAATACATTTAAAATTATCTTTCTAATTTCACCCATGGTGGCCAAGGATTAAAAGAATATTGGTTCTCTACAACATATGATTTTTTTGTATTTGGTTTCACAAATAATAAATCACCTAAATAAAATTATACTATTTATATAATAGAATACTCTCAAAATAAAAAGATTAATTATTTTAGAAAAAATAGAAATTTTATTTTTGAATTTGATTTTAAAAATTATTATTATGGTAGGACTATGTAAATTCATCTCTCTTATAATAAATTTTTTATCTGTTATAATAAAAAAATATTAAATAATTATGGATTCCAAAATATCTTTCAACTAACACATCTAGAAAAAAATATGGTTACCAAAGTCTTTATTTTCTTGTTTATTTTTGAGGATAAATGTCTTAAGAGATATTCCAAAGGATCCTCACGGTATAAGGATAGTGGATTCTTTAGACAAATGTGTGGTAACTACTTCTAATTCAATAATCCTGAAATTATTGGTGTAGGTCATGTCAAATTTGCTGATAACTCAAGGAGTCAGATCATTGGTATAAGTAATAAAATAATTTCATAGTCATATATTATTAAATATGTTTGAAATATTAATGGTTTGAATCATAATTTTCTATATATTAATCAATTATGTGACAACAATTTCAAATCTATTTGGAAAATTATATTTTCTATTTTTGTGATTTCAAAGGAAAATTTTTATATTCAGATTATTGTTTTCAAAATGATAATGTTGTTGATTGAAAATATCATACAAGTAAAAATGTTAAAATTTTTAATGCATAAGAATGTTATTCCTAAATTTTTAATAGGAACCAGAGTTATTATATCTCATACACATATACACACATTTCATGCTCCTCCAAAATAATCTGTTATGATATTTACCAAAATTTTATTTCATAAATGAAATTGATTTTGATCCTTGAATACTTGGTAAGAAACATAAATCATCATTCAAATATATAATGGAATTATCCACCTCTATTTCACCTAATATTATTCATCTAGATCATTTTGAACTAACTATGTTTCATGTATATGAGTAAAATCTTACAAGTTTGTAATTATCGATGATTTTGAGATATTTACTTGTATTTTCCTATTGTCTCATTAAAATAAAACATATAATGTTTTATTAAATATTCCATGAAAGTAAAAAAATGAAAAATAATATAAAATCATTTAAATTCATATTTATTATGGGGGAGAATTAGTAAACAAATATTTTGATGAATTTTGTTCTTCATAAGGTTATAGCCATTATTTGTCTTTTCTAAGGACTCCAAAATAAAATGGTATTGATGAAAGATTCAATCAAACACCTAAATAGATTTCAAGAAATACCTTGGATGAAATTAATATCAATCAATATTTTTGGGCTGAGGTGGTTAATACCACTAGTTATACCTCCTGAAGTGTTCAAAAAAAATCATCCTAAAAATAACCCTTAGGAAATTTGGAAAATTAAATTCCCAAAGATTGATTTTTAAGTCGTTTTTATTTTAAATTTATATTATTAACACTAATTACAACCTATGAATGTTTCAATCGAAATATAATGAAGGTATTTTCATTACGTACTATAAACAGAGTAAAGAATAACATATATTTAATAAAAAGAAAAAGTTATTAGGGGAATCAGTTAAAATCAAATGTTATGATAATTTACCTAAACCTCATCCCTAAATTGATGATGTTGATGATTATCTACAAAAATTGACCACGAATAAACCATATTCTTCTAAATAAATTGAATTATTTGAATAACCACCATTGATAACTTTACCCAAAATACAGATGAAATCTAAATAAAATCCCTTAGAAACTTTTATCAGTGATTTAAAAACTAGTACTCATACTAGAAGAATAGTTTTAAATTAGGATGAACATCATGATTTTTTTAAATATGCAGAACCCCAAAATATTTATTATGACATTAAGAATGAATATTTTGTACTTGTAATGATAAAATAGATAATCAAATTTACAAGGAATAATGTTTTGACAGTTTTTAAAATATATGATCATCGTCCCATTATTGGAACAAAAAAGGTTTTCAAAAATAAATTAGACGATCAAGGAAAAATCACTCATAAAAAAGATAAACTCAAATCGAAACGATATAATCAAGAAGAAGACATGGATTACAATGAAACCTTTTCCCATGTTACTTGGCTAGAATATATTATAATATTTTTATCATACACCACCCACAGAAATCTTATGATTTTTCAAGGGGATGATAAAAGTGATTTTAATAATTTTATTTCAAAGAAATTGTTTTTGTGGGAAAACCTCACTTTTTAATGAATAAAAATTTATAATTCATGTTTTTTATTTATAAAAAAAATTTATGGTTTAAAACAACCACCTAAATATTGGTATAAATGGTTTACTAAATTTCTCTTAGAAGATGATTTAAAAATAGAAAAATATGAAAAATCGTTGTTTTATAAATTTATTTTAAAATTTTTATTGAATTTTCAAACATATATAAATGTTGAAATATTTAGTTCTATAAATGAAAAAAAATTAATGAATTTGTGATTTATTGAGAAAAAATTTAAATTAGTATTATGGGTGAGTTATTTTTTATCTTAGTTTTAAAAGCTCAAAAAATATGATGGTATATTTGAAAATAAAATAAAACACTAATTTAATTTTAAGGAATGTTTTTATTGGTCTGGTTAAGGTAATAAGAAAACCCAATAAAAATAATTGTATACTATCTATGGATTTATTTGATAAACTATTTAATAATAAATTTATTGAGGTATAATTGGGAGCCCTCATTACCTTACATTTACATAGCAATTCATCATGATTTCTATTTTTTTGTGATCTTTTTCAATCCAATGAAAAATAATACCATTTAAAATATATTAAAATAATTTATATAAATATATAATGTTATATAAATATTTGGAAATTTTATCCAAATGAAACCTATTTGGATATTATAATTTTTTTCAATGCCAGTTTTGAAGGATGCTAATTAGATAGAAAAAGTTCAAGAGGGACTTGCCACCAAAATGGAAAATCCCTTATCTCATGGGGTAATAAGATGAAAAATGTTATTACCCTTTCAAAAAAAAAAGTGTTAGACATATCCATGTGGATTTTTTGAGCTAATATGTTCTGGATAAAAACATTATATTAGATTATTATGGGTAAATTTTAATCATGTTTTGATTAATTGTGAGAACACTAGCCATGTTGGTATTTCTAGAAATCCAACTAAACACTCTATCTTTAATCAAATTGATTTTAGACAAAAAAATTAAATTATCACATCAAAAAATTTGATTTATTAATTGAGTTCATTAGTTCCAATATTAAATTGGCCTATATCATTACCAAGCCTTTTGGTTTAGATCATTTTTATTTTATTTTGGGGGAGTTAGTTATGGTATCATTTGTGAAACTCATATTTTAAAAATGGATATATTTAATGTTTCCAAATATTTTATTATGATCCTCACTTTTTTAGAGGAAAATTAGTATGATTGTCCAAATAAAGGCATCCTTGTGCGATACAAAAAAGTGGTTATTGGTTGAACAAAAAAACTACACCTGGGGGTATTAAAATTAAAAAGTGTTGGTTAGGTACAAAAATGATACTCACATGGGGCATGAGTATTGGTAATTTACTACACACCTATATTGAAACTTATAGGGGATATGATGTGGATAACTCACAAAATATTTAGACACCATATTTAGAGTATATTTCAAAATCCAAGAAAATTTTAATTAGTTGCAAAATATATTGATATAATTCAATTTAATCATTAATTTTCAACAACACTTCATGATTTTAATGTGTAACATTTAAAGATTTTTTGTTTCTCCACTTTAATATCAGTGTTTTATGTCTCCTTATATTTTTAAACTAGGGGGTTCTAACCCAACTCGAAATTCTTAAATATTTATATAGTAGACACCCAATTTTTATCATAAATTATAGCTTATTGAAAATATATTTTTATTTTCAATAAATTTTTTTCAAGATTCAAAAAAATAATAAATGTGTTCTACTATTTTGAGAGTGTTCCATTTTTAAAAACTATTTCATAAAATTGAAATATTTTGAAATTCAAAAATATATTTGTAGTTTTAAAATTTTCAAAATGTAATTTTTTATCATAAATGAGAATTAATGATTGGTAATGAAAGTTTTAGTTTGTTATATAATTATTATTGGATATTTTTTGTTAACATTTAATTGTTTGGGCCTATTTATATTCTTTTTTATAATTTTATTGGGTGATAAATTTTTGGTATAATTATGAAATTTATAATTTTTATAATTTTAGTATTTCTTAAATTGGGGAAGATTTTATGGTATTTTTATAACATTCAATATTATTAATGGATGTATACTTTTTAAATAAATATTTCCATATGTTAATTTATTTTTTCTTTATTACAAGTGTTTACGATCATGAAAAAGTGGGAGACTTTTGAAAATCACTCTCATATATTGTTTTAATGATTAAAAATATTAACAATTTGTTATCATTTCAATTCAGTTTATTTGAGTCATTATGTTTAGACATCGTCCTTAGAAATAAATGGAGAAAATGAAGGTATCAAAATGAGTGTCTAGATACTCTTTGAAGACCATCTCTAGGAAATAGAACTATCCAACTAGTGAAAGACCACTGACCATCTGGTAAATCGAAATAAAACCACCAATCCTAAAGAAATCCCCCAGATAGTTGATGGATATCAATTTATAACATGAAAGATCAATAAAAACTGGATTTTCTATTTTTCCCACCAACAACTCGTTATAATCCAGTGGCTACCTGATGTAATTAAAGCAACTATTAAAAGTGTTCATTAGTGTTGGTCTCTAACATATTATTTATAACAACATAAGTTTTTATGAATTAATTTTTTTTGATAAATTAAATTTCTTTGATATTTTTTGTTATTCACAACACGAAGTTAATCTTGAACTACATGAAACACCAAGTTAACTTCCATTACACATGATACCGAGTTTTAAGAAAATGATGATATATTATTAATATTATTATATCAAAATGACCATTATAAAACATTTATTAAACATTGAAATAGGAATAGTAATAAATACTTTATAAATATTAGTTATATCATTTTTACATAATGGGAACATATTGATAGAAATAACATTATTTTTGGTAAAGTCTCTATGTTTCAAAAATACTATTTATAAAAACACATTTTTTGTTTCATTTTATAAACATTAATAAAATTATTTTTTTAACTATACTAGAAAATAATTTTGATAAACTAAAATTAATTTTTTTAATCATCACGTCAAAATTAGTATAGTGTGAATTTTTGGTATTTTTCTAAAAGGTTTTATTTTTTGTTGAATAATGACAAATATTTTATTTTCATTGGAACATGCCTTTTATTTTAATTGATTTATAAAGTTATTATATATTTAATATTTGTTTTAATGTAATATTATTTCAATTATACATTCATTAAACTAATTTACTTCATTTTAATCAATTTTAAATTGGATTTTAAAATAAATTAATTTGTACTTTTGAACAATTTGTCTTTAAATACCTGCACTCTCATCGCGTGTATGAAATTTTTCATGAATTAAAAATTTTCACTTATGTGAATAAAATTTTAAAAAATGGATTAAATATATAAAATAATTATAATTTATATTATCTAATAATGTCAAAATAATTTTTGAAAAAAATGAATAGTAAATCAATAAAACATTTCCACGATTAAGGTAAAAATGGTTTTACTGTGAGGTTATACTATCAAGATAAGGGTAAAAAAATGACCCATTAATTTTTAAAAACAAATTTTAATTACATACATAAACCTTTAAACTAATTTTATAAATAATTTTTCATTATTGGACACTTGATACAAGAAAAATATTTGGGTGGAATTCTCTATTTAAAAAAATACCAATGTGTCACTCACATCACATATAAAAGGCCACCATTCTCCTCTCATCTTCAGACCTTCAAACACTTTTGGTTCGACTAATTCCTACAAATATTAATTCTAAAATTAACTCCTATAATCCAGTAATCCTTATTTTGGACATAAATCCAAACAATGAATACTTTTAGTGAAAAGCTACAGAGGATACCTCAATAAGAGGTAACATTCATCAACTAGCATTTCTTTATTCACCCACCTCCATCAATTATTATTATAAATTTTGATATTGTAACCACAATATCATAAATATAATTATATTTATTTATTTTAAGTTAATAACCCACAACCATCTCAACATCCATCAAATGAGTTATGAAATCATCATTTGTGTGTATGGCAGACTACTGACTCCCAAACCAAAGTCATTCATTTCTCTATTACTACCTCTTGTGGTTGAAAATAATCATGTATTTGTTAATTATATATGATATTTATGATATTATTATTCTTCTATAATTATTATATCACAAATAACTTTATGATTTTCAATTTTCAAGAATATGATAATATCGCTCATGTGTATAGAATACTACCACCTAACAAATCAATGTAATTCATTAATGATTTACATGGATGGTATTAATAATTATTTTAATGGTTTTATGTGATATATATGACATAAAATTATTCTATAATGGGAAAATATCATTTACCTTTCAATATTTTAATGCAATATGAAAATGAAAAAAACATTAATTCATACGTACAACCTACCGTATCCATAAATAGTGTATTTCATTTTATGTCACTAATTTATTTGAATTACTATAAATAAATATATAAAAATTATATATTATATTTATATCATGGTTATAATTATGTATATGATGGAACCATAATCAATTTAGTAAGAAAAAAAATATAAGAAATCAAAACATATATGAAAATTAATGCAACTGTTCCCTAAAACATAACATTAATGTGGAATTGTTAATAAATGGGTATTAAATGGTCATAAGAAAATAATAAATGGTATTATGTATAGAAATATTTTTCATTAATATATTTATCAAAAAATTATATTTATTATATAAGAGTTTTAAATTTTTGTGACAAAATTCAATACATAATGGATTTATATATGAATTTTCCTACTTCAAGATATATGTTATATTATGCACCTATATTCATGCATGATTTGTATATAAATAAAATTTGAAATGATATATCATGATTTTATTTATCCTTAAGATATTATAAGTTAAATTTTATGTTATTACTTAATGGGGTATACTATTCAAATTTACCAAAGTGGTAATCAATTTCTATTACAATCACTTTGTTTGTCAGAATTATTTTTGATTATGTTTCTGATGATAAAATCATATGAAACACTCTCAAGAAACTCATGAATTTTATTATAATCTAATTATTAATGATATTTATAATTAATATTACAATTTTCTACACTTTTTTACTTAAAATAATTGAGAAAATATTTTTTAGAAAATCCAACTTTATTTTTCTCTTCTATCAAAAATCCATTTTCTTCAAAATCCATGTTTTCTAATATTTTTTCAAAAGTTTCTTCTTATTCTCTTATAAATTTAAAAGAATTTATAACCCATGATTCAATTTCACCAATTTTGTAAAATAAATCTTACTATAATTTTCCAAAACATATCTAGTTTATATTTTACCAAAAATATGAAAGAGATAATTATTTTAATGTGTACGACATAAACAAAACTTTCCATCCTCATGGAATTTTTTTTAATTTATGATTAATTTATATTTTTTTAAGTATATTTTGAAATAAAATATTTTCAAGAGGTTTTATCTTTCAAAAAATTAATTTTCAAATAAAAAATGATATTTTCCTCAAGAAATGTTTTAAATGATCAATCAAAACCATTATACATCAAAGATGAAACCTATTGATGTTACCAATTCCTTATTTGGGATATGATCCAAGGATACGATTATTTTTATTTATCTGAATGGATTATTTTTATTTGTAATGTTTTTTATAAAATCCATTTCCCATCCTTGGGTTATACATTGATAAAATTCTTTTGAAAACCGCTCATTTTCACAGGCTATGAAATGATGAAATGATTATGAAACATGCCTTTTTCAAAAAGTTATTAAATGATGAAAAATTTATGGATAACATTTAATTTTATGAGTTATGATTTTTGGAATGTTTATTATCTTGTTGATCATATAAATATATATTTCATTATGAGATAGGTGTGGCATATATATCCCCACAATGAGTGGGATAATGATTTATATCTCAAGAGATAGACAAGACTAGAAGAGACAATAAACCCTATTCAGTAAGGGAATTTTTATTCAATGGTGGCCTTGGGAGCGAACCTTGACAAATATGATGATTTTAGAAGTGAACCCATTACAATATTATAGTCTTGTTAATATGCCTTGACTAACTTGGAAATGATTTTATATGTTTATTTTTAGGCAAAAAATCCTTGTCTTATTCCATTGTTATGATCTCATATATCATATCCATTGATTATTTTATGATCAATGTCTTATAAAAAACTAATATTTATACAATGATTCAATATTACGATCTGTTTTATTTAAGGTATAGTATTAAAATATTATTTTCATGTCCTCATGCCCTTATGTTCAAGTTATGGTAACGAAACTCCCTTGTTTACCCTTACTGAGAATTTGAGATCACTGTTTCTTATGTTTCCTTTCCTCTTATTATGAAGAAATTTATTCTGTATGATGTTATTATAAAAGGATATATTTATGAATATAATAGGGAAAGATACTATAGTTCACATATGAACCAGTTGATTATGATTCCTTGTATCCAAATTCATTAAACTATTTTAGTCCTTAAAAGTGTTTATGTGTAATGTAATTAATGTTCATCTAAAAAGTTGTTATAAGTATGTATCAAAATCATGGATCACTATAGTTTGTTTTAAATTATTGGTTTAGATAAACTTTGAAAACTGGGATAATAAAACCACAGTGAGATCTTTACAACCATTTATAAGAATAAGTCTAAGGACGTGTTAAAGTATAAGATAATTTCTTGGAATTTAGGTAATGGATAGAGTGAGTGCATTCCAAGATATTACATGTCATTATTTATAGTAAAAGTTTATTTGGATCTAGAACAAAGGTAACTATGGGTAAAAATCCAAAAAATTGTGCATTTATCTGGACTCAATCATCACTTGGTGCATGATAATAGGACTTGATTGACACCTGGTTTGATACTCTTAGGGGATAAAATTTTGAAATTAAAAAACTATTTGTGAAACATTATAAAAGATTTATATATAAATTATGACTATAAATAACATATGATAAACCTATGATGTCATAAACAAAATAATGTGTCATGATTTATACATCTTATAGGTTATTTTTCAAGATTATGTTGTTCCTCGTCAAGATTATTGTTTCATACATTATGAATTTTGGATCAATCAATAGATAGAACATGTAGGATCCTTGTTAATTCTATATGTGATAGATAATGAAATGATTTTGCTCCTGAGAATCAAAATATTATGGGGTTTGAATGAATGATCTCATCTCTATAATCACACAACTTTCTCAAGCTATAAATCACGATGGACATCTAAAAAAACAAAATAAAGAACAAAATTTTGTTGATTCCTTCATGATGAAATTTCCACCTTCTTTTAGTTGGTATTATAATCTAAGAGATGCTGAGAAATTGATCAATACCACTAAAATGATATTTTCTATTCTCTATTTTTTATTACATGAAATTGTCATCTTTGATATCTACCATTTTGAAGGTGAATCAGATCATTGGTGGAATCTAATCAAGAATTTTATGAAACATAATGAAATAAACTCCATGGATTGGGATGATTAAAAGAAATTATTTTTCATTAAATAGTTTCCTCATATTATTCAAATGATGTATGATAAGGATTCACATGGGATAAAAAATGATGATGAGTTTTTGGTACCTATGGGGAAAATTTGACAAAACTTGTGAGGTATGCTTCTAGTATTTTCATCCATCCTAAAAGTATGGTTGATCGATTCTTTAGTGTCATAAAACCAAGTCTCTAAAGGGAATTATTGAAAAGATACTGTTGCAGCTATGAAGAGATTTTTTATGTTCTATCAATGTGAAAATAGTGGTTAGACTTACAAATCAATGTCATGGATTTGATATGATGATAAAAATTTAATTCAAAGGAAAATTTATGAATTTTAGAGGGAGGAATATGGGAGTTATTTTATACTAAATGTGTGAGAATAATCATGGATGAAATTATCTTCTGGGACTGGTAATATATTTTAAGTGTGGAAGAAATTTTCAATGGTAAATTGAATACTGAAGTGATGAGAAGAAGTTAGAAAATGATGGGAATCAAGAGAAAACTGCACAGAATTGACCAACCACAATGTAGTATTTCAAATAAAATTATTATGGGAACTATGCTAATTTTTTTCCAAATCCTAATGTTAATAACGATGATCGAAGTTAGTAGCCTCTTAAGCTAAAATAAAAATGTATATCTCTTATTTGACCATTATTTTTAATGGATTGTGATAAAATGACATGGTGAAGGTTACACATACAATGCACTCTAGAATTATTAATATCTTATTTCACTTTATATCTAAAAAATATTTCATATATGAATAATTTACTAAGGGTATAAATATTCCACCCAAACAATTAGATATAGAATTTGTAGTGAAAACCAATAATTGTACGATGACCGAATCCCAATTATATAATACCTTCGTGGTTGACGTTAGTGAGAATGTCGTTCCTATGAATCTTATCATTGTTCCTCTAGTTTGATATGTTGTTATATTGGCCATGGAAAAATATCAATACATAAATCCCATGTCAATTTTCGATGAATATATGTCATATAGGATATTCCAAACCAACTTATGATCATCTATAAATGTGATAATAAGTATAATATTTTGATGGAGATGAAATCTATATCATGGATGTTAATTTTCATTTAGGAGTGGTGTTGATCTTAGCTGGTTAGGGAGAAACAAAACATTGATTATATGTCTATTATGTGGAAAATGTTTGATGTCTTTCCTAAAGAGTTTTCTAGCCTTCCACTAAAACACAATGTTCAGTTCTCTATAGAACTCATACCTGGTGCTAGAACAATCTCATTGAATCCCTATAGAATGAATCCAGTTGAGTTGTTGGAATGGAAGAAGAAACTACAGGAGAACCTTGATAGGTGATTCATTAAGTCAAGTGTGTCACCTTGGGGTGAACTTGATATATTTTTAAATAAATATGGATAAATGCAACTCTTCATTGATTATCAGGAGATGAACATGATCTTGATCAAGAATAAGTATCTTCTACCTGTTATTGATGACTTATTCGATCAACAATGAAACACTCAATAATTTCCCTAGATTTATCTTCATTATCGATATTATTAATTGAGGGTCAATAAGGGGGATATACTCAAGATATCATTCCTCGAAAGGTATATAAACTATGAATATATAGTGATTCCATTAGGTTATACTAATTCCACTATTATCGTTGAGGATTTGATAAATTTAGTCTTCAAAGAATACGTTGATCAGTTTTTGGTAGTCTATATAGATGATATTCTTGTCTATCCAATATGTAAAGAAGAGCATGAAGATCACATGATAATTGTTCTAAAGATACTAAGGAAGGATAAAATATATGAAAAATTTGTAAATTATAAATTTTGGTTGAAAAATGTTTCAATTTTTATCATCTAATTCCAAGAGAGGGTATATCAGTACATCCGTCAAAAATTGATGCTATTGAATGTTGGATCAGACCAACCATGCTGACTGAAATATGTAGTTTTATTGGTTTATCTAGATATTACTGATGATTTGTGGAGAATTTCTTATGAATATATAATACTAGTATCATGTTGACTTGAAAGGGATCTATGTTTCCTTAGAAAAATGAATGTTAGGAAAATTTTAATGAAATGAAGAGAAGATTAGTCGGCGCACCTATATTTAAATTATTATATAGAAGATAAGGGCTTGTAATATATTGTTATATATTGAAGAAGGGATTGGGATGTGTTATTATGAAAGATTAGATGGTTATAGATTATTCTTCATGTTAATTGCAGATTCATGAGAAAAATTATCAAACTCAAGATTTGGATTTTGATGAGATAATTGTTTTCATTTGACATATAAAAGAATTTTCTTTATAGAGAAATTTTTTATATATATAATGATCATAAATTTTTAACTTATATATTAACATATAAGGAGTTTAATATGCAACAAATTATATCGTGAGTGTTGATTAATTGTTATGACTATTTAATACATTACCACCCTAGAGAAACGAACAACATGGACGATGCATTGAGTTGAAATGATCATGCTAAATTATCTATGAAGAGGATTACAAAAGATCCAATATTTTTTTATTTTAGAAGAATGTATCTAGAAATTATAAAGGAATGGAAAAAACTTATCTTTCTCAATTTATTGTTCAACTATCTTTCCAAGTGAAGAATAATGAGGTGTAGAAGGATGATGTAGAGATAAAAAATAATGTTGGAAGTATTCCTGAGTTAATCCTTTATCATGATGGAATTATAAGTTTTTGAAATTGAGTATTCATTATGTACATAACATATTTGAAGAAGGTGTTGTAAGATGAAGCTCATATTTTTCTATTCTCTATTCTTTTGAGAAGTTCAAATATGTATAAATATTATAGAGTTTTTCTGGTGGGATGGGATGAAGAGAGATATCATAGACTTTGAATCTTGGTGCCTGGTATGTTCTAAAGATAATATGGATAGACAAATGTATAAGGCTATGTTACATGCATTACCTAAACCATAACGGAAATGGGAAAACATCACCATTGATTTTTTGGACTCACCAAAATGAGAAATGGAATAATGTTATATGGGTTATTATCAATATCATTACTAATTCAACAGAAATCATTTTTATCTGATAATAGTTCTCTCTAGATTATCATTCAAGTATATAAATTGTGAATGTTGTAAAGATGCATGTAGTAAAAAAATTCCATTAGGTTTGATTGGGATCTGAGGATTCCATCAATGATTTAGAGAATTATTTAGCATGCTCTTGATAAGGAGTTGAGATTCAAAACCTTGTATCATCCTCAAATTGATGGTCAGTTTGTGAGAAAAATTCAAACCCTATAGGATGTGCTGATATATTGTTATTTTGATTTGAATGGTGGTTCAGTTCAACACCTTCCACAAGTTGAGTTTTATTATAGTAATTGCTTTCCATCAATAATATAGATTTCATCATATGAATCCATGGATGGAAATATGTGTAGTGATCCAATGTGGTGGAATGATATTGGAGAAAGAAATCAATTAGGACCACAGATATCTGATGAATGCAAGAGAAGGTTAAATCCATTCATAAAAACATCAATGAAGCTTAGAGTTAGCAGAAATGTTATGATGATAATTACCATCATGATCTAGAGTTTGAAGTTGGTGACATAGAGTTACTAAGAATTTATCCATGGAATAGGGTTATGATATTATAGAAGAAAAGTAGAGTAATCTATAGGTATATTTTTCTAACTGAAATTATTAATCATATCAGGACTACATTTTATCACGTGGACCTTCCACCGAACCTCTCACAAGTCCAAGATTTGTTCTATGTATCTCTCGTAAGGAAGTATATACCTGACCCTTTATGTGTACAGAACCTAGATGTGATACCATTAGAGAAAGATTTTTTATATGAGGAATAATTGATATATATAATGGATTATATAGATAATTTTTTATGAAACAAGACCACTCACCTGATCAATGTTTTTTAGTGAATCCACCAGTTTTAGGAATTTACGTGGGAACATGAGGATGTGATGAAGAATAAGTATACCCATTTATTTGTAATGGATTTAATAATTTCTGAGGATAAATTCTTTTTATGGGTGGTATAACATTACACCCCTATTTTTTTATAAATTTTTAATTTTTGAATAAATTAAATTTCATTACCAGTATTCAGTATATGCAATACCAAGTTAATATTTCCCTATACACAATGTTGGGTTAGCTTGAGTTACACATGACACTATGTTTTAATAAAACCATGATATAATTTAAAAAAAGTTATTTCAATAAGACCATTATAACATATTAATTAAATAATGAAATTGATATTTTAATACAAAAAATTTATGTATTAATATTAAAGTTTTTAATTAAAGGAAATATATTTCTAAAAAAATAGTTAATCTTTGATAAAGTCTATATATGATTCGAAGATACCATTTCTAAGGAATTTATTTTTTTATTTTTTTTGAAAATTTAAAAAATTAATTTTTCATTATTTTAGAAAAATAATTTCATAAAATAAACATTATTTTTGAAATCATCGCTTACAAATATTTTTAGGGTGATTTTTTTTGGATTTTTCAGAAAGGATTAATTTTTTTGATGAATGTTGAATAATACAAATTTTTTATTGAAACGTGTCTTTTTATTTAATTTATTTAAAAATTTAAATTATATTTTAAATTTATTTCAATGTAAACTTATTTCAATTTACACCCTTTAATCCAATTTAATTTATTTTAACCAATTTAATTGTGAATTTTGATATAAAAACATTTCAATCATTTTCTCTTTAAAAAACCTCATTCTCATCTCATCTTTAAGATTATTTGTATTTAAATTTTTTTTAATTCTATGAATGGAATTTAGAAAAATGGATTGAATATATTTTATTACTATAGTTTATTTAATCTAATATTTTTATCGTAATTTTTTTTCAAAATGAATTGTGAAATCAGTAAAAAAAATATTGTGCTTAAGGTAAAAATAGTTTTATTGAGAGTTTAATTAAAAAGATAAGAGTAAAAAATTACCAGAAATATGTCAAAACCCCCCTTTAATACCAATATTTACAACATGTACATTCTAGGATAGATAGTCGTCCATTATTAGAGCCTCGTGACCTGAAAACAAATAAGGTGCAATTCTCTCTTTAAAAAAATACAATTGTGAGAGTCACATCACTTACAAAGGGACAACCATTATCATATCATCTTAACACCTTAAACTATTTTGTTTTGTACCATACATTCCCAAATCACTTCCCAAAATTCCTCCTGTCATTATAGAATCCTTATTTTTGATGTAAATCTAACCATGGAAGGATTTAAATGAAAACCTGAGGAGCATACCTGAAGAAGAGATAACATTCATCAATGAGTGTTTATTTATTTATTTATTCATCCACCTCATTAAATTGTTACTATAAAATTATGATATAATAATATAATTACCCTTAATATATTAATATTTTTTATTTTTAGGGTATGACATTCAACCAACTCCAGTTCTATCAAATGGGTTACAGAATCACCATTCATGTATAGAGAGGACTATCACCTCATGAATATATGTCATTCGTTTCATCATTAGGACCTCTAGATGTTAATAATAATGATGTATTTATTGTTTATATGTTATATTTATGATATTATTAATTTATTATTATAATTATATAATTCATACCTTCATTCGTTACATTTTGTGGGAATATGATAATGTCGTTCTTGTGTATAGTAGACTACCACCTATTGATGAAATATGATTTGGTCACACAATACACAGAAGCTATTTATGATTTTTTAATGAAAATTTGTGATATATATGACATAAAATTGATTATATAACAATAATATATCTTTTACCTTGCATTATTTCAATCCAATATGAAAATGGATATAGTGTTTTTGCATACGTACGACATACCATTTCCCTGAATAATGTATTTAATTTTCTATCACCAAATTATATATATTACTATAAATACACATATAATTAATATATAGGATATTTATATCATGGTTATTATTCTAAATTATATAGAACCATAATAAAATTAATAGTACTAAAAATATAATAAATCAAAACATATACGCAAAACAAAGTGGTTATAAACAGAAATGAAACTATACATGGAATTGTCAATAAAAGGGTAATAAAAGATCATAAAAAATTATATACGTAATGATATATAAAAATATTTTTCTATAATAGATGTCTAATAAACTTATATTTATTATGTAGGATTTTTGAACATGCCCTATGGAATTCAAGACTTAAGGTATGATATTTTTGTCTCAATTTGTCTTCTTTGAGATGTACATTATGTTCTGCACCAAAATTACTTCACAATATTTAGATAAAAACCGTTTGACTTATAATATTGAAGATCTATTTTTATGTTTTTTTATAATAGTTTTGTTTTATTTTTGACAATAAAATTTTTTATTTTTTTTGTAATTTATGTGTAAGATATGTTTTTAAAGTTTATAAATTATTTTTTAAGAAGTTGTTGTTTGTATGAGTGTTTAATTTGTTTTTTTAAATTTTACTCGATAAAACGATCCATATTATTCAATTAATTAGAAAATGATGTTGTTGAGTCAAAAGTATTTGAAATCAATAATGTGAGATGTTTTTTGAAGGTTGCTTATGGGAAGTTTTAGATAATTTTAAAACTAGCCAAAAAATGATTTTTTTCTCATAATCCACTCAAAATCCTGAAAAATATCATGATATAGGATGTTAAGAAAAAACAGAAGTTGTATTTCCTCAGTTTTATGTTTTCTAAATGTAGATCCTGGGATAGATAATCATAGGATAGATTTTTTTCAGAAGACTAAAAGTTTGAATATAAAGAAATTAGAAGTTGTTTCACCATAGATATAGATTATTTGAAGAAGTTATTTTAGTTTTTTATTAGACAAATCTGATCATAATATAGGTATATTCGTAGTATTTTCAAGATTTTTTCATCAAAGTAATTAAATAGATAATTTTTCAGGTTGATTCATCAGATATATTGTCATGTTGATTCAAAAGATAAGTTGTAACGCAGATTCATAGAATGAGTTATTGGAATAAATTCATGAGACATTGATTTTTGTGGAATATTAAAGAATTTTAGTTTAATAAATCTTCAATATCATGACATCATTATTTTTTAGGTGATAAAATAAAAAGGGAGAATTCACATTTTCAATTAGGCTCAGTTTTCCAAACCGGAAAATTTATTGTTGTTTTACTGATTCAAATTTTAATAGGAAACTAAATTCTTTAGAAGTTGAAACAATTTAGTCACCATTTTTCCATTGAACTAGAGCATCAGAGTGAGAATTTATATATATATTTTCAATTGTTTCAAGAGAAATTTGATGATTAATAGTGTTCTAAACTATGATGTTCTGGACTTGCAATTTCTGGAAAAGGAATTTACAAATTGTCAATTGGTAGCTGAATATTATTCAAGTCTGTTAGAAAAAATAAAAGTTTTATATATCCCTATTTGTGGGGTGATATTTTTAATTTAAGATGATTTTTTAGAATCTAGGAGATTCAAAATGATTCAATGATAGTTTGGAGAAATAAATTTTTTTCGAGAATACCCTAGAATAGTTTAGAAGAGTTGAAGTGGTCAAAGATAAAGTTCAAATTTGAGTGAAATTTGGTGTTTTGAAATTGGGGTGAGTGCTGAAAATATTTCAGTTTCCCAAATTTAAAAATTCTATAGTATCTAAAAAATATGGAGAAAAGTATGATGGTACATAATACTATTCACCGTTGAGAATTTCTGAATCTCTTTAAATTTTATGTCAAAAGTGTGTTTTAGAATAAAAGATGTCTCGAGTTAAAGAAGGGTTTCTAGAATAGTGTATTATGATCAAAATATTAGGCTAAAAGAATCACCAATTACTATACTAAGGGAATCAGATTAGGGGTATCAGTATGAGATTTGAGAACATGTTTGGAAATTAAATTTTTTTTTACAGGAATATTAGAAAGGTTTTTAATTTTGTATATCAAGAAAAGGTGAATCAGAATGATTCTATCAGACAGTGTTCATCGAACTAAAACAATCAGACCCAATAACAGCATATTTAGTTTCCTAACGCATTCTTGTGGATCAGAATGATTCTTTTTGGATCAATTTTTTTTGTGAAAAAAGACATGTAAACTGATTGGAGTTGGTATATCCATTCATAACAAGATATATGATGTTTATAAATTGATGTTATACCATTTTAATTCACTTATTAATCATTGTGAATTTCCAATGACTCACAAAATTGTCTATAAGAATGATGTAGGTTCTCATATTGAGGATGGACATTATAAATCATGCATTCTGTGGTTACTTTTCTAATTCTGTATGCATTTTATTTTACCAGATGATTATAAGGAAGAAGATATAACACATTTCAATGGTTATGTTTCCTAATGATTAAATTCATAAAATGAAAAAAACTAATTCCACCCCCCTTATGAGTTGTTTATCAATCCTTCAGAACCTCAACTGGCATCGGTAAGAAGGTTCTCCTATTGAATCCTCATCATGGATAATCATAATTACATCAATGATATGTGAATTCATATATTTTTTGGAAAAGTTTTTATGGTTGAAAAAATATAATAATTTCATATCTCCAATCTTTTAGACTATAAGTTTTTGATGCTGCTACAAATGGTTTTCCAACCATTGAAAAAATGTTCCAATGATTTTTTCTGACAAGATAAATATTGAAGATAATGGAAAATATAGAAATGATAATATTATATATCAATTAGAGAATATTTATATAAAGGAAATTAGTTTCAAAACATTATATAGTATTTGAGATAAGAGAGAATGTATGTTTTCAGGTAATAGTAAAGTAAAAGAAGAAAAGATAAAATCTTGTGTAGTTAGTTTTATGAAACAATAATTAGAGATGAAGAAAACAATGATGAGTAATTCACCAAAGTAAATGATGTTTTTTTCAACATCATTAGTTTGGTAGATGTCTTGGAAGATTCTAAAATTTTGAATAAACTCATTATAAAATTTATGGATAGGTTTGGTTTAAGAATTTCATCTTTAGTAGATAAATATTATTTATCTATTGATGAACAACATAACTTCCATGTTTCATATGAAATTATAAAAGTAGTAATTTTCAAAAATATTATGAAATGGGAAATTAATTTCAGATCTATAAGATTTATAAACATTTAAGATGTTGAATATACAGATCCTTGTGTTTTTCAAGAAAATGAGGATGTTCTGATGAATGATAAAATTATTCCCATTATCTCTAAGAACTATAGTAGAGTAAGAGAAATGATTGGAATTTCTTTTTGATAAATATTTTTAGTGTGTTGGAATCAAGAACATTGCTATGAATTTCACCAAGAAAAATTTGGGATATTATTGATTTGATTCTGATGAAAAATCCTTATTGAAAAAGTGGAAAAAATTCTGAAGTATAAAATCCCTCGAAAAAATAAAAGAAGTTCAGTGGAAACAAAATATGTACAATGAGTAATAATGATGAATCGATCATAAATAGAAATTATTCTTTAGAAGAAAAAGGTTCAGATAAGGTAATAAAATTCATCATAAAATTTTAGAAAACACAATAATCCATACATAGTGGAAAGGAAGATGGAGTTGAAGAGTCTTATAAAGAGTATCATATTAGATAAGATCTTGTTTCATGTATTGAAAAAAATAAAACTATCAAGAATAAAATCAGAATGATTATGATAGAGAGTGGAAAACTTGGTGAAGGTAGAAAATAATTCTTCAAGAAGGAATAAGATTGCATCCATGAGATCTTGAGTTACAAACTAAGAATTATTGAATAGATAAAGATCATTCAATATCATAGTAGGAAGATGGTATTTAAGGAAGATAAAGTTAAAATGTATCAATCAAAATTTTTGGAGGATGAAATTACTTTAATAATGTTGAATGATAATTTTATTAAGGCTTTAGAAAAAAATACAAAACATCTAAATCGACAGAAAAAACTCAAACCAATAATATGGTGAAATCTAAACCCACCAAAATAAAAAACTCATCTTATTTTTATAACATTTTAGGTGTGAAGAATCGTGATGGGAAATATTAGGATGAGAAGTGATGTCAAAAATTATAATATCTATAAAATTTGAAAATTACTCCAAAAGGAAAGTTGTCACATTACTAGGTTTATTAGAAGTTGAAATATGTTTTGAACCATGAATAAATTTCATAGGTAATGATCATTAGTGTATAGAAAACCATGATTTTAGGGATTCTGCTGGTGTTGTTTAATTTTTCGGTATAGAGGATACAACTTTTGGAGTAACATGTCCTTTATGGGAAATAGGATTGAACATAATAGATGAAATGGTGGAATTGGAATGAGAAAATTTCATAAGTTATAGGATGTAATATAATTAAAATATCAACATGTTTAGAAAATTTCAAAAAAAATATTTTTTATTATTTGGAGTAATTTTGGTGAAGATGTGATAAATCAGGTCAGTTAGCTAAAAAATGGATGACAATACTTATAATGAACCATCCCATATACCAATGTAGCAAGATAACCCACATAATCCTAACATTTTAAGGTTGTCCATGATCTCGAGAGGTTGGAAACTATCTCCTAGCATCATAATAAATGGCCTGGGAATGAATGTTCCGCAAATACAGTGGAAAATGAAGATATATATCAATATGCTAAAAAATCCAAAGTGGGATAGTACCAGAAACCAAACTGGAATATCCAAAACCAAATAGTATATCATCAAATTACCATAAATGATACAATATAACCTAATGTACATGACAATAAATAAATCTATGCCACATGGTATTAGGAACATCCACCTCCTCTAAGATGGGATTTCACTATACTTGGACCTGGCTGCATAAAATCTATAATCACCCAAATGAAAATGTAGAGTGTGGGATAAAAACCCAGTAGGTTCTCACAAAGAGTTCTGTAATAATATTCCATAATGATAAATAAAATCAGACTTTCAATTGTTATCCAAACAAGCATGACAGTATATTTACATATTTATGACCAAATATCCATCCATTTCAATTTAATGGAAAAATATTTCAACTTGGAATAAATAAATTTTTCATATAAAATAGTTTCTATAAATCAATATACATGATTAAAATAGTTTGATATCAATGTAATATATATCAAAATAACCACAAAAAGAAACATGGTCATCTACCCTATGGTAAAATAGTTTCTAGTTATAGGATACTCACACATCTCATATCAGTGATCACATCATGTTTGTGTACACACATCCAACTAGATCACACTGATTAGGACACATCAAAATCACATTATAGATACAATATTCCGAACTAGGTTTCTTTAGAGTTATAATCATCAATATATTTTTAGGAAAATTACAATAGTAGCGTTCTTCTCTAAAATAACCCATTAACTACGCATGATTCCAGTGGCTCAATCATCCAATCAACAATGGGAAAATTATTTCATTCTAGTTTAAAATAATATTTCCAATTTTTACTTTCAATATTCCAATTTCATTTCAAAACTAAAACATAGGTTTTTCATCATTTCATGTTGTTCCAACAAAGACCAATCATCAGTTATTATCAATTCAATTTAATCCATTTTTCTAAAAATGAATTCATATATCAATCAATTTTAAATGACACCCAATCTCCAATTCCATTTGAATTTTGTGTATTTCCCTTAATCTATACCATATCAATTTCTACTTCCAATTTTTATTAATTGGGGTTTTCAAAAATCTATTGAAATCAATTTAAATCAAAAGTAAAATCAAGGTTTAATCAATTGGCCAATCATAAATGCAACCACATACCATTCGCATTGAATCACAATTCCTAAAATGGGACTCACCAATGAAGAATGAAGGCAAACAATATCTAGAAAGTCAACCTAGAATCAAGATTAAACAACAAAAATTTTATATCCATAAATTCCATGAATATATATCAAAATAAAAGGAGTGAAATAGATAAAGATGGAAGAGATAGGGATACCTCTAACTCAGAGAGATGAACCACAACCAAAATAATGATCAATCATCGAACCGATGACGTGTAGGGATTGGAGATCTAATAATTATCAAATGGAGAGACACTAGGTCATGTGTATGGAAATATGTATGAGGGAATTCATATTTTTAGAAAAAACACCTCTTAAAAACTAACACTAGATTTTGTATGGCGTATAACCTAATTACATATCATGTAATTATTGTGTCCCATATATGCTGAAAACCCATCACCTTTTAATAAGAATATGATTTTTAATATTTACTTGGTGTGTAAAATATACATAGAATGTAATATTTAACACTATGTAAAAATTTCATGGTATTTGCTATGAAATAATTACATATCTTTTAACCCAATTACAAGACGTTTAAATACCTAGAAGACAACAGAAACATTAGGTTGTATGTTGAAAATCTCAACACATCCCTGACATCACAATTACACATATCCTTCCAATTTCTTCTTTGAATTACCCAACCAAAAAAAAGGAAAACCAAAAAATAGGTCAGAACAAACCTAATAGAAAGGAAAAGGTGCATTACAACTTCCCCTCCATGAAAACTTCGATCCATAGTTAGCCTGTCAAGAATCTTCCACATCAGAAAGATGAGGCCACTAATCTCTCATCTTTTCCTCATGCTCACACATCTCATGATAAATAGAATTGTTCTTCCATATCACATATATGAAAGGTATCTTCCTCCCATGAATTACCTTGGTCATAGAATCAACTATCCATATACGGGAATCTATCATAGAAAAATCATGTTTAACATTGGGAACATTATACCTCAAAACAAGAGATGGATCATAAATATTATTCTATAGTTGAGACCAACAGAAAATGTTATTCATCAATGTTAACTATAGAGGAAGTTATACATGTTTACACATTATACCATCCTTTTCTATAACCTTAAAAGGTCCCATAAAATGTGAGGAATGATTCCCTTTCCTCCCAAACCTCTGATGACCAAAACATAGTGAAAATTTCATGAATACATGATCATCTACTAAAAACTCAAATGGTCTGCATTGTCAATCGAAATAATATTTATACTAGATCCTTACCATAAAAAACTCTAAAAAATCATCAAAATATTTTCTGTAATCTATTGATCAAAGATCATTCCAACCAACAAACATTCACCAATATTTGACCCACACAATTAGGATTTACAAGGTTGGCCATACAAGGCCTCAAAAGGACCCACTATAATCGCTGACTAATACCTATTGTTATAAATAAACCCAATCAGTCCCAAATTTTTGTCCCAAGATCTGAAAAAATAAATCATTTAGGCATGAAGAATATACTCAAGAAGCTGTATAGTGCTCTATATAATTTCATTCATCTGCAGATGGTAAGTTGTACTCAAACGAACCTAATATCATTGTGCCTCTTAAATTATTTTCGAAAAGAGAAAAGTAATACATTGTCCCTATGAAGGACTATGTCAAATGAAATTCCATGAAGATGGTAAATATCCTTCACATAGACATTTCTTTTCTCTTCAACTTTGGTAGAATCAAGAATGGGTATAAAGTGATCTGATTCGGTCAGCCTATTGATCACCACCAACATCACATTCTTCTTTATCTTATTATATGGAAAACAAACAAAAATTCCATAGATATCTCATCCCACATGTAAATATGCACTAGAATTGGATGAAACATACCTGATGGTTTATAATACTCGAACATGATCTTTTGGTAAGTATATTAGTATAAAAAAAGTCAGTGATGTATCTTCTAATACCTGGATACCAAAATTGTCATCACATGTCATAAAACATCTTTGTGGTTCCAATGTTCCCTAGACATTGGTAAATATGGAAATATTAAATCCTATATTTATTTATAAGAGAATTTATAGTGTACTATCTTTTAAACCATAGGATACCCTTTGAGGAGAATGACCTCTAAGCAACTATTTCCCCCCATAAAGAGAGTTCTTAATGCCATAGAATTCATAGTCATGCTTTTTTTCCTCAAGAACCATATCATGAAGAGTAGAGGTCAATTAAAAACTATCCAATATAACCACATCCATTATTTTCTAAACTAAAATATAAAATTGTGAAAATAGAGACAACTGCTTCCACTCTTATAAATATTCTTTCAGGGCCGGGGTTAGATGTTTCCGGCTCAATGAATTTTCAATGACATTCATCTTCCCTATGATATAGTAAATATCAACCTTAAAGATTATAGTTACAACACCCAGTGACTATGGAATAGAATCATATCATTTGGATATAAGATATAACTCTTGTTCTTATGGTCAGTGTACATGGTAAGACATTATCTAAAAAGGTAATGCCACAAAATTTTGAGAGAAAGCATCACAGCTGCTTGTTTAGGGTTATGGGTCAGATACTTGTTCTCATGTGTCCAAAGATTCCCATATACATAGTATAAAATGTGAACCCCCTTCATAATAATAGAACCCAAACCCAAACCTGATGCATCATAAAAGAATACATAACCTAACCCACCCTTTGGATGATTCAACACCGACATAGAAGTTAAAATATGTTTCATCTCAACAAAATAACTCTAACATTTCTCATCCCAAGAAAAAATTTCCTTCTTTTGAGTTAGAACAGTCATCAAAGAAGAACAATTTGATATTTCATTTACAGACCAGTGATAATATCTAAATAAACCAAATAATATTTATATCATGAAAAAAATTACATGGTGTCTCCCATGTCATAACAGCTTTCACCATGTAAAGATAAACTAAAATACCATGTTCTAAGACCATGTGTCCCAAGAACATCAATTCCTAAATCCATAAATTATATTTTGATTTATTGGAGTAAAGTAATTGATTTCTCAATAGTTATAAAACTATTCTCAGATGACGCACATGATCCTCCTCAGACTTGGTCTAACCAGAATGTCATCCATAAAGGCCACCAAAAATGTATGAAGATACTCATGTAAAACCCTATTATTCATAGCCATAAAGACTACATGAGCATTGGGTAGACAAAATGTCATGACCAGATACTCATAATGCCCATACCTACTCTATAAAATGTTTATTGAATGTCATATACCTTTTTTCTAAACTGGTGATATCCTGATCAAAGATCAATCGTTGAGAACCACATATACAATTTCAACAAGTAAAAAAGATAATCAATCCATGGTAACATATACTTTTTCTTTACCATGACTTTATAGAACATTCAGAAATAAAAAAAAGAATAATTTCTCCATAATATTGTATAGCATTGAGAATAGAATCCACCTAGGTGACACCCTCAGGCGTATAAAGCCTTTCTTTAATAGATCATCCAAATGATTCTTCAACAATTTCATTTTACCTGGTGTCATGCTATAAGAGGGAATAAATAATGGTTAAGTAATAGATAATAAATGAATAGAAATATATACCACCCTTATCGATGGAAAACCAGAAACATTGGAATGAAAAATGATATGAAAATAAATGAAAACTGGAGGGACATCACTGCTCAATGATTCCCACTCTAGATAAAAATAACACACTGATATCACTTTTCCCAACTCTATATAAGACGATCTAGCTCTACTCGACCATAGGTCCCATTCCCACTAAATGACATGACACAACCCATCGAGAACCATAAAGGATACCTGTCAAAGATAATAATCAATTTGGTCTTTATTAGTATTGTGTCAATCCATCCCTAAAATAAAAACAATAGGTTTCACATTGAGAACATGAAAATCCCATGTATGGTCAATCTTTGATAATTAGAAAAATAAAGATGGAAATCAGAGACCCTTCTCTCTCTTCATCTTGAGGGGTTTAGTAACATTGATCACAAATGATAAAATGTCAATTAGAAGATTTATAAGATTAAAATTACTAGTTAAAATAAAGGAATGAGATTCTGCAAGACCAAATAAAGAGTTTACTATAGATGAATCTGTAGTGATGGTACCTCACAAAGTCACCTGAACCATATCTTTTTCCCCTAGAGACTCTTCGATTTCATGGAGAAACATTTTTTGGGATGCATTTTTCTAGAAATAATTATATCAATATTCATATGATTATAATTCATTATTTTTTGGTGTTGATGATCCCATTCCACTATGTGGAGAAAATAGTGATAACATGATTTCTACAAGTGTCTTGAATGACCCTAGGAACCACATATATTAGGTGCCTTTGTGAAAACTTGTTTCAAATGCCCAGACATGATATACAGGAGGCAAGTAAAAGAACCTTTACCAGGAACTGTGGGAGGTCAAAAAGAACCATACTATCAAAATCCATAAATAGATTTATCACACTAAATTTTACCTTTATGGAAACTCATATATTATCCTCTAGGAGAAAAATTAATTCCTTTAAAACTTGACCTACCATCCAAATCATGTTCAACCATCAATTCCCTATCTATCACGTTATCATAATAAAAGATCATCCGCATGAAAATATAATATTGAATATTTGATCAAAGTCCCATATCAAACCATCGAGTCTTAATCTTCTTATTTGATACAATATTAGGTGAAAAATATACAATATTAGAAAATTGGTTCACATATTCTGTCATCGTCATATTAGATTTCCCATGTTTGAAAAATTCGATAGCCTTATCTGGCACCATATACTCTAGGTATAACAAGTTGTAGAATAGAGATTTAAATGACTTCCACTCTAAACCCTAATTATTCTTTTTCATAACCATGGAATCCCACCAGCTCTTCCTGGTTTGATCAATCCAAAAAATATCAAACTTTACCATAACATATTCAAGAGTTTTCCAAAATTCAAAGAGAATCTCTATGTTTCTTAACTAGTTCTCAACCTCCTGGGAATCATTAAATCCTTATAAATTAGGTTGTTTTTTATGAAGGATCTCTTGAGAATGATTCTATAATTCATCCCTATGAAGTTCCACAACTAAATCCCAAGTGAGTGTCTGTGTAGGTCTTAATCCAAGATCTTGGACATCACACACAACAACGTCAACTAGATTCTAGTCCACAAGAGTATTATATCACAATGGTTCATTATTAGTTTCCCCTAGATCCAATTTATACATCTTCTAAGAGGGGTGATGATACACTACATCAAGAAAACATCATTGAATACATTATATGATTACTCAGATGAATACGCAAACCATAGAAACAAGGGAAATTAATCTTATTATATTGATAAATATATTTGTATTTAAACCTATCCAAATAAAGAGAAGCTAAATGATTAGAAATAATCCCCAAGAGGTCTTTCTCAATCCACCACTATTGACTTAAGGTTAATTATAATTATACTTAGCATGTAAATCACTCTCAACTAACTCTTGGGGCCTGAGAAGTTTCCGAAATTGTATATTAATATCAAAGAATGATTCTTAACATGAAGCTCTGAAACCATATTTTCATGAACGAGCCCGGATACCCTAGAAATAATTTTCCTCAAAGACAGTGGAAGAAAAAGATACATATCAGTATTCTCAAAAACTCTAATGGGAGATGGTAAAAAACAATAATATGAAAAACCCAATTGTAAATCATCAAACTACTAGAAATCATACATGATTACCCAACATCCAACATTACATGTCACTCCAAGCCCCATGGATCAAGAACATCCACATCCTCTAAGAGTCTCTTTACCTTTACTTGGACCCAGTAGCATAAAATCTACAAACACTAGAAGGAAAGGTTAGTGTGTGAGATAAAAATACCCAAAGGGCCTCAAAAAGTGTTCCTTAATAATATTACATAATTATAAAAAAATAATATTGTAAATTTAAATTAAAATAGTCATGGACTTACAATTTCATATTTAAGAAAAAACATGTTTTTATTTCAATTTGATGTATAAAAATTTCAACATGGAATGATTTTTTATATAAAATAGTTTATATAAACTAATATTCAGGAGAAAAATAGTTCTATATCAAGGGAATATAAATAAAAACTGATCACAAAAAAGAACAATGTTCATCTTCCATGCAGAACAATATTTTCTAGTTACATGTTCCTCACACATCTTATATCAGTGGCCATTGAATGCATGTTGCACACGTCCCTCATGTTCACATCAAATCGGACCCATCAACATCCCATTAGGGATAAGATATTCTAAACTAGATTTTTTTTAGAGTTGTAATCATCAGTCCATTTCTAGGGAATTTTTGTTAATGAATGCTTGTGAAAAATAACCCAATAACTATCCAAGCTCACATATGCTCAACCAATCAATCAATAATGAGAAATTTTTTTAAAAATTAGTTTCAAATAAAATTTCACTATTTTTAGTTTCAAAATAGAAATTTCTTTTCAAATCCAAAGGGAGAATTTTCAAAATTTCATGCATTTTCAAACCAAATCTAGTAATTGGTTTTTATAAAATCAATTTAATCCATTTTCCCAATATCAGCTCACATATCCTTCAATTTCAAAAACACCAGAATATCCTATTCAATTAGAATTGAGTTTTTTCAGAAATCTATTGAATATCAATTTAACATCCCAATTGAAATCAATTGGGATTTTTATAAATTAATTGTAATATATTATAAACAATAATAATGTCAAGGTTTAATAAATTAGTTAATCTAAAAAAACAGCTACCATTGTCACAAAATCACAATTCCCAAAATGAGACTGGCCAGTGAAGAAGAACAGTGCAGAGGATCTTAGAACTCAACCTAGAAGTATGATTCCACAATATAGAGTTTATATCCATAAATAACAAGATAATATATCGGAATAAATGGAGGTAAAGATAGAGAGATAGAATAGATAAGAAGATTCCATACCCAGAGATACAAACCACAACCAAAATAATGATCAATCTCCAAATAGAGGATCTCTATGGATTAAAGATATCAAAAAATTCCTAGGAAGAGCCTATAGGTTGAGATATGTGGAATCTCTTGGAGGGAAATAATATTTTCAACTAAATAACCTACATAAAAATGATACTTATGATTGTATATGGCATGTGTCCAATTATAAATCATATAATTGTTGAGTCCCATATACTCCAAAAAACACATCAAATTTTATTAGAAATATTATTTTTAATATTTACACATCGTTTAATATTTCACAATATGTATCGATTTAATTTTATATTCCAGGAAATGATTATACAACATTTAAGACGATTACATGTCATGTAAATCCCCATTATACTACAGAAGTTACAGGTTTTAAGTTGAAAATTCTAAAAAACCCTTAACTTAACTATTATAGGTTTCCTCAAAAAAAATTCATGACATTACCCATTAAACAAAAAAGCAAATCCACATTAATGGTTTAGAACATACGTAATAGAAAGGAAACATGGTGTCAAAAAAATTTAGAACAAGTTTATAATACTATAAAATTAATGGAATCTGTAATGAAGAAAGTTGAAGAAGGATTTTCTAGTGTTGAGATAGCTTTTAATGAAATTAAAAAAACAAGAAACCATAAATACATGAGAGTGGTTGTTCATAACACAATATATGGGACTTAAAAATCATAAAATATGTTGAAAATAATGAAATAAGACTCATTACCTTCGGGAATGATAGTTCTTTAAAAATTATAGGAATCAGAATGGATGAGATTGAAACATAAAAGATGGAATCTAAGTAAGTTATATTTATTGATGGGATACAAAATAATAAACATAGTGTAATTAAACATTGTTATGATGAAATATAATTAATTTTCAGAAAATATTATTTCATCATTAGTAGCGTGGAAGATGAAAATGTTTCTATAAGAGGATAAAAAGATATTTGTAATACTTTTCAAAAAAATCCATCAGAATATGATGTTTCTTTAAGTTTTATGGTATTTAAAAGTATATAAGAAGATATTTTTAACACTTTTCAAAAAAGTAAAATTAATTATAAAATTCATAATAATGATGAGATTAATTCTACCGTAACTCTTGAACTTATTCATTTGTATTAATGAAGGCCAATGAGACATAAAAAAACAAAATTATATTTATAATTTATCACTTCTATTGGTGATATCACTTTAATGGCCGACATCATTTTTATGAAATAGAATTTAGAGGTAGTAGATAAGTTCAGATTTATCATAAACAGAGTTGAGAGAGAAATGTGGGTCTATAGAAATAATTAAAGAATATATTATATAACATAATTCAAATGAAACTGATTTGAATAAAATCTAATAAATCCTGGAAGAAAACATCAATAGATTTCTCCCAAAAAATCCACAACAAACTGGAGTAGCTTAAAGGAAAAAATAGAAGTTTGGGAGAAATTGAATGAAGTAGATTTGTAGTATACAAACATTCAATGTTTAACTATATAGAACCTATTATTACAACTTTACATGTTGAAAAATGATATTTTTTAGGCCAGAGAGCAAAATGAATTCCTATGAAATTTGTTATAACAAAAACCTTCATTGATATACTTTAATGTTTTTATAAGTAAATGTTTACTAAAAATAAAAAACTCATATCTTTGTAAATTCGATGAGATTGATGTAAAATAATTTTAATGTGATATTCACCTAATTAGAGAAGTTATAAAGAGTGTAACAAGCAATTACAAAAGTTGGCTAATTCATATGATATTAATGTTTTTGAAAACCTGAATTCCTTAACATAGAATGTTGATAATGATGAAAAAGACACATTGATTATTTACAATAAAATGGAATTGGATATGATTAAGAATAATTGTGTGACAGGAAAAGTGAATTTTGAAGAGAAAATATGAAATTTACTAATTTTTAGAAAAATTTTGACAATGAAAATATTCTTAATAATTACAATTATCAGTTTAAAATATAAATAATATTGAGATTAGAAAATAAGACATCATTCAATTTAAAAATTTAACCTTAATTAGTATCAAAAGAAGTTGAACACACTTAATGGGTTGACGAAATGAATGAATAGTTAGATAACATTGAGAAAAAAATACTTGAGAAATTGTTCCATGTCCATGAAATAAAAATATTATTGGCAAAAAAAAGTGTGTGTAGAAATATGATGAATGAAAATAGAGAAGTTCCATGAAATATAGAAACACTTTTCTAGAAAGGATATGCATAGGCTGAATGTATAGGTTTTGAAGAAAAACCATTCCCCAGTTGCAAGATGAGAAATAAATATAATGTTTGTAACTGTCGATTCACATTAGAATTAAAAAATTTATCATATAGATGTAATGTCATATTTAATAAATTTTGAGATTGATGAAGAAGTTTAAATTGAATAATTATATGATTTTTAATGGATTATTATAAAATAAATTTTTCAAAATTGAATAAATCCATTTTATGGGTTAAAATATGCTCCAAATTTCTAGTCTTATAAACATGATAGTTTTTTTTGAAAAAGTTAATTTTTTCTAAAGTAAATGTTGATAAAGACATGTATATGAAACAAGTTAATTTAGTAACACTACTTTTAATTATGTATATTGATGATATAATTTTTTATGGAGATAAAAAAATTTTCTAAATAATTTTATGAGAAAATGAATAATAACATTGTGATGTCAATGTTTAGAGAATTAAAATTATTCAATGGTTAAGAAGTTCATAAAATAAAAAAAATCACTATCTCAAGAAATGTATATCGGGGAATTATTTCAAAATTTTGGGTTGACAAAATCCAAAGAAGTTTATACTCCCATTTCAGTGAGAAAAAACATGATTAAAGATGAAACTATAAAAAATTTCAACCAAAATTTTTTTCAGAATCTTATCCTATATTTTCTTTATCTTATAGCCTCATTAACTAACATTGATTATTTTATAAATTTGTGTGTCATATATGGTAGTTATCGAAAAAAAGTCCCTTATGTTATAAGAAACGATAATTATAAGATTTTCTAAAGGAAGAACATAACATAGGACTTTCTACCAAATAATTTGTGAATTGAACATTCATGGTTATACAGATGTTTATTGGGCTAAAGATTTCAATTAAAAAAATATGATTCATAAGGAAAATATTAGTTGGGAGAATGTTTTCTGAGTTGGTATAGTAAAAAACATTTTTTAGTAACATTGAGCATAATTAAATCATTATATGTTGTTTCTATACTATCATGTACTAATTTTTTGGATGAAGGTTTAGTTGGGAGATTTGAAAGCTGATGTTTTCAAAAAATCCAAGATAGTTTTTGATATTCAGAGTGAAATTGATATTTCCAAAAATCTATTCCAACGTTAAAGATCAAAACAAATTGATATCAACTATCAATTTATAAAATAAATGATTCATGGGAGAGAAGATGTACTGAAATATGTTTCGAAGAAATATTAAATTCCTTATATTTTCACAAAACAAATTCCCAAAGAAATATTTTCAGAATTAAGGATACAATTTCTTATTCACACTCCACCATCGAATTCCTAAACATCCTAACAAATTCCCCCACCATGCTTTGGATTAGGTTGATAAGGGGTGAGAATTTTTACAACTTTATCCTATAATTGGGGAATATGTAATTTTCTTATTTCATTGAATTTGATGTTGTGGTTATCATAAAATGGGGGTAAAAAATAAAAGTGAGATGAAAAGATAAATGTGAGGGGGATTTTTCATAATATGGCTGAAAATTTTCTTTTCATATAGTGATACAATTCCATAAAAATATTTCTTTATCCTATAGTGTGGTTTTAGGTCACTCACTTTTGATAAATAATTTGTTTTGGTAAAATAAAAAAATTAGGTGTGAAAAAAATATGAGTGTTGAAAAATGTGTAATAAAATATTTATTGAGAGTAAAGATAGATATCAAAAAATTTAAATGCGGGAATCAACTATTCTTTGTGATTTTTATGTTTTTTTAAAAAAATTGTTTTTTTACAACTAAAATTATTTCAAAAGATATTTTTGTATTTCATGTGAAAGATGTGTTGATATAAGTTTATAAATTGTTTACTAAGAAGTTTTTTAGTGTAAAAATTTAGATTTTATTATTAAAAAGTTAAATGAATAAAGTATCCATTGGATTTTATTTATAGCACCCCTTGCTTGATTAGATAGCCAAAAAGTGCTATCGAGATAGGTGTCATTGGCCTTAGGTGCACCTCCTCAAACACAGAAGGTTGCTGACTAGGAGTGATGGTGTAAAGAGGTATAATTGGGATGATATAACCTCAGGTGATAGATATAATACTAGTATAAATATATAAAATTATATGAAATATAAATAAAAGACTCAGCAGACTCGAACCAGACCCACCAATGGTAGCATCACATTCATCATCAACAAAATAGTGGAAGAAAATATATAAATAGAAGCAACAGAAAATAAATAAATATGAAAACATTTCAAACATACCACTTGTAGAGACTAAAAAATAGATCATATATAACAATACATATCAAACATGTCAATATATAGAAAAGGGTCTCCCATGGATGATGTTAGTAGCTACAAACATATAATGCATTCTGAATAGAAAAGAAACTAAAACAAAAACTTCAATCAAGGCTTAATCATCAGGGTCCCCTTCCAAAAACCCATAAAAACTACCACGATCCATTTATTGAGGATAATCATTTACATGAATGTAAAACCAAAAATTATACACGCATCCTGATGGGCTTGTGTTGGGTGTGAGAATTTTTCTCATTAGGATACCACCCAAGTGTTCATACCAAACATAAGTGTTTAAGAAGGTGTGGAAAGTATGTCAAAGAGCTGCACATGCCTAATGTAAAAAAAAGACTTTCCTAGTTCTCAACAACAACCATGAATCCATCACCTACAATGAACAACATCAGAATACCTAAAAAAAGATATATCCTTGGCCCATGTCCAAAGGTATCATCTAATGTCATATACCCTAGGTGAACCCTCGGGTTCCCCCTAAAATATGTAACCTAGAACCATGTGTCTCCCGAAACCTCATGTATCAACTAGTAGTGACGTCATGAAGACACGCCCATGAAAATCATATATGTTCCCTCAAACCCCTTCTCAAAAGATCTCTTTTTCTTGTAGCCAAACTCAAAGAGGCACAATAGTATCTACTATAAAATAAAATCATTATCATCTCGTCTCATGATTTTCCAAGGAATAATGATCTCTACCCTACAAAAATAGTTCAATCCCAATGACCGTGATATGGGGATCTTCATCCCAAGACCAATAGCCTCAATGATATCATCTGATGGCTCCTAACTTTTCACATGGGTTTCTATGGGAAGTACCCTAAAAAAGATTCTTAAGATTCACTACAATGGGAATATACACACATGATTGGTCAAAATCACCTCATCATTGAGTCAAACAATGTGCACATGACTCAAATCAATGCATTGTTTATCACGAATGAGCGGAAATTTCCAATATTGTACCTATGCCACATCAACACTAGCACCTCATTCCCCAAGGACCGTGTCTCTCAAGTATTATGGACATAACATCCAATATGACAGATCTTATCCAACACCTGATAGTCACACCGCCTCAATCCTATGTCCACAATTCCCAACCTGTGATCATATCTCCCAAATAATCCTGGCCAAGCCCAGTTAGATGACAAAGTCCCCTCAATCCTGATGGCCATTGCACCTCATTCATGGGATGATCCCATATCAACCCCTTGGGTATCATCACGTGCATGCTGTGTACTTAAACATATCACAAGAAAACATAGTTCTATATATAGAAACTCACATTGAGAAATAATTCAATTTAACATGATTGAATTATACAACTACAACAGTTCAATAAAATAATCAGCTCAATTTAATTGAATTTTACAATTACAATTAATCACACAAAAAACAATTTAAACCCAGAATTCACCTCATCATTACAACCCAAGGTGGTCAAGAGACTCTAACCTTGCCTCGCACATATAAACATGGCTAGGGATTTCCTAATGAAATTTTAGAGGGTCATATGGTCATTTTAACATCAAGCATCATGGTCTCTATAAATTTTCCAAATATGCGCTAAAATATGCACCCCCAAAAGTCCAAAAAAACATGAGGAAAGGTATGAACAACATACATTAGACTCATATACATAGGAAATTTTAATATTGAGCTCTAACTCAATGATGTATGGAATAAATATATGTTTCTATCAATCACACTGAAAATTCAGCAAAATAGCTCAAATAGATTTATTTCTCCATGTGGTGAGAGATAAAAGATGAATAAGCATAGGTGTTGTATGCATTACTGTGGTGGTTCAATTTCACCTTACAAATCTGAAATTGAAGTACAAATAAAGAGATGATAAAAAAATTAAGAAGAGGAGGAATTGAGGGAGCTTCCTCTTGTTGTGCATGATCCACATTTGAATAAGTGAGGAAAGGAGGATGAAATTATAAAAATAGAATAGGTAGAAAAGTAATTTTTCCTCTTTAATGGGGTCACACGATTATCTCGCATGGTTTTCCAAACCTTTTACAAACCTTATGAGCTACAGAGGATAGGTACTTCCTAAGTGGCACTACCCATGCGGCTTGCCACACCGTATTCTCTACCCATCTGGAATCCCTCTGTAGATAATGCTGATAAGGTTTCATGGTAGTGCACCATCCCCCACGTGGTTTCTCAATCCATTTTCAAGGAAAATCATGGTGCACTGTAAGTGGAAGAGGCTGGATGGTTTACCCTACACTATGCGCCTTGACCTGCAACTCCAAAATCTAGCCATCGGGCCTATGACACTCCCATCAACCATTATGAATCACCAAAATCACTCTATACACCTCTAAAACTATCTAAAACGATGATATGAAACTATTGGAACTGTCATTATAGAGTTGTGATGGTCAAAAAAGAAAATGAAATAGCCAACAATTCAAAAATTCAAAAAAGGAGATGTTTTTGACTCAATTCAAAAATTTGGGTTGTTACAATCTCCCAACAGTGACATACATTTTTACTGAGCTATAAAATAAAAAACATAGATGGTAAAAAAAATATACCCATACATTCAAGAACTAACCTGAACTAACCCAGTCTCAATGGGAACAGGTTTATTACCCCAAGGGTGTCCCCACCTTATGAGTGACATACCCTATTCTCATACTAACCAAAACTCAAAACAAAAAATGTTCCATCAACCAATTTCGGGATAACAAGCCCTTCTATGATGCATCATCACTCTTGTACCTCATCATGTGCTCCCATGTCATACCTGACACCCATCAAAGACCCACACCGCATTGGTTCCTGCCTCATGCCAATGTCCCACATGGAACAATGATATCTTGCTTCTCATAAGATTCTCAATCAAGTACTGATGCCTTCCACATCAATCATGTACAACATCATAATGGTTCCAAGATGCCTCACACAATAATTGACCACATCTCTTCAATTCCCCAATGCGAACACATATCATAATATCTCATACAACGATGCTCAATATAGAACCTAGTGCCACACACCACACACACGCACACAGACACACACACACACAAACACACACACACACACACACACAGATATATATATAGCAATAAATCACCCATGATGGTTCCATCCTACTAACCATCATCTAGTTAGTCCATATTCAAAAAAAAATATGCACCTCGTGTACTCAAAAATGGAAATTCATCAGTATGACATGCCAAAGAAAAAGAAAAAGTAATGTTTACACCCAAGTCATACATTAAAACATAATCAGCTCAAAATCCAACTCAGAACCTAGTAGCTCTATGATATGTACCTAACTTGAAGTATGAATGCCTAAAGCCAATCCTCCCTACGGTGCTACTTGAACCACCAAACACTAACTCCACTATTGGGTCCCACTATATCTGCAATGAACTTTCATGTAGTTGGACATTGGATAACATCACCTAGTACCAATGCAGAACCGATCTAAAAATCCTAAGTCTTCTCTAGTCAGCGAATTTTTATTTTTCGATAAGACATCATGAAAAACCACTTGAGATACATGAACTATCCGAATTCCCCGAATTCCTTTAGAATCTATTAACACTGAGTTTGGACATGTCATGGATGACTATAGTAAATGAAAACCTTCGAATACCCACTACGTGGTGGTAGAGATGAGTCTTTGTCCTAATCGCCATGCTGAATATCACATCGACCTCACTTTCATCCATCTAATGTATCACCACTTCCATCACCAAAAGATATCAAACGACTCAAATATAACATATCTTTCATGTTACTATCATCCATGAGCACATATTTAACCACATATGAGAATGATTCCAATAAAAATAAGATTAACTTCACCCAAATGGGATGTTGTAAACCATCCTCAATGTGAATCAACCTAAAGGTGTCATCATTGATCATTCCATGTGAAAGGAGAGACTACTCCATGAACATAACTACATTTTTCATGATGGACTTGCCACCCTATTTAAGGCTCATGAAATCCAAATCCCTTTCTACCCTAAACGTATCTGGGAAAAAGTTCTCAAAGAACCTGACCTCAAAATCCTTCCAGGAGAGTTTATCTTATCTGTCATCCTGCACCTACACAACCCACCAACACATTGCTATTCCTCTTAGAATGTTGGTTTCCAACATCATCTTTTTACCTGGAGTCATATATAACTATTTTAAAGTCATATAACTTTATTTTATCTAGTTCTTAATTTCTTATGGACCACCAAGACCCTAAAAACTGGTAGGATCAATGACTGGATCTCCCAAGCCAATTATTCCATTGATGGATCTTCTACCTAAGCACCCATATCGATACTCTGGATATCCCATACCAGTCCTGATAGAAGATAATTGTTGAGCCACATCCAAAACGATGCACGGTCTGGAATCTTCCTTACCTGTACTAGAACCTAAACCTAAGCCTATACCTTTGGCTAATGCTCTACCTGAATCTCCGGGGCCTCAACCTAATTGTTCTCTTATAGAACTGATCCATTAACCACCTAATATTTCATCTGATCCATCTAGGTAGTAGCCAAATGAATTCCATCACATGGTTAGATAGCCCAATATAACACATACACACACTGATATATATAACACATAGATAGGGAATGTAGTAACTAGAATCACAACCTCAATACCCTTACGTTTTCCTATCAAAACGAATCCACATAGAATCCCTACCTCATGGAATCATTACCGTCCCATCCAAATAACAATCATTTCCTCAATATGATGACTGATTCACCCTAACAATTGATCAAAATCTCCCCATGCCATAGCATCTACCTACTCATATATGATCCAATCCCATTTATCTTACAACATGACATTCATTTCATACGAACATAGATATATATATCACTTTATAGGATATTTACATTTATATTACATTTCATATCACATTTTCAAATCATCCCATATCATGACACATGCATATTTAAAATTGAAACTTCTTAATATGTTATAACAGAAAAGAATACCCAAGAAAACAATCTCCCCCATTCTATACTGGGACAATGAACTATGATCTAATAACAATCCATACCAGGACAAGGTCACATATCACAACATGTAAAAATTTGCATCCATGTGTACAACTCACATGGTAAATAATACAAATTTTAAATAGAGAAACAACATAATAGAAAAATACCACCCCTGGAAACATGGTTTCTCCCTCATATATAGGGCTGCATGCACCCAAGCGCAAGATATAAACCCTGTTCTAATGACATACTAATCTCTAGTCTATCGTAACACAATGTGTAAGACTTGATGAAGGAACATAAAGTCTCAATCTCATTCATAGCTTGTCAAGAACTGCTACTAAATCCTTGTTATGAACTACATTGATAACACTTACATAATCTCTGCCCTGATTAGATGCTCAAAAAATGCTATCTATACAGGTTTCGTTGACTTTAGGCGCACCTCTCCAAATACAAAAGTCTTTAGACTTGCATATATGGTGTAAATAGGTATCACGGGGATGCTATACCCTCAAGGGACAGATATAATACTAGTCTGCATATATAATATAAAATCCAATAGAAATAAAAGTCTCAATAGACTTGAAGTAGACCTAAAAACTGTGGAATAATAGTCAATATAAAAATTACCAAATGAATATAAATAAACTGAAGTAGTGTAAAATAAATAAATATGCCAATATGCCAAAAATACCACATATATGTAATAAAAAAACAATGTATGCATAAAAATAATGTTCATACATATCAATATACAGAATATGGACTCCCATGGACAACCATAGTATCTACATACATATAAAATTTGTCGAATAAAGAATAAAGTAAAATAGAAACTCCAACTATGTAAGGAAACTCAAGGACCAAAATCAATATCCCATGAAAAGGAGAGGTATGATTCAAATCTTGATGATGACCATTTCCATGAATATAAATCTATAAATCTAAATGAACCCTAAAGGGATCATGTCAGGTATTAATACATGTATCAGTACGATACAACCCAAGTGTGGATACATAATATAAGTGTTTAAGTAGGTGTGAAATGTAAATAAAATGGAATCACAAATGTAATGTATACAATGAGTTCCCTAGTTCTCAGTAACATCTACAAATCCATCACCTTCCTTGACCAATACTAGAATTCCTAAAATTGGGAGAGATACTTGGATCATAGACCAAGGAATCCTCTAAAGTCATATACACCATGTGAACTCTTAGGTTCCATCTTAAATAAGTAACCAGGCACCATGTTCCTTCTAACACCTTGTGTCTTAAGAAGTGCCAATATCCCAAAGGCATGCTCAAACCCCTACTCAAAATCACTCATCTGCCAAAATCACGACATCTAGTGGAAAAACGATATATTCCCTCAAACAAAATCATTATCATCTCATAGCATGATGTCCCGAAGAAATATAATCTCCATCCTCTCAAAATATTTTAGGATCAATGGCTTTAAAACTATGAACCTCAACCCCTAACTAATAGCCTCAATTCTATCAACTGAAGGCCCCTCCCCGACCCTATAAATTTTTACAGCAATCACACCGAAGAAAATTTATTAAGTCTGACTATTGGTGGTCCAATACTTATAGGAGTGGTCTAAAGAACATTATCATGGAGTCAACCTATGTGAAAAAAATTCATATATACACTTTGGTCATCACGGGTGAGTGGAAATAACCAATATATTACCTAAGTCACATCAATACTAGCACCTCGTGCCCCTATTACCATGCCACTCAAGTCTAATGGCCTTAAAAACAAATATAACAAACCATTACTAATACCTTATGGTCTCACCACCTAAATATGATGTCTACAACACCCAACTTGTGATCACATCACCCAAATAATCTAGGACAAGCCCAACCAGATGACCATGTCGCCTAAATCCTGATTGCCAGGCCACCTGAATCATGGTACAATCCCACAAAGACCCATTTGGGCTCATCACATGCATCTTAATAACTTATTATTATCATAATAAAATACACACATATATATATAAACTCACATAGAGAAACAATTCAACTAAATATGATTGATTTTTTTACTACAACAAATTAATTAAACAAAATAATCAATATAATTGAATTGTACAACTTCAATTAATCAATCAAATCAAATGAAACAAAGAATGCACCCCAGTATGACTATTCATGGTGTTAGAGAGACCTTAACCCATCCTCACACATGTAAATATGGCTAGGCCATGCACAATGACATTCCATAAGATCACATATTCAATTTAACATCAAGAATGAGGGTCTCACTCAATTTCCCAAATACATTCTCATATCCACACTACCAAATTACTTCAAAAAACACAAAGAAATGTATGCAACACCAACCTTAGTCTCTTTGACATAGGCAAGTATAATATCGAGCTCTAAATCCATGTAGTTTAGAAGAAATATATGATTCCATCAATCACCATGAATGTATTTCAAAACGAATCAAATGGATTTAGTGATCCATGGGGTGATAGAAAAGAGGAGAAAAAGAAGAATTAGTGTGGTAAACCTTACCAAGGTAGTTATATTTCACCCAATAGATCTAAAATTAGAGAACTTATGGAGATATGGGAGAAACATGAATAAGAGGAGGAATATAGGGAGCTTAAAACTATTGTACGAGACCCACAGGAGAAGAAAAGAGGAAAATAGGTTAAAATAAGAATCATATAAGAGGGGAAAAGAAATTTTGACTATTTAATGGTGCGGCACAGTTTTCCAAACCATGTAAAACCATGCGGGATGCAGTTCATAAGAACTACCTATGTGGAACTATCTATGCGGTTTCCCACACTATTTTATCTAAACATACACAAACTGCACAGTGACCCTCTAAAACTGTTGTAGAAATGGACACACTATTGTGCACTATTACTCACATGGTTTCCAAAGTTGTGCTCATGGAGAAAACATGGTGCATAGTTAGATGGAAGAGGTCACACAGTTTACCCTAAATCTTGCTCCTTGAGCTGCAACTCCCAAAATAGGCCTTTGGGCCTCTGATTCTCCCATCATCCTTTGAAAAACATTGTAGGCACTCTCCAATCCTCTTAAGCTATCCAAAATCAAGATATAAAGCTGACAGAACTCTCAAAATTGAGTTCTGATAAATGAAAAAGAAAATGGAATAGCCACCAATTCAAAAATTTAAAATGGGAGAGGTTTTCAACCAGATTCAAAAACTCAGGATGTTACACAATGATTGGAAAAAAATGATTTTTTATTTATATGTTGTTTTAATGATAATTTTAATAAGTTGTTTTGGAGGTTCTGATGGGAAGTTGTAGAAATCTCCGAAACTATTCATATGATGCTTTATTGATATTAAAACTCAAAACATCATAAAAATATCATGATATAAGATATTGAAGAAATGGATAATTTTTTTTCTTTGGTCATTGTTTTTATAGATACATATCATCAAACCAAGAATCACTGGATGAAGAAGATTTATGAAGCTTTAATGTTTGACTATGAATAAATTACGAGTTATTTAACCATATATTTTGATCAGATGAGAAGGTTATTCATCATTGGTATCAGTTAGATCTGAATGGACTGGAGGATGATTTTGAGGTTTTACAAGTGTATTTTTTGATAAAAATAATTCAAAGTATAATTTTTCATACTGATTCATCAGATATGTTATCATGCTAATTTAATATATAATTCTTTCCGTGGATTAATTAAATTAGTTTTTGACCCTGATCCATGAAACAATGATTTTTTGTGAAAATTGAAGATGCTAAATTGATGAAATGTTGAATCTAATTAAATTAATGTATGTTACATTGAGAGGACCGGATTGGGATATACCTAACACTAAGAGGGGGGGGGGGTGAATCAATGTTCGGGACTTTTTAAACCAATTCCAACTTTTATCCCTGTACCTATAGACCTATTAGGATCTTGATTCTCTTATTCTCTTTTCCCTGTCGCATGCAATAATAGAAATAGGTAAAGATATGCAGACGATATTTTTACAAGGTTCACCACTCAATAAGAGTAGCTACGTCCTTGCCATGCATGGGGATGACCAGTGCATGGATTCTACACTATAATGTAAAATGCTGTTACAATGGAGTGGCTAGGAAAACAATCTTCCAGCCAGTGTGAGTCCCAACACATTGGAGTGGGGTGGGAAACAATCCTCTTCCCTGTACTGGTGAAAGCCTAGTCCAACATGAAGCCTCTAGCTGGTTCTTTATACTGCCTAAGGAGACAGTCTTCTTCCTTCTTCAGTAAGGTAGGTTCTTCTCTTGATCTTTTTCAATTCTCATCACTTGATTACTTGCAAAGAATTAGGCAAGCAATTATTCCTTTTTTCCTTTCTCTTCTTCTCTAGTGCAACAGTAACTGCACTAAACTTCTTCTTTCTTCTTCTCAGTTCAATAACAAACTGCACTCACATAGCAACATCTGGATTAAACTGCCATGAATACTCTGTTCTTCTTCTCTTCCTTCTCTTCTCAATACCAACACCTGAGTGTATTAGTATACTGAATTCCTCATTTGTGTAGATATGAGTTTAATTGCACGTCTAGTTCTTCTTCACTTTGAAAATCACAATGAGAGTGATGAACACCAGTCATGTGAGTGCGGTACAACTTCTCTTTGTGAAACCGAATGATTCACAGTTCTTTCTTCATCGAAAAGCTGCTTTGAGAGTGCTATACACCTATCGAAGGCCCATGGGACCCCCAAATTTTTTGCGCACCCTTCTAGGTGACTTGCGCGTAATATTCAAGCCTTGCGTGTAAAAACACATTTTGGCATGAAAAACCTTTTTTGCGCAACTCTTCTTTTTCACGTAGAACTTCTTATTTCACGAAATAGTTCCTTTTTCGAGAAACACTTCTTCTCTTCGCACAATACTCTATTCTTAAATTTTTTTCTCACGTCAGAGCTTGGGATTTGTCTATTTGTCGAGTCTCTCACAATGAGAGGGAGTCACCTCACATTTATAGGTAGCTTGGACCCTGTGCGTAAAACCCCATTTTGCGCGTAAAACTGTCTCTCAATTCTCGAGATTATGCGCACCGTCCTGGATTTTTCGCACACCTTAGGACTTTGCCATTTTTTTACTATCCAATCAAAATAAACCAATTGCGCGCAAAATTCCACACTTTATTCCATATTGCGCGCAAACGCAATCTTTCCCGCGACATCATATTTCGTGCACTTCTCCAATCTTTCACACATTTCATGCCTTTTCCAATTTTCATCATTCTAAGAATGAAGCACCAATTGCGCAAAAAATTCTATAGTGTATTCCATATTGCGTGCAAAACCAATATTTTGTGCAACCTCTTTTTTGTGCATGTGGACCAATTTTTCATGTATTCCATACCTTGGCCATATTTTCCTGTGCCGGACACAGAGCTCCACTTGCGCACAAAATTCTAAACCGCATTCCATATTATGCGCAAAATCACATTTCACGCAACCTCAGTTTTTCGCGCAATGATCCATTATTTCGCGCAGCCCATGCCTTATCCAATTTTCAATCATCTGATCTTGAAACTCCTTTTGCACGAAAACTTCATTCCTCTATTTTGTGCACCACTCTACTTTTCACGCATCCTGCTGATTTTTCGTGCTTCCCGCTACTATTTCGTGCAACCCGCATATATTGCGCGCACCACTTTATGTTTGCGCGCAACTTGCCTAAATTTCCACGCACTCCATGCCTTTTTCATTTTATATGTTCTGATCTTGAATCATACCTTGCATGCAAAAATCTAAACCATCTTTAATCTTGAATGCTCTATCCATTGCCAAAAACACATCTATATCTCCCGATTTTAAGGCCCTAAAATTTGGCAAACACTAGAAAAAAACACCACCTTAAACTGTTCTTTTGTGCCGCCCCCAGATTGTCCATTGCTTTGTTATTTTCTCTCTTCATATCTTCCCATAACCAATCTTCTTCTCTTATCACGAATACCACTATCGTGATATTTATCCTTTGATAGACCAGCTTTAACATCGTCAGAGTTGTAATGGGAACTGAAACTTCCCTATCCTTTAGCAACATCATTACTTCCAATTAAAACTTTATATGACTGGAATCATCATTTCTCCCCCTTTCCTTCATAAGTCTTGCATCATAAGTTCAATTTACTCATGATATGGGTGAAATACATATCAGCAATGCATCGTCTGATTTGGATATAATGTGAAATGCATGGCTACCTCAGAATGCCAAGCCCTTCCACATTCTCTCTTCTTCTTCAACCATCATTCTACAATTCATGAAAATCGTATGATTTTATTCTTCACGTAATCTCTTTAATGGATTTCTATCATGAAGAATTTCATGGTCTTCATCAAATCCTCATTCTTCTTCAATCATCCTCAGATGGATGATACTTCTCTATTCTGATCCAATCATCCTCAAATAGATGATACTTCTCCATTCTTCATTGTTGTAAACAATGTGTCACCTGTGACACAAGTTCTTTGACCTTAGGATCATCTCAACAATCTTCTGAATTTGCTTTATAGATAATTTCCCACGTATGAGATTCAATGAAATGATTTCATAACAATTCTCCATGAATCCTCACAACAGCTGATCTCCAATAACTTTGGAATCCTTATTTATCTCCTTCTTCATTTTGACCAGCATTGAAAACTATTGACAACAAATAAAATCTTCACACACAAAGTGGTCCCAACATACATGAGAAAATAAAAAGTGATATTTCAAAAACCAAGCCAGGTTGACATCCAACCGTCAGCTAACCTGGTCCGCTGCAAGTCCTGAAGGGCATTCTCAATCCCAATGTGTTGGAAAATTTGATTAGGTACCAATAATAGAATGATGGGAATGATTAACCCAATTGAACAAATATAAAATAATAAATAATATAAGATAAACTATATTTGTAAAACCAATCAAAAAATACTTTACAAGGTTTCATATTTATGTATATAAGTTTATACAAAACTGAAAGTGAGATGCTACAAAAAATAACCAAAAAATATACAAAAAGCACCAAAAGGCAAGGGGAGCATTTCCCTCAAGAAATCTCTGCAACACATCCCAAATGGATCACTAGAATCTAGAACCATCATCAATAAATCCTTTACCCTTACCTAAATCAAACATGAATATGTTTTCCTACACCTAAGGGTGCAAGTAGGGTGTGAGTAATTTCTTATTAGGATGCCACCCAAAAGGATTCCATGCTCTAAACATTAGTTAACAAATAAACTTTAATGTGTAATAATTGAAAAGAAATTATATAACAATTTAATGGATATATGTATTAATGATTTTTTTAATGAAATGTTATTTTAAATAAAAACTCCATTACCACTGAAGTAACCCAAAAGCTACACTATTTTCCAATGGTGAGAGCAACGTAGTCAAAGAGAACCAATAATTTGAGAGACCCTACGTGTACTATCTAGTAATGGGACCCTAGAACCTTGTATCTAGGTGTAAAGTTGTATAGGAATCACATTTATCTACATTCTCATGCATGAGCCACTATAGAGGAGAAGCATCAATAATTGGAGTGTTCTATGAACATCAACAATGTATTAGTTAGTTTTGTCATCATCAATCTTCCTAAGTGAAACCAGGCCAAAGACACTTCTGAATCACTAGACCACTAGTCTTATTCCACCCTCCTAACTACCCAGGCTTCCCTTAGTTCTCAATTAACATTCACATTGCACAACGTGCACCGCATTCACACACCCAAGTGAAACAAGGCATTAAACACACCAAAAGCCACCATATTCACACCTCGAACATGTTTTAAAAATCAAAATCACACAAAAAACCATTAAACCCGATATTCTAATTTCAAACACAAATTAACTAATAATTTAATCAATTAATAAAGCATTTTAAAAGAACCCAATGAGGTTTTCCATCAAGAATAGACAGTTTCCACATATAAATTATATTTAAAAACAATTTCATATCAAATCCCATGAAAAAATACATTCTCACCATACATTAAATTGATTAAACATTCTAAAGAACATAAGAAAGCCAAATAAATTCATCAGGAAACATTTAAGCATAGAATCACCTGCCTTCGATATGGGAAACCCCAAAATCGGGTTCCAAATTCCCACTGCACCTCAACTGCACCACGAGAAAGCTAGATTGAGCCATACACCAAAGATTGAGCCCCAAGGATCAAGATTAAAACCTAAAATCGGAACCCTTGGGATGGATAAGAAGAAACCCCCAATAGAAAAGAGAAAACCCTATATTATCGGGGGAATCAATGAGAGGTGACACTAACGTGAAGAACCGATGTGGAATCCAACCAATTTTGGATTAACGATGGAGCTCCAAGGGAGGTGGAATGAGGGAGAGGCCTGACTAGGGTGAAAAATATAGAGGGAGGAGAGAAATTAGGTGCTTTGAGGTTTAAATCTGAGAGGACAGAATTTAGGGAAAAATTTTAACATGTTGGAAAATCTGCATGGTTAGTCCGCACTATTTGAAAAACTATGCAAACGATTATGTTCGAACCGAGACCTCTATAGGGTTACATGGGCTGAGATGCACAGTTGTGCAAAGGCTGTGTGGTAGGTTATGTATTCTACCACATAGATTCTTGGGTGGGTTCATGGTTACTACTAACCCTATGCTAACTGTGTGTAGGGGCCTGATTTCCAAATGTTTCTTTATTTTCATCCAAAATTTAAAGGGAAGCAAAGGAAAAAAGATAGAAAAAAATTAAAATAGAATAATACCTTAAAATGAGACCACATATGTGAAAATTCTCTCCACCATGAAAACATTCTACCCTTGGATTGTCAAATCGAATCCTAATCAGAAAATAGAAATGGGTATTGTTGCATGATCCAAGATGTCCACTCCCAAGTCTCATGTGTGTCCCTCCCATGATTCCAGAGTACATAGAAGAAAATATTGGACTTCCCACAAAGCACCTTCTCTTGGGAATCCACTATCTGAACCAATCGTTCAAACACTGCTAAATCATCTTATATCTCCAACTCTTTCCAATCCAATATATGTGAAAAGTCTGGATTATACATCTTTAGTTGGGATACATGAAACACGTTGGGAATAGATGTCAAATGAGTGGGAAAACCCAACATTTATGCCACCATTCTAATCTGCTCAGTGATTTCGAAGGGTCCAACATACCTTAGAATTAGCTTCCCTTGCTTCCCAAAATAATGGTGTTCAAAATAAGGTTCCACATTCCTGAATAATGGATCACCCAATGAAAACTCTATATTTGATGCCTCAGATTAGAAAATGATTTTTAGAGACTGTAAACTATCACTAACCACTTCCTGATCAGCTTGTCATTCACAGACGTCTCTTGAAAAAGGTTTGGTCCCTAAAGTGAGGTCTCACCTACCTTATCCCAACATAACAAATATCGACAAGGCTGATCATATGAAACCTAAAAGGATCAATTCGAATAGAGGATTCATAACTATTTTTATATGTAAATTCAACCAATCCCAAATGGCTATCCCACAAACCTATAAAGTCCAAAACACCTATATAGAGCATTTCTTCCTGAATCTGATTTTTCTACTCTATCTAACAATATGTTTTAGGGTGGTATATTGTACTCATTTTAATATGTGACCCCATTTCCCTTTGAAGGACATCCTAGAACCGAGAGTGAAATCACTAGTCTCTATTATAAACAATCACTAATGGAAGACCATGATTCCTGACCACTTTCTGAATATACAGTTATCCCATCTCATCCACCTTCATTAAATCTTTGATCGGGATAAAGTTGTCTGATTTGGCCAAACAGTAAATCACTACCCAAATAGCATTTCTTCCTTGAGTTGTATGAGTTTATCCAATAATAAAGCCCATGGATACCTTGTCCCACTTCATAGTTAGGAATGGGTAATGGATAAAGTGTATTTGAGGGTCTTTGATTCTATGCATTCACCTGCCGACAAGTATACCATCTTGATATGAAGTAAGCTATGTCTCTTTTCAGGGCTAGCCACCAAGAATACCGATGCACATTTGAATACATCTTAGTAGGACCATGATGAATGAAATAATAATATGGGTGGTTATCCTGCATCACCACAATCCTTAATGATAACAGCACCACGAAACGACCCTTGAAACCTAGATTTTCCTTGTGAGACAAGGACAAATTGGAGGACATCTCCCCACATTGAGGAAACAAAAAACACCACTAACACATATCATCACTAGGAGGCTCCCATAGAACCAGCCCTAGAAGAGATGGATCCAGCTAAACACATGCCAGAAATGGACCTCCACTACGCTCCACAGTCTCTATGTGAATCTGGGAAAAGATCCCCATCAAAGTCCACTAATTGCTAGACTTTCTCAATGTATGGACTAGCACATTCCTACTCAACGAATTAGCCACCACATTACCCTTTCCTGAGGTATAGATGATATCAAAGTCAACCCCTTATAGATATTTTATCCAACAAAACTCCCTTAGATTGGAGACCATTTGGGAAAATATGAATGCTAAGCACATATGATCCAAGTAGGCCATAAAATTCCCCCAAAAGAGGTAGTGATACTGTGTCTTCAAATCACACATGACCACTGATAACTCCAAGTCACAGGTCAGGTATTTATTCTCATGTGGTTAAAGCTAGTGAGATCCATACACAATCACATGATCATCCTTAATAAGCACACCATTTTGACACATACCTGAATCATCACAATAAACCACATACCCCATTCCTGGTTCTAATAAGATCAACACAGATGTGTTATTCAACCGTCTCTTTAGATTCTCAAAGGATTCTTGAAATTTCGGGATCCATTCAAAATTCACAACATTTCAGGTGAGTGCCATCATAAATGAAGATAGTCTTGAAAAATCCTGATTGAAACTCGTATAATACCCTACTAGGATAAGGACACTCATGATCTCATACACATTCTTATGTTGTTCCCATGAACAAACTACATTTATATTCTTAGGGTCCACTAAAACCCCTTTCTCTAAGATGAAATAGCCCATGAACATCACTTCCATGATCTATAAATTGAACATTGAGGACATAACATAAATATTCTGATCCCAAAAAGTACCCAACACAATTTATAAATGATGATCATGCTCTTACATAGATCTGGAGTATACTAGGATATCGTCCAGAAATACCACAACAAAAGATTCAAGATACTGGTGGATTACAATATTCATGAGTTCTATAAAGATATCTGGAGTGTCTGTCAATCTAAAAGGCATGACCAAATACTCTATGTGGCCATACATGCTTAGGAAATCCGTTTCTGGTATTTACAACTCTTTCACCCTGACATGGTGCTAACCTGAACACAAATTGATCTTGGAGAACCACTTTCTGCCTTCAGATGATCAAACAAGTAATAAATCTAGGGGAAATGATAATTATTCTTGATGGTTACCGTATTAATCTTTTGATAGTCGAAACACAATAGGAGAGAACCATCAACATTCTTCATGAACAAAATAGGGGTGACCCATGGAGAGATTCTAGGGGGAATGAACCATTTGTATTCCAAATCGTCCAAATTTATATTTAAATTATTGAATTCAGTAGGGGACAAGTGATATGGGGGAAGAGATACCGGGTGTGTTCTTGGTGCCAAATCGATTGAGAACTCTACATCCCGCACTAGGGGTAACCCTATTAAATCATTCGGGAATTCCTCTTAGAAATAATCCACCACATCTATTAATCCTCCCTAGGAAGCACCACCACCACCCCCAACATGAGAGAAGATAATTGAAATGAAATATTACCCAACTGTGGAAGTGGATTTATGGAATGACCTGAGAGAGAATCCCATTCATCAATGAAAAACCGAGCACTTTTATCAGGCTTTATGAAACTAGCTTGTCACCGATAAATATTAATGTTTACTAGGAAATGCACCATCAAGTACATGCCAAGGATCACATCAAACATGTCCATATCCAAGACCAATAAATCCCATTATATCTCAACACTTAACACAGAAAGTGAACACAATGAGCATTTTATACCTTGCTCCTTCTTCATGCACAACAGAGCCACCAACTCCATCGGAATAGACAACAACTTGGTTGGAAAATTCAACAGGTTCACAAGATGAGTTGATGTAAAATACAAAGACATAGTAATATCAAAGAAAACATCCACTAAATATGATGCAGCGAGAATAGTTCCTTGAATAGTCAAGGGCCACACAACCTATCCCACTAGTGCCTACACCAAGATAATAAAATTCTTGGTATCTGTCTGAGTATGACCATGAACACTGGCCAATAGATATGTATTGAACTGGAACTGACAAGAAGATGACCTACTCCGACCCCCACAATCAAAAAATAAGGATCCCACTACCCTGGATGGTTCTGACTGAGATCTCATACCCCTGCAAGGCATTGATCCTACTCCTCCATAATAACAATGAGTAGATCGGTAAAATCGGCATATGTTTTCTAACACTCCACACCGGTAATTGGATTTGGGATGAGAAATACAATATGGTTGAGTACTATGTCCCACCTCCCCACATTGGTGGAACATGACATCCTTGGCTTTGAAATCCATAGACGAAGGCTTCCTAGAAGGATGGACTATGCTAAAACCTCCCTTATTCCCTTGATCATCATTATTCCTCTTCCTTTTCGATGAAATTTTGCTTCCCATAATTAAAATGGCTCTAGAGGTACTTTACCTACACTTGAGGTCAATCTGCAACATAAAATATCAGTCAAAAACTTCAACATAAGTCTTTAAATTGAACTGGAAGGCATGAGAAAAAATAAATGGCTACAATCCCATCTCGAACCTATGAGAATTCACATTCACATTAGAGATTATTTTGGGGGCATACCGAACCAGATCAGAAAAAACAGTTGGCATACTCAATCACTGACTGGTCCCCCTAGACAAGATCCATGAACTCCAAGGATTTAGCATACACCATAACCTTAGGGAATTACTGGTCGTTAAAGACCATCTTAAAGTGCTTCCAGCTCATCTGTTCATGCTCCTAGACTGAATCACTAAGTCCCACCATCTTCGACTGGGACCCTCTATCTGAAACGAAGAACACATCAACCTAACATATTGAGAAGTTTCCATGAACTCAAACATACATTCTATATTATCTATCCATCATATTTTTCTTGAGGTTCTAAACAACCTCATAATGATGGAGGTTTATTTTTCATGAATTTATGGACATTATTATTTTTAGAGGGAGGGTCATCTACCATGACTAAAAAAGGAAGATGACGTGCTCCCTATCACAGAGCCTACACATCTCGTACTATCACATCTACTGACCTATGATCAATTGGTGAGGAATAACTCTCTCCATATTTTTCCTGCAACAATAGGGGAAGTTTCTACGGAAGCATGTTGCTATAAAAGGCATTAGTAACATGATAAAATCATTATCCCAATAGATGTTAAAAATTTCAGCGTTGAACACAGAACCCATAAATCAAACATTCCAAATAAAAGAAATGAAAAAACCACTACACCCCCACCCAGTGTCCAAATACAGTCTACTACCTGAACGTCCCAACCTAGAGGGTAATCCAAACAAGCATCCCAACATCCCATGGATACTTGAGGTCTATCATGAGCGGGGCTGACCATGCACCCTACTCACAACAAAACCTCCTATCCCTAATAGTCCAAGATATGGTCTACCCAGACTCATCCCAAATAAAATGATCAAAACTGACAAATCTCCCCTCTAATAACATTTTTCATGAACCAAGCCGGGTATCCATTCGACCCAGCTCCTGAACTAGTTCACCGCAAGGCCTGAAGGGTGTTCCCGATCTCCATAGGATGGCACAATTTCCTGGGTGTCGATACAAGTAAGAGGGAATGAATTAACAAATTATAATAATATAATACTATAAAAAATATATAATAAACTGAAGTTATAAAAACAAATCAAGAAAGATATTAGAAGGTTTTATATTTAAGTCTATATGATTATAAAAAAATTAAATAGAGATTCTATAAAAAAGATCCAAAACCCATATCTAAAATCTTCCACTAGGAATGGGAAGAATCTCCCTTAAGATATCACAGCTACACTTCCCAAGAGAATCACTAGCATCCTGAACCACCATCACCAAAATCTTTACCCTTACCTGTATCAAACATGGACACGTCTTCTTATACCCATTTATGTAAGTAGGGTGTGAGGTATATCCTGATAGGATGCCACCAAAAAGGATTCCATTTTCTAAATGTTAGTTGAAAAAAATGTTGCATGTTTAATAAGTGAAAGGAAATTCTATAACTATTTAAAAGTAAATCAGTATTAATGAAAAAAACTTTCAAAGAAATGAAATTTTAAATTAAAACACTTTTATCATTGAAGTAACCCAAAATCCACACTGTATGACGACAACGAGAGCCATGTAGTAAAAAAATATAATCATGTGAGAGTCCATATGGGTAGTAGATAGTAATGGGAACCTATAACCTAATGTATCGGTTTAGATTGGTATAGAAACCAAATTCATCTAAGTTCTTGTACACGAGCCACTAGGGAGGAGATCATCTATAATTCTAGTGATCTCAAATCATCATCCCAATATTTAGTTAGTTTTGTCATTGGTAATCCCACTATGTGATATCAGGTCAAATCCACTTCTGAATGACAAGCACACTAGTCCTAGTCCACCCTTATGGCTACCCAATCTTTCATTAGTGTTCAATCAATATTCACATGCCACAAGATGCACCACATTAACACAACCATGTCAAAAAAATAATCACACACATAGAAAGCCACCATCATCACTCCACGAATATCTTTTAAAAATAAAACTCACACCAAAAACCATTCAAAATATTATTTTCTTTTCAACAAAACTTAATAAATCATTTATTGAATTAATAAAACATTTCAAAAGAACCCCACACGGGCTTGAATCAAGTATATTTCATTTGTAAATGTAAATTCCACTTAAATATCAATTGCATGTCAAATACCATGAAAAATACATTCACACCATACTTATAAATCATCAAACATGCTAAATAAGATAAGAAATCCCAAAAGATTCATTATGAAATGTTTAAGCATAGAATCATGTACCTTTGATATATAAAACCCCTGAATCCAACGTGAAATTTCCACTACACTTCATCCATACCACCAAGAAGAGAGATCAAGACCTAAACCACAATATTAAGCCCCAAGGATCAATATTCAACCCTAAAAAGAAAACCCTGGTGCTGGAGAAGAAGAAACCCCCAAAAGAAGTGAGAAAACCCTAGATTTGAGGAGGAATGAAGGAGAGGAGACACTAATTGAGGAACCAATTAAGAATCTCACCAAATCTGCCAAAAAGAAGGATCTCCATGGTATGTGGAAGGATAGATAGGAATACCTAGGGTGAAAATCCCAAATAAGGAAAGATAAGATCTGTTAGGGGGGTTAAACTTGAGATGAGAGAGAAACATGGAAAATTTTTATTGTGTTGTAAAATTCACATGGTTTTGGAAACCTTGAAGTAATTGTACATGCCATTCTATCTAGGAAGAGACCTTTGAAAGATTACCTGAGTTGAGACTCATGGTTGTTGGGATGACATGCAGTATTTTATGTCTCATATTACACGGTTTGTTGGGGGGGAACACAAATACTACTAACTTTGCGGCAACTGTGCATAGGGGGATGCTCTAAAAAGTTTCTCCATTTTCCACCAAAATTCAAATGGAAACCAAGGGAAATGCTTTGAAAAAAAATAAAATATAAGATTACCTGAAAACAAGACCATTGATGCGATAGGAGAGTTCAAGTGTTTAGTTAGACTCAAATTTCCTTACTGGTAAATTGAATGTTGTTTTATTGATTAAAATAATTGTATTTAGCCAATGTCATTGTAGGTTGCAATAGTATAGTCAACCATTTCTTGTTGACCCAGATCATCATAGTGAGAAATTATATTTGTTTTTAAATTGGTTCAATAGAACTGGATGATAAATAAATCACTAAACTGAGATTTTATAGACTTTTTATTCCTGAATTGGGACTTTACAAATTGGGAATTGTTAGTAAAATGTATTTAATGCGGGACAAACAATTTTTTTTCTAGATCACTATTTCCAAAATGATATTTTATAATTTCAGAATATTTTCAATGAATAAATATGTTCTAATAAGATTCAAGAATTATTTTGAAGAATCGAGAATTCTTTAGAATACTTGAGAAGAGTTTATAAGAGTTGATTCTATCAATGATGAAGCTGAAATGTGAGTGGAATTCATTATTTTGTAATTGGGGTGATTTGAAACAATATTTCTTTTTTTCCAACGTTACTAATTCTAGAGTACACATAAATATAGGAGAAAAGTACAATGGTCTTTAACACTATTCACCCATGTGAAAAAACGAATCTCTACAAAATTTAAGTCAAAAGTGAGTTTTCTAACTGAAGTTGTTTTGAGTCAAAGAAGATATTCTATAATATATTATTCTAATCATAAGATCAGAGTAAGCCATGTTCTGATTACCATGCTGAGAGAATCATAAATAGAGTATTTTTTAATAATTGTTTTTTTAAAAAAGAAGATATTTTATTTATAATAGGATAAAAAATGTTTGGAATAGTTCATATTAAAAAAATGGGAATCATACAGAGAATATTAGACTGAGTTCATTGTGTTGAATAAATCGAACCATGTCATATCATATTGTGTTTCCAAATATATTCTTTCAATGAATAAATTTTATTAGTTTTTTTATGGCTCAAGTTTTATGTAATAAAAAACATTTAAACTTATAGGATTCAATATAATAATTCTTATCAGGATATAAAGGGTTTCTATTGATATTTGACACAAGTTATAATCACTTATTCATTATAATTAATTTCTGTAGACCTACGAGAGGGGAAATGGAAAGATGTAGGTTCTCACATTGTGGTCAAGACATATAAATATTGCATTCCATGTTTACTTTTATATATCTTCATGAATATTATTTTAATAAAATATGATAAGGAATAAACTCTTACAAGTTACAGGGTTAGGTATCCTGAAGTATAAATTTATAAAAAGAAAATAATTTATTCAACCCCCCAAGATGGTCTTCGTTCCTTTGGAACTTCATATATTATGAATTTATTTATCCTCATGAAATATTAAGTTATATTTTATGTTACTCCTTAATGGGGCTTACAATTCGAAGTTAACAAATTGGTAATGATTTGACGTTGCAATCTCATTATATATCATGATTTTTTCAAATTATGTTTATGAAGAAAAATTATTATGATAAGTCTCTCAATAAACACTTGAATTTTATTTTCCCTCTATTTATTAATGATATTTTGAAGTAACAGAATCATTTTACAACTCATAGGTAGTTAAATAATATTGAATTTTTTTTTAAGATAATAAGTATCTATTTTTTTCTTCATTCATAAATCCACTTTCTTCGAGAACCATGTTTTCTCAAAAAATTAAAAAATATTTTATTTTTATCTTATGATAATTAAAAGTCATTATTACCAATGTTTTAATTTTTATACAATTGTTTCTAAAGGAATTATAATGTATTTTTTCAAATAATTCTTCTTTGGATTTTACAAAAAATATGAATTGAATCATTGTTTTAACATGTATGGCCTAAAAAGAACATCTAATCATCGTGCCCATTATTTGATCCAAAGATTACTTTATTTATATTAATATTTATTTTCAAATTAAAATATTATCCATTTTTTAATAGTACTTTTACAATAGTAAAGGATATTTTACTCAATAAATGTTTTAAATGATTGATCAAAATCAATATCCATATAAGATGAAACCTGTTGATGTTACATATGCCTTATTGGGGATGTGATACAAGGATACCATTTTATGAATTCTTCTAATGGTTTATTTTTATGATGAAAATTCAATTTAGAAACCCATTTATCTTCCACGGCTTATTGAATGATAAAATACTTATGAAAATTTCTACATGTCATGAGTTATGCTTTGATAAAATGGTGAAATGTTTATGAAACATGTACCTTTTCCATATGTAGTGATATGAGTAAATGAATATGAAAACAATTTAATTTAATTGGTCATGATATATTGAATGTTTTTTACCCTTTCAAAAATATAAATATTTTTTTCATTATGAGATAGGTTGGACCTATATCTCCCTCCAATGTATTGGGTAAATATTTATATCATATGAGATATACAAAACTAGAATGGGGAGTGAACAAGGTCTGGCAAGGGACTTTGTTCTCTATGAGGGTCTTAGGAGTGAGCCTTCATTACTATGATTATTTGGGGAGTGAACCCATTCAAATATGATAGTCTTAGAAATGATCCTTGATTAATAGGTAAATAATTTTCCATGCATATTTGTATGACTAAAATCCATGTCTTATGAAAATATTTTATGCTCAGGGATTATGTTCTTTAATTATATTATGATTCATGTCCAATGAACTAAAAATATTTATGCCATGATTCAATATTATAATCATTGATATGATGGTTATAGTTTTGAAATTTAACATTCATGTCCCAATACTATTATTATATTTTTATTATTATGTATCACCCTTTACCCTTATTGAACATCTTATTGAGCATGTGTTGATTCAACAATTTCTCATATTTCTTTTGTGTTTTTATTCTCACCAATTCCCACATTTTTGGTATAGAAAAATTTGCTTCTAAGTGAATTTTAGGATATTTTTATTCATTGAAATAATTATTCTAGAATTATATTTAAGTAATTGATCTATAAGGAATATTCATCAATGATTGTGGAATCTGTTTTAATGTATTCTACAAACATTTTTTTACCTTATGTATACAATCATAAGTTATGGAATCAACCCTACATTGAAAAAGCACATGTGGATATTATCCATTATATTTGTCGAGAATGTGTGGTTTATAAACCCTATGTAAGTAAGGAACCCAATGTTTGACGAAACAAACATATGCTACATCAACGCTAATTTTATGGTCAAACATATTTTATTAACCCAACATTTGGTATTTTTTTCATAATATTATGGAACCATATATTTGACTATTAAACAACAGTGTTTTAAATATGTGATATTATCCAATATTTATGCAATGGTCTTGACATAATTAAAGATATGTTCAAAACTTGGTTATGACAGATTCAAAGGGTCTTAATGATTTTTTAAACGAATCGTATTCAATAGAGTAAATCATTTCAATTCATATGGGAAGTTATAAGTCCTTTGAATTTTTTTGAATTCAATTATTGATGATTTATTATGCAATATTTTTGGAGCTATTATACCAAATGGTTAAATATCAAAACACTATTCATTACAATATAGGTGTACATATACACATATATACATATACAGGGAATAAATGATATACATAAGGAAAAATCTGTGTTGTTTATTTAAGAGATATGATTTGGAGATATTCATGTTATGATTTATCTGATCAACATAATGAGGTTTCTATCCCTACTACTACACTTTATTTTTTACAACATCTTTTGCAAGAATGAAAAATTTGATGATGAAGATAAAATTTGGAGATATACATGTTTAAAAAATATTTTTGGTGATTTCTTTTGTTGTTATTTGGAGAAATTTTATGAAACTTTTAAGATCTATTTGCTATTGTGCATTATTGTTGATCAAAATATATCTATCAGTTACTGATGAAACTTTTAATTTTAGCCTAATTATCAATATAATTAAACCCTATTGATTTTTTTGGAGTCTCAATTGTGTGTACTCAATTATGGTTTATATTAGCTTCTTGATTTAGCAATGGAGTTTGGTTTTCTATAATAAAACCAAAATTCCTTGTAAAGTATTTTTGTAAGGTTTCAACTACCTACACTAAGTTGCCAATTGAAAGGTCTCATGAATGCACGACCCTCTAATAAAATCACAAATCTCATGGAGTTGAGCACTAGTGGAGTAGACTAAGGTATATTTGTGCCATGGACCATTATACATCGCTACGTTCATTTAATTGGTTTATTTTCATTGATCAGTAATTTTTAGAGATGGAATGGTTTACTGCATAACAAGGAGTGGTGTGAAGAATTAATCAATGTTTTTTATGTACACAATTCATCCCCTATCTTGTGACATTATCTTTTTGAAAAGAATCCCAACCTATATATTGTTATCAAAATAAGTTCTCTATTTGTATGTTTTATTCTTAAAAATTTATTTTCCTATCTCATATAAAAAAAGTGGTATGAAGAGAATATATACAAGATATAACAAGAATGAGTTCAAGATTCATATTATTACTTCTTACAATGTCTAATTATATGGATGTAATGTCAATGATCTGTGATTCTTATTTCTATGGAGAAAATAATTGATAGTGGAAAAAAATTATGATCCCTAATTTGATATTTTTTTGTAATAAGGGGGATTTAAATGTTTCTATGATTTATGAAATTTATAAGGAGGATATCAAATACTAGGATAATAATAATGAAATACAATATGATCTCAATTCAAATGTTATAAAGTATATTATCCATTTTTTAGGAATAAGTGAATTAAATTGGGTCTATCAAACTTATACTACATATGATATGTAGAAAAAAAATTATGTTTCATATGAAGGAAGATAAAATATAAAAAATTATGGTTCACTATTGTGAAGTTAAATTTTGATACATGCAGAATGTATGAGGATGAAACTGTCACTCAAATGAATGGAATAATGATAGAAATTGGAAAAAATATTGCTGCACTAGGAGATCCAATTTTATAATCAAGTAAAGTGTTAAACATACTAATAGTACTACCCTTAATGTTGAAAGGAATATCTATTGATATATAAATATCTACACTCATTAAAAATTTAGTAATCATGGAATTAATTAGAACCTTAATGTTTTATGAAGTTGAGAGGTAAACTGATGTTAAAATTCATATATAATGTAAATAATATTCAATGAAAACTATAATGGATGAATCATTTGATTCAGGTCATCTAGATTTTTCCAATGAATTATTAGATCTTTCTGAAATGTTTTGATACTTATATAGAAATTATAAGAAAGGAGTTGTAAAAATAGATTCTATGAGTGAATGAAAAAAAGAACTGATAAAAGATAACTTCCCTTTACTTATTGTATAATTGAAATATGATTATAATAGAAAAGGAATGAAAATTAAAATGTCTACTTGGATTAATACTTATTTTCCACATAATGAATATTCTACAGATTTTATGTCTAAGAATAAATAAATAGTGGTTTGTGTTAATACTCATAGTCATCATGAGGCACAATCTTCTTAATCTCAAAACTCTAGTTTTGAAATGTTTTCTAATGATCAATTAAATAAATATATATTTATTTGATAATATTATTATAAATCATTAAAGAAGAACCATATAAATTTTATAAAATCATAAAATATTGTATTATTAGATAATGATTTTTTTTAAATAGTTTATCAATTTAAAATCTAATACTTACAGACTTTCTTGAGATTTACATTAAATTAATACTAAATATTTAACAAATAATTTTGATTATTTAAAACTAGACTCATGTATGATAATAAAAAGAGAAAAATATCTAGAACAAATACATGTAAAAAATAAAATTCATGAAGGAAAATTGAGAATTACAATCAATGGTGAATGACCAAAAATTTATAAGAGCTATTCTCTTTCATGTTTATATAGAAAAAACATGTATACTATTAAATTTTTTCACTAGGGAATTAATGTTCATTATAAAAATTATTCATACTTTAGAAATACTCAAATTTATGGTTTTAAAAATGATTATTGTTTAACAGAATTTTAAATCTGAATATTAGAATTTCAACTAAAAATAAACAATTTTTATTACCAAGAAATTTAATTGCTAACAATACTGGACCAAAAATCACATGGGTACCAAAAATTACTTTCATTTTATGTTTACCATGATCACACCACCTTGATATGTTTTTAAATCTTTATGTGTTCAATGTACGGATACATGATAGTATATACCAAAGGATTAAAACAAATCTGATGTAGTTCATTATCAAAAACCTCTCAGTACTAAAATATCTAATACAAGAATAATTTCATTTATATGTTTATATGATTTTTATGCATTGACTGTTTTATATATGGGGAGATATATAAGGACTAAAATTGAATTTTCAAATGTCTCGAAAACATTTTTTGAAATATTTTTGAAAATATATTATTTATTTAAATTATTTAATGTTTATATTTTATATTTTTAAACCATTTTGAAATATTTTTCATGTTTTTAAAATTTTATTTGTTTATGAAATATAAAATTATTTCCTAGGAAAACTAGTATTTTCATAATTTAAAATTTGTAATGATTTTTTTTGTTTTTTGGATATTTAATATGAAACATCATCTGCATTTTTCTAAAAAGAACATGCCAACTTCTTCTTAAAATCAGTTTATTCATCTACCTTCTTATTTGGAGTAACATTTTCAAAAGATTATGAAAACTCATAAAACAAAATGATGAAATGTTGAAGTTATATAGGTTAAAAAAATTCTTACAAAATTACAAAATAGAATTCATCAAATCAATTAGAATAACATGGTGTATTATTTGTTAAAAATTCATACAAATAGACATCTAAAAGGAAAAAATAATTTCATGATGAAATATAAGTATCTCTTTCTAAAATAACTTATGAATAACTTCTATTAAAAATTCGCACGTTATGTGAAGAAGTAGTAATGCTACAAAATGCTTTGGATGTTTCTAAAAAGACATATGGCGATCTACAGAAAAGATCTATGAGAAAAAGGGTTTTTGATTTTATACAAAAAATAATATCAGAATATGAAGGATAATCTCATAATATATTTTGAATCATTCATGATTGATATATTGTGTCAAATAAAAATTATAGAAAAGATGTTTTTACCAAGATAGATCTTGATAATATGAAGTTGTTTCTACTTGAATAGAGTTCTTCCTCTTCAAATCAAAGAACAATTTATTTTAAAAATATAATCAAAGAAATATCAAGTGTTTTACATATTTTAAGAAAAATATATAACTATTTATAAATTTGAAATGAACAATCTACTACTTAACCATTTAATATAATTTTCTACTAAAAAATTTTATGTACTATTTTTAATATACCATTTAGGGAAAATTGTATATATTTGTAATTTATTTTTAGTTTTTATTATTTCATTTGAATGACCTTGATAATTAACTATCATAAAAATTAATTTATTACTATATTAAATAAATCCATTTTTCTATATTTCTTTTCTCATGGAAAATTTTCTTTGGATAGCCCTATATGTTTTAGTTCTCGAGGAGTTTTCATAAATTTTTTATTTAATATTTATAATCTATTAATTTTAATATTTAGATCTTTATAAAAGAATAAAATTTATAGGGAGTTAATTTTAATAATGTTATACTTTATATTCCATTAAATAACGAAAATTATACATGTTTTTATGTGATAAGTTTTCAGTAAAACCTATTATGTGTGCAGAATTTCTAATCCTTTAAAAGGGGAAAAGATTCCTTTATAGAAAAATATTATAAATATAAAATTATAAATAAATTTATGTTGAAAATAATTGTTTTGTATTTATGTTATGGGTTTTTTTCATAAAAAACACAGAGATAATTTAGAATGTGATGATTTAACAACATCATTACTTGTATTTTGGTTTTGATGGTCATATATTCTTAAATATCTCTTAATGATGAATTTTATTCTATGTGAATATCAAGAAATTAGGATTTGTTGAAATATATATTGTGAAATTATATTGAAGTCATTTATCTATAAGGAATATTCACTACAGTATCCATAATATTTTTTTAAAGAATTCAAGAAACATTGTTCATACCCAACATATGGAAGCATCACATAAGGAATCAACCCAATGTTGAAGAACCACATATGGATATTATACCCTATATTATAGAGAAAGTATTGTTCATCAACCACACATAATTAAGGATACCTATTTCTGAGAAAATAATAATTTGGTACATTGACCCTACTTTTATGATCAAATGTATGTTGTCAACCCAACGTTTGGTATTTTTTCATCATATGAAGGAACCCTACATTAAACAGTTCAATAAAAGAGTTTTAAATCTATGATATTATATGAGATTAATGCAAATATCTGGAAATAAGTAAAGATCTATTCAAAGCTATTATATGACTGATTTAAAGGATCGTTATGATTATTTTAAATGGTTTGTATTCAATAAATTAAATCATTTTTATTCTTATATGATGTTACAACTCTTTTGATTGTTTCTTTAATTCAAATATTCCTGGTTTATTATTCAATATTTCTAGAGCAAGTGTGACCTATAGTTGTCTGACATACTGTTTAAATATCAAGACACCCATCATTTCAATATAGGTTTAAATATACACATATACGCATATACATGTAAGAGAAGTTATACATATGGGAAAATCATTATCCTTATTCATAAACTTTGAAGACATACGAATTTTGATCTATCTGATTGACTCTATATTTTTCCAGTCACTGCTACTAAAAAATATTTTTTACATTATCTTTTATAAGAATAAATATGTATTTTATGATGATACACATTGGATACATAAATATTTAAACATCTATCTAGGGTTTTCATTGATTTTATTTGAATAAATACTATTCAACATTGAATATCTAATTACTATTGTGTACTATTTAAGATCAAAATACATTTATTAGTTGTTGATGAAATTGTAAAATATAACCTATTTTCTCAATAGAATCAATCTCTATTAATTTTTTTGGAGAATCAAATGATCATAATCAGTTGTGGTTAAGTGTCATATTCTTGCACTATGTAGAGGAGTTATGGTTCCCAGTAAAAGAACCATAAAGATTTGTATAGTCTTTTTGTAAGGTGTCAACTACTTGCACTCGGTTTTGTATTTAATGGTATTATAAAAAGATGACCTACATTTAAAATCACCTTGCTCATGGAGTTGAGCATCGGTGGAGTGGAAAATTGGATATTGGTTCTATTAACAACTATACGTCACGGTGTACATTTCTATTATTTGTTTACGCTTCTCTCTCATTTTTGATAAAAGGAATAATTTTCTTTATAACAATGAGAGGTGAAATGAATTATTCAATTTTTTTAAGTACACCATTTACCCCCCTCTTGGTCTTTGTCTCCGTGATAGACACCCTAACCAAACACATCCAAGTTTACCCTTTATTATGTTTCTATTCATCATGTAATGAAAATATTTATTATGTATGTCAAATATAAGAAGGGTTCTAGAAATAAGAACATAATGGTAGATGACATAGTTCACCTATAAACCATTTGTTCATGTTCAAATGTTTCCAAAGGCATTAACTATTATGGTCTTTAGGCATGTGTTTGTGTAATGTAATAAATGTTCATCTAAAAAGATGTCATATATATGAATAAAAATCATTGGTCTCTATATTCACTGACACATTAACATGTCCTACTCAACCTAGAAAACCCCAAATCCAATAAATATATCCAATGTGAGGATTTTCAATATACTTTAGTGAACATCATTGATATATATTGAATGAAAATTAGTCCACTATGAGTCAACTACAAAATTTCTTCCAGTGCTTCTTTTCTTAAGTCATTTTTGTACTTATTTATTTTATCACATTGATATGCCAAAATATCTCTCTTTCATTTCTTCAATTACATATTATCTGTCATTCAAGAGAATTGAGAAAATTATTCATATCATTTATACATAAACAAACCTCCCTTTTCAAACTTTTTAGGTTATTATCTAACTCTAAAACCAAGGCCTTTCTTTTCAGGTTCTAATAAACCTTTAAAATAAAGGTCGTTTATGGTTTTCTTGGATACTTATAAATGTAATGATTTTAATTCCTTCTAGGTTTCCTGGCTACCTATAAATAAAAATTATATTAGTCCAAATAATCACAAGAAATTTAGGGGTGGGGGCTCATATTTAGCTATTTCCAAATTCCCTTATAAAATTTTGTTCCTCGACATTTATGTCTTTTCCTCACATTTTACTTTTTAATATATCTCATTCTATTAATCATGATTTTTTTCATTATATCAATCACTTAGTCTCTTAAATTATATAAATAATTCTCTGGCTTAGTTAATATATCATTTCCACTTTGCTTTTACCATTGTATTTCAATACACTTATCAATTATAGTCAAGTCTATAATTAATTTTTTTTATTTATGCTTTTAATGTTGATGATATATATCAAATTTTTTTATTTTTTTAAAAGATATTTGTTATTTTATAATTTAATAGTTTTTTTATATTTAAAAAATATTGTTTTAGTTGTTTTGAAAGAAAATTAACCCCACCTTAGGGTATATTACAATAACTCAAAATTTATATATTGGAAATTATTTATTTTTTATGATAATTTGAAGTTAAACCTATTTGGTTGATGGATTGGAAAAATTAAACCTCATTTTCAAATTATTGGGAAATATTAATCACAGTTTTTTATTGTTCTTTTTGAATTTTTCACTGCCTTATTGCCTCATTTATCCAATGATGAATTTATAAGTGAAGTTATATTTAGACTCTTTTTGGGATATTAAATAAATTAAATCTCAAACAAAATTGAAAATTTTGGTTCTTTTATCTAATGGTTTAACACTATGTTCTTTTAATTTAGTTTTATCTTTTTCATTTCTAATGAAAAAACATTTTACTCTACACCAGGCACTAACAGGTAAAGAGTAGTGGATCCTTTTCCATTGAAACCGCAACATAATTATATAATTTATACAATTTTTAATTTATATTTTCTATATGATCAATCTACCTTTTCATGAGTTTTGATAGGCATATAAATACTTAGGAGATTTTACTAGGCAAGGTTATTCACCAAGTGATTACATGGGGTTTCAACTGACATTATGAAAATAGTTTTATCACTTTTCTATTTAATATATATTAAAGAAAAAAAGTTCAATTAATTTTTTTCCAATTCCCCCAAAAACTAATCCTTATTTTACCCTTTTAATTTACATATAATTTCCCACTCTTTATTATAACTTTGTTATAGGTTATACATCACCAATCACTTAAGAGACATCACATCATCATCTATCTTCTACAATTTCTTCTTCATTTGTTTATTTTTTTACAATTTTATTTTATTTATTTTATTTTCTTAGATTACACAATATTGTACTTCCAATAGGTTTGAACCTACCTTACAGTATCGATTTTATGTCATGTTTGTAAATAACTAATTTTTACCACATTAATTACCATGCTACAATTGAATTTTTTTTTCTTGAATAATATTTTATTTGTGGTATTTATGAACGTTTTGATGTCTAAAAATACTCCCCTAGACTCTGTGACACTATATTATTTCATGAATATCTTGATTAGATACAAAAACTCATTTGTGTTTAATAAATAACACCTTCCTTTTTTAGTGGGGAATATTTAAGAAACAAACCACTATATCCATAGCATATATGGAATTATTTGTGTTTAGATAGTTAATATGAAATGTATAAATTATTTTTCAAAATATTAATCTACAATAGTGATGCGACACATACCTTAAATTTTAAAAAATATATCTATAAACTTCTTATCATGGGTAAAATATATTCATATTTTTTTATTCTCAAAATATTTTATAGAATCTAATGAATCATAAAGAAATGTGTATTGAATTCATCATATAATAATTTTCATCAAAATAAATTATTATAAAATAATTTACCTTATAATATAAGAGGAAAATGATAAAAAAATGTCATTTATTTTAGATCAATTTGAGGCGGTTGTATTCCACTACATTAAAATTTATGATTTAATATCTCTTTATTTTACGGTTTGAACTTAAACTACATGATTGATCAATGATTTCTTATTATTTAACTCTTTTTTACTTATAACAATTTATAAAGTATACACTTAGTTTTTTATACCCTTCAAATTTGATGACTTGATTTATACAACACAGATATCATACATGGATACTCCAATGATATTTTGGTAGTCCTTCATGTATCCCGAATTATTCAATTATATGGAAGTAATTACCTTAATTCTTGAATTTACCTTTAGGATTCAATATCCTTGACTAGTTATTATGAAGAAACATTATTGGACTATCTAAATAAAATTTTATTCATCATATTTGAACATAAATCCACCAATAATATAAATACATAACTAGAACCTAGACACATCATACCCTAGTTATAATATCCTAAATAATATTAAAAATTATGGTAAAAATTAATTGAATATATTCAATTTTTTTGAATAATTATAATGATAAGAAGAAATTAATTCCAAATCTAGGAAAATACATAATAAATCCTCCAATCTTTTATTTTATTAGAATACTCAATAATTTTGAATAAGTCAGTGGAGAATAATTTTTTTATTCATATTGAATCTGATGATTTTTAAATATTTAATTAGTGATTTCATGTTTCTTAAACGCATATATTTTTTCATTTAAACACCTTCAACTAATGGATTCTATGAAATGGGTAACTATAGAACATAAAAAATTTCATATCTTAAAAAAATTATTATGTTATATACTAATCTAAGATGTATCCAACATTAATATTATCAATTTATAAATATTAATCTCAAAGTAAATTTGTTTAATGATGATTTTATTTATCTAAAATAAAATATTTTTTCTGGTGAGTTTCTTTTGTATAATTTATTTAATAATTACTTTTATAAAATGTTATAAAACTAAATGGATGACCCATTTTAAATTCATAAAATTCATTTGTGGAACATGATTCATATTTTAGTGATAAATATGATCGATTTGATGTTCCACTAAATAATTAATAATTTTGGAATGAAAACAAACCATTTATGTGAGATAAAACTCTCAGATAATTGAGCGGATAAATCTTTGTCCAATCAATCATATGAAAAAACACAACATTATTCCTATGGAATCTTAATTATTTGGGTTTCTTAGATTATTATAACCCACTTGTCATCATATTATTTGATTACCTAACTCTCAATGTAATCTATTCCCACTATACCGTACACCAGATAGTCCATGGTAACTCTGTAATGGTAGAACCAACTTGGTTAAATAATCGAGGTCTTGACATGTGATAAAATAAGTAGGAATTTAACACATGGAAATTTAATAGGGGATTTAATCTCATAATCATATCCCATGTATTCCATTTACTTGTATTCATTCTTATGATATTTTATTTTGGAATCATATTCCTTTCATCAAATCATTATATCTAAACCATATTGTAGGGCGACTTTTTACACAACTCAAATCTTGTATTACTCACTCAAAAACAAGTTCAACTATATTTATATATATCCAAATTAATCTCATGATTAAGTTCCATGTAATAATTTCATATAAAGTACTATTACAATATAATATCAACAATCCCCATACTAGTAAGCTTAGAGAAACAAATATCCAATCCCTATGTCTTTATGCAAGGCACAAGCTTCTAAACCCGTGATATTTCTGACCCAAAATCACACTACCCAAGGATAATTTACATAAGTGAGACGATAATTCCATAATATTAATAACACCTAATATATAGCAACTATAATTAACCTTTAAATTCAATATTATAACCCAATACAATCCAATGTTAAGAATAAAAAATACTAAATCAATTACCATACCTAGCATATTACGACTTAGATACAAGTATGACAATTTTTAGAATTAGTTTTACTCTTTGAACTAAATAATAAAACATTCATAATATAATATATTTTTATTTATGAATTTATTAGGGAATAGAATAAATAAATAAATGAATTATATTTTTTAGAATGTGATAAATATTTTTGAACAACTCATAAATAATTCAATTATAAACATGTTATAATTTTATTATTTATTATAGAGATTTTATAATTAAATATATAATTACACTTTATATTTATTCTAAATATACATATGGAATTAACTTTAAATATATTTTAGTAAATGAAATATAAAAATTCTATATTATAAATATGTAATGTAAACAATATACATAATCCAAATATCACATATTTTATAATATTTAGGCCTTTATAAAATAAATTTCCAAAACCCTTTATGATATGGTTTAAATAATTTCCATAAATATGGCCTTTTAATTTAAACAATTCAAATTATATAATTATGAAAAAATAAAAATTATATATTTAAAATATTTTATATGATTCCATATTTCATAATTAATAAAAATTTTATAAATGATTATTATAATTCCCTTATAAACATTTTATATTCAAATTGTAAGTCTTTCCATTTAATATGAAAAAAGATTTTTAATATTTATAATTAGAATTTAGTAAATTTTATTTAGTAAATGCTGCATACGCATGTAATAATTAATTATTAAAAATTTATAATTATTTAATATATAATAACCTTATAAATTAAGTAAGTATCCTAAAATACCATTCCCATGATTTATGAAAAATTTATAAACCATTAAACACAATTCAAAATTGAAAAAGTAAATGAAATGCTCTGACCCTAGAATCCAAAATCCAGGGCATTATTTTAATACATTGGCATGATTAAAAAGAATCAAGTCCCAAAGCACCGATTATTTTAGTAGTCGTAGAAACAAGATACACCCATAAGTTCAACATTACAACTTGAAAAGAAAAACAACACTAATTTATTCCATTAGAAACATTCAGGAATCCAAAATTATCCCTTCAAGTCACTCATAACTAACATCTTCATATCCAGGGAAAATGAAACATAAGTAATGGGTGAGCTCAAATGCTCAGTAAGAGTAATCAATATAGCGGAATATAAAATAAACATTAGAAATGGTGAATAATTTAAAACCCATGGCTTTAAAAATAGTATACATGAACACTTTATGGCTGGAATATGAGATAAGTAAATACATCCACAATAAAACATAGTCATGTGACTTATACTAGTCAAATAACCTCATCAAATATAAATATCTAATCTCATAATGATGGAATGCATAATGGTAGAAATTAATTTCTATGTGAAGGCCTTTTTCTCTGACCTAGGGGCTAACTGTAAACGGACCCCAACCCAGAGAGCCTCTTTATCCGGACCATAACCCGAAGAGCCTCTGTAATCGGACCACAACCCGTAGAGACTCTGTAACTGGACCACAACCTGGAGAGCCTCTATAACCGGACTCCAACCAGGAGAGCCTTTGTAACCAGACTCCAACCTGGAGAGCCTCTGTAACCGGACTCCAACCCGGTGGGTCTACTGTAACCAGACCCCAACCTCAAGGTATTACTCTTACCATTCCATAACCCGGAACATAATTGTCCAACACATTAATCTTAAGAAGATGTTGAAATATAACATAAACATTCGTATTAAAACTAGTTTACGTAATGTCAATACTTTAACCATAAACCATGAATGGAATAAAACTAACTCATCCATAGTCAAACATTTAAAAAAACCTTAAATACAAAATTGATGATTTGTATCATAATAAATCAACTTCAAACATGTTTAAAATCTGTCAAGGGATGTCGATATAGATGATAATTATCTATAAAAATATTTGAGAGAAATATCGATTTTTCATAAAAATGTTTAAAATTAACACAATTTAGAAAGGAAGAAATTTAAAAACATTTTTGAATCAAATTTTCCCATACCACTTTGAATCTTTTGAAAGGAATTAACGTTTTAAAAAAATTCATGTCTATATAAATAAATCCATAAAAACCATTTTGAAATCATGGTCATTAATGAGAAGGATTTATAAGAATAAACATTTAAAGCATTTAAAATGATGTTTTAGTAAAAAATTCCCTTAAAAATAATCCTTTTGAAAACACATTAAGGAAACATGGACATGGATAATAAATATTCCCCTGTAGAAACATACGTAAAAACACCCTCGGATATTAAAGAGATAGTGAAATTAACCCTTACCAATTTGGTAACTCACGAAACATACACCCCATGAAATAAGGATTATTTAATGAAGTTGTAAATACCTATAGATTAGATTATATTAAACAAAAAAACAATCACGGGAAGTTCATACACCACACAAAAGGAAATTACGGCAATACAATGTGAATCTAACGGGAATAAGATGTGAGATGAAATCCCCTTACCACGTTGCAATCAATCGAGTCAAATGAAAAATGTTAATAACCACCAAATAATTCATAGAATACCCTAAATATGAAGAGAATCATGATAATGTATATCAAATGGTATCAAACATTACACCACATTCAATAAATAAGTGGAGAACAATGGAAATCTCACCGAATTAAAAGTGAGATAAGAAACCCCTTACCTCAAGTCCGACTTGTCTTAAATGTGCCTAGTTCTTCCTGAATAATAAAAAAAGTTGATTTTTTACTTCATAAATAACATTTTTAATGTTTATTATTCCTTTTATATCACTTATTACCTTTCTATAACAATTAGTTAATTATTTGAGTTCATATTAAATATTTTATCGATGTTCAGAACTTGAGTCAAAAACGATCTTGTTATAATTACAATTTTTCCATGTGGTCAAAATTAAATTATCTCCAGAATGATATAAATGATTTAGTTATGAATTATATATTATATATCCAATGTATATATATATTTATGAAAGTACATCACATTTGGAAATAAGAAATGAAATGCACCGTTCATGGAGACGATAAGTCTTACGTACACATGAACACTACAATCATTTCTATTTTTTATTTTAATGTAATTAAAACATAATAATAAATGGTTATATTATAATTCCAGTATAATATCATATATAATATCATTACATTCATCTCTTATATGTCACAAATAAGGCATTAATGAATCATATCACATTGAGGGGGCAGTAGTCCGCACTTCCTCAAATGAAATTATCTTGTTTTACCCTTAATAGAAACCATAATGGAATGATATAAATGTAAAATAAAGAAGGCTAAATAAAACAGAAAAATAATATATATCATATATAAATACAGTTTCATCTTAATGGACACCATTATAGGTGGTATTATATAATTGAATAGTCATCATTTCGTGAGGCGTTAGTTTTCCATCCACAGAAAAAATATGTTCTTAACCCATTAGATGGAGGTGTGTTTAAGTGTAGTACAAAAACTTCACATAAAAATATCCTAGTATATTGAGGATATTGGGTTATTTATAAAACAAAGGAATAAAAACATTCTAGTGGTTATAGATGTAAAATAAAAGAAAAGAAGTTAAGAGAAATCGTTACCTTCAATTTGGGTAACTTCCATTGGTTTGAACTAAACAGACTTCTTGAAATGATTTCTGACTAAGGTAAGGATTCTAGGTGGAAGATAGGAATATTGAGAGATTATTTGGGTTGGTTTTGGTTGAGACATGGGGCTTGAGAGGTGAGAGGAATGGGTTAGAAGTGGTTTCCTTTTATATGGGAGAGGAGGGCCACTTTAGGAAAGTTTTAAAATGTTATTTTATTATAAACATATCTTCAGTTTCAAAAGACCAAAAACCATTAAATTCAATGTTAAGATGACTCATGTTCGAAATAAAATCCTCCAATAAGAATTGGATAGGTTTTGGATATTGTTTAAATATTAATAATCTTATTTATTGAAATCATTTGTTAATGAGGTAAATACTACATCATTATTGTGTAATTAATAATTTAATATATATGAAGTCAAAAAATAATAAAAAAAATACCATTATGTTGGAAATATTTTTATCTTTCCAATAAATATTTATCCAAATTTATGAATTATATAAACCCATTTAAATATCGATATACTAAACTATAATTCTTAATTTCATATTTGTCTTTACATTATGTTCATTACAATAAAGTGCCATTATAATTCTAAAGTGGCTACATGGGGTTCCGAAATCATCCCAAGTACTCTTATGGTCATCCATGACTAATAAAATAAGTTGTGGAAAATTTTTAAGGTAATTTAATGTTATTATAATATTCTTTTTACCTTGAATTACCCTATTTACCTTTAACCGCTGTAAATAAAACTCAAAAGATATTATGCACCAAAAATAATTTTCATATCATTAAACCACATTTTACATAATAATAACAACCATGTATGTTGGATTTTAGAAATTCAATTCATATATGCGGTAACTTTTTATTTAAATGAAAAAGTTAGTTTTTTAACTACTACTAAGTGGTTTTACTATTTATAAAAAATTGAAGTTTTATAGAAAAATACAAACAATTCAGCCTAAGTTATATTTGAAATTATGAATTCAAAAATGAGGTCTATTTTACCAAATTCAAAACATATATGTTTCATTAATTAATTTAAAATTAATTCCCATTGTCAAAACAAATAGCGTGTTTTTACGAAACAATAACTTTCAAAAGATTTACAGTTGTTTATGTATAATTTCATAGTGAAATTAATTTCAATAACCAAAATTTTATCAAATGGTAAAAATATATATTAATTATAATTCAAAACCATTGAAATTTATAATTGAATAGTATAAATTATATTGATTAAAAAAGTTTATTTCAATTAAAATTTAGTATTTTTAACTATTCACTAATATATAAAAGTTATCAGAAAAACACCAATCATTTATCGAAACTAAATTTTTATCTCCTAATTCTAAATAAGAAGTTTATTTTATCAAATTTAATATACAAAAGTATCAAATATATTATTTAAAAATTGTTCACCATTAAAAGGCAGTAAAATTTCATTTTTTGAAAAACACTTCTTTTATCTGAAAAATAGAATTTGTTCTTATATTATGCCTAAAAAAACAAATAATATGGATTATAAAATTATATGTAGTATATAAAATTTAAAATTCATTTAATACTATTCATAACCACTTTTGAATGGGACGTTTGGTAAGTCGGGGTGCGCTCATACTTGGTTTTGTGTGCAACACAATCTACTGAATTACATTAAAGAAGATAACTTACTACAAAATTGTGGGGTGTTACAGCAGAAATTAAAAATTTCTATGCATATCATATTTTATGGCATCTCTATGTCTCAATCCATAACATGCTTGATTTTCTATCCTATTTTATGAAAAAATATCCTTATGCTATAACATCTCCTTCAATGACTCCCAGTTACGTCATGCCAGATATCATCAGTATGATATGATGCTATATTTTAATCATCTTAAAAAATGCTACCATCCCACATGATATATTATATTTTATATTATAATATTATGAAAAAGTAAAGAAATTCATTTTATCACCTCCTATGATATTCAATACAATATATCACATCCTTATCATAGCTTAGGACATACTATGTTGTATTCTAAGCCACATAACAAAATTATTATCATTTTTAATAATAATGAATTCGATAAAAATATGATAAACATATTTATTCACTTCCCTGTGTGATTTTGTGATTTAAAATACATGGGGATACTCTGATACCACAAATGTTGAGATCAAATATTTCCTATGAATATGTATAATGAGACATCCATATAAACTTATCAAATCACTCTATTTTCCCAACTAATTGGTTTTTTAAAATATTATCATATGTAATAGATATCTTGATCAGAGATCGACACATCATAAAATTTGTAACATCTTGACTTGGGATCCACTAAATGGTGCCCTGAGCTGGTGGGTCATGTGTCCTCAAGCATGATTCCCCATACAGTATAAGATTCCAACTAGTAGTGAGGTCCTAGGGAATGTCTATGGGAAGAATATTTCCTCACCTCAGAGTATAACATAGAATTATAAACATATCAGTCAACAGTTGAAGAATAATATAAATCACTGAACAATTGATAAACATCAATAATATTATAAAAATAATAAGGCAAAATTAGTCGTGTAAAATACGATGAACATTTAATGTCTCTACAAAGAAGGAAAATAGGTATATAGATATCTAGTATAATATATGTGTGTAAAATGGCAAAAAAAAATAACAAAAAGGACTATCTCAAAGTAGCATCAAGAACGTAGCTTTGTCCTTAGCCTTCTTTCTCCTAATAATAAAGAAATTAAGCATCTTATAAAGGGATATCTCTTTCATACCTATATTCATTTGTGATGTATATCTGGGTACCTAATGGTAGCCCTACTAGGGAGTGAGATAACACTTAGTAGGCCACCATTAATTGTGTTTATAACAATTATAACATGTGTAATATAAATAGAAGTAGTTTGAAATATATCATCTGTATAACTATAATAAAACTAAATTTTTATCTTTCCCAGCCAAACATGGATCCATATAATAAATAGTAAATCATCCATAACAAGGGAAACTTTAAAACATAAATAGAAATGTGATATTGTCTATCCTAACAACTATGAAATGATACCCATACTAGGGATATCTATAAACATAGCTAAATATCCCCCTCCACCACACTGTTTAATCAATTTTATAACATCTATAATGGTATATGTTGTGAAATCCAATGTTAGGACACAATGTTCTGGATCCATGGTATAGAAGACCAAGGAATCCTTTTCATGTCACAGGAGCATCTTGATGGAAACACATTAAATACCTAGGTGGAGTCCAATGAGCTTGTCAACTGAACATATCCAATGTGAGTCCAATCATGCCATATATAAGGGGTACCAAGGCCCTTAAAATCCTACCTAAATATGATCCACATAGTATACATGTAAATGGAATCCACTACCGTAAACAAGTCACATATAATTGAAATTTACATGCTGGCCTTTGGGATCTAGATCCAAGGAGATCGTCTATGGAATCCAATACATTAATCAATCTATCATCTCAATTAAATTATAATTTCTTAAACATTCACATTCTATGTGTTATTAAAACTAATTTTCGAAATTTTTATAACATATATTTAAACAATTAAATTAATTTACATCACATACTCATAAGAATATGAGGTATAACCTTCTCCATATCCTTCATTATATTCAAGATAAATTTATCAAGGATCCCAAAAATAATGGAATGCTCACATGAACCCAGTGTTGTGGTATAAAATAAGAAACATATAAAGGAACACCTTATGCATGGCCTACATTGGAGATAAAAACCGACAGTAATCTAAAATTCCCCAGTGGTAAAACAAAACAGGTTCCGATTAATCAATTCAAGAATTTAGTTAATTTTAGGGGAAACATAAAATGGTATGGCTTATAGAATGACTAAAACTATGAATATATAACAAAAAACCTATAGGGAAAGGAACTGAGCACCTAAAAATGGTCCATTGAAGAAAAAAAATCTTTAATCAACATCTGATTCAGTCCAGATCACATGAAAAATGAATAATAGAATCAAATTCAAGAAATAAGAAAAATTATCTTGCATCAAAATACTCTGTTGATAAAAATTCAAATAATGAACGATGAATGTTGAAATTATAACTTACTAGAGTGAAATTGACTTGAAAAATGGTGTTCAAATTAGGATTTTGTTGGAGAAATGGTGGAAAAGCCTATGAATTGAGCTCTACAAGAGACCATAATATCAAGGCTGTACATTAGAATTTATGGAGGAAAATAAATATGTTTAATAAATCTTTTAAGGGAGAAATGGTAATTTTCCCTCAAATACATGGTTCAAATAGTTTTTGCACATGGTTCGCCTAGTTTTTCACCAACTGATAACCCTTCTATGCCTCATATGGGACCTCGCTCGGTAATAGAGCATGATCATAAAATACATGTACCAAAATTGCACAATGCCTCTACTAAAAACTATAGATCCGCTGTATGAGTGTGTAACCATGGAGGAATAGTTTCCACAAACATTGTGGACCTAGAAAAATGCCCAAACCACCTCACGTGGTTTCATCAGACCATGCAGCCTGAGTCACTCGGATTCTACTAACCGTAGGGCCTAACAGACATTTCCATAAACATGGCCTCTAGGCTCTAAATAAGCCCTACACACCCCAAAATCTCATGTGATCTCATTATTTAATGTAATTATATACAAAAAACTAAGATTTAAACACAAATTAAAAAGATGTGTACCTCATAAAAAAACCCAATATCTTACAATTGTCCCCTTATAAAGTAATTAATCCCCATTTTACCCTTAAAAGGTTGGTAAAGAATTATCTGAGAAAAATTTTATCCATTGAGAATGTATTTCATATTCATGATCCCAAGTATATTATTTTAAATGTTCTTCCATCAATATAACCTTTACTAGTGGACCTTATCCTCCTTATAGAACCTTTATATTCCCATCATTGATACAAATAAGATTCTTCATAGAGGAGACATCAATCTGTAACTCCACCTCATTTGGCTATATATTCTGAGATGGGTTTGAGTGATAATGGGGCAGCAGTGATATGTGGAAGACATACTGCATGGATTGGTTCCTATGATGTAACGGCAACAGATGGGTTACTGAACTAGCTCTCTCAAGAATCTAGAATGTCCTCACATATCATGGTGAAATCATACATTCTATCATAATATATATATATATATATAAATATATATCCCATCCACGATGAGATACATTAAAAGAGTTGATCCTTGACCACGAATTCTAGGGTTCATTGATGATGATCTATATAAGATTTCTTTCTAGAATATATAGTATCCATACATTTTTCAATCAACTATACATTCACGTAGTTTGCATAAATGAGAAAGGGTCAAAGAAAGACTACCTATACTGCCTCTAACGAGCACTGGGGTGATTGGCATGGCCAATTATACAAATACTTATAAAGCTTCACCTGCATAGTCTCTTAATTGTTATTTTTGTAGCCAAAATCATCCCTGAATATATGACTCTCCCATGAGCCCTCGAAATAAATGACACATGATCGAACTATATACTCTAGAACCTGAATCATGCACTATGACATGCCATCAATCAAAGGGTGGTATTTCATTATCAAGAGTATCTGTGTACCCAAATCCCTCCACAAACTATTATATAATTGTGATATAATCTTGGTGTCAATATTCGATACCATAGAATGTGGAACACCATGAAGGTAAAACATCTCATTGATATACAATATCACAAAATTATATACGGATAAGTTCTTCCTGATTGTTAGGAAATGTGTGACCATTATGGGATGGTCCACTATAACCCATATAACACGACTACCTCGAGGTGACCTTGGTAACCCAGTCACAAAATCCATCAAAATATCCTCCCATTTAAACTTTATAATAGTTAAATGCTAAAAAAATATAGCTAGTCGTTGTTGTTACACCTTCAACTGGTTACAGGTGGAACCCCTCATGATAAAACTAGTTATCTCTCATTTCATACCCAACCACTAGTACTAGAAATGTTAATATTGATACATATTTGTAACCCTATGATTCACTACCCAATATGAATCACGAAACATCTTCATCATCTCCTCATGTATGTTTGATGGAACCCAAACGTGACCATGAATATGCATAATTTCATCCATGCCAATGATCCAACTAGGAGGCGGGTCCTCAACTACCACACTCTCATATAGGACTAGTCGCTCACCATAAATAGTTATCTCATCCTCACTATATCTATAAGAGTGGATTTCAATTCTAAAGATTATATAAAAGTCTACCATTGAACATCTTTCTCCTCTGATTATATCATTAAAAACAAGGCCATATGTTTCCACTCACTACTAGCCTCCTGAAATACCTATATATGAGTCCCCATGGTTATTGCAATGCAAACTACATTACCACTACAAAAAACATCCCTGACTAAAAGGGTTTATTTTTGAACTTAATGGGGGTTATAATTCCCTCTAAATACATTATTGGGGGTTACCTGTAACCACCCATAATGTGCTTGTATACTCTTATTAGAGGAGATTTTTCGTGAAACAATGGTTTGGTACAATTCAACTAGAGGTGCATAAATTATAGTGGGTTTAAACCCCCTCTAATTGTTCTAGGAAACAGCCAGTCATTGATAATTTATAGTGGTTTAAAACCCCCTTTAATTTCTTATCCAATTCAGAGGTGGTTGAAAAACACCTCTAATTTAGGTGGAAGTGGTAAAATTTGGAAGGTTTTTACACCATCTAATTGAGCCATATTAGAGGTAGTTTTCATATCTAACTCTTGTAATAGTATTATTTTTCATTAAAATCTCACTAAGAACATCAATATCATCTCCACCTAATCCCCCTCTCCCACTACCCAAGCCATCTGTTCCCCCCACTCAACTAAACCTACCCCCCTCTTGTTCCTATGAATGCTTCCCACCCATTCTCCTGTTTCTCCCCATAGAGCTGGCCCTTTGAAAATTTCAATGCAGGCTCCCTCCTCAACTGATGGTAGGGTACAATTCAACTAGAGGTAGTTAAATTAGAGGGGTTAAAACCCCCCTAATTACACCATGAAATCTTCGGTCATCGATATTTTATATGCGGTTAAAGTTCCCTTTAATTTATTTTCCAATTTATTGGTGGTTTAAAAACTCCACTAATTTTGCAAGAAGATATAAAACAGAGTTTGTCTACCCCCCCCCCCCTCAATTGAGTCATATTAGAAGTGATTTTGAGAACCACCAGTAATAAAATTATTACTTTTCATTCAATAACCCTTACCCACTTCATTTTTACCCCCACACCGACCCCTCTCTCATTACCCAATCTGATATTTCTCTCCTGGCCCACTCAATTGGACCTATCCCCTCCAGTTCTTATATGTGCTACCCTCCCATTTCCCAATTCTCTCCCACCAGTGATGGACCTTTGATAATTGCAACGTAGGCCCCCTATTGCACCTAGGTGTCCACAAGTGTTTTGAATCCCTTTCACTCGTAAAATTATATCATTACTCGGTTTCAGAGATTCCTCTTCTCTAAGTTGGGGTAGGGTCCTTACCACAACAACAACTCAACATGCCTAGACACCCTCTAGTTTATATGTGTGCATCCATCCCATTGCCCTATTCTCTCCCCCCAAAGATGTACATTTTAGAATTTCGATGTGGACCACCTCATCAATCGATGGTAATATACAATTTAGCAAGAGACATATAATGACCCAAACTCTACATATATTTTTATTACGTCAAAATTGATGCATACTTATTACAACATATAAAAAACCATGAAAGGACCGTATAGGTATAGTGTCTTTAGAAACTGGGAAACATAAACAACTGGATCATAAATCATCTACGTTGATTCCCATTTATTTCATCATATCTAGAGTCCCTTTTGGCATATTCTACATAATACCCTTCATACAGACCTGGGGAAAAGAAAACATACAAAAATAGTGAGCTCAAATTCTTATTAAGGTTAAACTAATGAAATAATCAATCATATCATAATAATATAACATTTTCAATATCTTAACGTACAGAAGAGATCATAATATCATAACATGGGATAAATCATAGTGGTGAAATTTAATCCTAAATAATCATATGTTAAAATACGAAACATTATGGCATACACACATAATCATAGAAAATCATTTCATATTAGTCAAGGCACATTTCCAAGACCATCATAGAAGACAAATTCCATTACTGAACCGAGTTCACACCACGCCCAGTCCTGTATCACTAAACCGGTATAACTTGTCGTTCCAGCCGTGTATATCTCATGAGATATAAATCATTACCCAATGCATTGGAGGGAGATATTGGTCCCACCCATCTAATAATGAAACCATTCTTATGTGTGCCACAAAATCATATATCATTCATCATAGCATAACCCATGCAATAAAAATGGGATTCTTAAACATCATGTCAACATAACATAATCCATATAAGATAAAAGGATATCATAAAATTAATTCCATCATAATACAATCAAATCAATGTAAAAAAACAGGGATAGAAACCGAACACTATTTTATCATGGATGGAAAATAATTTTGATAAAACACTTGAACTCCATTTTTGAGGAAAATATTCTTTCTACTTCAAAAACATTTTTCCTTTCTTAACATGTCCTACAATTTTTAAACTAAAATAAGTTGATTAAAAATAAACTTGAAAAATTGTAAAGGAAGCTACTTGGAAATAATGTTCTAAAAATCCATTCATGCTCTATAAGTTAAAAAACATTCTTCTCGTACTTTGGCCGGAAAAGTCAAAAGTACATCATACTAAAAACGACAAAATATTCCATTCAATTATTTTACGAAAAACTCACCGAAGGGTAAAATTGGATTTAATAAATTGTAGGAGGATAGAAATAATATTATATATTGAGGAAACAAGGACGTGGATGAAAAATATTCCACAATAATTTCTGAAGTATAAACAATCTCAGATAAAAATGTGATTGTGAGATTTTCCCTTACCTTAGGTCAAATATGCTTTATACGTGTCCAAACCTCATGTATAATGATTTAAATAATATCATTGACTTATTCCAGAATCATACTCATTGTTATGATATCATATATGGTCTTATTCATATCTTCTTATTAGTAATATTTCATTGCTACTTGTTATTCGGGTGTTTATTTCTTTATGTTCATATGTGTGTTTTGTCGAATAAATTATTATTATTCTTTTTTAGGTTATAGATACCTCATTTCCAGAATTCTATTAGGGTAATATATATCATATTTATTCATTCAATTCATTTATATAATCATTATGCAATGAAGATCATGTAGAACGAGTCGCATCACATCCTGGAGACGGTATGTCGTACGTACGCACGAGCGATGATATTATTCCCATGATTGAGGAATAGTATTGAAGTGTATGTATACTATTTTAGAATCAATATCAATGTACAATAATCATATATAGTTATGCTTTACACCATTATACCCATCCACGTAAGGTGGTGGTGGAACACAGATTACACCACGGTGTGGAGATTGTATTCCGTACGTACACATGCGCGGTGATTTCATTTTCCGTAGGATGGATAGAAGGTGAAATAGGGTTGTTTCATTTTTATAATAACATATCAGTATATGAGTGATACTAATGTTATTACTTCATAATGAAAAAACTAAATAAGGTGAAGTAGAAGAAGAATTGTTTTTGAAAGAATTGGTAACAGATATTACCTCTTCTTCGATACGCCTCTTTGAAACCCCCTCTTAGGGCACTAATATTGGACATTGAAGTATACCAGGACCTCTAGAATGTTTCTAAGGTTGTGGAGAAGAAATATTATCTGGGATTGGACGAGCCTGAAGGCTCAATGTTGTGTGAGGAGGAGAGGGAGTAGGTGCCCTTTTATAAGGGAGGAGAGGGGCACCTTTGGAAAGTGTGAAAATATTATTTTATTACAAAATTATCATCGGTTTCAAAATGACCAAAAATTATTAACGATGAAGATAAGATGACTCATGGTTGAAATAAAATCATCCAATCAGAACTGCACATGTTTTGGAAAATATTTTAATCATTATAATCTTATTTATTTAAATCATTTATTAATGAGGTAAATACTGAATCATTATTGTGTCATAAATAATTTAATTTATCTGATGTCTAAAAATTAAAAACTAATATCAACATGTAGGAAATATTTTTATCTTTCCAATGAATATTTATAGTCTAAAATATAATTTATATAACCCATTATAAAAATTAATTACTAAAAGCTTTTTGTTAAAGTCAGTATTGTCTTTACATTAAATTAATTAATCCAAATTGTCATTATCACTAACAAGTGGCTCAATGAGGTCCCAAAATCGACCCAAGGATGCCCATGGTCGGCCACTACACATAAAATAAGGGTAGGACAAGTGTCAGTGTAATTTTGAATTATTATAATATTCTTTTAACCTTGAATTACCCTATTTACCTTTAACTGCAGTAAATAAAAATTACCATGGTTACTATTCATAATATAAAATAAAAGTAACCTATTAAAATAAATTGGACCCACTAATTCCAAATATGGAATCCATTTTTCAAAATTCAAAACATAGACGTTGCAGTAATTAATTTAAAATCAATCCCATTGTTAAGCAAATGGGTTTTAAAAGGTAAAACGTTGCCAAAGATTGAAATGTTTTTACCTATGAATTCAATGTAAAATTAATGCTAATGAAATAAATTATATTAAATGGTAATAATATATTCTATTTATTCTTTAAAAACATTAAATATTATAATTTAACTATATAAATTATTGCGATGAAAAAATTTGTTTTTAATTAAAATATAGCATGTTTTTACTATTCATAAAAATATGAAAGTTACCAGAATAATATGAAAAATTTATCCAAAGTAAATTTTTTTCCTGATTCCAAAGAAGAATTTTATTTTTTGAAATTTAACATATAATCATGTCAATGACTATATTTAAAACGGGTGCTCCATCAAAAGGTGGTAAAACTGCATTTTTTTAAAAATACTTCTTTTATCCAAAAAACTGATTTTGTTTTCATACTTCATTCTATAAAATGTGTAATATGAATTATAATGTTTTAAAATTAAAAATTCAGTTACTACTATTCATAATGGCTAGTTTATAATATTATAATAATATATCGTTGTTTAGCTAAACTCGGTATTGCGTACTACACACGCTATCGAGGAAGGTCGTGATTGCGTGTAATGCAAACCAAGTTAGTGTTGTGTGTAGTGAAAGATTCCTTTACGTATAACATAAGAAATAAAAAACAATTCTCATAAAATCTCCAGGTGTTACATTCTACCCCACATAAAAAGAATTTCGCCTTCGAAATTCATCACTTTGTAACAAAAAAATGAGTATACCTCTCTCTCATCATATCCTAAAGTTCCCATATATCTTCTTATAATTGGTGGTTCCTTTATAAAACTTTAACCAATCGAGTGGTATTGTTTCGTAGAACTTTTTCGCTACGATCCATAATCTCTATCACCTATTCTTCATAAGAAAGATCTTTCTTCAGTGGTACAACTTCTGAGTTTAGTACATATGAAGGATCAGGTATGTACTTTCTCAGGAGAGATACATAGAACACATCGTGAACTTGAGAGAGATTCGGTGGAAGCGCCAATCGATAAGCTACATTCCCACACGATCCAGTATTTCGAACAGACCAATATACCTAGGGCTCAGCTTTCCCTTCTTCCCAAATCTCGTTACTCTCTTCCAGGGAGATATTCGTAAGAACACTTTGTCACCCACTTCAAACTCTATGTCTTTTCTTAGGTTGTTGGCATAAGTTTTCTGTCGTCTATGAGCTACTCTTATGTGTTGTTTAATAGATCAGACTTTTTTTTCCATCTCATCAAAAAGATCAGGTCCTAATAGCTTTATTTCCACAACTTCATCCTAGCAAGATGGAGTTCTGAAATTCTTTCCATAGATAGCTTCATAAGGAGCCATCTGAATACTGGAGTGAAGTCTATTATTATGGGAAAATTCCACCAATGGTAGGTGTTGATCCCAACCACCTTTGAAATCTATAGAGCATGCTCTTAAAATGTCTTCTAGAGTTTGAATTTTCCTCTTAGACTGACCATCTGCTTGAGTATGATAAGCAGTGCTGAAACTGAACTCTGTATCTAGAGTATGCTGAAGACTTTTCCAGAACATCGAGGTAAACCTTGGATCCCGATCAGATATAATGGAATGTGGTACTCCATGCAATATTTCCAATTCCTTTACATATATCATGGCAAGCTGATCTAGAGATAAATCTTCCCTAATATTAATGAAGTGTGCCGACTTTGTAAGACGATCAACAATAACTCAGATAGCATTATTGCCTTTGGATGTTTTAGGATGTCTAGTGACAAAGTCCATAGTGATTTTTTCCCATTTCCATTCTGTTATGGGTAATGGTTATAACATCCCTTTAGACTTCTGTCTCTCAGCTTTAACTTGATGACAAACCAAGCATCGAGAGACATATTCAGCAACATCTCTTTTTATGCCATCCCACCAAAAGTACTCTTTCAGGTCCATATACATCTTCGTGCTACTAGGATAAATAGATAATGAAGAACTATGAGCCTCATCCAGTAGATCGTTATTCAATTCTGGGATGGGAGGAACAAAAACCCGATTCGTAAATCTTATTATCCCATCAAAATCAAGGTTGAATTCAGGAACATGTCTCACATTCTTTTGAAACTCAACATCTTCTTTTTGTTCCTCTTTAATCATCACATGTATGGATGGTTGAACATTCATTTGAGAACGATATGATTTTTCCCCTTCCATTATAATTCAAAGATCCATCCTTTGTAAATCCATAAATTGTGGATCTTTTGTGATCCTCATCATGGTTAAGCTAGCATGGTTTTGTCGACTTAATGTGTCTGCCTCCTTTTTTTCTTTCATAGGTTGATAATGAATTGAGTAGTCATAATCATTAATCAGCTCCAACCATCTTCTTTGGCACATATTCAGCTCCTTTTGTGTGAAAATATTCATTAAACTTTTATGATCAGTATAAATATCACACCTTTCACCAAAAAAATAAGGCCTCCAAATCATTAATGCAATGATTACCGCTGCTAACTCCAAATCATGAGTTGGGTAATTTTTATCATTGATTTTTACTGTCGTGAGGCATAATCTATCACCATATCATTTTGAATGAGAACACACTCCAATCCCTTCTTGGATGGATCACTGTAGATCATAAACTTTCTCCACTACAAACAATTGTGAGCAGATGTGCACTAGATAACCGTCTTTTAACTCCATGAAATTCTCTTCACACTCCTCTGTACACACGAACATAACTCCTTTTCGAGTCAACCTAGTGAGTGGATTAGATAATCGTGAAAAATCATTCACAAAACGTCGATAATATCCATCCAAACCAAGAAAACTTCAGATCTCAGTTATTGTTGTTGGTCTCTACCATCATTCGATTACCTCTATTTTTTCCAGATCCACAGATATCTCCTCTTTTGGGATTATGTGACAGAAAAATGCAACTTTTTGAATCCAAAATTTACACATGGTAAATTTGGCATAAATATTCTCCTTTCTCAAGGTCTTCAATACAATTCTCAAGTGATATTCATGTTATTAATTTCTCTTTGAATAGAAAAGAATATCATCTATAATGACTACCACAAACCGATCATGATAGTCTTTAAAGACTCTATTCATTACATCAATGAAGATAGTAGGGGAATTAGTAAGACTGAAGGGCATCACTATAAATTCATAGTGTCCATACCTTGTATGAAACACCATCTTTGGTATATCTTCCCTTTTGACCCTTAATTTATGATAGCCTGAATGAAAATCAATCTTGGAAAAGTATTGAGCTCTGTATAGTTGATCAAATAAGACATCAGTGTGTGGGAGAGGATATTTGTTCTTCATTGTGATCTTGTTACGTTCTCGATAATCAATGCAGAGTCGCATTGATCCATATTTTTTCTTAACAAACAGAACAGGTGCTCCCCAAGGTGATGCACTAGGGCGTATGAATCCCATATCAAGATTCTCTTGGAGTTTCTTCTTCATTTCATGCAACTCCATTGGGGCCATTCTATAAGGTGTCTTTGTAATAGGCATAGCAAGTGGTATGAGTTCTATTGAAAAGTCAACCTCTCGATTTGGTGGAAGACCTGGGAATTCCTCCAGAAAAACATCATCAAACTCCCGTACAATGGGCATATTCTTAATCTTGAGTTTCTCTCCAACCATTTGAGATAAATAACCTTCATTTATTAGAATCAAGACCTATAAGATGGAAGACATTTCCACTAGAAGGTTATATTCATCCTTGCATCGATTGGTGATCATATATTGATCAGGAATATGAAATGTGACTTCCATTCTTTGTAAATCGGTATGAGATCCATATAATGAAATCCAATCGATGCCAAGAATCACATCAAATTCCACTATATGAAGGATCACAAGATTTGCAGGAAGCACTTCCCCATAAACGTCAATCAAAGAAGAATTTCAAACTTTTGATGCGATCGTTGTGCCATTAGGAGTTGTCACAGCTAACTCAACATCTAATTGTTGAGGTAATATGGTGATACCATTAAACAAAATTTAGAAATCAAAGATTGGGTGGATCCAGAATCATATAAATCATTTGCTACTTTAGAGTGGATGGTAAGTTTACCTTTCACCACTTCGTTATCGTACTCCACATCGCCGATAGTAATTGCATGTGACTTTCCTTTTTCTTTGGCCTTAAGAGTTTGTTGACGTCGATCATCATCAACAACCCTTGGATTAGGTAATTGATTAGCATAATGCCCAATTTCCTTGCACCTGAAACGTTGAAGTGTTGGAGGTGCATTCTGTGTATTCCTTTCTTTGTTCAAATCATTATACATCTTCTTCCCATTATTTCGACATTCAATTGCCCGATAACCTTCTTTTCCAAACTTAAAACATTTTCCTGTACTTTTAAGAAAATTCCATCCATGTTTCTTTCCACAATTTGAGAATACAGGAAAATTTATCTTCTTTTCAGTGTGGTCTTTAGATTTCCCTTTGAATTCCATTTTCCTCTTCTTATCAAACCCATATGACTAATGGGTTACTCCAATTTCCATCTCAACTTTGAGAGTACATCGAACAATTTCCTCGTAGCTATTGAAGTCTCTTATGGGTAATTCCCTTCGAAGAGTTTTTTTAGCCACTGAAGAATCAATCGATCTTACTTTCAGGTTGGATAATAATCCCAAAAGCGTCTCTTGCAAGCCTTGTAAAATTTTCTTTGTAGATACCAACAGATTCATCATCCTTTTTCTTTATTTCAAGAAACTCCTTCTCAATCTTTGATCGAAGAATACGAGGGAGGTACTTATTGAAAAATATGTTCTTGAACTCGTCCCATTCCATGGAATCAATTTCATCCCTTTGCCTCGTATTCTTAATACGATTCCACCATTGATCATCTTCACCTTCCAAAAGATATTCTGATAAAATGACATTATCAATTTCAGAACATTGTAGAACTAAAAATATCTTTTTAGTCGTACTATTCCATTGTTCAACAACTAATGGATCAGAAGACCCACTGAATGAAGGTGGACGCTGCCTCATGAATGATTCAACAGAATTTTGCTCCTTCCTTTGCTCATTTGGAAGTCCTTCATGGTTCATAGAGTGATAAAGTTATGTTAGCATGGCTACCAAGATTTTGCATTCCATCTCCCATAATGTTTGGTTGCTCAGGGGGACAATCATTGCATTGATCGTCGCATTTCTCATTAACATGGTTCCTTCAGGTTCCATCCATTGACTAAAACCAAGAAGAATAATGTGAGAAACACTAATAATAATAGGAAAACCACATAATAAAGAATAATATTTCACACTTATGGTCTTATCATAGGTTGTTCATGGCCATTTCTAAAACACTAGTATTGTGTTCTATGCGTAGGCATGTCCTTAAGGTTTTTACTAGGGCTTTCACATCCTAGTTTCCAAAGGCTGACAATACCTTTCCTCTGATACCAACTATTACAACCCAAACAATACATACATTGTTATTACTTCAAAATTGAAGCATACTTATTACAAAATATACGAAAACCATGAAAGGACCATATAGGTATAGTGTCTTTAGAAACTAGGAAACATAAACAACTGGTTCATAAATCATCTACGTTGTCTCCCATTTATTTCATCATATCTAGAGTCCCTTTTATAATATTCTACTTAATACACTTCATTCATACTTGGGGAAAAGATAAAATATAAAAAGGGTGAGCTCAAATGCTTAGTAAGGGTAAACAAAAGAAATATCAATCATATCATAATAACATAACATTTTGAATATCTTAAATTGCAAAAGATATCATTATATCATAGCATGGGATAAATCATAGTGGTGAAATGTAATCCAAAATAATCATAACATAAAACATGAAACTTTGTGTCATAAACACATAATCATAGAAATTCATTTCATATTAGTCATGTCTCATTGCCAAGACCATCATAGAGGACAAAGTCCATTACTGAACAGAGTTCACTCCTCATTCCAGTCTTGTATCACTGAACCGGTTTAACTTGCCATTCCAGCCATGTCTATCACATGAGATATAAATCTTTACCCAATGCATTGGAGGAAGATATAGGTCCCACCCATCTCATAATGAAACCATTCTTATGTGTGCGTCAAAATCATAAATCATACATCATAGCATAACCCATGCAATAAAAATGGGATTCTTAAACATCATGTCATCATAACATAATCCATATAAGATAAAAGGACTTCATAAAATTAATTCCATAATAAAACAATCAAATAAATGTAAATAAATAAGGATAGAAACAGAACCCTATTTTATCTTAGATGGAAAATAATTTTGATAAAACACTTGAACTCCATTCTTGATGAAAATATCCTTTCTACATCAAAAAAATTCTTCCTTTCTTAACATGTCCTAAATTTTTTAAAATAAAATAATTTGATTAAAAATAAACTTGTAAACTTGTAAAGGAATATTCTTGGAAATAATGTTCTAAAAATCCATTCATGCCGTATAAGTTAAAAAACAATCTTCTCGTACTTTGGCCGGAAAAGTCAAAAAGTAACTCGTACTAAAAACGACAAAAGATTAATTTCATATCTTTTACTAAAAACTCACTAAAGGGTAAAATTTGATATAAATAATTGTAGGAGGATATAAAAAATATTACATATTGAGGAAAAATGTATGTGGATGATAAATATTCCCCAGTAATTTCTGAAGTATAAACAATCTCGGATAAAAATGAGATTTTGAGATTCTCCCTTACCTTAGGTCTGATATGCTTTGTATGTGTCCAAACTTCTTGTATAATGATTTAAATAATTTCATTGAATTATCCCAAAATCATAATCATTGTTATGATATCATATATGGTCATATTCATACCTTCTTATTAGTAATATTTCATTGCTACTTGTTATTCGGGTGTTTATTGCTTTATGTTCTTATGTGTGTTTTGTTGAATAAATTCTTATTCTTCTTTTTAGGTTATAGATTCCTCGTTTCTAGAATGGTATTAGTGTAATATATATCATATTTATTCATTCAATTCATTTATATAATTATTATGCAATGAAGATCATGTAGAATGAGTCGTATCACATTGTGGAGACGGTAGGACGTACGTACGCACGAGCAATGATATCATTCCAATGATCGTGGAATTGTATTGAAGTGTATGTATAATATTTAGGAATAAATATAAATTTACAATAATCATATATAGTTTTTATTTACATCATTATACACATTCAAGTAAGGTGTTGGTGGAAAAAAGATTACACCATGGCATGGAGACGATATTCCGTACGTACACACGGGCGGTGATTTCGTTTTCCGTAGGATGGATTGAAGGTGAAATAGTGTTGATTCATATTTATAATGACATATAAAAATATGAGTGATACTGATGATATTACTTCATAGTGAAACAACTAATGAAGAAGAAGTAGAAGAAGAAATAAATTTGAAAGAATTGGTAACAGATATTACATCTTCTTCGACACGCCTCTTTGAAACCTTTTCTTAGGGCCATAAGATTGGTCATTGAAGTATAACAGGACCTCTAGGATGTTTTAAGGGAAGTGGAGAAGATAAATTGTCAGGGGTTGGTGAAACTTGAAGGCTAAATGTGGTGTGAGGAGGAGAGGGAGGAGGTTCTCTTTTATAAGGGAGGAGAGGGGCACCTTTAGAAAGTTTGAAAATATTATATTATTAGAAACTTATCTTCATTTTAAAAAGGTCCAAAAATTATTAAATATGAAGATAATATGACTCATGGTCTAAATAAAATAATCCAATCAGAATTGGACATGTTTTGTAAAATATTTTAATCATTATAATCTTATTTATTTCAATCATTTATTAATGAGGTAAATACTGCATCATTATTGTGTCATAAATAATTTAATTTATTTGATGTCTAAAAATTATAAATAAAAAATAATCATGTAGGAAATCTGTTTATATTTACAAAGAATATTTACATTAGAAAATATAATTTATATAACCCCTTATAAAAATTAATTACTAAAAGATTCTTGTTAAATTCAATTTTTCATTTACATTAAATTAATTAATCCAAATTGTCATTATCACTACCAAGTGGCTCAATGAGGTCCCAAAATCGACCCAAGGATTCCCATGGTCGGCCACTACTCATCCAATAAGGATAGGACATGTGTCAAGGTAAATTTGAATTATTATAATATTATTTTAACCTTGAATCACCCTATTTACCTTTAACCGATGTAAATAAAAATTACCATAGTTACTATTCATAATATCAAAAAAATAAAATAAAAGTAACCTATTTACATAATTTGGACCCACTGATTCCAAATATTGAATCAATTTTCCAAAATTCAAAACAAAGAAGTTGCAGTAATTAATTTGAAATTAATCATGTTGTTAAGCAAACGGGTTTTAAAAGTTAAAACATTACCAAAGATTGAAATGTTTTTACCTATGAATTCAATGTAAAATTTAATTTTAATGACATAAACAATATTTAATTGTAAAAATATATTCTATTTATACTTTAAAACCATTAAATATTATAATTTAACTATATAAATTATTGCGCTGAAGAAAGATGTTTTTAATTAAAATATAGCGTTTTTTTACTATTCATTAAAATATGAAAGTTACCAGAATAATATGAAATATTTATCCAATGTAAATTATTATTTCCTTATTCCAAATAAGAATTTTATTTTGTCATATTGAACTTATTATCATGTAAAAAAACTATATTTAAAATCGGTACACCATCAAAAGGCGGTCAAACTGCTTTTTTTTGAAAAATACTTCTTTTATCTGAAAAAACTGATTTTGTTTTCATACCTCATTCTAGAAAATGTGTAAAATGAATTACAATGTTATAAAAATAAATAGTCAGTTAATACTATTCATAACATCTAGTTTATAACATTATAATAATATATCCTTGTTTAGTGAAACTCGGTATTGCGTACTACACACGCTATCAAGGAAGGTCGCGATTGTGTGTAATGCAAGCCAAGCTAGTGTTGTGTATAGTGAAAGATTCTTTTTTGTATAACATATGAAATAAAAAAAATATTTCTCATAAAATCTCTAGGTGTTACAAGACAGTTAAATTAGAGAGGGTTAAAACCAACACTAATTTCACTGTGAAATATTCGGGCGTTGAATATTTTGTATATAATAAAATATGATATAAACTAGAAATTAAATTATTTTATATCAATATTAATAACAAACTTTATGAAATTATGGTTTATAATAATATAAATATAATTCATAGGTTACAAATAAATTAGAAATCTATATAATAACTAATTTAATATAAATGAAAAATATAATTATTTTTATGATCATAATACTATTTTACTCTAAAATATTTAATTATTAAATTTTTTTATTATATTTATTTTAATATATATGTTATATATTCATAGAAATTTTTTATATTCATCAATGGGATTTGATAAGCATAAGATAAGAACAAACCCAATTTTATGCATAAAATACAATATGTTTATTAAAATAATTTTACTAATTTTAAGGGTGAACCCATTTTAAATACATATTATGAATATATAATGGATTAAATATAACAAAATAAAATTTTTCTTTGAAAGAGAGAAATAAAATTTTTTTGGGATAATTTATGTTTTTTTCTATTAAGTTTTATTTTTTTAATGAATATTAAAAAAAATACTGATTTTTATTTCAAAGAACCTTTTAAATCTAATTTATTTATAATGTAAAATTTTAATTTAAATTGGTTGAAAATTTTAAATAGATTTTATTTTCATCAATTAATCTAATTTAGGTAATTTTAATCAATCTCACTTTGAAATTTACTATAAAAACATAGAAAACATTATGATGATTTTACTTGTAAAACCTACATTTTCGTCCCACCTATAATATTAATTAAAATTTAATTTCAACCAATTATGTCATTGGATTTTTGGAAAATTTAATCCATATTTTTAATTATTATAATTTCAAATTTCTAATAAGATAAAAATTGTTTTTTCCCAAAAATCTTACCAAAAACAATTAAAATTTATTATGACTATTTAAGTAAAATTTTTCTTAATAAAAGACGAAATCTTTAATTTAAGGTCCCAATTGACCTAGAAAGTAGCGAAAAACCCATTTTATGTCCATATATCATCCATTTACCTTCCATTATTGAGTTTATTTTATTTTTTATGACCTTTTTTACATAATTTCATGTGTACAGAAATCTTGTTTCCAAAAAAATCCATGTGAGTCCTTTTCCTTACTAATAAATGTCCCCCAAACCTCCAACTTCTTCACACCTCTCAAACCTCTTAGGTTTGGAAACTATCTAGCTGAACTGATTCCCAACATCCCTCCCCTTGACCTTTAATCCTATATTTGAGAATAAATACTTCCAAGGAATTCGTTTGGTATAAACCAAAAGAAGTTAACCGATTTAGAGGTAACATCTTCTCTCATGATTTTTAGTTTCTTTTCCATTTTCCACTTCCTATACTATTTTTATTCTATTATTTTATAATAAAACCAATATCCATTACAAACTAGGATGTTTTAATGTGATGGTTTCAACCTAAAAAATACTCCATATAATGGGTAACATATATACTGTGTCTGTGTACGTTGAACTACTGCCTCACAAAATGATGATTGTTCATTTTTCCATTACCACCTATCATGGTGGATATTACTATGTATACTATATTTATATATGATATATATGATATTTATAATGTGTTTATTATTATTTATATTTTATTTAGAACATTACATTATGATTTACATCTTCTGTAAATATGATAATTTCGTTTGAGGATGTGTAGACAACCGCCCCTCAAAGTTATATGACGCGTTCATGTCATACATGTAACATATAAAGGATTGTTTTAATATAAATATGTGACATATATATGGTAATGGAATTATAATATATACATATATATATATTTATAATTCATTTCTCATTTGTTTAATAAAACAAATAAATGAAAGTAGCGTCTATGCGTACGTACGACCGACCATCCCCTGGACTAGTGAACTTTATTTATAATCTCTAATTATAATAAATTATTCTAAATACATATATACAGATTATATATGATAATTAATTCATGGATTACATTATTGGTATGATGAAACTATGATCTAATTAATGATAAAAACAAATGACAAGTAAAAATTTACTCGATAAAACTATGCAATTAACACACTAAATAATGAAATTAATGAATGATTGTTAACAAACTAGTAATGAAATATTATAAGCTAATATGTGGTATTATAAACATGGTAATAGTATTTATGTTAGTTATTTACATATTTTAAATAAATATAAATGAGGATAAATACCACACAATAAAAGGAAGGTAAAGGTAAGGTATTTTCATCTCACTTTTTACACCATTGAGATAAATTTAATATTCACCACTCACTTATTTTGTGTGGTATACCTAATTAACATATTTTTATACAATATCATTATCCCCCATTTTTCATTATTTTAATCATTTAAATTTTTTATTAATCATTCATGTATCCCAGGGTTGAAAATCTACTCAAGTTGTAAGGGAATTTCATTTCAATTTACATTCCATTGAGACTTATTTGTTATTATTCCCCAATTCACTTTTATTTGGTGTATTGACTACCTTTATTATGTTATATAATAAATCTAATTATTCTAATTATATTTTAAGGTCAATTTAGTGTCATAAATTTATATGGATTATTATTGAAATGATTCAATGTGGTATGAGATACGATGAAATACCTACAGAATATTTCTTGTCAAGAATGCTATTAATGATTATAATTACAATATCACATGATTTTGTGATTATTAAAATTCAAGCAGAACAATCAAATTATTTTTTTCATTTTTCATTTTAAATTTTCTTAAATATCCAAATTATTATACATTGGATATTAGTATTTCTTAACCCATATATCATTTTACATACAGTGACTACATTGACGATTTTTTGAATATATGGATAATTATTGAGAAAACCATATTTATCAATAAATATGGTTATTTTAGAGGAATATTAGTTTATTTTATTATTTTATATGACTAAATATTTGAATATGAAATAAAGGGAGGAGAAAATAATTTATAGAGCTCCTTGATTTATTGAGTGTTTCTAATGAGACAAATAGTTTTGCAAATTAAATAGCATTCTATCTATAGTTTTAAACCTTTTGTGGAAGGTGTTGATGGTATAGATTATAATGTGAATTATAAATTATTCCAACTAGGAAAAAATTTCACTCATTTAGTTTCAGTTATTATTTATCCATGAAATTTTATGTCGACATATCTATGGATGTTATTCATTCTGAGTTTATTGATTTATGGCTTTTGTTTTAGTTTATTAATTTAAATATTATTTATGTTGTATCTAGTTCTGTAAATGGAAATTTTGATTTGTTATTTACCTTTAAAAATATATTTATTACTTATTTCTTCTATTTTATTTACCCTTACTGGTAATTTGAGATCACCCTTATTATGTTTCTTTCCCCATGTTATGATGTTGATAACATTGAATACGCTTAAAAGGATGATGTTTATTTTAGTTATTATATATCATGATTTATTTTATATTCCCAATGTATCAGCGGTTACATGTATGTAACATGGATTTCCAAAAAAAACTAAACTGAATAGACCTCCATGATTTTATCCTTGTAACAATGCCAATGGAATAAAAAATTCACCAGCTCCAGGATTCTAGGGTCACGGGGTTACGTTTGTATCAGAAGAAGTTTAGAAGCATCCTTGGAAACTAGATTAAGAGTACATAGATTAGGGGGAACAATTCTCAGATAGGATTTTAGGATGAGTATAGAATATAATCATAGAATTTTTTCATGTTAGATATTATGTGGGTATTCCTATAAATATATCCCTCTTAGGATACTACAAGTGGACAACATTCTAGCATAGATGTACCCTGGAGTAAAAACTCGGATAAGGTGTTCTGAGTCTGACTCAGGGTAACCTGGTACCCAAAAATGGGCCATATTTATAACCTTATTTGATACTCCCATGGGATATTATTAGGATAATTAGCATTTTATTTACCAACCATAGTGAAGTATTTATGCCCCTAAAGTATATAATGTTTATGATTCTAGAATTTAAGATGCATTTATTTATGTTATGTGTTATACAATATTAATAGTAATAAAAAATTCATAAATGAATCCTATATATCCCATCATATATGAAATGAACATACTATAAGGGATGATAACCCCACCAATGCATGTGATCCATAGACATAGAAGGGTCATATATTACATGGCCTTTAGGCAACATTTCTAATTTAAATAGTCTCCAATGTATTCTCACTATATAAGGCAATACTATCATGTGTTAAAATGATATGTAAAAATATATATGAGTCCTATGGATTTCAAAGGATGAAAGTGAATAAGAGGATGGAAGATAAAAATATGGATAAAGGGGAGAAGGGAATGAATGAATTTACCACATGTAATAACAATGGAAACAACCACATTGGTAAATTCTTTAAGTGAATCATGTTTTTTTATATGTGTGGATAAAAATGACTCAATGTCCATGATTGAAAGGGTAAGAAAATGGTTTCCAACAGAGAATGATTTAACTAAATGGATATAGGATACTTTATGAATCAATATCATATGCATAAAAGGAATATACCCCAGATTATACTATTGGATAATGATCAAGTTATGATAATTTCATAGATGTAGAGGAATGATTAATATGACTATTCAAGAATTATGTAATTTGAGTATTTTATCAGAAATGTACCAGTAATAAAAATAATGGAATATATATGTATTGTACTTCAGTACTTTTTTTATTATGGATTTGAGATCATATGTTGAACGGTACCAATAAATGTTATTCAATAGAATGTAATACTCTATGAGGAAAATAAAACACTTAATATGTTCCTGATGTTGAGATAATGATAAAGAAATGATTAATTTGGATATGTAATGACTACCTTGGAATTTATTAATGAATTTTCAAAAAGTGGTCTATTCATTCACTGAAAATGTTTACAACACATTTGTATTAAATAAATATATCCAATAATTTGTGTCTTACATAAGGAATAAGAAAGAATGCATGATTCCAATACAGTTTTATGTTGACTTGAGTTTTTTCTATGTTTCAAGTGAAAACAAGATGAAGTTAATCACATATTTTTATTGTATAAATTTTGAGATAATTAATGTTGATTAATTCCTAATGATATGTTCATTTTAGAAATTTATTGATTCTCCTTCTTAATTGATTAGGGCATAATTAGTTGGAAAAAATAACCATTAATATACTGGTTTATGTGGATCATTGGATATGATTTTAGAAGTTAATGTATTACATCACCATATGATGCATCATGAGATAATAGATAAAGTATAAATAGTTCAAATCATTATAAAAGGAATTTTTTTTATAGAAATTTATATTTACTTATATTCTTATACATAAAATGAATTCCACAACCACAGAAAAAAATGTGTTTGAAACAAAAATGTTGTCCAGTTATCATCATTGTTATGATATCAATAACTATTACTCATGACTATGGTTTATGGTTTTGTGGTAAAAAACATTCATATGAACATGTTCACTATAACTCTCCATTATAACAAGATTTTTGGACTTTTTCATCCATATCCATGTTTCCATTTCCCACCATGGTCCTCCTACTAGGGAACCTAGCAACATGACCATTGTAATTTCCTTTTTCTCTCATTAAGAATAGGTTATAATGACCCTTTTAACGATTGGGTTCATTCAAAAATAGTTTATTTAAAATCCATATAATTCTGATATGATGTTTAAATTGTGAGGATGCAATTTAATTAAGCTAGTGAGAATGTAATACCCTGAAATTCTAAAGTACTAATTAGTATTCGATAGCATGTATAACATACATCACCCAACAAATAACGAAATATAATATCTTATGAATATAATATAAATTTACTATTTTATAAAAATTCATCACATGATATAGCTTGTAATGAACACAACAATTAGTTATCATCCATTACACGCTAGAGCGACCTTCCTTGGTAGCATCCGTTACAGAGACAAATGAGTTTCGACAAATAAAAATTTATTATTAAAATATTATTAATTAATATAATATGATATAAACTAGTTGCTAAATTATTAGTTATGAATATTAATAACTAACTTATAAACATTTTGGTTTATGCCAATATAAAATGAATTCATAGGATACAAAATAATTAGATATTAATATAAGAACTGATTGAATATAAAAGGAAATTTTATTATTATTATGCTCAAAATGTTATTTTACCCTAATATAATTAATTAAAAATAGTTATTGGGTGATATTAATTTAAAATATATATAATATATTCAGAGAAATAATAATTATATGCATCCATTATATTTTACAAGAATAAGATAATAACAACCCAATTTTATGCATAACATACTATATTTTTATTAAGGTAATTTCAGCACCTATTAATGGAGAACCCCTTTTTAATCAAATTTTTGAAAATAAACATCATAGTTAAAATAAAATCATAAAAATGTGGTTGGGGTAAAATTATTGTATTTTTCTATAAAGTTCCATTTTTAACGAATACTAAAAAATACAAAATTTTATTTCATAACTACTTTTTAATATAATTTACTTATAAGGAAAATTATAATTTTAATTGGTTTTAAAGGATAATTAAATTATATTTTTTTCAATTAATACAATTTATTTATTTTAAATCTAATTTACTTTGAAATTTTCTATAAAAACATAGCAATCTTTTGGATGTTATTATGTTAAAAACCTTCATTGTTGTCCCACCTATGGGATTAATTTTATTTTAATTTCTGCTACTTCTATGATTGCAATTTGAAAAAATAGATTCAATCATTATAATAATCATAATTTATTATGTCTAATAATATCAAATACATTTTTTGACCAAAAATATTAGTAAATGTAATTATAATTAATTGCAATTATTAATGTAAAATTAAGATTAATAATGGACTAAACCTTTATTTTAACAGACCAATTGACCTAGACACTTGTTAAAAATCCATTTTCATGACATATATCTTAAACTAAACTTAAATTATATAGTTTTATGTTTTTATGACTTTTTTAGGTAATATCATTGTACACCTTACTTGTTTCCAAATTTCCAAGTGAGTCCTTTTCCTTACCTATAAAAGGCCACCACCTCTCCCACTTCTTCTCACCTATCAAACCTATTTTGATTATCAAATATCTACCAAAATTGCTTCCCAACATCCATACAATATACTAAGAAGAATCAATTTGGGAATAATCATTCCAAGGGGTTTACTTTGTATAAACCCAAAGAAGTTACCTGATTAAGTGGTAACGTCATTCCTCACGCTTTTTAGATTCATTTCTTTTCTCCACTCCCAATAATATTTTTTTAAAATTATTTCATAAATATTAGTATAAAAATTATAATAGGATGTGTTTATGCTATGTTTTTTATCTAAACATACAAAAAATTTCATCTAATGGGTAATGAAAATATGTTTTCTATGTATGGAGAACTACTGCCTAATGAAATGATGATTGTTCATTTTTCCCCTACCACATATCACATTAGAAATTATTGTGGAAACTATGTTTATATATGAAATATATGATATTTATAAATTCTTTATGGTTCATTAATTTTTTTAGAACATTCCTATATCTTTTACATCCTGTGTAAATATGAGAATTTCATTAGAGGATGTGTGGACTACAACCCCCTTAGAGCGATATAACTTGTTCATGCCATACCTCAAACACATAAAGGATAGTTTTAATAATACTATGTAACATATATAAAATATATATTAATTTATAATTATAATATACATATTTTTACATTATTTTAATTCATTTAAAACAACAATGAAATAAAAGTTCAGTTCATGCGTATGTATGACCTACCGTCTCCACGAATAGTGCCCTTTATTTATATTCTCCAATTATTATAGATTATTATAAATACATATATACTGATTATGTATGATAATATATTCATTGTTTAAATTCTATATATGATGAGACCATGATCTAATATAGGAAAAAACTAACAACAAGTTAGAACGTACTTGAGAAAACAATGCAATTAACCCCTAAAATAATGAAATTAATGAAAGTTTGATAACAGACGGGTAATGAAATATTATAAGAAGTTATTATATGGTATTATAAAAATGGGTATAGTTATGATATTATTTATTATCATATTTTAAACCACTATACAGATGTCTAAATACCATACAACAAAAGTAATGTTAAGACAAGTCATTTTCTTCTCAGTATTTACACTTGTGAGATAAATGTCACATTCACCACTAAATTATTTCTTGTGGTATACCTACTACCCATTTTGGTATATTATATAATTATTACAAATTATTTATTTATATTAAACTTTTAAATTGATTATTAACCTTTGAAGGATCCCCTGATTCCAAATCTACTAAAGTATTAAGCAAATTTTGTCTCAATTTACATTACATTGAAACTAATTTGGTAATATGCGCCAATTAACTCTTATTTGGTTTATATACTAACATTTAGGTTATATAATTAATCCCATTATTCTCATGATATTTTATGTTGATTTTAATTTCATAAATTTATAGGTATTATGATTTAAATATTTCAATGTTTTATGGGACACTTTTCAAATATTTGAACATTACTCCCTTAAAGAATTATCTTAATGATTATATTTGCAATGTCACTTCATTTTTTGATTTTTAATAGTATGATAAAACAACCAATTTATAATAACCATTTTTCATTGGAAATTTACATGAATATCCATATTCTCATACAATGGATATTATTATTTACTAAAACATATACCATTTTATATACGATGACTACTTTGATACTTTTTAGATTATTTGGGGAATTATTGAGAAATATGTATTTCCCTTTAAATATGGTTATTTGAATAATAATATTAGTTATTTTGATTATTCTATATGAGGAAAACTTCAGACAGGAAAAGACATGAGGATCCTAGACATTATATAGCTCCTCAATGCATCAACAGGTTCTCATGGGATAAATAGTTGGACAATTTTAAAGGGTTTCTATCCATAGTTTTAAACCATCATTTGAAAGGTCTTGACATTATAGTTTTTCAGGTTCCTTAGAGATAACTTCCACTAAGAAATACTTTTTACACATTTATTTTCATTTATTATTTAACCATGAAATGCTTCATCTATAAATCTATGGATGTTATTCATTCATAGTTTATTGATTTATTATTTGTGTTTCAGTTTCTTACATTCCATGTTATTTATTACTTATCTAGTTATGTAAATAGAATGTTTTCCCAGTTATTCACTTTTTTTTATAAATTTATTCTTTATTGCTTCCTTTGTATTTAACCTTACAAATCATTTGAGATCACCCTTGTTGTGTTTCTTTCCTGATGTTATGACGTAGAGAACATTGAATAAGCATATAAGGATGCAGTTTATTTTGGTTATTGTCTAGAATTTTTTAAATTAAAATACCTTTTCCATTTTTTTTAAAATTTTTATATTAAAATAAAAAATCATTATTTTATAAAAGTTTAAAATAAATTTTGGAAATTATATATAACTTTGTTTTTATATAAAAGATTCAAAATATTTAAAGAATGTTTTTTGTAATGTTTCACTTCAATTTTACTCTCTAATTCTAAAAAGAATTTTCATTATTTCAAATGATTATTTCAATTGAATATATGATCTTCTAAAAACAATTACTAATTTATATATTATACATTATTTTTTTATCATTCATGTTCTTTTGATCATATTTTTTATCAACCTTAATTATTCATTGGAAATTATTTTCCTCATTCATTTACATGTTTTTAGTCTCTTGTATATATTTATTAGCATTTATAATAATTTGTAATTTTATTAATTGCATACCTTTTCAATATATGATGTTAGTTGATGTAATATTAATAAGAATGTTGTTTCATTACTGGTAAAATATCGATGTTCCTTATTCATGGTTCTATATAGATATTATTTTTTTGAAAAATCATTATGGATATGAATTCTATTACTGATTTAATAAAATATGAATTCATTAGACATATAGAAGTGATAGGTGGGTCCAATTATAGATAGTATCTTGGTGCATTGATAAGTCTCATGAGATAAAAAAATTTAAAAATTAGTTAGGTATTTGGTGTATAACTACACATTCTTTAAAATGGTTTAGAACAAGGACTTTATGTTAATGTTCATGATTTCATAGCATGAGGGTTTGATATTAAGATCATACCATCTAAAATTATGAATTTATGTGATTACAATTTCATTTATTATATCAATGTGCTTCTTTTTCTGATATTGTCCATGGATATATTTTGAAAATGAATTTATTGATTAAATTTCATATGTATTGATTATTAACTCTATCATATTTTTTATTCCTTATCTACTCATAATAGCTTTCATTGTACAAATTCATTTACTATGACTATTACATTATTCATTATTATGTTTTCCATTCCACAGGATATTAATATAGAATATTTGAATTATATTTAAGGGTGAAATGACGGTTTTCATGATATGTTTTATTTTTATAATGTAATATAGAAATCATATATGAATATAGTCTCCCAAGACTGCTAAACTGATCAGTCTTTCGTGTTATGATCCCTTGTATCATGTACCAATCTAATAAATTAATCAGACTCTGGGTTACAAGATTTGGGGTTATTAAACACAAAAAATATCTTTAAGTCAATCTTCATACTCTTCTATTCATTTCAAACTATTATAAGATATACTTATCTATTTTACACATATATCTTTACCATAATATCTAACTCAAAAAAATATAATGGTAGGGATCCCCACATGAATAATTCTAGAAATTTATTTAAGGAAATCCCTTTCATGCTTCTCACATTACCCAAATGTGTATGGGAAATAAATATCTATTTTTAGAATTACATTGAAAAGTAATTTATAAAAATCCTATTAATAATAATTAAAACTTCCTCCATATTGAAATTTAATCTATGGATTTAAAATTTTTGGATAATTATAAATTATAGAAGAGTCAATATTATTAATCTCCCCATAATTGAAAATATGTTAAAAGTGAGTGGTTTTATTCCCATTATTAATATTTTAGAGTAGGATTGAAATATTATTCTCCTCCACAAATTTTAATCAAATGACTTCTTAATATTCAAAAAAAATTTCTACATTTACAAAATTTATTATCCCTTTTTTTCTATTAGATTGAATGTTATGAATTAATTTTATTAGATAATGGTGACACCATATGTTTCTATTAGAAATGTTACACCAAAAAATAATATCTTTTTCAACATTGGGTAACACCTCATAAAAAATATGTGACCAATTCTGACAAAAAAACTATTCATAAATTAACATCAATGTGATACCACTTTTGAAATCTATATATTGGGTAATGTTTAAACAAATTTACAAAAATATTCATGAAACATCAGTCATTTGAACACAAACATCAAAATACCTCAAGTGTTGAAAATTTTCAACCATTTGGTTAGATAATAAATCACATTGATGATAATTTTCAATGAAACCCAAAATAGAAATATGGGAGTGAAAATCATACATCAACATTGAAAAATTATTCATGGATATCTAGATATTATGATTTAAAAGAGAATGATGAATCTATCAAGATCTTTGATTGTTGGTAGACACCCCTTAAGGTATTATCCTCATACTTTATCACCTTCAATTCCTATCATTAATACACAACCGAATTGAAATGAAAATTTGTCAATATGTTCTTTATCTCCTCAGTGTGAACCGCGGTGATGAGATATATTATTCAACCAAAAAAATCCTCTCCTCAAATATTTAACGTTTTTGAGCTTCTGCATTCTACTTTATCCCTTTAATATCTATGACTATTCTATTTTAGAAAATATTATTTTCTTTTTTGGATGTTCTCTTTGCTGGAATAGAAATATCAAATATAAAAAATATAAAAGTTTATTACTTTTCCTCTTACTCCATATTTATATATTTTCTTCCTGATCAGGTTACATGATATAAAATTAAATTTTTATATTCTCAATCATCATTTTTTATAAAAACTTCATATTTACAGTATATTTTTTGAGTGTGTGATTCATTTTTTATTTACATTTAATTTTAACCATTTCTTATTTTTGGGAAAACCTTGTCATTCCCTTATTTGTAATGTATGATACATTTTTTACTCCAGAAAAACCACTATTAGATTTTAACTTTAACTTATCAAGAATATTATAATATTATTGTAACATCCCAGGTAAATAAAGAATAAAGAATTTTCATATTTATTAATATTTACGAATTAAATATTAATTTTAATTAAAAGGGGTTTCTACGTTCGATAGCGTACTCGGTACGCAATGATGAGTTTCTTTGAAAACTTACGTTGCACACAAGTAATAAAATAATATTATTTTAAATGTTAGTTAACGAGTAGCCGTTGTACTGGCGGGAATGGATTGAAATAACTAAAATATGATTATATATGTTTTTAAATGTTTTTACATTTACCCAATAAAAGATAAAGGCTTAAAATACGGAAAGAGTTCAATTTTAAGCATTTATACCCTAATTTTCATGAAAGGTCCACTTATCACCTTTTGACGGAGAACCGTCATTAAATATAGTTTTGATCGATCTTATAAATTCTATTGGACCAAATATAACTCTTCTTTAGAATCAGGACATCAAAATTTACTTTGTGTAAATTTTTGGTACCTTTCTGATAAAGTTCATTTTTTTAATGAATAGTGTAAAATTTTTTATTTTAATTCAAAACCTCTTTTTAATCTAATTTATTTATATGATTAGATTATCTTTTGAATTGGTTTTAAAGTGAAATTAGAATATATTTTTACAATTAAATCCAATAGTGGTCGTTGGAATTAATTTCACTTTGAAATCAGACTTAAACCAGTGTCAATCTTTTGATACTTATTGTTTCATAAAAACACGCTATTTGCTCTGACAGCGGGAATTAATTATTAAATTAATTAATGTGACTTATATGTTTTTAAAATTTTAAAATATACTTCATTTTTGAATTCGTAATATCAAATATAGCTAAGGGTGAATTTTTGGTAATTTTCTGAAAAACTTCAATTTTTGATGAATAGTGAAACCACTATGTGGTACTTATAAAGACTGATTTTCCGTTTAAATGAAATTTTTCAATCATTGTGTTTTGAATTTCAAAAATCTGACATACATGGTTGTCATTAAGAAGTAAAATGTGGTTCAATGAGATTATAATAATTTTTTGGTGAATAGTAACTTATTAAGTTCTTAATCGCGATTAGTGGTAATTAGTGTAGTTTAAGGTATAAATAATGCTTTAATAATATTAAATGACCTAGACACATGTCCCAACCTTATTGGTTGTGTCATGGCCGACCAAGACAAGCCATGGGTCAACTTGGGGACCCCATGGAGACACTTTGGTTGGGAAATGACATAAATAACTTTTTATTTAATGTAAAAGTAAAAATGACACAAACATAATATGTTTTACGAAAAGAATTTTTAAATGGGGTTATAATGATCATATTTTTGATTATAAATAGTAATTGGAAAGCTAAAAGGATTTCCTACATCATAGTATTTTTTTTTATAATTTTTAGACACTAAATAAATTAAATTATTTATGACATCATGATGATGTAGCGATGACCTCATTATTTAACGATTTAAATAAAATGGAAAGATAATGTAAAATCTATGAGCTACGCATGTCCAAAACCAATTGGATGAGTGGATTTAGAACCCTTATCACCTTATCCATGAATTATATCAATGTGGGACCTTTTAAACCCGAAACACATTTTCAAATAAAGTAATATTTCTTTACTTTCCAAAAGTGCCCCTCCTCTCCTCTTATAAAAGGCCCCCACCTCTACCTCATTTCACACACTCCTCAAGCCTTTGGCTCGGCCAACCCCTACCCATTTACTCTCTCCACATCTCTCTCCTCATCCTAGAGGATTCCCTTTGGGCATAATCCTTTCAACGGAATCCTTTAGGCTCAAATCAAAAGGAGTTACACTTTTAAAGGTAATTCATTCTCTCTTGTTCATTTGTTTTATTTTGCTTCTCCAACCCTCTAAACTCTTTTTATTTACTTCTTTTGTAACAACACCAGTATAATAAATATACTAGGATGTTGTTATAAGATTTATTCGAGCTACACTCTCACACAACTACATCAAATGGTTAAAGAACATTCGGTTTCCGTGGATGGCGAAATTCTGCCTCCCGAAATAATGATTGTTCAATACTCATTTAACACCTTCAAGGGTGTCCATTATGATGTCACTATTTTTATATATGATATATAATATGTTTATTTTTTCTTTAAGCTTCTGTATTTTTCATTTTGGGCATACCTTTATGGTTCCCATTATGGGTAAACACGATATCTTCATTTAAGGAAGTGCGGACTACCGCCCCCTCAAAGTGATGTGATTCGTTAATGCCATATGTGGGACGTGTAAAGGATGGATTTAAAGTTATTATATATGATGTTATACTGGAATTATAATATACCTATATATCATTATTATTTCATTCCATTAAAGTATGATATATAAATGAAAGTAGCGTTCATGCGTACGTACGGCTTACCGTCTCCATGAACGGTGCATTTCATTTCTTATCCCCAAATGTAATGTACTATTAAAAGTACATGTATATAATGGATATATATAATTAATGATATATCTAAATGATGAATATAATTCTGGAATTAAAATATACATACCTCTCATTTAGTTTTCATTCCATTAATATGACAAAGAAATGAAAGTAGCGTTCATGCGTACGTACGGCTTACCGTCTCCATGAACGGTGCATTTCATTTCTTACCTCTAAATGATTATGTAATATTATAAATACATGTATATTCTGGATAAATATGATACATATTATATCAAAATCGGGAATTTCATTCTGGATATAAAGAACCTTTGACCACACGAACAACATGTAATTGTAAGAAGTCCACTTTCGACTTAAGAACCAAATATTGACAAAACAAACATTATTAACTTAAATAGTTACATAATGTTTATAACATGGAAATAAGTGATATAAAATGAATAATGAACTTTAAAAAGGTTCTTAATCAAGTATAAATTAACTCAAGTTTATTATTCAGGACGTTAAAGAACAATCGAGTCAAGTCGGACCCGAGGTAAGGGACTTCGTCTCAATCTCCTTTCATTGAGGCATATTTCGTTTTATACACAAATTTCTTTTATACGGTGTATAAACCCCCTTTGACTTTTACTTTTATACAAAAGGAATCTTTTTCTACGAAGCGTTTTACTAAACGACAAAAAGGAATTTTTTTTAACGTACGCGGTGACAACGACCTTTTCCGCCGCCGCGAGTATTATTTGGTCTTTGGCTTTTTCAACAAGCCATAATGTTTTTAGAATAAAATAAATACCATATAATCTTTTATGTATTTTGGTATTGAAAATGGTTTTGAAAAAGGATTCTATTATGTCAATATATTTATGATATATTGTGATTGAAATGTGGAAATGTTATCATTCCTTTATATTGGTTTTATGTTTTATGATTTTATATTGGTACTTGGACATTTTAACGGGTGGTTACGTTATAAACCATATGACGGGTGGTGCCGTGAATACCAGGACGGGTGGTTACGTTATAACCTCCAATACATTGGGTATGGAAGTCGGTCGTATGGCTATTCCATTAAGTATGTAAGGAAATTGGCCGTATGGCTATTCCATTAAGTGATATGTGTGGAAGTCGACCGTATGGTTATTCCACTTAAGTATGTTTATGTCCCAAGTTAACTTTATATATGTTATGTGTTCTTTATATGGGTTTTATGGTAATACTTTGGTTAAAAAAGGTAAGTAATGATACTTTATTCAGTGAAGAGTTTTTACTACTTCATGAAGGTGAAGGTATTACTTTGATAGAGTATACATGGTTTACTTGATTTTTAAAAACTAACAGTTTTCATTCTTTGTGTATCCCTTACTGAGCTTTGTATGCTCACCCCAAGTTTTTTTTTGAAATGTTTTCACAGGACTTAATGTGGAATAAGGTCAAGGCTGGGATCAAGGGAATTTCATGCTATATAAAACATGGAACTAGACACGTTTCTTTTTAAGAGTTTTTTTATTATGGAAACTTAGTAGAAGTGACTACTTTGTAATATTTTGAGATTTAATAGTTATGTTCTAATTCTCTAAAACTCTAAACCTGAAAAGATCCTCAACGTGAATTATTCATTTAATTGAATATTAAGTAAGGTTTGAGGCCGGGGCCTTATAGTTGGTATCAAAGGTCGGTTTAGACAACTTTAGGAGTTAGAAAAGTGTTAAATTATAATATGATTGAAATGATATAGAATTTATGGATTACCATGTTGCTTCGCCTAAGATATTTCTGTGTTCAGAATGGTTTTCCGCAGAGGAAACAAAGCATCTATGTTGGGACGACATCAGGAGAAAGATAACCTTCCAAATCAGCAACCTGAGATGGTCGGAATCGGAACTGAACAGTTTGTTGCAGTGATGGCACAGTTGACTCAGGCTATAAATGGTGGTGGTATCCATGCACGAGATCAGCCAGATCAACCACAGAGGAACATGTCAGTGGTGGAACATTTCATGAGGCAACATCCCCCATCATTTAGAGGATCATCTGAACCTGTGAAAGCTGAAGGGTGGATTAAAGCACTGGAGAAATTTTTTGATGTCATGGGTTGTTCAGAACATCAAAAGGTTAGTCTTGCTATTTACCGTTTTGAAGGTGAAGCTGATCAGTGGTGGTCAATGGTGAAAAATATAAGGGATAGTGATGAGAATGAGGATCTTCCCTGGGACGAATTCAAAGGTATTTTTCTTGAGAAATATTTTCCGAAGGTGGTTCGTCTTAGGATGGAAAAACAGTTCCTAGAATTGAGGCAGGAGGATGATTCAGTGGCTTCTTATGAAGAAAAGTTCACTCGATTGGCAAGGTATGCTCCAAACTTCATACGAGATCTTGATAGTAAAATAAACCATTTTTACTCAGGGTTAAAGCCAAAGTATCGAAGGGCTTTAGCTTCTCGTGAGTTAAAAAGTTATGAAAAACTTGTTTGATGTGCGGAGAAGGTGGAAATAGAGTTTGCCGATGATCAGGTGTTCTATGACAAACAACAGAATAAGAGGTCTAGTTGGCAGGAAAAGGGGAAGAATTCATCAAAGAAGCAAGGAGGTAAGAAAACCAAATATCCATCCTGTGAGAAGTGTGGTAAAATGCATCCTGGAGAATGTTTATCCAAGTCTGGTAAGTGCTTTCAGTGTGGTAAGTCTGGTCATATTACTCGTAACTGTAAGGAAGATGAACAAGCTGGAAATGAAAAGCCAACGGTAAGATGTTTTAAGTGTAATGAAATGGGTCATTATGCAAACGGGTGTCCAACGAAGAACTCAACTGGGGGAATGCAGCCAGACTACAAGCAGAAAGGGGTGGTGAAATCCTTTGCAACAACTTCAGTAGATGTTGGGCCATTGAATGAAGTGGTATCAGCTCCAGGGAGCTCAGTATTTTTCGAAGATTGACTTGAGGTCGGGGTACCATCAGTTGAAAGTAAAAGAAGCAGACGTTCCGAAGACTGCGTTCCGTACTAGATATGGCCATTATGAGTTTGTAGTTATGCCTTTTGGGTTAACCAATGCACCTGCTGTATTCATGGACCTTATGAATAAAATTTTCCATGATTTCTTGGATATGTTTGTGTTTGTGTTTTGAGGTTTGGGAAGAGGTTATGTGTGCCTTGTGATTCACAGTTGAAGAGATAGTTGTTATTTGAAGCTCATAGTTCTCGGTTTTCAGTTCATCCTGGCAAAACTAAGATGTACAGAGATCTGCGAGAGTATTACTGGTGGGATGGAATGAAAAGAGACATTGCTGATTTTACTGTGATGTGTTTGACATGTCAACAGGTTAAAGCAGAGCTGCAGTTACCGAAAGGGATGCTTTAGCCTTTACCAGTGCCAGATTGGAAATGGAGAATATATCCATGGACTTTTTTGTGGGATTACCGAAGACATCTCGAGGTAATAATGCAATCTGGGTTATTATTGATCGCTTGACCAAATCTGCTCATTTCCTTTCTATACGAGATACTTTCTCTCTAGATCAACTTTCCCGTTTGTATCTTAAAGAGATAGTCAGGTTACATGGAGTTCCTCTCTACATTGTATCTGATCGTGATCCCAGGTTCACATCTAACTTTTGGAAAGGCCTTCAGAAGTCGTTGGGTACTGAATAAAATTTTAGTACAACTTTTCATCCTCAATAAGATGGGCAGTCAGAACGAACAATCCAGACATTAGAGGATATGCTACGAGATTGTTCTATGGATTATCAGGGAATTTGGGACCATCATCTTTCTTTGGTTGAGTTTTCTTATAATAACAGTTTTCATTCCAGTATACAGATGACACCATTTCAGGCATTATATGGGAAGCGATGTCGAACTCCAGTTTTCTGGGATGAAGTGGGTGAAAGGAAGTTGATGGGACCAGAATTGGTAGAAGAGATGGCAGAAAAAGTTCAGTTGATTCAGAAGCACATGAGAACAGCTTAGAGCAAGTAGAAGAGTTATGCGGATAACCGGAGGAAGGATCTATCTTTCGAGGTAGGTGATCATGTTTTTCTCAAGGTTTCTCCTTGGAAAAGTGTGATGAGATTTGGTAAGAAAGGAAAGCTGAGTCCAAGGTTTATTGGACCATATGAAAATCTGGAGAGAGTTGGATCAGTTGCATACCGGGTGGCTTTACCTCCGAGTTTATCTCAGGTACACAATGTTTTTCATGTTTCAATGTTGAGAAAGTATATGCCAGATCCATCTCATGTTTTGAGTCCAGAGGTGGTTCAGCTGGAAGAGAACCTATCTTATGATGAACAACCGGTCCAGATTCTTGACCACAGGGAGCAGGTGTTACGGAATAAGTTGATTCATCAGGTAAAGGTTTTGTGGAAAAACCATGTGATTGAAGAGGCAACGTGGGAATCTGAAAATTCTATGAGGGATAAATACCCCCACTTATTTTGATAAGTGAATAAAATTGCGAGGACGCAATTCCCAAAAGGGGGGAAGGATGTAACATCCCAGGTAAATAAAGAATAAATAATTTTCATATTTATTAATATTTAAGAATTAAATATTAATTTTAATTAAAAGGGGTTTCTACGTTCGATAGCGTACTCGGTCCGCAACGATGAGTTTCTTTGAAAACTTACGTTGCACACAAGTAATAAAATAATATTATTTTAAATGTTAGTTAACGAGTAGCCATTGTACTGGCGGGAATGGATAGAAATAACTAAAATATGATTATATATGTTTTTAAATGTTTTTACATTTACCAAATAAAAGATAAAGGCTTAAAATACGGAAGGAGTTCAATTTTAGGCATTTATACCCTAATTTTCACGAAAGGTCCACTTATCACCTTTTGACGGAGAACCATCATTAAATATAGTTTTGATCGATCTTATAAATTCTATTGGACCAAATATAAATCTTCTTTAGAATCAGGACATCAAAATTTACTTTGTGTAAATTTTTGGTACCTTTCTGATAAAGTTCATTTTTTAATGAATAGTGTAAAATGTTGTATTTTAATTCAAAAACTCTTTTTAATATAATTTATTTATATGATTAGATTATCTTTTGAATTGGTTTTAAAGTGAAATTAGAATATATTTGTACCATTAAATCCAATAGTGGTCGTTGGAATTAATTTCACTTTGAAATCAGACTTAAACCAGTGTCAATCTTTTGATACTTATTGTTTCATAAAAACACGTTATTTACTCTGATAGCGGGAATTAATTATTAAATTAATTAAAGTGACTTATATGTTTTGAAATTTTTAAAATAGACTTCATTTTTGAATTCGTAATATCAAATATATCTTAGGGTGAATTTTTGGTAATTTTCTGAAAAACTTCAATTTTTGATGAATAGTGAAACCACTAAGTGGTACTTATAAAGACTGATTTTCCGTTTAAATGAAATTTTGCCATCATTGTGTTTTGAATTTCAAAAATATGACATACATGGTTGTCATTAAGAAGTAAAATGTGGTTCAATGAGATTATAATAATTTTTTGGTGAATAGTAACTTATTAAGTTCTTAATCGCGATTAGTGGTAATTAGTGTAGTTTAAGGTATAAATAATGCTTTAATAATATGAAATGACCTAGACACATGTCCCAACCTTATTGGTTGTGTCATGGCCGAACAAGACAATCCATGGGTCAACTGGGGAACCCCATGGAGACACTTTGGTTGGGAAATGACATAAATAACTTTTTATTTAATGTAAAAGTAAAAATGACACAAACATAATATGTTTTACGAAAACAATTTTTAAATGGAGTTATAAAGATCATATTTTTGATTATAAATAGTCATTGGAAAGATAAAAAGATTTACTACATCATAGTATTTTGTTTATAATTTTTAGACACTAATTAAATGAAATTATTTATGACATCATGATGATGCAGCGATGACCTCATTATTTAACGATTTAAAAAAAATGGAAAGATAATGTAAAATCTATGAGCTACACATGTCCAAAACCAATTGGATGAGTGGATTTCAAACCCTTATCACCTTATCCACGAATTATATCAATGTGGGACCTTTTAAACCCGAAACACATTTTCAAATAAAGTAATATTTCTTTACTTTCCAAAAGTGCCCCTCCTCTCCTCTTATAAAAGGCCCCCACCTCTACCTCATTTCACACACTTCTCAAGCCTTTGGATCGGCCAACCACTGCCCATTTACTCTCTCCACATCCCTCTCCTCATCCTAGAGGATTCCCTTTGGGAAGAATCCTTTAAAAAGAAGCCTTTAGGCTCAAATCAAAAGGAGTTACACTTTTAAAGGTAATTCATTCTCTCTTTTTCATTTGTTTTATTTTGATTCTCCAACCCTCTAAACTCTTTTTATTTACTTCTTTTGTAACAAAAACAGTATCATCAATATACTAGGATGTTGTTATAAGATTTATTCGAGCTACACTCTCACACAACTACATCAAATTGTTAAAGAACATACAGTTTCCGTGGATGGAGAAATTCTGCCTCCCGAAATGATGATTGTTCAATACTCATTTAACACCTTCAAGGGTGGCCATTATGATGTCACTATTTTTATATATGATATATAATATGTTTAGTGTTTCTTTAAGCTTCTGTATTTTTCATTTTGGGCATACCTTTATGGTTCCCATTATGGGTAAACATGATATCTTCATTTAAGGAAGTGCGGACTACCGCCCCCTCAAAGTGATGTGATTCGTTAATTCCATATGTGGATCGTGTAAAGGATGGATTTAAAGTTATTATATATGATGTTATACTGGAATTATAATATACCTATATATAATTATTATTTCTATCCATTAAAGTATGAGATAGAAATGAAAGTAGCGTTCATGCGTACGTACGGCTTACCGTCTCCATGAACGGTGCATTTCATTTCTTATCCCCAAATGTAATGTACTATTAAAAGTACATGTATATAATGGATATATATAATTAATTATATATCTAAATGATGAATATAATTCTGGAATTATAATATACATACCTCTCATTTAGTTTTAATTCCATTAATATGATAAAGAAATGAAAGTAGCGTTCATGCGTACGTACGGCTTACCGTCTCCATGAACGGTGCATTTCATTTCTTACCTCTAAATGATTATGTAAAATTATAAATACATGTATATTCTGGATAAATATGATACATATTATATCCAAATCGGGAATTTTATTCTGGATATAAAGATCCTTTGACCACACGAACAATATGTAATTGTAAGAAATCCACTTTCGACTTTAGAACCAAATATTGACAAAACAAACATTATTAACTTAAATAGTTACATAATGTTTATAACATGGCAATAAGTGATATAAAATGAATAATGAACTTTAAAAAGGTTCTTAATCAAGTATAAATTAACTCAAGTTTATTATTCAGGACTTTAAAGAACAATCGAGTCAAGTCGGATCCGAGGTAAGGGACTTCGTCTCAATCTCCTTTCATTGAGGCATATTTCATTTTATACACAACTTTCTTTTATACGGTGTATAAACCCCCTTTGACTTTTACTTTTATACAAAAGGAATCTTTTTCTACGAAGCGGTTTACTAAACGAAAAAAGGAATGTTTTTTTAACGTACGCGGTGACAACGACCTTTTCCGCCGCCGCTAGTATTATTTGGTCTTTGGCTTTCTCAACAAGCCGTAATGTTTTTAGAATAAAATAAATACCATATACTCTTTTATGTATTTTGGTATTGAAAAAGGATTTGAAAAAGGATTCTATTATGTCAATATATTTATGATATATTGTGATTGAAATGTGGAAATGTTATCATTCCTTTATATTGGTTTTATGTTTTATGATTTTATATTGGTACTTGGACATTTTAACGGGTGGTTACGTTATAAACCATATGACGGTTGGTGCCGTGAATAACAGGACGGGTGGTTACGTTATAACCTCCAATACATTGGGTATGGAAGTCGGCCGTATGGTTATTCCATTAAGTATGTAAGGAAATTGGCCGTATGGCTATTCCATTAAGTGATATGTGTGGAAGTCGACCGTATGGTTATTCCACTTAAGTATGTTTATGTCCCAAGTTACCTTTATATATGTTATGTGTTCTTTATATGGGTTTTATGGTAATACTTTGGTTACAAAAAGGTAAGTAATGATACTTTATTCAGTGAAGAGTTTTTACTACTTCATGAAGGTGAAGGTATTACTTTGATAGAGTATACATGGTTTACTTGATTTTGAAAAACTAACAGTTTTCATTCTTTGTGTATCCCTTACTGAGCTTTTTATGCTCATCCCAAGTTTTTTTTGAAATGTTTTCACAGGACTTAAGGTGGAATAAGGTCAAGGATGGGATCAAGGGAATGTCATGCTATATAAAACATGGAACTAGACATGTTTCTTTTTAAGAGTTTTTTTATTATGGAAACTTAGTAGAAGTGACTACTTTGTAATCTTTTGAGATGTAATAGTTATGTTCTAATTCTCTAAAACTCTAAACTTGAAAAGATCCCAACGTGAATTATTCATTTAATTCAATATTAAGTAAGGTTTGAGGCCGGGGCCTTATAATTATATACAATGTCAGTCAACCACTGATCAAATCCTACTATATGTTTCAATGACTTATTATATTTTTTTCGATATTGGTATCATTACCATTGAAATTCAGGGACAATATTTAATGGTACATGATGTGAACTCTCTTTTAACAATATCACAATACTCCAAAAGATGTTTGAACATCCATATTATATTTTTTCACTATTTTCATGGTTGAATTTGGTTCATCTTTCTCATTTTTGATTTGTCCCAACAGAATACCTTTTCTATTTTTCTCACTTACTTCTGAGGGCTTTATTTCTGTATCTTATCATAAACATATGAATCATACATTATAATATTTTATCAACATTAATCATCATTTTTACCACATATATTGAATATTTCATAGAAGTTATCATGATTTTGAAATATATTTTTATAAGATACATTCATCCTTTCCTATAAACTCTTAATCTATATAACATGTTACTTCCTCTCTAAAGAAATTTTCCCACATAATTATATATTTATTTTACTTTTATATATAGAAATTTTTTTGAAAAATAAAAATAAAACCATTACTAAAATTTAAAAAATACCAACACCTACCAATTTATTTGATTCTTTGGCATGTTGTTGAAATGTATCGAAAATTTTCTCATTGTTGATTCTATACTAGAACACCAATCTTTTAGGATCATTTTATGTAGGATATCTATTGGATTTTAAAATATATTAAGATTAATAAATAAAATAGGGGGTGAATTGTATGTTTCACAATTTTTAATTTTTACCTTAAAATAACCTTTGTATAAAAAAGTTAAACAAAAATTATTCACAAAACTTTTAAGGTGTTTAAATGGTAATTATACTTGTCCCCTGGGTCTAATAAAAAAATTATCATAATCGACTAGATTCTTATATATATTTCACAATACGTAATAAGAACATGATACTATCATAACAGTGTATAGAATCATAATCATAGAACTATTGTATTCATGTAGTAATATTGAGTAAATGAATTGTATCGTAATCAAATATATTATGATAAATAGAATAAAAATAGAAATATTAATATAAAATAATCACTTTAAATTATATGAAGTGGAAATAAAATACTTGCAATAAAAAAGTAATAAAAATTAATACAATTATTTTAACCTAAAGTTAAGTGTATCAAATAACATGGATAAATGTCCCTTGTTTTATACATACTAGAAATTATTTCTTTCACTTACCAAATAAATCCCTCAATATGATGAGGGATTAGTCTTCATATCCATATGATCCCTTCATATGATGATTGGATTCACTATTTATATATCCTCAAGAGCCCCCAATCCGATTGATAATATTCTATCTTATTATCCCCACAATCCATTTATCAAGCAGACCATAACCATATCTTTCCTTGGAAGCCCTCAATCTTATTGAATATTTTGAGCACAACTAAATTAAAAAAACAAAATAAAAAAGGATAAATTACAAATAATATGTTGTTCACTATTATATGATTTAGAGTGCCCCCACAGCTAAAAAATCGGCAGTGTGTTATCTCAGTGTCTATAATTCATTTGAACTCTTTTAATTAATGAGTATTTATAAGAAATCACACAACGATCATATTGATCATCCAATAGTCATATTTTCTCTTAATTTTTCACAAGGACTTAAACACATTACACTTCAATGTTCATAGTATAACATAATTTGGGACATCATTTTGATGTACATAATTTGTATTATAAAATGTATTCCATTATAATAAGAAAAATTTATGTATTCAAAATTTAAACACCATCATTCTAATTTAATTTTATAAATATTTTATCTCATAAATCGTTTTGAGTATGAATCTAATGATATTAGATCTAATTTTATGTTCAATTATAAATAATTTTTTTCAAAATAAAGACATGGTAGAATGTTTTAAAACTAGTTTGATAAAGATGAATCCAATTATTATCAAACCTATACCCATTATGATAATTGTAATAAATAATGTAGGATACTATTCTCAAATACACTATAACTAGTTATAAGTAATGTAAAACATATATGTTTTCTAATAAAAATTCTTAAAATACATTTGATAAGAAAGAGTTAGTGTAACCATTTAAGAAAGATTTTGTGATTTCAAATATAAAAAAATGGAAATGTCAAAAATAAAAAATTGACTAAAAAATCTCGTAATTTTTTGGAATCATAATCCATAAGACTTAAATATAAAATAAATTTGAAATAATTAAGTATGTTATTATTATTATGAATTTTTTATTTAGAATTTAACATGAATTCTTATCTTCCCAGTGTTTTTAACTCATCTGATTACAATGGTGAAAAGGACTAACCCCCCTCAGTATAAGAGAATCCCCTAAGGATCATGTTCTCTTATTTTATATGTATTTATCCCCCTTAGGTAATGAATTTACCCCTTTAGTTAAATTTACCAATTTTTTATTTTCCAAAAGGAATATGGGAATGTATTTTATTACCTGAAAAGGGTTAGAGAAAAAACTATACTAAATAAAATAATAAATTGCTTGGTCATCTAATGTGCATTAAAGAAAATTCAATCCATTAGGAATTGGAAGACATTCAATTTTTTTAACTAGATGAAAAAGTGTTTCAATGAGTATTGAATCAAAAGTATCACAATATGAGTTTAGGAAAAGTAATTAGTCTTTTTACAACATCATGGATATGACTATTGTATTCAATTTCGTGAAATATTTAATGTATTCTTCATTAATTCCAATAATATATTTTTGAGACAAGTTTTTCTTTTCAATATCCAATAACCACTCTCCTTGTATCGGAATGTTTTCTTCTTTCACCATAGCCTTTTAATTGAGGAGCTTATTTGGATCTTCTTGATCAATATTTATTTTTGATAAGACATAATTTTGATTCTTCAATCCAAAAATTTCATCCTTATAGACCTTGAATCATGACATCTAATTATTCTGATACATTATGTTTCAGTGTAAATTTGTGATATCTTGAGTCTATATTTTGGTTTTATTTGTAAATATATCAGGTAAATTTACTCTATTGGTCAAGTATTTTTCATGGATATTGAAATCAACATTTATTTAATTCAAATAATTACAAAATATTTCAAAATTTCGTCTATGATGATTGAAATAATTATCAACACCAAGAGAACATTGACCATCTTATTGAAGAATAAATATCTTCTGAGTAGATTTTTTGTTTTGGGGTGGTATGATGTAATTAGTTCCAATTTCTTCTTGAACTAATTTTCATTTGTAATTATTTAACACAGATTTCATAATCCTTATTTCAACCTTAAATTCACCATAAATTCCTATTGCATCAACAACAATCCTTTTACTACCTTCATATTTTTTGTCTTATTCTTTTTCATCCTTTTAGATGAATCTTTGGATTCTTGAAATTATGGGGACATTTTTCTCTCAAATAACATATTTCTACTTTTTTTATTTCCCATAGAGGATAATAATTTGGGTGAATCACGAGAAGTCCTCAAATGAAGCTTATCAGAATAAATATCTTATTTATAAATAATTTTGTTTTTTCTTATTCTTATGCTTATTCTTCTTATTCTCCATGAACTTATTTTTATTCTTATTAATATTGTTTTATTTCATCAAACGCACTCTCTTCACAAATAACTTCACTTGATTTTGTCAAGAATATCTAATTCTACATCACCATATACCATTTCTTTTCAAAATAATTAGTGAAGTTGTGACTATGATCTCATATAACCTTTCCCAACTAGAAAAAATTATTTATTTATAAAAACTAATTTTAAATCAACATTGATACATGGAACATCATCATGGAAAATATTTTTTTCTTAAACAGACACTTCAACAATCAGATTTGGAAAAACCACATTTTTAGATGAAACTTCAACTCATTTCTTCAATGAATCTACCTACTCATCACCTTGAATTTTATTCTATTGTTTATTTTCACTAATTTATTTATCTATATTTTTGGGTCCATAAATTTATAAATCTAAAGATTCTACTAGATTGAGTAAAATTTTATATTACCTTATTTTATTTGTGCTTGTTTCCTTCTCCATTATTCAGCAACATCTTTAGTTACTTTCTATTGTTTCTTTTATTTTATAGAAATTGATTTATTCTTTTTCATTTTTTCAACATTTCATATTTGGTTGATTTGGAAGAAGTTTCTGTATCTGATGTAGAATCCTAGGTATTCTTTATAAACATATTTTATTTAGAATAAAAAATAATATGCATTATTTTTATTCTATCATCAATTATAAACAAAATCTTTTCACTAATAGGCTCATACATGATAACAATGCTAAAATGTTTCATACTTGATTTAATCATCATAATAATAAAATCTAGAAACATTATAATTTGATACTTGATTGATCAGGAATTTGATATTCTTGATTTTCAATAGAAAAAAATCTACCGAATTTATTTTTCTCATTTTCATAAAGTAGTCCAAAATAAAGATAGGAGATACTTTTAAATTATCTCTATCTCCCTTTATCATTTTTAGAAACCCTCGCATAAAAAGTACTATTACATAGTGGTCTAGAATGTGATTAGTTACCTTACTTGGTTCATCATCTAATACATTCTTAAATAAATATATTCATTTGCCTCCTTGATAAATGTACCCTTTAAATTATATAGTTTATAGGATTGAAAAAGGGAATCTCCTTTATCTGAAATTTATAGGAAACCCACATCTACACTATGTTTCATCTTCTAACAGTTCTAATAGATTAGGAAAGAAAATATATGTTTTAGATATTCTTAAAAAACATTATAGAATCATAATAATATTTAAAAACCCCCAAATAAAACAAATCATAACAGTGATCTGATTGTTCAAAACAAAACGACTTACAATCTTGTAAATCTATTATCATTCTAAAGGAAAAAATCATACTTTTTCTAAAAAAATATTACTACTAAATTTTATCGAAAAACAGTCCAATTGTTGTAAAATATATATGAACCATCATATTTGAACTTAATACAAAAATTTTGGACATTAAGAGATATTTGGAGTGGGAGACATAAATGAGGTAGCACGCCATTGGAAAAATATTGAGGTAGATGATGTGGGGCATGAGGTGGCCTTTATATAGGTTATTTCAAGCAACAATTGATCTTCCAAAAATATTTAACATCTAGGATTTGATCCAACTAATCTGATGGCTAAGAAAAATATCTAAACAAATATTTTTAAATAATTTAATCTCTTGGGGTTATTTTTATCGTATTGAGTGAATACGATGGAAAAGTAATGAATTTTTTATAATATCATCAATAAAGGATAAAAATTACTAAAATAAAATAATGTTAAAGTATAAAAGTTAAGAATAATACCTTTCGTAGTGGAATAATCAGTATTACAATTTTTACATCTTGTTTTCACAAAATAAATGATTATGAAAAAAATGAAATGAAATTTGAATAAGATAAATTTTCAATGAAGACTCAAACATGAAAAATTTTAAATGAACAATTGTATATGATAAATTTTCAAAATACAGCATAATATAAACCTATGTCTAGAAAATTTTATATATTCTTTGAGAGAAAAAAATTTATTTAATTTCTAAGTCCAAAAATATTGGATCCCTAAAACTAATAATGATGAAAATATAAAAAACCCAATAATTTGAAAAATTATTTTTTTGTTAAAGAACAATAAAATTTACTCCCAATTTAAAATGTAGTAACTTAATGTAATGAGATGGTATTAAAAATTTGATATGAATGATTAAATTACAATGATCATTCTATGATTTTTTTAATGTATTCAAATATAATGAAAGTAATTGTTTATAAAATATATCAGTAAGTTGTTATTGCATTATGATAAATCAAAAAATGATACCTTGTTTTATTATTTGATCCCTAAGAAAGTGATGCCCAATATATATGTTTTTTATGAGGGTGATGTTTAGGGTTTTAATTTAATGTTATGTCAGTTGTGTTATCCTATAGTATTTTAGTTTTAGTAAAATTAATTACTTAATTAGGGTGTTTGTGTTGTATCCACAACACTTGCATACAAAAATATCAATATTCCACATATTCGGATTAATAATAAAATGTTCTATGGGTTTTCTTTCTAAATTGACCATGAAACTAATAAATTTCTTAAGAAATGATAAGTTACATAATTACTTTTCCTATCCATTTTATATCCTCCAAATTCAGCATCCGAAAAACTATTTAATTAAATAATATTTCCAGAAAAATTAAAAAGTTCTAAATCTATAATTCTATTTAGATATTGAAAAAAATCATTTAAATTTTTTAAAATGGAATTTATTTTCATTTCCCTGATATTATGTATATAATAATTTAGAAAATTTTAAACTTGGATTACCATCTGTTATGTATAATAGAATTAATATCATCTTTTAGAGAATTTCTTGATTAACTGGTTTCCCAGCTTCATCAATATGAAGAGAATTTGACATATTGAGTGTAAAAATAATATCATTAGTATTGTCATATAACCAGTTTTTAAAAATAAGTTTTATATATTTTTGTTGAGATATTTAAGTTCTTTTTGGTTTTTGAGATATTTTAATACCATGAAAAAAATTTAACTCACCTATCATGCACATTTGAAAATTAGATTTCATACGATTCACAAAGGAAACTGTTAAATATTGTTGAGTTTATTCATATATAATTTCATGAACATAAATTTGAAAAATAAAATTGTTTTTATTAACACTGTTTATGAAAATAGTTGGATCACTAGTTCTATTAACAAAATTTTTTATAACAAAAAACTATTAAATCAATAATACCAACCTCTACAATATTTTTTAAGTCTATATTAATCTTTGGTAACTTAATAAATTTCTTTAGGATGTTTTGTAACTTTAAAAAATGTGTTTGTTAAAAAAACATCCTCTTGTACAAAATTTTTAATGAAAGTACACTTTACAACCATTTGAAAAAGTTATAAATTAATTGCTAGTACCAAGGCTAGTAGAATATGAATAGCTTTATGTCTTGATACCAGTGAATTGTTTTATTCATAATATATTCCATCTTGTTTATTGTAACCTTTAGAAACATGTCTTTCTTTCTGTCTTATGATTATGCCATTTTCATCACATTTGTTTCAGAAAACTCATTTTACTTCAATAACAAAAAAAATTTCAATAAAGGTTCAGACTTTATACAGTTTGGATTCATTTAAAAAATATTTAATATCCTTAATCTAACCATGATCACCAAAATATTAATCAAAATATTAATGTTAAAATGAGAAAGAAAATCAAGATGTTTTACTTCATTTCTTAAGTAACTTCTAATCCTAACTGGTTGAATCACATCACCAATGATACTATCACTAGGATGATTCCATAGAAACAGCTGAATTGGATTTTTTAAAACATGTTAACAAACATAAGGTAGGCAATATTCTTGAGTAAATACTTCATGAACTATTTCTTGATTATTTTATTTATTAAAATAAACTTCCAACAAATATTGAAAAATAGTTCCTGAAAACAAAATATGGGGATGTTGGTTGGGATTGTTTAAAATAGAAAAGGGTCAGTTTAATCAAATCTAACATATATATTTTCATCAAAAGTACAATAATTTTTATTAAAAACTCTATATAACTTAAAAGTAGTTGAGTAACCTAACAAAATACCTTCATCATGTTTTGGTGCGAACTTGTATAATTTATCATTTGTATTCATGATTAATAATTTCCCTCCAAATAATTTGAAGTAAGAATCATTTTGTTTTCAGCCTGTCCACATCTCATAATGTGTTTTTTAATAAAAGGTTGAATAAAAACATCATTTATAGTATAACAAGAAATAATAAATGCTTCAGACCAAAAAAGATTAGCAATTGAGTATCCACACAATATGGTTCTTGTTATTTCATGAAGAACATGATTTATTCTTTAAATAAAACCATTTTTATAAGGTATTTTTGTATATTATAATTTATTTGTAATTCATTTTTAATAAAAATTGTTTTGAAATGATCACTACAAATATTTATCAATGACAAGTTTTTCTCATTTTTAACATGGTCTACCAATGTTTTTGAAAAGAAAAAGCTCCATATTTATTTACTAGAAAATAAACCCATGGGTATCTAATGTAATCATCAACTAAAAAATACATGGTACTTTACAAAAATAATACCAGTTTTTATATGACCGAATTAATCCATACACACTAACAATAAAGTATCAGTAATTAATACATCACCAATATATTTGGTATTTTACTTTTGTTGCTTACTATACTGAAAAATGTCAACAAATTTTGAAGAATAAAATATATTCTCTGGAAAATCCTTATCATAGTTTTTATTAGTCAATTAACATACATTTATAATGTTACTGTTTTTTATCCTTCTGTTAAATAACTATGACTGATCATTCATTGAACTATGTCAATGTAAGTCTTGGATCTGAAGGTCTTATAAGTTTAATGTGTATACATTATAATGTCGGTGAGCATTAATAATGAATTCATACTTGGAGTTATGTACTACACATTTTTCATTCCTAAAATTCCCAAGGTAAGATTCACCACATAATTCCCTTATCTTTATATGGATATTCATTAGATATTTATTAAACAAAACATTTGAAATTATGTATTTTCATAAAAGAACTATATTTCCTGTAATAATATTACTTCCATGAGAATTGAATCCTATGTTAACTTTTCCACCATTCAATTTGATAATATTTTCAATGATAACTTTTTTACCAGTCATATACTAGGAACAACCACTATCCATGTACTATTTATTCTTGATGTTTTTACTTCATTTGTATTCCTGAAAAGATAAATAATTAGGCTTTTAGAACCAAAACCTACATGGGTATAAAAAAGTGAAAAAATAAAATTTTATGAATCCACATTTTTTTTTAAAAAAATTTGACATTGTGAAAACATAATGATTTAATTTTATTAATAGAAATTTTTTTATTCCAATGAACATCACCTTGGAATTTTGGGAAAAAGGGTTTATTTATAGAACAAAGTAATTGATACTAAAAATTATTTTTCTAATTGAATACCTATTCTATAAATAGTACCATGAGGATGGATTTTTTATACATTTTATCTAAGCCTTCCTTGTATAAGTAATGATTGATAAAAAATTTCTTCAGGAATAAATTTTATATTTTATTTTAACAACTATATTTTTATCCTCCAGATTAATGATTTCGTTATTAATTTTTTCAGTACTATTTTGTAAAGAATTATTTTCAGAAAATACATTTTCAAAATTTTTATAAATACTATGCTTTTTAAAAATAACATAATAATGATGTTTATAAATATATTATACTTCTATTTTTAACATTAATTCATGAATATTATTTATCATGTTTTTTAAAAACTTTTTTATTTTCATTTTAAAGGAGTTTTTAAAAATCGGAAAACTATTAATAAGATGGAAATGTATTATACATTATTAAGGAAAATTATTTTTGTAAGATTTAGAATTTTTCTCATCAGGGTAATTAGAACTAAAGACATATTAGTTAAGGATTAAAAAATTCCCACCTATGAAATAATACATTGATTTTTAGAAGGTACTCTAGAAAAGAGACCAATATATCTCTTTTCAGAATTTTTATTATCAGAAGATTCATATTATGTGTCACCTCCAATAGAAATCTAGGAGTCATTAGCTTTAAAAATATTCCTACGTTTTGACTCATAATACTTTTTCTTCCTATCAAAATTACTTTCCTTTCCATCATTTATTTTTGAGCTTAGGATAATCGGGTTTTATACTTCCAGGTTTATTACATTTGTAATAGTTAATCTCAAAATGTCACCTTGTGTTCATGTCCTTCTTAATTTTCTTGTAATGATACTAAAAGTATCTTTTATATACAATCTTTTTCACCTTTCGAGCAATATTTTCCAAGTCATTTTTAGAATGTTCATAATTAGATGATTATTATTGAATAATAAAATTAATTTTTTTTACCAACTTAAATATTTTTTTATGAAGTATGAGATTTTAATGGATTTGATGTAGATGAAAAAGAAACTCCACCAGTATATTTTTATTTCTCATAATATCATGTTAACATATTCTTATAAACCATAAATACTGACATTTATTATCTTCCTTGATTTATCAACAACTATTCTATTAGATTTCATTAATTATTTATGATATAAATTATCATTTAGACAATAATTTAATATATTAATCCTTTCTATCCCATGGAATATAGAATATTTATAAATTTTCATAATCCTTTATTGTACCTTTACAATTGGTTCACATAAAGAAAATTCAAAATCTTGGTAATCAGCTCTATGAATTTCTCTTTTATTTTCAATGACATTTTATGTTAAAAAATGTGTAATATCTAATTTCTTCTATATAATATTATCTATTTCTCATGATGAAAACTATATCTATATGTTTCTAGTCATAGAAAATAATAACGTATTTATTACATTGAAATTCAACTGATATTAATGTTTTTAATGATTGGTAAGTGTTCTGATTTCTTTGTTAGGAATTTTAAAATAACCAATCAACATTACAAAACTATATAATCTCATGTTGATCACAAAATTACTCATTATATCCCTCCAGTATTCAAAATCAGCACCATAAAAAATTAGTGGCATAGTGGGATTGATATTATAAATGGATATGATATTTAATCCTTCCATTATTTAAAAAAATATATACAAAAATTCATCTCCACAATAAATGATAGTGTAACAAATGTTTATAAAAAAAGGTCACAATAAAAATTAAATAGTATTGCATAATTATAGAAGACAAGATATTATGAAGTATTTAGTGGAATAATCCACCGATACCAATTGTTGGATCGTAATGTATATGAATATGGATAAATAAACGGAGGGGGTGTTGAATTGTAAGTATAAAGACATTAATTTTCATCCTTAAAAGAAACATTTGTTAAAAAGGTTAAACAAATATTATTCACAAAAGCTATTAAGTATTTAAATGGTAATTAGACTAAGATCTTGTGTTTGTTAATAAAACTATTAAAATCAATTAGATTCGGATATATAAGTCACATGTTGTAACTAGAAAATTATTATAGCTTAAAGACGTATAAAATATTAATCAGAGTAATATTATATTCACATAGTAATAGAGATTAAAACAATTGTATAACAATAATATTTATTATGATAAATAGAATACAAAGATAATGATTAATATAATAGTTTCACGTTCTATTATATGTAGTGGAAATAAATGAATTGTAATAAAACATGTAAGACAAATGAATACAATTCAATTACCCAAAAGATAATGGTACCCAATAGCTAAAGATAAATGTACTATGTTTTATACTTAGAAGAAGTATTTATTTCCCTTAATAAGGAAATCCCTTGATAAGATGATCAGTTTGACTCCCTATCCTCATGATCCATCGATACGATTTTTAGCTTCACTGTATGCCTATCCTTAGTAGCCATCGATCTGATGGATTAGACTCTATCTTGATATCCCTACAATCCCTCGATTAACTAGATTACAATTATATCTTCATATCCTCATAATCCCTCCATCGTATTCACAATCATAAGGAAAAATAATTTTTAAAAACAAAAACAAAATTGTTCCAAGTACAAAGAGCAATTTGTCCACTCTTGTAAGCTTTAGAGCTCTTGCATAACTGCAAAATCAACAGAGTGTTGTCTTAGAGTGTATATATCAAAAAAATCTTCAAATGACCAGGAATATATAGGAAATATTCCAGTGTTTATCTTGATCCTCAAACGTTCATATTTTCTCTGAGTTTTTCACAATGACTTACACACCTGGCACTTCAACAATCATATTATAACAGAATGTATGACCTAGTTTTTATGTGCACCATTTTCATTGTAAATTTTTATCTATTTCTATATAATATGGTTTTCAATAGTCTGAATTTAAACATTTTCAGTTAGATGGAGTTTTATACATATATTATTGTGGTAATCATTATGAGTATGAATATTATAATATTGAATCTCATGTCAAGTATGATTGTAAAAACATTTTTTAGTACCAAGAGATGATATATAGAATTAAATCTGGTTTCATAAATGTGAATCTAAATATTATTAGACCTATACCCATTATGATAATTATAATAATGAATGTCAGTTTAAATTATAAAATACATAAAAACTAATTTTATGTATGGTAAAACACATATATTTTTTGAGAAACATTCTTTTGAAAAATTAGTGAAGAATGATTTTTTAATTAAGTATTTAAGAAATAGTTATTGACTTCTATCACAAAATAATTGAAAAGTCAAAACAAAACTTTTGACTCAATAATATGTTCATCAATATGAACCCATATATCATTTATAATATGGATGGTGTTGCATAATTATTATCCTTATACATTTTTATAGTTTTTTATTCTAAATATGAACACTAAATTAAGACATATTTAATTATAGAATAGTCAAATTATGTGTGAAATATCTTTATCCATAAGATTGAGGTGGATTCTTATCTAGATTTTATTAATCTATATTTACCACAAGAATGGGTTCATTTTTAGGTAAAATGTATCTATGAAATTTGATTATTGGAATTGTTCATATGAGTGGATTGGTAAGATCCAAATATTGTAGACACTATAATTTTCAATTTCACTTTTGGTTTTAGGATCCTAATGTTGTGGGTATATTTACCATCCTAAACTGAAGTCAATATTTTTTTATGGAACACCTCTTTAACAAATATTTGAAAAGTTAATTTTATACAAAAACAAATTTACAATTCATTACCAAATACTAAGATTATTTCACTTGAAAGTGAAATAATTTCTTTTTTGATGTTCCTAATATTTATGAGAGTGTTGCAATAACTTACGTATCATGCTAATATATCTTCCATGACATAAAATTCTTATTCCAGTTATAAATTTTCATCATATATTCCATTGATGAATATAAATATATAAGTCACAACATCAATAATGACATTATTTGAATAATACATAACATATTGGTAAAAATCATTATTATATTATAAGAAACATTTTTCATTTCCATAACTAGAATAATAGAGTTGTAATAATCAATAGATTCATCATAGTAGTTAACACTTTGAAAATTTTCAGATTGGGGTGATTCATTATTCATCCTTAACACATTTTTCCTTCTTTATATTTTTAATTCATGTTATCAAGGTTTTTTTAAAGACCTATAAATATATCATGATAGGGATGGATGTATATTCTTCCATATGAGAATATTAGGAATTATCTTCTAAGAATAATTAAAATAATCACTTTCTATATGTCAAATAAAAACACTTGGGGAAAGGGAATTTCAAAACTAACCAGGGATAATTCAAGATCCCTAATTTCAATTATTATAATTAAGTAAATCATAGTAAATGGTAAGTCATGATTTTATACCAATTATAGGTCAAAATGGACCTATAAAACACACCTAATATAGGGGTGATTGAATTAGGTGTTGTCAAACATTTACCAAATTCCAAATTATCATTTAATACATAAACGCCCATTTGTCATTTGAACCATTATGGTTAGTGAGCACTCAATTGGATGTCCTTTTCATATCCAACCCATATATACAACATTTAAGGAAGTAAATAAATAAATTAATGTACACAATATTTTTTAAGGTTATACCCCATGATAAGAAACCTAATCTTCTTTGTGTTCAATTCTTGTTGACTGATGGATTCTCTATCTATAATCTTATCATTAGATACAAGTGGGTTTCCATGGATTATCTTAAAATATTGTTCATTATATTAAAATAATTAAAGGTTCTGTATAATATATACCATAGTTTTCAAACTACAATAACATCAGTTGGAATTCTTAGAACTTTATTCTCTTCTTTAATGTAGATCAGCAGACTGTCCAAAGATGTCTCTACACCATCAATACCAATCAAAATTCTCAATAAGAGCATTCAAATACTTTAAATTATTTAAAATATTCTCATTAAACAAAACCATTCTTTTACTACCTAGAGTTCTGGTTCTTTTAGAAACTGACTACTGATATCTCTTGACTTATAAAGATTTAACACACACTATTTCTACATCAGAAGACCTGGTCAAATTATTTATATTATCTTTCTATTCAAATTCTTCTTCTAAATATAAGTGAGTTTCTCTATAAAGAACATGATTTATAGACACTATTTTATTCATCGATAAATAAATATTTGATCATCACATTCTAGTAATATACTTTTTAGTGTTATTATTTGGTGTCTCAGATATTCTTCTTTATAATATTCTGTTCTCTTAGCACCGCACATAGTTACAAAACCCATCCAAAAGAACCCCCCCCCCATTATTAATCTCTATTCTATCATTATTTATTTTATTATATTCATATTCCCATGATCATATACATTAAATTACTCATTACATATTAAATATCTATAAATGGAACACTCTTGTAGACATTCTCTCTATTGACAGGAACATTTTATAATAAAATAAACACTTTGGGTTTCCATGATATATAGTGCACCTCGAATAAGAACCAATGTGAAACTACCTTCTATCATTATTTAAATTCAAGTGACATAAATTATCTTCTATTTATTTCTACACATTGAAACTAATCCAAATATGTAATCCCTTTCACCTTATGCAGACCAATCATCGCCTTTCTCAATAAAATATTCTAATAGCTAAAAATAAAAATATATCATAGTTGTGTAAAATATACAAGAATAAGTATCATGTAGGATTTAGATTTTTCTTACATCCTTGAATGTAATGAAAATCATAAAATGAATTACAATTTGTTTATTTTATATTTTATCAACAAATACAATCACCAATTAACATCTAATTATACATTTCAAGATTTTATAAATTTAGAATATTCCTTATAATATGATAAAATAAATTCACTTGAATGAAACCTTTCATGATATCATTATTAGAATTCATAAAAATATTGTTATTTCTCTAATATCTCAAATAATAATGATTAAATAGTTGACTCACAACTCAAGTATCTACTAACAATCATACACATTATTATTTAAAACCCATGAAATTTCATTTTAATTATCAAATAGCTCATCTAATTGAGCTTATTATCTTTATACCACTTCATATTATTCTATATTTGTGTAAATAATGTCATAAATTATTATAATGTTCTTTTAATCATGATTTAATTTTGTTATAATCATTCAAAGTAGTCTTCTTCTTTAGAATAACAATTCAAGAAAACAAAACTTTCACATAATAAATATTTGGTAATTATGCAAACTGTTGATGTCTTACAAAAATAAAATGTTTGAAGTGAAAGTCCTATGTTGATGTATTGATGTTTGGAAAAACTAAAATAAATCTATATAATTAATGTATCACAAGACATCAAATTCACACATGAAATATATTAAAATTCCTTCATTTTATTCTAAAAGTCATAAATTATTGGGTAAAAATACCTCAACGGTTCGTCTCAATTGTTTTTTGGGTAATTGTGTTTCTTCAAAAATCCAGATGATGTAGAATGACCATGGTTGGGCTTTTTCGATGCAAGAATTTAATAATGTTCAGTTTCCAAATGTTTTCCAAATTTTTTGGGCCCCAAAAAGATGAGTTTAGTTTTGGAAAAAAAAAATATTTCTGCATAGGGCAATGAAGTATGTGGACCATGAATCATGGTTCCTGGATTGAAAAAATAGGTACGTAGAATGTCAAAGTAAATTGGAAAAGATTGGGAACCGTGAATTAGGAGATGAAGATCTCTTATGGGAAAAGTTCGCATGGAGAAATTGGTTCTCGATTAATTCATGTGGTATGCGGAAGGCCAGCGGTGTGCATAAGGATTCTGGTTTTCATGATGGATTGACGTTCACATAAATGAGGTGATGATTTGGGAATCCATGAATGGTGTGGTTCATGATATCATGAAGGTGATTCAAGCTACTATGAATAAGGAAAGGTTTTATGCGAACCACATATGGAATAATGGTTCATTGGTGGAGCAGTACACATTGAATGATGTACCCCACAAAATATGATGGTAATATAAGATAAACATATTTTCCAGATCTATTTACCTATATAAGGAGCACTAATCGCATCATTAAGAAGAGTGTTTTTCAGAAGAAAACATCTTTACTTTGGTAATTCAGCTAAGTCTGAAAGAATTCATGGGGAGTTCATGAAGGGGAGTGTGGTTTAGACCGAAGTAATTATACTAGATGTTTTAATGGGGAAATTGATAGTCCACATAAGAAGTGGTACTCGACAGAGGGAGATGTTGTACACGAAAGAGGAAAACTTAGTACGTGGATGGTAGATGGTTTGCAGAAGCATAGTTAGTCCATAGATAAGAAGTGGTTCGAAGAAGAAGGAACTCAGCAGGTGGTATGAAGAAGTAGGGGCACTACATGGAGGAAGAAGAGACAAAATCCACAAAAGAGATCAGTTCACAGATGTCAAGGCAGTACGCCAAAAAGGAAATATTCCTAGAATACCAACTACATAATACATGAAGGAAGAATGTTGTTTTGTAGAGGAAGCTATCTGGTTCTCAATGGACTCATGGAAGCTTGCAAAAGCTCAAAAATAGTTTGTGAAGGAAATTTCCACTAACCTAACAGTATGTGGATATGTGGAATTTATCTATGGGTGAAAAAAGAACATCAACCGAGAATCTAACTATAGTTGAGGATGAATTCATTCATGAACATTAAGAGACATATAATTATATAAACTGTGAGTTGATACCTTTCAAGAACAGTGATAAAAAGAAGAGGAAGACGGTGAACATCCCCACCGGTATTGAGCCAGAGGAAGACACATAGGGAGTGACCCTTAGGAATATAGTGAGAAGACCATAAACATTGTTAAGGTAGTGATCATGGGCATAAATGATCTATCCCAAAACTTTTAATTATCAGTGAGATTTAGTGGATTTGGTACATCAGAACATCACCATTGTGTGTTCTTTAGATGTAGCCCAGTGAAGGTGAACAAAGAAAAAATCGATGTGTTCGGTGCATGATTTCAATTCAACTCATATATTGCTAGGGGAGTAAGAGAGAAGTGTGTTTAGTTTAATGATTAAACAAGAACCAAATGGGGATGAGTTTTAATAATTCATGCTCGAATTCACCTCCTGAAGGTATTTAACCTAGTGGACCTAACACACACCCAACCTTGATGTCTAAATTCTAATCAGAAACTTATATACACATCTTGAAAAATAATATTGAATTGAAATAATTAATACATTGGTCTTCAAACTAATATTAAAATAATCCACATTCATACACAATCTAGGTTATGTTTAAAATATTCTAGGAAACATATACATTATAGACAATGTCATACGCTCAACAGGGGAATTCATACAATGGAACATACCATTATTTTTTCTCATATAAGACTTCAAGTTCATAGTTTTTTGTCTATTTTTAAATTAAAGACTCTATTAACAAACATAATAATTATTCAGGTAACCTATGTTACTTACCAACCTCTTCTAAACACCTTTGACCAACTTCAAATAATTTCTTTTATTTTTTAAAATAATTCTAAACATCCAAGGGGTTGAAAAATATAAAATTACTTAATTGGGAATTCCATGTGGTTCAATACACTTCATTTCTAGAATCAATGTTGGTTTTCATGACCATTTATCCATGTATACTATAAAAATTGATTTCAACACATTTCATTCCATATAAACCATGGTTGGTTTATCAATTTTTAAGATAAAATTATAGAAATAGTGAGCATGTTTAAATCATTCTAATTACAGCTTATAAAAATTGTCCAACACAGATAGTATAACTTCCAACCTTCATACTCATATATTTCATTTAAATAATTATATAAAATAACTCTCCAACATCAACACTATTAATTATCACAAGATCCATCTCAATAATAATGTTATGCTGATGCTTCCAAGTTGAATTTTCCCAAAAGATTATTGAAGTGGATCATTTTTGTTCTTATTTCATTACCATAATTGTATAGACATATGAATTTATTTTATAGAATTAAATTGATATATACTTGATGAAAAAATAAATTTAAGACAATTTAAACATATATTAATGTATACTTCACACCAATCATGCCATGTTCCAAGTCTAAGAGCATCATCCTGAGATGTCAGAAAACTCATATTTTAAATATGATTTCCAATTCACCAAGAATCCCCTTCCCTGTGACCAGAAATTTAATCTTCCTTTCAATTTCAAAACTATAAATGAAATGGGTTGTTATATCTTCATGATGGGGGATTTTATATATTTTTTGTAGGTGTAGGTGTATATCGAGGTGAGGCCACTATGGTACACATCCCTTAGTATTTGAATTATAAATATCTTATGAATTTCTATAGTATTGGTGGTCTTTAGGGTGTTGAGAATTTTATTGATATGGACAATAATATCTTCAATACCATTGATATTATAATGGACAAAAGGGAGAAGTCAATGGACTTAATTCATTAGGTACCTAACAAGATATTATACTGTGTCATAGTGTATACAAGCAGGTATAAGTAATTATCATGGATTAACCTCAAAGACACATTATTCAATGAGTTTTTCCATGAGTTAATAATGCGGTATTGGGAACATTCATTCATATAGTTATATCAAATAGAATTATAATTGTCTTATTTTTTCACCCAATTCTCAATGATGTCTAAGGTTTCCCTGTATTAGTTGGAAGTAAGGCCTAAAATGCCTATTGGTTTGAAATTACCCTTTATCCATATTTAAGGCAACATGTGAGAATTTGTATCACTTCATCTTATTCTGAGGTAGTTAGAAAGGCTCTCATTATTGAGATGTCCATCGTAAAGGGAATTATAGTTTGATTTTGTTCCCTTTTTATAGTGGCCCTTCTAGTGGGGATATTTTTTCTATTTGAAAAGTAATAATAGTAAAAATAGTGATATTATATATGTAAATATTATAATTTTGATGCAAGGTTTTGGTTCTTTAATTCCTCACTCAACAGGATCTCAAGTTGTGTATCATTTTTATGAGTGATCTAGTCATTTACATTGTTTGAATCCTAGAACATTGATATAGTTCCATCATTTTGGATGTTTGAGGTACCTATTGAGTTTTTATGAGGATTCCTCAGTAGATTTTAGACATTGGCTCATGGAGGATCCAGGATTATTGAGCTTGGTTTGCCAGACCTCAATAAACTATTAGTTCATCCTAATCTAAGTGGTAAGGGTGATCATCTGGTTTAGGATATTTGGGGTTTAATTTTTAGATGTATCAAGGTCTAGTTACTTGAGTTATTAAAGGATAATAAATCCAATTTCATGGATCTAAGGTATGTAGGGGTTTTTATAGGAATATGTTCAATATTTTTTAAAAAAGCTCCTTGAACAGAGGGTGGTATAGTATTATTTACATAGACACTTTTGTATTATCTCCTTGATACATGACCATATCATTATTTACTTTCAAATGAACTGGTATCAAGTTTGGGGGATTCATTAGAGTATTATTTGGAGCTTAGTCACACAATAAACACCATAGAAGGAGGTAGTATTTTGTTTATAGGTTCCTAGGTTGTTCCATAGTATATATTGGCTAAGAGGTCCTATGAGAGTCCCTTATTTATGATATTTATCATTTGATGTTACAAAGGCCTGAACATTTATAAAAAAATCCCTTTTTTGGTGGAAATAAATTCATTATTATGTATTATAGATATAGAAAAAATGAAATTAATTGGTTTTATTATATCCATTGATATTTAAAAGAATATTAATCATCATAACCATTGATAATACATTCATTGAATAGTGATCATATGATTAGTATAAATATATTGTTTTGAAAAATCCAATTTTCACATATAAAAGAAGTGATAACATCAACCAGACAGATCATACCTAATGAAGCCCATTCATAAGAGCTTATGAGCATGATAGAATCATTGGAATTTCCCTTGACCAATCCCAATAAATCATTGAACAACTAAATCTTGACTGAAACCATTTATAGTAGAAGCTCAAGCTCAAAGTGATCATGACCCAAACCACGTCTTCCAAACCAGCGCATTAAAATTTCACGGTCATGCACCTTTCCTATAAAGAGTTTTCCAGTGTAATATAGGGATATGTATCAAGACCCTAATAGTAAGAGTAATTTTGATTTATAAAAAAAATATTTTTTTTCTTATTGTTATTACTTTAAAATGAAATTTATTTTCCTTTGATAAAACTCAAATTATATTTTTGGGTAATATGAAATATCAATAACGAAATTTATTTTGAAAAATTAATTTAATATTAAAATAAGTATAATTTTAATAAAATATTATTAAAAAATAAATATTATTAAATTTAAATGATAATATAATTTTTATAATGTCAAATACAATATTTATAATGGTGTGAAAATAGTTATTATTTAAAAACAAACATTTCTCAATAATTATTGACTCTTGTTTTATGATTGAAAATTACCATAGTTAGAAAATTATATAGATAAAATTAATATTATTTTTGGAATCCTAACATCAAAATCATCTCATGGTGAATATTTTATAGTTTTTTGAGACATTAGAATATCTTGAAAAAACATTTATAAGGTATAAATATACAACATGTATTATGACAAAATAATTAAAAAATTGTAAATAATTATATAAATTGTATACACGACCAAATATATTCTTCCAAATTAACACAATTTCATTTTTAGGATAGTTGATTAATTTTATAAAGCCGTTATGAATCCTCCAAAACCTATATTTTAAATTATGTTTGTCAAACAGTTCTTTATGAACATGACTCACTTCAATATCAACACGGGTAATATTTTAATCGGTTTATACATTGTCCTTATAAAATAGTTAAAAAACTTCTATTTTGTAGAAACAACAGAAAGACCCCATGGTATGGTTCGTGCTTTTGATTACTTTATTATATAGAGTCCAAAACCAATATTTGAGAAATAATAAGCACATATCTTTTCCCTATGTAGACCCAACCATGATCACATTCATATTCAATAAAAAAACAATGATGTAACACCCCATGATTTTATAGTACATTATCTCTTTAACGTAATTCTATAGCTTGCACTACACGTAACACCGAGTTCGAGCACACTACGACTTACCAAAATAGCTGTTCAAAAAGTAGTTATGAATAGTATTTAATAAATTTTGAATTTTATATACTCCATATATTTTTATAATCTATATTATGTGTTTCATAGACATAATATGAGGGAAAATCATTTTTTAGATAAAATAAATATTTTTCATAAAATGAAATTTTACCGCCTTTTTATGGAGAACCATTTTTAAATCTAATAATTGACACATTTATATAATAAATTTAATGAAAATAAAATCTTATTTAGAATCGGGAAATAAAAATATAGTTTGGATATATTTTTGGTACTTTTTGGATAACATTCATATTTTGATAAATAGTTAAAAATACAAAATTTTAACTGACAAAAAATTTATTATTCAAAATAATTTATAGTGTTAAATTATTAACTTGTGTTGTTTTAAAGTATAATTAGATTATATTTTTATTATTTAATATAATTTAGGTTATTTTATGTAAAATCACTATTGGCCTCACATGTTTTGATAATCCATATTATGCTTTTACATAATTTGATAATCCCAAATAATGTTTATTTATATATTAATTCTTTCAATCTATGATAGTCTATTATCAGGAAGATAATAATATAAAAATATTCCTCGAAATATGTTAATCAATGTTTATCTATGTTTATAAGAGTTTTGAATTAATTCTAACTCAATCTGATTTGTTTTGTATAAAACAAAACTATTAAGTCACTAATTTGCTTATAGCGACTGATACAGATCTACTGGTACTTAGTTTACATATAGAAATAGTCACTGATAAGCTATGTTCACTAATACGCAGAGCTACCAATATGTATAAGTTCACCAGTAAGCATATCTGATAGATCAAGTCCACCGATACAGAAAGCTAAAAATAGAACAAGTATACCGGTATGAATAAGTCTACCGATACATATATCACTGGTACAGAAGCGTAGCTACCGATAAATATAGTAACCTATACATCAAGCTACTGATACGAGCAATTGTTACACCAGAGTTACCAATAGAGTATGTCTCTCGATATGAACAAATCTACCGCTATGAAGCTACCGATACAAAACAAGATACCGATAGAGGCAAAGTCTACCGACAGATGAAGTCACCGGTATATAGAGCTACTGATACACAGAGTAATATCTACTCATACCATGAGCTTCCAATACAAGATCAAATTGCTACCGATACAAGGAGCTACCAGTACATGATCAAAGAGCTAACGATAGGTGGTCACTCTTACATAAAGTCAACTACTACCAATAGAAGGCTACCGATGAAATCTTGACCAGTCAAACTCTATACTCTCAATAATATTTATTTATTAAAGCAACGATTATATTTTATGATTTTAATGAAATTAATGTTATTTAATGATAGTTGTTGGAATGTCAGGGAACCATACCTAGTGCCAATGAAAAAGGATATTATTCTTTTTTTTTTTGGAGTTGAAAGCTATAAAAAGGAAGGAAAAAGACCAAACGACATGAAACTAAGAAGGCACGTGAAGGGTGTAAAAGGCAAGTGATGAACAACATTGAAATGCGGTGCATTCACACAAAAGAAAAAAGCTACATTCGTACTGTAAGAGCACTATACAAACACAGAGCCATTTATTCTAGAGGAGAACACAATATGCATCTTGAGTGAAGAACTACAACGAACACTTCATGAAATCTAGTTGATAAAACTGAACCTGAATACCAAGGAAGAAAATGACACTTTGTTTTTCAGACAAAACCATAGAAGGACTCCGAAGCTTTTATGATTATTAAAAAGAGTACAGAGCTGTACTTCACATCACTAGAGTATGCTAAACTCTTGTCTACTCACTTAGTGATTCGTTTATTTACATTTCGAGTTGTGTGTGTACTCTGTGTATTTCTTAAACACATTATCTCCTGAGCTAAACTAGAAGATTTATAAATCCTCACACACACTTTCTATAACTCCCTTGTATCCCACAGTGTATAGTGGTAGAGGTCAAGTAAGACCTGTACAGCCTGTGAGTTGTAGTTTGTTTACCCACATAGAACTGTGGTAGAGGTCTTTGTACCTGGACAATGTTTTTACTGTTGTTTACCCCAATCCAGTGTGTGGATCAAATTTATATAAATTTTTTGGGAGGACTAAGTCTTAGCTTGAGACTGAACCTCTTTGTTACATCTGTTATGAATTTTAGTTTAAGTCTAAAGTATTCTATATATTTTATATTCTGCTACTAATTACTTTGAAATACAATTTGTTTTAATTTTACTTTGATAGTTACACTAGAAAGTGTTTATACTTATTTTTGAAACAGTATGTTAGTTTCAGAAGTTAATTTAATCTTCTGATTAAATTAATTGAGACCTAATCAATATTTGAGAAACTAATTAAACACTTACACTATGTATAAATTCACTACAGTTTAATTATTTTTAAATAAGGGTATTTTAAGAGATATATTTTTAACAGAAATTTTAATTGGAGATCAATTCACCCCCCTATTTAGAATCCACTCTTACCAACATTTGGTATTAGAGGATTTGTTTTGATTATCAAAGTTTTCCAAATACTCTGTTTTTGAACTGTGATTTTATTTGTATCATAAAGATCTTAAATTTTTGTTAGTTCTAAATTTTATCTCTTTAAATATATTCTCTAAAATTTAGTTATAGACAGTAGACTAGAAGGTGCTGCTACCAACTGGCCACCATTCATTAATGGTACAAATTATGCTTAGTATAAACATAAGATGAAAATTCACTTAAAGAGTATGGGATTTGATATCTGGACTACAATAGAGACTCATTATAAAATTCCAGAAATTGATAGAACTACATGGGAAGAACCTACTAAAACAGCTTATAATAATAATTGTAAATCTATGATTGTCCTGTATTGTGCTCTAGGAGATGATGAGTTTAAAAGAATATCTTCTTGAAAAATAGCTTATGAAATTTGGGACACTTTGGCTATTTCCCACGAGTGAACAAAAATGTTATAGAAATGAGGATGAATACCTATACTATTAAATATGATAATTTTAAAATGAAGCCTGATGAGCCTATTTCTGACATGTATCTCAGGTTCAATAAGATTTTCACCACCATGATCTCCCTTGGAAAGGTTGTTTTAGCAATGAAACAAATTATGAGGATATTAAGAAGCCTAACAGAAATATGGAGAGGCACATCTGTTTCCATTAGAGAATCGTGTGACATCAGCAAACTTCCTATCAATGAATTAATAGGTAAGCTTATGATGTATTAAGAAGAACCCAAGGTAAATAAAGAAGAAGATGATGAACCTAAAAGGAAGTTAGTGGATTTTAATTATACTACCTCACAAAGCAAGGAAAAGGAGAATGTTCACATACAAACTCAAAGCTTAACATGTGAAAGATCAGAATCTGACAGTGATGCTAAGATGGCTCAGATAGCCAGAAGATTTAAGAAATTCTATAGGATGAATAAATTTTTCAGGAAATTAATCTTCGAAGGAAAATATTTTTTTAAAGGTTGGGGCTGAAGCCTCATTTTATTATTAAATCAAAGCAAAGATCTCTTTTAACTGGGTAGAGGGAGACCCATTACATAGACCGAAGGCCCAGTGGGCATGTATCCCATTACATAGCCCGTATGCCGAAATTTTTGGCCTAAGGCCCATTCTATGAATAGTTACTCAGCTACTACAGTACCTGGCACCACTATTGTACCTTGCCGCTGCTACAGTACCCGTCGATCTATAGTACCACTGCTGTTACAGTACCGCTACAGTAACCTGCACCCCATGGGTTTTGAACCCCCATTTTTCATGTAGGATTACAGGGTGCTTGCCACTAAGCTAAACCCCAACTATAACTATGAAGGAAAATATGACAACAAAAGTCATTGGAAAAAGGACTAGAACAATCCCGATAAAGGTGATGAGATTATCTGTTATGAGTGAAAAAGTAAAGGACATGTAAAAACTGACTTTTCAAAATTGATGTTTACGAAGAAACATGATTACAAGGACAAAAAGTATAAGAAATAAATTAAAGCAAATAGGAGTGATTCATAAGAAAATTCAAGTGATTCTGATTATGCTAAGGATATAGATTCTCATAAAGATAACATGTGTTTTATGACATACACATATGAGGTAACACTGGACCCTCCTGTTTTAAATTCATACTATTGTGGAGTTTATTCTGATTCTGATTATGAATCCGAAAACATGTCTAGTAAATAATTATTTAAATATTGTAATATTCTAGAAGAAAAATGTAATGAACTTAAGGAAATATATAAGTTATTGAAGAAACACCATCCTTTCAATGCAAATGTAAAATATGTACATGATGTAGAAAAAGAAAAGAATGCTCAGTTGCTTAAGGAAAATACAGAACTGAAATTTTCTAATGAGAAATTAAGTAATGACTTAGAAAAATTTACAAATGGAAAAGATAATATTACTCAAATTCTAGGAAAACAAGTGGAACCAAAGTACACTACTGGTTTGGGATACCAACATTGAAAGAGACAGTTTACCAAAAATAGATTTATTTCTAAATTTGGACAAAATTCTGCTAGTTCCACTTCTGGAAATTCATATGCCTCAACTAGTTATTCACATTGTTATAGATCAAAAAAAGTTTATGTTTCAAAATAAATTTATTCTATGAATTATATGAGACCCATAAGACAAATTTGGGTACATAAAACATTACTTGCTAACCTGTCTGTACCCAAGAAGATCTGGGTACCAAAATAATTTTCCATCAAAACCTGTTTTGTAGGAGACCTTCTTGAAGAGTTCTCACAAGAAGATATGGTACTTTGATAGTGTATGTTTAAGGCACATGTCTAGATACTATTCATTCATTAAAAGCTTAATAGAAGTTGATGGAGGCTATGACATGTTTAGTGATAATTCTAAAGGAAAAATCATCATCCTATGCAAGATTGGTAACATTTATTCTGTTTTAATTTATAATGTTTTATTTGTTGATGGAATTAAATATAATCTGTTAAGTATTTATCAGAAATGTGATGATAGTTTCAATTTTATGTTTGAAAATTATTATTGTAATGTTTTTAACTCTAAAAATACTTTAGTATTTTCTACCTTGAGAAATGAAAATGTCTATACTGTTGATTTGAATTCATTAGCCAAGAAAAATGTTACTTGTTTAAATGATTTTCATAAAGAATCTTGACTTTGGAACAGAAGACTAGGACACTGCAACATTCATTCACTTAGAAAATTTACTAGGAAGAACATAGTTAGAGACATACCCAAACTTGAATTTCCATTATACAATGTTTGTAATCCTCATCAAAAGAGAAAGAACCATAAATATTCTTTTAAATCAAAGAAAGAAGATTAAACTTCTCAACCTCTATAATTGGGTCAAATGAACTTTTATGGACCTTCTAGAGTTTCTAGTTTAAATGGGATGCACTATGCATATGTCTTAGTAGATGACTTTTATAGATATACTTGGTTATACTTCTTAGCTCACAAAAGTAAAGCTTGTTCATACTTTTTTAGATACTCCAAGTCTGTAGAGAACCTTAGTGGACATAAGATTAAGACCCTGAGAAGTGATCATGGCCATGAGTTTCAAAATCATGAGTTTGATTCTTATAGCTCACACAATGGATATAGTCACAACTATTTTTCCGCTAGAACACCTCAGCAAAATGGTGCACTAGAAAGAAGAAATTGAACCCTGCATGAAATTGAAAGAACTATACTTAATGACTATGACCTACCTATTTATTTTTGGGCTGAAGTTGTAACTAAAGCTTGTTATATTATCAATAGAGTCTCGATTAGAACTGTTCTTAAGAAGACCCCTTATGAACTGTGGAACAATAGAAAACCCAAAGGTAGTTACTTCAGAGTATCTGGCTGCAAAGTCTTTATCCTCAATACCAAGGATAATCTTTACAAGTTTTCTTCCAAAAGTGATGAATGAATCATTTTAGGTTATTATATAACAGGAAAATCCTATAGAGTCTTTATCAAAAGAATAAAATATGAGGAAGAATATGTTCACATCAAGATTGATGAAACTGATACACATGAACCTAAGTATTCTCTTGAAAATCTTAAATAAGATTTGTCTGTTATGGACCTTATTGATAAAACTGAAGAACCTACTGTAAAAACATCCAATTATAGAAATATTCCATTATATGCTTCTATAGAACCCGAACATAGAGAAGATCCTGAAATTTCTAGTCCTACTTTTACAAGATCAACTATGATTCTAAGGAATCATCCTTTAAATGCTGTTGTTGGTAATCTTGATAGAGGGACATAGACTAGAGATTCTCTAAGAAACCTAGCTGAACATCAAGTCTTTCTTTCATAGCTAGAACCTAAAAATGTCAATGATGAAAGAAATGATTAATTTTGGGTAATTGCTATGAATGAAGAGTTAAATCAATTTGAAAGAAACAATGTCTGGGAATTAGTTGATAGACTAAAGGACACTTTGACCGTAGGCACTAAATGGGTTTTTAGAAACAATGTTGATGAGTCTGGAAATATAGTTAGAAACAAACATAGGTTAGTTTCACAAGGATATAGTCAAGAGGGAGGTATAGACTATGAAGAAACCGTTGCACCTGTAGCTAGATTAGAAGCCATTAGTATTCTACTTTTCTATGCTGCTCATCTGAATTTCATGTTATATAAAATGGATGTCAAAAGTGATTTTTTAAATGGTTTTATAATTCAAGATTTTTTTTGTTGAACAACCACCTGGATTTACTAATACTCATTTTCCAAATCGAGTTTTCAAGCTATCCAAAGCTTTACATGGTTTAAAACAAGCTCCAAGAGCTTGGTATGATAGACTTAGAAGTTTTCATATTTCAAAAGGTTTTTCTAAAGAGATTGATGATTCAAATATTTTTATTAAAATAATTTCTAAAGATGTTTTTAATAGTACAAATCTATGTTGATTATATTATTTTTGGATCCCTTAAAAATTCATTTTGTACTGATTTTTCAAAGAGTATGAAAAATGAAATTGAGAAGAGTTTAATCAGAGAAATAAAATATTTTCTAGGATTTCAAGTATTTCGAAATGAAAATGGTATTATTTTGAATCAAAGTAAATATACAAAGGATCTTTTAAAACATTTTGGTTTGGATAGTATTAAGTAAAATGATACTCCTATGAGTACTGTCTATAAATTGGATGCAGATGAAACTGGGAAACCAGTGGATCAAACCAATTATAGAGGTATGATTGGAAGCATACTTTACCTTACTGCTAGTAGACCAGATATTATGTTTAGTGTGTGTATGTGTGCAAGATTTAAAGGAAATCCAAAAGAATCTCATTTACTTGCTATTAAAACAATTTTTAAGTATCTTAAACACACTGTAAATTTAAGTTTGTTTTACCCAAAAGGACAATATTTTGAATTCATGAGTTATTCAGATGCTGACTTTACTGGTTGCAAGTTAGATAGAAAAGGCACATCTAGAACATGTCATTTATTGGGAAAATACTTAGTATCATGGTGTAAAAAGAAATAGAATTTTGAAGCCCTATCTACTGTTGATGCAGAGTATATAGCTGCTGGTAGCTACTGTGCACAAATTATGTGGATGAAACACACTCTTTTAGACTATGGATACGATTTTAAGCATTTTTCTATTAACTGTGATAACACTAGTGCAATTAACATTTCAAAGAACCCTGTATCTCAATCTAAGTCCAAACACATTGATGTAAGGCACCATTTTTTGAGAGATCATTGCCAAAAAGGTGATATTACTCTTGAATTTATAGGTACTGAACATCAATTCGCTTACTTTTTCACCAAACCGTTATGTTCGGATAGGTTTAGTTACATTAGACATGAGTTAGGAATGATTAAACTTGATCGGTAGATACCTCACTGTGTGAAACATCAGCGATGTGAAACCTCACCGATGTGAAACCACACCGATGTGAAAACCTCACCGATGTAGAACCTCACCGATGGACCTCACTGATAGGAATTCTCACCGACAAACCCTACCGATGAGTACGCGTTGTTTTAAACTTCTTTCTGCCGCAAGAATTTGTGTCATTTTTAATTCATTTTATTAAATCTATTTATTGATTCATAAATGATAAAACAAGGTCCTAGTTACTTCTCTATCCACCTAGCCTCAAACCCTTTACCCTCAAGTCTTAGCTCTCGAACCTCTCGAAAACCCAATGTTCCTCAAACCAGATATGGAAAAAACCAAACTCCCAACTGTCAGAGATGTCATTGATGAGCCGAATGTTAAAAAGTAGAATTCAAAGCCAGAAGCAAGTGCTAGTATTGGTAGAACAATATCACGGAGGCAACCAATAAACCCACATTTACAAAATAGAGCTATTATAATCGAGAAAGAGTTGTGCACAAAATGGATGATGTCTAGTAGCTAGCTAGTTCTCGAGGTGGTGGAAGATAAGAAGTGGGTAGAATTCTTCTCAAATAATAATGGCCCCTATTATCCAAAGCTAGTGAAACTTTTTTATGAGTTTACGAGTTTTGAGAAATCAGAAGATTAGAAATGAGTGATTTCATTTGTGAATGGGAACGAAGTGTCTTTTTCATCTATTGAGTGGACTGAGTATCTGAGAGTGACACATGAAGGAGTTTTTGGTTACACATCTAAGACAATACCCCCTAAAAGTTATATATTTAACTATGAGACTACCTTAGAGGAGCTCATGGGCAGTGGCAAGAAAAGATAGCTGGTGGCTGCTGAAATGGATAGAGAGAACAAATTGTTGTTCAAATTTGATCAGTATGTCTTTATAACAAGGATATGGGCCTTTTTTAATTTAAGATATCAGGATATGTATCTCTTACATCTCTTGAGACATTGTGTAAAAGTGAATCTGTGCAGATTGCTTATGTTTCAAATGGAGGACATGACCAGGCCAAAATCCAAAATAAATTCCTTATTCATTACCAAGTTGGTCTCAGTAATGTTCAAAGTGATAGGAGTGGCTGAGTATAAAGATGTGACAGTGGTAGTAAGGAATGGTTTTTGTATCACAGGTATTGTTTGCAAATACATGAAGATAAAATGGAATCCATGGAGGAGAGAGTGGGTTAATGATGACAAAAATGATTATGATAAATTCAATCCTGTGGATCATCCTTCAAGGCCTAATGATGTGAGGGGTCCATTTCTAGGACCTGATAAAGAAGAACATGAGTGCAATGATGCGACTGATGAAGAAGAGACTTCTATGGAAGATGGAAGGGATCCAGATTTACAGGAAAGTCCTACTGCTGAAATTGTATCTTCAAGAGAGGGAACTTTATTAGAAGAAGAATCTCCTACTAATGAGTAAGACCAGCCGGTCCCTAAGAATGAAGGAGAAAGAGAGAATGAATCTGAAGCCTCTGATTCTATCTGCTTAAGTCTATGTCCATTGATTGGAAGCCCAGTTGTTCCTATTAAGGATGTAGTGGGAGAGATGGAAGGACCAGTGCCTAATCCAGAGGAGCCTCATGCTATTGTAGAGATGGATTTCATTATAGAAGATTCTTCTAAGGAAGAAATACCTGCTGATAATGTTGTTTCTGTAAAAGAAAATGCACCAGTTGAGGGGGAGCATCCCACCGGGTTTAGCAGTGTTTCAATGGCAGTTGAAATTGAGAATTGGGAAGAAGATCCAGGTTTTGTGGTTTGTGGATTGGACTATCCCGATTCTGATAATAAGGCATCCCTAAATAGACCAAAAAACAATTATGATATTCAGAATGAGTTGTTACTAGAATATATGGTCAGAATGCATGATCTGGACAAGCTCAAGTATGACCTCAAAATTATTTGTCTAGACTGTAAGAGTATGTTGAAGCTCTAAAGAAATATGTAATCTCATTATAATCTTATATGAGTTTTAAATACCAAGCACATAAAGCTTTATATTATGTCTAAGGTGTTGTGAGCCAGATGGTATCAGTCTTTGAAGGCTTTAAAACATCCATGAAAGATCATGTTAGCACCCAGGATTCCCAAGACAAAAATCTTATCAGTGGGTTGACCAAAAACATCAAGGAAATAGTAACTTTCTCTGCTGGTTCTATTGCCTCCAGACCTTCAATAGAACTAAACCAAATTCGAGCTATGGTGAAGGAGGAGCTTGGTTCAGTATCAACCAGTGGCTCTATGGACTCATCAGATCTGACCAAAGTGGTGAATTATAGTCGAGATACAACTAGAGAGATAATAATGATTGTTCAAGACTATTTGAGAGAAGATTCTGCCTCTCAGAAAAAATTCAAAGAAAAGGTTAACAACTATTTTCAAAGAATTTATACCAAACATGAACTCAATAATCACTTCATACTTTTGTTAGAAAACCAGATGTTACCTCCAGTTAATCAAGCCTTCAGAGAGAATGTCAGCAAGCAAAGCGAACTGACTCCAGCATTGGAAAAATTCATGGAGAACAACGATGATTTCATATCTGCTATGGAGAGAGGAGGAAGAATAATTATGGATTTTAGAAACCTTTTGTTGCATTTCATGCATGTCGATGCTAGACCAGTGATTATAATTCCGGATTTACCTACCTCTGCCTCTACTGCTTCTCCTCTTCAGATGAATCCAGCCCAAGCCATTAGAATCCTTACTCCTATGATTACTCAAAGAACTACTCAGTACAGTCCATGAGCAGTTTCAGTGGCTTAGCCTCCTATGATCATTTCTGGTGTTCCTAATCCTTCACGTTCATCCACATAGCCTAAATCCTCTCTTAATACCAAGGGAAAATCTCACATTGGGGATGTGGATTGAATAGGTGGCTAAGCTATTTGATAGGAATCCCTTGTATTTTGTTTTCTTTCCATGTACCTTTTTGAAACATTACATACATATGGCATTCTTTTCTTTCCCATTTTCTTCCTTCTCTCTTTATTCATTTTCACTTTTTGATTATTACAAAGGGGGAGAAATATTGTCAAAGGGAAACATATATGGGAATAAGAACTTTTATGAGAAAGGGGGAGAAATTTATGAGTTTAATTCATTTCTCTCTGGTACATTTGTTTCTAATTTTATCATTGATATATATGTTTTATAATACATTGTTTTCTCTTATAAAACTCAATCTAATGCACTATTCTCAGATACATTACTGACTATTTTGAGATTATAATATACTAGGTTGTGATTATCAAAAAGGGTGAGATTGTTGACCTCACCTGTTTTGATAATCCCAATTATTCTTTTACATACTTTTATAATCCAAAATAATGTTTATCTATATATTAATTCGTTCAATATATGACAGTCTATTATCAAGATGATAATAATATTAAAATAGTCCTTCAAATATGTTAATCAATGTTTATCTATGTTTATATGAGTTTTGAATTAATTCTAACTCAATCAGATATGTTTTGAATAAAACAGAAGTATTAAGTCACTAATTTTCTTATAGCTACTGATACATATCTACCGGTACTTATTCTATGATAGTCATAGTCACCGATAAGCTAAGGTCACTGATATGCAGATCTACTGATATGTATAAGTCCACCAGTAAGCACAGGTCTCTGATAGATCATTTCCAAGGATACAGAAAACTATCGATAGTACAAGTCTACGGGTATGAATAAGTCTAACAATACACATATCACTGATACGTAAGCGATGATACCAATACAGATAGTCACCGATATATCATGCTACTGAAACAACCTACTATTACACTGGAGTTACCGATAGAGTAATTCTACCGATATGAACAAGTCTACCGCTATGAAGCTACCTATACAAAACGAGCTATTGATAGAAGAGAAGTGTACCAAGAGATGAAGTCACTGGTAATTAGAGCTACTGATACACAGAGTAACAGCTACCAATACCAAGAGCTACCAATAGAAGATCAAATAGATACTGATACAAGGAGCTACCGGTACATGATCAAAGAGCTACCGATAGAAGGTCACTGCTACATAAAGTCAACTGCTACCAAACGAAGGCTACTGACGAAAGCGTGACTAGTCATACTCAATACGCTAAATACTATTTATTAATTAAAGAAACAGTTATATTTTATGATTTTAATACAATTAATTATATTTAATGATAGTTGTTGGCATGTCAGGGAACCGTACCTTGTGCCCATGAAAAAGTTAATAATTATTTTTTCTGGAGCTGAAAGCTATAAATTGGAAGGAGAAAGACCAAAAAACATGAAACTAAGAAGGAACATGAAGGGTGTAAAAAGGAAAGGGCTAAATAGCATTGACACGTGGTGCATTCACAGAAAAGGAAAAAGCTACATTCATACTAGAAGAGCACTGGACATACACGAAGCCATTTATTTTAGATCAGAACAGAAGCTGCATCTTGAGTGAAGAACTACAATGAAATCTTCCTGCAATCTAGTTGATAAAGCTGAAACTAAAAACCAAGTAATAAAACGACACTCTGTTTTTTAGACGAAAAAATAGATAAGGACTCAGAAGCGTTTTTGATCAATCAAATGAGTCCAGAGGTGCACTTTACATCACTAGAGTATTCTAAAATCTTATCTACTATCTTAGTGATGCATTTATTTAAATTTTGAGTTGTGTGTATACTCTATATATTTCTTACACACATTGTCTCTTGAGCTAAACTGAAGGATTTATAAATCCTACCATAGACTTTCTATAACTCCCTTGTATCCCACTGTGTATAGTGGTAGAGGTCAAGTAAGACTTGGACAACCTGTGAGCTGTTGTTTTTTTCCCACATAGAAATGTTGTAGAGGTCATTGTACCTGGACAGTGTTTTCACTGTTCTTTACCCTGATCTAGGGAGTGGAACATATTTATATAAATTGTTTGAGAGGACTAAGTCTCAGGTTGAGACTAAACCTCTTGGTTACATCTGATGTGCATTTTCATTTAAGTCTAAAGTAGTTTTATTATTTTATATTCCACTGATAATTAATTTAAAATACAATTTTTTTAAAGATACTTTTATAGTTAAACTAGCATATGTTTTTACATATTTTTGAAGAAGTAAGTTAGTTTCAAAAGTTTATTTAATATTTGTATTAAATTAACCGAGACCTAATCAATATTTGAGAAACTAATTGAACACTTACAATATGTATATATTCACTACACCATAACTTGTTTTTAAAATAAGGGGATTTTAAGAGAAATATTTTTAACAAAAATTTTAATTGGAACTCAATTCACCCCCTCTTGAGTATCCAATCCAAAAAAACAATCACATTTAAATTGTACATAAACACATGTCAATCTTTTAATAGTTTTTACTTCTTAAAACCCCACATTCTTGTTTTTAAAACAGATATTAATTTTAAATTAACTAATGAAACTCACATGTTAAAATTTTATTAAAATAAATTTTTTTTTGTATTTGGAATATCAAAATTATCTTAGGATGAATTTTTGGTATTTTATGAAAACTTTATATTTTTAATGAATAGTGAAAAACACTACATTATTGTTTAAAACTGAATTTTATTTAAATAATAATTATTTATATTTATATTTATTTTAATGTTAAAAAAGATAAAAAATAAATATAATAGTAAATGTAATTCGTTGGAGTCATTTTATAATAAGAATTGATGTATTAAATTTTATTGAATTTCTTACGTCATTTACCCACCTTCCAGGCACATTTACAAATTTGCATTAAACATAATTTTACCCCTTATGCGAATTAAATTTCCCAAATAATATAGAGAATATTGACATCAGTATGTAAAATTTGGATCAATATGATGAAAATAATTTTTGAGGAACAATAACAGTTGAATTTAATATACCACAGTTAAAAATAAATAGAGAACTTAATGGTAAAAAGGATATTTTAATAACCCAAAAACATGTCCTAATTTTTTCAGATAAATGTATTTAGTCCAAAATCAACCTTAGGAATAAAATATGTTCATTTTGGTTCACTTTTATTAGATTAGGATATTTATTATTATTTTATTTAATGAATAGTTAAAAGTGTTAAATTCAATGTTTAATAACTAAACCATTTTTAATATAGGGTTAAATATAAGATAAATACAACTATAAATATTAATTTGAAATCCAAAAATATTTCTTATGTATTGGTATTTTATTTATAATTTTTAGAAAGTAAATAACTAAATTTATTTATGACCCAATGATGATGTAGGAATTACATTATTAATGAAATATTAAAACAATTGTTGTTATAAATATCGAAGTAAATGTAAATTGAGACTTTTGATGCATTCAACGGATGTTTTAGGTTAATATGACAAGTTAATGTTGATTTAATGTATTGTTTTGAAGTAATAATGTTTTGTTGACTTTCATAAAATCTAAATACTAAATAATGTCAAAATTGACATAATTGAGTTTAAAAAAAATACTATATTATTAAATGATATAATATTCCTAAAAATCCAAGATTAGGAAAAATGACTTATATAATGATATATATTTCATTAATGAACCACTTGAGGTTCTATTGGCATTTATAGTAATTTTATTAACCAGGTAATATAATAATACAAGAAGACTATGTAAAAGTTAAACTACTTAACTAATCGTTAAATCTAAAATATAAGATTAATATGGTTACCTAAACATGTCTAAAACATATTGGTTGGGAGGATTTGTACCCATAACAACTTATCCAAGAAATAAATTTATTTGTATCCATTATATACCAAAAATGATTTTATAATAAAATAATATTTCATGATTTTCCAAAAGTGACCCTCACATCTCTTATAAAAGGGTACTTCCCCTTCTCTCAAAATCACACCTCCAAAGCTATTTGTCTTGGCCAAACCATGCTCAAATATCCTCCCATGTAACCTCAATTCAATCAAGAGGCCTTCAATTTATCAATAATTTAACAAAGGATATCATTTTATCAATCAAAAGGAAGATCCCAAATAAGAGGTAATTACTTCATCACCTCATTCAAAGTTCTTTTTTCATATACTTCCTCTATATTTGATTTTTTACATACTAAAATAAAACCTATAGTATCTTATAAATACTAATATGTTATTATAAATATGGTACAACCATATTAATTATTCTATCCATCTTATGAGTGAAAAATTCATCGTACGTGCGTACGTATGACTTATCGTCTCCACATCGCGGTGTAGTTTGTCATTCAACAGCTCAATATTTAGATTAGTATAATTGATGTAAATAATAAATATAACATGTTAATGAATATTTATATATAACATACCATCTAATTACATACGATATCACCATCAATAGAATGATATAGTTTCTCGTGCGTACGTTCGGCTTACCGTCTCCATGACACAATCAGATTCACTTCCACGTTCACCATTCATTGATGATTATAAAAATATATATTAATAATAATATTGTAATATATGAAATAATAATTATATTGGATATATATATCTACATATATGTATTTACATATATCTCATTAACTTTCTTCTTTTAATATGATATGAAAACGAAAACATTGTTTTTGCGTACGTACAACCTACCGTCTCCATAAGAGTTGTTTTCCATTTCATATATCTATATATTATACATGTTTATATTATGAATATTTATGATAAATAAATAATGTTTTTATATTCTAGAAGAAATTAAATCCATATATAAGGGATATGATCAAGAATAACAAGTTAAAAGATATGATAAATCGATTATTACCCGGAATATTATTTTAAAATAACAATTACTAACAAATGGGTAGTATAATTCAATAAATGAATAAAGTATGATATAATAAATATGAATATGGTTCTGGTATAATTTAATAACCTACTAAGGTCATTTTACAAGAGGTTAAATGTACCCTCGACCAAAGGAAAGTACATACTAATAGTTTATTCGTCAATCTCATTATTATTCGAGATTGTTTATGTGTAAGTTATTACGGGGACATATTTTTTTATCCACGTCCATGTTTTATAAAAGAGTTTTCAAAAGTATTCATTTTCTGTTACTCATTAAATAAAACATATTTTTAAATATTTTAAATATTTATTCTTCTAAATCATTATCATTAATGATTATGTTTTCAAAATAGTTTTAAGGATTGCTTTATATAGAAATGAATGTTTTAAATTTTAATTCATTTCAAATGTTTCAAAGTGGTATGGGACACTTTGAATCAAAAATATAATTTAGATGTCTTATTTTCTAAATTTTGAGACTTTTATGTTATTAAATGAAAAGGTACATTTCTGTCAAATATTTATACTGATCATTTTCTACTATGTCAACATTCTTTACTTGTTATTATTTCTGATTGAGGTTTATTTATTTTAATATAATGTTCTATTTTGTACTGAATGAGTTATGATATTTTTGACTATGAATGTGTTTTTTTATACCATTCATGTTCTGTGGTTAAGTTATTGAAATTTTTTATGATAGTTTTAATACGAATGTTTCTGTTATGTTTCAATTTTTTCATATGAGAAATGCATTTGACTTAGTAAGTGATGGGTGGAGCCCTCTATAGCTCCTCAATGCATCAGTAGGTCGCGTTAGACAAACTAGTGTCATGGCACAAGGCCTTGACAAAAAATTTATTTTTTGTATTGGCACGAGGCCTTGACTTTGTTGTTCTGATATTCGGCATTATATATTCCATCATTATGAAATTACCTATTGATATTACATTTGATTATTCAATAGTAAAATATCTATGTGAATATGTAAATCACATTATTTGATTTAATTTTTCCGTATTATGCTGAAGTTCAATTTTAAAAAGCTTATTTTTTTACCTTATAAATTTACTTAAATGTTTATGCTTATTTAGGTGATTTTCTACTATATTGATATCCTTACTGAGAATCTGAGCGCACCCATTTCTTATTTTTTTTTCTCAGGATGCAAAGAAGTGTGTTGTGATTGATATGAAGGGTTATGCTAGTGGAATAAGGTAATTCTCAAAAGATTATTTATGTTTTGTATTATTTTTGAAATTGTAATTTAATTTTCATATATGTAATCTATTTTTTAAGACCATTAAACTGGTAAGTCCTTCGGGACATGATTCTGTGTAATCATGCCAATGTATTAAAATAATGTATTGACTCTAGCTAACTAGGGTTGGGGCGTTACAGTTGGTATCCGAGGACTTTTAGCAACAACCTTGGTAATAGATTTAGAGAAACTCTGATTTTGCAACATTAACGTAAGATAGACTATTATGATTAGTATAAAATAACTTTCTTGATTTTTGGTAATGTAGATATTTTGTGAATTTTTCAAGAAAAACAACCTTTTCTGGATATGAGCAGGTAGAGGTGTCTTTGGCACAAATGTACTGAAGAGTGGAAACTCATAAAATGTGTTTTGGGCATGACCTAGGGTATCCTGGTACATGATAATGGGCCTTGTTGAACTTTTGGTTACGAAACTCCTAGGGGATATATATAGGATTATTCCCATTTTCCTTTACAAACCATTATGAAAAATTTATCAGTAAAAACCTCATCAATGAAAACATCATTTATTATTACAGATTATAAGAATAAACTATTCAAATTATGTTAGTTATTTTACATGTTTTCAAAAATGAATTTCAATTCTTAAAATAACCTACTCTCTTCCATTGTTTAGAAATGGTGTCCAGCGGAAGGAATGAAAACTCCCGCAATATGCATGATCCATATAGTAAAAAGGATCATATCTTTCATGGTCATAAGCAAACATTTTTAAGGGAAATAGTCACCAACGTATTTCATCATATAATGAAATAATATCATGTGTTAATAAGATAAGAAAATATTATATATGTCCTATGGATTTTATGGGAATCTAGAGATGAAAAGGATAGTTGAGAGAAAGATGGATAAAGGGAAGAAGGTAAAAAAGGATTTTTCAAATATGTGATAACTGTGGAAAGAATTACCTTGGTAAATGCATGAAGGGAATGATATTTTGTTATATTCTTGGAGAAAAAGGACACCAATTACGCGATTACAAGGGTAAGAAAAAGGTTTCCTATTTACAATGATTCATCTACATGGAGTTGGGACACTACAGGAATCAATGTCCCAATAATCACTATATACCGCAAATGTTGTAGTTAGATAATAATCATGTTATGATACTACTGCAGATGAAGAGGAATGATTAGTGCTCTTATGTTGATATTAAATAATTATGTCATTTGAGTTTTGTGTGAACTATGCACGGGTTATAAGAATTATAGAGTATATAATGATTGTACTACTGTACTATTTCATTAAGGATTTGAGATTGTGTGGTGCAAATAAAAGTGATTCAATAACAAGTTATAATTTTTGGAAAATAAATGGTTGAAGGAAAGAAAAACTTTAATATGGCCCTAATACCGAGTTATTGATTTTGGAATAAGAGATGATTGTTTTGGATAAATTATATTGGATATTATTGACTACATTTTAAGTAATTAATGGTTTGTTTATTCCGTCATTGTTTGAGATTAAAACATTTTTGGATTTAAAGAGTATATCAAGTATTATATGTTTTATAGAAGGAATAAATAAGTAAATACCTATTCAAATATTGTTTTTTGGTTATTCATTTCATTACCACATTTTAATAGAATACAAGATGAATCTATTCACATGTATATTATGTGATCTTCTTATAAATTTTGGATTGTGAGTTCAGACAGAAGTATTTTGGATAAGTCTAATTATTGGAATGGATTAAGTTTAAAATTGGATACTAATGCTATGTTTAAAAAATTTCTTAATATTATTTTTATATTGTTATAAAAAGGACAACCTAGATCTCGGCTGAAAACTAGTTGCATCCGGAAAGTCCGCGAGACTTGAACCTGCAACCAAAGGGCGACAAGGGTGCGTCACCTACCACTAGCCTACGTGATGTTTTGAATTGAATATGTAGTTCTTTAAAAGTTATGATATATGAATTATAAATTCAATTATTTTGAACCCTATACGATTAGGATAAATTATATATTTTTGAGTTTTATTATCTTATGGGAGTGAAAGATGAGTTTGTGGTTGAAATTAGTTAAAGGATGGACCTTTACTTGTCAAGTATTTTTTTCCTTATTCTATGAATAAATTGATACATAATATTTATGGTTGGGTTATTAACATAGAAAATGTGTTATTCTAAAACCTTATGTTTGATGAACCAATTATATTTTAAGCCATCATAGATTTAAGTCTTTGAGGGCTTCAATTTTCTATTTATTGTTCAGTTGTTTGTGATTGATGAAATCAATAACTCTCTATAAATATATATGGTTTTCCTCCAATTATGGGTCTCAAATTTTCACCAATGATCTCCTATTCAAAATCCTAATTTGGTGGTGACCTTTTAATTTCCCTTTCCCTCTTATTATGAATAAACTTCATTAACCCTATTTATAATGTGGGTTTTTCCACAAGGGTATTTTCTATTTTATAAATTTTATTTTTTAAGAACAATTTCAACTTTTGAGGATGAAATTTATTAAAGTAGAGGAGAATGTAGCACCCCAGGATTTCATATTAAATTATATATTTAATGTAATTCAATAGCTTGCGCTACACGTAACACCGAGTTCAAGTGCACAACAACTAACCAAACTAGCTGTTAAAAAAGTAGTTATGAATAGTATTCAATGAATTTTTAATTCAATCTACTCCATATAATTTTAAAATACATATTATGTGTTTATTTTACATAATATAAGAAAAAATTCACTTTTTTAGATAAACAAAGTATTTTAGAAAAATGAAATTTTAAAACCTTTTAATGAAGAACCCATTTTAAATCCAATATTTGACAATTTTATATATTAAATTTAATGAAATTAAATTCTTCCTTAGAAGTGTTACATAAAAATATAGTATGGAAAAAAATTTGGTACTTTTCTGATAACTTTCATATTTTGATGAATATTGAAAAATACTAAATTTTAATTGAAAAAAACTTTTTTAATCGAAATAATTTATATTGTTAAATTATTAATTTGACTGGTTTTAATGTTTAATTAGATTATATTTTTATAATATAATAAAATTTAGTTCATTGGATGTAAATTCAAATTTAAATTGTACATAAACAAATCTCAATCTTTTGATATTTTTTAATTCTTAAAAACCCACTTTCTGGTTTTGACAATGGGAATTAATGTTAAATTAATTAATTAAACTCATATTTTTTGAATTTGGTAAAATAGACTTAATTTTTGGTTTCAGAATATCATTATTATTCTAGGGATAATTTTTGGTATATTTCTGAAAACATTCAATTTTTGATGAATAGTGAAAAACACTACGTTGTTGTTTCAAACAGACTTTTATTTAAATACTAATTTTTTTAAAATTTAGTTTTAGTAAAAATAGATACATATTACTTATATTAGTTCAATTTAATGCATTTGAGTCATTTTATAATAATATCAGATTTATGAAAATATTATTGAATTTTTTAACGTCTTTTACCCACCTTCTAGGCACATTTGAAAATTTTCATAAAACGTAATTTTACCATTTATGTGAATTTAATTTCAAAAATACAAGAAACAAGGATGACATTAGTATGTAAAATGGGTTTCAATAGGACAAAAATAAATTTCTAAGAATAGTATCATTGAATTTTATTTACCATGGTAAAAAGTAAATATGGGAATTAAAGGTAAAAATGATATTATAATTATCATAAAACATGTAATAATTCAATTGGATAAGTGTATTTAGGCAAAAATAAACCTTAGGAATACAATATGATCCTTTTGGCCCTCTTGGATTAGATTATAACATTTATTATTATTTTTATTTAATGAAGAGTTAAAAGTGTTAAATTCAATGTTTAATAACTAAACAATTTAAAATATAGGGTTATACGTAAGATAAATTAAACTATAAAAATTAATTAGAAACATAAAAATATTTTCTACATCGTGGTATTTTATTTTTAATTTTTAGACATTAAATAATTAAATTTATTTATGACACACTGATGATGGAGTAATTAAATTATTAACGAATTATTAAAATAATTGATAATATAAATATCAAAATAAATGTAAATTGAGACTTTTGTATCAATCCATGAATTTTATAAGTTAGAATGACATGTTAGGGTTTATTTAAATTATTTTATTTGAATTAATCATGTTTTAATGACTTTCACAAAAACCAAATACTATATAGTGTCAAAATTGACATAAATGAAATTTTAAAACAAATACTATATTATTAAATGATAAAATATTACAAGAAATATAATTTTCTTCCAAAAGACATATATAATAATATATATATACTTAACTAACCACTTTATATTCTGTTGGAATTTCATACTATGTTTATTAACCATGTAATATAAAAATATAAGAAGACTTTGTAAAAGTTAAACTATTTAACTAAGACTTAAATTGAAAATATATGGTTAATATAGGGAACAAAACCTGTCTAAAACCTATTTATTGAGAGTATTCAGACCCATACCTACCTTTTTCTATAAATAAATGGATTTTTTTCCATTGTAAACTGAAAATTATTTTATAATAATATAATATTTCAAGCTTTTCATAAAGTGACCCTCACCTCTCTTATAAAAGGGTACTTCCCCTTATCTCAAAATCCAACCATCATATCCATTTGGCTAAAACAAAACCTGTCCAAATATCCTCCCAAATACCCTCAGGTCAACTTAGAGGCCTTACTTTCATTATAAGCGAACCTAAGTAGCCCTTTTGATCAACTCCAAAGGAAGAACCCAGAGAAGAGGTAATTACTTCATCACCCATTTCAATGTTCTTTTCTTCTTCCACATCCTATTTCATTGATTTTTTCCCATACTAAAAAAATATCTCCAGTTTCATAAATCAAAATTATATGTTATTATAAAGTTGGTATAACTATATCCATTTTTCAATCCATTCTATGAATGAAAAAGTCACCATACATGTGTACGTATGGTTTATCGTCTCCACGTCGTGGTGTAGTTTGTTATTAAACAATTCATTATTTAGATTGGTATAACAATGAGTATAATTGATATAAATAATAAATAAAACATTTTAGTAATTATCTATATATAATATACCATCCAATTACATTTGATTTCACCATCAATATAATGATATCGTCGCTCGTGCGTACGTCTGGCTTACTATCACTATGACTCGATGAGATTCATTTTCACACTCACCATTCAAAAATGATTATAAAAATATATATTATTAAAAAGTGTGTAATATATGAAATAATAATTCTACTGGAAATATATATATATATATATATATATATACACATATCTCAATCAATTAATTCCATTCAATACAATATGAAAACCGAAACAACGTTTATGCGTACGTATGGCCTACCGTCTCCATAAACAGTGTTTTCCATTTCATATATCTATATATTATACATATTTATATTCTGAATATATATGATACATAAATAATGATTTATATTCATTAATCATTTAAATCATGATATAAGTGATAAGATCAGGAATAACATGTTAAAACATGTATGATAGAGAAAACGATTATTACCTGAAATATTATTTAATCATAAAAATTATTATTAAATGGGTAGTATAAATCCCTAAATAAGTAATGTATGATATCATAAATATTAATATGGTTATGTTAAAATTTAATAATAGACTATTGTAATTATACATGAGGTTAAACATACCCTTGACCAAAGAAAAGTACATGGTAAGGGTTAATTCCTCAATCTCATTATTATCCAAGATTGTTTATGTGTAACTTATTACTGGGACATAATTGTTATCCCTATCCATGTTTCATAAAGGAGTTTTAAAAAGGATTGTTTTTAAGGTACTCTTTAACTAAAACATCATTTTTAATGGTTTAAATATATATTCTTCAAAATCTTTCTCATTAATGTCCATGGTTTCAAAATGGTTTTAAGGGTTTATTTATATGGACATGAATGTTTTAAAATGTTAATTCACATAAAAAGTTTCATTGCGGTATGGGACACTCTGATTAAAAAATTTCTTTTAAATATCTTCCTTTTTAAATTTTGTGACTTTTAAATGCTTACATGAAAAATGGATATTTCTCTCAACATGTTTTACTGATCATTTTCAATTATATCAACATCCTTTACTAGATATTATTCATGATTGAGGTTTATTTATTTTAATATAATGTTCTATTTTGTATTTAATTAGTTGGGATATGTTTAAATGTGGATGTGTTGTTTTTATACCATTCATGGTTTATTGTTAAAGTATTGACATTTTATATGCTAGTTTTACTACGAATTCTTATGTTATCTTTCAACCATTATATATGGGGAATACATTGGACATAGTAAGTGACAGGTGGAGCCCGTTGTATCTCTTCAATGCATTAGTAGGTCTCATGAGACAAACTAGTGTCTTGGAACAATGTCTTGAAAAAATAATTATTTTTAGTCTTGGCACGAGGCCTTTAATATGTGGTTATGATGTCCAGAATTATGCATTCCATCATTATCAAATTATCTATTGATATTACATGTGATTATTTGACTAGTATAATATCCATTCAAATAAGTAAATGACATTATATGATTTATATTTTCCATATTACTCAATATTTTATGTTTAAAATGTTTTTGTTTTATTCTCATATGTTGAATTAAATGTTTATGCTTATTTATAATTGTTTCTGCTATATTGTTATACTTACTGAGCATCTGAGCTCACCCCTTATGTTATATTTTTTCCTAGGATGTGAATAAGTGTGTTATGACTAATATATAGGGTTAAGCTAGGGTAATAGTGGAATTATCAAGGGATTATTTATGTTGTGTTTTATTTTAGAAATTTTAATGTAACGTTCATATATGTAATCTATTTTGCATTACTTCTAAACTGTTCGGTCCTTCGGGACTTGATTCCTTGTAATCATGACAATGTATTAAAATAATTCACTGAATCTCGGTAACTAGGTACGGTGCATTATATGGAGAACATTCTAACACTTCCCTCCCTCCCTAAAGTTCTAATAGGATTACTGCAAGCTCTCAATAAGTTTCTTTAAAGCTTTTGGAGTCACCATCTAAAGGAAAAATATCTTTTCCTTCACCACTTTATTTTTGCGCCTTATTCATTTTATGTCTTCTATTTCTAATTCCTAATATTGGGATAAATTTTTACATGTCCCTATTATTGTAAATTTGTTATAAAAGGTATTATATACCGATTTATCTCCCATTGAACCATTTTATGAATCTTTAATTCCTACTATTATGCTGCAGAAATTTCTATGTGATTTTTCAATACCAAACATTTAATTTGTTAATACAATCTCTATTTCCACTCATGTGTACTCACCTAGACATCCATATATTCCTTTTATTGGGGAATTCCATTTATATATTACACACTATAGGATCTTTTCATTAAAAATTATGAAATATGATCATATATTGAATGATCTATGTGGCACACTTATGCATGTACATGATATTAAAGTGATGGGTGAGTCTGAAATTATATAACCCTCCAATGCATTGGATAATGTTTTAGTCTCAAGAGAAATCATGAAAGGGACTAGGGATTGAACCAAATACATCTAGTTATTTTTCCCCATTATACAATTTCATGGAAGTTATCCCTAACCAATGTTATGATGTCATTTTTAGAGTTGTTTCCACTTTCCCATGTTGCCATTATTTTATCATGTTATATAATGAATTTTTGTTCATGTTTATGATTCTAACCCTTTTTATGTCCCATTTAATTTCCTAATATCTAAAATTTAATAATTTCTTCATATTATTCCTTCATTATTCCCATATTGAGATTTTTAGAACACCCCTTTCTTATGTATATCCCCCTATTATCACGTGTAGTTTTAGAGCATCGATGATTTCTAGGAGTATGTTATGAAAGTTTTTAATAATGTTTTTATATTAAAAGTTCAAGATGTCCTGATATGTACCTAATCCACAAATACACTAGACCTAATTAAATTAATGGATTTATTATGAGTATTATTTTGTAATATATCATGAGTTAATGTGTAAGAATGAAATGGGTATTCATAGTTTGTATTAAAGGGATGTTTATATTTTTGTGATTTAGATAAAGAAACTCTATAAAAATCATTAGGGGTAAGACTAATCATAATAAGTCATCCTTATATTATGGTAAGGTATAATGTAAGTGTTTTCTAAGAAAATGCATCATATTCTTGATACTACAAGTGGATTTCCCTCTAGGATAGATGTACCAAAGTGAAAACCCCCGAAAAAAACACATTGAGCTAGACACAATCATAAACTGATGCATAATAACGAGCCTTGATACACAAAAGGGTTGACACTACTGGGGGATATTCTTTAGTAAATTAACATTCTCATTTCATATCATTATTAATTGAAAAAAAAATATTTCCCTGTAACAGTCTTTATACAAAAATAGATCATATATAACATATATTGAAGCCTAAAAATCATTAGTTAAGAAGATAAATTTCATTTATAAAATATCCCTCTAATTGGATTCATGTCTTTGTGATTAATTGTTTAAAATCGAATATCACTAATTTTCCCATTATTTTATCAAATGTATAAATATATGAAGAACCGAATAAATAACAAATTTGATGGGAAATGTGGTGACTACACAATTGAGATGCCCAAGCCAATTGGAAATGAACAAGGTGATGATACTATCTCAGTTGACTCATGTTATAAATAAAAAACTAAATCAGGGGGATCCCCAAAATCCCATTATGACAAACAAGATACTATTGAGGTCTTTTCAAGACAAAGGCCTCATACTTTTAATGGATCACCTGATCCATTAATCACAGAATAATGGATCAACTCTATTGTAAGGATATACACCATCCTTTAATCATAAAAGAAAGATAAGGTTATATATATTTTTTATCATATGGATTAAGAATTATATTAGTGGTGAACATTGATCAAGAATTCAAATAATTGGGACGATATTTAAGTGATGGGGTGGAAGGAATTTGGAAAATTCATTTTGATAAATATTTCCCTCACACTTGATGACTTATATTTGAATGAAATTACCTATACCCCTTGTAAAAAGATGACTAATCCATCGGGGTGTCTAATTAAAACATCACACTATTTTCACGACATGCCTCCATCTTTTTCCGTAACCCTGAAGTCAAATTTGTCCTCTTATTTGGTGGGATAAAACTAAGCATGAAAAAATCCCTAGAGATCAGGGACATTGATGCTAGGAGAAAAAATTATGATGTGACATCAATGTTGAAACAAAGATTAGTAAATCTCAAGGGTCTCTTGAGGATAATATGTATAAAGTAATGTTTAATTCTGCTAGTGTGATGAGGAAATATAACAGTGGTAAGAAATTTCAACATCCCATTTTTAAAAAGTCTAGAAAGAAGAACACTAGAAAATTCCAAAAGGGGATGAGGAAATTATTTTGATGTGGGAAGAAAGGGAACCTAAATATGAATTTCCAATGGGGGAAAACCACCATTTTAATGGATGATATGAATGATCCAGTGAACACATATAAATTTTTCTTATGTTTCAACTATGAGGAAAATGGTACATTAAAAAAATGAACTAATCCAAGGGTGATCGGAGATAGTCAGCACTGAAAACCTCTAAGGGAGAAAGGCAATTCTTATGCCATTACAACAACATGGGTGGATACCAGCAACAATATGGTGACATGTAATCTAGTTATTCATTCCCAAATAGTGACTATACATTTTGATTGCGGATCTACTCATTCCTTAATATAATGAATGTATATAATAACTATTTAAACACCCCCACAAAGCAGTGAAGTAAAAAATGTAAATTGAAATAGAAAATGGGGAAATTATTTCATCTTAGGTATATAACTCGCCCCCTATAAAAACGTTGTGGGATGAACATCCCAACAAACCTCATAACACTTTAATTAGTGTAATTTGATTCAATTATAGTTATGTATTGGATTTCATTATATAGAACCAAGATAAATATCCATGAGAAGGAAATCACTATTTGTATCAAGAATCATGCTCATATTCTATACAAGTATAAAGAGGATGATGATTCTTCTTTAAAATCAACATCTCAAAAATAAATATTATTTCCTTATAAGAAAGTGTATTTATCTCAAATGATTGATTCTATGTAAAATATCATCATTGAAGATGTGCCTATTTTTGAGGGAATATCATAATGTGTTAGATGAATAGTTTCCAACTTTTCTTTCTACATTAGAGGTAGAATTTTTAATCGCCATTATACATGGAGATTTAAAAATGTCTATGACTTTGTATAAAATATATATTATAGAGATATTGGTTCTTAAGAAATAACTATAGGAGAATCATGATTATGGGTTCATATTCCCAAGTTCTTCAACGTACGGTGCATCAGTCCCCTTCTTCAAAAAGAATAATAGATCTATGCAAAATTGAATTTATTATCATGAGCTCAAAAATATCATGGTAAAGAAAAATTATCCACTATCATGGATTTTTTACTTATTAAATAATGTACATGGATCCCAATACTTCTCTAAGGTTGATCTTTAGTCAGGGTATTATCAGGTAATGTTGAATAAGAAGTATATTCCCAAGATTAATTTTTGTACTAGGTAAATGAATTATGAGTTCTTAGTAATGCTATTCAGACACACTAATTCTATAAAAATCATCATGGAATTTACGTATAGAGTCTTCAAATATTACCTTGAAAAATTTTGTGGTAGTATTTGTAGATAAAATTCTATTGCAATCCAAATGTAAATAGGTCAATAAAGAGTATCTTATAGCTATGATAAAAACCTTAGGAATGGAGAAGGATTATTAATATTACATAAAACATGAGTTCTATTAGACTATCATATCATTCTTTTGAAACATCAACATATGAAATGGAATATTAATGGACACTACAAAGATAGATTTAATTGAAGGATAGCCAATACTAACCACTATGATATAAATATATGATATCCATAAATTAACTAGTTGTTTTCATCAATTTGAGATAAATTTATCATGACATAAAAACCCTATAACCAAATTAACTAGGTAGGGAATCAAGTTCATTTTTAATAATGAATGTGAAGAGAGATTTACGGAGTTGAAAAAAGGATTTTCACTACACGTGAACTTACAATACCAACTAGTTAGGGGTTTTCATAGTATAAATAAATTATTCATTTAAGGTCATTGGTTGTGCACTAATGTAGAATAAAAAAGTGATTTCCAATTCTAAAAGGAAATTTATGGATAATGAACAGAACTACCAAATGTGTGATCTGGAGTTGACTGTAGTGATCCTCACATTTAAAATCTGGTGGCATTATCTCTTTGAGAATATGTTTGAAATATATACTGATTATAAATCTAAAATTATATATTCACATATAAATAGTTAAATATAGTCTAGTGAATATGGTCACAGTTGATAAAAGACTATTATTTCTCAATTCAATACCTTCCAGGGAAAGAATATAAAGGGGAAGATTCTCTAAGTAGAAAGGATCTTTAAATTTTATCATTTATGAGAAATGATAAGGATCTAATCTGCATATCCTTGAAATGGATGGACATGTGAATCATAAAAGAATGAATATCATTAATCATTTCACAAATGACTTATCGACCAACCATTTTGGATAAGAGAAAAGATTCTCAGAGAGATGTTGTGGTCATTTAGAATAAGTAAGAAGGTATAAGAAAATGAAATCCTCAGAGGTCAAAATTAATAAATATGTATTTTTATGATTTGGGTCAAGACTTGATGTACCATAATATCCTGAGATATAGAATGAGTTTTTAGATGATTCACATAGAATGAACTTATCCATATATCCAAGGATCACAAAGATGTACTAAGATATCTGAGATCACTATTGGTGGGACAATATGAGGAAGGATATCGTGGAATATAAATAAATGTTTCTTATATGTCTGCCGGTGAAGGGGGAAATGAAAACATCAAAGGGGGTGATGAAAAAATTACCTATACTTAAATGAAAAGGGGAAAATATAACCATATACTTTTTCCCAAGTTTTCTGACGATATCAAGAGGAAATAATTCTATAATTGTTGTAGTGGAATGTCTTACAATGTATTCTCACATAATTTTTATGCAAGAGGACATCTCAATCGATAAAATTGTAAATATATACATTATATAAGTGGTTAGGATACATTGAACACTACTCTAAATTATATATTATTGATATCCATGATTTATATCCATGTTATGGAAGAATCTATGATGTTATCTAAATTCTATGATGAACCTCACCCCATCTTATCACACTCAAACCAATGGCTAATCTATGTGGACTATCATAAACCTCAAGGAAATGTTGAGATAATGATAAATTGACATACAAGGATGATGATATCAACATATTTCAGTAGTTAAATTATCATAAAATAATAATTTTTACTCAAGATTCCAAATGGGTCCCTATGAAGCCCGTTATGGGAAGAGGGGTAGAACATCTGCATGTTGGGATGATGTTGGGGAATAAAAACATCTAGGTCATGATATGGTTAAGAAAATGGTGTAAATGGTCAAGACTATTCAGTAGCACATTAGGATTCTCTAAGTTAAAAGAAATATTTATTGTGAATAACCAATCTAGATTTTGAGGTTTGAGATTAGGTATTCCTATGCATATCTATACGGAAGAATGTCTGGAGATTTTGGATGAATGGAAATCTTAGTTCAAGATACATAAGTCCATTTGAGATCCTTGATCATTTCAAAGGGATGGCCTATCGACTATCAATCCAACCTAACATATCTAAAGTATATGATGTGTTCCAGGTATCATTATTGAATAAATACATACCAAAACCCTCACATGTTTAAAATCTATAGGTGGTATCAATGGAGAATGATCATTCATAAGAGGATTAGTCAGCGATTGTCTTAGATCATAGAGACAATGTTCTAGGAAATATGACAATGCAGATGGTCCAAATTCTATGGAGAAACCAAAAGTTTGAAGAACCAATATAGGAACTCGAGGAGGTGACAAACCAGAATTTCCTTTATTTATTTTAGTGTGTGAAATAAAAATTTCTAGGATGAACATTCTGAAGGGTGGATGATTATAATCACATTAACATTAAAAAATAAAATTCCTTTTATGTATGAGTTAAATTCGTTATTAATTTATATGGTTATATAAAACACATGCACTTATTCGATTTTATTATATCCTATCATATTTAAAAGACTATTATGAATCATATTTACTGATAATGTATCCATCAAATATTATTATTATTATTATTACAAATATAGGGTTTTGACAAATCCAATTGACAAATAAAAAGGAAGTGGAGACCTAAACTGGTAGGATCTTACCCTATTAAAGCCCATTTATCAGATATTTCAAGGGAGATAACAGCACTAGGGTTTTCCCTAGACCATGAAAAAGACGATATCCAACATCTAAAGCCTCAATGAAACTATTTAATGGAGAATTTAAATCTCATCAAAACCATAGCCCAGACCATGTATTTCGAACCACCCCATGAAAATATAACCATCATGAACCTTACCCTTTGGAAGATAACTGGTGTAATAAAGGGATATGAATAAAGACACCACTAATATTAATATGTATGTTTTATACAATAAATATGTTTTCTTCTATTTTTTTACTTTATAAATGAGTTTTATTTTGATACGATAAAACACAAATTGTATTTTTGGGTGATATAAAATTTCAATTAATACATTTATTTCGATGAATTATTGTGTTTCTAAAGTAACTAATAATTTAATAAAATATTATTACTAAATATTGATTACTAAATGTAAATTATAATGTAATTTTTATAATTTCAAATGCAATTTTTACAAGGGTTCAAAAACTATTATTTTAAAAAAACACAACATTTATCAATACATGTTGATTCTTATTTTAAAAGTAAGAATTCAGTTACGTTGAAATTTATTTCTATAAGATAAATATTATTTTTCGAATAAGAACATAAAAATTATCCAACGTTTAATTTTTCATAATTATTCGAGATAGTTGTATTTTTCGTTAAAATTAAATATGGTATAAATATACAGTGTGTATTATGAAATCATAATGATCCAAAAATGATGTAATAAATTCAATAAAGAGTATCTAGAACCAAATATTAATTTCACATTTATATTAATTTGATTTCTAGGACAATTCCACAATTTCATAATGTTTTTATGAATCCTCCAAATCTTATATTATATTTTAATGTTTTTAAATAAATTCTTTAGGAACATGACTCGCTTATACATCACCAAGGGTAATATTTGAGGAATTTTATCCCATTAAATATATTATAATTAATACCAATTCTCTTTTAAAGACGCCATTTTCAATAAACTTGGGTTGTTTTTTAGTTTTGATTATTTTTTTATATTGAGACCATGACCTATGTCTGGTGGATAATGAAGTACTCCATAATATTTTCCTATATAAAACTACTAAAGATCAGATTCATATTCACTCAAAAACCATTTATAATTTCCTTAATATTCCCTAATCATTATATATTCCTCCCAAGGTTCCCTAATCTCTAATGAAATTCTTTCTATGCATTTGGAATCACCATATCAAGGTAAGGGATCCTTTCCTTCTCCACTTTATTCAAGCATCCTTTTCTATTTATTACTTTTATTTACATTTAATAATTCTATTATATGTTATTCCATGTGGCTATTACGTTAAAGATTTTGTAAAAATAACTAGAAACCCATTTCAATCTCATTAAAAAAATTAGGAAATGTTATGTAATGATCATATACCACCAAAATTTAACTGTGAATTTTCCATGTCAAACTTTTTGTATATGAATACCATCGCTATTTCCACTCATGGTTATTCAACTACACATAAATATATTCCTCTTATAGGGGGATTCCATGTATATATTCCACAATAATTTATTTTGGAATTAAATACAATGAAATATGACCCTTTATTTAATGTTTTATGTGGAACACTTATGAATGTACATGATATGAAAGTGATGGGTGAGCCTGGAATTATATAGCACTCTAATGAATTGGGTAATTTTTTAGTCTCACAAGACTTAATGAAAGGGGCTAGGGAGTAAACCGGATCTATCACAAGACATTTTACACCATTATATGATGTCTTGGTAGTTATTATTACCCTATGGAATGATTTAATGTTTAAAATTGTTTCAATTTCCCCTAGTTTCCTTTATGTCATCATACTATATAATTCCTCTTGGATCACTTCTATTATTATAAAACATTTATGTCACATTTAATTTCATATTGTATAAAATTTAATAATTTCTTCAAGGTATGCAATGTATATTACCTTAATAGGAATTTATAGAAAATACATGTCTTATGTATTTCCCCTGGTTATCCCTAAATGTTTTAGATGAGAGATTAATTCTATGAGAATGTCATGGAAGTATATAATAATGTTAATGTATCTCATGTTAAAGATGCCATGATATCTACCTAATTCTGATATAAACTAGTCTTAGAGATCTTGTAATATATATTTGTTGTATTATTTGGTAATAAATCATGAATTAAAGTGTAATGAAGACAGAAGTTGTCATAGAAGTCATATTTGGGATGGATTTATTGATGTACATTTGGGCTTGAATTAATTGCTACTAGAGGCATGAGATATTTAGGTTACTGTTGGTTGAGGGTTTTAATTTTTCTTTTTATAAAAGTGATTTTAATATCGGTAGTTATGGTTATGGTGTATTTTATTTTGGATAAATTATTATGCACATGGATTGGATAATTTTTTTAGCCGTGAATTAGATGGTTCCATGTACTTTATATCTCTTAGTGGACAATTTACATGATATTTCACCTAATTATTTATTAGGTTATTATTTTGAGAGGGAGATAAATTTGATGATAGATACCGTGTCATGTGATAAGACTACATTGGTACACTATTATCATATGGAACCCTTCAATTAGAGAGAGATGAATTTGCAGCTTATGGATCATCGAGAAAATGGTTTATCCATATAATTACATCTCACTATGGTGGTCCAATTTTTTTCTATCAGAGTGTCAAAAAAGAATAAAGATGTGTGTGGATTATCATAATGTGATAAAGTTATAGTGAATAAAGGGTATCCAATACCATTTATTGTTGATCTATTTGACCATTTTAAATGATCCTTATAGTTCTACAATATTAATATATTATCATTACATCATCAGTTACAAGTCTAGATACATGATATACTAGATATGAAACATAGGATAATATTTGGGTTATATGAGTTCCTTATGATGCTATTATGTTTTGAGAATACACCAATATTATTCATGGATATCATGAACTAATGTTTTCATCTTTATCTCAAATACTTCATAGTGGTGTTCGTTGTTTATATCATGGTGTATTTTTGGACCTAAGAGTTATATGGAGAGAACATTGATAATTTACTTAGTATTATTTTGGGACATTGAATTTATTCCATGTTCTTCATGGTCCACTTCATGATTAAAGAGTTGTGCATTCTCATGAATTTTGTATCGATGGTGGGAAAAAAATTGACCTGAGGAAAGTAATGGTTTTCATAATGTGGGATAAAAATATATTTTTAAGATCATGAGTTTTCCTAGCTTAGATGAATATTACAAATTATTCATCCAATATTTTTCTAGATTGGATGTGCCTATAATGGCCATGAACAAGAAGGGAGTGAAAATCAAGATGAATAATTACTGGTTAAAAAGGTATTGATACTTCAATATAGGAGATGCTGAATTACTATCTAAAACATGAGAAAAAAATGTCATCCCACTCAAAGTATAAGTTGATCTAGAAATATAATATTATAATCAATGTAGAATATTTATGTGTAACAAATATTAAACATAGTGGAATAAAGAATATCAATAATTAGAATAATTTATAATAAATAAAATAATAATAATTTTAATTAAACACACCATTCATTGTGATAAAAATAAAAGTTAAAAAATGCATGATCAATCGAGTAACATCAAAAATACCATTAAAATATATCAATTTCCAAAAAAACAACCAATCCGTATGAAAATATAAATTTTATCTAAAGTGGTAATAGGACATTTAACCTAATCCAAGTTATTAACATTCATATCTAAAAACATTACTGATTTTACACACATTAGATTATGTCATTTTCCTATGTAACAACCAATGATATTATGATATATTTCATTCAAATAAAATTAATTTCATCATTAGCTTAAGATACAAAAATCCATGAGTCTGAATGAACATTAATGCAATATAACATTATAACCTAGTCATTAAATTTTCAAAGTGAAAGGGAATAACCAAGTTTTAAAAAAATTAGGTATAAAAGTTTTAGATAAATTAATTATATTAGAAAATAAAATCAGAATTTTTAGTAAATAGTGATTTTCAATGAATAGTGAATAATACTAATTTTTTTAACTAATAAATTATCATTTAAATAATATAAAAAGTTATTTTGAAAATAAATTAAATTAAATTATAGTTCATTTATATTATTAATATTCTATTTAATATCATTAGATTTTATTTTATGGTGCATTTTGGTATGGAAACATGTAATACTTAAGATTTTTTTGAAACATTGAATTTCATCTCATTTTATGTGTTTTATTTTAAATTGATTTATAACAATTAAAACAATTTAATTTTATAAAATGGAATCTATATTTTCAATCATATTAATTAATATTAAGTGAATATTTCAAATTAATTGTTTGTCATGATGACTAGTAAAAATCAGTTACCATAGTTAAGTTTATAACGGGTTTACCAGGAAAGGGTTAAACCAAGAGATAAAAGAAATTTTCCCAATTAATCTTGTATATATAATTTTTATAAACATATTTCAAACTTATCCTATCTCATATTCAAAACCCTTTCCATTTTAAGGTTATTGTGTGATTTAAACATTATTATGTTTTAATATTTTAGGAAATTACAAGTGTTTTATCTCCCCTACATATAAAAGAACACCCCTTATTTTTCATATTTATAGAACAAATATCCATCTATACCAATCCAAACCTTCACAATTCAATTCTACACTTCCCTAACCACAAATTAGATGCACTGGACTTCTTCAAATACAACTATAATGGTCCTTATATAGGATCTTCAAGAGGCCTCACCTTCTAGAACTATTTAAAAACATCTATTATTATACCAACTCTAAATCTATGGTATGAATCATAAAATAATAACTTTAGTATCTAAAATTTAATGAAATGTTGTTATGATTATGTAACCACAATTATTCACCCTCTTTTTCCTTACAATTTTAAGTGAAAATATCACATATGTGTACATGTTTTCTACCAACTCCACGTAGTGACACAGTTAATCTTCCATCACCATATTTCATATATTGTTATTATTATGTTGTTTCATTCATATATTCTGGTCCCAATGATTTATTTTTACGGGCTCATTATAGTTTCAAAATAAATTATGTCAGTAGGTTTTATCTGCAAAAACACCCAACAGTTCTGACATCTATAACGAGCTCGGGCCTACATTCCAAAGAATAAAAGTGTAACACCCTAGGATTTCATGGTATGTTATCTCTTTAATGTAATTTAATAGCTTGTGCTACACGCAACACTGAGTTCAAGCGCACAATGACTTTAAAAACAAGTCATTCAAAAAGAATTAATGAATAGTAATAAATTTAATTTTGAATTTTATATACTCCATATAATTTGAGAATCTATATTATGTGTTTCTTAGACATAATATAAGAACAAATTAATTTTTTCAGATAAAAGAAGGATTTTTAAAAAAATGCAGTTTTACAACCATTTAATGGTGAACCCTATTTATATCCAATATTTGACATGTTTATATATTTAATTTAATGAAATTAAATTCTTTTTTAGAATCATAAAATTATATTATAGTTTGGATTAATTTTTGGTACATTTCTGATAACTTTCATATTTTGATGAATAGTGAAAAATACTAAATTTTAATTGAAAACAACTTTTTTAATCGATATTATTTATAGTGTTAAATTTTGAATTTTAGTGGTTTTAAATTATAATTAGAATATATTTTTTATTTAATTTAATTTATTCCATTGGATATAAAATCACATTTAAATTGTATATAATCACATGTCAATCTTTTGATAAATTATACTTCATAAACACCTACTTTTTGGTTTTGATGACAAGAATTAATTTTAAATTAATTAATAAAACTTATATGTTTTGAATTTGGTAAAATCGGCACCATTTTTGGATTGGTAATATCAAAATTAGAACAGGGTTAATTTTTGTTATTTTTCTGAAAACATTTAATTTTTGATGAATAGTGAAAAACAGTTTGTTATTGTTTACAACATACATTTATTTAAATAATAATTGTTTTTATTTTAATAATTTTAAAAATTAAAATAGATAAATAATACCAATATTATATGAATTTATGTCAACGAATTCATTTTATAAATAGATTAGACATATAAAAGGTTATTGAATTTTTTAACGTTTTTTACCCACCTTCTAGGCACATTTGTAATTTCGATCAAAATGTTATTTTACCAAATCTATGAATTGAATTTTATGAATTCAAGAGACACAGTTGACATCATTAATAAAAATTTCATTCAATATGATGCAAAATTTTTTGGATGAATAATAACTTTTCAATTTTATTTACCATGGTTAAAAGTAAATTCGGTAATTATAGGTACAAATGATATTAAAATTACCCCGACACATGTCATAATTCTATTGGATAAGTTTATTTCAACCAAAATCAACCTATGGAATAAAATATGATCCTTTTTTGCACTTGAACTATATTAGGACATTTATTATTATTTTATTTAAAGAATAGTTAAAAGAGATAAATTCAAAATTTCATAAATAAACCTTTTTAATATAGGGTTTTACCTAAGATAAAATCAACTATAAATATTAATTATAAAGATAAAAAGATTTTATACATCATGGTATTTTATTTATAATTTTTAGACATTAAATATTTAAAAATATTTAAGACACAATGATGATGCATTAATTTCATTATTAATGAAAGATTTAAATAATTGACATTATAAATATAAAAATAAATGTAAATTGATACTTTTGATGAATTAAAAGAATTATCTAGGTTAATAGGACATTTTATTGTTTATTTAAAGTATTTTTTTCAATGTAGTCATTTTTTTTTACATTCACAAAAACCAAATACTAAATAATGTCAAAATTGACATATATGAGTTTTTAAAATAAATCATATATTATTAAATGATATAATATTTATAAAAATATATTGTTCATGAAAAAATATTATATAATGATATATATGTCATTAATGAACCAATTTAGGTTCTCTTAGAATTTTACAGTATTTTTATTAACAATATAATATAAAAATACAAGAAGACATTGTAAAAGATAAACTATTTTACTAAGAGTTAAATATAAAAGATAAGGTTAATATGGTGAATTAAACATGTCTAAAACATATTAGTTGAGACTATAGCGACCCATCCATACCTTATCTTTGAAATAAATATATTTGGTACCATTATAAAGTGAATATTATTTAATAATAAAACTATATTTCAAGCTTTTCCTAAAGTGAACCTCACCTCTCCTATAAAAGGGTACTTACCCTTCTCTCAAAATCTCACCTCCAAAGCCATTTAGATCATCCAATACCTGATGAAATATCCTCACAACTACCCTCAGTTCATCATAGAGTCCTTTAATTGATCATAAGCTATTCTAAGGATCCGTTTTGATCAAATCAAAAGGAGGAACCCGAAGAAAAGGTTATTACTTGATCACCTCTTTCAATGTTCTTTTCTTCTTCCACTTCCTCTTTATTGGATTTATTTCCATACCAAAATAATAAATCCATTATATTATAAGTACTGAGATTTTATTATAAATATGGTACAACCATATTCATTATTCTATCCACCATATCAATGACAAAGTAACTATACATGTGTACGTCAGCTTACCGTCTCCTTGTCGTGGTGTAGTTTGTTTTTCAACACTTCATTATATGGATGGGTATAATGATGAGCATAAATGATGTAAATAATAAATATAACTTGTTAATTACTATTTATATATAATATACCATCAAATTAAATAAGATTTCACAATCAATAGAATGATATTATCGCACGTGCATACGTACGATTAATCGTCTCTATGACGCGATGTGATTCACTTCTATGTTCACCATTCGACAATGATTAAAAAAATATAGATTATTAATAATTATGTAATATATGACATAATAATTCTACAATATATATATATATATATTTGTGTGTTTTATATATATATCTAATTCACTTACTTCTGTTCAATATGATATGATAATGAAAACAACATTTATGAGTACATACGACCTACCATCTCTATAAACGATGTTTTCCCTTTCATATATCTATATATTATAAATATATATATTATGAATATATATGATACATAAATAATGTTTTATATTCTGGATAAAATTGTATCTAGATTTAAGTGATACGATCAAGAATAATAAGTTAAAACATATACGATACAGAAATGTATTATTACCTGAAATGTTATTTTAATTTAGAAATTATTATTCAATGGGTAGTATAAAGCCATAAATGAATAAAGTATGATATCATAAATATCAATATGGTTCTTTTATAATTTAATGAAATACTATGGTCATTATACATTAGGTTTAATGTACCCTTGACCAAAGTAATGTTCAAGGTAATGGTTAATTCCTCAATCTCATTATTATTTGAGTTTGTTTATGTGTAACTTGTTACAAGGACATATTTATTATCTATGTCCATGTTTCCAATGAGAGTTTTCAAAATGATTATTTTTAATGTAATTATTATCAAAAACACCGTTTTAAATGGTTTAAATATTTATTCTTGAAAATCATTCTCATTAATGTCCATGTTTTTAAAATGTATTTGTGGATTTATTTATATAGACTTGAATGTTTTAAAATGATAATTCATTTCAAAAATTCAAAGTGGTATGGGACACTTTGATTAAAAAATTTCTTTTAAATGTCTTCCTTTCTAAATTGTGTGAATTTTAAATAATTACAGGAAAAATGGATATTTCACTCAATGAATTTTACGGATCATTTTCAACTATGTCAACATCCTTTACAGGATATTATTCATGATTGAGGTTTATTAATTTTAATACAATTTCATTTGTATTGAATGAGTTATGATATGTTTTACTATAGATGTGTAGTTTTTATACCATTCATCATTTATGGTTAAAGTATTGACATTTCATATGATAGTTTTAATACGAATGTTTATCTTATGTTTAATCCTTTTCATATGAGGAATGAATTGGACTTAGTAAGAGATGGGTGGAGCCTGATATAGATCCTCGATGCATCAGTATGTCTCATGAGTCAAACCAGTGTCTCGGAACAAGGACATGAAAAAATCATTATTTTTAGTCTTGGCACGAGGCCTTTACTACGTTGTTATGATGTACGACATTATGCCTTCCATCATTAATGAATTAACTATTGATATTACATGTGATTATTCCACAAGTAGAATATCCAGGTGAACAAGTAAATGGAATTATTGGATTTACCTTTTCCATATTATGCTGATGTTTATGTTTAAAAGGATTTTGTTTTAGTCATATACATTTCCTTAAATGTTTATACTTATTTATGATAGTTTCCCATATATTGTTATCCTTAATGTGCATCTGAGCTCACCCCTTTCTTATGTTTTATTTTTCTGAGTATTGGAAGAAGTGTGTTATGAATGTCATGTTGGGTTAATCTAGGGGAATAATTGAATTCTCAAAGGATTATTTTTGTTTTGTTTTACTTTAGATCATGTAATGTAATGTTCATAGATGTAATTTATTTTCCACGACTATTAAACTGATCGGTACTTTGGGACTTGATTCCTTGTAATCATGCCAATGTATTAAAATATTGCACCGACTATGGGTAACTAGTGTCGAGGTGTTATAGTCTATATCAGAGGATATTTAAAAAAACTGTGAAAATAGATTTACATAAACTCTGATTTTGAATCATTTCCCTAAGATAGAATTTGAGGATTACTATAGAAGAACTTCCTAGAATTTTGGTAATGTAGTGATTTTTTAAATTTTCAAAGAAATAAATGCCTATATAGATATGATCAGGTAGAGGTGGATCTACCATAGATGTACCTAGGAGTGAAAACATTGGCATAGAGTTTCGAGCATTAACTAGGGTATCCTGGTATACGACAACGGGCCTTGTTGCACTCTTGGTTATGACACTCCTAGGAGGTATGCTTTTGATAATTTAAATTTTCCATTACAAAACCATTATAAAGGATTTGTGAGTAAATACATCCTCAAAGAAATCATTTTTTATGATTATGGATTATATTCATAAACTATTGAATTTATATTTGGTATTTTTCATATTTAGAATTAGGCATTGAGATTCATAAACTGTCCTAGTGTATTATATTGTTTATAAATGGTTCCCAATATAAGGAATTAGAACTCCAGACGTTCGAATGGTCCAAAGAGTAACAATGATCAAGTCTTTCATGGTGTTATGCAATCATTTAGAAGGAAATTTTCTCCCATGTATTCACATCATATGAGTAAATAGTATCATGTGTTAATAATATAAGTAAATAATTCTTTGAGTCCTATGGATTTGATGGGAAGCTAGAGAAGAAAAGGATAATAGAGAGAAAGATGGATAATGGGAAGAAGGGAAAGAAGGATTTCACATATGTGATAACTGTGAAAAAATAACTTTAGTAAATGTTTGAAGACCATGGGAGTTTGTTATAAGTGTGGAAAAAAGGACACCAAGTACGTGATTTCAAGGGTACGAAAAAGGTTTCAAATGTACAATACTACTTCTGCAATGATTTGGGACACTAAGAGAATCAATGTCCCAATCATTAGCGTATACCACAAATTATGCTATTAGATAATAATAAAGCTATGATACTACCGTAGATGAAGAGAAATAACAAGTGTTCTTAAGTTGATATTAATTATTTATTTCATTTGAGTGATGTATCAATGATGCACTAGTTAAAAGAATTATGGAGTATATTAGGATTGTACTACAGTGCAATTTCATTAAGGATTTGAGATTGTGTAGTTGTAATAAAAGTGTCTTAATAGCAAGTTAAACATTTTTGAAAAATAAAATTTTGAAGGAAAGATAAACTTTAATATGATCCTGACAGTGATGTATTTATTTTTTATAAGAGATGATTAATTTGGATAAATTATATTGGATACTATTTACTACCTTTTAACTAATTAATGGTTTTTTTATTCCAATATTTTTGGAGATTACAACATTTTTGGATTTAAAGAGTATATTCAGTATTCTTTGTTTTATAGAAGAATAACAAAGTACATACCTATTCAAATAAGTTTTTTATAGTAATTCATTTTATTACCACATTTTAAGATGATACCTAATGAACGTATTCACATGTATATTGTGTTTCCTTCTTATAAAATATGGACTGTGAGTTCAGACAGATGTATTGTGGATAAGTCCAATGTTTTAAATGGAATATGTGTGACATTGGATACTATAGTTATGGTTAAATAATTTTTTAATATTATTTTGGTATTGTTATAAAAAAGGACAACCTGGAGGTCGGTCGACAACCTGTCGTGTCCGGCAAGGCCGCGATACATAAACCCACAACTGAATAGCGACATGGGTGAATCACCTACAACTGGCCTACGTGATGTCCTTGATTGTATAATGTAGTTTATATAAATATTCTGACTGATTAATTAGAAATTAAATTTTGGAACCCTATACAATTAGTATAAATAGAATATTTTTTATTTCTATTATCTTTTGGGAGTGAATGATGAGTTTGCGGTAGAAATTAGTTAAGGGATGGAACTCTACTTGTCATGTATTTTTTTATACTATAATGAAATTAATACTTTTACTTTAGGGAAAGGATCTGAAAACCAAAAATGTGTTACCCTAATAGCTTATATTTTGATGAACCAATAATATATTAAGACATCTTAGATTTATGACTTTGAGACACACAATATTTTATTTACTATTTACATGTTTTTGACTGATGACTTTAATCACTCCTTAAAAATATTTATGTTTTCCCTTAATTATGTGTCTCAATTTTCAACCAATGTTCTCATATTCAAAATCCAAATTTGTTGGTGAATTTTTCATTTCTCTTTACCTCTTATTAAAAATATGTTTTATTAACCGTATTTCTGATATGGGTTTTCCACAAATGTATTTTCTATTTTTAAGATTTTATTTTTAAAAAACAATTTCATATTGCTAGGATGCAATTTATTGGAGGAGGATAGAATGTAAAACCTCATGATTTTATAGTACGTTATCTCTTTAAGGTAATTAAATAGCTTGTGCTACACGAAACATAGAGTTTGAGCACTCCATGACTTACCAAACTCGCCATTCAAAAGGTAGTTATGAATAGTATTAACTGAATTATGAATCATATATACTCCAAATAATTTTAAAATCCATATTGTGTGTTTCATAGACATAATATAAGAACAAATTCATTTTTTTATATAGAAGAAGTATTTTTCAAAAAATAAAATTTTACAACCTTTTAATGGGGAACCATTTTTAAATAGAATATTTAAAACTTTTATATATTCAATTTAATTAAATTATATTATTCTTTAGAATTGGGAGATAAAAATATATTTTGGAAAATTTTTTGTACTTTATGATAACTTTCATATTCTGATGAATAATGTAAAATACTAAATTTTAATTAAAAACAACAATTTTTATTGAAATAATTTTATTGTTAAATTATGAATTTGAGTGGTTTTAAAGTATAATTAGACTAAATTTTAATCATTTAAAATAATTTAGGTCATTGGATGTAAATTCACATTTAAATTTTACATAAACATATGTTAATCTTTTGATAGTTTTTAATTCATAAGAAACTCCTTTATAGTTTTGACAACTTGAATTAATTTTAAATAATTTAATGAAACTCATAGGATTCGAATTTGGTAAAATTGATATAATTTTTGGATTCGGAATATCAAAATTAGTATTGGGTGATTTTTTTTTATTTTTCTGAAAACGTTCAATTTTTGTTAAACAGTGAAAAACACTACGTTATTGTTTATAACAGACTTGTATTTAAATAATAATTATTTTTAACTAAATTTATTTAAAAGTAAAAATAGATACATAATACCTATATTAGTTCACTGTAATTCATTAGAGTCATTTTATAATATGATTAGATATATAAAATGTTATTGAAAATTTTAACGTCGTTTACCCACCTTCTAGGCACATTTGAAAATTTTCATTAAATGTATTTTTACTACATATGTAAATTGAATTTCAAAAATATGAGAGACACAGTTGACATCAGTGCATAAATTTTTTTCCAATAGGATGAAAATAATTTTTGATGAATAGTGACTTTTGATTTTTATTTACCACAGTTAAAAGTAAATATGGTAATGAAAGGTAAAATAATTTTATAATTACTCTAACGCATGTCCTAATTCTCTTGGATATGTTTATTTTTGAACAAAATAATCCTTGTTAATAAAATATGAACCTTTTGGCCCACAATGATAGTTTAGGATATTTATTATTATTCTATTTAAGGAAGCGTTAAAAGTGCTAAATTCAATGTTTAATAACTAAACCATTTTCAATATCGGGTAATATATAAGATAAATTCGACTATAAATATTAATTGGAAAGATATAAATATTTCCTACATCATGGTATTTAATTTATAATATTTTGAAATTTATATTATTAAATTTATTTATGACTCAAGGGTGATGCAATAATTATCTTATTAATGAAATATGAAAATAATTTATATTAAAAATATCAAAATAAATTTATATCGTGACTTTTAATGCATTACATGAATTTTATAGGTTAATAAGACATGTTATGGTTGATTTAATGCATTTTTTTGGAAGTATTCATGTTTTTTTTACTTTCACAACAAAAAAATACTAAATAGTGTCAAAATTTACACAAATGAGTTTTTAAAACAAGTACTATATTATTAAATGATATAATATTCCTAAAAATATAAAGTTTGGCGAATGGGAATATATAATTATAGATATTCCCTTGATGAACCACATGATATTCACTTGTAATTTTATAGTATATTTAATTACCATGTAATATAAAAATACAAGAAGACATTGTAAAAGTTAAACTGTTTAACTAAGAGTTAATCCTAAAAGATAAGGTTAATATGGTGACCTAAACTTGTATAAAACCTATTTGTTGAGATTATTTCGACACATACCTACCTTATACTCTCTATTAATCCATTTGGATCAATTATAAACTGAAAATGATTTTATAATAAAATAATATTTCATGATTTTCAAAAAGTGACCCTCACCTCTCTTACAAAAGGGTACTTCCCCTTCTCTCTAAATTCCACCTCCAAATCAATTTGGTTCGGCCAAAACCTACTCAAATATCCTCCCAACTACCCTAAATTCAACCTATAGGCCTTAATTTGATCATAATCCAACCCAAGGATCCTTTTTGATTAAATCTAAAAGAAGAATTAAAAGAAGACGTAATTAATTCATCACCTCTTTCAATGTTCTTTTCTTCTACCATGCCCACATTCATTGATTTTGTCCATACCAAAATAATAAATCCCATAACTTCTACATACTGAGATGTTATTATTAATATGGGAAAACAATATTCATTATTTTATCCATCCTATGAATGAAAATTTCACTATACATGTGTACGTATGGCTTACCATCTCCACGTCGTAGTGCAGTTTGTTATTCAACACTTCATTATATGGATAGGTATAATAATGGCAATAATTGATATAAATAATGAATATAACATGTTAATATTTGTTTAAATATAATATACCATCCAATTATATACTATTTCACCATCAATAGAATGATATCGTCGCTCATGTGTATGTATGGCTAACCGTCACCATGACGTGGTGAGATTCATTTCCACGTTCACCATTCAACGATGATTATAAAAACATATATAATTAATAATTTTATAATATATGACATAATAATGATATTTGAAATATGTATATCTATATGTGTGTGTGTGTGTGTGTTTTTGTGGTTGTTTTTGTGTGTTTGTGTGTGTTTATTTACATATATATCATTCACTTACTTCGATTGAATACGATATGAAAATGGAAGGAACGTTTATGTGTGCATACGACCCACTGTCTCCATAAATAGTGTTTTTGATTTCATATATCTATATATTATAAAAATTTATATTCTGAATATATATTATATATAACAAATGTTTTATATTCTAGAAGCAATTAAACCATGATATAAGTGATACGGTCAATAATAACAAATTATAACGTGTACGATAGAGAACGTGATTATTACCTAAAATATTATTTTAACATAGAAATTATTTTTAAATGGGTAGTATAAAGCCATAAATGAATATATTATCACATATTAAATAATAATATAGTTCTTTTTAATTTAATAACATACTATGGTCATTATACAGGAGGTTAAATGCACCCTCGACCAAAGGAATGTACAAGGTAAGGGTTTATTGCTCAATCTCATTATTATCGAAGATTGTTTACATGTGCATTGTTACATGGATATATTTATTATCTATGTCCATGTTTCCAAAAAGTGTTTTCAAAAGGATTATTTTATAGTACTCTTTAACTAAAACACCACTTTAAATGTTTTAAATATTTATTCTTCTAAATCATTCACATCAATGTCCATGTTTTCAAAATGGTTTTAAGATTTTATTTATATAGACATGAATGTTTTATAATGTTAATTAATTTCAAAATTTTCAAATTGTTATGGGAAACTTTGATTCAAAAATTTATTTTAAATGTATTCCTTTCTAAATTGTCTAACTTTTAAAATATTACATGAAAAAGGGATATTTCTCACAAAGACTTTTACTAATAATTTTTATCTATGTCCACATCCTTTACTCAAAATTATTCATGTTTGAGGTTTATTTATTTTAATACAATTTTATATTTTGTATTGAATGAGTTATTATATGTTTGACTATGGATGTGTTTTTATACCATTCATTATTTATGGTTACTGTATTGACATTTCATATGCTAGTTTTAATATGAATGTTTATCTTATGTTTCAAACTTTTCATATGATGAAAGAATTAGACTTAGTAAGTGATGGGTGGAGCCCTCTATAGCTCCGTGATGCATCAGTATGTCTCATGAGAAAAACTAGTGTCTTGGCATAAGGCATTGAAAATATATTTATTTGTAGTCTTGGCACGAGGCCTTGACTATGTGGTTTTTGATGTTCGTCATTATGCGTTCCATAATTATTAAATTAGCTATTGATATTACATGTGATTATTCGACATGTATAATATATATGTAAATATGTAAATGGAATTATTTGATTCATATTTCCTATATTATGCTGAAGTTAACATGTAAAAGGATTTTGCTTTAGTGTTATACATTTCATTAAATATTTATGCTTATTTATAATAGTTTCTGCTATATTGTTATCCTTACCGAGCATCTGAGCTCACCCCTTTCTTATGTTTTATTTTTCCTAGGATGCGATTAAGTGTGTTATGAATGACATGGAGGGTTAAGCTAGGGGAATAATGGAATTCTCAAAGGATTATTTATGTGGTTTTTTATTATTCAAATTGTAACGTAACATTCATATATTTAATTTATTTTCCAAGACTGTTAAATGAATGGTCTTTAGGACTTGATTCCTTATAATCATGACAATGTATTAAAATAATGCACCAACTCTGGGTAACTGGGGTTAGAGCATTACTTATGGTATCAGAGTATGTTTTGAAACAGCCTTGGAAATAGATTTCGATAAACTTTGATTTGGAAACATTACTCTAAGATAGACTTTGGGGATTATTATAGTAGAACATCATATAATTTTGGTAATGTAGTAATTTTGTGAATTCTCAAAGAAATACATCTCTATCTAGATATGAGTGGGTAGAGGTGGCTCTGGCACAGATGTACCTTGGACTGAAATCTCTGACAAGGAGTTTCGGGCTTGACCCGGGGTATCCTGGTACAAGATAAAGGGCCTCGATACACACTAGGTTATGACACTACTAGAATATATGTTTAGGATAATTCACATTTTCCTTTACAATCAATTATAAAGGATTTATGAGTAAAAAATTATCAAAGAAAACATTTTTTAATGATTATGGATTATATACATAAACTGTTCAATTTATGTTATGTATTTTACAAGATTGGAATTATGCATTGAAATTCATAAACTGACCTAGTGTATTCCATTATTTAGAAATGATTCCCAGAATAAGGAATTAAAACTCCAGCAATACACATGATCCAAAGAGTAAGAAGGATCATATCTTTAATTCCCTTAAGCCAACATTTATAAGGGAAATAATCTGCCATGTATTCTCATCATATGAATAAATAACATCATGTGTTAATAAGATAATTAAATATTTCTATGAGTCGTATAGATTTGATGGGAAGCCAGAGATGAAAATGACAGTAGATAGAATGATGGATAAAGGGAAGAAGGGAAATCAGGATTTTCCCATATGTGAAAACTGTGGAAATAATAACCTTAGTAAATTCTAGAAGGCAATGGGAATTTGTTATAAGTGTGAAGAAAAAGGACAATAAGTATGCGATTTCAAGGGTAAGAAAAAGGTTTCAAATGAACAATGCTTTGTATGCAAGGAGTTGGGACACTACACGAATCAATGACCCAATCATTAGAGTATACCATAAATGATGATTTTGGATAATAATCATGTTATGACATTACCACAGATAAAGAGAAATGACCAGTGTTTTTATATTTATATTAAAGAATTATGTCATTTGATTGTTGTATCAATGATGTACTGGTTATAAGAATTATGGTGTATATAAGGATTGTACCGCTATAAAATTTCATTAAAGATTTGATATTGTGCGGTACTAATAAAAGTGAGTCAATAGCAAGTCAAATGTTTTGGAACGTACATGTTTGAAGAAAAGATAAACTTTAATATGGTCCTGACACTAATGTATTGATTTTGGAATAATAAATGATTGATTTGGATAAATTATATTGGATATTATTGACAATATTGAAAATAATTAATGGTTTTTTTATTCCATAATTTTTGGAGATTACCAAATTTTTTAATTTAAGGGGTATATCTCGTATTATATGTTTTACAAAAGGAATAAAGAAGTACATGCCTATTCAAAAATGTTTTTCTGGTAATTCATTTTATTATAACATTTTAAGAGAATACACATTTGATGAATTCACATGAATATTATGTTACCTTCATATAAATTTTTGACTGTGAGTTCAGATAGAAGTATTGTGGATAATTCTAAAGGATAGAATGGATTATGTTTGGCTTTGGATACTATTGTTAAGGTTAAATCATTTCTTAAGATTATTATTGGATTCCAATAAAAAGGACAACCTAGAGGTCTGGCGACAGCTCGTCGTGTCCAAAAAGGCCACCATACATGAACCTGTAACTAAAGGGCAATGAGGGTGCATCACCTACCACTAGCCTACGTGATGTCCTGGATTGTATAAGGTTGTTTTTTAAAAGTTCTGATAGATGAATTATAAATTAATTTTTTGGAACCCTATACGATTAGTATAAAAAAATTTATTTTTATTATCTTTAGGGAGTGAATGATGAATTTGTAGTTAGTATTAGTTAATTGTAGGAACTATACTTTTCAAGTATATTTTCCTTATTCTATGAAGAAATTAATACTATAAATTTAATGAAAATATCGTAAAACAAAAAATTTGTTATCCTAATACCTTATGTATTGATGAAAAAATTCTATTTTAAGTCATCATATATTTATGTTTTTGGGCCCCTCAATTTTCTATTTATTGGTCACTTGTTTGTGATTGATGACCTTAATCACTCCCTATAAATATTTACATTTACCTCTAATTTTGTGTCTCAAATTTTAACCAAAATTCTTCAATTCAAAATCCTATTCTGGTGGTGACTTTTTCATTTCCATTTCCTTATTATTAAGAATAAGTTTTATTAACTCTATTTTTGATGGGGTGTTTCCACAAAGGTAATATAATTTTTTAAGATTTTATTTTTGATAAAAAAATTTAAATTTGTGGGGACATAGTTTATTGAATTATTAGAGAATGTAACACCCCTTGGTTTTGTTGTACATTATCTCTTTAAAGTAATTCAATAGCTTGTGCAACACACAACAACGAATTCGAGCACACCACGACTTACTAAAGAAGCCATTCAAAAAGAAGTTATGAATAGTATTAACTGAATTTTGAATTTTATATACTGTATATAATTTCATAATACATATTATGTGTTTCTTAGGAATTATATAAGAACAAATTCATTTTTTTCAGATAAAAGAATAATTTCTAAATAAATGCAATTTTACCACATTTTAACGGTGAACCCTTTTTAAATCTAATATTTGGCACTTTTATATATTATATTTAATTAAATTAAATTATTTTTTAGAATCATGAGATAAAAAAATATTCTATATAATTTTTGTTACTTTTCTGAAAACATTCATATTTTGATGAATAATGAAAAATATTAAATTTTAATTGAAAACATTATTTTGAATCAAAATAATTTTATTGTTAAATTATAAATTTTAGTGGTTTTAAAGTATAATAATATTATAATTTTATCATTTAATATAATTTATTTCATTGGATGTAAATTCTATTTTAAATTGTACATAAACACATGATAATCTTTTGATAGTTTTTACTTATCAAAAAACCGATTTCTGGTTTTGACAATGAGGATTACTTTTAAATTAATTAATAAAAATCATATGTTTTGAATTTGGTAGAAGAGAAATAATTTCTTTGATTCAGAATATCAAAATTAGCTTAGGGTGAATTTTTGGTATTTTTGAAAAAACGTTCAATTTTTGATGAATAATGAAAAACACTACGTTATTTTTTAAAACGAACAGTTATTTAAATAATATATATTTTTATTTAAATTTATTTTAAAGTCAAAATAGATATATAATACCAATATTAGTTCAATTGAATTTATTAGTGTCATTTTATAATAAGATTAGATGTATAAAATTTTATTTAATTATTTAACATCTTTTACCCACCTTCTAGGCACATTTGAAAATTTTCATAAAACGTAATTTTACTACTTCTGTGAATTGAATTTTAAAAATCATAGAGACATGGTTGGAATTGGTATTTAAAATTTGGTTCAATAGGATGAAAATAATTTTTGATGAATAGTAACTTTTGAATTTCATTTACCACAATTAAAAGTAAATATTGTAATTAAAGGTAAAAATGATATTATAATTACCCTAACACATGTCCTAATTCTATTGGATAAGTATATTTTGACCAAAATCAATCATAGGAATAAAATACAATCATTTTGGTCCACTTTTATTAGATTAGGATATTTATTATTATTTTATTTAAAGAAGTGTTAAAAGTGTTAAATTCAATGTTTAACAACTAAACCATTTTTAATATAGGGTTATGTATAAGATAAATTCTTCTATAAATACTAATTGAAAAGAAAATAATATTTCCTACATCATGGTATTTTATTTATAATTTTTAGACATTAAGTAATAAAATTTATTTATGACAAAAGGATGATGGAGTAATTATCTAATTAATGAATGATGAAAATAATTGATATTAAAAATATCAAAATAAATCTAAATTTATACTTTTGAGGCATTCCACGAATTTTTATAGGTTAATATCACATTTTTTGGTTGATTTAATGTAATTTTTTGAATTAATAAAGTAGTTTTGGCTTTCAAAAAAATAAAATACTAAATAGTGTCAAAATTGACATAAGTGAGTTTTTAAAACAAATACTATATTATTAAATGATATAATATTCCAAAGAATCTAATGTTTAGTCATAAAAAATATATAATTATAGATATATCATAGATGAACCACTTGTGGTTCACAAGGAATTTCATTGTATGTTTATTGACCATGTAAAATAAAAATAAAAGAAGACATTGTAAAAGTCAAACTATTTAACTAAGTGTGAAATCTAAATGATAAGTTTAATATGTTTACCTAAACATGTATAAAACCTATTGTATGAGATGATTTCGACCCATCACTACCTTATCCTCAAAAAAATCATTTTGAGCCGTTATAAACTAACAAAGATTTTATAATAAAATAATACTTCAAGCTTTTCCTAAAGTGACAATCACAACTCTTATAAAAGGGTACTACCCCTTCTCTTATAATCGCACCTCAAAATGCATTTGGCTTGCCCAAAATCTGCTCAAAAATCCTCCCAACTACCCTCACATCAACCTATAGCCCTCAATTTGATCATAAGACAACCTAAGTAGCCCCTTTGATCCAATCAAAAGGAAGAACCTGAAGAAGAGGTAATTACTTCATCACCTCTTTCAAAGTTGTTTTCATCCAACACTACCTCTTTATTTGATTTTATTCCATTCTAAAATAATATCTCCAGTACCTTCTACAGATTGAGATGCTATTATAAAAATTTTACAACCATATTCATTATTATATCCATCCTACGAATGAAAAAGTCATTATATATGCGTATGTACAACTTACTATCTCCACGTAATTGTGTAGTTTGTTATTCAACAATTCATTATTTAGATGGGTATAATAATGACCATAACTGATTTATATAAAGAATATAACATTTTACTGATTATATATATATATATATATATATTATATATACCATCCAATTACATATGATCTCATAATCAATAGAATGATATCGTCTCTCGTGCGTACGTACGACATACCGTCTCCACGACGCGCTGAGATTCATTTCCACATTCACCATTCAACGATGATTATAAAAACGTATTTTATTAATAAGTATTTAATATATGACATAATAATTATAATGGAAATATATATATATATATATATATATATATATATATTTGTGTGTGTGTGTGTATTTATATATATCTCATTCACTTACTTCCATTCAATATGATATGAAAACAAAAACAAGGTTTATGCGTGCATACAGCCTACAGTCTACATAAATGGTGTTATCCATTTCATATATCTATATATTTCAACATATTTATATTCTGATAATATATGATATATAAATAATGTTTTATATTCTATATGTAATTAAAGTGTGATATAAGTGATACGATCAAGAATAACAAGTTAAAACTTGTACGATTGAGAAAGTGATTGTTACATGAAATATTATTTAAACATAGAAATTATTATTAAATGGGTAGTATAAATCCATAATAGAATACATTATGATATCTTAAAAATGAATATGGTTCTCGTATAATTTAATAACATTCCATGGTCATTATATAGGAGGTTAAACATACCCTTGACCAAAGGAAAGTACAAGGTCTGGGTTAATTCCTCAATCTCATTATTATCTGAAATTGTTTATGTGTAAGTTATTACTAGGACAAATTAGTTATCCATTACCTTGTTTCATAAAAAAGTGTTCAAACAAATTATTTTTTAGGGTACTCTTTAACTAAAACATCATTTTAATGGTTTAAATATTTATTCTTCTAAATCATTCTCATTAATGTCCATTTTTTCTAAATGGTTTGAAGGATTTATTTGTATAAACATGAATATTTTAAAATTTTAATTCCTTTCAAAAGTTTCAAAGTGTTATGATATACATTGATTCAAAAATATATTTGAAATTTCTTCCTTTATAAATTGTTTTACTTTTAAATGATTACATGAAAAAAGGATATTCCTCTCAAAGAATTATACACATTATTTTCAACTATGTCAAAATAATTTACTAGATATTATTCATGACTTAGGATTATTTGTTTTAATATAATTTTCTATTTTTTATTAAATGTGCTATGATATGATTAACTATGGATGTGTTTTTTTATACCATTCATTTTTTTATGGTTATAGTATTAAAATTTCTTATGCATGTTTTAATATGAATGTTTATGTAATACTTCAACCTTTTCATATCAGGAATGTATTGGACTAAGTAAGTGATGGGTGGAGCCTGTTATAGCTCATCAATGCATCTTTAAGTCTCATGAGATAAACTAGTGTCTTGGCACACGTCCTTGACAAAATCATAACTTGTAGTCTTGGATTGGGGCCTTGACAATGTGGTTATGATTTCGGACATTATGCATTCCATCATTATGAAAATAACTATTGATATTACATGTTATTATTCAACTAGTAGAACATCCATGTAAATAAGTAAATGGAATTATTTGATTTATTCTTTCCATATTATATATATGTTATTGTTTAAATGGATTTTGTTTCAGTGTTATGCATTTCCTTTAATGTTTATTCTTATTTATCATAGTTTCCATTATATTGTTATCCATTTTGAGCATCTGAGCTCAACCCTTTCATATGTTTTATTTTTTCCAGGATGTGAAAAAGTGTGTTATGATCAATATGAAGGGTTATGCTTGGGGAATAATTGTGATCTCAAAGGATTATTTATGTTGTGTTCTATTTTAGAACTTGTAATGTAACATTCATATATGAAATCTATTTTCCACAACTGCTTAACTGGTCAGTTATTCAAGACATGATTCCTTGTAAGCATTCCCATGTATTAAAATAATGCACCATCTCTGGGTAACTATGGTGGGGGTGTTATAAGTAGTCATTTTTTTCCTGACCAACGTTTCATAGGAACTCACATTGGTTGAGAGGACGAGAGTTCAAGCTCATCACACCATTTTGGGGGGAATTATTTCCTATTAGGATACCCTATTATATATTTTTTTATATGTTCATGAATATTTTCTATATCCCGCTATGGGATTGGTTACCCTAATAAAATTATTGTGTGTTTAATCTTTTTTGTGTGTATTGTTTGTTCTATTAATGAGACTATCTATATGTAACAAAGGGACTCTATAATTTTCCAATTATTTCTTATAAATTAGCATATGATTATATTTTTAAGCTGTATAACCAATCACTTTAGAGTTTAATGCTATCTCAGGAGGCGATTGGTGTTTCGTGGATTGAAATAAAACATAGCGAGGAGTCTTACTTATCTTATTTATAAAACAGATAAAAACCCTACATTGTTAATTTAAGTATATTTCATTTAGTTGAAATTCATGAAGAATTGATATATATGAGGAAACATAGGAACCCATTATAGAGCCCAATACTTATAAATCTATCCTATGTGTCCAACATATAATACAAATTAGAGTCCTCATAGTTTGATCTTTATTAAACTTGTTGATGGGAGGTAACAAGTAATTAATCCATGTGACAATTATTTCCACATATTTTACTAATATGGGAAATACTTCATGACTTACACCAAGGAAAATGACTTTGTATGGGTGCAGTTATATCATATCACTATATAGGGCTTACACACTGAGGTATTAGGAGATATGTTAAATTTATGATGCTAGTGATATGATCTTTTTTAAATCCCTAAGAAAAAATTAGTTATTATTAGTGTGTGAAACACGGGATATCATGTGATAAGACTCACCACATATAGATATTAGGCTTATGCACTAGAGAGACCCTAATTGATATTTTATAGAGAGATCAAACCATAGAATGTTGACCTACATATCTAGCTTATAGTGGGAATAAGAGTCCTCATAGATTAATTTCCTTCTACATTAACTAATGGGTGAGGAATAATGATAAAAACATATGACAGTTGTGGTCTCATGGGTTATAACTTTTACAATATGGAGGGAGTTACAACAATGTGAATTCCTATTGGAAGATATCCAACCCTTACCCTCTAATGGATAAAGTGTAGGAAACATTATTGATTACCTAACCATGTTTGGATGGAATGAGGATCCAATACTATTCATATGAATGAATGAGTATCAATTCCTAACCAATTATGAAACTTCCCATATGAAAGGGGAATGCCCATATAAATACTATTGGATTTTTGGTTGACATGGATTGAGGGAATGTGACCAAGTATTTCTGCTGGATAATCCTGACAAGTGTGGGGGTGTCCTCTTGACAATCCTAGTGTTTTTTCATGACATGTCCTAATTTTATACCTGACATTTATAGAGTGTATCCATGATATATCCTAATTTTCATTTCAACATATCTTAGGATGTATGGATATTTCTAGTTGTTTAAAGAACATTTCTATGGATGGTCATGTGATCCAGAAGAATTTTTTGTAGAATCAATGTGTGATCAATGCATTAGCATCCAAGGGTTTCATTTGATCATGTTTAGTAGTTCAGAGGGTTGTAGCATGTTCAGTCTAACCTATCAAGAGAACACCGTGTGTCTGGGATGATATATCCAAAGGTCTTCATGTAACATGGATAACATATTAAGAGGACTTAGTGTGACTGGGTTGGCATGTTAGGGTACTGCCCTATGATCTAAATGGTATATCTAGAGGAATTCCGATGGTTTTAAAATACATCAAGATAACTTCGTATGACATGGATAAAGTGATAGGATAACTTTTCCCGGTTTGGATAACATGTACGAGTGTTGTCTAATTATATTTCTTACATGTATAGATACTGTCATAAGAATAATTAGTAAGTCATTTTATGTGGATGACCCCTTCACATGAAAATTATTACATTCATCTTTATGTATGGATTTCTTCCTTTTCAACCTTTATCCAATATATGCCTCAATGGTCATTAGGCATTTCCTTATTTGGATCTCATGCGACTATGTAAACATGTGGAAACCCCTTTGTATAATTGTACCTTTAAAACAAAAGTCCATATCATGATCAATCATGTGATCACGAAAATCCTACATACATGTTTTTTAATCCATTATGTTATTCCACTAGTTTACCTTATAGAATTACCTTGAGATTTCATGGCTTTAAACTCTGATAATCCTTCTCTCTTCTCTAAGCTGTTATGTGTGTTTTTGTTGGTGATATGAGGGAGGAATTTATAGGTCTCCCCATAATGGATTTATACCACTTCACATGGAATATATACTATGGATATTTTATTGAGTTTGTGAATGGATAATCACATCATTAGTTTCATGTGATCCCACCATATTTTATATATGATGCTTGATAAACAGTGACTACATGATCATTAATCCATTTCCATATTTATTGATCCCATGGCGTGTCAAAGGTATTTTTATATTATATTAGTCTTGTTAAATGATGTTTTCAATATCAGGATGACATATATAGGGGTATTTATGAAATCAGTTCATCTATTGAGGTGGCCTTTAGGTGATAATTGAAGTCTTTTCATGGTCCCTTCATGAGATGAAACTAGCTTGTTAGTTGGCCTTCATGAGATCAAGATCGATTTTCAAAGTACCCTTTCATGATCAATGGGATGATCATATGAGGTTCATAACCCCTTCACATGATAATATCGTAACACAGACTTGCATGATGGTACCCCCATTCTCAACTTTTAATCTTTTTTTCTAAATTTTTTTACTTTTTTTCATTGATTGTATTTCAGGTCATCACATGGTCGAATGAATGTGTCTAATGGTCTTTGAATGATGAATATAATATGCCCAAAGGGTTTTTTCTGAAATTATTGACATGCCACTTGGGATATCATGTGATCTTTGAACTGATCACATGATCATTATAATTCCTTCACATGAAAATCAAGACAACTTACCTAACATGAATATTCTTCCTTTTTCAGATTTAATTATAAAAACACTTAAAGATATTGTCATGAACTTTTTGATTTAGAAGTCACATTATTATAAGAACTCATATGATGGAGTTTCATATAATAATGAAGGCATGTCTAAAGTTATTTCATAATGCAATGGGTTTTTATGGGTTTTTATATGATTAGAAGGATTCGTTGAAGGGGAATCACATGATCAATATCAGCTCATGAAAAATTCATAACGCATCCTCAGGTCGTTCCTAGGTACATGTGATCGTGTGTCATCCAACAGGTCACACGATCTTCCTAATCGAGCTCTCTGATCTTAATGTATTCATGATAATGATTTCATTCATTTATGGATAGAATAATACCAATTCTTATGGTATTTCTTTAATCCTGAAATTTTTATGCTCATTTGGAAGGCATAAAAAATCCCCCCAGAAGTGAGGTCCACACGGATAAGGACATGATTTTTAGAAAAGTAAATGAATGCCTGAGTCCCTTCCTCTGGTTGGTGTTCCATGTAAAATTTGGTCTTCTTTGTTACCATAGGTATTCTAAGGTGTTCCCTATAAATAGGGGAGTGAGGGTCTATTCAATTAACTATAAACCCAAACCCCATGATCTCTCATGACTTCATCCCTTGTATGACTTCTTCATAAGGGTGATTCACATAACACCAACAAGATAATCATTAACAAGATCCAATCTAGTGATTTCCATTCATGATTGAGATGTATCAGCACTTGATCAAACAACCTAGGAACCAATTTATCGTAATTTGGTTCAACATTGATGCATTTTATCAGACTTATGGTTTTCATATAGGATTAACCTGAGCTTTCGGTTCTATTTCATAAACACTTGATTGTTTTGTGGATCACATGTTCATCTCATGGTAATGAAATTCCATGTCTTATAATAGGTCAGGTGATTACGATGTGCTATGTAGTTTACATGATTCATGAGATATATAATAGGTCATGTGATTGTGAAATATTGTGCAGTTCGTGCGACTTGAGTGATGTTTTCCATGAAACCCACTTCTTTTATTCTTTTTTTGGAGAGGTTCTTTTCCTATTTTTCATATTCTTCTTTTTTCGTATAGATGGATTCTAGTTTGAAGCCTTCTGATAATGTTTCTGGCCAAAGGAAATAGTTTCCTGGAATTTTAATTTAATCCCTTGGTACTATGGATTATATATTGTTGAGTTTTTTAGGGGATTATTGTAACATAACTTCTTAAATACCCTATATCACAAAAAATACCTTTTTTTAATTCTATCTTATGGATGATACTAAAATAAATTCACTTGACTATAATATTCCATTTCACTGGTTTTCATCTTCTATCAATCGCATTCAAAAGAAAATTTATTAATATAGGTAATTGATATTGTAACTTCTCTAGAGGTTATACAATATTTTGGGTAACTCCCCTATGGTTCTAGATGGTCATGATCTTTCCCATTAATCAATTTATCCTAGTTAATCAAAGATAATTAATTCATATTTGGATAATCTAGGATGATGTTTGAGTTTAAACTGATACTATACATTTACTAGTAACTTATATGATGAATTGGTATCACCAATTTTTGTTAGGTATTGTTTCTTATAATTCTCCAATGGGTTACATGATATTCAAATTTATGAGGTGAAATAGGCTTCTCAGTTCTTTGTGTACAATCACTAAAAACTCCTCAGACATCTGATTTGATACTAGTGTCTTATCACTATATCCTTTGATTTTTCTTATAGAGAAGTAGGGATTAGACACTTTTATATTTACTAGTTCAGTGAAATACGTCCTCTCATAGAGAAGTATGAAAAATTATTTCATGCTGTATATATTTTGGATATCCATTAAAAACACCGACATTGTAATGTGATAAGTCCAACATTATGAAGAGGAAGTTAAAGAAGTATCTAAACATATGATCACTCATTTCATTCAATGATTTGATCAATATATTCCTTAATTCGAGTGGTGATCAATTAAATATTATACACCCTCATCAATGTCCTTCTTGAAATGTTCAAAATGATTAAGGTTCTTATTAAGACATTATTGATGATGGCTGAATGTCTCATGGGGCTATTGGGAAATACTGAAGTTATACCCATTCCTTTTGTTAGTAGGGGTTTTTCCATGTTTTTGATGGACGGATTTTATATGACATGGATTCAAATATCAGTGTCTGAGTAGGAATATTAGTGATAGTAGCCCAATTAGTATATGGGTGGCTTCTTAGTTTTTCCATGCGGACTCTTTATTTCATTTAGAAACACCTTGGTCACGTTCAATATGTAACACCCCATGCTTCCACAATACGTTTCCTTTTAATAACACAATATCTTGTGTTGTACGAAACTTTTAGTTCAAACACACCACAACCAATTAAACTAGCCGTTATGAATAGTAATTTTGACTTTTTGAAATCTGAAAAAATTTATCATCCAAACTGGACTTCATTTTTGGATTCAGAATATCAAAATTAGCTTAGAGTGAATTTTTTACATTTTTCTGAAAACATTCATTTTTTGATGAATAGTGAGAAACACTACGTTATTGTTTAAAACAATATTTTTATTTAAATAATTATTTTTTTTAAATTTATTTTAGCTCAAAATTGAAACATAATACCTATACATGTTTAATGTAATAAATTGGAGTCATTTTTTAATAATAAAAGATATATAAAATTTTATTGAACTTTTTACCGTCTTTTACCATCCTCTTGGGAGCTTTTGCAAATTCGTATAAAACTTAATTTTACCGCTTCTATGAGTTTAATTTCGAAAATCTAAGAGGAAATACTGATATCAGTAAATAAAATTTGGTTCAATAAGATGAAAATAATTTTTTATGAACAATAACTTTTTTACTTTTATTTACCACAGTTAAAAGTTAATAGGGTAATTATGGGTTAAAATGATATTATTATTACCCTAAAACATGTCCTAATTTTATTGGATTGGTGTAATTCGACCAAAAACAACCTTAGGAATAAAATATGATTAATTAGGTCTACTTGGATTAGATTAAGACATTTATTATTATTTTATTTAAAGAAGGGTTAAAAGAGTAAAAATAAAAGTTTTATAACTAAACCATTTTTAATATAGAGTTATAAAAAAGATAAATTTGACTATAAATATTAATTAAAAATAAAAAAATATTTCCTACATAATTGTCTTTTATTTATAATTTTTAGACAATAAAGGATTAATTTTATTTATGACACAATGATGATGCAACAATTTCCTTATTAATGAACTATTAAAATAATTGATATTATAAATATCCAAATAAATATAATTTTAGACTTTTAATGAATTAAACTAATTTCATAGTTTAATATGAAATTTTAGGGTTTATTAAATGAATATTTTTGAAGTAGTAATTTTGTTATGAATTTATGAAAAACAAATTACCAAATAGTGTCAAAATTAACATAGAAGTGTTTTTAAAAAAATATTATATTATTAATTGATACTCTATCATTAACAATATAAGGATCGGACAAAGAGATTAAATAATATTATATATGTAATTAATGAACCACTTGAGGTTATTTTGGAAGTTTATAGTACGTTTATTAACAATGTAATATAAAAGTAGAAAGAGACACTGTAAATGTCAAAATATTTAACGAATAGTTCAATCTACAAGATGAGGTTAATATAGTAAACCAAACCTATCTAAAACCTATTGGATTAGTTCTTTTCAACCCATCCCCAACATATACTTGAGATTAATCATTTTGGAGCCTGAGAAACTAAAAATTATTTTATTATAAAATAATATTTCAATCTTTTCCTAAGGGACCCCCACCCCTCTTATAAAAGGGCACTTCCTCTTATAAAAAATTAACACCTTCAAAGCCATTTGGTTTGGCCAAAACCTGCCCAAATATCCTCTAAATTGTAAAAAATTAATCTTATAGGATCTCCTTTAGTCATAAATCCATTTTACGGAGCACTTTTGATCAAATCAAAAGGAAGAAACCAAAGAAGAGGTAAATATTTCATCATCTCTTTCATGTTATTTTCTTCTTCCACTTCCTCTTTCTTTGTTGTTTCCATTTTAAAATAGTAATAACAGTATCCTCTATATACTATTAATTTATAATAAAAATGTAACTACAATATTCACTATTATATCTATCCTATAAATAACAAAGCCCCCATACGTGCGTACATACGGATTACCATCTCCACGTCGTGGTGTAGTATGTTATTCAAACACTTCATCATTTGGAAAGGTATAATAATGATTATAAGTGAAATGAATAGTATATATAACATGATAATGATTCTTTATATTTGATATACCATCCAATTATATATGATTTTAATATCAAAATAATGATATTGTCACTCGTGCGTACGTACGGATAACTGTATCCACGAACTTGATGAGATTCATTCCCCATCGTATCCATTCGAGAATAATTTCTATTTGATGATTAAAAATAATTGTTAAAGACTTAATATCATTCTAAATCTGAATAAGATACATCATATCCATAACAGACATTACTTACGTAACAAATCATATAAAGGAAATCGAATTAGATAACACCCAAACCGTTGATACTACTAAAATATCATTAACAAAGAAATATTAAAAGATCATATATTATATAATATTTATATATATAGTTTTTTTATAATTTAATAAACATGATTTAACAATTATAAATGAAGTTAACTTACCCTCGACCAATGAAAAGTACAAGGTAAGGCTTAATTTCACAATCTCTTTATTATCTGTGGTTGTTTTATGTAAGTATCTACTTGGACCTCTTTATCATCCACATCCATGTTTCTTAAAAATGTATTCCAATTTTTTTTACTATTTACTAGAATATGGATTAAAGCCATTTATACCCTTTTTTACTTTTTATAAAATGGTTTGAAAAGAATATTTTCGTCATTTTCCCAACAATGTACCTTATGAGCTTTTCGAAAAAAAATAAGGTAAGAATGTTTTTTTAAATTTATACGGTGGGTGCAGCTATTTTCCACAATTATAACATTCTCAAAGAATCCCTGACAATATTATAATAACATTTTCAAAATAAATGTTTTCTTTTATAATTATATGACTTTTAAATTATTTAAAAATAGAAAGAGATATTTCTCTAAAAATAGATTTGATTTCATCAATGTCAACATCGTTTGATGGATATTAATATTATTTGAAGCTGATTTATTATGATACAAAATTTCCAAATTGTATTGTTGTTTTTGTGATATGTTTTACTGTGGATGTGTTATTATTAAACCATTCATGGTTTATGGATAATTTATTGCCATTTTGTATGCTAGTTTTAATACGAATTTTTATGTTATGTTTAAACCATTTCATATGAGGAATGCATTGGACGTAGTAAGTGACGGGTGGAGCCCACTATAGCTCCTCAATACATCGGTAGGTCTCATGAGACAAACTAGTGTCTTGGCACAAGGCCTTGACAAAATATTATCTGTTGTCTTGGCACAAGGCCTTGAATATGTGGTAATGAAGTCTGGAAATATGCATTCCATCATTATGAAAGTGGCTATTGATATTGCATTTGATTATTCTAATAGTAGAATATCCATGTGAATATGTAAATGGAATTATTTGATTTTATCTTTTCCATATTATTCATAAGTTCATGTTTAAAAGGGTATTGTTTTAGTCTTAATTTTCCGTAATTATTTATGCTTATTTAGGAATGTTTTCACTGTATTGTTATCCTTACTGAGCGTCTGAGCTCACCCATTTCTATGTTTTATTTTTCCATGGATGTGAAGTAGTATATTTAGACTAACCTACAGGAATAGTATAAGGGATCTGAGTATGGACTATGGAAACTATGTTGTTTTATTTTTTCATTTTACAATGTAATGTTAAACTTATGAATGTATATAGTATTTCCAAGGCTACTATACAAATCAGTCTATCGAGGCTTGATCTTTTATAATCATCCCAATGTTATGTAACAATGCACTGACTCTTTGTAACTAGGGTTAGGCCGTTATAGTTGGTATCAGAGGAAATTTAGTACAATCCTTAGAAGCTAGATTTATAAAAACTCTGATTAGAGAAATTTTACCTAAGATAGACTTTGAGGATTAGTATAGAAGAACATCCTGTAATTTTGGTATTGTAGTGATTTTGTGGGTCTTAAATCAATATTTCCCTATCTAGATATGAGCAGGTAGAGGCGGCTCTGGCACAGATGTACCTAGTTGTAAAAACAAAAAACGCTACTTTGAGCTAGACTCAAACTGGAACTAGTGCACGACAATGGTCCTTGCTGCACTCTCGGTTACGACACTCCCGAGGGATATGATTAGGATAATTCTCATTTTCCTTACAAACTATTCTAAAGGGTTTCTGAGTTTATACTTACTCAAAGAAAAAAATTAATTATTATAGATTATATCCATTAAATGTTATATTTATGTTAACTATTTTACAAGATTAGAATTATGTATTGTGATTCATAAACTAATCCAGTGTATTCCATTGTTTAGAAATGGAAACTAGTGGAAGGAATGGAAACTAAGAAAATGCACAAAATCCATGTAGGGATTTCCCTCGTACTCAAGATAATTATAGTGGATTAGTGAAGCAACTAGTGCTGATAATATTATCACTATATTGGGACAAATCACCCAAGTTATGAATAAACAACCTACCTTTCTGGAGCACGCTGATCCACAACATCGAGGATCAATGTTAGACTGATTCATGAAAAAAACCACCAACATTCAATGGGACTACGAATCAATTTTTAGCTAAGAAATGGATAAGTCCCTTAGAGAAAATATTCCATGCTTTGAGGAGTAGCAATGGGAAAAAGTTTACATGGCCATTTATCACCTCACGGGAGATGCAGATCAATGGTGGTCATTGGTTCATAGCACTACAGAATAATATGAAGTATCAAATATGGAATGGAGGGAGTTTAAAGTGATTTTCATAGAAAAATATTTTCTTTGTGACCATCGAGCGGATATGGAAATGATATTTTTTAGTCTGAGACAAAAGGAGGATGAGAATGTCACAAAATATAAGGCTAACTTTTCAAGGTTAGAAAGGAATGCTTCAGATTATAAAAATAACTCAAGAAGTACGATTTATCATTTCTTTGATGGGTTAAACCCATTTCTCCATTGAGCATTAGTCTTACAATCCTTCTCGTCGTACAATGAAATTTTCTCATGTGCTATCAAGACAAGAAAATAATTCTCTAAGTCTTACAACTTTAAAGCAATGAAATAGAAGTATAGAGATATTAGGAAATCTAGAAATGGAAATAAGGGGATGAAGGGAAAAGTTTAATACCCATCCTACAGTAAATATTGAATGAAACACCCTGGTACTTTTCAGAAGGGAATGGGATTCTGTTACAAGTGTGGTAAAAAGGCCACCAAGATCGTGATTCTAAGGGGAAGAAAGAGGTTGTCAATGATGAATTATACAATTTTAGTTAAAGAGGGCATTATGAAAAAGAATTTCCTAAGATCCAAGGAATCATACCTCATAAAAGGCCAAGGAATCAAGGCCAAGCTTATGTTATCACTACTGCTAAGGTTGAAGCTCTGAAAGACGTGGTGGTAGGTAATTTATTGGTTTCTTCAAGTTTAGAAAATGATTTATTTTATTTTGTATCATCACATTGTTTCAAATCTTCCCATTTTTCTAAGAAAATTAGATATTTTTAATTTGACTTAACATGGGGGTTGTCAGTCCAAACACCTAAGAAAAGTATTATAATAATAATGTTTTGTGAATCAGTTCCCATTAGTGCAAATAAATGTTCTTTATCTGTTGATCTCATCATCATACACATGATTGAATTTGATATAATACTTGGAATGTATTGGCTCTCAGACCATGATGTGAACTTTTATTATAATAAGAAAGAGGTTACAATTCTCAATAATGATAAGGATTACCTTATCTTTAGATCAAAAACATCACCACCTAATTTTTATCTTGATCCTTCCCTAGTAGCTCATCTAAATTCAATTATTGGGGAATAAGAGAATCAAATAACATTGGGCGAGGAATGAAATACTCAAATAGAGGACATACCTATTGTTCAAGAATATGATGATGTGTTTCTAGAAGATTTATTTGGACATCATTTATAATGAGAAATTGATTTTTCTATTCATTTAATTCTAGTTTCAAATCCGATATCAAAGACACCTTATTGAATGGTCACTATGGAATTAGTGGAACTAATGAAACAACTAAAGGAATTGAGTAACATGGGATTTATTCTCCATAGTGTTTCTCCATGGGGGTCCCCTAATATTTTTGTTAAGAAGAAAGATGGATCTATGAGGTTCTGCATTGACTTCAGGGAAATCAATTCTATATCAATAAAGAACAAGTATCCCTTACCTCGCATTGATGATTTATTTGATGACCATCATGGAGCTCAATAATTTTCAAGGATTGACCTTTGAACTGGATATCATCAGTTGTGTGTGAGGAAGGAAGACATTCTGAAAACAATATTTCTTAACTGGTACGAGCATTATGAGTTTACAGTAATGCCTTTTGGGTTGAATAATGCACCATATATCTTCATGGATCTAATGAATAGTGTTTTCAAAAAATATCATGATGACTTTGTAGTGTTATTTATTGATGATATCATGGTATAATACAAAATCCACAAAGATCATGAAAATCACTTGAGAATTATTCTAAAGACTCTTAGAAGAAATGAATTATATGGGATATTTAGCAAGTGTAAAGTTTAGCTTCAAGAGATTACTTTTCTTGGCCATATTGTCTCTAAGGTTGGAATCTCTGTTGATTCATCCAAGACCAAGGAAATCCACGAAAGGCCAGCAGCAATGAGTATAAATGAGGTGAACAATATTATTAGTTTAGAAGGTAATTATCAATGTTTCATCTAAAAATTTTCCCGGTTGGCTAATCCATTAACAATTCTCGCACCTAAACGGGTTAACTTTTTTTGGACAAAAGAGTGTGAAGATTGTTTTGAATAACTGAAGAGAATATTTTTCAATGCTCCGATCTTGACTCTACCATTGGGGAATGATGGGTTTGTTATTTATAGTGATGCTTCAAAGAAAGGACTTGATTGTGTCCTTTTGATGAATGATAGATTTATTGCCTATGCATCATGGGAGATAAAAATTCTTGATCAAAACTATCCTACTCATGATCTGGAGCTAACATATGTAATATTTTCATAGAAGATATGGAGACATTATATCTATGGTGAGAAATGTGAAATATATACCGATCACAAGAGGTTGAATTATATTTTCTCACAGAAAGTACTCAAAATGAGGCAAAGGATATGGATTGAACTACTACAGGATTAGGATTTCACTGTACACTACCACATGGGGATGGAAAATAAGGTGGAAGATTCTTTGAGTAGAAAGGATCATGGGGTTTTGAACAATATGAGAATTGAAAGGGATATTATTTTCATGGATCAATTAATGATGGATATGGGAATAACCATGGAAGGTAAAACATAAATTATTTTCCAAATGGTTTCCAAACAATCTTTACTAAAAAGATTAAAAAGTTCATAGACAGATGATGAGGAGTTTAAAAAAAATTAAAGCTTTCAATGATGGGATATTCAGAGAATTTATAAATGAAGATGGGATTTTGAAATTTGGGAGGAAAATTTTTGTTCCCGATTTACCTGATCAAAAAAGGGAATTTGTTAGATGATGCTCATAGTTCCAATTTTTCTATACACCATGGTAGCACTAAGATGTAAAGAGATTTTATGGAACATTTTTCGTGGGACAACAAGAAGAGGGAGATTGCTGATTTGGTGTCAAGATGTATGGTTTGTAAACATGTGAATGGTGGAAGGAAACAACCATGAGGAGTCATGCCACCACTTCCCATACCTGAGTGTAAATGATATAATATTACAATGGAATTTTTTATGGGGATACCTATGATTCCTAGATGGAATGATTCGATATGGTTCATTGTTGTTCATCTTACCATGGCGGCACATTTTCATTCTATAAGAGATGATTTACCACTTCAACGTCTAGAAATACTATTTATTAATGAAGTTGTAAGACTTCATGGAGTACCCTTATAAACTATTTCGGTCTGTGTTCCCCATTTTACATCAAGATTCTAGAAAAGTCTTCAAAAATCCCTAGATACTAAACTTTTTTTGAGCACTGCCAACTACCCTCAAACTGATAGACAAATAAAACGAACTATTCAAACCTTAGAAGACATGTTGATATCTTTCTAACCGGACATTTAAGGTATCTGAGGTCAATATTTACCTCTAGAAGAATTTTCCTATAACAATAGATTCCATTCAAGTATTCAGATGGCGCCATATGAAGCATTTTTTTGTAAAGAGATGTCGCACACCAACTTGTTGGGATTATGCTGTTGAATAAAAACTCATAGGCCCAGAACATTTTGAGGAAATGATGGAAAAGGTGAAGGTTATCCAAAACCACATCAAAGCATCACAAAGTAGGCAAATGATCTATGCTGATAACCAAATGAAGGATTTGTAATTTCAGGTTGGAGATCATGTTTTCGTGAAGGTGTCTCCATGGAAGGGAGTTATACGATTCGGTAAGAATGGTAAATTGAGTCTCTAGTACATCAGACCTTTTGAAATTATAGAACAAATTGGGGTTGTAGCTTACTATTTGGTAATTCTACCAAGTCTCTCTAAAGTTCATGATGTGTTCCACATATCTCTATTGAGAAAATACAAGCCTAACCCAATGCATGTACTCACCTTTGGAGAAATTGAACTGGAACCTGATCTATAATATTGTGAAGAGCCTGTTAAAATTCTTGATACTAGGGATCAAGTGCTGAGAATCTAGACGACTTGTCTGGTAAAAGTTTTATGGAGAAATCATAAGATGGAAGAGGAAACTTGGGAACCCAAGGAACATATGAGGACGATCCACCCAAATCATTTTATGCAGTAATATTATAGAAATTTCGAGGATGAAATTATATTAAGAAGGGGAGAATGTGACACCCCAAGCATCTACGATACATTTTCCTTTGAATAATACCACAGATTGTGTAGTATGCAACTTCATGTTCAAACACACAAAAACCAATAAAACTAGCCTTTATGAATATTAATACCCACTTGTGGAAATTTTATAAATTTTATTTTCCTAAATGGACATCATTTTTGGATTCCGAATATCGATATTATCTTAGTGTGAATTGTTCGTATTTTTTTGAAAACATTCAATTTTTGATCAATAGTGAAAAACACTGCGTTATTGTTTAAAACCATTTTTTTATTTAAATAATTATTTATTTTATTTAAATTTATTTTAGGTCAAAATAGATACATAATAACTATATATGTTCAATGTAATTCATTAGAGTCATTTTTTAATAATATTAGATATATAATATTTTATTGAACTTTTTACCGTCTTTTACCCACCTCCTTGGAGAATTTGAAAATTTATATAAAACATAATTTTACCGCTTCTGTGAGTTGAATTTAAAAAATATGATAGACATGATTGATATCAGTAGGTAAAATGTGGTTCAATAAGATGAAAATAATTTTTTTGTTAATAGTTACTTTTTACTTTTATTTACCACAGTAAAAAGTTAATAGGGCAGTTCCGGGTAAAAATGATATTATTATTACCCTAACACATGAACTAATTCTATTGGATAAGAGTAATTCGACCATAAACGACCTTAGGAATAAAATATGTTCCTTTAGGTCCACTTTTATTATATTAGGAAATTTATTTTTATTTTATTTAAAGAAGAGTTAAATGAGATAAAATCCACATTTAAAAACAAAAATATTTTTAATATAGGGTTATTAATAAGAATAATTAGACTATAAATATTCATTAGAATGAAAAAAATATTTCCTACATAATTGTATTTTATTTATAATTTTTAGACATTAAATAATTAAATTTATTTAAGACACAATGATGATTCAGTAATTACCTTATTAATGAAATATTAAAATAATTGATATTATAAATATCAAATAAAATCTAATTTGAGACTTTTTATGAATTAAACTAATTTTTTATGTTAATATGAGATGTTAGGGTTGATTAAATGAATTTTTTTTAAAGTAGTAATGTAGTTATAAATTAAAAAAACAAAATACCAAATAGTTTCAAAATTGACATAAAAGATTTTTTTAAACAAATATTACATTATTAATTGATGTTATATTTGTAAAAATATATGGTATGGCCAAAGGGATAAAATAATATTATATATGTCATTATTGAACCACTTGAGGTTCTCTATGATGTTTATAGTATGTTTATTGACCATATAATATAAAAATACAAAAAGACATGGTAAATGTCAAACTATTTAACTAATAGTTAAATATAAAATAAAAGGTTAATATAGTTACCCAAACCTATCTAAAACTCATTGGTATAGTGTTTTTCGATTCATAACCCTTTTATACTTGATTCAAATCATTTTGGAGCCATTAGAAACCGAAAATGATTTTATTATAGAATAATATTTCTAACTTTTCCTAAGGTGCCTCTCAACCCTCTTAAAAAGGGAACATCCCCTTCCCTCAAATTTTCACCTTCAAAGCCATATGGATAATCCAAATCCTGCCCAAATATTCTCTCAACTATTATACCTTAATCTAAGAGTCAGAAATCCAACTTAAAGAGCCCTTTTGATCAAATCAAAATGATGAACCCAAAGAAGAGGCAAATATTTCATCTCCTCTTTCAAGTTCTTTTCTATTATACATACTCTTTATTTGTTGTCTCGATTCTAAAATAATAAATCTAGTATCTTCTCTATACTTTTATGTTATTATAAAAATGTTACAACCATATTCATTATTATATCCATCCTATAAATGATAATGTCACCATATGTGCGTACGTACAGATTACCGTCTCCATGTCGTGGTGTAGTATGTTATTCAAACACTTAATCATTTGGATAGGTATAATAATTTGTATAAATGATGTAAATAAAAAATATAATATGATAATTATTCTATATATATGATATACCATCCAATTATATATGATTTTAATATTAAAATAATGATATTGTTGCTTGTGGTGTACGTACAGATTACCGTCTCCACGAACACGATGAGATTCATTCCCCATCGTATCCATTCAAGTATAATTTTTATTTGATGATTAAAAATATATTTTAAAGACTTGATATCATTCTGAATAAGACTATGATACATCATATCCTTCACAAAAATTACTTATGTAACAAAGCGTATGAAGGGAAATGAATCAGTTATCACCTGAAATGATGATACTACTGAAATATCACTAACAAAGCGATATTAGAAGATAATATATGATATCATATTTATGTATATAGTAAATTTATATTTTAATAACAATTATTTAACTATTATACATGTAGTTAATGTAGCCTTAATAATGGAAAATTACAAGGTAAGGGTTAATTTCACAATCTCTTTATTATCCGAGGTTGTTTTTACATAAGAATCTACTGGGACCTCTTTATCATCCACATCAATGTTTCTTAAAAATATTTTCCAGAACATTTTTAATATTTAATAGACTATGGTTTATATTCATTTATACCCTTGTTTGACTTTTTATAAAATATTTTGAAAGAAATATTTCCATTGTTTTCCAAACAATGTACCTTATGACCTTTTCGACAAAATTAAGCTACGAATTATTTTTTAACTTATACGAAGGGTGCATCTATTTTCCATCGTTATAACATCGTCAAATATTCCCTTACAATCTTATAAGATTAATTTAAAAATAGATGCTTTATTTTATAATTATATGAAATTTAAATGGTTTCAAAATAGAAAGAGATATTTTTCTAAAGAAATGTTTTATTTCATATATGTCAACATCCTTTGATGGATTTTAAGCTTATTTAAAGTTGATTTATTATGATACAAAACATACATATTTTATTGAAGGTTTGTTGATATGTTTGACTATGGATGTGTTATTTTTACCCCATTCATGGCTTATGGATAAAGTGTTGACATATCGTGTACTAGTTTTAAAATGAATGTTTATGTTATGTTTAAAATTTTTTATATGAGGAATGCATTGGACTTAGTATGTGACGGGTGGAGCCCATTATAGCTCCTCGATGAATAAATTGGACTCATGAGACAAAATCGCGTCTTGACAGAAATCCTTGACAAAATATTATTTGTAGTCTTGGCACAAGGCCTTGACTACATGGTTATGAAGTTTGGAATTATGAATTCCATCATTATGAAAGTGGTTATTGATATTTCATGTGATTATTTGACTAGTAGAATAACTATGTGGATAATTAAATTGAATTATTTGATTATATATTTTCCATATTATGATGAATTTCAAGTTTTAAAGGATTTTTTTAGTTTTACATTTCCATAAATGTTTATGCTTATCTATGAATGTTTTTGCTATATTTTTATCCTTACTCGGCATCTGAGCTCACCCTTTCTATGTTTTATTTTTCCTAGGATGCGAAGAATTTTATTATGAATGACCTATAGGGATAGTCTAATGGATATGAGTGTGGCCTATGGAGTATATGTTGTTGTATTATTTCATTTTATAATGTAATGTAAAACTTATTAATGTATCTAGCATATCAAATGCTACTAATCAAATTGGTCTTTCAAGACTTGATCTTTTGTGATCATGCTAATGTTATATAATAATGCAGTGACTTTGGGTAACTAGGGTTGGGGTGTTACATAATAGGGCAATTTCCCATACCATATTTACATTCGTTTTAAAAAAACTGGATGAATATGGGAGCATTTTAATTCATACAGGTATAAGAACACTACCACAGTCCATTTTTTATGTTTCTCCTAGGATATTGGAAATGTTGTTGGTCAAGTAGATGGAATTTGGCCCTAATATAGTTATTGATATGTTTATCCAGCATGACCATTTCAACATAATTCTATATAATGCTCCTACTAAGATAATTACTGATAATGGTAGTGTTTATCTCAGAAATATGTCATATATAATCACTCTTTGAGATGGGTTTCATACATCTCACATTGATGAGATGATTATCTGATATCTATACGCCCCTTAAAAATTTACTCACTGTTTTTTTGTATTAATATTATTTAACCTCTACCCCTAGATGGATTGTAGAGAGAATGACATCCCATGATTTTTCACCATTTTTTGATTATGCTGAAGCATGAAGATACAAATTCTGAAATCATTCTTCAACTTGTTGATGCCCCGAAATACCTATAATGTGACTATGCCCATGTTTGGGTGAATTCTTACCTGAGAGGTATATTGAATCAACTAATCTATCATGTGGAAAGTCCCTATACTTCCATGATCCCTTTATCAGTGGAAGTAATGGTGTTTGTTATAGACATGGGGAAGCCTCCAAGGAATCTCCCTTTTTATAGAAATTAGTCTACCTCTAGTAGAAAATGATTTTTGTGGAATCTGGTCCTTCATTATCAGTGACAGATAATGTTCCAGTTGAAAGAGTAGTATAAGAGGATTCTTCCTTGGCTTCCATGTCAACTCTACGTGACCTAATATATTGGTATAACTCATAAAAAATTCTTTCTCCTACTGCACTCCCTCCGAGTGTCAAAGAGGATTGTGTATGACGAATTCTAATTTAGCATCAAATTTGAACAATAATTATCAATACTCCATTAGAGGATATACCCATCCAAGTGGAACACCACCACCAACATTTCCATAAATTGGGAGTAAGAAAATTTCATTATCGAAAGTTATATGATATCATAGTACTAATTCTCCCAACTCAAAATCAATTTTCCAACAGTGAGAAGGATCTATACAACTTTAACGATATAAGTTCTATAGTCCAATAAATAAAGTAAGCCACAGGGGAGCTTGAAGAGAGGCATCAAAAAGAATATTGATTCCTTGCATAGATGAAATCTTTGATAAAAAATATAGAATAGTGTGAAGTACATATAGCTGGTGTGAGGTATAGAATTGTGATATCATCTTCCTTATAGGATAATAACAAGAACAATGCTAAATAATTGTCTTTGTTAATTGATACTATTTATCCTATGACGATCGATGAGAAAATGGAATGGGAATTAATTTGGCTCAAAGATTCCACCTCTTTCCAAACTATGGATTATTTAGAGATCTTAGTAGAAACATTTTTATTATTATCTTGTTGTAAAAATGGACACATTTGTTTTCAATTTGTGAAGATATGGGAGAGAATCCTAAAAAGTGTAGATTAATACATCTATTGAGCATCATCAGTGAAATAAACTTTTCAAATGTTTCATATTGCTCTCAATATTTATTTTATTCATGATGTTCATGCGATTTGATTGACTTTATACCATTCAAATCATTAAATTTTCCTCTCTATTTTGTAATATGATGTAAACCCAAATTCTCGGATTTATACTTTTACATAATAATATATTTTCTCTGAGAATTTATCTTGAATGAGTAATGACATGAGTTTCTTCATTGATGAATCTACTCCAGTTATCATGGAATCACGTGGTTTTAAAGGGTAGCTTTGGTGAACATATGTCCTAAAGGGAGAGAAATCAAATTTCATCCTAAATCAATTGACTTTTCGAGAAGAACATTGTTTTTTAGAGAGAGAAATAATGATCTTTTGGAGCTTTGTATATATTTTTAAATTCCCTTAACATTTTTTGGTCTTCATATAAAGAAATAATTGTGTGTGTGGTCTGGTATTTTTCTTAGGATACCATTTTCTGGATTTTCAACTAGTCGAGTTTTATTTCTTTTCCATTTCATGAGTGAAAAATATTTCTTAGATCACACACTTTTCATGTCCAATGATCTGAGACTTGACTTTTTCACATGGTTCCATTTTAATATTTTATACATGGAAAGCATTTCATATCGTTCGATCAGATTCATAAAGTATTGAAAACTGGGTTGTTGCAGTAGTTTAGGTTCTTCAAGAGTTGACTATCTGTTGCGGTAATTTAGTGTATTTTAGCTCAAACCATATATTTCTATATTTTAGGTTCTATTATTCAGACATTATTTTGTTTTAGTATAGCATATTTTAGCTCAGACCTGCATCTACTATATATAACAGTTTCTTAGTTTGGACACTATATAGTGTAGTTTAGGGTACTTTATCTTAGACCATTTATTTTATTAGGAATGGGTATTTTAGATCAGACCATCTATTTCTATAGTTTATGATCTTTTAGATCAGACCATCTATTATTTTCAGTGAACGATATGTATTCATGAAGTGTTTGGGGACCCTATATTCTTGATGAGATTTTGAATAACGAGTGTCCAGGAAGGGTTATAATACCCTCCATTCTTAATTGATATTTTAAAGAATTAATCATCTTGAATGGTTATAGTAATCTGTGTTATTATATAAAACATAAAGTATGAATATATATGATGGTTCATGACACCTTGCATCCTTGAAGAGATTCGATTTGATATATGGTGAAATATTTGGTATTCCAAGTCCACATGGATTGTTAGAATATGGATTGTTTAAATCACATGTCTAGGAGCCTAAACTGGTGAATATAGAATAGGGAAGACATGTTAGGGATAACCACAAAACACCCTTAGGTGATGAGTTCCACCACGGTGTTTCTGGGGCTCAGGAGGATTGAAGGTATTTTCCTACAAGGAAGATACACTTCTAGTTAATGGGCCAGATTCCCTTATTTACAAGGCCATAGGGAGAATAGTAATGATAAAGAATAAGGGTTACCACTATTTTCTAGGGGCTATGAAAGGTTCGTGAATATTAAATCATCTTCATGAAGAGAAGAAAGCGGTGAAAAGTCTATCTAAGGAGGGTTATGGAACCCTAGTTTAGTTTGGTTTTTTGGGAAGCTCAGGAACAACTCCATGAGGATTTGAGTCATGTGGTGTGGGTCATAATAAGGTTTGAGAATAGAAAATGGCATTCCTTCATTGAGAATAGGTGAAATACATAGTGATGTATCTCTGAGGATGTTGAATCACCTTGAATAGTCTGGTTATGGGGATTAAAAATCATGGTCTATGAATATATGAATTTACTAAAAATGAGGTTTACAAGATTCAGGATGACCATTTGTAATGGGGGAAGCCAAAATAACACATATATGGGCAAATTACTCAATGGTTTAAGGGGTTCCTTTCCTCTATGAGTGGACATCTTCTAAAAACAAGATATTTTCTATTGTGTAACACACCATATAATTCTATTGGTGTATTTGCAAATTAGCTCATCCCTGTAAACAATGCACTATAGGGGTGAAACAAGAGAAATGACTCAAGGATATGGGGTTATAGTATAAGTGTATCAACTGAAGGAATTTGTTCGTTTCATCTCTGACTTTGAAGAAATGAAATTTTTTATGGAAGGATTTATATTCAGGAATGGTTCAAGAACGCTAATAGTTGTTTTCCAGATTTTGAACATGATATTGTGGTGAGTAGATGTGATTTAACATCTCACTAACTTTTTGTCTCAGGGTACAGTGAACAAAGATTTTCTTTTACTATGGATACAAGTTGGGCCCCATGATCATTATGGCTTTTTTATGCTCTAACATTTTTTCTAATCCCTAGAGATGAATATTTTGGTGAGCAGATACATGATATTTTCATTGGTATCCTTTTATTATTATTCACATAGAAATGTTATATATCTATGTGATAAGAATTTTAGGGTCTTGTGATTTATACCATAAATGATAATGATAAAGGGCATATTGATTTTAACAAAGTGCATGTTAGTTTAAGGTTATGAGGAATGTGGATCCTACATTAAGAGAGTGTCAAAAAAATCCAAATTAGGATTCCCAGGTTTAATACCACTCCAACATCCTTTTGAGTGGAAGATGAGTATTTTATAATTATGGGTTATGGTTCTTGGTCCATGAATATTGGTATGATAAAGGCATGTTGAAAATTCTCGTGAATCACTTTATGACGATGATATCCAATACAATGATTCTAGGTCACACAGAGATTATATGGCCCTTCTTGTATAGAAAATATGCCTCCAGTTGATGTGTTTAGGGCCATTATGTAGATCCACGTATTACATTTTAAAAAATATATCTCTTTTTTATTTGAAATGTCTATTTAATATTTCTAGCTACCTATGATACTCAAGAAACAATGTGAGATATATATATTGAGGTTCATAATAAACGATGGAAGAACCCCTTACCCAGGATGAACAAGGTCATAATCTTATATTCATTTGATAAGAAATGATGATGGGTGATGGCCTACACATTTTAACACCATCTAATGGGCATGTATTTGCAGTGTACTTTAACATCATGTGAAATGAACATTTTTAATGATGTTTAACCTCATATGATAAATATGTTGTCATTTAGATGAATAAAAAACTCATATCATATGGTTCCTCACATAATATTCATACCATGTGATGAAGTGGTATAAGAATAAAATGTTAAAAAATTTCATTGACAATGAGTAGAATGCATAGATGAGTTACATTAAGGGTATCTGAATACTCTTGAATAGTTGGGTTTGATGAATTGTAAATCATAACCCAATAATATCTTAATTAAAATGAGGTTGATACTAGTGGGTACTTGTCATCCATTTATAATTACATAATCCCATATTCTATGTATTCCAGAAAATAATTCCCACATTTATGGGGGCCACAACATTGGGGACAAAACATACTCTAGGCACAAGCTCTGTAGATTCGTTTCATCCACAAGTGAATCAAGTAGAGTCCCCCTTGATTATATAGTCCTTGTTTCTAGTTGGTATAGGGAAGAATTAGGATTATGGGATCCAAAGGTCTATGGTGATCAATGATAAGGATTACAATTGAGGGAATTGTTAGGTATTAACTCAGATATCGAATATATGATGTCGGTTTAGTAAGAAAATATGATTGAATATGTTTTTGAGCATCGTAAAGGCAATTCTAGTGTGTATTGAACAAATTTTCAAGGAATAGGGATAAGGTAAGTGATTCCTATGTACGAAATCATCAGAGGGGATGATTTTATCAATGTGAATACATAATGTCATATTTTTTAATATCATGTGACTATGTTGTTATTGTACTATTTATCCTCATGTGACTAAGACATTTCTCCTTATCATAAGATAGAACAAACCTTGATCATGAAAGATAGAGTGACGTTCCATGATCCCTAATCTCTCATGATTATAATCAGTGTGGGAATCAATGGATAACCATACATTCAATTGAGTTTTTTGAGAGTGCATGGTAGTAAAATTGAGGGGGTACTCATTATTCAGTGTGAGTCAGGTTCCCCATAAAAACATGGTTCTTGTTGATGGAAATGGTTGGGAATGATTAGAATTCATGGTTGGGCCAGAAATCGTGGATCCATACATCACAATGTATCCCACTGTACGGGAGTCAATCCATACATAAGAATGAGTTAATATAATCCCTTGTGCAGGTATGACCCATACATATGAGATGGGGCATTTTCTTCCATTTAATCCTAGCTAGACCTAGGATTTAAGGTCCAAGTGTTGGTACATATCCTATGGTTAAATGAATCAATCCATATGTATTTCTAATATAAATTTCATTTATTCTAGAGTCTTCCCTCCATGACTTAGAATATGAAGTTATAAACCATTGATTCATTCTTTATCCCACTTGGACAAGGAGAAATATGATGAAATGTGTCTAGGGAATAATGTTTGAAAAGGTGGTGTCCAAATGGATTTTGAATATTAAGGATGTCAGATCTTTTTAGGGGATTCAATCCATATAATTAAAGGTTATATAAATGAAATATCAAATTCTTTCTTTGATACTGGGTTTTATGCACAGATGAGTAACATTGAATGAATCTAAAAAAACATGAATGGTTGGGTTTTTGGGGGGATGAATCATAACCTAATATTATCTGAGTTAACTAGAGGTGTAAAATAATGTGCACATGTTAGAAATTGATAATGGTAAATTCTGATATTCCATTTAGTTAGGAAAATAAGTCTTGGGTTTATGGGTGACCTCTCGTTTGAGATAAAAAATCTTCTTTCCATAAGATTTTCAGAATTGTATCATTCTATAGGAAATCCTTGAAAGGACCCATTGGATTATCTGGTATTTATTTCCAATTTTCTATAGGGTAGAACCATGATGAGGGTAGCCTAGGGTTCATGGGGTTCGAAGATAAAGATATTTACTGGAGGAACTGGTTGTTATTAACATAGATATTGATGATATGAAGTTGGTTTATGTAGAACATAAGATTAATGAAGGGTTTACGCACCCTAAAGGCTATTACAGCATTTATTGAACACATTTTTAGGATGAACAGATAGAAAATTCAATTATTGAATACATCGTTACCAAGGTGTGAGCTATTGGGAATGAACAGCTCTTTTCTTGCAGTTTAACATCGAGAAGCTAGGATGTTGTTGTGCAGTTTAATTTCAATGGAATAGGATATGGCAAGGTATTTTTATGTCATGTTTCTAGGATATGGTTTCTTATCTAATAAATGTCTTAGTAATTGTAAAGAGAGAGGCTTTCTAGGTTCCCTATGATCACATGATCCGTACTTGATGTGAGAAACAAGTGAAAACTAAGAAGTAGATTAAGACAAACAAGTGTACATGATGGGGAATACATGGCGGTGCTCACTATTTATTATGGACTATCACATATTAACTGATATGAATCTTATGGAGGGACCTGAAAGGGAGAGATGATAATTGATTTCTGGGTCTGGAATTGTGGATACAAGAAACACTATATATCCTATAATAACAAGAATCAAATCACATGTAGTTCTCATATGGTTCGTGACATAGGTCTATTCAATATATATGAAGATAATTTTTTTAATAAAAAAAATTGATGGGGCCAGGATTCAAGATCTAGGAATCACTTTAAGATCAATGATATTACGAATTAATACACACATTTATCTTTATTAGAAAACACTCCATGATGTTCTGGTCCATAAATAAATGGGGTATTTTTTCTATTTATATTATTGTTGGACACCAGATTTAGCGTTTGGGCATCACTAGGTACCATATTCCAATAGGAATCAAACTACACATAGTTCTTTAATGTAAAAACGCATAAATGACTAAACCATATATAGATGTGGGAAGGGGATTCAATTTATATTTTGTATGGACCCATGATTTGAGATCTGGTCATCACTATGTATCATACGAGAGTAAGAATGAATCCACACATCGTTATTGAAGATAAAAATTATCCATGTGGATTTGAATAAAAAATAAGGATATTAGTAATTAATTTAGTTTTCACATAGATCTAGGACATGAGTAGTGTTTTATCTGATAAGTAACATTCTCTTTGCAGTTCAAAATTATATGGTAACAGTGTTTTTTATGTAGTTTAACATCATTTGGTGAGGATGTCTTCTGTGTATTTTAATAGCAAATTTTTAAGATGTATTCTGTGTAGTTTAAAATCATTTATTAAGGATAAATACATCTAATTAGTTTAAATTCTTGATCTTGGGACATGAAACCCCTTATGGATTTTATGAAATTTACTTTTTAAAAAACAGTGAATTTGTGGGGGGGCCTAATGTATTCTCCCTCCGTTGTATCGAATGAGTAAGATCTATTGAAATAGACCTTATGTATGATGAAATGACCTAGCCACGTTATTTATAACATTATAGGTTTCTTTCCTAGTATCATCAGGTTTCTAATTTTCCATACTTGTTCTTCATAAAGCAACAATTACAGGAGAACCATTTTATTGAAGGCTTACATGATCTGATTATGATAAACATTGTGGTTTTGTGGTGTATGTTGTCCTTTCTCATCAAGTCATTCCAAATCATTCAAATAGCTGTGTGATTACTCATTGTATGATATATTTCCACAAATATCTATTTAGGGTAGAGGTAGTGTGTGTGGTGGTATGGTAGGCCCATGAATGATGTAGGGGCATGTCCAGCTAGGACTTCTTGTCCTTTCCTACCATTTTATGGAGTTTATTTTATATAATCTTATTGAAGGACTTTATTTGTCCTTCTACTACTTCACGATAGTGGGATGAATTCTTAGATTCAATGTTGTATTCCTGATAAATTTTATTCTATTTTTTGGAACAAATTTGGTTCTATTTTACATCAATATCGTGTGAGGCACACTACATCTAGTGATGATATTATACATTAGGTAGTTAATCATATTATTTATCCTTACTTCCTTGAGGGGTACATTCTCATCCCATTTGAAAAAAAGTTGATATCAGTAGGGTTGTAATAAAACATCTTAGCTATGGATGGCAGAAATGGACCCATTATTTCAATTCACCATAGGGAAAATAGCCATGAATATTTAGTTTTAGGCAGTATGATCGCATAGTGATTCACTATTCATTTCTACCCATACACCCATGTTTAAAATTAGTTTTGTATTGAAAATTTAAAATAGAACAAAAAATTCCCCTTCACATTTGATTCAATCATTTAATTTATATCACTGTTAAATGGAGAAAACATACTTGTTTTAATGGATACATTGTATTAGGAGGAGATTTAGAGAGCGTGACATAGAATTCAAGAAAATGGGAAAAACTACGTGAGAGGATATCCACACATATAAACGTTAATTTTTAATTTAGATAATCCATAGATATAATTGGGGATAAAATTTGTGGATCATTACAAGACATTCTGTTCTATATTTACCATGAATACCGTGGAGCCAAATTTATACATTTGGAGGCCTAAAAGGGGCCCACAATGTGAAGAAGTTTTGGGTGGTCTATACTATCCAACCTTCTATATTTTTGGCCCTAAATCAGGACACACACATCAAATTGGACTTATTCTACCTCCATTGGACCACTTACTAGAAGATCCACCTATCCATTAAATTTGATGAAATTTTCCTACGTTTTGGTTAGTCAACCATCTAGATAAATAAGAGAGAAGATTTATTACAGGAATTGTGACCTAGTCCCTCAGGAACATGACTTATTTAGTGGAAATTGGCATGTATTATCCCCAAAAAACACCCCTCAACCACATTCTCTATTTTTTATTTACTCGAGTGTAATATTGAAGCCTTGGGAAGAACTTCTTCAACATTTATGGCTTCTTCCTTTTCCATGGTGTTATGAACTCCTTCTGATCACCATGGGAAGAACGTGATGCAGATTCTATGTTTAATGTTTGTATTATTTTTAATTGACATTCTAAATTGTAGTTTTTTATTATGTGTTAATTTATACCATCTTTTATTTAACTATATTATTTACCGATATGTCATTCTCAACTCATATGATCATCTTTCAGGGTACCCATTCATTGGATGGTTGACACACTCATCACTATTTCTTCTTCCCCATTTCAAAAATGGTGGTTCAGTGGTTAATATTGTTCAATTTAAAAATTACAAACATTGAAATAACCATGTAATTTCATGTCATAGTAATTCCTTGAAAAAATATACAATTGGGGACAACACATCGAGTTATTTGTTTGTTTCCTTTGTGAGTTTCTATAGTTAATTCAAACCTAAATCAACAATTATCAATGGTTACTAGTGATTAATTTTATGTTTCAAACTGAACCCCAATCCATCCATTGATGGATCCATTGATAAATAATTTTAAAATATGGTTTTTATTGTAAAAAATATTGTAATGGGATTTTATAATTCATTATATTTGTCGATTTAAGAATCCAACATATAAAGGAATGTGATAAATAAAAAAAAATTAATATAATTTGTTATGTCTGATCAAATCATGGAAATATCATGTGTTCATCCTTCTTATTGTCAACATATAGAGTTTATATTGTGATTGTGTAGCGATTCATGATTCATTTCCACCCTTACACCACTATTTTACACTGGGTTTGCATTGAAAATTAAAAATGTAAAAAAATTACCCATCATTTGTGGATTAATAATTTAATATTTATCAATATTAGATAAGTAATTTTTACATGTTTTAGTGATTACATTTTATGTGGTGGTGATTTGTATAGACCATGATGGGATTCTAGAAAATGGTCCAAACTACGAGAGATCCTATGCACACATTTGATCTTCAGTTTTTAATATTGATAATAAAAGAATCTAATTGGGAAAAATATTTGTGGTAAAATGGAAAACTATGGGGGATAAATTTATATAGAAGACTGTGGATCCCAATTCATCCATTTGTGGGGCACAAACGAGGTCCACAATTTGAATAAATTCAGGGCGATCTAGTTTGGACTACCCCTCAGTTTTTTGGCCATAACTCGAGTATCAGTCCTTTTAATGGGATGATTATTCATCCATTTCATAGAAAACTAAATTTAATTTCTCTAAATTAAATTAATTACATATTAAAATGATTTGGTTAGTTAACTATGTAAATAAATAAGGGTTAAATATTATATCATGAATAGTGACCTTGTCCCTAAGGAACTTGATTTCTTTAGTGGAAATTGTAATGTATTTTCCCATAAAAACACAAATAACACTCATTATCTATTTATTATCGACCATAGTGTAATATTGGAATCTTGTGAAGTTCTTATTAAACATATATGGCTTCCTCCATTTCCATGGAGTTCTAAACACCTTGTGATCACCCAGGGAGGAACATGATGTAAAACACAATATTTATGTTCATATTATTTTCAATGAACATTTTAATTTTTGGTTCACATGTTTTTTATTAATCCAAAATTATTATTTAATTTATTAATGTAATTGTATGTTATAATCAACTCATACTATCATGTTTTGGGGTACCAATTCAAGTGTTGTTTCACACATCATTCACTACTTATTCCTCCTCCTTTTAATTATGGTGTCTCTATAGTTCATATTAGTTAATTAAATCCATATAAACAGTTCCATGGCCATGTAATTTGAATTTATAGTACCACACTGAAATAATACACAATCTTGTACCATTTATCGTGTTATTCATTTGTTTCTTTAATGATTTTTGGTTATGAATTCGAACAAAAATCACACAATCATCTACTGTAAATGGTGAATGAATTTTTGTCTACTATTGAAAAATATGAGGTATCCTAGTATAAAAATAAGGAAATTATTATTCTAGGTATTACAAAATAGGGATTCAAATATCTAAACCTTATCTCTTGAAGTGATTAAGAATGAACATCATGATATTTTTATCAGGTTGAACACGGAAAAAATATTCGATTAATTTACGCTTTTTTATCACATTCCTTTATATGTTGTATTCTTATATCATAAAATATCATGATTTATAAAATCATATTCCACTTTTATTTTCATAATCATCACCCTGTTTTAAAATTAATGATCTATGTATCCAATGAGAGAGGACCTAGTGTTCTGGTTATACTTCCGAAATTAGAGTAAAACTAAACATCTAATTTGACATGCTTGACAACAAAATCAAAATTTTGAACCATTTCCAATGATCCAAGATAATTATTTACATTTTAATTTTCCTTTTATTTTTTATTTCATACCATATTCAATATTTCCCCCTTCCTTTTTATTGTTTTTGTTTTGGTTTTTTATTGTTTTTGTGTATTCTCTATCTCTATATATCTCTCTCTCTTATTCTAAAAATATCTCTTATCCTATAATATATAATTCTATTTTTGTTTTTCCTTTAATTATTATTAGATGTTTTTATTTTATCCATATTCAATTAAAAAAATAAAAATAAAAAAATAAATATTCACAACATATTTGGATGACCTGATCAAGAAAAGAAAAAATGTTTGCTATAAGCACTGAAATTGAATAGAAAAATCACTCAAAAATTAATTCATATAAAGTAGGATATTCATGTAACATTTAGGAATCTATTTTGGATTTTTAAATGGTCCCAAAAAAATATATAATTGAACAAAGTAAAATCTCTAAAAACATGGATGAAATAACTGAACCTGGAAATAACCGACTACCTTGGATGTGAAGTACCAACTTGTATTCATCTAATACCATAAGGAAGCATAAAACATTAAGATGGTATTAGTACTAATCCACATACTTCAAAAATATCATGGTATTCCCAGTGAGGACCTTCAAAAGACTCTTAACGAGTTTTACATAGTGTACTACACCATGAAGCCACTAAATGTGTCTGAGGATATCATTCTATTTAGGACCTTACATTTATCCCTTGATGGTGTAGAAAAACATTTGATATACTATCTAAATAACCTGATTTGGGTATCTAATGACCTTAAACAACTCTTTCTAGATAAGTTATTATCTGCCTCCCAAAATGACACAATTAATGAATAAATCTTTGGCATTATCAAATCATAAGGAAAGAACCCTCATGAATATTTGGAGAGATTCCAAAGGATTTTGTCAAGTCCCCCCCAAACAAAATTAGTGCAAAATTCTCATTTAATACTTCTATGAGTGACTTGTTGTCATAGGTCAGTGAATAATAGTTACAACAACTAGTGGTTCCCTAGATGATAAAACTCATACCATCACTCATGACATAATTTCCAACATCTTTAAAAATTAAAAAAAACATGGTACCTAAAATTTTTCCCTCATTAAAGTAGTTTATGAGGAAATCCATTCATCCAAAGAATAAATAGAATATAATAAATATTATGAGACACATAACCATATAATACAATAAACTCAAGCACATGTTAATTCACACTCTCCACCTATTCCATTAAATTGTGGCATTTGTTCTCATAACACTCATTTTCATACCCAGTGCATGTAACATTCGGATTTATGTATGTCTTATGCATAATAATTTCATGGGTATACATTTCAACAAGAACCACCCTTCATGAAATAACCATTCAGTCAAAACCCAAATCCCAACTCGAAAACTAAACCATAATACCAATAAGAAGGAAACTCAAGCTACCATATATATAATGAGTATCAATAAGGACAAGGTATGAAACAATATTATCAATAACCCTATCAAAACAATCCTCCACCCATATCCGAAACATGACTTGAGGAAACAGTGAAAAAAATAGAAACCTTGAACCTCTAGTTCATACAGATCATAAAATCCTCTAGTAAGGACATATGAACTCATGTGAAAAATAGGAAATCTCCATAGGTGAGATAAAGAGTCAAGTTAATGGATAACAACTATCCTAAACTAATTTTAATATATATTTAATAAAGGTAATGTATATTCAATCACACTTTTTAGTTGTAAAGATGTTTCTTATTTCAAATATTCCACCCAACAGTTACGCCTCCCTATTGAAAACATGCTTTCTCAACCACTAAAAAATTCTAGAAAAGAAAAACAAAAAAAGTTAAAGAAGTTATTATCTAGTATTCTCCTAAATAAATTATTCCCTTCCCCAAATAATCTTTAAATATTAGAAAAATATTGATAATGAGATTGATAAATATATAATTTAGGCATTTAAGAAGGCACAAGTTAACATTTGTAGTTAAACAAAATCCATGATTTGATAAATTTCTTAGGGAAAATTTCACCCATAGATTATGACTGAAGTGGAGTGAGAGAGTCATCATTTGGAGGAATGACTCCACATTGACAAAATCAGCGATTCCATCCAAATTAAATGATCTGATAACTTTACAACTCCTTTCACCATCGGAGGTACCTAATTTTTTGATGGAATTCTAAATTTTGGTGCTTCAGTTAATTTAATGCCTCAATCCATGTCTACTTCTATTCTAGTTGGAGAGGTTCGAATGATGCGAAAATTCATTAAACATTCCAAATGAAGAACCACACAACCATCATGAGTGATCGAGGACATCCCTATAAGAGACAAGAATATCATATACCTTTAATTCATCTACATTCTTGAGATGGAAGATACCTGAACCCAAGGACATGCTCCTCTAATACATGGAAGGTCATTCCTTAAATTTATAAATATGATCATAAACATTCATGATAGTATGATTTCCATGGATTTCGGTGGAGAAATGGTACAGTTCAATTTCCTTGATGTTATGAAATAGGTCATTGAAGAGAAATACACTTCTCCTTTATATTCTATGGAAGTTCTATTTAACAACACAGACACACACACAACATTCTCTCCTTGACCCATACTCTGATTCATTTTCCTATTCTTCACTATTGGAGGATTTAAGTTGTGATTCATGTTTTGAGTTATATATGGGTTTTAAAAGGTGTAAATTTTTTTATTCAATTGATGAGATTGTTTATTATAAAGTACCCATGACCATCGATGATTTCGGAAAACTTTTCTTCATTGATTCTATTTCCATATAGAATAAAAATGAGTAGATGGATAGTTTAATTGACCTCACTCCGCCTTAATCCCCTCCCTCAAATAAACCACCTATGTTGGAATTAAAAAAAATACATATAATTTATAATATCTATATCTAATGGAAATTGACCAGTTTCCCATTATTACTTCTAACAACCTTTCTCCATAGTAGGAATAAAAACTTTTTCACTTTTTGAGAGATTGTAAATATGAGATATGATGGACATTGGAATATATTCCTAAAATTATGCCATCTATTTAAATTCACTATATAATTTTAGATTATGAAGAAAAACTCATAAAAAATAATAAATTTTTTTAAATCCAACTCTCATTGAAGTGGTAAAAATAGAATTCAATAATTTAATTGATGTTGGGATCATTTATCACATATCTGATAGTAAATGGGTTATCCCATTGGAAATTATGCGTGAAAATTGGACTGGTGATTTTGTTAAATGAATGTAATTAATTAGTTCCAACATCTATGAAAAAGGTTGGTGAGTCTTTGCTGACTACCGCCGATTGAATCAAACCATACCAAAGGAAAAAAAGTGTTCCCTACCTTTAATTAAAGACATTCTTGAAAGGATGGCTAGAAATTCTCATTATTTTTTCCTTAATGGCTATTTAGGTTAAATTTAGACCCATATAGGCCATAAATATTAATATATGACATAATTTTTCTATCCATTTGATACATTTTTTATACAAGAGGATGCAGATTTGTCTATGTAATTCTCCTGGTACATTTCATTGATGTTTTTTGAATATATTATTTCAGTACCATAAGAATTGTGTAGAAGTTTTTATGGATGTTTTCACAGTTTATGGTTCTTCATCTGATGAATTGGTACACCTAAGTTTTATCTACTACTACTTTATTAAAAATAGGTCAAATTAAATAATGATAAATTTCATTTCATGGTTGAGCGAAGGATAGTTCATTCACATGTTTTTTTCAAAAGAGGGAATTCAAGTCGATAAATAAAAAATTGAATTAATTTAATCCCTTCTATACATAAACTATGTTTGTGAGGTGTGTTCTTGTGTCATGTTTGTTTTATCTCTAATTCAACAGTTTCATACGTAAGATCACACTTACCTTTTATTATTTATTACAAAAAATTCTGAGTATTTTTTTTGATAAAAATTACATGGATGAATTCAATTCACTAAAAAGGATTTTTACATCACATCACATCATCTACAAAACAAGGGGAGATTTCCCCTTAAATCTTATGGTTATTGTCTCAACATAGATGTTGAGGAAGTTTTGTCACAATGGATTTATAAGTCTCATCATGTCATTTAATATGCCTCACATATCATAGACCCTATATAGGAAAAATACACAACCAATAGAAATAACATCATTCTATTTTCTTTTCCTTAGAAAAATTATGTCCATATTTTCCTGGATCAAAATTCGTGGTGTTTACTAACCATCATGCCCTTAAATTTCTCTACGAGAAAGATATAGCATAGCCCTACCTCATACTATTAATTCTCCTCCTCCTAAATTTTTACCATATTATATGAAATATTATTTAATTGAAAAATGTGGTGTATGTACAAGGTTTTAGGATTTCCCCACCATTGGACCACCGTGATGACTCATCCCTCTCCATTTGAGAATTTATTCCTCATAAGATTCTTTGTGATGATGTGCACATTACCCCTTAGTATGAAATAATTCTAAATTTTCTATAACCATATTAAATCCCCACTAATTTAAAAACATCATAGTCCCAAAGACATAAGCATGATTCATAATGGTACATTTGGGATGATCCATATTTTTTGAGAATTTTTAGTGACCGGGTTGTCCATTGTTGTTTCCTCGACAATTAGTTCACCTCTATTTTGAGCATTGAAAACACTTTGTATTGCGGGGCCACTTTTACTCTCATTGTACATCTCTAATTATCCTTGACTCGTGATTTTATTTTCAATCATTGTATAAAAATTCACATTATATTTTAAGTCATTCACATGAGGTTAATTCCTAGGGAATATATCTAAGAGGAATGAAATTCCCTTAAATCCAATGATGTTTTGTGAAATCATTGATGTAAAGGGAATTGAAATTATTGGAAATTTTAAAAATTCCTTTGGATCTATTTCATTGTTACCAGATGTTGACTATTTCTCTAAATGGGTGGAAGAAAAGGCTATAGGGATCGATGACTCTTGTGTAATTGTTGATTTTTTGAGGGCCCAAATTTTTAGTAGGGTTTTATTTCCATGATTTATCATTAGTGATTAGGGTTCATATTACAGAAATCATAACATGAAAAAAATACTCTATAAGTATGGTGTTATCCATAAATTCCCCACTGTATATTACCCCAAAAAATGGACAAGAAAAAAAATCTCAAATAGGGAAGTTAAGAGTATATTGGAAAAAATGGTACAAAAAAATAAATTTTTTTGACAATACAATTGGATGATGTGATTTTGGTGTTAAATATATCTTTTAACCCTTGGATTAAAATTTCACCATATATAGTCATGTTTATAAAGTCTTTTCACCCACCCAGTAGACGTGGAACACCATAAATACTTGGTTGTTAAACAATGTAATATGGATATTTCATATGTAGGTGAGCATAGGAAGTTCTAAATTTAGGACATGGATGAAATTTGGAATGATGAATATGATAAATCCTAAATCCATAAAGAGAATAGAACGTTATCCATAAAGAGATGGTTCACAAGCGGATGTTTCAGATTTGTGATAAGGTCATCTTGTAAAATTGTTAATTAATTCTCCACCTAGGTAAGATTCACTCTATATGTCTTGGTCTGTACACTCTTACTAGTTTTTATCTATTTGGTTCAATACATGTTCTTTGTTACCAGCACATATTACCATCAATGGGTAGAGACTTAAACACTTTCAGGAGGAATTTATAATGAATACAGTGGAGGTAACCCACCTACAAGAAGAAACAACCTAATAACACCTTGCAGGTAGTATCCTTCCTTCTCAAATTCTATTTTACTACATTGAGAACATTTCACACTGTAGGTATGTATGTAAGGTACCCACCAAGGTTCATTAATATTTTCATCATATTTTTTATTTCATATATTTTTTCTTACTACTGAAGAATTTTAAAACATACCCACCTCGATGAGTTAATTAAAGACATTATTATTTTTATCATTATATTATATTTTACTAGAGGCATAGTATTTTTACCTTCACCATCTCTTATTGTCTCCAAATACTTGAAATTAAAGAAAATTCATGTTGAAATTCGTGATTTCATATTGTTTTAACATTTAATGAACAATTATTATGTTATGGAATGTGAATTTTACCATGAATTTAACAATGTGGGTGTGATTTTTAGTAAATTGTTTTGTCAATGATATAAATGGTTGTATACCTATGAAAACATTGAGATGATTGAAACACATTATGTAAGAAGTTTACATGAACAATGTTTCAATTAATATCTCCAAATATCTTTACACAAAACCATGAAGTGTGAAAGTTTCTTGCTTAATATAAGTTATATATAAGTTATGTTAATATTTATTAACATTCAAAAATTATTATCCCATACGTTTATCCCTTATCTAATTAGTCTTATTACAATACCAGATTGAAAAATGCATGTATACCTATTATTCGACTATTATATTACCTTAAAAATCAAAAAAATAAAAAACAAAATAAAAAAATTAATAATAATAAATAATGAGGGGAGTTATTAAATGTACTACATATGGGGATACCAAGATTAGCATATTATAGTTTCACTTTTTAGAATGCTTAAATGATTGGGTCTTAAATACTGATTGTGAAGGATATAGGGCATGTTCATTGGAAATAATCATTTCAAAATAATTTTTTTAAATAACCTATATTTTCTTGGTATAAAGTGGAAAGAATAACATGAAATAGTTTTCACACACACTTAGAGAGTTAGTGGCATGGTTTAATTTTTAATTCCTTGATAATATTGGTATCATTTATAAAAAACATCCTCTTTATTACACATTTAAACTTGATTTATTACATAATATTTCACTTCATAAAACTCATTAGATCGAGAGGAATAATGTATTTTGTTCTTAGAAACAATACATAACAAAATAAAACCTGAAATACTACATCTTTATTGAAAACATATTTTACATGACCATAACATTCCTTCGTACATAACACAACATGGGATAGCTTGAGAAAATACAAAAGAAATGGGAGAGATATAAAGCATAGTAAGGGAGAAAACATAGAATAACATGAAAAATACCATAAATTTTAGGCAATAGGTATAAAAATGGAGCATAAGAGAAACATGAACATGAAAAAATGATATAACATGATTATCATAACATGGAAATGTTGAAACTACTTAAAATGCTACATCATTAACAAAAAGGAATCGGGTAAACCCGTATACTACTATAGAGGAAAATAGTCCTATAATGGAATAAAGTAACCCCCTATACCAACATGACGTATCATGATAATAAACCTTACCTATTGAATTGGAGCACTATCAGGGATCATCCTTCATAATCACTTCCATCTCATGGTTTAATGTGCCACATAAATCATATTATATGGATTTATTCAACATCATTATGTATTTGATAATCAAATAATGTATAATTTATATATTTTAGTCACCATTAAATAATTATGTGTTCATAAAGGTGAATAACCATGATAGAGGAATGATTATGGTATTACCTACACTGTGATTTTGGCATGGAAAATCATAGTTTAATTTTGGCAGCATAATAACATCATATGGGAATTCATAAATTGTGTATATGGGACCAAAATATTTATATCATCATTTATACATCGGATAGACAGTAAGTGGATCATGGGAAAAAATATCCAAACATGAAAAATGGAATTTTGATGAATAATATAAAATAAAATGCATGGATGGAAATGAAAAGATAAGAATTCCTTATAGAATTTTGGCATAGTAACAGCTATGTCTAAAGGATCACATGGGTGAATAATGGGAGTAAAATGAATATCCCATAATATACACATAAAATGGAAAGTAAGGAGGTATTGAATAAAATACCTCATTTCATAAAAATTGGAATTTAAAGGCATGACATAAAATAGGTGATTGAATAAAAAGAAGAGAGTGAGATCCCTTACTAGGATGTGTGGCTCCAAAGGCTTGGGAGAGACTTCTTGAGATATTGGGGCAGCTTTGAATGACTCTAGAGAGTAGCAGTGTAGATGTTGGTTGAGATTAAATGGGATTGAGTTAATATAAATGGGAGCCTGGGTGGGTTTATAGAGGAAAAGTGGGGGAATTCTTTATTATTTTGGTTTTGGACACTACACACTAAAATATTAGAAAACAAAAACAATCACACAGTTTTTCCCCATGGTTTCTAGAAAATTAGAGTGGTATAAATTATATAAATTATATAAATTATTTTTAAGGATAATGGTAGAAAATAATAAAATATTTCCTTTTCTTATATGGAGGTGAGTCAAAAATTCATGGAAATGATTATTTAATCTTAAAATATTTTATATGTCCTGAAGGATTCACTAAAGCTTTATAAAAAAAATCAAATAAACCTAAGATTTAATTATTATAAAAATGATCATACATTTGGTTGAATATACCTTTTATTGTAATCTATTAAATCATTATGGGATCATAATGATTTCATAAAACACATCATATATTCATACGGTATTTAATTTTTACCCAAAATTTCAACTATCTCAGAAAATTAGGAAAAATTCACTAAGGATTGTTTTGATATCCTGATTCCAAAAATAGTATTCATTTTATCTAAATTATTGTATAAATATGTGATTATTTACGTTAATATTAATAACATGCATTAATTGAAAATTGATAGGTTAAAAAACGGTTTTCATACGTTAATAAAAATTACATTTTTCTTCATAAAAATTTTACGATTATATATATTTAATTAAAATAATTTATTAATAATAAAATATTATTCAAATTAAAAAATCATTTAATTCATTAAAATATATTACATAATTGTATTTTAATATTAACCAAAAATTCCATATGTGATTTGAAATTCATTTTCAAATGAAAATAATATAACGAAATTATATTAATTATTCTATAAAAAAATAATAAATATAATTATATTGCAAGGGTCTTTTTACATATCCCTTTATTTCACCATCAAACTCCCTTAGAGTATTGTGTGCAATGGTGGGACATTCCAGGGGTCGTTCAGTGAACGTGTTTTGGGTCGTGATCATGATGAGTATGAAATTCTCTCATAAATGGTTTCACTCATGCTTATGTTATTATATCTTGGCATGTACTTTCTCTAGGGCCAGGCCCAAAAATTGTACCTCCCTAAGAAGCTTAAATAAATGGGCATCATAGGGTACAATCCTTCTAGATGAGGCCATCAAATTGTTTTTTTGTTCCAAAATTATTTGTTAAAACCATATATTTATATTAATCATTTGATCAAAATTCAAAGTCTATATTATGAATGATAAGTATAATTAATATTCATTTAAATACAAATGGATTTAATGAAATAAAATGAGTTCATGTGTTTTCTATATGCATAATAAATTTAATAAAAATAAGGTGATTATTTTTCATAAAAGTTTGGTTCCGTATAACATTCCCCTCTTAAGAAAAATTTAACTCAAAATTTACTTTTCCCATAATAAAGCAGATGAGAGTGACTCTACATCATCACCTCCTCTAGTTCTCACATTTCTTCTCAATATTTTTGTTTTTCCACAACACCTAGAAAAATGGAGATCATATTATTTCATAGAATTTTTTTTCTATGATCTAATTTCATCACTAGATTATCCTCATAAGAGTGGTCATTATACAACTATAAAAAATCTGGATTGAGTACATGTGATGGGTCATGTATGTACATCCCCAATAGTGATACAATGAATACATCATGTACTTGAGGCGGGTTCGGTAGGAGTGCTTGTCGATAGGACACTACTCCATTGTGATCAAGGATCTCAAAAGCACCGATCTACCTAGGACTAAACTATCCATTATTCCCAAATATTATAACACTGTTCCATTGAGATATGCAAGTTAATACCAAGTCTCCAAAAGCAAACTCTAGCCTTCATCGACAATTGTTATCATAACACTTTTGTTGACTTTGCGTAACTTGGTTGTGTTACTGGATGGTCTTAACCTTCTCTACCATTTCATCAACCATTTCCAGACCCAGAAGTCTTATTTCCATAGATTCCTCCCAACATGGTGGTGTTCTATACGTCTTCCCAAAAAAGGATTCATAAATATCTTTTTGGATGCTTGAGTGGAAACTATTTTTGTATGATAACTCCTCCAAAAGAAGATATTGGTCCCATCTTCCATTGAAGTCAATTAAGAATGTTTTCATCTTTTCCTAAAGTGTCTAGATAGTCCACTTATATTGACCATTAGTTTTATGGTGATAGTACATGTAGAAGTTCAACATTCTTTTCATAACTTAATGGAGACTCTTCCAAAACATAAAGGAAAATCTTTGATCTCAATCGAAAAAATTGATTATTGTACAGAGTGTATCCTAAAAACATCTCTAATGTTTATTTCTTCGAGTTGATCTAGTGATAAATCCGCTCGAATTGTAGTAAAGTGTTCTTTATTTGTTAGACGATCCAAAATAAAACCCAGATAGGACTGTTTCATTTGGATTCTTTCCAAAGTCTAGTGACAAATTCCATGGTAATGTTTTTCCATTCCATGTTGGTATGGGTAATGGTTGCATCATCCCCTTAGACTTATTCATATCAGCCTTCACTTTATGACACACCAATCACTATGATGTATATTTAGTGATCTCTTTGTTCATTTTATCCCACTAATAGTGATCCCAGATATCTTGGTACATATTCATGTTTCCTAGGTGGATAGAGAAATTCTAACTATATGCATCATCAAAAAGTTATATCTTTATCGTACAATTTATTGAATAAATATTCATGAACCAAATCAAACAATTACTTCTACATTAACATTTATCTCTATGAATTTACCATTTATCAATGCTTCCACTTTCTTCTGAACTCCCACATCACCTTTTTGAGCATCCTTTAGCTGTTCCAAAAGTGGTAGTTGAGAAATCATTTGTGAAGGGAATGAGGATTTTACCTTAATTATTATTCCCATATCCATCTTCATCAAATCTAATAATATTTGATCCTTTTAAATTCTTATCAATGATATAATTAATGGGTCCTTTTAACTTAGAGAATCCACCACTTTTTAATCTTTCCTAGGGTGGTAATTTATTGAGCATTGCTAATCATTAAAAAGCTCTAACTATCTTTGTAGGTGCATATTCATCACATTTTTGTGAATATATATTTGAGACTTTTGTGGTCCATATATATTTTACAATTCTCCCAAAATAAAAAATGTGTCCATATTTTTAATGTAATGATTAGAGATAGAAACTCCAAATCATGTATGATAAAATATTTCTCATGAATTTTAAACTACCTTGAGGAATGGATGATGAATTTTTCATTATTCATCAACACATATCCCATGACCATCAATAAAGAATAACTGATGATTACAAAAATATACCCACTTGTGGGTAGTTTGAACACATGGGCAGTTATAGTCTTCTTTTTAAAATCCATGATGCTATCTTCACATTCATCATTACAAGAAAACATTACTCCCTTATGAGATATCTCAGAATGTGGCTTTGATAATCAGAAGAAATGTATAAAAAATCTTCAATAATATCTAGCTAACCCCATAAAACTATAGATATCTGTCATAGATGTCGTCCTTAGCCATCCCTCAATTTCTTTTGTTATGAAATGATCATAGGTATCATATTTCTTGTGATGATATGTCTTAAGAATGAGACTTCCTTAAACCATAACTAACACATTCTGTACTTTTCATTGAGCTTCTCCTTTTTCATGGTCTCTAGCTCAGTGCTTAGATACTCCTCATGCTCCTCCTTAGTTTTGGAGTATATTAGAATAACATTTATAAAGACAATGACTAATTTTTTGAGGTAATATATAAAAAAATATTCATTATGTCCATAAAGATTATTGGATAATTAGTGAGTCTAAATGGAATCACTGTGAACTCATAATGCCCATACCTTATTTGAAATGTTGTCTTGGGTATATCCTTATTTTGACCCTAACATGGCTATATCTTGACTGTAGATCCAAATTGGAAAAGTATTCTACTCTACATAGTTGATCAAATAATTCCTCAATTCTTGGAAAAGGATAATTGTTCTTTTTTGTGATTTTTTTGGGCTCACGATAATCAATGTAATGGTTATTTGACCCATCCTTCTTCTTAACCAAGTGGAGTGGTGAACCCCATGGTGAAGTTCTTGGGCGTATAAACCATTTTTATAGATTCTCATATAGTTTCTTCTTCATCTCCTCAAGCTCTACAACAACCATTATATATAGAGTCTTGAGTATTGGAAATACCCCAGTTATAAGATCAATTGATAATTCAACATATTTTCTATGAGGAAGACCAAAAAATTTATCTGAAAAAAAATCATTGAATTCCATCAAAAGAGGGATGTCTTCGGAAATGGTTCTTTCCATAAACTCAATCATGTTAGAAAGATACGCGTTATCATAGGGAATTAATATTCAATCTAGGGATGATAGTGATAAATAATAATCCCACTCATCAATGTACATGTATAATATCTAGGGATGATTCACCAAATGGAGAGTGATTTCCCTCTCACGGTAATGAATGTTGTCTCTATATAGGGAATGACAATCAATGCCATGAATTGCATCAAATTCCACCAAAGAAAGTATGATGAGGTTCACCAAGAAGTTCAATGTACAAATTAGAATAGGGGTGGAGTCATATATATGACATTCTATAATTCCAAAATTTTTAGTTTTCACAAAAATCCCTACATCCATGCTTTGTGCTGGTGTTTGGGTTCATCAACTAAGCATTCAAGATATAAAAGAATGTGTATAAAAAATTCAAAAAGTACATTGACTATTATTGACTGAATAATTAGCATGCCTTTCACCACATAATTTTTGGGATTCACTACGGTGGTAGTGATGGAAAAATCTCACCCTTTGTGCCTTGGAGTTTTTTGGTTGCCTCTGAAAACAAATGTCTTAGGGAACTAGTTCACAAAGTACACTAGTTCCTTGCTGTTGTAGAAATGAAAAATGTGTCGAGGATTAAATGGATCGTTCCTTTCCAATATCAAAATACTGAGTTTTTGATACTCCTAATCCCTGGCCATGTTCCATTCCTTCCAACACCTAATGAATTTTCCCATCCCCTTTAGGAAATTTCTAGGGGGCTTCTTTCCACACCTTTGTCAAGAGGGGTGCTAAAATTTCTGATAACCATTGGATTTATCCATCAAACCACCATGATTAATGTTAGTTTTACATTTTATCCCCAAGATACCCCTATGATTCATTGACCTCAATTTCTACTTTGAGGGAACATTATACAATATCCTTATAGCTTTCAGCATTGTAGATCTCTAGGGATTTCCATAGGCTTTGTTTTAAGCCACCATAGAAGTGGTCAACATTAAATTTAGGGGTAACAAAAACACTAAAGGTGTATCATGCATGTATAGTGAAGTTTTATTCACATTCATCAAAAGATTCATCCTAATTTTCCATACATTTATGGAAATATATTTCCATCATAATATGGAGGGTATGAGAAAAATATTTATAGACATTCATTTTCTAGAAATCCTTCCATCCCATCACTAGGACTTCTTTATGAAGCATTGTATTTTTGATCAATTTCCACCATTGACCAGATTCACCATCCATATGATAAGCATCTTGAAGAAACTTATCTTGTATGGAACATTGATGGATGGAGAGGATCTTCTAAATAGAGTTTATCTAATTTTTTATAGTTAACAGATGATATGATCCATTGAAAGTTAGAGGCATTTGTCGCTAGAAGCCCTCGATTGTGACTTGTTCTTTATTGGGGGGGGGGGAAGTTGGAAATTATTCTTGAACCATGATTATATTCAAAAAATGAGTTAACTACGATATTATAAAGAAATTTTTTTGGATTATTTATCCCATCAGATTCATCATCTCATTAGAGCAGTCATCACATAGATCTTCGTATTAGTTGTTTGGTCAATTCCTCCTATTATAGACCATTTACTATAATAAAAGGAAATTTAGTGGAAAATATTTTAAACTATTACAAACATAAAGGGGAATACTATGATAATAGGTATAACTTAGAAATTAAGTTTATCTAATTAACATATGAATTTTTAAGCATCAATCTATGTTATCCTTGATCTACTTCCTAGCATATATTCTTAGATGATTTTTTTTCTTCATATAATAATGGTTCATAATTATCTTATGAATTTACCAAAGAATATACCCTATGAGTATCGAACTAAGAGTTAATCAATACCCATTTTTTTGTACCATTTCCCATTCGATTCTAGATAAAAGTGGGTTTTTCATGTTTTACCCATAGATACGTCTATGCTAGATCTACCTCTACTTGTTGATATCAAGACAGTAATGCAATCTCTTGATAAACCACTTACTCTATTATCAAAAAAATTTATGGATTATTTTCTTACACTTAGTATTATCCCTGAGGCATTCGTTGTATTTTTCTAATCTTAATCCTAATAATAACTAAACATGTCCTATGATACCAACTATAACTACCTTTCTCATTATTATAAATTTAAATGTGGCTTATTACATAAATTACAATTAATAAAACTCCTAAGATTGAGAGGTAAATTATATTTTGGGTTTAGTAACATTACATAACAACATAAAACCTGAAATATAATATCTTTATTAAAAAATTATTTTACCTGACCAATACTGTAACATCCCAAGTAAGTAATGAATAATAGATATTTTTATCCATGTCTATTAATGATTAAGATAGTGTTTTAGAGGTTTAAAATGAAAATAAATACAATCTTATACATAGAATAAACTAATATTCTTAAAAAATTGTTTTACTGCCTTTTGATGGAAAACCATTTTTGAATCTATCTTTTGACAATTTTATAAACTATGTTTGTCAAAATAAACTTATTCTTTATGATTGGGACATCAAAATTTACCTTGTGTGAATTTTTGGTATTTTTCTGACAATGTTCATTTTTTAATGAATAATGAAAAATACTGCATTTTACATCAAAACTGCTTTTTAATCTAATTTATTTATATGATTAGATTTTGTTTTGAATTGGTTTTGAAGTGAAATTAGAATATATTTTTACCATTTTATCCAATGGTTGTCATTGGAATCAATTTCACTTTGAAATTAGACTTAAACTGGTGTCAATCTTTTGATACTTATTGTTTTGTAAAAACACGCTATTTGCTCTGGCAGCGGGAATTAATTATTAAATTAATTAATGTGACTTATATGATTTGAATTTTGTAAAATAGACTTCATTTTTGAATTCGGAATATCAAATATAGCTTAGGGTGAATTTTTGGTAATTTTCTGAAAAACTTCAATTTTTGATGAATAGTGAAACCACTAAGTGGTAATCAAGCAAACTGATTTTTCAGTTAAATTATAGTTTACCACTAATGTGTATTGAATTTTGAAAATCCGACATACATGGTTGTCATTAAGAAGTAAAATGTGGTTCAATGAGATTAAAATAATTTTTTTGGTGAATAGTAACTTATTAAGTTTTTAATCGCGATTAGTGGTAATTAGTGTAGTTTAAGGTATAAATAATGCTTTAATAATATGAAATGACCTAGACAGATGTCCCAACCTTATTGGTTGTGTCATGGCCGACCAAGACAAGCCATTGGTCAACTTGGGGACCCCATGGAGACACTTTGGTTTGGAAATGACATAAATAACTTTTTATTAAATGTTAAAGGAAAAATGACACAAACAAGAGATGTTTTACGAAAAAAAATTTTACATGGGGTTATAAAGATCAGATTTTTGAATATAAATAGTCATTGGAAATATAAAAATATTTCCTACATCATAGTATTTTTTTATGATTTTTATACATTAAATAAATTAAATTATTTATGAAATAATAATGATGCAGCGATGACATCATTATTTGACGATTTAAATAAAATGGAAAGATAATATAAAATCTATGAACTACACATGTCCAAAACCAATTGGATGAGTGGATTTCAAACCCTTATCACCTTATCCACGAATTATATCAATGTGGGACCTTTTGAAACCGAAACACATTTTCAAATAAAGTAATATTTCTTTACTTTCCAAAAGTGCCCGTCCTCTCCTCTTATAAATGGCCCCCACCTCTACCTCATTTCACACACTCCACAAGCCTTTGGCTCGGCCAACCCCTGCCCATTTACTCTCTCCACATCCCTATCCTCATCCTAGAGTATTCATTTTGGGCATAAACCTTTCAAAGGAAGCCTTTAGACTCAAATAAAAAGGAGTTACACTTTTAAAGGTAATTCATTCTCTCATGTTCATTTGTTTTATTTTGCTTCTCCAACCCCCTAAACTCTTTTTATTTACTTCTTTTGTAACAACACCAGTATCTTCAATATACTAGGATGTTGTTATAAGATTTATTTGAGCTACACTCTCACACAACTACATCAAATGGTTAAAGAACATACGGTTTCCGTGGATGGCGAAATTCTGCCTCCCGAAACGATGATTGTTCAACACTCATTTAACACCTTAAAAAGTGGCCATTATGATGTCACTATTTTTATATATGATATATAATATGTTTATGTTTTCCTTAAGCTTCTGTTTTTTTTTCATTTTGGGCATACCTTTATGGTTTCCATTATGGGTAAACACGATATCTTCATTTTAGGAAGTGCGGACTACCGCCCCCTCAAAGTGATTTGATTCGTTAAATACCATATGTGGGACATATAAAGGATGGAACTATGATATTATATATGATATTATACTGGAATTATAATATACCTGTATATCATTATGATTCCATTCTATAAAATACGAAATAGAAATGAAAGTAGCGTTCATGCGTACGTACGGCTTACCGTCTCCATGAACGGTGCATTTCATTTCTTACCTCTAAATGATTATGTAATATTATAAATGCATGTATGTACTGGATATATATGACATATATGATATATACATCATGAATACCATTCTGGATATAATGAACCTTTGACCAAATTAACAACATGTATGTGTAAGAAGTCTATTTTTGACTTAAGAACCAAATACCGACAAAATGAACATTATTAACTTAAATGATTACATGATGTTCATAACATGGTATAAAAGGAATAATGAACTTGAAAAAGATTCATAAGCAAGTAGAGATTAACTCAATTTTATTATTCAGGAGATTAAAGAACGGTCGGGTCAAGTCGGATACGAGGTATGGGACTTCGTCTCAATCTCCTTTCGTTGAGGCATATTTTATTTTATACACAACTTTCTTCTATACGGTGTATAAACCCCTTTGACTTTTACGATTATTCAAAAGGAATCTTTTTTATAAGAAGAGTTTACTAAACGACAAAAGGGAATGTTTTTGTCGTACGTATGCGGCGACAACGACTTCTCCACCGTCGTGACCGTTATTTGAGTTTCGGCTTCCTCTACAAGCCATACCTTCTTTTTAAAAGAAAAATACATACCATGTTTTACTTTTCTTTTATTTTAGTATTGAAAATTGTTTTCATAATGTTTTTATATCAATGTGTTGTATTGATATCTCGTGATTGAAATGTGGAAATTTTATGTTTCCTTTATGCATGTTTTATGTGATATGATTAGGTTATGGTTCTTGGGAATTATTATGAAGACGGGTGGTTCCGTGATAAACTAAGGGCGGGTGAGCCCGTTATAGCTCTCCAATGCATTGGGTAACGCGAAGGAGTGAAACGTTAAGGTTTCTCCAAAGAGATTTTAGGGAATATACTGTGATGGGTATTCCAAACGTAACCAAGAGGGTTACTCCCTACGTAAGAATGTTATGAATGCCTCAAGTTACCTTTAGGTCTTATGATTTCTATGATTTATTCATGATTTTATGAGGTATGTTAAAGTGCCAATGTTTTATGGGTAAAGTATGATTTCATTCTTATGTATATATGAACTCATGTTTCCTTTCCATGTTTTTTTTATAACCCATACTGAGTTTTTATGCTCATCCCAAGTTTTTGAAATGTTTTTCACAGGTCAAGGGAAAGGTACATGATAAGATGATAGAGTCAAGGATGTGTCAAGAATTAATACATGTTTTATTTTAAATGTGTTTCCATTGATGGGAATGAAGAATACTATCTTTTTGTAACCACTTTGTTTATATGTGGAATGTAATGCAAGTTTTATGATCTAATTCTCTAAAACTCTAAACCCGAAAAGATCCTCAATGTGTAATCTTGTAATAACTCAAGATTATGTAAGGTTTAAGGCTGGGGCCTTATAGTTGGTATCAGAGGTCGGTTTAGATAACTTTAGGATTTAGAATTCTATTAAATGATTATCCAAAAATATTTTTTTTCGAAATGATATAGCATTTAAAGATTACCATGTTGCTTCATCTAAGACATGTTTGTTCAGAATGGTTTTCCGCAGAGGAAACAGGGAAGCAGTGCTAGGAAGGCATACAGAAAGAAATAACCTTCCGAATCAGCATCCAGAAATGGTCGGAATTGGAACTGAACAGTTTGTTGCAGTAATGGCGCAGTTGACTCAAGCGATAAATGGTGGCGGTATCCATACACGAGATCAGCCAGACCAACCGCAGAGGAACATGTCAGTGGTGGAACATTTCATGAGGCAACATCAACCATCATTAAGAGGATCATCTGACCCTGTGCTAGCTGAAGGGTGGATTAAAGCACTGGAGAAGATTTTTGATGTCATGGGGTGTTCAGACAATCAAAAGGTTAGTCTTGCTATTTACCGTTTGGAGGGTGAAGCAGATCAGTGGTGGTCTATGGTTAAAAATATCAGGGACGCCGAGGAGATTGATTCTCTTGACTGGGATGAATTCAAAGGTATGTTTCTTGATAAGTATTTTCCTAAGGCTGTTCGACTTAGTATGGAAAAGAAATTCTTGGAATTGAGGCAAGAGGAAGACTCAGTGGCTGCCTATGAAGAAAGGTTCACTCGATTGGCAAGGTATGCTCCAAATTTTATCCGGGACCTTGATAGTAAAATCAATCGTTTCTACTCAGGATTAAATCCAAAGTATCGAAGGGAATTAGCTTCTCGTGAGTTTAAAATTTATGAAAATCTTGTTCGATGTGCTGAGAAGGTGGAAATGGAGTTTTCCGATGACCAAGTTTTCTATAACAACCAGCAGAAGAAGAGACCGAGGTGGCAGGAGAAAGGTAAGAATTCTTCAAAAAAGTCTGATGGTAAGAGAACTAAGTTTCCAGTTTGTGATAAATGTGGCAAAAGGCATGCTGGGGAATGTCTTCTGAATTCTGGGAAGTGCTACCGATGTGGTAATATGGGACATAAGGCTCGTGATTTCACTGAAAAGGATCAAGGTGAAGGTAAGAACAAATTTGATTTACAGTTAGTGAAATTTTATAAGTGCAATGAGATGGGTCACTATGAAAACGAGTGTCCGACAAGGAGCTTGAGTGATGGGAAGCAGTTAGATTACAAGCAGAAAGGGGTGGTGAACTCCTTTGCAACTACTTCAGCAGATGTCGGGCCATCAAATGAAGTGGTATCAGGTACTTTGTTTGTTTTTTCAGATTATGCCAGTGTGTTGTTTGATTCAGGGTCTACACATTCTTTCATCTCTGAAACCTTTTCTAGTAAAATGGGAATACCATCTCAAGAAATGACTCCTGAACTTTTGGTAAAAACACCTGGGGGGAATGTTGAGGCAAAAAGAATTTATAAAAATCTTCCTATCCTTATCTGTGGAAAGAACCTACTTACAAACCTCATTGTTCTACCTCTAGTAGAGTTTGATGTTATCCTAGGTATGGATTGGCTCTCTATTTACCATGCTAAGATTGACTGTAGAGCTAAAGAAGTTTCTTTTCAGAAAGACTTTCAGTTTGTTTACAAGAATGAACCCTTACTTTTGATAACATATCAAGAGGTTGAGAAACTTGTGAAAGATGGAAATGAATGTTACCTTGCACACGTCGTTGAAAATAAAGGAACTGTTCAGATTAATGATGTGCCAGTGGTAAATGAGTATCCTGATGTTTTTCCTGATGAGTTGCCTGGAATAATACCAGATCGGGAAGTTGAGTTTACTGTTGGCTTAGTTCCTGATGCTAAGCCAATTTCAAAACCCCCTTATCGAATGGCACAAATTGAACTTTTAGAGTTGAAGGAGCAATTGCAAGATTTATTAGAGAAAGGTTTCATTAGACCTAGCACATCACCATGGGGTGCTCCTGTTTTATTTGTTAAAAAGAAAGATGGTTCTATGAGACTTTGCATTGATTATAGAGCCTTGAATAATATCACTGTTAAGAACAAATATCCTTTGCCTCATATCGATGATTTGTTTCATCAGCTCCAGGGAGCTCAGTTTTTTTCAAAGATTGACTTGAGATCGGGGTACCATCAGCTGAAGGTAAAGGAGGCATATATTCCAAAGACCGCGTTCCGTACGAGATATGGCCACTATGAATTTGTAGTAATGCCTTTTGGGCTAACCAATGCACCTTCTGTATTCATGGACTTAATGAATAGAATTTTCCATGAGTTCTTGGATAAGTTTGTGGTGGTTTTCATTGATGATATTTTGGTGTTTTCTAAAAGTAAAGAGGAGCATGAAAGACATTTAAGGGTTATCTTGCAAACCATAAAAGAAAAGAAACTGTATGGGAAATTCAGCTAGTGTGAGTTTTGGTTGCAACAAATTTCTTTCCTTGGTCACATTGTTTCTAAAGATGGAATAAATGTTGATCCTGCAAAAACAAAAGTTGTGGAAGAATGGCCAAGACCCACAAATGTAACCGAGATTCGTAGCTTCCTTGGTTTGGTGGGCTATTACCGAAGGTTTGTTAGAAATTTTTCACGGTTATCTTGTCCAATGACTAAGCTAACTCGGAAGGGTGTTAAGTTTATCTGGACAAAAGAATGTGATGATTGTTTTCAGGAATTGAAAAGAAGATTGGTGAATTCTCCAGTTTTGGCACTACCTTCCAGGAATGGTGAGTTTGTTATATACAGTGATGCTTCATTGAAAGGACTTGGTTGCGTCCTAATACAGAATGATCAGGTAATTGCTTATGCTTCACGACAGTTGAAAACTCATGAGGTAAATTACCTTACACATGATTTGGAACTAGCTGCTGTTGTTTTTGCTTTAAAAATTTGGAGGCATCATTTGTATGGAGTAAAGTGTGAAATATATACCGATCACAAATGTTTAAAGTATATATTCACTCAGAAAGAGTTAAACATGAGACAAAGGAGATGGCTGGAATTAATCAAGGATTATGATTGTACAATTCATTACCATCCGGGAAAAACAAATAAAGTGGCTGATGCTTTGAGTCGAAAAAGTAATGCTTCATTAACAATGTTACGGTTGGAACGTGATCCTTTGGTTAACGATTTGATGAACTATGGCATAGAAGTTGTTGGTGCAGGAAGTCCTTCTGTTTTGTTTCAGGTATCAGTGAGATCATCTCTATCAGATAGAATCAAGCAAACACAGAAGCAAGACAGTGAGTTGCAGAAAAAGGTAGAGCTGGTTCAGAAAGGTAAGTTGCCTGAATTCAACATTGATAGTGATTGTGTTTTGAGATTTGGGAAGAGATTGTGTGTGCCTTGTGATTCACAGTTGAAGAGAGAGTTGTTATGTGAAGCTCATAGTTCTCCGTTTTCAGTTCATCCGGGCAGTACTAAGATGTATAGAGATCTGCGGGAGTATTACTGGTGGGATGGAATGAAAAGAGATATTGCTGATTTTACTGTGAAGTGTTTGACTTGTCAGCAGGTTAAAGCAGAGCGGCAGTTACCAAAAGGGATGCTTCAGCCTTTACCAGTGCCAGAGTGGAAATGGGAGAATATATCCATGGACTTTGTTGTTGGATTACCGAAGACATCTCGAGGTAATAATGCAATCTGGGTTATTGTTGATCGCTTGATCAAATCTGCTCATTTCCTTGCTATACGAGATACTTTCTCTCTTGATCAACTTTCCCGTTTGTATCTTAAAGAGATAGTCAGGTTACATGGAGTTCCTCTCTCCATTGTATCGGATCGTGATCCCAGGTTTACTTCTAACTTTTGGAAAGGCCTTCAGAAGTCGTTGGGTACTGAATTAAATTTTAGTATAGCTTTTCATCCTCAATCAGATGGGCAGTCAGAACGAACAATTCAGACATTGGAGGATATGCTACGAGCTTGTTCTATGGATTATCAGGGACGTTGGGACCAACATCTTTCTTTGGTTGAGTTTTCATATAATAACAGTTTTCATTCCAGTATACAGATGGCACCATTTCAGGCATTATATGGGAAGCGGTGTCGAACTCTAGCTTTCTGGGATGAAGTGGGTGAATGGAAGTTGATGGGACCAGAATTGGTAGAAGAGATGGCAGAAAAAGTTCAGCTGATTCAGAAACACATGAGAACAGCTCAGAGCAGGCAGAAGAGTTATGCGGATAACCGGAGGAAGGATCTATCTTTCGAGGTAGGTGATCATGTTTTTCTCAAGGTTTCTCCTAGGAAAAGTTTGATGAGATTTGGTAAGAAAGGAAAGCTGAGTCCAAGGTTTATTGGACCATACGAAATTCTGGAGAGAGTTGGATCAGTTGCATACCGAGTGGCTTTACCTCCGAGTTTATCTCAGGTACACAATGTTTTTCACGTTTCGATGTTGAGAAAGTATATGCCAGATCCATCTCATGTTTTGAGTCCAGAGGTAGTTCAGCTGGAAGAGAACCTATCTTATGAGGAACAATCAGTCCAGATTCTTGACCACAGGGAGCAAGTGTTACGGAATAAGGTGATTCATCAGGTAAAGGTTTTGTGGAAAAACCACATGATTGAAGAGGCAACATGGGAATCTGAAAATGCAATGAGGGATAAATACCCCCATTTATTCGATAAGTAAATAAATTGCGGGGACGCAATTTTCTAAAGGGGGAAGGATGTAACATCCCAAGTAAGTAATGAATAATAGATATTTTTATCCATGTCTATTAATGATTAAGATAATGTTTTAGAGGCTTAAAATGAAAATAAATACAATCTTATGCATGGAATAAACTAATATTCTTAAAAGATTGTTTTACTGCCTTTTGATGGAAAACCTTTTTTGAATCTATCTTTTGACAATTTTATAAACTATTTTTGTCAAAATAAACTTATTCTTTATGATTGGGACATCAAAATTTACCTTGTGTGAATTTTTGGTATTTTTCTGACAATGTTCATTTTTTAATGAATAGTGAAAAATACTGCATTTTACATCAAAACTGCTTTTTAATCTAATTTATTTATATGAATAGATTATTTTTTGAATTGGTTTTTAAGTGAAATTAGAATAAATTTTTACCATTTTATCCAATGGTGGTCATTGGAATCAATTTCACTTTGAAATTAGACTTAAACTGGTGTCAATCTTTTGATACTTATTGTTTTGTAAAAACACGCTATTTGCTCTGGCAGCGGGAATTAATTATTAAATTAATTAATGTGACTTATATGATTTGGATTTTGTAAAATAGACTTCATTTTTGAATTCGGAATATCAAATATAGCTTAGGGTGAATTTTTGGTTATTTTCTGAAAAACTTCAATTTTTGATGAATAGTGAAACCACTAAGTGGTAATCAAGAAAACTGATTTTTCAGTTAAATGATAGTTTACCACTAATGTGTATTGAATTTTGAAAATCCAACATACATGGTTTTCATTAAGAAGTAAAATGTGGTTCAATGAGATTAAAATAATTTTTTGGTGAATAGTAACTTATTAAGTTTTTAATCGCGATTAGTGGTAATTAGTGTAGTTTAAGGTATAAATAATGCTTTAATAATATGAAATGACCTAGCCACATGTCCCAACCTTATTGGTTGTGTCATGGCCGACCAAGACAAGCCATGGGTCAACTTGGGGACTCCATGGAGACACTTTGGTTTGGAAATGACATAAATAACTTTTTATTAAATGTTAAAGTAAAAATGACACAAACAAGAGATGTTTTACGAAAGCAATTTTTACATGGGGTTATAAAGATCAGATTTTTGATTATAAATAGTCATTGGAAAGCTAAAAAGATTTCCTACATCATAGTACTTTTTTATGATTTTTAGACATTAAATAAATTAAATTATTTATGACATAATAATGATGCAGCGATGACATCATTATTTGACGATTTAAATAAAATGGAAAGATAATACAAAATCTATGAACTACACATGTCCAAAACCAATTGGATGAGTGGATTTCGAACCCTTGTCACCTTATCCACGAATTATATCAATGTGGGACCTTTTGAAACCGAAACACATTTTCAAATAAAGTAATATTTCTTTACTTTCCAAAAGTGCCCCTCCTCTCCTCTTATAAAAGGCCCCCACCTCTACCTCATTTCACACACTCCACAAGCCTTTGGCTCGGCCAAACCCTGCCCATTTACTCTCTCCACATCCCTCTCCTCATCCTAGAGTATTCCCTTTGGGCAGAATCCTTTCAAAGGAAGCCTTTAGACTCAAATCAAAAGGAGTTACACTTTTAAAGGTAATTCATTCTCTCATGTTCATTTGTTTTATTTTCCTTCTCCAACCCCCTAAACTCTTTTTATTTACTTCTTTTGTAACAACAACAGTATCTTCAATATACTAGGATGTTGTTATAAGATATATTTGAGCTACACTCTCACACAACTACATCAAATGGTTAAAGAACATACGGTTTCCGTGGATGGCGAAATTCTGCCTCCCGAAACGATGATTGTTCAACACTCATTTAACACCTTCAAAGGTGGCCATTATGATGTCACTATTTTTATATATGATATATAATATGTTTATGTTTTCCTTAAGCTTATGTTTTTTTTTCATTTTGGGCATACCTTTATGGTTTCCATTATGGGTAAACACGATATCTTCATTTTAGGAAGTGCGGACTATCGCCCCCTCAAAGTGATTTGATTCGTTAAATACCATATGTGGGACTCATAAAGGATGGAACTATGATATTATATATGATATTATACTGGAATTATAATATACCTTTATATCATTATGATTCCATTCTATAAAATACTAAATAGAAATGAAAGTAGCGTTCATGCGTACGTACGGCTTACCGTCTCCATGAACGGTGCATTTCATTTCTTACCTCTAAATGATTATGTAATATTATAAATGCATGTATGTACTGGATATATATGACATATATTATATCTACATCATGAATACCATTCTGGATATAATGAACCTTTGACCAAATTAACAACATGTAAGTGTAAGAAGTCTATTTTTGACTTAAGAACAAAATACCGACAAAATGAACATTATTAACTTAAATGATTACATGATGTTCATAACATGGTATAAAAGGAATAATGAACCTGAAAAAGATTAATAAGCAAGTAGAGATTAACTCCAGTTTATTATTCAGGAGATTAAAGAACGGTCAGGTCAAGTCGGATACGAGGTATGGGACTTCGTCTCAATCTCCTTTCGTTGAGGCATATTTTATTTTATACACAACTTTCTTCTATACGGTGTATAAACCCCTTTGACTTTTACGTTTATTCAAAAGGAATCTTTTTTATACGAAGCGTTTACTAAACGACAAAAGGGAATGTTTTTGTAGTACGTATGCGGCGACAACGACTTCTCCGCCGTCGTGACCGTTATTTGAGTTTCGGCTTCCTCTACAAGCCATACCTTCTTTTTAAAAGAAAAATAAATACCATGTTTTAATTTTCTTTTATTTTAGTATTGAAAATGGTTTTCATAATGTTTTTATATCAATGTGTTGTATTGATATCTCGTGATTGAAATGTGGAAATTTTATGTTTCCTTTATGCATGTTTTATGTGATATGATTATGTTATGGTTCTTGGGCATTATTATGAAGACGGGTGGTTCCATGATAAACTAAGGGCGGGTGAGCCCGTTATAGCTCTCCAATGTATTGGGTAACGCGACGGAGTGAAATGTTAAGGTTTCTCCGAAGAGATTTTAGGGAATATACTGTGATGGATATTCCAAACGTAACCAAGAGGGTTACTCCCTACGTAAGAATGTTATGAATGCCTCAAGTTACCTTTATGTCTTATGATTTCTATGATTTATTCATGATTTTATGAGGTATGTTAATGTGCCAATGTTTTATGGGTAAAGTATGATTTCATTCTTATGTATATATGAACTCATGTTTCCATTCCATGTTTTTTTTATAACCCATACTGAGTTTTTATGCTCATCCCAAGTTTTTGAAATGTTTTTCACAGGTCAAGGGAAAGGTACATGATAAGATGATAGAGTCAAGGATGTGTCAAGAATTAATCCATGTTTTATTTTAAATGTGTTTCCATTGATGGGAATGAAGAATACTATCTTTATGTACCCACTCTGTTTATATGTGGAATGTAATGCAAGTTTTATGATCTAATTCTCTAAAACTCTAAACTTGAAAAGATCCTCAATGTGTAATCTTGTAATAACTCAAGATTAAGTAAGGTTTAAGGCTAGGGCCTTATAAATACATTCATTAGTACTTAACACTGCATGGGATAACATGAGGAAAGACATAATAAAGGGTTGAGAAATAATTCCCAGTAAAGGAGTAAACAAGAACTAACATGAAAAATATAATATGTGTTAGGAAATATTAATACCAATGGAGAATAAGAGAAACAGGAACATAAAGTCATGATATATCATGATTATCATAACATGGAAATGTGGGAACTACTTAAACACTGCATCATTAACATAAAGCAATCAGGTAAACCCTAATCCCAACATTATGGAAGAATTAATATAATAGAATCTGGTAATCCCCTATTCCTTCATGATGTATCATGATACAAAATTTTACCCAACTCATTGGAGCACTATCAGGGTGCACCCTTCATAATTATTTCCATCCCATACTTAAGTGTGCCACATAGATCATATAACATTGATTAATTCAACATCATCATTTATTTAATGATCCAGGAATGTGGAATACATACATGTAAGTAATAATTGGATAATTATGTGTGTATAAAGGTGAATACCCTTGATAGAGGAATGGGTATGGTATTTACTACATGATGATTTTGGCATGAAAAATCGTGGTGCAATTTGGCAGCATAACGATGCCATATAGAAATTCCTAAATTGGGTTGATGAGAGAGAAAGGGGTATCTCATAATATATACATGGGATGGATAGTAATGGTTCATGGAAAATAATATCCCAACATATGATAGGGAATTTATAAGAGCACTATAAAAGATAATGCATTAATGGAAATTAGAAGAGAGAAATCCCTTATGGAATTTCGACATAGAAACAAGTTGGTTTAAAGGATCATAGGGTGATTAATGAGAGTGAAAAGAATATCCCATAATGTTTACATGAAATTTAAATTAAGAAGGTATGGAAGAACATATCCCAAAAAAACCTAATGGAAATTAAAATGCATGAACTAAAATATGTGTTTGAAGAAACAGGAGAGATGGAGATTCTGTAATTGAATGTGTGACTCCAAAGTCTTGGGAGAGGTTTATGGGGAGATTAGGGAACCTTAGGAGGACTCTAGGGAGTAGAGGGAAAAGGTTTTTAAAGCTTAAAAGAGATTGAGTGAAGAGAATTAGGAGCTTTTGTGGGTTTATAAAATAAAGTTTTAAGAATTCTTTATTTCTTTGGGTTTGGAGACTACAGACTAAAATATTCAAAACCACAAACCATCCCATGGTTTTATTAGATGGTTTATAAAAAAGGGGAGTGGTATAATGTATTTAATTAGGCTAATGTCTGAAGATATTAATATATTTTACTTGATTATGTGGAGGTTAGTCACATTTTCAGGGAAATAATTTTAAAATCATAAAATATTTTATATGTCTTAGAGGATTCACTATGGCCATATAAAATAAATCAAATAAATATGAAATTACTGTATAGTAAATGTAAAACATATATTTTGATTAAGATACCTTTTATTTTATTTTATTACATCACTATTGGGTCATTATGATTCTGTAAATCTAAATATATATTAATATGGTATTTAATTTTTACACAAAAATTCTATTGTCCTTGAAAATTATGAAAAATTGACCATTGGATAATATTGAGGTCCTTATTCGGAAAACAATATTTATTTTATCAATATAATTTTCAAAATATCTGAATTTTAAATTTTTAAATAAAAAACTGACATTTATTTAAAATTTTCCGGTTTGGACGAAAATAGTTTTCAAACCATAATAAAAAAGTACATTAGACTTCATAAAAATAATATGATCATTTATATTTAATTAATGTAATTTAGTAATAATAAAAAAATATTTAATTAAAAAATAAAATAATTCAACAAAATAAATTTCATAATTGAATTTCAATATTATCCAATAATAATATCTTTTTAAAATTCATTTATAGACTAAAAATAATAGAATTAATGTATATTCATTATTTTGTACAAAAATAATGCACATAATAATAATTCTAGGGTATTGTTACATATCCCTTTATTACACCAGAATAAACCCTAAGAGTAAGTTGTGTGATGGTGAGGATTTTATGGGGTCTTTTTGGTGAACATGGTTTGTGATGTGATCTTGATGATCGTGAACATCTCCCATTAACAGTTTCTCTCATGCTTAAGTTTTTGGATATCAGCTTGGGTATGGTATAGGGAAAATGCCATATATATTATCTCCCTTAGAAGCACTGATAAATGGGTTTTACAAGGTATAATTATACTGTTGAGTCCATCACTTCATTTTTCTAAGCAAAAAGGATTTATTAAAACCCTATATTGGTTCTAGTCATGTGATCACTACTCAACATCTATAATATCCACAACAAGGATACATTATGGTCATTTAAATTCAATTGGATATAATGAAACAAAGCCAATGCATGTGTTTTCTATATCTATAATACATTTAATTAAATCAAAGGAAATTTTATTTAGAGAATTTTGGGTCATTATATAATTTATATAATTGAATTTTGTTCTGATTCAATTTATGGAACATATTTTTCCCTGATTATTGGGAATAACACTATGAAGAGGTTTTTTTATTGATCACATTCCTAGAATGAATTAAAATTTCATTTAGTTTTAAATATTCATTTAGTTAGTAACAACTTCATGCATCACTTTTTTATCGATATTTTAATTTTCCTATGATATAAAACGTTTAGGTGTGGGGGTGTGATCACATAGTGATTCACTATTCATTTCAACTCTTACACCACCGTTTTAAACTAGTTTTGTATTGAAAACTCCAAATTTAATAACAAATTGAACATAATGTTTAATTAAATAATTCAAGGTATATAACTATTAAATAGTTATATTTTACATGTTTTAATGATTACATTGTAGGAGAATGTGATTTGGAGATCCCATGATGAAATTCAAGCAAAATAGGGCTAAACTGTGTCAGGGACTAACCATGCACATAGAACATGATTTTGACTATGGTTAATATGTTCATCTAATTGGGATGAATAATGATGGGAGTGTGAAATACTTTGTGGCATACATTTTTCTAGAATAACATGGATTATAATTCATCCATTTCAAGGCCCAAAACAGGCCCACATTTTGAAGAAATTCTAAGCGGTCCAGATTGGACAACCCTTCTCTATTTGGGCCATAACTCTATCCTCAGACTTTTAATTCAGATGATTACACATATATTGTATAGAAAACTCAAATATCGATCTCTATAGTAAATTTGAAGACATTTTCAGTCATTTTAGTTAGTCAATAAGTTGTATAACTAAGGGAGAAAAATTATTCCATGAATTGTGTAACACTCGAGATTTTTTGAATTATTATTTTTAAATTAATTTAATCTTTCTGATATTTTTCATTTCACCTAACACAAAAAATAGATTTTTAATACCAAATCACTAAATTTAGATTTCATTATATTCAACACCAAGTTAATAGTTCACTACATGCAATAAATAGATTAACTTTTAGTACACACAATGATATCTTTGTCTTGTGTTACACAAAATTCTGAGTTCCTTCGATAGCTTGCCTTACACATAAAGTTGATTTTTATAGAACTACAATATTCTATTAAAAGTTTTATTAAAATTTTATTACAGCTATGTCCTAATTATTGTGGTGGAATTTTAGAATACTATCATCTAAATTGTGAAAATATGATCTAAACATGTTTATAAAATGAATCATTTGTTTATCAATTAGTTATAATTGAGTGTAAGAAATACATAAAAATAAAGAAATTAATTTGCTAAGAAAACTATTTTTATATATACAATCCCAATTTTATCACAATAAATTAAACAAACCAGTTTTGATTAATCTTTTATAACAAATTTATATATTATATATTCAATTAATATTTATGACACTCATCTAGTATATTTGATATGTATATGATAAGAATAAATCCAATTTTGTGAATAAAAAGAAGTATTTTTCTAAAAGGTGATTTTACCACCATTTAATTGAGAAACCATTTTAAATAAAGATTTTAAAAATTGTAAAAACATTATTTGAAAAAATAAAATACAGTTTTTAAATAGAAATACAGATATTTACTTTGGAGGAATATTTTGTAATTTTCTAAGAAGTTTCATTTGTTGATGAATAGTGAAAAATACTGAATTTTAATTCAAAACTGGTTTTCATCTAGTTTATTTATATAGTTAAATTTTATAATAATTTCGTTTTGAAGTATAATTAGATAAAATATAAATCAAATTATCGAATTTATTTCATTTAAGTCAATTTCACATTGAATTTGAATATAAAAACATTTCAAATTTTTGAAAATTCTTACATTAAAAACTTGCTTTGTTGTCCATTCGATGGGATTAAATTTATATTAATTTCCTCCACATCTTTGTTTCAAATTTTGAAAAATGTATTCCATTTTTTTATAATAATTTATAATTTATAATAATGTCAAATTTTTTTGACAAAAAATCTTTGTGAGAGTGATTAAAATTAATTACAGTAATTGAGAGAGAAATTATCTTAACAAAGGACAAAACCTTAAACATAATGTCCAAAATTTCATATAAACATTTAAAAATCCATTAGATGTTAATATTTCTACATTATAATCACTATTATAAAATATGGACCATTATTTTATGCACTAGTTGTGGGAAGAACCTGGGTGGAATTCCCTTTTAAAAAATTTACAAGAATGTCACTCTTCCTCCACTCTAATAAGGAACTCACCCATACTACTTATTAACAACTATAAAACCCTTTTGATTATAAAATATCTAACTAGATATCCTCCAAACATCCATAAATTTAGATTATAAACCTCTATTTGGGTGAAAAAACCAATCAAGTGCTTCCATGGGTGTAAACCAAGGACAGTTACACGAAAAAAGGTTACAACCTTCCACAAGATCTTTTGTTTTATTTTCATTATCCACACCTAAAATATTATTTTTCCATGATTATATAATAAAATTAATATCCTAAATATAATTATATTATGTTCTTATATTTTTTCAAACTATATTTATGCACGCTTCAATCAAATGGGTAATGAACATATCGTCCGTGTGTACGGCGAAGTACCGCCTCACGAAACGATGATTGTTCATTCTTTCCTTTACCATCTCAGATGTTATAAATTATGATGTAAATAATTTTTTTGTATGATATATATTATATTTTGTTTGTATTTCTGCATCTATAATCATTACATAAAAAATATCTTCATGGTTTCTATTTTGTGTAAATACAATAAATTTGTTTGGGAACACCCACCTCCTCAAAGCGATGTGATTCGTTCACACATTATATGGAATGTATTAAGGATTATTTTAGTAAGTTTATGTGATAAATATAAAATTATAAATATAATATAATTATAATATATATATATATATAAATATTTAATTTACATTATTTCTTTCGATACAATGTCAAAATTGATACAACGTTCAAGCGTATGTACTGTCTACTGTCTCCATGAACAATGTTTTCCATTTCATATTTTTTTACTTTATATACTTTTATAAATATTTTTGTAATGAAAATATACAATATTTATGCCATTTTTTCATTGTGTAAATAATTAAAATATTATCTATATGATATTATCAACAATAACAAAGAAAATCATATACAAAAAACAATGTGGATATTACCGGGAATGTAACATTAACCTAGTATTGTTAATTAACGGGTAATATAAAGTCATTATAAAACCATATATGGTATAAGATATAATAATATGGTTCTGTTTTCAATTAATAATAAAATTTTATTTATTATATATGAGGTTTTAATGTGTATGAATAAAGTCTAGACATTAGGTAATGAAATTTCATCACACTTTTTATATCTATGTGATACATGCCATATTCACCACTCACTCCTATTGTGTGGTATATATACATATATATAAAATTTTATATAGTTATTTAAAACTATTTAATGAAATTAAATTATTTAATATTTTTTATTATTTAATGGGAATCACCATCCTAAAGTTACTCAATTATTAAGGGTTTTCTCGTATCCCTTTTATTTCAATGAGACTTAAACCGTATTCACTACACATTTCTTTTATTTTGTTTATATGTATTTCCCATGAATTAATTATATTATTATTATAAATTAATTTATGTATATTTACATTTCCATCTTACAATTTTTCTTTCATGTGGGGTATGGTTAAAGGGTTACAAAATCTATAAAGTAATTTTCTCTCAATTTTCTTTCTTTGAGATACATGTCATGTTATGAACATACATTTCTATCTAAGAGGTATATTATAAGGTTTGACACGTTATATAATAAATATAATTATATTCAAGATATTTTAATCCTTCATTACTATTATTATTTCCAATTTATTATGATTCAAATTTATCAAAGATGTAATGTTTTATTACAACAATGTCATCATTTATCAATTGTTTATAATTATGTTTCCATTGATTAACTATTATGATTCATATCTCAGAAACTCTAATTAAATTTATTCTCCTTTGGTTAACCATGACGTATCCAGGTATTATTTCCTTTTTCGACTCTTTTTACTTAAGATAAGTAAGAATGTTTTTTAAGAACATCCAATATTATTTTTCTCTTTATTCAAAATGTGTGTTATACATAAAGCCTTGTTTTTAAAAATAATGTTTCGAAAAAATTTTAATATAATTTTTAGAAAGAAATTATACCCATGTTTTACCTATTTAATAATGTTTTTAAAAACGAATATCCCTCTCTTTTTCCAATCAACCAGCTTTTTGAAATTTGTACTTTGACAAAGGAATGATGGGCATGTATAGATTCACCAGCTATCAGGACAATCATTTCATTATAGTTTCCTTTTATAGTTTACAATATTTATTTTGAAAGAAATTGTTTTATTAATATTTTATACATTCATGTTTTAAGGTTTTATTCAAAGAAAATGTTTTCTAAAATTATTTCAAGAATTATTTACATGTTTTCAAAATATTTTAAAATAAAAAGGTTTAAAAAAAGTTTTTAACCATTCCTTATGAGTTTTCAAGGGCTTTTCAAATAATCTTTTTTTTAAAATATATTCAATCTTTTATTTTACGTATTCCAATAGATTTTAAAATAAAAAATTATTAAAAATGATTTATGTTTTAAAAAAAAATTCATAGAGGAAAATATATTTTCCTTTGGGAAAATTTTTAAGTGAAAATTTAATGAATTATTTAATGTAAAAGGATTTTTAAAATTGTATTTTTTAAATTATTTAATTAGATGTGATATTTTCTTTAATAAATGTTCCACAATATCATTTAATGTCCTTCACTATCTAGGATGACATACGTTGTTATAGTTTATTCTTTATGAGGGATATGATCTAAGAATATAATTCATATTTTCTCTTTAAAGGTTTATGTTTTAGCTGAGTGATGTTTATGACACCCATTTCACTTCCATGGGTTATATGATTTTGAAACCCACTTCTTCTCAGGAGGTATGCTTTGATGAAATAATAATGGGACCTATCTCCTTTCTATAGGGAATGATATGATGGGATATTTATGATAGCCATTCCATTTCATGGGTTATGATATGATGTTTATCAATTCCATTTTTTTATGGTCCATGAAAAGATGAATGTTTTATTATATTGTGGAACATGTAGGTATAATTTTATTATTTGATAGGTGGGAACTATATCTAAAATTCATTGGATAAATATTTATATATGATGAGGTAATTATGGGAATCAAGTCGATGATCTTGATCCGCTGTGGGATGATAGAGAAAATCGATCCATTTTGAGTAATGGAATGGAAATAGGGTTGGTGTTGTGTCATTCCTAGTAGGTTTATTCCCCATTAAGTGCACTGAATATTTTTTGAAAAGAGAATGGACTTATATTGAAGGGTTTTATATGCTTATATGTATAAAGCAAGCCTATATATTAAGTCATCATTATTCTATCGTGACTCATATTCGTTTATTTCCTTATGATTGATGACTTATTGAATTTCAATATTTATTCAATCACTCATGATTTTTATCTTTTATATATAGGGTATGATCATATGTTGTTATGATCATGTTCACATACACTTATAATTATATTTTTATTACATATCTACATCATTTACCCTTGCTAATCATCTGAGATAACCGCATTCATATGTTTCCTATCCCCAGTTTATGATGTATTATTTTAAGCAGGAGTTCCAAATGGGAATATATTTATAATGGATGCTGAATATCTTTCATTAAGTTAGAATATTATGTTTTTATGTTTCTAATGAAACAAACCTGTCATGGTCCTGAGGTATTTATTTTTTTAATGTGTATAATATTCATCTAAAATGATGTAATATCCCTGTATGTTAAGTCTGGTCATTATAGTTGGTGTTGGTCAGAGTGTAATTTCATGAGGGGGTGAATTGAGTTCGTACTCAAAATTTCTGTTAAAAAAATTATGACAATGATCCCCCAATTTTGAAACAGACAAGTTAATTAAGGCAGTAGAGATATAAATTTTCAGTTGGTCAACATGCTTCTCAATGGGTGATAATTCCTCAGTTGAATCAGTGTAAAATACTTCGTCAACTTTTTAAATAGGTTTATTTAAATAAACACATACACACACTAAATAGAACAAAATATTTGAGTCAATGTAAATTTTTTTTCTGTTTTTGATATTATATGCAGTGGAAAATAGGAAAAATAGATTATTAAAATATATATTACAGAGTAGAGTTAAACAAGAGGTTCAGTCTCAAGCTGATACTTAATACTCTCCACTTGATGATTACCTACCACCAAGAATTTTATATTAAAAATATAATTGATACACTGCCTGTATCAGGATTTACAATAGTTATCAAAAAATATCTATGGTTCACACCCACTATAATAGTTTTCCATCAGATACACACACATACAGGACACACACGACCTCTTCCATAGTTATTCATGGGAACCAATGGAATAAAGGATGGTTGGTGTGAGGTTTTTCAGTATCCTTCAGTTCAAGTACAGAAGATAGCGTCTGTGACAGACAATCACACAATTATCAGAAATGTCAAATAAAATAATAAAATAAAGCTAATATTATAAGATTGGGTTTAGAAATATATATGTGGTTGTAGTTAAACTCTTGGTTCCTTGGAGTAATGAAATTACATTTCAAGTCATTCTATAGAAGTTGTCCTCATAATACTGTTTCGTAACTCCATTCTCTAGCTTCCATGTTCTGAGGTGTTCTACTTATTGGTTCGATAGAGATTTGATGAAGCACAGAAGAGAGATGTGAAATTTGTTCTCCCAAATGATTTTTGTGATGCTCTTGAGTTCTCAGTGTGAGTGCTGGATGGTTCTTCCTCGTTCTCTTTGTTCCAGCAATTGAGCTCTTTTTCATTCATTCCTCTCACACTTCACACCTCTTCCTTTTCTTCCTCAGTCTTCTATTTTTATATTTTGAGATATGATACTAGAAATATGTAAATGATGTTTGGTCCTCCTCGCACCTCATACAGTCCCCAGATACGTTCTCTTGATATGTTCACAATCTGCATTAATTAATGTTAGAAGCATTAAATATATAACATATGATCATTATAAGAATCTTAAGAATTTGAAAAAGTATGGAGTAGAAGAGCGGGCATTGGTAGACGGGTACTGGTAGCCTTCTCAATAGAAGGCTTAAGCAGTATGCTTTAATGGTAGACTATATTGGTAACATTTCATGGGTGACATTTCATAGGTGACCTTCATGGGTGACCCTTCATGAGTGACCTTTCATCGGTGAACTTATATCAGTGACCTTCATCGTTAACCATTCATCATTGAATTTTCATCGGAGAACTTCATTAGTGACCTTCTATTGGTGACCTTACATCGGTGACTGTTCATCAGTGAACTTCTATCAGTGACCCTCTACATAGGGAAATTTTTCACTGTAAACCTAATATATAGAACAATGAGATTAAAGATACATTGGTGTCACTGGATAAAAACAATGAATATTAATGAAACATGATTATCACATATGTAAAACATGATTTGGGATTATCAAAACATGTGAGTCAAATAATCTCCCTCTTTTTGATAATCACATACTATGTAAGCGAAAATTTAGATTTATGTATTATTGAATCAAGGTTAATCACATTTTCTAATATCATCAGAGGTGTGTATAATTATAATTGAACAATGTGTATTGTGGAAAATATAGAGAGTGTATATAGTCATGGACTCCTGTCAACTTAAAAATTCTCCCCCATTATGATTAACAAAAATAATCGAAGAGAAAAAGAGACAAAAGAAGATTTTATTATGAAAGAAGAAAGAGTAAAATATACAGAAAGAGTACAAAAATCACTCTCATCTAGGACATCCCACATTCAATCCACATCAAAATTGTCCAAGGGACCTTGTATTTGGAAGCTGAGGGGGCAGGTTCAGAAGATGGAGGGATAAGCCTTGGTATGTAAGTGAGTCGGGTAGGAGGAGATTCTATAGAAGAATCAGTAGACAGTTAGTGAGTAGATCTATGAGGAATCATAGGGGTCAAGATTCTAATGGCCTATGCATGATTCATCAAAGGAGAAACAATGTTAGATCCTGAGGCAGTTGAGGAAGAATGTAATACTGGAGGAACAATAATGGGAGTGCAATCCACATGGATAAAGGGTAAAAGAAGATTTTCGATTTCCATAATAATTCTTCACCTATTTCAACAATTGAGATAAAATAATACTTATTTTTGATGAATTTATCTAAGGTAGTAGTCAACTCACTAATATTTCTATCCTAATCCTTATAAGCCTATGTGACAGGTGGGATCCTCATGTTTTCCAACAACAGTTTGAAGTGACCATCCATATGATGCTTAGTGTACACCCTTTTGTAATAGAAATAAACCTGCTCTTTAATGACCTTATGATCTTGAGAATCCTACCTTAAATAATATTACACATGTTTATGAATTTCTCTGGTAGTGGAAATGACCTGATTCATAGAATGAGGGTCTGAGGTACTCGCACCAGAGAACATTTCCACTTCTCTTCTAACAAATGACCTGAAGGATTTTAGTTCAATTGGAGGAGAGGCTGAAGAGGATATAGATGCACACAGAGGTTCCATAGTAAAATCCACTATTTTCATAAAATATTTTATCAGACCACTGATCAACTGCTTCACATCATCATCCTAACCACTCACAAGGGCCTTCATATAATTGCTAAAGTCCTCAAACATAGTGAGAATCTACTAAACAACAGTATTTACATACATAAGGTCTCTATCCACTTGAACACTTGAAGCCATAAAGGAGTCTAAACTACCAATTAATTGTTTTATAGATTTTATATACTCTACCAATGTTCTAATCTGATTCTGACAATCCTTCACATCATGTATTATATTTGAGTGAGAGGTAGCAATTACACTTTCTAAGGTAGATTCTATAACTTCTTGATTGAGGCCACTACTCCCTCTATCTCAATATATATCTCATCAAAGTGTCTTTTCAAATATGATTTTAATGAATATAAATTTTCCTTATTCACATAGTCTCGAGGTAAATGCGCTAGTGGCTATAAAATAGTAGTGTTTGAAATAGAAGGAATTAGAGAGATTTTGTTAGGCTTTTCATCATAAACGGTTCCATAGTCTAAGCCCACGACCACAAACCCAGGGTCTTCTGACCAATCATCTATACCATGAGAAACAACCACTAAAACTATGGAAACCGATTCCTCCCCTCACTTGGAGAATTATACTGATCAATTACATCAATCATTGCTATTCCTCTTTGATCAACCACATCAACAGGAGAGTCCACTGCTACTTCTTATACTAAATTTTCAACTACTTCCATTGCAATTCCAGATTCAACAGAATAAAAAACCTATTCATTTAAACATTATTACATTTCTAAATATCCTATCTGAGGAATGATACTTAGACATTTTTCTTCACAATTATTAGTAGCTATCTCAAAATCATCATGATTAGATTCATATTCATCTTCCTCCTCTGAGGTTTCTCTAATGTTTCTTAAGAAATTTTCTTCCCCTTCTTCTTCACTAGTTTCTTCATCATCACTATCCCTTAGTAAATATTTTCTTCTGGACAATCTTTTTGGTGGGATAAGCTCACTATATATTATAGTATTGGCAAGAGGACTTGAGGGAAGGTCCGGATCTCTCCTGTTATCTATAAGATAATCCTCTCATACTTTCATAACAACAACCTCCTCTCCTTCATCTGTGCATGCTAACTCTACTTCATTAGGATTTATACATGAATATGTCTTATTATTATGACCTGTAATATTAGTGATAGGGTTGAATTATTCATACTTATTTGCCTTATCATTCACCAATATTCTTTTCCATGGGTCCCAATATATCTTTATAAATATGCAAATCATCTTGGTAATGCATAAGTTGTCTCTTACAACAATTTTTTCCTCCTTATTTCTAGAAACAAATTTTAAAATAAAAAATCAGGGATATCAATCTTTAATGAAACAAAGAATTGGACATGGAACTAGGATTTTTTATATCCACTAATTGAATAATAAACAACTTACAAAGATTTATCTTCAATCTATGCTTCAATAGATTCAAAAGGAATATATCCTGATAGTTCAAGGTACGAAACTCGCCTCCCCTAGGACTCAAAACATGTTAAACACAATTTAAATAGTAAAATATTATCCTTTTACATTTTAGCAGCCATCAATCTCCTAGGGAGTCTATTACCTATCAGTTCATCCAAAGCTTCTTTAGAATAGAATAACTCACAAGTTGGAGGCAACACTCCAGAGTAGTAATAAATAATCCATTTATGTGGGACTCATAAATAGTCACGCCATTCAACAGAGGAGAATCTCACACTTACTCTATTTACCTTTGAGGACATTACGATCTCATCCTCTGACTTCTCAAATTTCAGAGACTCATAAAATTCGTTCACTTTCATCGTGTAATAGGGTCCATTGTTATTTTCAATGCATTCTTGCCATTCCTGAGGTTCAAATTCTTTAAGCACTAGAGACTTTCTCGACAACAGCCATTCCAAACATAATTCCTTCTCAACCATTATTTTCCTCTTTGAAAAATTTGGATTTATAATATTTTACCTTAATATTATTCGACAACTAGACTCAGCTTGAGGTCTCTTAGGGTTCGGAACATCCCCTTCATCACTAACCATCAGTCTCTTGAATCTTTCAATTGTGATCTAGAGTATTTTGAGGGTTTCGGCAGAAGGTTAGGTACCATGGATAGGGATAAAAAGGTTTGGGAGTGAATTGGATAAAAACGTGGTGTATACATTATTTTTATCATTTATTAACCCAAAAAAAATTAAGAAAAATAAATAACTAAGATTAAAGCCGTTTCAAATTATGGGAGAAAAAGGCGAAGTCCATGAAAGGTCGACTATCGGTGAGGTGAAAACAGTGAAGTCTAAATGGTGAGGTTCCAATGGTGAGGTCCAATGGTGAGGTCCAAACAGTGAGTTCCAACGGTGAGGTCTAATAGTGAGGTTCTAACGGTGAGGTCCATTGGTGAGGTCTAACAGTGAGGTCCTAACTCTGAGGTTTAACGGTGAGGTCCAACGGTGAGGTTCAATGGTGAGGTTCTAACGGTGAGGTCCTAATGATGATGTATAAATGGAGAGGACTATCTGTGAGGTCTAACAGTGAGGTCTAAATAGAGAGGTCTATTGGTGAGGTCTTATGGCGAGTTATAAATGGTGAGGTATAAATGGAGAGGTATAAACATAAAAATTTATCATACCTAACTCATGTTTGATTTAGTTTAACCTCTCAGAACTCAAATTCTTTGAGAATATATTAGCCAATTGGTGTTTAGTTCTAATGAATTCAAGATTGATATCACCTCTTTGATAATGATCCCTCAAGAAGTGATGTCTCACATCAATGTTCTTTGTCCTATCACAAGAAACTAGATTTTAAGATATGTTAATAGAACTTGTATTATCACAGTCTATAGAGACATGATTGAATTGGTATCCATAGTCTATTAAAGTGTGTTTCATTTACATAATTTGTGAAAAACAGCTACCAGAAGCTTTGTATTCAGCTTCGGAAGTGGATAATGCAATAGATTTTTGATTCCTACTACTCCATGATACCAGTGACTAACCCAAAATGTAACATGTTCCAGAGGTTCCTTTTCTATATAACTTGAGATCAGCAAAGTCAACACCAAATAAATAATTAAATCAAATAATTGTCATATTGGATAAAATATCCCTATGTTTGTAGTATACATGGGATATTTAAAAATAATTTAAATAGAAGTTAAATTAGGCTCTTTGGGATTGGATTGAATATGAGGACACATGTACACACTGAATATAAAATCCGGTCTGCTAATAGTAAGGCAGAGAAGACTCCCAATCATACCTCTGTAATTGGATTGATACACTGATTTAGTAGTTTCATCAATATCCAAATTACATGAGGTACTCATAGGTGTATCGCTACCTTTATTACTATCCAAACCAAAATGTTTCAAAAGATCATTACTATATTAACTCGTATTTAGAACAATGCCATTTTTATTTTGAAAAATTTGAGATCCAAGGAAGAATTATAGTTCCCTCATTAAACTCATCTCAAATTCAGCTTGTGTCATTCTTGAGAAATAACTAAATAATGAATTTTTAGATAATCCAAAAATAATTGCATCTACCTAAATAGGTACAATTATAACATCATTGGAAATCCTTTTATTAAAAATAGTAGGATCATCTATTCCTTTAGTAAATCCTTTTGAAATAAGAAATGAAAAAATATGTCATACCAAGATTATGGAGCTTTTTGTAGACCATATTGAGCTTTAGAAAGTTTCAAACATGGTATTAAAAATGATGATTTGTAAAACCAGGGGTTTGATCAACAAATCTATCCTCAACTATGTACCCATTTAGAAATGCACTTTTGACATCCATTTGATAAGGTTTGAAATTTCAATGATCTGCATATGAATGTAGTATCCTAATTGAATCTTGTCTTGATACATTTTAAATGGTCTCCTCATACTATATTCTTTCTTATTGATTATATCCTTCTTAAACTAGTCTAGCCTTATTTCTAACTATATTTCCAGATTCATCAATTTCATTTCTAAACACCCATTTAGTTCCTATAGTCAATGTGTCTTTAGGTCATTCTACTAATTACAAGACATGTTTTTTCAAAATAATTTAATTATTCATGCATTGTTATCACCCATAATTTATCCCTAATAGCATCATTGATATTTTTTTGTTTAAGCTATGAAAGGATGTCTTGATGTTCAACCTGGTTTCTCAGAGAAGCTCTATTTTGTGTTCCTCTATTTATATCACCTACTACGACATCTAAAAGATGATTCTTGATGGTTCTAATACATCTAAAAATAGTTGAACTTCACTCCTCATGGTTCCATAGGTTTAGATTAACCATTATCAGATTCAAGAAAATTTCTTGAACTGTTTGTTTTCACTAAGTGTTCATTGTCTTTATCATTAAGGTCCAGAATTGACATATCTTCCTCAAGATGATCAATGGAGGTTTGGGTTCCATGTAAATCAGTCTCATAAAATTTTATATGAACTGATTATTCCACTCATTTGGATAACTTATTGAATACTCTATAAGCTTTACTTGGTATTGAGTAACCTAGGAAAATTCCTTCATCACTCTTAGAAGAAAATTGGTCAAGATTATCCTTAGTGTTAAGGATAAATACTTTGTAACCATAATCATTAATGTAATTAACCTTATGCTTTATATTATTATATAGCTCATATGGAGTTTTCTTAAGAATCAGTCTAATTAAGTCTTTATTGACGATGTAACAAGCTATATTAACAGCTTCAGCCAAATAAATAGATAGGCGGATTATACTCATTTAGCATAGTCCAGGAAATCTCTTGAAGTATCCTATTTATTATTTCAACATCTCCATTTAGTTGAGGTGTTATAAGAGAAAATAAATTGTGATTATAGCCACTATGTGAGCAAAAATATTCAAATAATTGATTTTCAAACTCCCGACCATGATCATTTCTCAAGGTCTTAATCCAAAGTCCGCTATGTTTTTTCTACAGACATGGAATATTTAATAATGTTGGAACATTATTTACTTTTATGAGATAGAAAGTAAACTCACGTATATCTAAAAAAATAATATACAATAACATAAACACAATGCTTCCCATTTAAACGTGAAACTCCAAATGGTCCAAACAAATCCATGGGAACCAACCAAAGAGGTTGATAAGTAGAAACATATTTCATTAGTTTGAAAGAAACATTGTGTTTTTTTCCTTCTTGAAAAGGATTACAAACATTGTAATGTGGGAATTTCAATTTAGGTAAGTCTCTAACTAATCATTTCTTAGTTAGTTCTCTAAGTGAGTGTGCATTTCAGTGTTATAATTTTCTATTCCATAACCAGGATTCCTTATGAAATGCATTTAAATAAGAAACATTTTACTTTGCTAATGAATTTATATCAACATCATATAAATTTTCATTTCTAAGAGTAGTAAATATTAAATAATTTCTATAATTAAACACATTTCATGCATCACTTTCAAACTTAACATTAAAACCATCATCACACAAATGAGAGATACACAGTATATTGTTTTTTAACCCCTCAACAAAAAGTACTTTTAATATTAATATCATATTAAGGTAACCAATTTGGCTAAAGCTGATGATCTTCCCTTTAGAATTACCACCAAATGTAACATGTACACCAAATCCAATGATCTTCTATCATATGTCTTGAATATCCTCTGTCCATGTACCATAGTGTTTTAAAGTATCACTTTAAACAATTTTCCTACAGAATAGAGTAAGTGTAGGGTATCTCTGCATCCCTAATTTTCTTGGGTCCGGAGAGGTAAGAAAGAAAATATTTTGGAACCCATACTTGCCTCACAGGATTCCTATATTCAACAGATATGTTTTGATACATGAATACTTGGTTAGGTCCTCCAAGAAAGTGTTTTTGAAAAGATGGTCTAGATCATGAACTAGCAGTGAACTGTCGAAATTTTGGACCAAATTTATTTCTAATAATCCTTCTCTATCCTAGTTTATATCCTAGACCAGCTGTGTATTTTGGATAAAATTGTTTTCATAGAAATTGAGTCACAGTATCACTACCTGCAGTAAACTTCTCATGATACCTTTTTAATTGCTCATTTGATAATTTATGTTCAGTATTTTCTTTTAACAACTGTGCACATTTTTCTCTCTCAATATCTAGGTCAGACATTTAATTAGCATTTAATTCATGTCATCTTTTAAATAATTTATATTTATCCTTGATTTAATTAAATTTATCCTCAAGCATTCCAAATTATTCAAATATTTCATCCTTAGTCATATTCTCATTATTATTCGATTCACATTCATTCCTAGAATAATAAGCACTATTTATAGAAGAATTGGGTGTTACCTAAGATGTTTCTATCATGAAGCACATGTTTTCATGTTTATTCTTTTCAATATCAGAAGTTTCATATCCACTTGAGCTATTTTCTGAAGCTCTCTATGTAGCTTTCATATACATTTTATATCCCTTGCCCTTGTCTTCATATATCTTCTTAAATTTCATCTTGGGGAAATCATCCTTCCTATTGACTTTTCATTTACACTCACAGCTAACTATATCATTTGTGATGTCATTCCATTTTTTGTTCTTATTTCACTATCCTTTAATATCATACCTTTCCATATATTTTTATTTTATAAAGAACTTTTTATTATGGTATATTTTTTTGAATATCCTTGTAAGATGTGGAATCCCATCATCACTGTCAGAAGTTGATTTTTCAATGTTGGAAGTGTCTATAAGAGCTTGACCTTTTTCATTATCATTCCTCTTTGAGGTACCAGTCTTGAATACTATAGATTTTTTTTGCTTCCTCATCTTATTCTTGATTTATCATAATCTATTATTCATACATCATACGTTTTCCAATTAGTTCCTTCACTTTTATCTTGCCTATACCATTGGATTCTTGGATAGAAATAGAAGTTCCTCTACATCTTTCAGGTAGGCATCGAAGAAACATCATAATATGATCCTTGTTGGCCATTGGTTTCCCACGAAGACTCATTGTATTCACTATTTCATTGAACTTGAGATGCATTTCAGATTTAATTTCATCAGGATATATTTTAAAATTATCATAATTAATAGTATAAGTATTTAATCTCATTTCTTTAACATTGGTTGCTTCATCATGAGAAATAACCAAAGTATCCCAAATTTCATATACAATTTTACTGGTAGATATTCTATTGAATTTTTCATCACCTAAAGAATAGTAAAATGCATTCATTAATTTATAGTTATTATTATAGGTATCTTTAGTCAACTAAGACCATGTGTCTCTAGCAGTAAGAGGCAATTCATGTTGTTCTTCAATTGTGTCCTAGATTTCAGAACCCATGCCCTCTAGATACTTTTTAATTTTTAATTTCCACTTAGCATAGGTATTACCATTAAAGAATGGTGGCCTATTAATAGCTCCACACTCAAATCATTTATCTATTGTTAATTAAAATATAAATAATTGAAATTTTAGATATTATATAAATTTTTAGATCTTTAAGATACAACTAAAAACACAGATGAAATTTGAAAACATGTACAACAGTTTAGATGGTAGCAATAAAAATATCATCAGACACCAAATGCTTGTCAAATTGGAATCTCAAGAGGGGGGTGAATTGAGTTCCTACATAAAATTTATGTTAAAAACATTAGGATAAAGATCCCTCAATTTTGAAATATCCCTATTAATTAAGGAAGTAGAGATATAAAAATTTAGTTGGTCAATTGGTTTCTCAAAGGGTGATTAGTCCTCGGTTGAATCAGTGTAAAAAACTTCATAAAATTTTAGAAAAGGATTAAGAAAATAAACACATACACAGACTAACCATATATAACTATCAGTGTCAATGTAGAATAGTTTTTTATTTTTGAAATTATAAGCATCAGAAAATAGACAAAACAGATTATTTTGAAATATAGTACATAGTAGAGTTAAACAAGTGGTTCAGTCTCAAGAAGAGAATTAATCCTCTCTACATGGTGATAACCTACCACCAAGTAGTTTATATTATTAATAAAATTGATACACAAACTGTATTAGGCTTTAAAATTGTTTGCACACAGAGGCCAAGGCTCACACCCTCTGCCACTGTTTTTCATGGGATAATCACTCAACCAGGCCACACATGACCTCTTCCATAATTATACATGTGGTCCAAATGAATAATGGATGATTGGTGTGATTTTTTTGGTAAACTTTAGTTCATGAATAAGAGTCAGTGTGTGTGGCGAAAACAAACACACATCTCAGAAATGTAAAATAAAATAACAAAATAGAGATAATATTATATGATTGAGTTTAGAAAGCTCTATGTGTTTTCAGTTTGGCTCTTAATTCCTTGGAGTGTAGAAATTGCAGTTCGAGTCTTTCTCTGGATGTTGTCCTCAAAATAAAGTGTCGTAACTCCAGGCTATGGCTACCAAGTACTAAGGTGTTCTTTTTCATTGTTGGAAAGAGATTTGAAGAAGCACAAAATATAGACCTGATATTTTTTCTGCCATATAATTTTCGTGATGCTCTTGATTTTTTAGTGTGAGTGGTGGTTGGTTCTTCCTTATTATCTTTGATCTAGAGATTGAGATCTTTTTTATGAATTCCTCTCACACTTTACACCACTTCCTTTTCTTCCTTAGTCTTCTATTTTTATATTTGACATCCTATAATAGAAATATGTAAACCACGTGCGGCCCTACTCATACCTCCTAAAATTCCCAGATACGATCTCTTGATATGTCTATAATAACAATTAATTAATTTCAGTAGCATTAAATTTACCAAATATGACCATTAGAATAATCTTAAGAAATTGAAAATGAATTGGGTAAAAGAGTGAGCATCGGTAGACTAGTAGTGGTAGCCTTGTCAATAGTAGGCATCAACAGTAGACAACATCTGTTACCTTTCATCGGTGACCTTCATCAGTGACCATTCATCGGTGAAATTCATCAGAGACCTTTCATCGGTGAAAATTTATTATTGACCTTCTATCAATGAACCTCATTTGTGACCTTTTATTGGTGATTTTTCACTGGAGACCTTCATCAGTTACCTTCTATCGGTGACCTTTCATCATTGACCTTACATCAGTGACCTTTCATCAGTGAAATTAAATCGGTGACCTTCTACTTAGAGAAATTATGCAATGTAAATATAATAAATAGAACAATGAGATTAAAGATAAATAGGTATCGATGGATAGAAACTATAAATATTAATGATTCATGATTATCACATACATGACACCTAAATTTGGGACTATCAAAATAGGTGAGTCAAACTGTTTTTATCAAAGGAATGGTTTAGTCAGCCATTGGTAACTAGGATGAGTATACATTAGCAAGTCCCCTATGGTGACTTATAAAGATATTTCTAGGCACGTATCTAAGGATAAGACTAAGGTTTCATATAATTATAAAAAATATTCATAATTTAGATATTATAAGTAATTTTTCATTATAATGTGGTTTTACACTATGATAAGTGTTTCTCACAAAATTAATTCTGGTATTAGTCAAAGGTTTGAATTAGAAATAAATTTGTTAATATTGAAATTGATGGAAAATTTGTTGATGACCAGTCAAATGGGATTGTCATTGGAGTGAAGGTTATTGGGATCATTCCTAGTCAGTTTTCATATAAAATGATTAAGAATATGTATCTTAACGGAGTCTCAGACACAACAAGAAGATATGGAAGGAGTTCAACGATATTTTGGGCAATCGATACCATGGAGGAAAGAAGTTTCAGTTTAATTTGTGTCATGATTGTGGAATGAAGAACCCATGTGAATGTCTTAGAGGAACAAGAAGATTATTTTACTATGAAAATAAAGAACAAAAAGCTGGTAACTAAAATGAAAAAAATGAAGTTTTGGATAATTCAACTGATGTGAACATTATCCTCCATAAGATATCATCAATGGTTAAATTCATTATGGGTGAAGTAAATTTCGTTATGAAAATTGATTTCCAAAGTTGAAAGCTCCCAAAGAGAATCAGCAATGTCATATGAGTAATGGTTATATTTCTAATGTTGATTAGAATACACATGATATTTGAAATGTAAGAGGTATTAAGTAATATGATGAGGTAACCTTGTTATATATTAAGGATGATATAGACTAATTAATGTATTTATATATTTGGATTTAATAATTATGAATGTTGAATTATGTAAGGATTATTTTTTTTATGTTTTTCATTAATAATTTACAAGAATATGTTGAATGGTTCTGATGGACTAGAAAAATGTTTTAATGGAAATGTTTCATTGTTAATAAGTGATGATAACACTTAATATGCTTTTGATGATGAGATAATGATGTTTGAATAATGATATGAAGGTTATGAATAAGTAAAATGGATGGTACTGATTATCTTACAAATGACAAAGGATTTGCTGAAAAAGTGGTTTGTTTTCTATCATGATTTGATATTACAATATTATTGGATTTAATGAATATATCCAATAAACATTGGAATAATTAATCATGCATGTGTTAAATAAGTATTAATTGTAGTTCATTTTAATACCATGTTTCAAAAGAATACATGTTAATTGTATTCATTTGTTTGGAATATGAAAACCTATAGATAATTTATGTTATATGGGGGATCAATGTTAAGATAATTTTTTAAACTTTTGTGACCTTATTTCTAATTTTATAGATTTTCATCTTGTAAAAGGATTGTAAGGTTAACCACTACAAAAATAAAATGGTGATTAGAATTTTTTTTTCATTTGGAGGGTTAACAACCACCTCAAAGCAGTTTAGTGGCAGTTACCCATAGCTACTGCTAAAGTGACCACCTACTCTAATTAGAGGTGGTTTTGTGTATGAACTGGTAAAATGAATCTAATTTTACTATAAATTTTCCATAAATACCTTTATTAGTGTCGATTTTAACCACCTCTAAATAAAAAATCCTATTAGAAGTGGTCAGAAACACCTCTAATTGGCTGTCAACGTCATAGTTTAGGAGATGTTATACTATTATCACCCCTAAAATTGCTTTTTTAAATATACACCACCATGAAAACCCATAGGAAAACCCCCAAAACCCCCAAATAACAAACATGCTAGCATGAAGACCCCCAAACAACCCACATGACAACCCCCTCCAGGCCGCAGACAACCCCAAAACTCCAGTTGATATCCCCAGACCATCCACATGAAACCCCTATAGACATAGCATGCCAACTTCATAAACCCCACTGAAATCCCTATAAGAGGACCCCTAACAACCCCAAACATGATCCTTAGATCCACGGACAACCCACCCCCCTCAGGCCCACAAATTCGTTTGTAGGATCCCCAAGCCGAACACTTACTCCCCCAAGTTGAGACAACCGAACCGTGCACTCTCAAAGGCCAAAACATCTTCTATAGTGATTTTAACATAGCATCAAATGGAGGGATTCAGCATTCTTGAACCACTATAAAAAATGAAATTTAATTTAATCTATACAATATTTATATTTATTTAGATACCTAAATATTAGATAATATATTCATATATATATATTTATATATATATATAAATTTGTTTATAGAAATATAAATATTATAATATATTTGTTTGTAATATATAATATATTTGTGAATAATATTTATATATAATCTATATTTTTTTTAATAAATATATATATAATATCTTTGTTTATATAATATATAAATATAATTATTTTTATACATATTTAAAAATACATTTATATTTGTGTGTCTGAGTGTCTTTATGAATTTATATAATATTTATATATATAATATAATTTATATATATATATAATTATTTTTATATACATATATGAGTTTCTGTAACAACAAAACTATTAATTATTTTTAATATTATTATTATACCTATTTTTTGAACTAAAAAAATTATATGTTGGTTTTGTTCATGTATACATCCACAAACACACACACAGACAAACCCAAACACACACACACACATATATATACACAAAATTAAATACATTCACATAATCAGAAATATATTATATAAATAAATGATATATATATATATATATATTTCTAAATTAATTTATTATTAATATGTTATACATTAATATATATAAATTAATTATATAATTTATATTTAGTATAATATTTATAATAATATGTATATATATATATTTATTTATTTATTTTACTATATTATATATATTTGTTAACATATATATAATATAAATGTATTTATACATAAATATACAAAAAAATGTATTTAATAAAGGATATGTATATTTTAAATGTAAATTATTTATAAAACCATATATAAATTTTATATATTTGAATAAATAGATTTATAATTACATTTATATTATGTATGCCGATATTTATATGTGAATACTTTTGGTTTATTTGTATATGAATTTATTTAAGGATTTATATAATGTTTATATATTTATATTTATATTTCCTTTAAATTCATTTATATAATGTGATATAAATATATATAAACATGATCACACACACACACATGTATATTATAAAAATTTTAATTTATATGAAAAATATTTTTAAAAATAAATAAAAATTTAAAGGGGTTAAAATCCCCTCTAATCAAAGGGATTAGGGGTTGTTCATGAGTCTCTCTAATGTCGTAACATTTAGGGGGTTCTACACCTTTTGTAATGTAATAAATTAGAGTGGGTTCAGACCCCCTATAATATATGATATTAGAGGTAGTTCATAAACCCCCTCTAATGTCTTAAATTAGAGTGGGTTCAAAACCCCCAAAAATTTAAGAGATTTTAGTGGGTTGTGAACCCCTTTATGTATCCTTTAAAAAAAACAATTATATATATACCATTTAATATTGAAAAGATTATTATATATATAGAACCTTTATAATCCAATAGAACATCTAGCATCACTATTTTTTAAATTAGTGGTGGTTTTGACATACCAACCTCTAAAATCCAACCATATATTAAAAAATTAATGCTAAAGAATTTTGAGGGGCTGTGAACCCTGGTAAATTATATGATTAGTGGGGAATGTGAAGAACTCCCATAAAATAAATTTTTAGTGGGTTATGCATAACACCCTCTAAAAAATACTCTCATATCTACTGTTTTTATAGTGATCCACTTATTTAATAGTTTATGTAAACCATGAGATTTGGTTTTAGAGTTAAAATAGTATCTCTCCATTCAAAGATTTATTCATTTTGGATATCCGCTTCTATCTTTTTTTGTGGTATCTAAATACATATGGAATCACTTATCATTCTATTTATGGATTTCATGATATTCTAATGTGTCAAGAATCAAAAATCACACATCATTTAATCGAATATGAGATGAAGTTGAAATTGATCCATGAATATAAAATAGTGGGGTTGTCCTAAAATCATGTATTTATATATTCACATGAAAATTATTCAACTTTCCAAATGCATCTTGAAATAAAATTTTGTCTCATTATCATCATTTTTGATGATATCAATGACCATTTCAATCCATTAATATGGATTTGTGATCATTTAAATTTACTAACTATTGTATCTATCAATACCTATTAGAACTTGATAGTTAGATTTATCTTCCAGGTCCATGTTTTTACTTACCACTTATGTTCTCTTTTGTGGAATCGTTTTTACCTGTTACGTTTGGTAACCATTATGTTTCTAACTTTCTTTTTCTAAAGGATGTTTTAATATTGATTTTTATGATGTGGTTTTATATGAATAGAAGATTCATGTTTTAAAACATTAATAAACTTAATAAATGTTGATGGATAAATTAATTTCAATGGGGTAGAATAAAACACCCCTATATTTTTTTTCAAATTAATTTAATATTTGTGATGTTTTCCATTTTACACAACACTAAATATAGTTTTCTATATGAAATTACTAATTTTTCCATTCATTATATACAAAACAAAAATAATATTACACTACACACAATACTTATATTAAAATTTAGTACATGAAACGCTATGTTTGGCTTTTGTTACACACAATTCAGAGTTCCTTTGATAGCTTGTGTTAAATACCAGAAAGAGTTTTACCAGACAACAATAAACTATTAATATTATTAATAAAGTATTATTATAGCTACTATATATCCAATTGGATTTATGTCACAAATAATAATAAATAAATTCTGAAAATATTATTTACACATATATTTAAAATAAATCCCTTGGTAATGTATTCGATAGAAATTAATGTAAAAACAATTACAAAACAAAGAAATTTTTTTTCTAAGAAAATATTTTTCTATGTACTAACACAAATTTATCCAGATAAATTAAAAAAAACTATTAACCAATTATTTCAATATATTTTATATAATAAATATTCAATAAATATTTTTGATACTCAGACCATATATTATATTGGTATAAGATAAAATTAAATCCAATTTTTCGAATAAAAGATTTCTTTTTCAAAAAGGAAATTTTAATTCTTTTTAATAGAGAACCCCTTTTGAATATAATTTTTGAAACTTTTAGAATTTTTATTTGAAAAAAATAACTTTATTTTTGAATGAATAATAGGAATGTTTACTTTGGGTAATTTTTTCGTATTTTTCTATGAAATTTCATTTTTTGATGAATAACAAAAAATAGTGAATTTTAATTCAAAAGTGCATTTTCGTCTAATTTATTTGTGTATTTAAATTAAATATTAATATAGTTTTAATGTATAATTAGGTAAATTATTGACAAATTAATCAAATTTTAGACATTGGAATAAATTTATTAATGTAATTGGATATAAAAACATTTCAAACATTTGAAAATGTTTACTTTTAAGAATTAACGTTGTCGTCCCATATTCTGGATTAAATTTAAATTATTTTCTTCTACATATGTTTTTTGAAATTTTGAAAAATTCATTAAATATTTTTAATCATAATAATTATAATTTATAATATGTTTAACATAGTTTTTTTCATAAAATATTAGTGAATGCGATTAAAATTAATTTCAATGATTAAGAGAAAAATTAGTTTCACAAATGACTAGACATTAATATAAGGATAATAATGATATGGATACATTTAAAAACTCCATTATATATTAATATTTAAACCCTATTCTCCCATGCAACAGAGTAGACCATTATAGGATCCTTTATACATTGTATAGTTGTTAGTGGAATTCGGTTTTAAATAATTTACAAGAATGTCACTCCTCCTCAACTATAAAAAGGCATGCATCCCTCCCACCTATTCACACCACTCAAGAAAATTTTCTTGGAAACAATATTCCCATATCACCTTAAAAATTATCAAACCTCATCCTAGAATCCTATTTTTTTGGAATGAATCTATACAAGGGATCCCTTGGGTGTAAGAAAAGAGGAGTTACCAAAAGAAGTGGTAACATCCTTTCACAAGCTCCTTTGTTCTATTTTCATTATCTAAATAATAATAAATTATTATTAAATAATTATATATGAAAATATGTGTCATAAATTTACTAATATTTTCTTATTATAATGGTTGAAGCAAAACATACACACACTTTCATCAAAATGGGTAATGAACTTACCATTTGTGTGTACAACAGACTACCACCTCGCGAAAAGATGATTGATCGTTTTACATTTACCTCATCTCATGGTGGAAATTATTATTGAAATATTTTTTTTATATGATATATATATATTATATGTATTATTTATTTATGATTCATTAATCATTACATAAGACCTACCCTTCTACTTCATATTTTGTGTAAATACGATAACTTTATTTGTGGATGTGTCGACTATTGCCTCCTCAAAACTATGTGATCTGTTCACAAATTACATGGATTTTATTAAGGATAGGTTCATTAAAATTATATGATATATATGAAATAATAATTATACATTAATGAAAATATATATATATATGTAATTTACATTCTTTCTTTCAATAGGGAAATAAAACAGAAATAATGTTCATGTGTACGTACGGACTACCGTTTCCATGAGCAATGTCTTCCATTTCATAATTCAATATTTTATATATTATTATAAAAAATTATATAATTAATATATGGTATTTTTATATAATTTTTTAAAATAGATAAATATGTTAATTATGATCTAATTATTTGTATTAAGAATAAAAAATCAAAACATATAAGAAAAACTACGTGGATATTACCCGGAACAAATCAAGAACATGAAATTGTTAATAAACGGGTCATATAAAGTCATAATATAATTATAAATGGTATTAGATATAATAATATGGGTTTTGGTATATTTATAATAATCTTATAATTATTATACAAAATGTTTGAATGTGTACGAAGAAATTTAATACATTAGGTAAGGGAATTTTATCTCTCTTTTTATATTCATGTGATACTTGTCGTATCCACCACTCACTTATATTGTATGGTGTATATAATTACCTATTAAATTTTATAAAACTAATATAATTTTTCTAATGATATTAAATTATTTAATTTATTTAATTTATTTTTTGGGGATCACAATCTAAATGTTACTGAAATAGTAAGGGTTTTCTTGTCTCAAATTTATTTTTGGAGACTTATGCCTTTTTCAACACTCAATTATTTTGTGTGGGGTACATTATACCTAATAAGGTATTATATTATTATTATACATAAATGTATGGGTATTTACATTTACATTTTAGTATCTTTCATTCATGTGGTTTATAGTTCAAAAGATACCAAATCAGTAAAGTAATTTTGTCTCAATTTTCCTTCTTAAAGATATATGCCATGTTATGGACATACCTTTTTCAATGAGATGTACATACTAAAACATGACATGTTATATCATGAATGTCCTTGATTTAATCATATTTTAATCTTCATGTATTGTTATTATTTCCATAGGATTTTGATGCAATGTTACCAAGGTGGTAAGGATTTATTGTTACAATCTCACCATTTGTCAAGACTGTCTATGCTTACACTTACATTGATGAATTATTATGATCTATATCTCAATAACTATAATTAATTTTATTATCCTATGGATATATATGATATATTAATGTATTGGTACCATTTTCCCCTCTTTGGTACTTAAGATAATCAAGATACGTTTTTTCATAACATTAGAGTTTATTTACCTCTTCTCTTGAAAATGTGTTTTATTCATAAAAGGTTGATTTTAAAAAAATATTTTCAAAAAAATTTACTATAATATTTAAAAAGATATTTTTTGATGTTTTTATATTTTATTAATAATTTTTTTAAAAGAAATCCCCTTTCATTTTTTGAAACATGTAAATTTTTTAATCATTTTACGGTGCAAAAGGAATTTTTGACATGTACACATTCACCCACCATCATTACCATAATTTCATTGATTATTTATTTGAATGTTTACAAGATTTATTTTTACGAAATTTTTTTCCTAATATTCAATAAAATTTTTTAATGTTTTTTTCAAATAAAATGGTTTTTAAAATGTTCTCAAGATTTCTGTATGAGTTCTCAAGGTGTTTTTAAAGAATTTTTTTATAAAATACTATCAAGCTTCCATTATAATTTTTCAAAGAAATTATAAAAGAAAACGGGTTTGAAAAATAATTATGTTTTAAAAAGTTTTTTTTGAGGAAAAAATATATCTTCCTACAAAAATTTTTAAAATGAAATTGTAATGGATTACTTATAAAAAAATTAATTTTTAAATGGTTTTTTGAAACAATTTTGTGAGGAAAGGATATTTTCTTTAAATAATTTTTCGTGTGATATTTCAAAATTATTCATCAAATAAGATGGCAGTATTTGTTATAGTTTATGATTTATTGGTGATATGATACCATAATACCATTCATATAATTTATTTAATGGATTATGTTTTGATGTAATGATGTTTATAACACCCATTTATCTTCCATGGGTTATATGATTTTGAAATCAGAATCTTTTCACATGTTACGATTTGATTAAATGATCAATATTCCTGCCTCTTTTTCTACGGTATTGAAATGATGAAATGATTATGATAACAATTTTATTTTAAGGGTTATGATATGATGATTTTCAAACCAATTTATTTTTGTGGGTCATGATATGATGAATGTTTTATTATCTTGTGGAAAATATATGTATTATTTTAATGTTTGGTGGGTGGGACATATATCTACCTCCAATTAATTGGGTAAAGATTTTTATCTAATGAGATAATGATGTCAATAAAGTTGATGAGACTGATCCACCATGGAAGATAGGGAAGCCAGATCCACTATGGGAAGATAGGGAATCCCGATCCACTATTGGAATATTGGGAAACTCGATCCACTTTGGGAATATGGGGAAATATCTTGATACCCATCCTTAATCACATTAAGATACAAGGTTTAAATATTTTAATCATTGGTTTTTAACACATAGAACCATAAGGTTACATGTTTAAAAATAGGATACCCTCTAGAGTTTAGTTTGAAACAAAAAATTGATTCATCGATCACCATCGATGATTGAGTGATTTGTGTTAGACATCATTACCAAAACTCACAATGGAAACAAACAAATAACTCACATAGTTGTAATTTTTTTGTATATTATTTCAAAAAGGTACCATGAAATGAATTTATATGACCATGTATGTGTTTATGAGAGTTCAATTGACAATTATGAACAACCTAAAAAATAAAATCGAAATGGGGGAGAATAAATTGTCAATGGTGTTTGATACACTACATAAATGGGTACCCCAAATATGATCACATTGTCGAGAATTCAAAATTTTAATTTTAGTTTTACTATAATTTCAATAGTATATCAAGAACACTGGGTATTATTTTGATGGCTCCATAGATAATTTATTTTAAAAAATGGTATTGATTATGAAATTGAAATGAAATTGGATTTTATATATCATTAGAAGGTTGTATACCATGACTTTTTTTATACCACTTATATTTAAGGTAGCTCGAGATTCATCATTGTCAGTAGTGTGTGCATTCCACCAATGGTTTTGATTTTTCCTGAATGGTTTCTTCTTTAATGGTGGTTCTTGTTGAAATGGACTCCCAAGAAATATTACTGTGCAATACTAAGATGAATCCTGAAGTTGAGGACACTAGTCATCATAAAAATGATTGTTAACAGATAAAATACCGTAATGCAATGGAACAAGTGGAGAGTTTCAATTAACATGAGCTTGATAAAATTTTCTTGTAAGGGTATTGATCTCATCATGTCTATATTATTCCTTTATTATAGGGATGAAAGTCATACCTCATGAACTCCTCGTGTGGCTGAAACTACATGTGTACAAAATTGTCATGCATTTTGAGTCATGATGTCTATTAATTCATGAGTGGCAGCATGTGTTTTATCATCTAGGGGTAAAGTAGATATAGCATCTATAATACTATGATCATTGGTCAATTGTCCCGTAAAGATGTATTGACTTTTCAATTTTCAATTATTTCATGGTGATTTGGGGTATCTTTGGATCTCAACATCCAATAAAAAATGTCCTTGAATTAGGACATTATTAGCCAAAATATTCTAGAAATTACCATTGATTTTGTAATTCAAGCACATGATGTCAATTCATAGGTAATATCTTCAAGAGGAATGAAATTACCCAAAAAACAATGTTGTTTTGTGAAATCTTCGATGCAAGGGTAAATGACATAATTTGCCATTATCCAAATTCATTTTGCTTTATGTACATTTTACTAGTTGTTGAATACATTTCAAAATGGTTGGAATAAAAGGATTCAATGGTTGATTATACTAAAGTGGTTACAAATTTTGGGAGGTCATATATTATTTTTAGTTTTGTTTTAAAAAATTCATCATTAGTGATTAGGTTTCACATTATTTCATTCATAACATGAAAAACATGCTCCATAAGTATGGGTATTTTCATAATGTCTCAATTTCATATCACCCCAAACTAACAAATAAGAAAAATCCCTAATCAATATGTTATGACAATCATGAAAAAATAGTACAACCCAAAAGGAAGGGTTGGAGTTTCTTGCATCGATGATGCACACTGGGAATATCGTACAGCTTTTAAAACCCTGATGGGAATGTCACCGTATAAAATTGTGTTTAGAAAATAGTTGTTGTATCCTAGTGGAGGTAGAGAAACATACATATTGGGGTCTAAATCAATGTAATATGATTCATTTAGATTAAGGTGAGCATATGAATTACCATATTCTGATGTTTGATGAAATTCAGTGTGATGAATTTGAGAACATCAGAATCTATAAAGAAAAGACAAAGGCTATCCATGACGAAATGATTCATCAATAGAAGGTTTAAATTATTTGGAATATCCTCATGTATAATTCTAATCTAAATATCGAATCACCTAAGATTTTTTCTATATGCACCATTCCTTAAAAAGTTAATAATGTATACCCTTTAGTGTAATACAAGTTTTTCATGAGTAGAGTGGCCAAAGTATCATTATCAATGGGAAGAGACAAAACCTCTTTCATGATTATTTTCCAAATAATTTGATAGAGAATATCAACCTTTATGATGAAACATAACATTGAAACCCACCATGTATTATCTTTATTTCCTACATTATATTTTATCATAGTAAGGAAATAACACATAGTAGGAGTGGGGGTGGGAGTGGGGTTTGGGTATATTCTTGGGTTTATTTGGATTGTCATCATCTTTATTATTTCTTATAATTTATCTTTCTTCATAGTATTTTTACTTCTCCTTACCTTGTTTTGTTCATTATTATTTTCATCATTTTTGTCTTTATTTTATTTTTCAATTTTTTCATAGTATTTTTATCTTTCCACTATCTTGTGAACTCCAAATCATAGAAATAACAAAAAATTCAGGTCAATGTTAGTGATTCCATGTTGTTTTAACAATTAATGATTTTTTTCTCAATTATGGAATGTGAATTATAGCAAGAATTTATCATTAGAGTGTTATTTTTGGTAAACTAGTTATTTTTAATTGATATAAATGGTTACATCCCCATGGAAACAATTCCATGATCGATACACTTTGTTTGAGTAGTTTATGGGAATCTTTTGTCACTTAGTATCTCCACACATCTTTTCACAAAACCGTAACGTGTTAATATTTTATAATTAATAAAAATTATATTTATGATAGGTTAATATTTATCAGATTTATAAAAATATTTTTCCGTATATTATTTCCTTATAGTATTATTTTGATTACTGTACAGGATTGTCCTAGGAGTTTTTTCCTATTATCAAAATTTTATAGGCCCTTAGAAAAGAAAAAATACTAATAATTGATAATGAGGGGATTGATGAAATGTAAAAAATATCAGGATATCTGGGTTGGAATATTATGTATTGAATTATGAGAATACTTATGTTAGTGGTATTGAAATTTGATTGCAAAGGATGCATGACATGTTCGATGGAAAGAATCAGGTAAGCCTAATTTTATTAAATTAACCAATATTAAATGGATAGAAAGTGGAGAGAATTGCATGAAATAGTATTCAAACACACATGTGGAGATATAGTGGTGTCGATTAATTTTTATTTCATTTATTATATTGGTATCATTCTTCTCCTTGAATTTAAGTATGATATAATTTATAGACATCTTTTTCCATGATCACTTGAAATAACTCCTTCGTGTGGATTTTATTTTGATCACATTACTATAAAAAATGAAACAATTTATTTATTTTTATATATTAATTAATTTGGGAATATATACATGCATATATTTTTTTTAAATTTTACATTTCATAGGAGTGAATATTTTTAAGTGTGGGGTGTGATCACGTAGTAATTCACTATTAATTTCCACCCGTACACCACTATTTTTAATTTTTTATTGAAAATTAAAATTATAATAAAAAAATTTACATCATTTTAGAATAAATAATTTCAATTTTATCACTGTTAAATACATAAATTTTATTTTTTTAATGATTATATTGTAGGAGGAGGTAATTTGGACAGAACACGATGGAATTCAAGCAAAACAGACCAAACTCTATGAGTGGTAGAGCACACATGTAGAATTCAGTGTCGATTTTGGATATTATGTGCATAAAATTGATCTGAAAATTGGAGGGTGAGGGGAAAAATATGTTTAACACATTTATCAAGAAGACTAGATGGCCAATTAATCCATTTGAAGGGACAAAATAAGCCTATATTGCAAAGAAATTATTGGGGGCCTGGTTGGAACCCTTATGTATTTGGGCCATTATATAGACCTCATGAGTCCAATTTGGATTATTAAACCTCCATTGGAATGATAAATTGAAGTAAAACGTCTCCCCATAATTTAAATACACTTTTTCATGTTTTGGTTAGTCAATCATCCAGATAAATAAGGGCGAGAAAGACTCCCATGAATAATAAACAGGTCCTTTAGGAACTTGTATTCATTTATAGAAATTTGTGTATATTATCCCATAAAAACATTAATAACCCTTATTATATATTTTTTATAATCTATATGGTAATATTTCATGCTTTTAAGGTCTTTTTAAACATCTATGGATTCTTCACTCTCCATGGAATTCAAAACAGCTTGTGATCACCCTAGGAGAAACAAGAACCAAATACCAAGATTCATGTTCGTATTATTTTGAATTATATTTTTAATTCATGGTTCTTAGGTTGTATTTATTAATCATATATTATTATTTAATTTATATATTTATTGTTATGCCATGTCATACTCAACTCATATGATCATGTTTGGGGTATACATTCATGTGATGTTTCTCACACCGTTGACCACTTCTTCTTCTCCCATTCAATTATAGTTCTTATGAGATTCATAATAGTAAAATAAATACTCATAAACACTATAATTTCCATGTAATTTAATTTCATTATAAAACTTTGAAATAATATACAAACCTGAAAAAATTATCAAGTTAGTCAAGTGTTTCCTTGGTGAGTTTCATTTATGAAGTCGAGCACAAATCTCCCAATCATTGGTGATAAACAATGAATCATTTTGTGTATCCAAATGAAACTTATGAGGAATTATTTTATAAACTCAATATAATTATTGTTCTATGTGTTAAAAACTATGGATTAAAATTTCTATACCATATCTCTTGAAGTGATGAAGGATGAGAATCATGATATTTCTTCGAGTTGAACATTCTTAACTAATATACTAATCTTCCATTTTTATTTCTTTCCTTTATCAAATTGAATATTAATTTAATAAATCCCTAGATTTATCAAATCCTATTCCACTGTTATTGTCATAAATAAAACCACATTTTAAAAATAAAGTTCAAAGTCTCACTTGAAAGATGGCCTAGGGTTCCCGATATTCTGTAGAAATACAAGTAAAACGAAACATCTAATTCTATTTTCTTGACAATGTGATCATAGAAAATATAGTGTTTGGTGGATGAAGTTTTCTTGAATCAATAATGTATTAAATTTCAAGGTAAATTCCACACATCCCTATATCATTTTTTCTAGTATTAACCAAGACTCCTAATTTAGCGTGAGTGTGTATTCCTGAACTAAAATCAACTGTTGGAGCCTGAATGGACTTCATCCAAGATGGTTGGAATCTCTCTTTCTCCTATAAATATGTGGAGGACACCATAAAAATCATCATTTTAGAATAAAATTTTCTCATTTGTCCCGTCCTAAAGAGTAATATTCTATGCTCAACATCGAGTCTATTCCATTTAATCTCAATCTAATGGGAGGGTCCGATTTTAGAGGTAATTGACTATAGGGTCCATATATCCAGGGATGGATATTGGGTCATCATGATCTTGTAATAATTGAAATGATTTATTTCTTTTATATCACAAATAATTACTAATGAGACCACCATTTAGTGCATGATGCAGAAAACCACTTATTCATAATTGGGTTTAGCCATGACTGTGGCTGTATTAAATTGAGTGTTTTTATGAGAATTTTTGTGATTAATGATTATAATACAATGATGGTTCATAAGTGAATTATTCCATCACTCATCTAACATAACTGACAAGAGGTGCTAATTCAGCCTTCTTAATGAAATACTCAATGTTGATTTTTTGATCACTAGCTCTTAATCCCCTTTGATGTTCAGGTGGGATATCAATAATTGCAGGGATAGTTCCAAGAAAAATATGAGGTATTAATATTCTACCTCACTATTAGTGTAGCATTATTATAATGATAAATAGTAGGGGAAATTTCATTATCCATGGAAACAAACAAAATATCCAGACTAACCTGGTTGAGCTTTGGGTTTTCCATCCTCTTTCCAAAAAGTCTTAAGGAAGCACGATCAAAATACATATCCTATATTTGTGGAGTGTTATTTTAATAAAAAATCTCTTATTATACAATTTTTAGGTCCACTGGAATTCTTTTTGAAGCGGGATACATGACAATGAAAACAGCACGGGTCATCCCTTTAACTACCTTTTAATACCCGAACTAAGTCATACTATTGTAGAATAAAATCCCATCAAGAAAAATTACCTATCAACATAGGGTGTCCATGGATTGAAATATGTAGATCAATAAGATATTCTAAGTGGACTTTATGATACTTCAGGTAATGTATTATATTTTTCACTACAAAGATGAGTTGCTGAAAATTCTTATCGTTATCATAATACCAGGTCTCATTACCTAGCATCATTTGAATGAGATATTATAGTCTACTTGAGGTCCTATACCATTTTTATGTGAGAGTAGAGAATTAAGAGATCATTCTATAGCTTCCACATTTAATATTAAAATATTTCCTTCAATATAGGTATCAAGAATAGAGGTTTTAGAAAGTACTATTTGAGATTCTCTAAGGCTTCTTCAAAGTGTTTATCCCATTTGTAGGTGAATCCATTCAATATAAATGTTGTGATATGGGGATATTTTATATCTAGGATATATGTGAAACTCTAAATATAATAGAGTTCCCCTTGGATCTCCAAATGTTTATTAATAATTTGATGAGGTAACATTGTTATGATTACACTAGTATTTTCCTAATCAACATAGATGCAATGATGGCATACCAAAAATCCAAATAATTTCCATGATTTTACTATGAATGAACACTTCAGAGGATTCAAATTCAAAATACGCCAATGAAAATTGTTGAAGATTATTTTAGGATATATGAGATGATAACATTGTTGTTAATATTTAACTACTAAGTCATTGACATAACATTCAGTTATTCATCGTAGAAAGATCATAAATATACAATTCTTGTTATGTTGGAAAGTGTCATTGATAGTCATTAATCCTAAGTGAATGACTTGATAGAAAAATATCCACGCGTGTGCTATAATGGTGTTGGATTTCTCATCTTATGGGTCCATCATAATTTCATTATACACTACATAACTATCCATTATGGAAAGGGAATGGATACTTCTAGTCATGTAGGGAAAAAGTTTTGTTATCAACAATAGAAAATTATTCTTTGGGACGTGTCTATTATAGTATCTAATATCAATGAAAAACCTGACCTTTCCATTCTTTTTATTGAGGGAGATGATGTTTGAAATCAATTTTGGGATCTACACTTCCTGTACTAATTTTTACTTGATCAATTTTTAAACTCACAATTATAAATTACTACCATTATAAGGGTGCATCGTCCTATCTACCTATAGGAAACCTCTATTTTCATAGATTAAGCCTAGGTGATACATAGAAACATCGGTTATTTCCTAGGAATTTATATTTAATTATAAGAAAACATGTCCCAATGATACATCCATAATGAAAAACACATCCTTTTCTCCTCAAGAGCATTGGTGGAACTACTAATTGCAGGCTTTATGTTTTATTAGGTTCTTAGATTCACATGTGTAAGCTCAAAATTGGTGGTGGAGACATCTTCATCATGTTTTGGAGGGAAATTATAATGGTCATCCAATTCTTCTCCAATCTGTGAGTCCTGGGATGCATTTTACTATATACTATGTAATCTAAGGTTATCATCATCACCTTAAAGTTATGAAAGGCCATGGGAAGAGATCTTTTCATCCTGAATTTCCATAGTTTTCATAGAGAGATTATGGGGATGCTTATATTCTTTTATACTACCACCAGTGGTAGGAGGAGCCTAGAAACCCTGATTTTCATAGAATTTCATGATGGAATATTCAATTTTTTCTAATGTCCTAAGTGAATTATCATATCTCGATAGAGCAATATCCTAACCCCTTTTGGAAAATAAACATCAGCTAACGTGACTACTATCACATGGACATGAGTTAATGAATTTTTGGTTCACGATAGCTAACTGGGATTAGGTCAGTATCCTCAAAGATGTTTTGGTGTTGTACACAATCACTATCACACATATTCTAAGGATTCAAAGGGGATGTGTCGAAGCCATTGGGGGATAAAACCTAAAAAAAAATTATCCACTACTGGTTTTTCTCTTTACTTCATAAAGAAAAATGCCTCAATATGTATGGCTTCACATGGTTCAATGGTGGAATTTTCACTATTTAGTATGTTAACCATCCCATAGATGGGGTATTTCAATCATTGATAAAATGTTGAAGGTACCTCTATAAGGCTATGAAGCCATGGTCATAAAAATACCACATTATATGATCTATATTTCCTGAAAACCATTAAATTAGAAGTATATATGTGATCAAAAAACAGAGCCTTGAGTTTGATGTTCCCAAGAGTACTTTTCTCGTTCTTATAATAAACATGAATTGTTACATTTATGAGATATAGGTACCCCTCTCTATATCCAAAATGTTGATGAGTCCAAATCTGGATGAGGATGATATCAAAACAACTATCAACCAGAGCCCTTTGAATGTATACAATTTTGAGTTTTCCTAAAACGTTTAGAGGTATGATATGTCCCTAGATAACTTCTTCCTAATTATATTGAATGAACAAGTTATTCATATTATATTAAGATAACATAGTCTTTAATTAGTAAACTTTTGATAGAAAAAATTCTATCTTGAACTATCGTGGACTATCGAGTTCTTTGATGAGTGCCACTATAAGATATTTTGAAAGATGAATAGTATCTAGTATAATGATTTTTGTTGGAACAACCACCAAATATTTCAAAATGTCATATTTTTCTTCCAGAGTTATGCACATCCCAAGGTGTGTTTGCTCACTAATATATGGATCAGGGCCTAATGTGTTTGATTTGGATGAGTTTGGTTTTTTGGACGTAGTCCAAAAAACATTTATTGTAGGTGGTGTAGGTCTTGCTGACCATCCCCTTCATTTGGGCTAATCAGAAACTCACCCCACTACTAGTTGGTCATGTAAAATGATTGGTATTGAATGAAAATTGAAGGGATACGAGGCATATCCATTATTCTATTAGGATTTCTAGATTTCTCACACAAAGGTCTTAGAAACATATATGTATTCCAAGTGGATGTGACATAAATATTGTGTTTTCCCACACCATCTCTATCCCATGTATCCTCATAATATGCATTCTCATCTAAAAACATATCGTTCATCTATGGGGAAATTGTAATTGGAGGCATATAAATAATCATATAATGGATATGTTATGTGAAATACATTAACATAAAAAATTACCTATTCCTCTGAGGATGTTTGCATTTAGTGGGGTGGTTCATGTTCTCTAGATGTTAAAGGAAGGTATCCTACCAGAGTTAGATCATGTGCAGGAGCTAGATATGAATCTCTCGTTTGTGTCTAATCCTATTTCTGATGACTATTTATGCCTCCAAGAGGTGTATTAAATGGCTCATCCCTAGGAATATGGATATTTTTCTTTTAAATTTTTCCTCTTTTAGTGGAATGAGATAAGATGAAGGTATTTCAAGTCATAAAGTTATCAAACTTCTATCCAAACATAGTTGTAACTTCTTGTTGGTCACCTTCTTCATCTGGTAAAGTGACTGTTACCTTGGTCACCTATGATGAGGCATTCCCTAGTATCAATTTTTCATAATCAACCATGATATGAAGGATATCTATGAATAGAAATTTTCCTTAGATCATATAACATAAAGTCTGTTGAGAAGGTTAGTAGTCAGAATAATTAGTGATTCAGACATAATTTAGTTTCCTTGGCTCTTGTAGATTAGGTAGATTATTTTACATGGATGTAAGGAAATAATTGTGGACCTTATCATTTTGGAAGGAATGCATTTTATCCATCCATTCCTAAAATTTTGGGTGACCCCGATCACTTTTTTCTTATTTCCAAGGGATTTGATTTTTCTATATTCACTAAACGGGAGAACCTGGATGATTTTTATCAAACATGGGTGCTCTGATGGGCATTTCTACTGGTAAGAGTGTAATAAAAATAATTGTTGACTTTCCATGAATTATTCCCTAATCTAAGGGCTTGGGTTGATATTTATCTTGGGACAGTTGACTGGAATCTTAATAGCATTTTCCACCTCTAAAAACTCACAGAATCCACCATAATACATCATCAGGATTAAAGGTGTTTGTAAATCATCCCAAATATTTTCTGCAAAGAGTTCAAGTAATTGATCATATGAGAGAAGAATATTGAGTGAACTAGTTGAACCCTTCCATCTCTAAATGGAGTTTGAAACCCTCTCATTTTTGAATTGTTACAATTTTTGCGGTTGATAATTTTTGTTTTCTATAATATAGAGATGAAAAGATAGAGGAAGTGTGGATAAAGGTCTTCCTACACATCAAAGGATCCTACTGGGTTGATATAATACATAATAAAGGCTCTCCCTATGAGAGTTTGTGTAAAACATCTGATTTTGGTCACCCCTGTTGATATCAAGGGCCCAAAATGGGGCCTCATCAGTACCCAAACTATTTGAGATACTATTCCAAGTATCCCACATCATCAAAGGTTGAGAAGATAGGATTATAAAAACATGGTTGGGGAAAATTATCATCAACCCATTCAAGGTATGAATTGTTTTTAGGATCTACGGGTGTATACTTACCTGAAATGGATTCAATTTGAGGATCCATTAATTCTCTATGGAAACATTTTCATATCCCACTAATTCTCTATCTATTATTAGAAAAAATGATCACCCTGATGGAGGATAAGTTATTATTATAATGGAGGAATGGTGTGATCGTCATCAAATACTTCATTTATGTAGACCAATTTCGTGGATAAAGAGATATCATAATTCTCAAATGCTTCTGTTGTGGGTAGATTGTCTCTCTCCTGATTTATGCTATGGGGATATTCACTTTAATTTGAAGATGATTCCTAGTGGGAGTGTTTCCCCTGAGTAGTTCCTCATTATGTTTTCTATGATTCTATATATCATTCTCATATTGTGCTATTTTTTCATCTCATGAGGTAATTTCCGCACCATTGGGTGGTGGTTGGGATTTAGAAACCCCTTTCCATTTATCAATGGTAGAGTTCAGCCGAGTAGGTGGAAATTCATTATTCAGAGTTTCCATGTTATGGATCCTTCTCTGATCCCACATACATGCATCCTTAATTATTAAATCTAGATTTCCAACCTCTCACATTACCATTTTTTTACTATATCCCACTGCATTTATGTTTTGGTCTACATCCTCAATTATATTGATGGAGTTGAAATTCACTAACTTGTGTTGTGAAATGGTAGTTGACATATTAATTTCCTTGTAAGAGATTTATTATGTACCACTCACTCCTCTTTTGAGGGTTACATTAGATTCATTTCTCTAACCCATGACCATATTGGAAAAAATTTCTTATAACACTTATGGGGTTTGATTTCTTTTTATGTACATTCCTCCTATCTAGAGTAGTGAACAGTGACCTTAAGGGAGATTCTGGTCATGCTTATTAAATGGTCCCCAGATATCCATGGTATGTCACGTGGGGGGAGGATCATACAATATGAAAACCTTTTATATTCACTCCCAACCTTGAGATTACTGATTCCTTTAGGGTCATGGTAATGAATACATCCCCTATCCCTAGTACTAGGGATGATTGAGGGCCACTATTGGTGATTTTTCATCATGTTGTTGAGGACTTGATTATTCTAGTGGAGGATATAATGGATTCTAATATTGAAATTGAGATATAAATTCTCATAGAATTAGGGCTTTCGGTTAGTCTATAACTATTATTGATTTCTCCAGGACCCCTATTGGGTGTAGTGAATCTTGTGGTATCAATTGAGATAAAAATTCTTCCAGTCTTATGGGTTCTTGCTGGTTTGTAGTTGCAATCAATATTTTGTAGATTATTTTATGGTTTGATGACCAGATGGGTGGGGATGATAGTAAAAAATTATCCTATCACTATGGACAAGGCTTTCTCCTTGATGGATGCTAAGGACTCCACTATTGGGATCCATTGGATTTGGTGAAATTGTACTAATGTATTTGATATGTGTAATGAATTACTATGATGATAGTCGCTTTCTATAAGAATCAATCGGTATTCCAAAACCTTGCCATACTATCTAAAATGTATTCCCAATATTTTTTGGTGGGATCTTTGGATTCTGTTAGTGGACCTGACCATTTATTCATGACATCTATGTGCCTTAAAATTAGGGAAATGTATCTATATTGAGAGACTAGACAATGTGTTACTCAATCCCCAATTTCTCTTTCAGATATAACAATACTGGTTGTTGTATTAGGGAATCCTTTCAATTTTAGGGACATAAGGTGGTGAAATGCTCTATATTTTCCCTATCATCAGATACATATGTTTGATAGGGCTCTGGAAATTAGTCAACCAAGAGTTATTATGATACATATAAAAGAACTTCATATGTGTTTTCATGATCTCCCATCCCTGGGATTTGAGCTATGTCTCATACAACCATATCTAGATAAAAAACACTGTATTTATGATATGGATATTACACTCATAACCTTGATAAGGGAGGTTTATAGGATTCAATTTCTGATTAGTCAGCCACATTTTCAACCATATGTAAGGCATTCACTTCTCCTATAACTCAACATGGATATCATAATCAGAAATGGGTATGGTCATCAAATATTTGGGCTGTTATTTATAGCAAAATCACTCCATATATCCATGTCGTCCTACTCTTCATCATAATAATATTCCTCCCCTAGTAAAACCATAATGGTATCTTCTCAGGGTCTCTTTCTAACATAGGTGATGTGTTGCTGATAGTTGATGTGCCACTATATATGGTTAACAGCAGTGTTTCGAGAACATCCATATACAAAGGTGTCCATGTTAATGGAACCTATATATATAATGTTTTATGAGAAAGAGGATTCATTCCTTGTCCAATTGAGAAATTTACATAGGTAGGCTTTCCCAGATATACATAAGGATTAGTGTTTATATGATCTATATTTTCACAAAATTATGAAAGAATATAAAGGTAGTGGACCAATTTTCTTTGGTTCAAGATTTGATAGACACTTTAGGTGTTACAAATATGTGTCATACATTTTCATGGTCACTATTGAATTGACCAGGTATATTAGCCTCATTCTATGAAGTGGCCTGAAATTGGGAATATATATTTTGGGATTGAGTAGAGATATGAGCCTACTACATGACGGTGTTGGAGTATGTTGATAACCATTTGTCTCTATGGGGATATGATGAGGATGTTGAGAATCTATTGGAGTATTCTAGTGAGATTCTATATCATCTGTAGGAATATGAGTCTACTTGTGGGTGGTTGATGGAATATTCCAGTCAATCCAAGATTAAGTGGGGGTAAAAGGATGATTAAAATATGAATTCCTCATTAAATATTACTATGTACATATTAAATGGGAAGGATGATGTAATAATCATCTTTTATAGCCTATGTAGGATGATTGTGTAGTTGTTCATCAAAAGATGTAGGGATATGCTCTAGGATTTCATGAGTTATAGAATATTACTATTAACTTCATTGGTATGGATATGCGCCTAATCTAAGGAGATTTCCATATTTTACAAATGAACATCAGTTAGAGAAGGGATATGAGTTTTTTCTTGTGCCTTTGAATAATGTCACTAGTATTTATTGATTGGAATGTGAACCTATCTAATGGAAATATCCAAACAGAGCTTGTGAGGACTAGATGGAATAGGGAAATGAGCCCTATCCTATACCTTTGTATTATTCCATGAGTCCTTTTCGATTGGAATGCATGATTTTCTTGAGGCATGATCCGAACTAAACTAGTAAGGCTGAATCGTAATGAGGATATTATCCCAGTCCCGTTCCACATCCTTTAATAGAATATTCTTATAAACCTCTATGTTTCCAGCAAGGATGTGTGCTTGATCCGAAGTAGCCACATGTCCATACTGATCATGACCGTATAAAGGTCTAGATATTTAGATAGTGATATGTTCATATCCCTATATCTTTACTTGTTCCAGAATATGTTAATAAATCTCTTCTAATGATTATTTAATGTGGTGAATCTTTAGCATAGTGTGTGCAAGAATTTAGGCCTACACATCAAATTTTCAAAGATATACTAGTATATTTACTTGATTGAATCAAGCACATAATCTCAATCATTCCCTTCTTGTTACATAGGAATATTATGATGGGATTAATGCATAAGGTAAGTGATATGTGCCTCTACCATTCCTATTGTAGGAATATGCATACATACTTTATTTGAGTGAGAAGGGATATGGGAATGCCCACTAGAGACCACTAGAATATTCCATCAAGATTCATCAATTTAAGAGGGGATAAGAGTCCCCTTTAATTTATCCACATCATTTCATGCCTAAGGAGACCTCCTTTGTACCCATGAATTAGTTGTAAAGACCCATAACATTCATTGGAAATTTTTTCATAATTTTCTTTTGGATTTTACAAGAACGCAGTTTCTGAAGGCACTTGATTTTGAGGCCCGGTGTGCCTGGAATTTCTATCCGATGTTTAGCTCGGGTATGTTCAGTGAACGAACGAGCAGGTTTTTCTAACTTTTGAACTGGCTCTCCGAATCAAATTCCAAGGGCACCGATGGTTTTGCAGTTCCAGTAATCTATTATGAACACCTATTCTGGAGTTGCGTTTGGATGGGAGAAGTTGATAAAAATTGTGGAAGTTAAAATAAAAATTGAGCTACAATTTATATTTTTACTAAGTTGTTAAAACCTTTGGGTGGATGTTGGGTAACCACCCAACTTCCCATGAGAGGTTATGAGGGTGGTGGGGCCCACACGACCCCCCCTTTATATTCCCTAAACTCCTATAACACTCCTTTTAAATGACATGAATTAATTAAGTGGTTTAATTCTTAATTTTAATTTCAACTGCTAAAGGCATAGGTAATAAAATTAGTGAAAGATCTTATTTTATTGTTGTTGGAACTTGTGTTGTGGAGTCTTTTTGAGAAAAGGTATGGGACTTTAAGATCTTCATCTTCATCGATGAAGAATGCCGAATCCACGGAGATCGACTACGTGACGTCGTATACCGTGACACCAACGACATTCCTTCCGCGATGCCTTCTTCCGTGATGATCAATTCTGCGACGTTCCTTTTCGCGATGAGCCTTCATTCAAACAACGCTTGATGTCGGGGAATTTTATTTTTTATGATATTCGTGATTTTCTTCTGTCGACGTTACTTGTTCAATTGGACCGCTTGCTATTGATTAATGGGAGGGGGCTAGACCACACAATCTTGGCTCACCCTCCTCCCTTATATTTTGTGTTGATTACGGTTCAAAGGAAAGTGACGCGGTGCCGTCGCACCGTACGGGAATGAGTAACAAGGATGTGTGGCGTCGTCGCGCCGCACAGTTGAAAATCGAACCAAGATGCGGCGCCGTCGCGCCGCACCAGAAAAACCCGAAGACATCGCGGCCGGAGCGCGGCCACAGCGGAGGGGTGCGGTGTCGTGGCGCTATTCCGGACGAACCAAGGACACGACGAAGCAAGGACTGGCGACCGGTTCCGGGCCGCCGGCGTCGGTACAGGGGGACCGGCCAGCGCCGGTCCCATGGCGGCAATAGGCGGTCGGCCGGAACGGGCCGACCGGCCAAGCGAGGAGCTGAGGGTTACGACCCCCGGCAGGCCAGCAGGAGCATCCCCCCATCATGGGGGTCATGGTTACAAAACAGGGGGGCATGTGCCCCCCCCCCCATCCGCTTGGCCGAAATGACCAAGGCGCCTGGCCAGCGCGCCAGCACGTCGGGCCAGGCCGCGCCAGCCGGGCCGAGCCACGCCCAAGCAGTTCGGGTCACGCCCAAGCGGGTCAGACCCGGTTCGGGTCGCTCCGGTTCGGGCCGACCCGGTTCAGGCCGACCCATGGGGTCTCGGGTCGGGTCGGTCCGGGCCCGAAACCCCCACTTACAGACCTCTCACGGACTTTTTCTCATAACATGGGCTCTGGACATCCGATCGATACACTGTCAGTGGTTTTGGGATCCTTGGAATGAGACGGTGATTTCGATATATTACACTCAAGGTTTCAGAATACTTTGGGTTCGGTCGGGTTGGTTCGTACACGAAACCAATCGGGCCCTCGGAGCGGAAACGCTTATAACATGAGTTCCGAACGTCCGATTGACATGCTGTCGTCTTTGATGAATTCCTCTAAGTGAGATGGACCTTTTGGCATAGTCCAATTGAGGTTTGGACACAATTGGAGTACGTTTATGTTGGTTTTGACTTAAAAACCAACCGGGCCCCTGGAACAAAAAAGGCAATAACTCTCAGACCGGGCGTCCGATCGACGTGTCGTCTGTCGCGTTGAGTTCCTGTTGACGATACAGAACTTTTGGATACATCAACTTCAGACTATGTATCATTTGATGTATCATCCCTTCGGCTCGTGGAGCGGACCATCCCGAACGAGCATACTATGTGCGGGAACCCTAGAGCTGGTTGTGACTTCGACGATGATGAAGACTGTATAGAAATCCTACATGGATTCGACGACGATGACTACAGCACTCAGAAATCCTATGTGGATCAGTGATATCGATCCTGTGTGGGTCAGATCCTGTGTGGGTAAGTGCTCAGCGGTCCTGTGTGGTTCAGCGCCTATAGATCCTGTGTGGGTCTGATCCTGTGTGGGTCATTGCGGGGGTTAGTTACCTAACGATCCTTTGTGGGTCATTGCGGGGGTTAGTACCTATCGATCCTGTGTGGTTCCGACGGCTTAGATGAATCAGTTGCCACAACTGATCATCTCTATCGTCATACGAAAAAGTATACATGTGTGAGCTGAATATTGACCTGGTTTCCTATTTGGCTTGTGTTGTGCTATCCTGTGTGGACGTGATCGAATTTATGCTCGGATGTTGGAGCCGAACTGGAATTGATGACTTAGGTATATGTATGGGCATATACCTAAGTAGTGTCGGATGTTACTTCGTGATTGTATCCTTCCTTTGTGGATAATACTTTGTGGATTCTGGGAGACCTTCGGGGGTCTCGGGGTCCCTAATGAGTAGCTTATACTCACCCCTGCACGGGCTATGCCCGCACTACATTGTGTTGGTTGCAGACGACGGACAGCGTTGATCGTGATTGGGGCTTGCGGAGCAGGTTTGTACCTGGAGGTAGACCACTGGGCGGGATGTACTCAGAGCGGACGGCTGGACTCGAGGAGCTGTGGAGGCTATATGTTCCCACCCTTTTGGTGGTACTTCTAGTGGATGGCTCGATGTAGCGGCTTTAATTTCATTTGTTGTTTTCCCTTTCCAGTTATACTTTACATTTAGTTTGGGTTTGTATTCTGGCCCACTTACTTTTCTGCACTTACTATTGTACCCAGTTTTTACTTAGTGTTTACTACTAGTTGCTTGATCTTTGGTGTTTGTTTACTTTAAAAAGGAAATGCCTTCCCTTTCTACTGGGAATTACGCCTTGGTGCTAGTCTTCATCCCCTGGCCTACAGAAGGCGGGCTTGGGGTAGTCACGGCACATGCCCGGAGGATGGGTCATGACAAATTTGTATCAGAGGAGTTTAGTTCTACCGCAGAACTCTGGACTCTAATCTTTTTCTATGTGAAACAATAGTGTTAAGAGTATTGAGTGTGGTTATCAGTCCAGGGAGTCTAGTGTTGGTGTGGCGGCCGACGTATCCATACACCAGGACCCTGACTTCTGGTTTCCGACATAATGCACAAAAACATTGATTGCATGTGTGTTTAATGTTTTCTTTGTGATTACTTTGTGTCGGCTCACTAGGTATACTATTCTGACCGGGGTGCACCTGTTTCTTTTAAGGATGGCCCCACGATGGAAGCCAGCTAGTGTTCTGAGCGTTGTGCATGACGACAGCCAACCGAGCGACAAGGCTTCCATACAGGGCCCATTGACAGCAGAGGCACCGGTGGTACCTCTACCCGCCGAGCCACCGATGCTACTAGCCCCAGCTGCTGACGATACACGTCGCCTTAGTGCACTGGATGAGTTTCAGTGTCAGCGACTGCCCAGGTTCCGCAGGGAGACGGACCCTCAGGCAGCCGAGGATTGGCTGGAGGCAGTTGTGCAGGTTTTTATGTTAGTGAGGACACCAGCTGACCTCATGGTGATCCTTACAGCGATCCTCTTGTACGCGGCAGCAGGCAGATGGTGGAGCATGATTCTCCAGGTGCACGATGAGGCATCTCTCCTCTGGACGGACTTTGAGGGCCTCTTCCAATCGGAGTTTGTCCCAGCCACCCTCCGTGCTGTGCGCATTCAAGAGATTCTACAATTATGGCAGGGCAGCTTGACGGTCGCCCAGTACTCGGTGAGATTTACAGATCTCTTCTGCTATTCGACGGACATGGTAAAAGACCCATTCTTCCGGGCTCAGACCTTTGAGCATGGATTGAGGCATGTGATCAGGGCATCGCTAATCTCCCTCAGCATTCCGACATAGGCAGGGATAATAGAGTGAGCCCTTCTCATCGAGAGCTTCCTTGCTGAGCGTACATCAGCAGTGAGACCTACTGCAGGGCGGAACGTAGTAGATTCTTCTGTAGCAGGCAGTTGATGGATGAAACATGGGTCCAGGTAGACCAGACCCTCAGGCAGATGACCTCAGGACACTGGCGCAGAGGTGCGGGGCACTCAGCACGGAGCCAGTCTTTCGAGAGGCAGACAGTGCTATGCATGCGGCGGGCAGGGCCACATGGCTCATGACTGCCCGACCCGTCGTTCCGAGGAGCAGCAGACGGTTATGGGACCACCTAGGAAGAGGCAGAGGGTAGACCATGGAGGTCAGTAGAGAGTAGGCAGACGAGGCAAAGGGGCTGGCCGAGTAGCATGTGGTGGGTGACGCTTTGAGGCTCTACCACCACCACCACCAGGAGGCCTACCCCGACTACAGGGAGCTGGTGGGAAGAGACATGCACAACTTCAGGCAGCGGAGGCCTACAACCATGGCACGCCTGATATGATTTGAGGTACTATCTGTGTCTATTCCACCCTTTTTGCAATTCTTATAGACACATGATCGAGTCATTTTTTCATTGCCACTGCCCTTGTTCGGAGATCGGAGATTCCGACAGAGTCGTTGGCTCGATCCTTACGGCTAGAGACTCCTATGGGAGCAGAGTCGACGATTACGCACTGGTGCTAGCAGTGTCAGCTTACTCTAGGAGGCGAGAGCTTCTGCTGGGAACTTCTTGTAGCGGCGTCGAGGCCTTACGACATCATCTTGTCATGGATTGTTTATCTACAGTCCATGCTCTGATCGACTGTATTAGCCGCAAGGAGCGATGTGTACGCACCGACGGAAGCAGGTTCACCTTCACTGGTGAGAAAGTAGCCTTTACATCACAATATGGACTCACGCAGAGGAGAGGACAGCCCATCACTCATCATTTGGCTAGCCTCATCCTAGGAGCAGTTGACGTGTGGAGTCCTGGTTTTCCTGCGTGGTGGATCAGTATACAGACGTTTTCCCAGATGACATTCCAGGACTACCTCCTCCCAGAGAGGTAGACATTTATATCTATCTGTATCCCGGGACAACCCCGATATCCACTCCAGTATATCGGATGGCCCCCGCTGAGCTTAGATAGCTACGGGTATTGTTGGAGGACTTGCAGGGCAAGGGATTCATCCGACCCATTGTTTCGCCCTGGGCTTCCCCGACATTGTTCTCCAAGAAGGCGGATAGGAGCTTGCGACTTTGTCTCGACTATCGTCACCTGAACCAGGTGATAGTGTGGAACACGTATCCACTACCAAGGATTGATGACATCTTCGATCAGCTCAAGGGAGCACGGTGGTTCTCGAAGATAGACCTCAGGTCAGGCAATCATCAGCTCAGAGTTCAGGACGAGGACGTGCCGAAGACGACCTTCAGATGTCGGTATGGCCACTACAAGTTCTTGGTTATGCCATTCGGCGTAACCAATGCTCTAGTAGTGTTCATGGACCTCATGAATCGGATCTTTCAGCCATACCTCGATCGATTTGTCGTGGTCTTCATCAACGACATTTTGATATACTCGACGACTAAGGAGGAGCACGCCTACCACTTACGGGTTATAATAGACACACTCCGAGAGCACCAGCTTTATGGAAAGCACTCAAAGTTTCAGTTCTGGATACGTGAGGTCCACTTCGTGGGACACGTCATCTCTGAGGCGGGAGTTGCGATTGATCCTGTGAAGATCGAGGCAGTGCTAGCTTGGGAGCCACCCAGGAACGTGACAGAGGTGCAGAGTTTCTTGGGTCTAGGTGGATACTACCATAGATTTGTTCCAAACTTCTCCAAGGTTGCGGCACTACTCTCACCATTGACGAAGAAGGGAAAACCCATTGTGTGGTTAGACAGATATTAGTAGAGCTTCCAGGAGCTAAGACAGAGATTGACCAGCGTGCCTATCTTGAGGCTTCCGGAGGAGGGAGTTGGGTACGTGGTGTACTGCGATGCATCAGGGACCGGACTCAGATGTGTCCTGATGCAGGAGTGGGCCGTGATCTCCTATGGATCACGTCATTTGGGGCAGCATGAGCAGAACTACGCTACCCATGACCTAGAGTTAGCTGAAGTGGTCTTCGCTCTGAACATATGGCGACACTATCTGATGGGAGAGCGCTTTACAGTGTATTCTGACCACCAGAGTCTCAGGTACATCTTCTCACAGAAGGACCTGAACCTAAGACAGTGGCGATGGCTCGAGTTCCTCCAGGACTATGACTTTGAGATAGTCTATACTTCTGGAAAGGGGAATTTAGTAGCCGATGCCCTCAACAGGAGGACGGGCATTCAGCTACTTAGGGAGGTGACAGAGCAGCTAGCCGCTTTGCATATATCTTTTGTGGATAGAGATGGAGCAGCCTTCCTTCAGTCACTCACAGTCACTCCTCCACTACTGTAGCAGGTTAGAGAGGCAAAATTTGGGGACACCGACTGTGAGACGCAGCGTGCACAGATATCCTTAGGACATACACCTTATGGATTCTCTTTATGAGGAGAGTACGACGTCCTTTTCAGAGGACGTACCTTGGTACCAGTTGCTTTATGAGAGGAGGTGCTGGGAGAGTTTCACACATCCCCTTTGGTGGTACATCTTGGAGTGGAGTAGATGTACCAGGATCTCAGACGTGGACACTGGTGGCCGGGCATGAAGAAGGTTGTGGCAGAGATCGTTTCCCGATGCCTCACCTGCCAGCAGGTGAAGGCAGAGCACCAGGTACCAGCAGGCTTGGTGTAGCCCTTGGAGGCCCTGGAGTGGAAGTGGGATGGAATATCTATGGACTTCATGAGAGGACTTCGACACACTTCCAGAGGTCACGACTCCATTTGGGTGATTGTCGACCGACTCACCAAGTCGTCCCACTTCTTACCCATCAGAGAGCAGGGCTCCGTGTAGAGGATGGGACGTCTCTATGTTCAGAATATTGTATGGCTTCATGTTGTTCCATCATCTATCGTCTCCGATTGAGATGCTCATTTTACTTCCCAGCTTTGGAAGGGGTTGCAGGAGGCATTTGGGATGCAACTACGTCTGAGCACCGCCTTTCACCCTCAAACAGATGGTCAGACGGAGAGGACCATTTAGACTATCGAGTACATGCTCCGCGCATGTGTCCTCGACTTTGGACGTAGCTGGAGGGACCACCTCCCCTTGGTGGAGTTCGCGTACAACAACATCTACCACTCCACCATCGGGATGGAACCATATGAGGCATTGTACGGCCGACCTTGCAGTTCTCTTCTGTGTTGGAAAAACCCTGGGGAGTCAGCACTTTTGGGACCAGAGATAGTCCAGGCCACGACAGAGAATGTCCAGGTCATCCAAGAGAGGATGAGGATAGCTCAGAGCCGGCAGAAGTCTTATGCTGACAGGAGGCGGAGGCCACTAGAGTTTGAGGATGGAGACCACATCTTCTTGCGAGGCTCACCTCGACGTGGAATATGGATATTTGGCCGAGGCGGCAAGTTATCTCTGCACTTCATCGGACCCTTCCAGGTCCTCAAACGGATTGGTGAGGTGGCTTATCGCCTGGCTCTACCACCTCAGTTGCACTGGGTGCACAACGTCTTCCACCTATCTCAGCTGATGAGATATATGCATGACCCAACGCATATCATTGACCATGGGGAGCTGGACGTTGATGATGGGATTACTTTTATGGAGGTTCGAGTGGAGATTGAGGATCGATAGGAGTGGGTCCTACGTGGATGGTCGATTCCTCTAGTACGCATCAGATGGAAGCACAAGAACCTCCAAGAGAGCACTTGGGAGTGGGAGGCTCAGATGCGTGCTCAGTACCCACATTTGTTTCCCAAGTTTACGATGTATCTTTACGGGGATGTAAAGTTCTAAGGTGGGAGTAATGTAAAGACCTGTAAAATTCAAGGGAAATTTTTTATTAATTTTCATTGGGATTTTACAAGAACACAGTTTCTAAAGGAACCTGATTCTGAGGCCCGGTGTGCCCAGAATTTCTATCCGAAGTTTATCTCGGGTACGTTCAGTGAACGAACAAGCAGGTTTTTCTAACTTTTGAACCGGTGCTCGGAATTGAATTCTGAGGGCACCGATGGTTTCGAAGTGCCGGTGATTGCTTAGGGACACCTATTCTGGAGTTGCGTTTACATGGGAGAAGTTGATAAAAGTTGTTTATGTTAAAATAAAAATTGAGTTACAATTTTTATCATTTACTATGTTAAAACCTTTGGGTGGATGTTTGGAAACCACCCAACTTCCCATGAGAGGTTATGAGGGCGGTGGGGCCCACATGAACCCCACCACTTCATATTCCCTAAACTCTTATAACTCTCCTTTTAAATGACATGAATTAATTAAGTGGTTTAATTCTTAATTTGAATTTAAAATACTAATGACATATATAATAATATAAGTGAAAGCTCTTATTTTATTGTGGTTGGAACATGTGGTGTGGAGTCTTTTAGAGAAAAGATAAGGGGCTTGATGAACTTCATCTTCATCGACGAAGAATTCCGAATCCTCGGAGATCGACTACGTGACATTGTATACCGCGACACTAATGACGTTCCTTCCGCGATGCCTTCTTCCGCGACGATCAATTCCGCGACGTTCCTTTCCGCGATGAGCCTTCGTTAAAACAACTTTCAAGGTAGGGGAATTTTATTTTTTATGATATTTGGGATTTTCATCCGTCAACGTTACTCGTTCAATTGGACCGCTTGCTATTGATTAACGGGAGGGGGCCAGACCGCATAAACACGACCTACCCTCCTCCCTTATCTTTTGTGTTGATTATGGTTCAATGGAAAGTGACGCGGTGTCGTCGCACCTCACGAGATCAAGCGGCAAGGATGCGCGGCGCCGTCACACCGTGCAATTGAAAATCGAACCAAGATGCAGCGCCGTCGCGACCCGCCGGAAAAACAAGAAGAGACCGCTGCCGGAGCGGGGCCGCGGCGGAGGGGCGCGGTGCCAGCGCGCCACGCCGGACGAACCAAGGTTGTGGCTTATGCCGCGGCGAAGGAAAGACTGACGGTCGGTTCTGGGCCACCGACGTCGAAGCTGGGGGACCGGCCAGTGCCAATCCTGTGACGGCAACAGCCGGCCTGCCGGAATGGGCCGGCCGGCCTAGGGAGGATCTGGGGGTTACGACCCCCGGCTGGCTAGCAGGACCGGCCCCCCATCATGGGGTCCGCGGTTACAAAAAAGGGGGGAAGACGCCCCCCCCCCCCCCATCCGCCCGACCGAAACGGCCGAGCCGCCTGGCCAGCACGCCAGTGCACCGGGCTGGGCAGGGCCGCGCCCAAGTGGGCCAGACCCAGACCTGTTTCGGTTCGACCCGGTTCAGGCTGACCCATGGAGTCTCGGGCCGGATAGGTCCGGGCCCGAAACCCCCACTTCCGGACCTCTATTGGTCTTTTCCCCAAAACATGGGCTCCGTACCTTAGATCGATGCACCATCAATGGTTGTGCAATCCTTGGAACGAGGCGGTCCTTTAGATATATTACATTCAAGGTTTAGGAATACTTTGGCTTCGGCCGAGTTGGTTCGTATACAAATCCAACCGGGCCCTCAGAGCGGAAATGCTTATAACTTGTGCTCCAGACATCCAATTGATGTGCCGTCGAATTTGATGGATTCCACTAAGTGAGACGGTCCTTTTGACTTACTCCGTTCGAGGTTTGGATGTAGTTGGAGTACAGTCAGGTTGGTTTTGACCTAAAAACCAACCGGGCCCCTGGAACGAAAAAGCCAATAACTCTCAGACCGGGCGTCCGATCGACGCGCTCTATGTTGCGTTGAGTTCCTACTGACGATACAGAACTTTTGGATACATCAACTCCGGACTATGTGTCAGTTGATGTATTTGCCCTTAAGATCGTGGAGCGGACCCTCTCGAATGAGCTTGCTGTGTGCGGGAACCCTAGAGCTGGCTGCGACTGCAACGACGATGACGACTGTACATAAATGTTCCGTGGATTCGACGGCAACGACTACAACACTCAGCAATCCTACGTGGATCAGTGCTATCGATTCTGTGTGGGTCAGCGCTCAGTGGTCCTATGTGGGACAACGCCTATTGAACCTGTCTGGGTCCAATCCTGTGTGGGTCATTGCGGGGGTTAGTTACCTAACGATCCTTTGTGGGTCATTGTGGGGTTTAGTACCTATCGATCCTGTGTGGGTACGATAGCTTAAATGATTCAGTGGCTACAACTGATCATCTCTATCATCATACGAAAAAGCATACTTGTGTGAGATGAATCTTGACTAGCTTTCCTATGTGGCTTGTTTTGTGCTATCCTGTGTGGATGTGATCGAATTTAGGCTTGGATGTTGGAGCCGAACTGGAATTGATGACTTAGGTATATGTATGGTAATATACCTAAGTAGTTTGGGATGTTACTTCGTGATTGTATCTTTCCTTTCTGGATTATACTTTTTGCATTCTGGGAGACCTTCAGGGGTCTTGGGGTCTCTACTGAGTTACTTATACTCACCCATGCAAGGGCTATACCTGCACTATGTTGTGTTGGTTGAAGACGACAGACATCGTTGATCGTGATTGGGGCTTGCGGAGCAGGTTGGTACCTAGAGGTGGACCACTGGGCGGGACATACTCGGAGCGGACGACTAGACTAGAGAAGCTGTGGAGGCTATCTGTACACACCATTTAGGTGGAACTTTCAGTGGATGGCTCGACGTAGCGGCTTTACTTTCAATTGTTGTTTTCCCTTTCCAGTTGTACTTTACTTTCAGTTTGGGTTTTTATTCTGGCCCACTTACTTTTCCTCACTTACTATTGTACCCAGTTTTTTCTTAGAGTTTACTTCTGCTTGCTTTCTCTGTGGTGTTTGTTTACTTTACAAAGGCATTTCCTTCCCTTTTTACTGGGAATTATGCCTTGGTGCTAGTCGCCAGCCCCTGGCCTATGGAAGGCTGGCTTGGGGTAGTCACAACACGGGCCCTGAGGATGCGTCGTGACATTAGTGTCAAGGGTGGAAATGTTTTGTGTGGTGTACTCAGTAGTTGACTGATGGTCATTAGTGGGATGATGATAGTGGCAGTGATAGAGTTTATCCCTCCTAAGATGCCCTAGAACAGGGGTGGAGCAATAGATGACTACTTGACCAACCTTCCTAATATATGGTAGGTGTTTATTTCTACACTCTGGGGATAAAGATCCACATAAATTGGTGGTGGTGAGAGGTTCCAGTAGTTTCATTATATATTTACTTGAATGAGACAAAATTTTCATATTTATCATATGGAGCCCTCAACATGCTTCCTTAAGGGTTGGGACTGTACCATGTTGGTGGTATTCCCAAACCATAATCTCTACCTGAACATGGTTGTGATAGGTGTGTGGGTTTGTTTTAAATCCTTTTAAGTTTATTATTGAAAGTGATGTTCTAAAAAATATTCATGATAAAGATGTGATAAAAGGTCATGAAGTTTGTGAGATTAGCTTCTACAGTCACAAAAAGATAAAGGAACATAGATAGTGATTAGTTCATCATCAAATGTGTGAAACTTACTCAATCATCTATACACGAGTACCAAAATTTTCATTTCATGTTCCTGGTTCGACTATTTTTTTCAGGTAAAATTATCATGGTGAGAATGAATTACATAATGGTGATCAAAGTTAGGGTATATTATTTATGAATTTGAAATATGGTGTACCATTTTTGTATTACATAGGGGATTCAAAAATTTCTCAATGCATGGTCAACCAATAACTGTTACTATTTGATATGTTCCTGCTCAGTTAACGATTTTTATTTTTTCCAGATATTCTGGTCTCAATGGTTGATTGAGAGGTGATCAATATAGATTCACAATAATGGTTGTTGGTAGGGTTTATCCATAGAAACATCTGATAGTTCACACAACTATTATTATTATGGGATTACTTTCCAGGACAAGAGGAACATTAGGGTTTCATTACCAATGATTCATAGAAATTGATATTGTATAAGGGGAAGTGAGTTTAGGATTATCATACCCTTTTGGCGGGAATTGATTCAAATTCTTGGGTCTCTCTTATAGATTTAAGATATGTTCTTGAAACTCATCCAGATACCATTATGGGAAAGGTTACCCTAATTAAATGATTAGTTGTTGAACCTTCAACTTGAATAGGTGATTCTATTATTGGAATCATGTGTATGTATCTGAGGGTATCCATATATTTCTCATTATTTCTTAGTAATGGGTTGTTTATTATATCTTAAAGCCGTATAACCATGAATAATGGAGTTTACATCCATTTTTGGAGTTTATTGGTATTTTGAGTATGGGATTGAACCTTCATGAGGAATCTTACGTATCTTGTTTATAACATGAATAAAAACCCACATAGTTCATTTAAGTACAAGATGTGCCATTAAATATCATGAAAAAGGATAAATGTGAGGGTACATAGGCACCAGGTGTATCGACCAGAATCTAGAGCCACTCAACTGGTGCACCGTACCTCGTTCGCCACATGACCTCAAGCGCATTTCCCCAAACGCTAGAGGGTACCGACTAGCAGCGAGGGCCTTGGTGAGTTGGTGGGGGAAACTATGTCCTAATTTGGTAAATTATGTAGTGGAAGAAAAATAATAAACAATAGTGGAAGTAGTTAATAGAATACAGCAACTGAAACTAACTGTAGAAGAAATGTGGAATATAAAAATTTTGCAGCATGGTACATGTATCTGGGGAATGTAGTGAACAACGCAACATGCTGAAATACAACTGAAAGCCATGTACTAAAAGTAAACAGTAAACTCCAGCAGCATCGCAAGCCTAAGCTCGGTCCCATGCTCTCAAGCTCTAACCAGCAATCAAGCACCTGAGGTAGAAGGGCCTCAATCCCTATCAACACCTGAAACCTTATAACCTGTTTGGGCCGAAAAACAGGACCCAAACAGGGGGTGAGACTAATCCAAGTAGGTAACCACCACAAGATCGGTTCCCTACCATCAGCGAGCAATATAGAAAAAGTGATGGAAAATAAATTTAGCAGAGAAACAGGTGTACACTAACGTAAAGAGTCATACAAACCTCCATTCACATTTATTTATTAATTTAATTCAATCATTTAATCATCAAATAATGAATTAAAAAATAGATTTTTAATCCAAAGGCATAGCAAGTAACCCAATATGTATCTCAACAGACTACCTAACAACTAGCAGTACAAAACAGAAGCTTGTTCTATGGCTTGGTGGAATCATTACAACCAAACAAAATTAATTTATCATGCGGACCCTCTGGGTGTCCCACATGGGCAGACCCTATGGTCACATAATTATCAAAGGAAAATACACTCTGAGGAAGCACTCATCATCAATTCACCCTATGGTCTTGCAGCGATACTACAGACTCTCTCAGAAAGCACTTACGTCTAATTCTCCCTTTAGTCTCGATTCGATAGTTATCAGACCCTATGAGAGATTAGAAAGTCAATCCCCCTTGTGGTCTCGTAGTGGTAATAATTTAATAGGCCCTCTGAGGAAGCACTCAACGTCAATTCCCCTTATGATCTTGCTACACCATTATCCCACAGCCCTGAGTAAAAGCAATTGTACGTAACCGATTTGTATCTTCCCTATGTATGTTCAACAAATTACTTGGCTAATAGATACAATGAATCAAATACATTTAAACTGTAGGCAACAAATGAAATTATTCATATCAAGGTAGGAATTCAGTGTAACATGGTTTTACTCACATGCATCCTAATCCAAATGACGATATACAACCAAAACAAGGAAGAAACCCATGGGGTGATCCGCATACATGCTAACAAGTAATCATTATTCATCTAATAGCCTTAAGAACACAAGAAATAAAAGGAAGATAATATTACAGGATCAAACCCTAACCTGAGATACCTGATACATGGGTATCCGACACTTTTGCACAAAAATTCAAAGACATTTAACATAAGGCATCAAACCACCTACCTCGAAGGTTTTGAATAAAACCCCAACAATGAAGAACGCACAAGAAAATCAGGCTGATACTCGAAGAACCCACCTTACATCCCTTCTCCTAACAAAAACAAGACCCAAACTCATCAAATTTGGTATCTATGCACTTATATCTACCCATAACTGTTGTAGATCTATAAAACTAAGGGAATAGGAGATGTATATCTAAGTAGATCTAAGAAAACGATCAAGAACGAAGGAGAACGATCACATATCTCAAGAATCTGGCTTCAATTTTCCAAGAGAATCTTTCGGATCGCCTCCAGAATGCTTGAGAGAATTTTTCCCACTATAAATGGAGAGTAATCCCGAGTTATTGCCGCTTAGTGGCTTAAATGAGGCAAATAGAGAAAAAAGAGTTAAATCCACAATTTAATGATCTAATTTAAGTGTCTGCATGGTTTCCTCACATGGTTTGAAAACCTGTACGCTAACCATGTGGTCTATACTACCTTATCAACACTATTTGCACATTCTCTATTCACGGTTTCCCTTAACTGTGAGATAACTATGCTATCTCCACTGCTTTGAGTGCCAGCTATGCACAGTCTAGCCACACAATTAAACAAATTGTGTGCTACCTGTGAAGCTCCCCGTTTTTTCTCAAAACATCATTTCATGTTTCCCCGAATCTCCCAAGCATCAACCTTAACATTAAAAACAAGAAAAACATCAACCAAGGGGTCATATACCATAAAAGAAGATCTGGGTTCTTACAAACTTTCCCCCTTAAAGAAAATTTTCCCCGAATTTCCAAAAGAGGTGTAGAAGAAGAAACCTCAAACAAATCTAGACACTGTGATTGTACATCATCCTACCTCTCCCAAGTCTCGTCCTAAACTCTTCCCTGCGGTCATAGCACCCATACCAATGGAACAGAATGGACTGGGAAAGCCTTGGAACTATGATCAACAATCCTAATATGATACTCCTTGAAAGATGCATCCTGCTCCAACTCAACTTCCTTGAGTTTAAAAACATGAGACGAGTCTGAGAAATACTATTGAAGCTAAGAAACATGGAAGACATCGTGCATATCCTGGTACCTCTGAGGTATCTACAACCTATAAGCAACCAGCCTGACTCTCTCCAAAACCTCAAACTGCCCGATGTATCTCGGTGAATGATTTCCCTGTCTCCCAATCCTCTTATGTCCCATCTTCTGGGTAGCATGTTAGAAAACATGATATCCAACCATGAACTCCTACGGTCATCTCTGCTTATCAGTATAATATTTCCTCCAAGACTATGCAATAGACATCCTCTTCTGAATCAACTCCACCTAGTCTGTGGTCTCCTGAACAAGACGAAGTCCCAGCATAGCTGTCTCTCCTGCCTTTAGCCAACACAAGGGTGATCGGCATGACCTACCGTACAAAGCCTCATAATGTGCCATTTGAATAGTTGCTTAAAAACTATTATTATAGTAAATCTCCACTAGAGGTATATGTTTCTCCCAAGAACCTCCAAAATCAAGGACACATGCTCGCATCATATCCTCCAGCACCTAAATCGTGTGCTCTGACTGGCCATCTGTCTGGGGATGGTAAGTCGTACTCAGAAGTACATTTTCACCTAATGCCCTCTGTAGCCCCTACCAGAAATGTGAAGTAAAGCAGACATCCCTATCTGAAATGATATTGTTCAGAACCCCATGAAGTCGTACCACCTCATGAATGTACAGCCTCCCAATATCATCCACATCGAAGGTCTCCTTGATCGGCAAGAAATGAGAAACCTTCGTGAGCCGGTCAACAACAACCCAATCCACATCATTCCCCCGAGGCCACCTCGGAAAAATTGTTATGAAGTCAATCATGACATAATTCCATTTACACTCAAGAATGGGTAACTCCTGCAAAATCCATGCTGGTCGCTGATGCTCTGCCTTCACCTGCTGACAGGTGGAACTCCACATAATAAAACCATCCCCATCCTTCTTCATACCTGGCCACAAATATTAATTTCATAAGTCTCGATTGATTTTTGTGACACCAGGATGATCTAACCAAGATGAAGCATGAATCTCCTGCATCATATCCTCATGTATGTCTACTGAAACCCATACACGGCCATGAAAATGTAACACCTCATCATCGCCCACTGTCCACCTTGAGTAGGTTCTCCACCTGACACACCCTCCCGTAGGACTAGGCCTTCTGAGTCTGATAGTTGCCTCATTCGAACTCGATATAGAAGAGTAGAGGTAACATATATAGAAGAAATAACCATTTGTACCTATTTGTCATCCACCTCCAAATGCATCTCAGAAAAATAGAGCCATAAGTTACCACTCATTGCTGGCCTCCAGAACGGCCTGTAACTGAGTCCTCATGCTTAGTGCGTCTGCTACATCATTTCCATTCCCAGTCATATAAGCAAGCTCGAAGTTGAAATACTGTAGGTACTCGACCCACCTCTGCTGTCTCATATTTATGTCATGCTGTGTGAAGATATACTTGAGGCTCTTGTGGGCAGTATATACCACAAAATTCTCTCCTAAAAGATAATGTCTCCAACAACGCAAAGCATGATCAACTAAAACCAACACCAGGTCGTGCGTAGGATTGTTCTTCTCATATGGCCTCAATTTCTGAGATCCATATGCAACAACATGATCCTATTACATAAGAACTACTCCAAGCCTGATTCTAGATGCATCATAGAAAACTATATTACTCTTTCTCTGCTCTGGAAAAACTAGGATCAGTGCTGAAGTCAATCTCACCTTCAGATCCTAGATGGCTGAATCACAAACTTCGGACCAAACGTACTTCACCCCCTTCTTAGTCAAGCCCATCAACGACACTACTATGCTTGATAAATCCTATATAAACCACCTGTAGTAACCAGCCATCCCCAAGAGACTCCGTACCTCGCAGAAATTCTTTAGCTGTTCCTAGGTAACTATTTCTATCTCCTTCTCTAGGTCTACTAATACTCTTGTATTTGAGATGACATGACCTAGGAAGTGAATCTCGTCCATCTAAAAGTGTCACTTTGAGATCTTCACATATAACTAATTCTCTATCAGTGTACTCAATATGATCTCAAGATGGGTAGCATGGTTGTGTCAAGTGTTAGAGTACACCAAGATATCTTCCTTAAAAACCACCATGAAGGAATCCAAGTATGGATGGAAAACTATGTTCATCAGCTCCATGAAAACCGTTGGCACGTTCGTGAGACCGAACAACATCACCAAATACTCATACAAACCATACCTACTCAGAAAGGCTGTAAGAGGTATATCTGATTGTCTGATGCGCAACTGATGATAGCCTAATATCAAGTTGATCTTCGAGAACACCCTGGATCCTCGAAGCTGATCAAAAAGATCATCAATACTTGGAAAGGGATATAATTTCTTGACTGTCTATTGGTTCAGCTTCCAAGAATCCACACAAAGCCATAGAGTACCATCTTCCTTCTTCACAAACAAAACCGGCCAACCCCAAGGGAAAGTACTGGGTCGGATAAAAACCTTTTCCTACAATAGCTCCAAATACTTCATCAGCTCTTCTTACTCAGGAATTTCTATTCTATAGGAGATATGGATACTGGTGCTGCTCCTGGGACAAGCTCAATAGGGAAGTCTACCTCTCTCTTCAGAGGAAACCCTAAAAATGTCTTCTAGAAAGACATCTAGAAAATGATCAACCACTGGAGGATAATCCATCTGAGATGTCCCCTGATCGTCCAAATATAAACTGGAAATATGGGCTGTAACACCACCCAACCCATGATGCTATGGTATAGCTCAGCTCACCAGGACATCCCATTCGCCCTTATGAAGAAAATAATTTCCCTCTAGTGACGTGAAATTCACCCTGCGGCTATAGTAGTGGACAAATGCCTGAAAAGGAACTCTCCAGTCCATTCCGAGAATGACATCATAAACCGTCCTTTCATGGGCATAAAGATACCATAAGAAGTGACACCCACAAACCTCAAGGGGAACTCCTTGAACTGATTCACACTAGTAGTTCTAAGTCCCAAGGGAGTCTCCAGTGTCCTCATATCCTCAGACAAAAAGATAGTAAGTCTAAGGATCTCCATAGTGTCCATATAAATAAAGCTATGTGGAGATCCAATATCGAAAAGTGCAGAAGATAAAACCGAGGCTACTAAAATCGTACCTCGCACTATGGAAGGTCGAGGATCCTCCTCCTGATGAATCTGCTCCACCGCAAATGTCTGGACAGAACTGTGGCCCTGTGCAGCAGCCTAAGATCCCTGAGTTGATTCTCCCTGAGTCTGACCACCGCGTCCAAGGCCTCTACCCTGGCATGAATGACCCAAAGAACTCCTGCCCCATGTCTACTGTGGAACTGGTAATCCTGCGCCTGTACGAGGAGTCAAAACAGATCCACCTTCACTAGCTACTGGAATAAGAACCTTGCAAAACAACTGCAGGTGACCCATCTTGCCACAATCTCAAAACTCCACTGGGTCTCCCAGGCACGGTGGCTTCTTATGAGCATCATTCCCACACTGGTAGCAAAAAAAATCACTACCTTAAGTAACTTCTCGCTTCCTTGAGTCACCTCTTGTAGATTATCAGTGGCACTTCCTGCAGTTAGTAGAAAGAGTACTGACTCTAGATACTGAACCGCCATGGATCATTATTCCAGTATCCCTCAGATTCCTCTCTGTGATCAACGCCTGGTTGACTATCAAAGAAATAGAGGTCAAATAGAAGACGTTCACCTACAATATGATGTCCGGTCTGAGTCCCTCCTCAAACTTCCTTGCTAAGAATATCTCGTCATTCCCCAGAACGTTACTGAATCGCTACAGTTCAGTGAAGTAGGAGGAATAATCTATAACTGAAAGAGTTCCCTGCTGCAAGTTCATGAAATCTCTGGCTCTGTCAGCCCTCAGTGTCACCAGGTAGAAGTAGTCATAGAACGTACACTGAAACTCCTCCCAAGAAACTATCTGATGACACCCTTCCTAAGAAACTATGTCCCACCATCTCTTAGCTGAATCTCATATCATGTAAGTCGCAAGATTCACCCTTCTGTATGAGGGTGTCTCAAGATAATCCAAGATAGAAACCATAGCTTCAATCTGGGATTCAGAAACTTGAGGTCCTCCATCTCCAGAGAATGTGGGAGGATCCAGCTTCTGTTTGACTTGCGTAAGCTCTGCCATAGACTGGGCTAGTTGCTGAGCTCCATGAAAAGTCTATATGAACCACATGATTCTCTCACAGAACTGTGTGTCCAAACCAATATCCGGGATAAATGCTGATTCCATATCTGGAATACGATCATTGTCAGACCCCTGACGTGAAACGATAGGACGTCTTGGCGGCATGATTTTTCTGGGTCAAGCACACCCTTATCAACGACGAGCAATGTTCCAAACATAAACGAGTTAAAACGAAAAAGAAGAGGAACAACTATTAAGACAGAAAAAACATGGATACATGCCATGTAGTCTCTATACATGGCGTGTTACAGAAATATTATACTTGGGCGTGTACACTGGCTAACTGCCTGTGTAGACCCAAACTACACAGTGTGTTCCTAATGCTTTTTCCCATCTGTGTCATTAGTGACACGACTGGTACATGGGCCACAACTACAGGGCATGTCAACAATGTTCATGGAATGTTGTCCCTATGATTTTCCCACCCATGTATTCAATTACACAGTTGGATCACCCGGAAGAAAAGTACATGATGTGTACTTCAAAGTGCACGGTGTGTAACTGCGAAAAGTAGTTCTTCCCGAATAGAAGAACACATGGTGTGTGTTCATAAAGCCACACACTGTGTTATCTAGGTTTCTGGGCACTAGGCATACAAAACATCCCAAAACCACTGAATAAAACTGAAAACCAGCACCTATGTGTCAAATTCTGATCTATGGGGGCCCATACTCCCTACGAATCAAAGTTTGACATCATAAAAATGCATATAACAAGTAAACAGTGTGATAATCCCATAATCCGCCAAATTTTGATCCTCAAGGGCCCATAACACCTCTATGACCAAAGCATGGAATCCATGATAAATAATATGTAAAATAAACAATTCTCTATCAGCATAGCCTGTATCTCTGTCACATAAGCTATCACAAAATCATGCATAATCTATCACGACATCTATCACACCAACATGCAATTTCTAATTCACCCTAGATGGCATGGTAAAATGAATGAAATGTGATTTTCTAACCAGTGACTATATGATGAATGAGATGGAATACCCTCATCTCATCAGGTTGCAACAAAATAGAACCACATTCATATAAACTGTAACAACAAAAAACAAGTGCATCACCCAACAGTGAAATATAATCAACTATAACACTTGAAAAATATAAAAATTTCATTTACATGGTAATACAGCTTTTCCATATACAAGGGTTAATTACTCATGGGCATAGTTAAGTACCAACTACCCATTCCTTCCTATCACTTTCTATTGTCCCCAAATAGTAAAGAAATAGAAATGAAAGATAACTCCTTTGATACCACGTTGTAACGACCTGAATCCGGAGCCACTCAAATGGTGCACCGTACCTGGTTCACCACATGACCTCAAGTGTATTTCCACAAACACTTGAGGCTACCGACTAGTAGAGAGGGCCTTGGTGAGTCAGTGGGGAAACCATGCCCTCATTTGGGAAAGTATGCAGTAGAAGGAAAATAATAAACAACAGTGGAAGCAGTTAACAACATAGAACAACTGAAACTAACAGTAGAAGCAATGTGTAATATAAAAAGGATGCAGCATGGTACATGTATCTGTGGAAAGCAGCAAAAAAAGCTATATTCTGAAATATAAATGAAAGCCAAGTACTAAAAGTAAACAGTAAACTCCAGCAGCATCACAAGCCTAAGCACAGTCTCATGCTCTCCTGATCTAACTAGCAATCAAGAACCTAAGGTAGAAGGGCCACAATCCCTATCCAGACCTGCAACCATATAAACTATTTGGGCTGAAAAGAAGGACCCAAATAGGGTGTGAGACTAATCCTAGTAGGAAAAGACCACATGATCTGTGCCCTACTGTCAGTAAGCGATATTGAAAAAGTGATGGAAAATAAATGCAGCATAGAAACAAGAGTACACTAAAGTAAACAATCCTAAAAACTTCCATTCACATTTATTTATTAATTTAATTCAATAATTTAATCATCAACCAAATAATATAGAAAATATCTCTATAATCCAAAGGCATAGCAGGTAACACCACAGGTTTCACAACATATTACCTAACAACAAGAAGTACAAAACCCAAGATTGTTTTTTGGCTTGGTGGACTCATCACAACCAACCAACATTAATTTATCATGTTGAACATATGTGCGTCTCACGCAAGCAAACCCTTATGGTCACATATTCAACAAAGTCAAATAAACTTTGAGGAAGCAGTCATTGTCAATTCCCCCTATGGTCTTGGAGCGATACTACAGTCTCTCTGAGGAAGAACTTATGTCGAATTAACCATTTACTCTCGATTCGATAATTATCATACCCTTTGAGAGAGCACAAAGTCAATATCCCTTATGGTCTCATTTTGGTAATAATTAAACAGGCCCTCTGAGGAAGCACTCAACATCAATTCCCCTCATGGTCTTGCTACACCAGGTTCCTACAACCCTGAGTAAAATCAATTGTACGTAACTGATTCGTAGCAGCCCTAAGTATGTTTAAAAAACTACTTGGATAATAGATACAATGAATCAAAAACATTTAAACTACAGGAAAAACATGAAATTATTCATATGAAGGCAGGAAATCAGTGTAACAAGGTTTGCCTCAGAGGAAACATAAGACAAACATCGATAAACAACCAAAACATGGAAAACACCCATGAGGTGATCCTACGACATGCTAACAAGAATTCATTATTCATCTAATAGCCTCAAGTACATAATAAATCTAAGGAATATAATATTACAGGATCAAACCCTTACCTGAGATACCTGATACATGGGTATCTAGAGCTTTTACACAAATACTCAATGACATTTAACATAAGGCATCAAACCACCTACCTCGAAGGTTTTGATGAAAACCCCAACAATGATGAACGCATAAGAAACTCGGGTTGATTCTACAAGAATAAGCATTAGATCCCTTATCCTAACAAGACCAAGACCCAAACTCATCAAATTTGGCATCCACACACTTCGATCTACCAATAACAGGTGTAGATCTAGGAAACCGAGGGAATAGAAGAAGTAGATCTAAGTAGATCTAAAAAATGATCAATAACGAAAGAGAACAATCACATAGCTCAAGAATCCAGCTTTGATTTTCGAAGAGAAGCCTTCGGATCACCTTTGGAATGCTTGAGAGAATTTTTCCAACCTTCATGGCAGAGTAATCCTGTGTTATGGCCTCTTAGGGGCTTAAACGAGGCAATTAGAGACAAAAACAGTTAGATCCACAATTTAAGGATCTAATTTAAGTGCCCGCTTGTTTTGATCGCACATTTTGACAAACCTTGTGAAAACTATGCGGTCTGTACTGCCTTGTCAACACTCTTGACACTATCTCTTCACACAAATTCCCTTACTAATGTGACAATTGTGCGGTCGCCACTGCCTTGAGTGCCATCTACGCACGGTCTGGCTGCACATTTAATCAAATTGCGCACCGCCTATTCAGCTCCAAGTTTTTCCTCAAAACATCATGTCAAGTTTCACTAACTCTCCCAAGCATCACCCTTAACATTAAAACCAAGAAAAACATCAACCAAGGGGTACCATACCTAAAAATAAGATCCGGGTTCTTACACAAGGTATGTATCTCAATCCTTAGGATGGTGTCTTATGTATCCTGCTAATAATGGAATCATATTCATCATAGTTTGATATGAACACAACCCATTGATGGGCGTAAACTGATAAATATTACATGTTAATATTATTTCCTTAGTGTTTACTAATATGGGAATGGATTCATGACATACACTGAGCTAGATTCCATTATATTGGGGCAGTCGTATCATTTCACCGAACAAGGCTTACATACAATGGTTTCCCTATATGGGATAAATTTATGATGTTAGTGATATTATTGGGGACATGAGAAATGAAGGATATAAAGTGATCAGACCCACCTTGTATGGATACAAGACTTACGCAACATGGAATCCCTAAAGGGGTGTTTGAAATAGATTTCATACACTAAGAATGAATCCTACATGTCCTATTTGTAGTAGAAATCAAATACCTCATTGTTCAATTGGATTCTCAATCCACTGATGGATGAGGAATAATGATAAACCCATTAGAGACTTTACATCCCTTGGGTTAGAGTGTTTGAGATATGAAGGGACTAACCCCAAGGTGGATGCTCATTGGAAGATATACAACCCTTACCCTCTAATGGGAACTGAGTAGAAACCATGAGTGGAAAACTGAGAATTTTGGGATGGAATATGGTTCCCACAATACCCATAGGATTTCATGAGTATCCATACCTAACCCATTATTGACACTAACCATTATAAAGGGGAATCACAAACAAAATTCTCATGGTATCGAGTTCTAATGGTTTGATAAAACATGCCCAAGAAATCCTTCTTGACAAGACTAACATGTCAAGGGGTGTCTATTAATCATTTCCAGAGTGTCTTTATGAAATTTCAAGACTGTTTGATTAATATTTCATGAGTGACATTCATATATGTCCTAGTTTTCAACCTGACTTGTGTGAGGATATTGGTACATGTCTAAGCTGTATAGTGGATATGAATGAGGATAGTTGCATGATAAATTTGACTTTTCCAGGGACTCTTCATGTGATCGATGAATAAAAATATAGGGGGTTGTGTGATTAAGGTAGATATGTCATAGGGATTCTGTATGATCTAACGGACATGTCCAATGGACTTTCCATGGAATGGATAATTTGTTTTAAGGTTTTCACATAACATGACTGACATATCAGTTGGACATCAAATTACATTGTTGGAATTCCTATGTGCTATCTCACGATCCAGCTGACATGCATGGAGGATATCATGCAGACTAGACAATACTAAGAGAGGAATTTTGTGTCTAGGATAAAATGTCTCAAGGACATCGAGTGATTTGTCTAACAGGTTTTAGAGTTGTCGCACGATCTGAATGACATTTCCTTGTGGTATTTCATGACCAATGAATAATTCAGGATTAGAATATGACCCCTTCTCATGAAAATTAGTGCATCCATATCTCCATAAGGATTCCATTTTTTCAACCATTATTATATAATTACCTAGACCTGATGGGACACCGAATGACCAATTTGACATACAGAAACACCATTAAAAAATATTATCAGTGGGTATTAATTTCTTCACATAAAAAATAGGGTGATAACATGAAGAACATATACATTCTATTTAATACCTTAATTCATTCCATAGTATTACCTGGTAGAAAACCTTTTTAAATTTGTGGCTTTCAGCTATTAGAAGCATTCTATCTTCTATGTGCTCATGTCTGTGTTTTTTTACATCTAGAGTGATTAATTTATAAGAAGTGTTTCCAAAAATATATTCCACTTCACTATGTTCATAAATCGAAGATATATCCTTGAGTCAGTGTAAGGAGTATCACATCAGGGGATTCACATGATCCCACAACGGTTTATCCATGACACATGATTAATAGTGACTTCAGGATCATTGCACATTTTCCATATTTACTGAACACATGGGTTATAAAACTATTTTGAATATAAATTTTTACATTTCAATTGTCTTTTTTAATATAGTGATGACATATATTGGGGTATTCATGAACTTAGGTTGAATGTTGAAGTGGTATTCACTTGATCATGGAATACATTTCTATGGTACTTCATGAGATCAAGTCGGCATGTAGAAGGCCCTTTATGAGATTGATATAGAATATTATGTTCTTTCACATGATCAATGGGATAATCAATAAAGGTTCATAACACCTTTACAAGAAAAATAGGTTAATGTTTACTCGAATGAGGGTACCACATTTTTCATCTTTTATTCATTATTTTCCATGACATTTGATAGTTTCCCATTGATTTCCCATTAGGATGCTGCATGACTGAATAGAAGTTTCTAAGGGACCTTTCATGATAAAGCTTATTTTCCCAATAGATTTTTCGTTGAAGGTAACACATGCCACTAGGGTTCCCACATGACCATAGAACTGATCTCATAAGCCTTATAAGATCTTCGTGTGAAATTAAATGTAACAACCATAAAATAATTATCCCTCAATTTTTAGATAATTTAAAAATGGGATTTAGGTGATATTCATGGACTTTTTGATTGAAATGTTTCATTATTAGAGGAACTCATCAGACAAATGATCATATGATTAGGAATACTTCTTCTAAGGGCTTCACAGGATGCAACGAGCTACCTAGGGGGGGTTCAAAATAATTTGATAAATGGAATTTTCTTGATAATTATCAGATAAAAAATAATTCCCAATATGAAAATATTATTCTCCTAGGGTCATGAAGTTGTGTTTTATATTGGGTGTCACGTGTCCATGCAACTTAGCTTTCTGATCATTATGTATACATGTTTTTCATACCTTTCTTTTTTGTAGAAAATAATACCAATGCGATGGGTATTTCTTTGATCCTGAAATTGATGATTCTCATTTGGTAGTGATCAAAATATTTTTTGAATTTATATATATAATATTTGAAGAATAATTATTCTTTTTTTAATTATAATATCATATCAACCTTCTAATCATCCAATCTATTAGATTATTATAATGTATCTCATGCATATGTGGGGGCTACCGCCACCATGAAGTGTTCTGATATTTTTTTTCATTTATATTTAATTTTGATTGTAATAAGGATGTAATTAATGTATTTATATTTAATTAATTTTATAATAATTGATATAGAATGATAAAATAACTTCTATCATTCTTTCATTATTTTCGTTTAAAAATGGACAATTTGTACATTTGTTTGTATGACATACCATATCAATGAAAGATTTAAATAATTTATCTATATTCACATTTTATGGATGCATATAAATATATATAAAAATAATGAATCTATATGAAATTAATATAGAGGTTAACATTAAAAATATTCCCAAATATGAGGGCTCCATTATCTCTTGGGAGGCCCTCCTGAGTACGTCTCTTCAACTCCTGGGGTTCCACCCTTGTGTTCAAGCATCCAAAATTTCTTATTTTAGATTAATAATTAACATATTATTCCTCCTATTATCCATATTGAATCTCCATATTTACTCTATCACGTGCTTTTTCCAACTTTATTTTTCTTGGCATTATGGTGGTGCATTCGTTGCTGGGACATGTGGCCTTATCATGGTCGGTGGTTTCTGGTGTGATATTCCTCATCCTTTTAAGAAAAATTCATATTGGATCCCCAATCATGTTTTTGTTTTCTATTGGAGGTATATTTATTATAGGATCCTTTTTATGGTGGAATATTAGTGGATGATAGGTGGGAAAGTGTCCACAACAGGTGCTTGAAAATTTTATGTGTAGCTCTTTAAGTAACAATTCATAGAAATTGTTTTACCACATTGGTTCTTTCTACTAGATTTTCCCAAAGGAATTTTTTGGAATTTATAGTGTGATATCACATGTCAATGATTCATGAAATTTACCCTATGATTTCAGCATTAGAGGTGGTGATGTTTTTTGGATGATGATAGTGTGGTCCAAGGCTGTTTTGATATGGTTATGGTGTAGCTTGGGCTTCTAGGTTTCCTAATTTTGGACTTGGTTCACTAGGCCTTCAGGACATTTATGTTTTTTCCTTGGGTTTTTTATTTTGGGTTTGGAAATTAGGAAAAATAGTGTGTCTGTTCCACTAGGACTCTGTCACATCATTTTGGGTTGCAAGTGTCATTACAGGACTAGACTTTTCCCTTGAAACATCTTGTAGACAGTTCAATATTTTATGAATGTGACGTCAGGTGGGGTTCAAAAATTATGTATAATTTTGTTAAAAATTAATATTAATATATCATTCCTTACACCTATGAGAGATGGATGGGCACTAAACATTAGGGATTTTTTCAAATTTTTTCCACCAGGGAATGCAAAACATATGATGATGAAGATGTGTGTTCCTTACAATCATTGTCAAGTGGGAATATTAAAAGAGTGATGGTTTTCAATGAACCCATTTTCTAGTCCTCCACATCATTAATCTTTGGTATGGAGGTGTACCCTATCACATTGTTTCATTCTATCATGATGAATCACTTTGTGGGGGGGGGGGGTCATCCATTAATGACATCATTGGCGATGTAGCAATGGATTTTGATAGCGAGACTATTGATGGGGGATTAGAATAATACATGATTCATATTGGGATTTTTTTTCATATCCTTATGAGGCTTAAATCCATTACATCCTTTAGATCTTGTATTTGTTTTTTGTTAATATTTAATGTATTTATTCTCTAGGCCCTTGAACTCTGTATTTGGTTCCCTCACAATTTTATAGGGGATTTAATTTTTTATTTTAATAAAAGTGTTATTGAAGGTGAACATGCTATAAAGAATTTGAAGATTTTTTATCCTTGATGGAAGTATAACGACCGAAGCCACTTAACTGAAAGACTCAGGAATAAAAAAATAATTAAAAGATGGAAATGATGATTTTAATGAGGAATTATTAATGATTGGGTGTTGAAATGTCATAAGTTGATCATATATGATACTATAAGTATGTACATGTTTATATTATAGATGTATAATAATTTTATATCTATTAAAAATAAGGTTAACACACATTGAATGAAATTCAAACTTGAGGTGAGTGATTTATCATATCACTTTTTTGTCATTGAGATGTATGAATTATTCATCACTTTCCACTTCATTGTGGTGTATAGAATTCAAATGATTGTATATTATCATGATTATCATGAACATTTTTGGGATTTATATATCATTTTATGGTTTTCTCTTTCCTGAGGTTTTGGATTAAATATTAGCAAAGAGTTAAGGAATTTCTATTATAATCTTATTATATATAGGGATGGTTTATGATTAATTTTTCAATGGGGAAATTTTATAATCTAAAACTGAAGAAAGCCATGGATTTTATTATCTGATTGTTATTTTATTATATTATGTGTTTTCCAATTTTTTTCCTCTATTTATGTATTAATAATACCAAAACAATATATTTAAATATGATATTATTTCACTCTTCATCCAAAAATAATGTTTCACCCATGTCCATGTTTTCTAAAAATATTTCAAAGAATGATTTCAATATTGTACTAGGATATATGAAATTAATTTTTACCAATGTTTTTATTTTGATATAATGGTTTAAAAGGAAATAATTTTATCGTTCGTGAAATTATGTACTTTTGACCTTTTATTTAAAATCAGAATGAATTATTTTTCTAATATACACGGTATGACACGAATTTCATACCATCAATACCACTCAATACATTGAAACTACCATTATATGTTTTCAAGATTATTTTCAATGAAATAGTTTTGTTTAATATTTATCATACTTTTAGTGTCACGACCCAACCCATCGGGGCCCTTCTGGGTGGTGGTAAGACGAGAGTGACACCCCAATCTCACCTTCAATTGGCCTGGGGCTACATACCAGTGCTGAGTATGCATATCACAAAATGGGATGAATTATCCAAAGGTACATGTATTCTATAACACATATAAAATAACAGTAAATTACAAAAGAATAAATAAAGTTGATATTTAATGATTTCATACACCTGTGTCCCATATTCAAATTACGGAATAGGTACTGGAAATAATAAAAACAAAAAATACAATCCCACAAAAACTGCAAAAAAAATCCAACCTTTTAGTTGGAGGGAACTATTGACAAATGAAACACATGACACAAACCACAATATATCTTGTTAATAATTAGTCATCACATACTCTTGGACCCCCTAGGAATCCTAAGAAAGTCATGTCATCTAAATAAGACATGACATGTGTAGGCATATCCCTTACAAGGGTGAGTATAACAGTTCCCATTAAGAAAACCATAAATCACAAAACACAAAGCATCAATATAGTAATCATCTCATCAACACAAAGATATAAAAATCAGAATATGAGACATAAAAAGAAGATCATCCAGATATTCGTTTGATAGGGTCCAAGTACCATTGAGGTCAAAACTATATTACCTTCCATAGGATTATACTAATGGATTCATGGTAACAGTCATTTGGATAATCCGCTCCACCATCTATGCTATCACTGATGGTAACAATCTGATAGGTCATTCCCATCAAGCCTTGTGATGAAGAAGTTTACACTAGGACATAAATGATATCGATACAAAAATAGGGTATCACACATAATTTTTAAGGTTAATAGCACAAAACTCAATATTTAATATCCTTCTAAGTAGGGGATCACACTCCCATGTATGTTGTTCACAAAAATTCATGAAACCCGACATAGGGAATATAATACTACTGAGGATTCCACTCAGGGAATAATAGAGGGAGTCATGAAATGATATCTGTAACAAACCAATAGCAGGGATCATTACCCTATACTGGGAACATAACGCCACATTATACCTTCATAATGATAGAACATGTAAAAACATCCAAATGATATAGGGATACACTAAAGAAATAGTTGGCCTAAATATAACATAGAGAAAGAAAATGATATGTATTGGGAGTACATGGTGTTTTTTTCTGACTCGGTTCTACCAGTGTCTCTCTACATAACACTAAATATCTTCCTCGATAAAAATGACATATTCTATTAGAATCACAATGTGTATCGGTCAATTGGAATTTTTCATGTACCACTTACCTGATTATGTGTTCTTTGATCCATTCACATGTACTTCTATTTATGCCCATGTACCTGGCCATGTTCATGCTTGTGTACCTCAATGGGACATGCCACATCAAAATACATTGGTCACATTATGTGTGACACATGTCACACATTCTGTGATATTTTTCCCTACATGTAAATACTAGATTTGCTGAAGGGTGCTGCATGGCATGTGTTCTTTTGTTGTATACATTGCCTTGTTAAATGATTCATAGAACCCATTGGGTTTTCATTAATTATTATCCTGTGTCTCATCCTCCAAAATATCTAACCCAATAGTTTCTTTAGAAATAAATTTGAGGTTGGCTGACTTCAATCCATTTTTGGTGACATGGATTCGGCCATCGATCCTCTCGAAACACATCTCCCATCACACCATCATCCACGATTCCAAAACCCATATCCATGGTTCTCAAAATATAACCCAAACCATCATTCATTTCCACACACCTCAATTTGACCACTGATCCTAGATTTGGACCTATATAAATGATCTGTTTTTTCAAATATCGAAGGCACAATGATCATTTTATAGGTATTTTTCGAACCACCCACCAAAAGAAATGTGGATGATGAATGTGCATAGAATAGGGGGTTGAAGTTATAAAAATAGAAACATAAGGAACAAACCATATAATTTATTATTTTTTAACTCAAATAATTATTACAGGGTGACTAATAAAGATGAGAACAACGAATAATTAATAACAAAAATTCATATCATTATATGAAAATAATTTCATCAACTATAAATCAGTTTTCAACCCATGAATCAATCATTTAGAATTAATTATTTGCAATCAATAGTAGAAAATAAATAACAAGATAAATACAACATCAATATCATACCTTTAACATGGATTAATCATTGATGAATGAAAAATATCCTTCAATTTCATAGGCGATATCCACAAAATCCATTATCACCCTAATTTCCAATCTACTATAAAACATTGATCATCCAGAACCCTCTCTCTAAATCTAGGTTTATGAAGCTAACTCTAGATACATCCCATAATAGGGATTTCAAAGAGGGAGTATTAGGTAGATAATTTAAAATATTAAATAAATAAATTATAATGAATTATTTTCTATTTGCGCCAATGAATACACTTTTTAGAAATTCCTTATGTCTACAATGATTTTTTTCTAGGGTGAAACCCAAATTCTAGATTTAATGGATATCTTGAATTTTTTATCCAAATTTTTTTTTGGGATTTATTACATTTTTATGTAAAATATACATGCATGTGGTAAAATATTTTTAATATATTTATTATATCAATGTTGATGTACCCCCGACCTATGAATCTTGAGTCGTCTCAGTGCCTGGATCTAAAAATATTTCTAAATATACTACAATGTCTTGAAAATAAAAATGCACTTATGTTAAATTCACCCAACCTGGGGTATTCTCGTAATGAATAGAAAATAAACTACTAAAAAAGAGGAGGGTACTGAGATCACATAGGGTTTTATGACTCTTAGGTGCACTACTTAAGATTCCAATAATTTTTCTAGATACTTGATAAGGTAATCACTCACCCATGGAGTATATTCTTATTTTAATCCATGATATATACCAAGAACTCTTAAAAGGTAACTCCATCCTGGAGATATATCATTCCCCAATTGATAATATGAAATGGGTAACACACATATATATGAAACTATAACACATGTAATACATCACGTACCAAGTCTAACTATGGAGGTAGGCCCACGTAGTATTCCACCTCACTAACCCCTTATACTATATGGATTGCGGCCATGAATCTCAAAGACAAATTTCCACCCAATCCAAATATTTTTAGTCCACATAGAGGTGAGACCCTCAAGATCCAATGATCTCCCTCCTCAAACTCCAAATTCCTTATTCATCAGTCCTCATAAAAATCCTGATAACTTTGTTTAGTATTCATTAGATACTGGATGATTTGAAATGTCCCTTTGTTGCTATCACTAACATTTATCCCATTAGTGATGACTCTCCCAGATTACCCAAACATAGTTGTCACCTAAATAGTTTTCTATAAAAGGCCTCAAATAGTTACATATTGAAGGTGTAATTATATCTTTTTTATGAAATATGAACCAATGGTAGGTGATCCTACCATCTATGACCAAAGTCTAACATGCAAGCCCACATTTTGTCTTCCAAAACCAATATGTTTTGATAAGTCTAAATATTTGTCTCGGGGTGAAACATCATTCTCAGACACAAATAAGTCCCAAATGAATCTTGTAATCCTCTCAATATTCATTATGTGAAGATAGAATCATTGTATAAATTATCTTTTAGGTATCTCTATAACACCCTGATATTTTGTGAATTAATTTTTTGAATTAATTTATACATTTAATTTTTTTCATTTTCTATGACACTGAATATATATATACACATAAATATATATATGCATATGTATAAGTATATTAAAAATCTAATTTAATTATTCCTTCCCCATATATATGACTTGTCTTGTGCATCACACAATACTGACTTGGCTTTAGCTAAATGCAACATCGACTTGGTGTACATTACAAACAACATAGATGTTTTTATGAAACATCATTTTATTTTTATAATTACTTAAGTGAGATAATTATAACCTACTCATTAAACATATTTATATTAATATTAATAACCATTTTTTCAAAATTATTGTTAATTATTTTAAATAAATAATTAATATTGATAACGAAAGATATAATTTTTGGTAAAGTCCTTTTTATGTTTTAATATTTTTTTTCTCAAATTAAAAAAATTTATTAAAAAAATTAATTTTAGAAACATTTTGAAATTTAATTTGATAATATAATAATGTTGAAATTATATATGGGTGAATTTTTGAGATTTCTCTGAGAAACTTCATGTTTTGATGAATAGTGAAAAGTACTACTTTTTGTTTAAAACATACTTTTTATTTAAATAATTATTAAGGTTAAATTACATGATAAATATTATATAAGGTCAAATTAAAAAAATTATAAATATATTAATACAATTCAGGTCATTAGAATCAATGTAAATTTATAATTAAATATTAAAACTTAATAAAAATTCAAACTTCTTTCTACTTTAATGACCCTTAATTGTGTCCCATATGCAGGACTAGCCTTAATCAAAAAATTTCCACTTATGTGATTTGAATTCATAAAAACCTACAAAAACAATTTTTAATAGTATAATATTTATATTCTAATAATTATTACCTCATTTTTGACCAAGAAGTTTAGTAAAAATGATTAAAATGAATCACATCAATTAAGATCAATTTAAGCTTAATTAGGGACTAAACCATAATCTTAATTTCCCAACTGACCTATAAACTTATAGAGAACCAAATTTATGTCCTTATTTCTTCCCTAAACGTTCCATTTTTTTATTAAGGATCGTTTGATATGACTCAGTTTAGGAAAGATCATGTGTACACGAATCTTTTTTTCAAAAATTTCTTGTGAGTCCTCTTCCTTCCATATAAAAGTCAACCACCTATCCATGTTTTTCACACATATAATACTTATAATATTAGCACAATACCTAAAAAAAATAATTCCAATAAATCCTACTTTCCAAGTATAATAATTGTTTTGATCAAAAGTAAATCGAAGGAGGAGTTTTGGCAAAAATGAAAAGAAGGTAACTGATTAAGAGGTAAAATCGTGTCTTAAGTCCTTTAGTTTTTTCCCTTTTAAGACCCATTAAACTCATGTTATTATTTGATTATACAACACCACCAGTATCTTTATTATACTATAATTTTTTTATATAAAGGGTATGATCTGAAATCACACACTCCTCCATCTAATGGGCAATGAACATATTATTTCTTTATACGGTGAACTACTGCATCACAAAATGATGATTGTACATTTTTCCATAACCACTTAATATGGTATCCATTATTATGGAAAATAATTTAATAGATGATATATATATATATATTATATAAAATGTATTTATGATTCAATATTTTTTATTTTGATCACAACTTTATGCTTTCCATCTTATGTTAATATTATAATTTTATTTGAGGAAGTGTGGACTACCGCCCCCTCAATGTTATATAATTCGTTCATACACTACATTGATTTTATTAAAGATGATTTTAGTTAATATATATGATATATATTAAATAAAAAAAATTATAATTATATATATATGTGTGTGTGTGTGTGTTTCTTCAACTTTATTTCTCTCAAAACAACAACTAAATAGAAATAGCATTCATACATACCTAAAACATGTTGTCTCCATGAACAATGTATTATTTTTCATACATATATATTATATAAATTATTATAATAAATATATAATTTATAAAAATGATATTTATATAATTTTTTACATTCTAGAATCATTATATATATATAAGGACCGACATTATAAAAAATTAAGACGCATACAAAAAACAAAGAAAATATTACCCGAAGTGAAACCTTAACATAGGATGGTTAACAAGTGGGTAATTTAAGATTTAAAAAAACCGTATATTGAATTAAATATAACATTATGGTTCTTAAATATATTTTAAAAAAGATATTTATTATATAGGTGTTTCTAATAATTACTATTAGAGTCAAGACACATGGTAAGGGGATTTCATATTACTTTTTAGTTGTATGACATACATGCTATATTCTCCATGATTTACTTTTGTGTGGTATATGTACTAACCATGATTGAACTATATTTATCTTTTACTTAATCTTATGGGTATTCAAATATCCATTATATGATCATTCTTTCATGGGTTTAAATTTTCAAAAGAGACTAAATCGGTAAAAATGTTTTGTCTCAATATACCTTCTTTGATACTCCTTTTTTGTTATGAATCTAACTTATCATTCAAGGTGTATATAATTCTATTTAACATGTTATGGCATGAATTTATTTTATTTCATGATATTTTATGATTCATTTAATTTAATTTTTTTACATGGAGATTATGATCCCACGTCACCAAGCCGTAAGTGTCTAATGAGACAATCTAATAACTTTTCAATATTATTTCTGTTTACTATTTCATTGATGAATTTGTATGATCCATCTCTGAAGAACATTCATGACATTTATTATCCTTTGGTTATTAGTTATTTATTCATTTATTGGAACCATTTATTTTAGTCATTCTCACAAAAGATAGTTAAGAATGTTTTTTACAAAAATCCCGAACTTACCCTCTCTTCGGTCGAAAATCCATATTCCTTCAAATGAATGTTTTATAAAATGGTATTCCAAGAATATTCCACTGTTATACATTAATATTTAAAAAAATTATTACATATTTTTTTCTTACAAATATGTTTAATGGAATATTCTTTTCTCTTTTCAAAAAATTCTTTTTTAGATTCTTTTTACCATGAAAAATGAATTTCATTTTTTACCTTCTACATAATATATGAATTTAACCACTGTAATTTCCTTAAATATTCCTTATCATTTTTAAAAAGTTATTTTTTATTAAAATATTTTTAATAGTCTATTTTCAAGGAATTTTTTTTTCAAAAATTTTCAAACTTCTTTTATTGTTTTTCAAGAAAAATTGTTTTCAAAATGTTTTCAAGCATTATTTATAAGTTTAATCTTATTTTAAAAAAAATTCAAAACATTTTTAATATTTATTTATATATTTTTAAATTATTTTAATGTAAAATGTTTTTGAAAATATTTTCAAGATTTATTTATAAGTTTTAAATTTATTTTCAATAAAATGGTTTTCAAAATGTATTCAATCTTTATTTATATGTTTTTAAATTATTTTCACGGAAAATGGTTTTTAAAACGTCTTCAAGCCTTATTTAAGAGTTTTAAAAGTCATTTCAATGATATGGTTATCAAAATGATTTTAATATTAATTTATAACTTTTCAAAATATTTTAAATGAAATGGATATCAAATAAATCATTATTTCTTTATAAGTATTAATGAAAAACGTTTTCAAATGAGTTCAAGTCTTTTTATATGTTTTAAATGTATTTTTAGGAAAATTATTTTCAAATGGTTTTAGGTATTAAAAATAAATTTTCAAAGAAGAAAGGATAATTTCCTCATGAAACCATTTTGAAAGATGTTTTTAATTAATTTTCCCTCTATGATGACATATGTTGATGTTAATCATGCCCTTTTAGTAAATTATATAACTTTTCCATTCAAATTATTTCATTGAATGGGTTACACTAAATGTCATGGTCATTATGATATATGTTTTCCTTCATGTGTTATATTTTTAGGAAATATGTTTTCCATTAATAGGTTATATATTTATGAAACATATATCTCTTTCATCGGTTATATGATTTTGAAACCCACTTCCTTTTTATAGGTTATGTTTATGATGAAATTATTATGAAACATGTCTTTTTTCATAGATTATGAAATGATTTCATGTTTATAATAACCATTTAATTTCATGGGTCATGATTTTCTTTTTTATGCTCATGTGGAAAATGTATGTATGATTTAATTATGAGATAGGCGGGACCTATATCTCCCTCCATTGCATTGGGTAAAATTTAATATCTCATGATATAGACTAAGATGGTCTTGGGAATGATCTTGGACTACTAAGATGTCCATGGGAGTAAACCATGGCATCCATGACTATATGGGGAGTGAAGTCATTGAACTAATATTCTCATGGGAGTGAACCATGATAACCAAAATGGTTTGTGGAGTGAACCCATATTACCAATATGGTCTTGGTAGTGATTCCATGGATAATATGGAAATCATATTATTTAGTTATGTTTCTACCAAAATTCTATGTTTTATTTCTATATGATGATTTCATGGATTATATTCTTTACTTCATTATGTTTAATTTCTTATAAACATACATTATTTATTCCATCATTCATGTATATTATCATTGATATACATGGTATGATCTTCTATTTATAGGATCATGTTATCATACCATTTTTCTTATAATTATTCTTTCATATCTCCCATATTTACACATACTGAGCAATTGAGATCTCCCTTTTCTTATGTTTTCTTTCCTTTGGTTATGATGAATGGATTTAGGTTGAAGAACTAAAGGTGGATATCTTTATGGGATATGTTGAATATCCATCACCAGGATTGAATTTGTTTCGCACGTTTCCAAAGATACTAAACTATTATGGTCCTCAGGGTTGTATTTCTGTAATGTCCCCAATATTCATCTAAAATGATGTAGTATCGATGTGTTTTAAGCCTACATCGCTATAGTTGGTATCATAGAAAAATTTTACATAAAATTTGGAGACTATGATGATAAAACCATAGTGATACCCCTAAGTATATTTATAGTGATATGTTTAGGGATGTCTCTAAGGATATATATAATGATTGGTCAATGTTTATGAAACATTAATAGATTTTTTTTAGAGGATAGAGTGAGTGGTTTCCTTGAAATACATTGGTCCATTGTTTCGATAAGTGTATGTGTCTCTAGAAAAGATTTACCTAGGGGTAACAACTGCAACAACATGTCTTGAGTCTGAATGAGGGTAATATGGTACTTGAAAACATGCCTTGTTACACACCTGGTTTGAAAATCCTCAGGGATATTATTTTTTAATTCAAAAACTATTCACGAACCATTATAATGGATTTAAATATAATATTTCTTTGATAATACTACTATGAACCTAGGGTATTATTGAATAAGGAAGTTGTCAAGATTTAAATATCCTATATGTAATTTGTTTTCTTGACTATGTGGTTTTATGCTATGACAAGTAATGTTCACACTATGCTTTTGCTTATAGTCAATGGTTCGAACTGGAAGGAATTGGATTAATTTTTAATGTGATGGAATATTTTTTGATGAGAATTCAAGAAGGGGGATCGCTATAATGAAATAGGTTTTGATCATGCTTTATCTGTTTTCACAGAACATGATTAACAACATGTAAATTAACTAACTCTCAGACTTAATAAGGAAGAGAAAGAACATCACTTAGTGTTTAGTTAATGGAGATAATGGAGGAATGAATATTTAGTTTCACTTATGTCATGAATGTGGAAATAATAACCTATGTAAATTTATTATAGAAAAAAGAATATTTTTTGACTATGGAAAAGAAGAACATGAAGAAAGTTACAACATGAGGAAGAGAAGATTTTAGTTAACAAAATGGGTGAGAATGTTAAACTACTTAAGAAATCATTGAAGGGTATGTGTTTTAATAGTATAGTAAATAGAAATTATTCAACTCAACATCCACAAATGAATTCTCTAGAAGTGAACTAGCAAGGTGGTGTGAGTAATCGTTACATTGCAGATGATGATGAAACTATATATAAAATGTGAAATGTAAGAGATACTGTATAATAGGATGAGTTATCTTTGATAATGGAATAATGATGATTTGGGATAATAAAATAATTCATGAATTTTTATTCAATAACTATGTTACATAAAAGTATAATTATATCCATATTATTACGTTTATGTTTTTCTCTATGTATTTATAAGGATTGGTTGAATGGTTATGATTGAATAGAAAAGTGATTTAATGGAAAGATTATTGAAAACACATGATTAAGGGATATATAACCCCTAATATAGTCATTATGTTATAATAATTTTCTTGGGATATAGATATGTGGGATATGAATATGTAAATTGGATAGTGCTGATTAGCTTTGTACTATAAAGGACTCATTGAAAAGTAGTTTATGCTATTGTGGATGGAGTTTGAATCTTCTGGGATTATGGAATAAATCTAGTAATATATAAAATAAATAAGAATTCATATTTTATAGAATTATTTATGGTAATTCAATCTGTTACCATGTTCTTGGAGATTTTACCACGAGGTTATTCATAGGTTTGAAATGTGACAACAAAGAGATAATTTGTGATGATAATAAATGATGACAAATGGGATGGAATATCATAGATATATTGATATTGTAGTACTTCAAGAATGTAAAATTATCTTTTATTTATAAACAAAGAGGTGATATGGACCAGTAAAGAACAATGTGTTGTGATTTAATGAAATCATGTGAGTATGTATTTTCATGAAAATTATCCAACATATGAAAAAAGGATCTTGAAAACAAAAATTAGCCCTATACCTTATTTTTTGATGAATCAGAAGGTACCCCAAGTTATCATGGGTTTGTGGATTCATAATTTTTAACATTTTCCTAACCATTTATTCTATCACTCTCTATAAAAACATGATGGTAAGATTTCTCTACCATGCATGTGTTCTCACTTGCAACCATTGTTCTTCTCTGTGGAAACCTAGTTATATTTACTTTGTGTAACAATTATTATTATAACATTTTATTTTTAAGGGATGTTTTTGTATAAATTTTTACAATGTCGGTTTATATGAACGAAACACTCAAGTATTTAACCTTTGATAAATTAGATGAATTTTCTAGGAGAAATTTATTTTAAGGGGGGTACACTGTAACTCACTGAGTTTTTTTGATTTTTTTCTAATTAATTTATCATTTTGATATTTCTCATTTCACATGACACTGGAGAAAGTTCTATATATATATCTCTCTCTACATTAAAACACTAATTAAAATATTATTTTCACATGACACCGACTTGGCTTTCACTACACGCCTTACCAGATTGTCTTGTAGTTACATGTAACATCATCTTGGTGTACGTCACAGACAACACTGATGTTTCTACAAAACATCATTTTATTGTTATAATTATTTAAATAAGATAATTATAACATATACATTAAACATAGTTATATGAATAGTAATAACAAATTTTAAAAAATTATTTATAATTTATTTATATAAATATAAAATATTGATAATGAAAAATATAATTTTTTTTAAAGCCCTTTCTATGATTAAAAATTCTGTTTTCTTGAATGAACCTCTTTTAATAGTAAAATTAATTTTAGGAAAATATTGAAATTTAATTTGATAAAATAAATTTCATTTATTGAATTTATAATGTATAAATTATATTTGGGTATATTTTGGGGATTTTTTTAGAGAAATATCATTTTTTCATTAATAGTGAAAAATAATGATTTTAGGTTAAAAACGGCATTTTCATTTAAATAATTATTTAGGATAAAATATATATTAAATTTTTTTAAGGATAAATTAGATAAATTATTCATCTATTAATAAAATTTCATTCATTATAATCAATTTTACTTTGAAATTAAATATAAAAATTTATTAAACATTGGAACTTCTTTTTACATTAAAGAACCATACTTTCATCCCATCTGTAGGATTATCATTAATCAACATGTTTCCTATATTGTGATTTCAATTTCACAAAAAACCCCTCCCTAATCCATATAAAATTTATTATCTATTAGAATAATCTTAATTTTGTACCAAAAATATTAGTAAAATTGATTAAAATTAATCACATTGATTAATGTCAAATAAATCATTATTAGGGACTACAATTTAATATGAGGGGCCCGAATGACCTAGAAAATTGTTTGAAAACCAATTAGGTAGAAATATATTGAAAATAAACCTTATATTATTTACTTTTTTCTTTTTTATGAATTTTATTAGGTAGAAACATGTGTACGCCTAACTGGTTTTCAAAATTTCCAAGTGGGCCCTTTTCCTTCCCCAAAAAGGCCACCACCTCTCTATAATATTTAACCCTATCAAATATCATTGGTTGGGAAATCAAATCTCAATACTCTTCCCATTAATCCACCCTTAAACCTTAAAGCCTTCCCTTGTGAAGACAATAATCCAAGGAAGCCTTTTGGCACAAACTAAACGGAGTTTCCCCATTAAAATGAAACATCTTCTCCTAAGTCCTTTATTTTATATTATTTATCTACCACCTTCAACTATATTTATTCTATAATTATAAAAAACACCAGTATCCACAATATACTATGATTTTGTTATGTAAATTATTCAACCTATACATACAAAAACCTCCATCTAATGGGTAACGAACATTCTATTTCGGCGTACGGTGAACTACTACCTCATAAAACAATGATTATTCATTTTTCCATTACTATGCACCCATCATGGAGTCCATTATAATTGAAAATATTTTTATAAATGATATATGTTATATTTATAATGTTATTATGACTACTACAAAATTGGGTTTATCCATTACTAGGGATTTAACAGTGCAAGATAAAAACGATGCTAAAACACCCTTTGTCAGAGCTAAAAAAACATTGTTCAAGGTGGAAGTTTATGTGCGTTTTTTATAATGTCTAATATATATAGACCCTTTATTATAAATTTTATTAATATTATAATAAATGGGGTCTTTTATTAGTACATTTTTACATGCACTCATAATGTTCCCCCTTTATGAATTTTTTTTAACAACCGGTGATAAAAGTATACTTCCAACAATTATATTAAATTAAAAAAATTTATTAATATAAAAATATATTTATATTGATATAAATAATATATATATATATATTGAAATTTGATTTAAAAAATGTTAATAGGTATTTACACTTAATAAATAAGATATTTAGTCAAAATGGGTTATAAAATTACTAAAAACTTTATTTGATTAATGTTTTTTCTATTACTAAGTAATAGTCATTTAATATCAATTTGAAGATATGTAAAACAAATAATATAATATCTAAAATAAGTTGAAAACATAACTTGAACTTCAAAAGGACATAAATATTGATCTCGGTGTCTGTTTGAGCTCTACCACATATAAAATCAATGCCCATGATGATCTTTATACGATTAATGGCACTGGTAAAAATCTCTCACATTTTTAGGCAAAAAATTCCTAAAAGACCTCTAAAACTGAGTTTTTAGTCAGGGTACCCAAATTTTTTAACATTATATTGATTTTTAGCCTCGTTTAAGGGGGAATTGTTTCCCTTTTATAGTGGGTACTGAAATTATTTCCATGTGTTACATAAGTAATTATAGAATAGTTTTTAAATTTTATCATTTTTTTTCAATGTGATTTTATTTATAATTGCAAATTCTCATATTTTCATGTATTTTCTTATAATAAATCACTCATATAAATACATATATGAACATATTTATATAAAAATGTATAATCTAATATATCTAAATAAATATATGTTTTAAAAATGTATTTAAAACAATATTTGAATATTTTTTAAATTTTACAAATATATATAATTTTTATATATGCACATGTGTGTGTATTAATAAAACTATGTATATAAATATATAATATTCTTGTATATGAAAATTAATATCATGTAAAATATATTAAAATAAATATAATCAAATATATATATCAGAAAAAAATATACTATATAAATGTATTAGAAAACTATTATGTAAATATATGTAAATATATATAAATTAATAAAAATACCATTAAAGAGACATAAAAACAACATGGTGTAGTTGTAATTGAATTAAATCATTGATGGAGAGGTGCAGGGTTTGAATCCATGTGGGAATGCATTCGTATGGAAATTCCCAATGAGTTTATAAAAGGGGTGGTGGGATGAAAAGCGCAGATAAATGGGGTGTGGAGCACTTTTAGAGGTGGTGGAAATGCTAAAAAAAGGGTGTCGGGCACATTGGTGTGAAATAAAATTTAATTTTACCCCATTTAATAGTGCTAATAATATGAACTGTTAAAAGTCCCCTTTAACAGTGCTAAAAAAGTTTCAGTTAACGGGCCCTTTTAACAATGCTTTTTCAGAGCTGATAAAAGTTTCAGACTTTTAAACACGCTCCAGTTATCTGCAATTTTTTATGCTGATAAAGGAATAATATAGAAATGGTAATGTATATTTTTTTATTATCATATTATTAGGTAATTTTTATTTAGATCATAACTTTATTCTTTCCATCTTATGTAAATACAAAACGTTTTTTGAGGAAGTGTGGACTGCCACCTCTTAAAAGTGATATGATTCATTCACACACAACATAGATTTAATTAACTATGGTTTTAGTGAATATATATAACATACATGATATATAAAATCTAATTTAATAATGATATATATATAAATATATACATATATACCTTGTACTTTCTTTCTCTCAACATGAAAATTAAAACAAAATATCATTCATGCGTGCGTATGACCTATCATCTCCTTGAACAGTATACTCCATTTCAAACTTATATTTTTCATAGATTATTATAATAGAAATATACTGTATATAAATGATATTTATACCATTTATTTCAATTTTCAATCCTGATATATTTATAAATACCAACAATAAAACAAATTAAGACACATACAAAAAAACAAAGAGAATATTACCCGAAGTGAAACCTTAACATAGAATGGATAACAAGCTGGTAATAATCAGTCATAATAAAAAAAATATATGGTATTAGATATAATAATATGGTTATTTAAAATATGAATAACAAATTTATATTTACTATATAGGTGGTTTTAATGAGTATGACGAGATTCAAGACACAGGGTAAGGGAATTTATCTCATATTTAATTTCAATGAAATACATGAAATGTTCACCACTATTTCCTTTTTGGTGATGTATGTACTTACCATGATTGTAATCAATGTATCATATAATTGAATTTATGGTTATTAAAATATCCATTCAAGTATCTTTCTCTCATAGGGTTTATGTTTCAAAAGTTACCAAATCGTTTAAATTGTTTTTTCTCAATATTCCATCTTTGAGACTCATGTTTTTTTATACACCTAAATTATCTTTCATGCTATATATACATCCTTTATTCATGTTATATCATGAATTTAACATCATTCATGATATTTGTACTTTCATTTAATTTATATTTCTTACATGGAGTGTATGATCCCATGTTATCAAGTTATAAGAGTTTAATGAGAAAATCTCATTGCTTTTCAATATTTTTTATGTTTATGAATTATTTGATGTAATATTATGATCCATATCCCATGGAAATTAATTAAAATTCTTCACCACTGATTATTAATGTTTTATTCATATATTGGTTCCATTTATTCCTCTATTCAGTATATATTATATTAATGAAAGTGTTTTTTTAAATCCAAACATTACCCTCTCATCTATCAGAATTTATGTTATTTAAAACCCATGTTTTTTAATAAGGGGTTCGATGAATATTATAGAATTATCATTTAATATTTAAAATAAATGTTTCCCCTTTTGTATCTTACCAATCTCTTCAATAGAATATAATTGTCTCTTTTTGGTCAACTCAATTTTCTAACCTTTAAACCATCAAAAGGAAGGTATTATTACCTTGTATGACATGTACATATTAACTTTCCATCATTTAATTGATGATTACATTGCATTTTTAAAATGAGAATTTGTGATAAAATATTTTTATAAAGTTATTTTCAATGAATGTTGTTTTAAAAAAAATTCCAAACATTTTTATAAGTTTTCAAGAAAAATTCCAAATGTTTTGAAGCCTTATTTATATGTTTTCAATGTATTTTCAAATAAGTAGTTTTCAATCATTTTCATTATTTATATATAATTTATCATATTATTTTGAGGAAAAATGTTTTTCATAATTGTTTTCAATCTTTATTTATATGTTTTAATGTATTTTAAATGATATTTTTTACAAAATGTTCCCAAGCCATATTTATATGTTTTCGAAGTATTTTCAAACGAATGGTTTTCAAAACATTTTCAATCATTATTTATATGGTTTCATTGTATTTTTAAGGAAATGGATTTCAAAATGTTTTCATGATATCAGGATAAGTTTTAAAAAAAAAATCAAGGGAAAATGTTTTTAACATGTTATGAAGCTTATTTTATAAGTTTTCAAGGAAAAAGGTTTTCAAATGATTACAGGTATTCTTTATAAGTTTTGAAGGATAGTTTCTAGGAAAATGATTTCCAAATGGATTTATGTATTAAAAATACTTTTTCAAATATGTAATGATATTTTCCTAAAATTATTTTTAAATATATTTCAATCTTATTTTCTATCTAGGATGACATCCATTGATGTTAGTCATGCCCTTTCAGGAAATGATATTAAGGTTCCATTCATATTCATTCAATGAATTGGTTACGATTAATTTAATGGCCTTTATGAAATTATTTTCTCTTTATGGGGTAATATGTTTTTGAAATTTGTTTCCTTTTCATGGGTTATATGTTTATGAAACCTGTTTCTATATCATGAGTTATATGCTTTTGAAACCTTCTTCCTTTTCATGGGTCATTTTTATAAATAAATGGGTATTAAAACTATATTTTTTTAACATGTTATGATATGATTACAAGTTTATAAATCTCAATTAATTTCATGGTTTATGATATGATTATTTATGATCTTGAAGAACATGTACGTATGATTTTATTTTGAGACTGGTGGGACCTATATCTCCCTTCAATGCATTGGGTAAAGATTTATATCTCTTGAGATAGACTAAGATATTCTTGGGAATGAACATTGAATACTATGATAGACATGGGAGTGAACCATGACTACGAATATGGTATGAGGAGTGAAATCATGATACTAAGTTAGTCATGGGAGTGAAAATTTATTACTAAGATGGTATGGGGAGAGAACCAATACTACAAAGACAGTCTTGGAAGAAATTCCTGCCCTTTTCTAGAAATCATAATAAATGAGTATTTGTCTACAAAAATTCCATGTTATATTCATATGTTTTTCTTTCATGGATTATGTTAACTATTTATTTATGATTCATGTATTATAAACTAGAATGATTTATTCCATGATTCCTGTATATGATCTTTGATATATAGGATACGATCGTCTATTTTCATTATCATGTTCTCTAACCATTTTTAAAATAATTATTGTTACATATATCGCTTATTTACCTTTAATAATAATTGTAGATCACCCTTTTCTTATTTTTCATTTCCCCAGGTCAAGAAAAATGGTTTTAGGTAGATGTACTAAAGGTGTAGATCATTATGGGAGATGTCGAAGATCCTTCATCATGATAGAGGATTTTGTTTCTTGGTTTCCAAAGACACTATAATATTATGGTCCTTTGGAATGTATTTCTGTAATGTAATGAATATTCATATAAAATTATTTAATATCCGTGTATGTTAATCTTTGGTCTCTATAGTCAATATGATGCCAGACTATCTTCTACATGGAATGGTGTTCCAAGATGTCTATCGATCTCTACTCTCAGATAGATAGTATGTTTGCTGACTTGGTGAGTTATTCTATAATGAACCAAATGGAATCATTTTCTTTATAAGATAATCTAAAAACATTCATAAATTCCATATATATACCATACCACTTCAACATTGTAACCTCAAGGGGTTGAGCAAAACTCACTAGAACTTGGAGATCAACCTTCATCGAAAAATAAGTAAGGAATCAAGAGACCAAAACATTTATACCGTTATTCATCATTGTCCACCAAAAACGATATAGATTGTATTGGTACATATTATCCACACATGTATGTACCACTAAGGGTGATTTATGAAAATACCTAAGGACCACCTCCTGAGACATCCCTGATTCTGTCATCCATCATCTAAAAGGTTGAAGTGCTCCCCACCTTCATTAAAAATATTATGGTCATTAACCATTGATATCTAACTATGTAAGTTGTCATAGTTTTTATCTATAAGGTAATCCTTCCTAACCTACTGTATAAATGGAGGGGTAACAACCATCAATTAAGGGTAAGATTAACCATCCTTATCCACTATGAAAAACTACAACAAGTCTAACTTCTCTGAAACCTCACACAATAACTACAAAAAAGATATCATACATAGAGAATATGCCACTATGTTCCCCTTTCCATGATTATAAACAATATCAATGTCATAATCCTAGAGGAACTATATACATCAACTCTATATCAATTTAAAATCATTTAATGAGAAGATATACTTATGACTCTTGTATTATGAAAAAAAATTATAAACAACTCACCCATTAGATAGTGTCACCACATATTTAGGGTGAATACAGCTACTACCCGACCAATATCATGGGTCACATAGTTCTGCTCATGAGGTATCAGTTGTCAGTAACCATATGGTATCACCATTAACCTCTGCATCTTCCCACATTAAGCCCTGATCCCAATGGAACCGTTTACCACTACATACCCAACACCCCCTCTAGAATTCTCAATATTGCAGCACTTTTAAACCACTACTATAACTCTAAGAAATGTTATTGGAACCTTTCCATCCACATGAATGGGCAGCCTATCCAATTCAATAAAATCAAGGGTGCCCATATCCTTATGAAATTGTGTATTATTCTTCTATAGTAGCCTACCAACCCATGGAATATTTATACCTCCACCATGATCTTATGTGGTTCCCAAGATAAGATTACATCAATATTGGATGGGTCCACATCCACAACCACTGAAGAGATAATATATTCCATAAATTAGCCCCCATAAATCTATATTATAATCATTGAGATATTCCCCTAGAGTTTTCTCTCTCAAATTATTTCTTATTCCATCCTCAAGTGTCTTGAGTCTCCTCATTGGATGCTGAGTTGAGTAAGATTTTATTAATGAAGACTAAACTAAAATGGTCTATGAATGGATTAAATATCAGTTTCTTGACTCCCATGAAAACTATTAGTGTGTTTTCATGTCAGAAGGCATCACCAAGTACTTATAATGATTATGTCAACATAAGACTATTGTCTTTGGTATATAATCATCACGTACTAAAAGGTGGCGGTAGCATGATCTATGGTAAATCATTGAGAACAATCTTTCCCCATTCAAATATTCGATGTAGTTTTCAGTACTTGGTAGTGTACACTTATTCATAAAATTCATTGAGTTCAGGTGATTGTAATCCATAACAAACCCCATTCTCCCATCCACCTTCTTGGTGAATGAAACCACGACTGCCTAGGGGGGATACATTGGGTCGAACATATACCTTTATTTGTAAGTCCCATAATTGTATCTTCATCTCATGAAGCTCTATACAATCCATCCCATATATCGGCATTGATATCCGGGTCATACCTAGTTACAAGTCTATACAAATATTGATCTCATAGCAGTGATGTAATCACAACACATCCTCAACAATGATGTCCTCATACTCAACTACTATTACAGTGAATTAAAACCTCCCAAAATCCACTATGGTAAGGGTAATATTATCCAAATATTGAGTAATCAGCTATATCTCCATACAAATTATCACATCTTACTCTTCTTAGAGTACGTTATCTTCGATGAAGGAAATCATTCTCACATCAGTACAGACACACCACATCCACAGTCAAATATATTCAATCTAGTTATAAAATACAAAGATAACATCCATGTCGAAGTTGATTTCATAAGGACTCATAATCGTTACAAAAAGGTCCCATGATAAGATCATTCCCCAAAAATTCATTTCACACTATAGGCATAAATGTGTTATCATTGAATCTCCTCCAATATGAGTCTCCAATAATAATGGTTCAGTCACCAACTGGTCTTATAACCTCATGATCAAGAAAAAGAGATGAATTTAAGAAAGTACAACGTCCCATATTTTTCATAAATAAATATTTAATATATATATATAATAACATTCATCACATAAAATAACAAAAACATTCCAGAACCATATACATTTAATATCCTTGGATATATGGAAATATAAACAAGTAGTTCATAAAACATCTACACCATATCCCAATAATTATTTGAATACTAAAACCCTTTTTGACACATCGTACATAATACCTTTATTCATAGACTGGGTAAAATAAATATAATAAATGGTACGAATAGATTCTTAGTAAGATGAAACAAGGGAGATATCAATTATATCATAATCAGAAGACAAAAGAATGTAAAAAACAATTGAAAAATTTATCATGCATATCAAAGATAACGATATCATGTCCTGGGATAAATCATGGATGCTCATGAAGAATAAAGGTATATATTCCCCGAAATCATAACATAAGATAGTAAATTATGTCATACACATATGTATGTAAAATAATTTACATATTATTCTAGGATTATTTCGAAGGAAATCATAGTGGTTAAAGTCCCTTAATGAACCGAGCCTACTCCTCATTCTAACATTGTATTACTGATTCTATTATATTACTTGTTATAGTGTTCTCTATATCATGAGATTTAAACATTTTCCCAATTAATTAGAGGGAGATATAGATCCCACCCATCACATAATGAATACCATACATATATGTTCCACAATAACAAAAATCATTCATCATATTAGAACCCATGGCGTGAAATGGGTTACATAAATATCATTCAACTATAACATAAGCCATACAAGGAAATACATTTCACAAATATCATTACATCATTAATATAAACCAACTATAGGAATAATAGGTATAATATTCTTGATGATGTCCCTATTAAAAAATAAGTAACACTAAAATAATGTCATCTTTTAGGGAAAATAATTTCAATAGATCACTTGAAAATAATTCTTATGGAAAATAACCATTATTCTTGGAAAATATTTTCTTTTCTTAAATATTGATGAAATTTAAAAGAAAAAATTTTCTTTGAAAATAACCTTGTAAGATTTTAATGGGAAGATTCAAGGCATTAATATTCCATGAATGTGAAAAAATACATTCATGACATATACGTTAATAAAATAATATTTTCATAATTTGTCAGAAAATTAAAAAAGGTAAATCTTTTAGGAAAACATCAAAATGATCCTTTCAATCTATTTAGTAAAAATTCATCCATGGGTTTAAATGTATTTAATAATTATAGAATAATTGTAAAAATATTTTAGAAAACATTTGATAGAAACACATACATTAAATTTAAATATTCCAAGAAAGATACATATGTACAAACTATCCTGAATAACAATGATATTGTGGAATTATCCCTTAACATGGTCTAATTTTCCTTCGTACGTATTAGAAAACATACTTCTTTGGAAATATTTCCTTAGATCTCCACTTAAGGAATCTATGGTTGGTATTTTTACAATACCATAATATCTATAATGTTGATGGGGAAGTTTAAAATAGAAATTGGAAGAGTGTTTTTGAGCTTGAAGGCATAATGTGATGTGAAGAATGAAGGGCAGAGGTGTCCTTTTATAATTGAGGTGAGAGGATCTTTTAGAATTTAAAAAATATTAATTTATAATAAATTAAATATCACTAAAAATTCCTCCAAAATTCTATGTATTCAAATATAAGATTTTTTAGAGGTGTAATATTATCAGCCAATAGATTTTATACATGTTTTGGTGTTATTTGAAACCGTATAATTTTGAGTAACCATTGGTTAACCTATTTTATTTTTAAAAAACCTAACAAATTTTCAATATTAAAATGTTATAATTTTATCTTATTTGATGTAAATTAGACTATAAATAAAAAATTTAAAACATTTTAGACCATATTAAAATTATTTTTTGTTTTTAATATTTTATTAATATTTTTTAATAATTTAATAAATTATTGTATTGAAATAATATCATTACGGTCAATTATGACAGTATCTATTACCCGAACTTCTAGAAACATAAGATGACTAATTTAATTCAAAAATATTATTTTATTATATCCCAAATAGGTCAAGGTAATTAATAAAATTATTTTATCATATTAATTGTCTCACAATTAATTTATTTTAATATATATATATTTTTTTTGATATTTCCATTACTATAATAATTATTCCAAAAGTATTGTGTAATTATATAATACACTTATTTGTTTTCTAAAAATTAAAATAAAATTCCCGGAAGAAGATAAATATTCCATCTTTCATTATAATATTTATAGTTGAATATATATTCTTGTTAACCATATATTAAAAATGACGTTGAATTTAAAACATGAATTTGACATCTTCTTAATTTTATTAATTAAAATATTATTAATAGCATAATATCACTTAAGTGGCCCAAAAGAAAAAATAAATTTATATCAAAAAAATATATTTTTAAATTTAAAATTTACACTTATATTCATTCATAACAGTCCATTTTCCCAAGTGGACACATAAGGGATATTTAAGTCAAAAAAGTGACATTTTCTGACTTCCATTGATTTAAATATTATATAATTTATTTTCATGGGAACTTGTTCATTTAACAATTTATGTTATATAATTATGTGTTAATGGTCAATTTATCTTCATCATATAAAATTATTTCATGTATTGGAGTCATTTTTTAATCATTTTCTTTTATTTTTAACCTAAATTACCCTTTACTATGGTAACTGAATTTACCATGATTACTATTCATACTGGATAAAAATAAAAGGGACATATTAACTAAATTTTTATCTTCAAAATCTAAATTATTCATAAATTTTCTAAAATTTTAAACACATAATTTTCAAATTTTAATTTAATATAAAATTCGTAAGACGCCATGAAAAATGGTTTTTTCAAAGAAAAATGCCCTTTTAAAAAAATGTTTCATAATAAAATCAGGTTTGAAATACAATTAAGAACCCATAAATTGTTTATTTTAAATAAAAAAACTAATTAACATTTAAAACTAATACAAAATATAATTTTATCATGTAAATACTTTAAAAGAAAATATAGGTTTTGAATTAAAATTAGTATTTTCACTATTCCTCAAAAAAATGTATTCGAACAAATAATAAAAAAAATTAATTTTAGGATAATTTTCCAAATAAAAAATTAATAAATGAAGTTAATATTTTTAAATAAGATACACTCATTTTTGAAGAATACATATTTTTATAAGAATAAAATGATTTTACTAAAAATTGTGTGATCATTTTCTAATAAAAAGTCTATATATTCATATTGAGGAAGATATTTTTTTTTCATTTAATAATTGGGATATTCATATTTATCCCAAATAATTTAAATAATAGGTCATAATGGTCATTTTAATCAAATTCTGTCTCACAGTTCATTTAAGCTGATGATTTCAATTAACATGGGATATTGAAGAATTATGCATATTTAAAGAGAAAAATTTATTAAAATATTGGTGTTTTTCATTAAAACCCCTTTTAAATGAATTAATCCATCGAAATTAATCACATGGATACCATAAGAGGAGGATACCTCTTCCTAATCACATCCTCAGGTACCCACATAGCTTTCTCAAATTAGAGGTTTATCCATAAAACATTAACCAATGGAGTGGTATTATTTTATATAACATTCCCTATATGTTTCATAATCTATATTAGTTATTCTTCACTATAGTAATTGTTTTACAATTTCTTTAATTCTGAATTTAGTAAATATGAATGATTTAGTATGTACTTTCTTATAAGAGATACATGGAATACATCATGATCATAAAAGAGATTCATTGGGAGATACAATCTATAAGCTACTTTTCCAACATGATCAACAATTTCAAATGGACTAATATACATAGGTTTTAGGTCACCCTTCTTTTAAAATCAAATTTCTCACTTACTATGAGATATTCATAAAAACACCTTGTCACCCACTTCAAACTTTTCGATATTTCATCGATTATGTGTATAACCTTTTTGTCGACTCTAAGATGATCTTATGTGTTGTTGAATGGATCTAATAATCTCTTGAATTTCAACAACAAGATCAGGTCAAATATCTTTCTTTCCCTAACATAATTCTAGAATTTTGGTTTTCAACACTAATTACCATAGAGGGCTTCATAAAGATACAACTGAATATTTGGGTGAAAGAAATTGTGGTAATAAAATTATGCCTAAGGTAAGTGTTGATCCCAACATCCCTTGACATCCATAGAGAAATATCTCTACAAGTATTATAGAGTTTTAATTTTCCAATTAGACCAAGTATTTTTCTTCGGATTATAATAAGTACTAAGACATAACTCTATATATAGAGCCTTCTAAAGAATTATGTGGAACTTCAAGGTAAAACGTCGGTCCCAATCAGATATAATGGAATGTGGTACTCCACAAAATATCACACCTTTATATATTTTTTGGTATGAAAATCAAGAGATATGTATTCTATGATAGTAATGAAGTGTGCCGACAACATGATGTGATGAACTATAAGCCATAAATAATTATAGCCTTTAGAGGTTTTCGGAATCCGGATGAAAAGTACCATATTAATATTTTCCAATTTTCATTTTGGTATGGGTAATGGCTGAAACATCCTATAAGACTTATGTATCTCAACCTTAACTTCCTAAAAAACCAAAAAACTAATAAACACACACTACAATATCTTTCTTGATTCCACCCTACAAGAAATACTCTTTTAGGTCCCTATACATATTTGATCTTACATAATGAATAGAGAATGATGGGATATGAGCCTCATCCAATATCTCCATCATTAATTCTGGTATGGAAGGGATAAAACAAAGTACATGAAACATATTATTCCATCACAATCAAGGTTTAACTTAGTTACATTTATAATCTTATTTTGTATCTGTACATCTTCCTTATATGACTCTATAATCATAATTTGTATAGATTATTTAAAATTTCATTTTAAAAATATAATATTTATCCACTTCCATTAAAATTTCTAGATCTATCCTTGACATATCCATAAATATTGGATTTCTTGTGATCCTAATCATATATATTTTAGAATTTTATTTTTTTAATCAATGAATGTAACACTTTATTTGCTTTCCCAAGGTGGTAATGTATTGAGAAGTTTTAATCACTGATTAACTCCAACCATCTTCTATAGCACAAATTCATCTCTATTTGAGTCAAAAATATACATTCAACTTTTATGATCAGTATATATATCACAACATTCTCTATAAATATAATGTATCTAAATATTTATTTCAAATATTTTGATAGCTAACTATAAATAATTAGTTGTGTAATTTTTCTCATGTATTTTCAATTATCATGAGGCATAATATATCACCATATCATTTTCCATGAAAACACTTCACAATACCTTCTTGGATTCATCACTGTTGATCAAAACCCTTTCTCCGCTATAGGGTAGTGTGACCATAGGTGCACTGATTATCTTTATCTTTAGCACCTTGAAATTCTCTTCGCATTCCTTTATCAATATGAACATAAACCATTTCCATGTCGACCAGGAGAGTGTTTTAGTTAATCGTGAGAAAAAATTAACAAAACATCAATAATTTCCATCCAAACCAAGCAAACATTTGATCTATGTCACCATTGATGGTCTTGGAAAATTTTCAATAACATCCTTCATTGATGGATCAACAGATATCCCCTCTCTTAAGATTATGTGACCTCAAAATGAAACTTTATGAATCATAAATTCACACATGGTATATTTTTTATAAAGCATTGTCATTATTAGGGTCTTTAGTATAATCCTCAAGTGATCCTCATGATCTTAGTTTCCAATCAAATAAAAAAAATATCATATATAAATACTAGCATAAATTATCAAGAGAGCATCTAATGAAATTATTTCATAAATACATGATGATAGTGGTGGATTGGTAACACCATAACGATCCCTATAAATTCATTGTGTCCATACCTTATACAGAATTCAATCTTGGATATATCCTTTTTATGACCCTCAATTGATGATATCCACAATAGAGATCAATCTTGGAAATGTATTTAATACCATGTATTTACCCAAATTATTCATCAATATGGGGAATGGGATATTTTCTCTTGATAGTAATATTATTTTGTTATCAATAATCAATATAGTGTCTCATTAATATATATTTATTCTTAATAAATTAAATAGTTGTAGCCCATGGTGATGAACTAGTGTTTATTAATCCTTTCTCAAGATTCTCTTGGAGTTTCATATTCAATTCCTATAAATAAATCAGTGAAATTATTTATAAAGTTTATTAAATTGGCATTGAACCAAGTATGAGTTAAATTGAAAACTCAACATCAAAATTATATGGAAGTGCAAAAAAATATTCTAGAAAGACATAAACAAACTCTTTTACATTATTTTCATCCTTAATGATTACTTTCCCTTAACTATATAAGATTTATAACCACCATTTATAAAAATTAGGACCCACAATATAGAAGTTATTTCCATGTAAGTACATATTAATCCTTTCAACAATAGGTGATCATAGATTCCTTTCGAAAATAAACCATGACTTACCTTCCCTAAAAATTGATATGATCTATATATAGATAAATCCAATCCATACCAAAAATCACATTGAATTCTACTAAAAGGAGGATCATAAGATTAATAGGAATCACTTTCCCACAAACTTAACCCAATAAAGAATTATAAACTTGTGATGCAACCATTATCCCATTAATGTTTTTCATAGATAACACATCATCTATTTTTTAGGTAATAAATAGATACCAATAGAAAATAATTTAAAATTAAAATTGTGGGTGGATCCAAAAATTAAATAAAATAATTACCATTTTATAGTTGATGGTAAGTGTACCTCTCACTACTTCATTATTGTACTCAACATCGTTAGTAGTTATCACACACAAATTTTTTTTCATTGCCCTTAATAGGTTTCTGACATCAATTATGTTTGATAACCCTTAGATTTTGTCATTAGTTAGCATAATAAAAAAAATTCATACATTTGAAGAATTGAAGTGTGGGAGGTTCATTCTGTGTAGCCTTTTCTCTATTCTCATCATTGGCAATATTTTCCCATCATTTCGATATCAAATTTCGTTGTCATCTTCATTCCCACACATAAATAATTATTATTCCCATTAAGAAAATTTCTTCCATGTTTCTTTCCAAACTGTGAGCATAATGGAAGGATCATATTCTTTTCACAGTTGTATTTGGATTTTTCATCAAATTATATTTAACTATTCATATTACACCAATAAGATTTTTTTGGTGACTCCAAAAACTATATCAACCTTGATATCACATAGAACTACTTCCTATTACCTACTGAAGCCCCTATTGATAATCCTCTTTAGATTCATGATCTTAATCTAATGAAGTATCGGTAAACCTTATGTTTAGGTTGGATGATAATTCTATAAGAGTACCTTGGAAGCATTGTATGATTTTATTCATAGAGACCAATGGATTCATCATCCTTTTTCATAAGATCAATAATATCCTTATATATCATTTTTTGGTAAATATGAGGAATTTAATAATTAAAAAATATGTTCTCGAACTCTACCCACTCCATACAGTAAATTTAAACTCATTGCCTCATATTATTGAAATTAATGCATCATTGACCCACTTTACCTTCTAAATGATATAATTCCAAAATAAATTTATCATATTCATAACATTAGAGAACTTTAAATATCTCTTGAGTGGTACAAATCTATTTTTTAGGCAGTAGTGGGTAAAAGACCCATTGAAAGAAGGTGAAACTACCTCATGAAGGACTCAACAGAATGTTGTTACGTTATTTTCTCATTTGGATGTCATGTATGATTCATATCTTGAAAAATATTTGTGAGAATATCAACAAGGGTTTTCATTCCTTCTCAAATAACATTTGGTTTCATAAGAGTACAACTGTAGCATTGTCTATCACATTTAGCATTAACGTGGTTCCATCAGGATTCATGCAATGACTAAAACCAATATTCATACTATGAGAAACAGTAATCATAGTGGGAAAACAATATAATTAATGGAAATTACATATAAAATTTCAATTAATATCACCTTATGTATTATCTAAGGGTTTTCATGATCTTTACCAAAACTCTTGGATTGTATCATATATATAGACTTGTCCATAGGGATTATACTATGTTTTCTCATCTGAGTTACCAAAGGTCAACTAAACCTTTCTCCTATATAAGCTATTACAGCCCATAATTTTCATACATAGATATTAAATCATAAATATAATAATATCCTTTACATAACAAAACCTCACCAGAACTATATAGGTTTAGCGTCTTTCGAAACATGGAAATATAAAAAATTGGTAGAGAAAACATCTACAAAATCTCCCACTTATTACTTCATAACTAGAACCCTTTTTGATATATATTACTTAATTACTATCTTTATATCCTATGGAAAAGAAACATACAGGTGATATTAGATGCTTATTAAGGGTAAAAAAGTGATATTTCAATCATTTTATAATAATAAGAGATAAAAATATAAACAAAACATTTAAAAAGTTATCTTACATATAAAATTCATGATATCATGTACTAGGATAAGTAATATAAGTTCATAAATAATAAAAGAACATATTACATGATATCATAACATAAGACATGAAATTATGGAATAAACATAAAAATATAAAATTATTTCCATATTAGTGAAGGCTCATTTCCAATACTCTCATATTAAAAAAATTCTATTATTAATCTAATTTCACTCTTAATTCTAGCCATGTATTACAGAAATCGGTTTACTACCTATTCCAGTCCTGTCTAACTCATGAGATATAAATCAATACCCAATTCATTGGAGGTAGTTATCGGTCCCACCTAAAACATAATCAACAAAATACATACTTATTTCAAAAAACATAAATAATTCATCATGTCACAATCTAATGAATGAAATGGGTTTCATAACCATCCTTTAATCATAATATAACCCATTTAAAGAAATGGGTTTCATAAATCTCACTTCATCATAAACATAAACCAATCATAAGAATAATAGGGATAATATCCTTCATAAATATCTCAATTAAATAATATGTAATGTCAATGAATGTAATCAAATATGGGAAATAATTTTGGGAGATCACTTGAAAATAATTCTTGAAGAAAATATTTTTTCTAATTTGAAAATGTTCTATTTTCTTAAAATGTCTTACAATTTTATATGAAAATCATTTATTTGAAAAAAACCTTGTATTCTTGTAAGGAAATCATCAATACATTAAGATATCATGATAGAAGAAAAATATATTCAAGGCCAATCACATTAAAAAACATTCCACTAAAACTTTTTCTAAAAAATTCAAAAAGTATTGTATTTAATAAAATAAAAAATGATTCCATTCAAACTATTTTTTAAAAATTCACACATGTGTAAAAATGACTTTAAAAATTTTGGATGAATAGTAAAAATATTTTGGAAAATATTTATAAAAAATACGGACCTTGAAGATAAATATTCCCTGATAGATACTTATATAAAAACAGTCCTATATAATAATGAAATTATGTATTTAACCCTTACCTTAGGTATGACTTTTCATTAAATGTATCTGAAAACCCACTTGTTGGGAAAAAATCATTTATATATCCTCTTAGGGAAACTAGGGTTGGTATTTTGATAAGAACACAACTTCTAGAATGTGGATATGGAAGTTTAGAAGAGAATTTGGTCGAGGGTGGTTGATCTTGAAGGCTCAATGTGATATGAATAAGTGAAGGAAGAGGTATTTTTCTTTGTAGACCTCCCGTCTCCAATGGATACCTCTTCCTAGGTTTTCTAACAACTTCTCCATTGCATGACGGGTAATAATATCTTATATGATATATCGACATCCATTATGAGAATAAAAACTCCTCTACCTAAATGAACTAGTATACCCCTAATTTCCTTGTGAATGATGTAACCACCAGTGGTGCCATCTACATTGCATTCATACTGTTAATCGTTATTACTTACCCTAGAACATAGGTGATCCATTCATAGAAAGAATATAATACATGATCAACCCCATCACATCAATATCCAACACCATATGATCTACCCATGGCTCAGTCATACATGATACATTCACCTAGACCATTAATGGGTGGAAGATTGACATGTTATCCACCGAGATGGAAAAAACCTCATGACTAGTCCCCTTCATGGAGGCCTCATCAACCATTGGGATATAATCTCAAGCCTATTCTGGAAACTTAGCTAGGTGTCATCATGGATATATCTTTCAATGAGACAAGACATATCACAGTCAATGAGTATATAAAGGGAGTTGACTCAAGAAGGACATGGATGTGAAACACATTGGAATTTGATGTGCATACTAAAGATTTTATACATAACTAGTTTCAAAATGTATTGTGTCAATAATCAGGTAATCAGATTCTTAGTGAGTGCATACAATGAACAAATCATAAAAACCCGTTTCCCTTTCTAGAAAGATGAACTCAAAATATTTATCACTATTTTCCTAGTTCCTGAACTAATCCCTAGAGTCGGAAAATATTTAAACTTTTTTCTATGGATGAAGAATCCTCGGATTCCACAATATCATGACATAACCCATTGGGCCTTGCATGGCCATAGTTAAGCAAATAGTGACACCCCAATCCTGCCTCCAAAATTCTAGTATCTATCGACCATCATTATGAAGGCATGTCACACACATGGGGGTCCACAGCCAAAGGTAATTATATACATGCACACACCACAAAAAAACTATAAAATTTTGAAAGTTAAATTTAAATGATACCCAGAAAATGTTTACATATATTTCCAATAACCAAATTATGACAACATTAGAGGAAATCTAGAAAGGTCTAAATAAAATCCCTCTAAAACCTGTAATAGAGTCCAACCATCTAGTAGGAAGGGGATACTTGAAAATACAACATGTAATATGAATTATATAGACCAAAACTAATATGTTGTTTCCCATGATCCTCCTTAGTCTCTAACAAAGGATTTTCATATGTATAATACACAACATGGGTTGGCAGAGCCCATACATGGGTGAGTAAAAAAACCTATTAATACACCCTAAAATCACCAAACACAAATACTCAATAGAGTATATAACACATAAACAAAAAGATACATCAATATAAAAATGAGAAATGAAAATAAGGACACCAATATATACTCATGGTAGACTCTAATTCTCATAGAGTTTGCATCCATATTTACAGCACCAAGATTATGGTATATGCTTCAATGTAATAATCATATGGAAGAATACAAATGAAGAGACATGCTATCACTGATGGTGCTAATCCAGTAGGTCATTTTATTTAGGAATCACCATGGAGAATAATACACTAAAACATTGATGATATTGATAAAAAGATAGGGGATCAAACTCAAGGCTCATGTGTGACACCACAAACCCAATATAGAATATACCACTAAATAGGGGTTCCTACACCCATGTTTTTTAGTAATCATGATTGCTCAAATCCCACCTAGAGAAGAAGAAATGATAGAGGATTCCACCCCAGGACACATGTATGGATTCTTGGAAATCATCCTAAAACAAACCTAAAGAGGGTATCACAATCCAATGTTGAGGAAAAAGTGAAACATTGTACACTCATAGGGATGGACTAAGGGAATTCACCAAACTAATACTGGTCAATAATGATGAAACTCAGGGCATCAATGTAAAAAATGGTAATAATAAATTTACATGGGGAAGGAAATTTTCCTTATAGAAGTAAAACAAGGTGTAAAAAGATATTTTCCATGAGATAAGGTGTTTGTGATTTTCTAAACATGAAGAAATGGTAAAGTCATAATGAAAGCCTAAATGACTTAACAATATCCCCTATGTATGAAGGAATGGAAAAGTCAAAAGGAAAACCTTATTTACTCAACAATATCATCATTGGGTTAAAGGTATTAGATGGGTCAATATGATATTGGAAAAGATGTGACAAAATGAAGACATTGTGCAAGGAATAGTACCTCTATGGTTGTAGCAACCAATAAGATACTTGTTCGACTATATATTGAATCTAAAATGTACATACATAATGAGGAAAAAAAATCCAATGCATTAATAACAATATATTCCCTATCCTAGGAAATACCCATGGGAAAACATGATCCCTGACCTCAAACTATAGATGTAGTTAAAGGAGATATACATAATATTTCATTCAAGACTGCATAGTAGTTATACTCATCATAATCATCTAAACATACTATAATGTATCCTTAATGAGATGAGGACATAGTTGGTATGCCTCACCTTCCTCTATCCAGAACATGGGTGAATGGTACATCCTACCATATAAGCACTAAAAAGTATCCATATGATTTTCCACCTAAAATCTATTATTATATGATAAATCAATGAGTGGGATATGCTTCTCCCAAGAATAGATAAAATCAAGGACTCATGAATGAATAATTTAATTTATAATCTATATCATTTATTACGAATTCCCATCATTTTGAGGGTGAAATGATGTTATTTGGGGCATCTGTGTACCCATAGCTTTCTACAAGCCCTTCTAGAATTATCATGTGAAACGACCATCTCTATCTAAAAAAATAGTACGAGGGACCCCATGTAGTCATATGATCTCATAGAAATACATTATTAAGATACCATAAACTGATAATGTATCCTTTATAAAAATGAAGTGAGCCACATTTTTCATTCTGTCAATAAAAACTCATACACTGACACTACCTCTAAGAGACCTAGGTAACTCGGCTAAAAATTCCACAGAAACATCTTCCCATTTACATTCCAAGATTGAAATATGTTGTAACATGCCAATAGGACTCTGTTTCTCTACCTACTTTTACTGACAGGTGGAAAACTAATGATAAAGCATGATACCTAATTTTTAATCCCATTCCACAAATACGGGCGTCAAATATCATGATACATTTTGAAGATGGCTGGTTGAACTGCCCGCTAAGAATTGTGGGACTCTTGATGGAACCCCACTCTTATTTTTTTATTTGAATCCATATATGCCCATGAATATGAAGGATTTTTTCTCTATCCACAGACCAATACATAGGTTAGTTATCTCCTCTTATACTCTCATGAAGAACCAAGTCCCCAGGATTTGAGAATTGTAGACGCTTCACCTTCTCATGGTGTGAAGGGGTAAATGTCAATGATGAGAGATATGACTGCTCATGAATATCATGAAACTCTAAATGAATATTCAAAAATAGGGCCATTAGAATCCATTCATCATTTGATTCCAATACTAACTATGTTTTAGTTTCATGACCCAGTGCATAAGCAACTTCATTTTACTTTCCAGGCATATAAGAATGTTCAAAATTGAAGGAATGATGATATTTGACCCATATTTATGGCATAAAATTAAATTCATGATGTGAAAAGATATATTTGACGATCTTTTGGTATATGTGACACACAAATCAGTCTCCAACAAATATTGTCTCTGCAAACGTAAGACATGGAAAACTATTACTACTTCAAGGTCATGCATCAGGTAGTTTCTCTTATGACGCATCAACTACCAGGATCCATATTCAATGACTTTGCCCTCCCGCATCAGCACTGCTCCTAGGTTGATTTCTGATGCATCAAAAAAGATAGTATAACCTTTTCTAGTCTCTGGTAGAATCTGAATAGTTGTTGATACAAGACTCCTTTTCATCATATAAAAGGCTTTCTCACATGTTTTTGACCACATTATCTTGATACGCTTCTTTGTATGACCTGTGAGAACTGAATCAAGGAATATTAATTCTTGTATTAAATGTCTTTAATACCCCTATATCCCAAATAAACTCTATATATCAAACACATTCATAGGTTTCTCCCAAGAAACCATAGAACTGACCTTATTGGGGTATAAACAAATTCTTGATTCTGAGATAATATGACCCAATAAGTGAACCTCTTCAATCAAAAAGTGGAAATTATTAAGATTAGCATAAAGCTAATTCCATATCGGTGTGCTCAGAATGATCTCAAGGTTCATGACATAGTCTCTACATGTGTGCAAATAGACCAGGATGTCATCCAATAAGACTCCGAAAAAAATAATCCAAATAGTGTGGAACACCCTATTCACTATAGTCATGTAAATGGTTGGCACATTCGAAAGACCTAATGACATATCTAGGTATTCATATTGACCATATTTATTATAGAAATATATATAAGGTTTTTCTAATTGCCTTAATATCACCTGAAGATATCCCAATCATAAGTTGATCTTAGAAAAATAAACCTATCTTCTCATAGATTCTAAAACAGATCATATATTCAAAGTAATGCATACCAGTTCTTAATAGTAATATGGTTAAACCATATGAAATCCATGCATATATGATGGGACCCAACATCCTTCTTTGTGAAAATCATTTTATAACCCCATGAGGAAGTCTTGGTCTGTATGAAACCCTTATCTTATTGATCCTCTAACTACCGCTTGAGATTTTGGAGTTCATTAGGTGCTATCCTATATAGTGAAATGGAAACTGGAACTACTCCTAGGACATGCTAGATCATTATCTCTACCTCTCTCTAAAGAGGTAATACATGGAATTCATTGGGATATACAGATGATAAAAGATCTAATACTAGAGGAAATTCAGTTTGGAATAATCATGTATCCTTCATGAAGAGATTGTAAATCTATGTGGTTACCCCACCTGGCCCAGGGTTCTCTGTTCCAGGTTATCTACCATAGATATCCAACTCACCCTTATTTTGATTAATTCTACCCTCTTTCGATAAAAAAAATACCATTTGATGATATAAATCTATAATGGCATGATACATAACTAACCAATCCATCCCAAGAATGACATTGAATCCCATTTTCTTGAGAACAAAGAGGTCCCATAAGAAAGGGTAACTGCCTACCTCAAGGGCACAATCCCTACACCTATGTATTCCCTCTGATCATACCCCAATGGTGTATCTAGGTTTATACCACCACGAAAACATAGTATTTCCATCCCCAGGATTTCCATGATAGGTATAGAGATAAACAAGAGTGAAGAACATGTATCAAATAAAACATATACAATAGTAGAGGTCACTATAAATGTATCTAGTACGGTAGATGGTCCCAGGGACTAATCCCTAGGTATTGGATATAATTTATGAAAAATGACCTTATCCATTACCTTGTGTAATAGTTAAACTACCACTATAAAATTGTTATGTTGAACTACATGTGATCAGGGATTTGGAGGACAATTTTATGCCCTCCTCCTCGGCCAGTCCATATGGTGCTACTCTAACTCCCTGCCTAATGTAGTATAAGATATCTTTCCCCTTAATGGTGGAGCTGGTGTAGATCCACATCAAATATTAGCTGATGGAAATTCTTGAATAAAATTCCAATGATTACCCATATGGATTCAAGCCCAACACTCTTTTCGATCTCTATCAAACTAAGGCTTCAGATGACCCATATGTCCACACTACTAAGACACTATATAACAACCTACATGGGTTCCTTTGTTGCCACTACATTGACAAGAATCCTTGAGGTATCACATTCTTTTACTGGATAAATTACTGGCCTACCTCACCACTGATTATCTATTCCCGATACTGTCCCCAACCCTCAGAATGTGCTCAGTGATTAGTAACTAATTTATGATATCAAAAAAATATGTAGGTGAAATTAATTCACCTGAGTAAGGATGGAATACTGGATCCCACCCTTGGAGATCCTTTCAAGTGAAATATCATAATTTTATATAAGTGCTACAAAGTGATGTAACTTTGTGAAACATATTGAATACTCTATAACTAACATAGAACCTTACTCAAGATAAATAAACTCCATGGGTCTGTCAGTTATCTACATCTGAGGAATAAACTGATCATAGTAGGTAGTATGAAAATAAACACATAACATTCCCTAATGATGCCCATCCAAGGTATTCACATCCCACTAGTGGTTGGAAGAATCATGTAGCATGTACATAGAAGGTTTGACACTCCAATCTAGAGGAGTCTCTAGATCCTCCAAGATAGGCCTGGTGGCCTCTAGCCAAGATTCAATAGACTCTGGGCCACCATCCATTGAAAATGTGAGAGTATGATGTAGGTGGAAATCAAGACTAAGATCATCCATCATAGGTTCATCTCGTGGAGCACCATGCATGGACTTCATTATATTTAGGAAACTATCATGAACTTGGGTGTTAGTGCCTAGGTCAGGTACAACAGGTGGTGCCTCTAGTGGCACTCTTGGTGGGATGATTTTTGGCTTAGGGATAGCAATGTTTATAGCATTGTCGCATCTACCTCCCTGGCATGTGACACAAGGATGTAGTGGTGTAATTGGTCAAAAAATACCAAGCACATGCCTCATAACGAACATGGAAGAATAAATATGACATCACTACCTGAATATGAATATAATAAAACCCACAACCCAAGGTATACTACCCCAAAAACCCACATATATTTCCATGTATTAGTAAGTTCCCATGTATTAATTACATGGGTTCCAGTATATAAATAGTCCATATCACCTTGCTTCATCATTTACTATAAACCATCTCGTTTTATTTAATATTTAATGACAAGGTTCACTCCTTTGTCTTTAATAATGATTACATGTTAGGATAAGGATGTTCAACCATTCCACCTTTATGTTTTTATTTGATTATAAATTGCATCAAAGATCCTTTAAAATGGACATTTGTTCCTAGGAATTAGGGCCCATTGTTCTTATCAATAAATATGACACCCATTTTTTTCTAATTAAAAGGATCAATTCAGTAAATTACTCATTACAACCCACGAGGGCCCATATCACCTCATGAATTGAAACTGGAAAACACCCAATCATATCCCAAAATCAGCATGAGAATATATACTAGGAAAGGCTCAATCAATAATAACATGCATAACAAGAAATTAAAATCAATGAAATGCACCTTTATGAAATGGTAACATACAAAACATGTGGATTATATGTGTCTATAATGACGCATGTAACAATTATCATTTCCATAATATCATCATTCCAAGGATGATGTGATATTCTCAATCAATATAATAATCAACAACTCCACACACCGCATGCATCACCCAATGGTGAAATGATATAAAATGTAATAGAAAATGTAGAACAAAAATTATAATATATGAAACATTGCCTTTACCCTGAACATGGGTTCATGATGCCCAAGCATGAGTTTTGACAATGCTCTTAGTGTTCCAAATATATAAGTAGTTCTATCCAAATAGTAATGAAAGAAAGTAACCCATTTGATACCACATTGTTAGATCCCGGACATGGATGACACATAATAGGATCTCCCAGACTAGTTGGCCACATGGTCTCAAGAGAATCTCCCCAAACACCATAGGATTCCAACTAGTATTGAGAACCTAGGGTGTGTTTATGGAGAGACATTTCCCTCATGACATAAGTGTAGCACATCAGATAAATAAAAACATATGTAAATAGAGAATGCAATATAAGTGAATATAATTCAAAACAGAAAAAGACAAGGATAAACAAACTAAATTAACTAGAATAACATACAACAATTGAGGATGATATGTCATGAATCTAGTATGTTTGAAAACATGTATACAAAGTAGCAGGAATACATGAAAACCCCAATATAGAAAAAAGGAAACATATAAACAATATCAATCATCCCAAGCGATAGATCAGTCATATGGTAGAAGCTCTATCCTAGAACCACAAACAATAATGTTTCTTAAGCATTAAACTTCCCTTTATAAACACTTGAAAACTTGTAATATTCCAGGGGTAACAAACAAAACCCAGAGAAGGTGTGAGATAAATCTCAGCAGGCCACCACCAATTGTTTCTATAACAACCATCCCATGTAATGGAATGATAAAAATTTACAATCATTCATATATATAGTAAATCAATACAGGGTAACTAAATACACAAGTAATTGATGTAGACCTCGGCTGGTGTTTGATCATGTATCTAGTTCATATGTTACTCAATTACGTGTTCATATAAACAACTCATGTGAGGCCTATCCATCACTGACATTACATCATCATTGTTTGAATAGTGTTTCATCCAAGGTGTATCATGGAAACCATAATTTATAATAAATATAAGTTGGTTCCATGGTATTCATTAGGGTAACCTAGAAATCAGTGGCTAGTGGTAATTAAGTCTAGCTAATGGGTAAGAGTGTAATATAAGGAGCATCATCTAATTCATTTCAACAAATAAGATGCATACTGAGTACATGGTGTTCTTCCATGGATATATAAGGCTAAAAAATAACTGCGACTGATGGGATTTAACCACATGAACTACATTTCAATGATGTTTCCTTAGATTATATCTAAGGGATCCTATTATAATAATGATTGGATCATATAGTGTCATAATGGGAATCCATATGTAGTCAATGATTGGGTTCTCAGTGCTGTGGCCTTAAAGACACATGTTTTTCCACATATTTTTAATTAAATTATATTTATTTAATTATTTATTTTAACACTTTTTACTAAATAATGGAAATTTTGTATTTTAATAAACATATTTATAAATTAATAAAATTTTATAAATAATCATGTTTTTCAAGCATTAAATTTTTTATTTATGTTTTACATAATTTTATAGTCTAAAAGATTTTTACATAACTAGTTTTTTTGTCTAATAATTAAATAGTTTTGCACTAATTATTTTATTTGGCCTTTGTACATAATTAATGTATTCTTATCCTAACATTTCATGTATTCTATATTAGTTAATTTAATATATTATCTAAATTGTAGTTGTCTTTTAAAAATTCAATTTTTATAAATTTAAGTTGACAAACTCACTGCATCCCTTTAATTTAAATCCCACTAACTGTTTAATAAAAGAATAATAATCTGATTACCATAACTAATTCAATATGAAACTCTAGACTTTTATAAATAATTTTACAGAGATATATAAATGATTAATTTTATTTTAATCTTTAATAATTTATATTCTTATTAATTTTAGTTTTAGTATAGTAACAATCGAAGTATTATTAATTGAATTTGATAATAATTTAACATAAGTTTAAATGTTTTTTATGTCAATTTAAGTTTAGGAGTAAATTAATATTTCAATAGATTTAATTCACATCACGTTTTTATTAATTATTTTGGTCATATATTATTTAAGTTTTAATTTATTTTATTTACTCTGTTTTTTTGCAGGTTCACGGTTTCACCCCTATTACGGTGCCATTACGTACCGAGTCCATTTCATAGTGGCACCATGACCTCCTGACTTGGTCTCACCAGTTCCAGCCCCTTGCCATCGGTCATTACCCCTCCTATGACCATTTCACTCTCACACTGTTGGCTAGTCACCATTACTAGACTTCATTACAATGCCATAGTTGGTTGTCCCTCTTGTTACCACTTTCTTTTACTGTCTCAAAGTTCCAAAGCTAAACAGGGCCACAAATATTCTTTTATTGTCTCGCCACTTTTGCACTTCCACCATAATATTTCACGGTCTCATAGTGAGTCTCACACCATTTCCAGGAGAAATGGTGGCACCATTTTCTTTCACTGTTACACAGCAACTATGACACCACTGATGCCCTGCCTTTTCCTCACCTCCATCCTCACTTCACGATGTCTTCCACAACCCTACCAAAGCTTTTTTCTAGAATCAAGATCACACACCATTGTTTCCCTGCATATACTTTTGACAAACAACAACATCTCTGCCCAAAAACAACATTACCACAACAAATCACCCCAAAAACCACAAATCAAACTCAAATCCAAAACCCAATCCCATTCTCATGCACATATCAATAAAAATCAAAACAACAGAAAAATCCAAATTTGACGAATCCATTGTTTTCCATAAATGGTTCCATAGGTGTAGGATTTGGGACCGGACCGTGTCATTGCTTGAACATCTCAACCTCAAGAATAATATCCCAAGTTGATCTGTCTCCATGCCCCTTGATTCGAACCATGATTTATAGGATAATAATTGTTGGTCTCTGCCGCGAAATCTGAGCCATGCAGCTACTGAAGCTTGCAACTTAATACTTCAAGCCAATACCGAGTCCCATTGAATTTTGCTAAGGAAGAGAATTGCACCGCCGTAGCTGAAAGGGGGACAAGCCCGAACAGTTTACTGTAGATACGTAGTTGAGTAGCTGATTTCCGCTGCTTGATCCAAGGAAGATGTCACCAGTACTGGTGGAGCACTAAAGCCACAAGGCTGAACCCTTGCAGTGCAGATGACTTTAGGAAGAAGGAGAACCCCCCATGTGCATTGAGATATGGGGGGGAGTGAAAACCTAATCAATTTAAAAAAACAAACAACTTTAAAAAAACATAATAGATTAACAAATAATAAGCTAATAATATAAATTAAATTAACTTAAAAATAATCTAGTTATAAGAATACATATTTTAAAAATAAAATATGAATTTTTATTATTTAAAATAAACTGACTAATTAATTTATATATTTTAATAAATATGATAATTTAACTTTATAATTGATATAAAAATTAAAATTTAAAAATCAATAAAATAATTAATTCAATTTAATTTATAAAATTCTTAATTACTTAATTAGAATATATTGTTTTATTATAATATTCTAGTTTAAAATCATTAACTTATTAAAAAAGTAAACATACTAATTTATTTAATTTAAATTATAGAATTTTAATAAAATTAATATTTTAATAATTTTTAATAATTAATTTAATTTAAAAAATATATAATGTAAATAATATTTATCCTTTAAGATATTTATTAATTAAATTTAACTACTTTTTAATTGGTATTATAAGAGTAAACTTAAAATAATAACTATAAAATATAAATTAACATTCTTCATGTTTTAATTGTTTTATTTTGTTTTTAACATGTGCAGGTTCATTCATGAGATGAGAAAATGTCTGGAGTCACTTAACTAACTCTACGAGAGTTAGTTATGAAAGAAAAGATAGCACAACACAATAGTCATGAAAAACACACACACGTGCGATGCTTAACTGATCGAATTTTTGGAGTCAGTGGAAGCAGGCGTTGACATGATGTACATGACGGAGGATATTAAAATATAGAGTTGCATCATAATTAAAGGAAGAGGAATTCACCCAATGAAACAAACCATTCATAGTGTGAAGGATCATAGGAGATAACAGAATAACACTGGAGACAAGATAGAGGCCAAGGTGCTGAGAGCATAGTAGTTTTGGGGGAGTTCTTCCTCCCCAGTGTTGGAATTCTAGTACTATGTTCTAGTATGTTTTCATTATTTTTATTTATAATGAACAAATTAAATGGCTAAATCATTGAGCTCAGTGAATTACTACTTCTATTGGTTACTTTTCTTCCTTTCACTTTAGCACATTAATGTATTAAATAGTGATCAGTGAGATCAATATTGATTCCATTAAATTTATTTTGACCACTAGAAATTAATTATCAAAACATTACAATTAAATCGGTGAGATTGATCATGGACACATCTTTAAAAAATAATAAATTCATATATACTTCAGGACTTACGATGTGGTCGTCCTGTTGTCATTATTAATTCAAACTTTTCATAGTTGATTTATTTGAGAGTGGCGAACTCTGAAAAAAATCGGCTTATACGACATAACTGTTGGTGAGAGATAAAAGTATATCCCTTTTTGATGGTGCAATATTGTGACTTTTAAGTGAATTGGTGTTCCTTTAAAACTAGTAGAATGGATATTTTTCCCCGGACATTTTACATTATTGTTCACTTATTAGCATTCTAAAATAATGTTTCTTACTCTTTTTAGCTAGTTTCTTGTTTCATTATAGTTTTGAACAAAAACTCAAAAAAGAATATGGTACTTCATCTGTGAAAATATAATAATAAAAGTAAAAAAATTAGAAAATATATCTCACTACTAGAAACATTGGGGTATTTTGTATGATTTTAGATTCATTGTGGTCAAATTCGCCTTCTCTGTGGGTTGAACCCTACTTTCCAAATATACTGTAGTTAGTAAGATTTAAAATTTTAATCATTTACCGGCTTCAACGACAGTTTTTTTCATGTTTTTGGTGCCATTTTCGGGGAAGTCAAGAGCCATTACGTTTATAAAAATAAAAAAAAAACATAAAAAAAACACAAAAAAATTGAATAATTTAACAATGTAAAATAATATGCTTCATTTACTACTGAATTGCTACTATTTTCTATATTGATAAACTCATGTTTGTTCTACCGTTGTCCTATTTTGAACTATTATTCCAATTTGCAAGAGCACAAGAGAATTCATTGTTGCATTAGAGTCTTCAAACTCTGAATTAGACAAAAATATAACTACTCTTAAAAACATTGAAATATAGAATCAGGATAATAGTTTTGATCAAATGATTAATGTTCCACAACCCATAGATCTAGCCCTTCAATTAACTAGACTTTTGGAATTTCAAATTCCAATTGTATCAAGAAACCTATCTTGTATTAGTTTGACTCCTAGTTCTATGAACTATGAAATTAAGCAGTCTCACCTTTCTCAACTTTCTTCATTCAATGGTCTTCTAGGAGATGATTCCCTTGAGTTCATTAGAGAGTTCTATAGTTCTATGCAATAATTACCTCTGAGAGAGAATTGGGAGGAGGAGTTTAGATTGAGGATGTTTCCATTTTGTTTGAAGGTAAAGGATATGACATGGTTTCAAAACGTAGATGAAGAAATTTTTGAGTCCTAGGAATAGGTGTTTACTTCCATTACATCAATATTCTACCATAAGAACCCCACCTATGAGATTATGCACAAAGTTACTAGGTTTTTCTTGGATGTGGGAGTGTTTTTTCACAAGGCTTGGGATAAGATTAGAAGTCTTCTTAGAAAATGTACCAATCACCATTTTTTCCCCATTTACTCATGGAGACCTTTTATTAATCTCTCACCCCTTACAACTAGAATTTAGTTGATAAATTTTATGGGGGTGACTTTTCTAAAACCACTGCTGAGGTGCTAAAACTTCTTTATGATAATATTACTAAAAAATATCAGTACAAGTGCTCTAGGGAGAGGGATGCCCATATAGGTGATGAAAATCCTCATGTTGTGTTGTCAGTGATATGGTCTAAGGGAGCAATGTAATCATTGTGGGATGTTCTGTCACACTCATTCATGTTATCCTAATTTTGATCTCCCTGTCCAGTTTGATGATAGATCCAAATTTGTGGATTTTAGAGCTTTGAACCAATGTACTAATGATCAATTCTCCAATCAGTAAACTTCTAGATATCTAAAGCAGCCAAACTTGTCCTGGAAAGAACAAGGTGTCAAAAAGCAGACCACTCCCCTAACTACCAATCACACCCTAAAATTTATAACTCAAACCAATATAGGGTTGAGTCTTCTAATTCTCAGGTGGAGTTAAAGGGCCCGTTACACCATTATTTGGGAGAGATCAGTTTATTTAGGAAGGAAACAGATGGTAAGATTCTCAATTTAACACATCAAATAGTTCAAATGGCTAGGGATCAAGGTGACATGGAAAAGGGAATGTTTCCCAACAGTTCAATTCTTAATCCCAGAGATAATATCATAGATGTAACCACTAGATATGGACTTCAAAAACACGAACAAGTAATGAAACATTCTAGGAAAACAAAAACTGATGAATGAACTGAATATAGAAAGAAACATCTGCTTGAAACCGAATCTAGTAATCTGGACCACTTTGTTCAACATGAACATAATGTTGAACTTATATCTGAAAAAGATCATGAACTGAGGAAAATGAAGTGGGAATTAAATAAATAATAAAATAAAAACAATGGAATTGAGGAGACGGAGAATAATAAACCTGTTCTTCAAAATTATTCTCCTCCCATTCCCTTCTGTAAAAGAGTGAAGAAGAATAATGAACCTGACTATTTTCGATTTCTTAAAATGATTTGAAACATCAGTATCAACATTCCATTTGTAGAAGACATAGATAAAATCCCTTCATATGATGCTTTTACCAAAAGGATTCTAAAAAATAAAAATCATTGGAAGAAGTTGGACAAAGATAACATCAATGAGGAGTGTAGTGTGACCTTGTTAAAGAAGTTTCCTCGAAAATTGAATGACCCTGGCGGGTTTATTATTCAATGAAAAATAGAATCAAGTGACCAGCTTAATTGTTTTTGTGACTTAATAGAAAGCATCAATCTTATTCCTTAATCTTTATTTAGAAGGTTGGGTCGGAGGGATTTGCAACCAACTTCTCTTTGTCTTCAACATGTGGATAGGTAACTCACACACCCTTCAGAGAGGGTGGACGATCTATTAGTGAGTGTAATAAAACTGACACCACCCACAGAAATTCTTATCTTAGATATGGAGTATGATAAAAAAGTCAAATCATCTTAGGTAGATCGTTCCTTACTAAAACTGGTGTTGTCATAGATGTGTCCAAGGGGAAACTCACTTTCCAAGATATTGATGATGTGGAGATGTTTTTTGGGTTTCAAAAGCCTCAAAATGTGGTTGGTTGTGATTTGATATATGTTGCAGAGAATCAATGTTTTAAAATTGACGTTCGAGTTGAGTATGGTTCTTTTCCTCTTGAGGTCACAGAAATTTTAAGTCCCTAGCCTATTGAAACGTTTCATCAATATTCTATTCCATCCCCACTCCTTCCTTTAGATGAGAATTTTTTTTCCCTAGAACCCATTATAGGGAGTGAGTCACATTGTTATTATAAACTGTCTCAACACATTTTTGAATTTTTTTCCTTATGAAGTCAATTGTCTAAGGGTTTCTAATGTTGGAGAATATTCTGGACCGAGTCCTGATGAATAACTAATTTCTACCCATTATGAGCAAGTTTATTTTCTAGGAACTTTCTTTCTTGATTAGTTTGATGTTGTTTGTCATGAATTCCAACCTGAACATGAAAGAATCACATCATTTGATTCGTCTGTGGAAATTGGGTACCACCTATTAGAACATGAATATGACTCCTTCTTTCAAGAGTTTTCTGAGTTGTCCTTTGGGAAAGATGTGATGGGAACATTCAATAAAAATAGTACATTGTTTGTTGATGATTTTTGTTTTGATTCTGGGTTGGATCTGATCTATATGTGTGGGGGATGTTATGTAAATATTCCTCGTCAAATTGGGGATTTTCTTAAGAAGCTATTAAATATGTTTACAGCTAAGGAAGTGGTAACTAGGGGCCAAAATAGGCTGGTCAGTATTTTAGAAATTGTTTTGTTAAATTAAATTTTAAGAATATTGTTTGGAACTGTAGATGAGATATTTATTGATTCTATTTTTGAATCCTTAGATAATGGTGAAGTTCACATTATAAAGAATTCATTCCTTATATGAAAAATAATACAAAAAATATGATTTATTTAAATAATAAATTATATATGGGTTTCACCAAAAATATTCCATTCTCACTGTGAAAATTACACACAAGAAAAATGGTCAAACAGAGAAAATGAAATGGAAAATATGTCACCCATGCATAGCTTATTGAGAATGTTTCACTATTATGATGAGGAAATGATTGGTGACTTTATTATTAGTAATATTTATAATATTATAAACCACTCACATATAAATATTAACTTGTGAAAATCTCTTTATTATGTGGCAGTTTTGGAATATCTGTTATAGCAGTAACCTCCAAGGGTCTCAAAACAACCTCACCCATTTAGATGCCTTTTGCTTCAGGTGGAGAATGTGATGGTTTGAGAGTAACACTAACAAGGCATTATAAAAACCATTGAGGATTCACGTATCGGTGTCTAAATGATGATGTCAAAAAGAACATTTTGTTTAGTTAAATTTTCAATGAATATACTGGCACATTTCGTCACCACCAATAAATTTGGAATCCTATACCTAGAGAATGATAATTAGAACCTTCTATATCTTATCAATGTGGATCATGGAGTCTATAATGCCCCAAGACCAGAAGCCCAGAGATGGTACATTATTACATATAATTGGAATGATCATAAAAAATGAAGTCTCTAAAGACCGGTTAGTTTAGTAGCGTTTGATGTACTAGATACATTCATAAGGTTTACATTACATCAAAAAATGGGAAACTACAACAATATTGTTTCCATAGAAAACACTGAGATCCCATAGACTATCCCTAGAGGTTAGTGTATAATATACTTCATTGCATCCTGGGAAAAATAAAACATAGAAAGGGGTGAGCTCAAATGCTCAGTAATGATAACATTATGGAGGAAACTATCATAAATAATCATAAACATTTAATACAGTGTATAAAACTAAAACAAATTTTTTTTAAACATCAACTTCAACATAATATTGAAAAAATGAAATGAAGTAATGCCATTTACTTATTCACATGAATATTCTACTAGTCAAATAATCACATCTAATATCAATAACCACTTTCATAAGGATTGAATGCATAATTACAAACTATCATAACCACATAGTCAAGGCCTTGTACCCAGACTACAAAAAATATTTTGTGAAGGCATTGGGAAAAGACCCCAGTTTGTCTCATGAAACCTACCGATCAATCGATGAGCTAAAGCTGGCTCCACCTGTCAGTTACTAAGTACAATTAATTCCTTATATGAAAGGTTAAAGCATAATATGAACATTCATATTAAAACTAGCATACAAAATGTCAATAATATATCAACAAAACATTAATGGTATAAAAATAGCACATCCACATTCAAACATAACTCATTCAACACAATATGGAAGATTTTATTGTAACAGATTAACCTCAATAGATAATAATTAAGGATATTGACAGAGATGAAAATAACCATCAAAACTATTTGAGAGAAATATCCCATTTTTCTTGAAAACATTTAAAAGTCATACTATTTGTCAAGAATCCATTTACAATAGATTTTTGAATCAATGTGTCCCATACCACATTGAAAAAATTAAAAGGAAATTTTATTTTAAAACATTAATTTACATATAAATAAATCCTTAAAAACATTTTTAAAAGATTGAAATTAATTGGCAATATTTAGAATAATATATTATTAAATCATTTAAAAATTGTATTTTATTTAGAGTTCCTAACCAAAATAGAGGCACTTGAATAAAAATAATTGATTTAATTAAAACATTGTAATATAATGGATATAAAGCGAATTATGATATACTATGTCAAAGTACATTATATACACTGTATAAAAGTGATTCGATGTATAACAACAACGAAGTCTCAATGGAATGTAAATTGAGAAGAAATCTCTTATAAAGACCGTGTCCTTAGGTAAAGGATAAATCAACGAAATAATTATGTGTGAAAAATATAAATACACTCAATATGATAGGATATTCAAGGTAAATCACTAAGAGGACATTAACACATATTCTTGTAAAAACAACACCAATAAATTGGATATTTAACACAACAAATGGAGATTGCATTAAAATTACTCTTTATCAAGTTCATATTGATGAATTGAGAATTTATCAATTGATCTATTATGTGTATCAAATGTATATCCATAGAAGGTGGAGTGGAAATTATGACATAAGAAAATTAATACCGATTCCACACATAATCTTGGAGTAAAATAAAAAATGAAATATGCGTAAAGCTGAATGAGTGGAAATTGAAATTTCAAATTCTCTTATCGATTTAGTAACTTAAGAAACATGAACCCATGAAAGAAGGATCATACAATGATGATGTAAATATCAATAAATTAATTTATATTACACAATGAATACAATCATGGGAATTACACACACCACAAGCAATAAATAAGTGGTGAACAATAGAAATCTTATGGAATTAAATGTGAGATAAGAAAACCCTATGTACTTTGTCCTTGGTAGAGGGTTGGTTGAACTCTTGTATAATGGTGAAATAATTGTTATTAAATTATTAAATAATCATATACATTAATATGATATCATATATGATCTTTTAACATTACTTTGTTAATAATATCTTAGTATTATCGTCATTTCATGTGTCAGCAGATTCGTTTTCCTTTATATTCTTTGTTATGTGACTCAGATTTGTTATGAATGGTATATATCTTATTCATATCCATAATTATATAATGTATTTAAACATTAATTATAATCATTAAATTAAATTTATTCTTGAATGGATACGATGGGGAATGAATCTCATCTGGTTCATGGAGACGGTAATCCGTACGTACGGACGAGTGATAATATCATTCTTTTGATATTAAAGTTATATATAATTTGATGTTATATCATATATTCATAATAATTATCATGTTATATTTTATAATTTACATTAATTACACAGAATTATTACACCCATCCAAATAATAATGTATTGAATAACAATTACACCACGACGTGGAGACGGTAAACCGTACGTACGCACGTATGGTGACATGTTATTCAAAGGATGGATATAATAATGAATTTCGTTGTACCATATTTATAATAACATCATAGTATATAGAATATACTGGAGTTATTATTTTATAATGTAAATAACAAAGAAAAAAGAAGAAGTGGAGGAAGAAAATAACTTGAAATACGGTGGTGAAATTATTACCTCTTCTTCGGGTTCTTCCTTTTGATTTTATCTAAAGGGATCCTTAAGTTGGATTTCTAACCAATGGATGGAATCTAAGATGAAGTGAGGGAGTTTATAGTATATTTTGGAAGGGTTTGGCGGAGTAAAAAGGCTTTTATGGTGCGAATTTGAGAGAAGGGGAAGTGCCCTTTTATAAGAGGGGGGAGGGGCACCTTAGAAAAAACATAAAAAATTATTTTATAATAAAACTAATTTCAGTTTCTAATGGTTAAAAATATGATTATATAAATTATAAGGTGGGGATGGGTCAAAAACCACTCAACCAATAGGTTTTATATAGGTTTGGGTCACTATATTAACCTCAACATTTCGATTTAACTCTTAGTTAAATAGTTTGAAATTTACCATGTCTCTTTGTATTTTTATGTTATATGGTAAATAAAATTACTGTATACATCCACGTGAACCAAAAGTGGTTCTTTAATGATATATATATCATTATATAATTCCTTTGAAATAAACTTTGATTTTTAGGAATAGAATATCAATTAACAATAGAATATTTGATTTAAAAACTCTTTTGTGTCAATTTTGACAATATTTGGGATTTTGTTTTCTATAAATTCATAACAACATTATTACATAGAAAAATAATTCATATAACCAACCATAATATGTCATATTAACCAATAAAATTAATGAAATTCATAAAAAGTATCGAATTACCTTTATTTGGATATTTATATTATCAATTATTTTAATATTTCATTAATTAGGTAATTACTGCATCCTCATTTTGTTATAAATAAATTAAATTATATAATGTATAATTTTTTTTAAATAAAATAATATTATGTATGAAAATTTTTTATCCTTATAATGAATATTTATAGAATAATTTTATTATGTTTATCTATATATTAAAAATATTTTAGTTATTAAACATTGATTTTATCTCTTTTAACTCTTCTTTGAATTAAATAATAATAAGTTTCCTAATCTAATCCAAGTGGACCAAAGAGGTTCATATTTTATTCCCAAGGTTTTTTTGGTAGAATTATACTTAACCAATAGAATTATGACATGTGTTAGGGTAGTAATATTATCATTTTAACACTTAATTACTCTATTTACTTTAAACTGTGCAAAATAAAAGTAAAAAGTTACTATTCACCAAAAAATATTTTTATCTTATTGAAAAAAATTTTACTCCTTGATATTAACCATGTCTCTTGGATTCTCTAAAATCAACTCACTGAAGCAGTAAAATTATGTTTTATGTGAATTTACAAATTCTCCTAGGAGGTGGGTAAAAGAGGGTGAAAAGTTCAATAAAATTTTATATGTCTAACATAATTACAAAATGACCCCAATGAATTAAATTGAACGTATATGGGTATTATGAATCTATTTTTAACTAAAATAAATTTAAATAAATAAATAATTATTTAAATAAAAATTCGGTTTTAAACAATAACTTAGTGTTTTTCACTATTCATTAAAATTAAAATTTTTCAGAAGCATACCAATTATTCACCCTAAGGTAATTTTGATATTCTTAATTCAAAAATGGATTTTATTTTAACAAATTTAAAACATAGAAATTGCATTTATTAGTTTAACATTAATTCCCGTTGTCAAAAGCAAAAAGTGTGTTTTTATGAAATAATAACTACCAAAAGATTGACATTTGTTTATGTCCAATTTCAATGTGAAATTAATTACAATGACAAAAATTTGTTTAAATGGTAAAAATAAAATCTTATTATACATTAAAACCATTTATATTTATTGTTGAACACTATAAATAATTTTAATTAAAAAAGATGTTTTCAGAAAAAATATATTATTTTTCACTATTCACACAAATATGAAAGATATCCGAAAAAACACCAAAAATTTATTGAAACTAAATTCTTATGTCCAGGTCCCAAAGAAGGTGTTTATTTTGTCAAATTGAATATATAAAAGTTTCAAATATTGGATTTAAAAAGTGTTCTCCATTAAAAGGTGGTAAAATTTCATTTTATGAAAAATACTTCTTTTATCTGAAAAAAATGAATTTGTCGTTACATTATGTCTAAGAAACTCATTATATGGATTATAAAAATATAAGGGTTATATAATGTTCAAAATTTGTTAACACTATTAAAAACCACTTTTGAACGGATAGTTTGGTAAGTCGTGGTGCGCTTGAACTCAATGTTGTGTGTAGTGTACGTTATTGAATTACTTTGAAGAACTAATGTACTGTGAAATATAGGGGTGTTACATTCTTCCCTCCTTCAAAAAATTGCTTCCTCGCAATTTTTAAAATTGGGCTTGGGAATATAACTGAACGTCCCACATCGGAAAAAGAGTCAATAAAACTATCACTTTAAAAGAAATAAACAGAAGTGAAAAGGTCACCCAATATAACCCATAATAGCATTCCATGTAGGAAAACATGGAAATGGAAGATAAACTTAATGTCAAGTTCTGATGGAGAGGGAAAGAACATGATCATGAGAAAGTTAAAAACAAGAAAACCACAAACTTGTGATGGGACAAACAGTCATTAGTTTCCCAGTATGAAATGTAAACAGACAAAAATTTTTTGGTTTCTAGTTACATTTCATAAAGATGAGTAATTTATTTATGATATTGACTAAGAACATAAAGAGATATACTTAATTTTTAAGTATAGTTTCATTCTTAAAAAAATTTCTACCACTAAATCATTTTTTTGAATGATGAGTATTCAAGATGAATTAGTCTCACAAGAAGAGCTAGAAAAAACTTCTAGATAATCACATGATCCAAAAAAGATAAAATATATATTTACCTTGTCTTTAGAGAATAATCAAAACCAAAATAGTTAGAACAAGATCTGATGATCCCCCAAAGTGATATTCCTTTAGATAAAGAAACACTAATCTTAATTTCTAAAATTAGACAAACAATACCCCAAAGTTAAATAAATAGCATTAAATGAAAAATTATCCTTAAAATCCTTCAATATAATCTAAACTAATATAGAAACCCAAAACTGAGATAAATTTGGTTATATAGTCTTCCATGTTAAATTGTATCTCCAAATGAAATCAACTACTCTTAAAGTCACATACTTAAAAGTAATTAACCTAATCACATATTCTCTATTATAGGTTAATCATTTACATAAATAACCCAAATCACTATAAATCCACAATAAGAACATTGATAAAAATACACCATTACTCCTCAAATTAAATCCCATAGTATTCTATTTTCCTTGGGCATATATTATTCATAACAAAGTGAACATCTTCCAAAATAACATTTATCACTTAATCACCAAATCATTTTCCTATACTAAGGGTATTCATTTGATAAGACATAAGATTCCAAATCAACTCATTATTGATCAATAAAATCATTTATCAAAAAAAAATTAGTCACACAAACCAGGGAATTCACGTAGTCGAGTGGTAGGCAATAAATTTGAATCGCACTCTGGTTGTGGGTTCGATTCTCATATCTTTGCCCAACGTGATGTGTTGTCACATGGTCTACGTGTTGTCCTTTTTAAAAAATATTATTTTATCACATTACCAAAATAATATAAATTCCTTAAAATAACCATAACACAATTTAACAACAAATTTTATCTCATACCATGCATTTTCATCACAAAATATAGTAACTCTAATTGCCTCAAACCCAATGATCATATAAAAAAAATGGTTATTTATAACTATATCCACATTATAAAACATAACTCTTCCTAAAATATCATTTTCACATGACAACTGTAGGGTTACAAATACAAGAGAAAATAATTCCAATGTAATCACATCCACAAGGAGCACTAATACATTTAAAAATTTCTCCAACCATTTATTTCTATATAGTTTCTTCTTTGACTAAGAAAATATCCTACTAAAAAGGGAATTCACTCAGGTAATTTCCAGGTCACCTAAATTTACGGCAAATGACTATAAATGGATTCTTAGGACCATTTTTATTTTCTTCCATAGTACTCTTCATTTTTTGTTGGAAATTATTCACATTATGTCCTTCTCTACCGCATGTAAAACATTTATTTATTCTATTGAGATACTTTCCTAGCTGTCTCTTTCCGCATTTCTTGCATGATGGATATTGAGGATTATATTCTCCATGGTCTTCACTACTATAGTTCTTATCATTCATCACCTTCATCTCCTTTGTTGAGTCCTGGAGTTGGTTTATATATATGTTGTTGATCATATTTTTGGAAAACTAATTTGGCATGAACACGATATCTTTTATTCCAACAACATTCGATTTTATTTCTCATTTCCTCCAAGATTCCCACCATGTATAGAATGCACAAAGTTACTATGACTTCCTTGGAATCCACCCATTTACTAAAACCAGAAAGCATTATGTGAGTAACAGTATTCATAAAATCATTTAGAGAATATCATGACACTATATTTTAAATTTTGAAACACATTAGGATTAACCATGGTAATTTATTCTCAAATTATATTAAAATCCTTCAAATCTGTTTGTATAGAATATGTAAAATATCTTAAGCATAACCCCCAGAGTGTCATAACAAAGCGTACATCAAGGCCCATTGTCGTGCACAAGTTCTCATTAGAGTCTAGCTCAAAGTGGCATTTTTGGGTTTTACCCTTAGGTACATCTGTGCCAGAGACTCCTCTACCTGCTCGCATCCATACAAAGATGTATTTATTGGAAAAATCAAAAAATCTCTACAATACCAAAATTCTAGGAAGTTATTCTATACTAATCTTCAATTTCTATCTTAGGGCTATGTGCTCTAATCAGAGTTTATCTAACTCTTGCTTCCACAGTTTGTATTAAACTTCCTCTGATACCAACTGTAATGCCCTGAGCCTAGAAGCCTAGAGTCTGTGCATTATTACGTATCATTGGGATGATCATAAAACACTATTTCTCAAAAGACCGATTTCTTTAGTAGCCTCGAAAGAACTAGATACATTCATAATGTTTACAGTACGTCATAAAATGGAAAACTAAAAGAAGATTTTTTTCCATAGAAAAAACTCAGATCCCATAGTCTATCCCTAGAGGTTATTCATAATATACTTCTTTTCATCTTGGGAAAAATAAAACATACAAAGGGGTGAGATCAGATGCTCATTAAGGATAACATTATAAGGTAAACTTTCATAAATAAGCATAAACATTTATGGCTGTGTATAAGAGAAAAACAAAAGCCTTTAAAACTTAAACATCAGCATAATATGGAAAAAATGAAATGAAATATTGCCATTTACTTATTCACATGGATATTCTACTAGTCAAATAATCACATGCAATATCAATAACCACTTTCATAATTATTTAATTCATAATGCCAGACTATCATAACCACATAGTTAAGTAATTTTGTCCGGACTAAAAATAGTATTTCGTCAAGGCCATGTGCCAAGACACTAGTTTGTCTCACGAGACCTACCGATGCATCGAGGAGCTATAGAGGGCTCCACCCATCACTTACTAAGTCCAATGCATTCCTCATATGAAAAGGTTGAAGCAGAATCAGAACATTAATATTAAAACTAGCATACGCAATGTCGATACTTTATCCACAAACAATGAATGGTATAAAAATAGCACATCCATAGTAAAACATAACTCATTAAATACAATATGAATGATTTTATTGTAATATATTAACCTCAACTGTTAATAATGAATGTTATTGACATAAATGAAAATAGTCATCAATAATATTTGATAGAAATATCCCCCTTTTTCTTGAAATCATTTAAAAGTCACACTATTTTTCAAGAATCCATTAAAAAAAATATTTTTCAATAATTGTGTCCCTTACCATATTGAAAAATTTAAAAGGAATTTTAATTTTAAAACATTAATTTCCATATAAATAAATCCATAAAAACATTTTTAAAACATGGACATTAATGATAAATATTTAGAATAATATATCTTTCAAACATTTAAAAAATGATATTTTAGTTAGAGTTACTAACCAAAAGAGAGAAACTTGAATAAAAATAATTGAGGTAGTAAATTTTTTTAATATCATGTAAATAAAGTGATTCATGATATACTATGTCAATTTACATTATATAAACCATATAAAAGTGATTTGATGCATAACAACAATGAAATCTTAATAGAATGTAAATTGAGATGAAATATCTTATAAAGACCATAAACTTTGGTTAAGGAAAATTCAATGACTTAATAATGCGTGACAAATATAAATACACTCAATATGATTGGATATTTAGTGTAAATCAATCAGAGGACATTCACACATATCTTTGAAAAAACAACACCAATGAATTGGATATTTAACTCAACAAATGGAGATTGAGTTAAAATTACTCTTTATCAAGTTCATATCAATGACTTGAGAATTTATCATAGGAGTGATTATGTGTTTTAAATGTATATCCTCAAAAAGTGGAGTGTAAATTATGAAATAAGAAAATTAATAGTGATTCCATACATAATCTTGGAGTAATTATTCAATAAAGTATGCGTAAATCCAAATGAGTGGAAATTGAAATTTCAAATTCCCTTATCGATTTAGTAACATAAAAAACATAAAAAAATAAAATAAGGATCATAAAATGATGATTTAAATATCAATAAATTAATTTATATTACACAATGAAAACAATCTTTGGAATTACAGACACCACATGCAATAAATAAGTGTTGAAGAATGAAAATCTCACAGAATTTAAAGTGAGATAAGAAACCCCTTAATTTTTAATTTTTCCTTATTTGATGGTAGGTTAACCTCCTATATAATGGTGAAATAATTGTTATTAAATTATATAAGAATCATATACATTAATATGATATCATATATGATCTTTTAACACTGCTTTTTTAATAATATCTTATTATTATCGTCATTTTGGGTGTTAACTGATTCGTTTTCCTTTATATTCATTGTTATGTGAGTCATATTTTTTATGGATGGGATGTATATTATTAATATCCAGAATTATATAATGTATCTAAACATTAATTTTAATCATTAAATGAAATTTAGTCTTGAATGGATACGACTAGGAATGAATCTAATCGTGTTCATGGAGACGGTAATCCGTACGTACGCACGAGCGACAATATCAATATTTTTATATTAAAATAATATATAATTGGATGCTATATCATATATACAGAATCATTATCATTTTATATTTTATTATTTACATGACTTTCACATCATTATTATACCAATCCAAATAATAATGTATTGAATAATAATTACACCACGACGTGGAGATGGTAAACCGTACGTACGCATGTTTGGTGACATGTTATTCAAAGGATGGAGAGAATAATGAATTTTTTTTACCATAATTATAATATCATGACAGTATATAGAAGATACTAGAGTAATTATTTTATAATGATAACAACAAAGAAATAAGAAAAGGTGGAAGAAGAAAATAACTTGAAAGACTGTGGTGAAATTATGACCTCTTCTTCAGGTTCTTCCTTTTCTTTTCATTTGATCCAAAGGGCTCCTTAAGATGGCTTTATGACCAAAGGAGGGCCTCTAAGATTAATTGAGGGATGTTGATATGATATTTGGGTAGGGGTTGTCCGAGAGAAAAGTCTTTGAAGGTGTGAGTTTGAGGGAATAGGAAGTTCCCTTTTATAAGAGGGGTGAGGGGCACCATAGGAAAAACATAAACAATTATTTTATAATAAAATCATTTTCGGTTTCTAATGGATCCAAAGTTGATTATTTCAAGCCTAAGGTGGGGATGGATCGATAACCACTCAATAAATTGGTTTTAGATAGGTTTGGGTCACTGTATTATCCTTAACATTTAGATTTAACTCTAGGTTAAATAGTTTGACATTTCCCATGTCTCATTTAATATTTATAATATATACTTAATAAACATACAATATACATCCAAGAGAACCACAAGTGATTAATTAATGATTCACCTATCATTATTTAATTACTTTGGAAGACCCTTATATTTTTAGGAATATAATATCAATTAAAAATATAATATTTAATTTAAAAACTCTTCTATGTCAATTTTGACACTATTTGGTATTTTGTTTGTGCTAAATTCATAAAAGTATTATTAAAAAGATAAAAATTCATATAACCAACCATAATATGTCATATTAATCTATTTAATTATTGTAATTCATGAAAAGTCTCAAATTACTTTTATTTAGATAATTATAATATTAATTATATTAATATTTCATTAATTATGTAATTACTACATCTTCATTCTGTTATATGTAAATTAAATTATATAATGTCTAAAAAATATGAATAAAATACCTTTATTTAGGAAATATATTTATCTTTCTAATGGATATTTATAGTCTAATTTATCATATGTTTAGACCTATATTAAATTTTTTTTAGTTATTTAACATTAATTGTAACTCATTTAACACTTCATTGAATTAAATAATAATAAGTTCCCTAATATAATACAATTGGAAAAAAGACGTTAATATTTTATTACTAAGGTTTTTTTGGTCTAATTATACCTATCCAATATAATTAGGAAATGTGTTAAGGTAATAATATTATTATTTTTACCCTTAATTACACTATTTACTTTTATCCATGGTAAATAAAAGTACAAAGTTACTATTCACCAAAAATTATTTTTATCATATTGAACCAAATTTTACTCCTTGATATTAACCTTGTCTCTCATATTTTCTATATTCAACTTAGTGAAGAAGTAAAATTAACTTTTATGTGAATTTACAAATTTTTCTAGGAGTTGGGTAAAAGACGGTGAAAAGTTCAATAAAATTTTATATATCTAATATTATTCGAAAATGACCCCAATGACATAAATTTAACTTATATAAGTATTATGTATATATTTTGACCTAAAAAAATAAATAAATAAATAAATTTTTAAATAAAAATTCTGTTTTAAACAATAACTCAATGTTTTATACTATTCATCTAAAATTAAATGTTTCAGAAACATAACAAAAATTCACACTAAGATAATTTTGATATTATTAATTAAAAATGAAATATATTTTAACAAATTCAAAACATATAAATTGCATTTATTAGATTAAAATTAATAAACATTGTCAAAACCAAAAATTTTATTTTTATGAAATAATAACTTCATAAAGATTGACATTTGTTTATGTCCAATTTCAATGTGAAATTACTTCCAATGACAAACATTGGATTATATGGTAAAAATATAATCTAATTATACATCCAAACCATTCATATGTATTTTTGAACACTATAAATTATTTTGATTAATGAATTTGTATTTACTTAAAATATATTATATTTCACTATTCACCCAAATATGAAAGTTATCAGAAAAATAACAAAAAATTATTGAAACTAAATTCTTATATCCCGGTCCCAAAGAAGATGGTTATTTTTTCAAATTGAAAATATATATAATTTCGAATATTTGATTTAAAAAAGGGTTCGCCATTAAAAGGCGGTAAAATTGCATTTTTTGAAAAATAATTCTATTATCTGAAAAAATGAATTTGCCCTTACATTATGACTAAGATACTCATAATATGGATTCTAAAATTATATGGGTTATATAAATTTCAAATTTTTTAATACAATTCACAACCGCTTTCGAACGGCTAGTTTGGTAAGTCGTGGTGTGCTTGAACTCGATGTTGCGTGTAGGGTAAGTTATTGAATTACTTTGAAGAACTAACATACTATGAAATATAGGAACATTAGAAAGTCGACTAAAGCTCCAACCTATTTCAGGAGATGGTAAGGATGGATCTTGACACTTTTTATGACCTACTTCATCCCCCTATTTCCCCTCAGTTGTCTTCTAAGAGCAGCACCCAAAAAATTTCCACCATGGAAACACACTAATGAGTACCAATGTAGTCTATCCATGCACAACATGCTATGAATAAATAAGAGTGGGAACATAAACCCACACCAACTTATGATGCACATTATTATGTGTTGGGGGTATCCAATAGATTGTCTTAAATCCCTATTCACTTAGATCATGTCTTCATGCATATTCCTCTAACAAGTGTGGTGGGAGGAATATATCCCACCCCCAATGAATGAAGCACATCAGAATATTTTGATTTAAAAAGGAGGATAGAAGTGTGATTATATCCCCAAATAAATTGAATATATATTCCAGTATATATTAAAGACTGAGAATGTACCAGTCTACATTAGAACACACATGTTTATTAAGTTCCACTACATTCTAGCAATAATAGAAGAGCTCTGTCATCATATTCTGAAACTCGTACAGATATAGGGATAGAAAACATTCCCTATCCTCGAAAAAATTGCAACATATAACCAAGTTCAATATAAAAATTTTCCTACATAAATGAAATAACACATTCATACTCACATCCATGAGGAATATCGGCATATTCTGGTAATGTATGAGGCATTGGACCAGGAGCATAACCCTATTTCGAAAAGGGATCACAGTCTCTAATTGGAACATACCTCGAGATAATTGTGCATTACTATCATCAATGTATAGTGGCATACTCCAAATGCATTGGACTATGCTCACATCCTCATTCTTACCAAGGATCACTAGATTATTGTGTAATATTCCTTTGGATAGGTTCATGTTCCTATAAAAAACCAATTCCATACACAAAAGGCACCAGAATGGTCTCATATCCCTTCTACAAACATGTTTTGTCAATAGAATTTTTCAATCAGCTCAGATCAGGATTATATCTCTACAGATGATGTTACTCAGTATATTCTAGATTCTCAATGAAGACATACTCTTAGCACTACTTCTTCCAATGAACAATATCATTGAAATCATTCTGTGGCTATACAAAGGAAGGCTCATGTTTGTTATCCCATTTTGGAGGTCACCTAGCATATTAGTAAGGGGAAAACATATTTGAATCATTATTATACCCCCAATTCATCAAGGAATGACCAGTATATTTCAAGGACCACCCATTGGAAGACTCACACTCCTACATATAATACAGAAGCTCATCAGAGTACTCTAGGATCTTTTTTTAAGTAGGATAATGTCCTCACAACACTACATGGTTATCAAAATATTCATGAAAATGTAATAAATGAAGCTCATTTCCCTTCTCATCACCAAAATTAATGTACGTATATTCTATCCATGACACAAAGTAAAGAACATATCACTGATATTTTCAATACTATTTTCCATGAGTATGTTCTATGTATATCTCTAACACATCAAGGGTCTTTAGACTCATCATACATTGTATATAGATATCTATACTTTTATATTCCTCCTTAAATTAGTAGAGATATGGATCACGGTGGCTTTACTATTGAAATGCACCCTGGATAACCTTCCCATGGTGATATATCTCTTGTACATGAAAATACTACCCTTCCCAAAACACCTTTGTTTCAATATATTCTAATAACACTAGGTTTTATCACATATAGTGCCCCATAAACTATCATCAAAACTTCACCGTGGTCATCAGGTATCCCTAATAAGCAATCTTTGGGCTCTAACAAAGCATAGGCATAAAATTCTCATGAAGAATAGGGCAATACAGATATATGGAGAAAATTATCTAGAAAAAAATATCCCAACCATGTTATAGAAAATCACCACTTCTAACTATGTAATCTGGTATGAGCTATAAAAGTAGTTCATTCCAAACCTATTCCATAACATGAGTGTCACTCATCATCGATTAAAGTCTATACACCTCCCCTATCAAATATATCAGGGTCACCATTAGACCACAAACATAATATATATTCAAATGGACCTAGCTTCTATCTCTATGGAATAGGAACAAGTAATGGAAAAGAAAAACAATAATATTCAGCACACTTACTATTATTTCCCCTCAAATCTTCAATAACTAATCTCTAATGCCTTATTAGTTATTTGTGTCTTTGGATAAAGTAAATATAGAGAGTTTCACTTCACTATGTCCCCATAATAGTAGATCTCCCTTGATATATAATCCTGCAGTTTCATAACCACATGATAAATCTGGGGACTGGGTAATGAACGGTCCAGTTATTCAATACAATGAGAACCCCTCCAACTTTGAAGATGCAATGATGCAGTTAATAGAGGGAGAGTGATATAAACTGAATCTTAATCTGAAAGGAATGGGAAATAAATTGAAGCACATAAGTTGATGTTTTGGAATACCCAATAGGTTCTAATAGAAAATTAATCACTTTATAGGTAATTATTGCATCGGGCTCATACACAAGAAAAACTACATCAAATAAAATGGATCACAATAGAAGCCACCATATAATATGTCGAGGAGTTAACCCATCCCATGGTGATGGGGGTATTTTTACCACATCCTCTACAAATATGGTTATCAAATTTTGAGAGTATATAAAAAATATTGGTGGTAGCTACAACACAACCTCATCCTATAGAGATGTGTGTATTTTAATCTCAGTCACCACCCCTAGGTTAATCACACCCTTAGAGGGTCCTTGAGAATCAATTGATGTTTTAGTTCAACCCTATCATGATGTTATAGGGTAATTTACATCCTTGTTTATATCTCATGATCCTTCATATCATTGACTAGAATCACTATATGATTAATAACAGGATCATAAAGTGCTAATAGTAGCCTCAAATCATCCCTAAACGATAGGGATGGGGGATTTTTTATCATTACAACCACCAAATAAAAAATCAGTCCTATCTAATTTTGAGATAAATATAAATGGATTACGTCCCAGTCATTCCTTAGTCCATGATACATACTCAATCAACATGGGGCATATTATAAAAAAATGACTGGAAATTCCCTTAGTGCTAATATTTATTGACCCATATGTCAGGAAAATATAGAAAAGGTAATCAAATATCATAAGGTTTGTAATCCAAAATGGTCCAATATGGCCAAGGGATAAGGAGATATCCCTGATGAAATCCTCAATGGTGGTGTAATCAGTGCATAATCACCATATTTTTGGGATAGTAATGATATTACTACCATTTCCTAACACACCTTAGTGACTATCATCACCATAAACCGAGAATATAATTTTGATCAGGATATAGATACCAATGGATGCAACACTGAAATTATGATTATAGGGGTAGTCGATCTAGATTCTCCAACTAAGGCTATACGTTCCTTGAATCAAATAGGAATCCATAACATGGTATATCCGAATGAAGAATTGGGACCTCTATGATGGAACATTTCCATTGATAAATGGAAAGGTGTGGCTATTTCACAGTAACTATCACTAGGAGGTGAAATTATATTAGTGAAGGTATGTATGGAATAGAAAGATAATGAGATAAATAATTTTTGACAGCTAAGGTAATTCCCAAAAAATCTAAATTAGAAACCTTTTGTTGGATAGAATGTATGCCACAGAACACTTAGCGCATATGAGAATATAATATCTCTAGAATTTATAATATATTTATGTTATTAAATAAAATCAATTTATATTATAACATGAAATGAATTTGACACTAATTTAGCGTACATCACATACAACAACATGTTTCTTCAATGTCTTGCATTACCCGCAAGATTGAGTTTTAAGAGACAATAATATATTATTAAAATATTATTATTTAATATAATAAGATATAATAAACTGATCAATTAAATTATTACTTATGATCAATATTTACTAACGTATGAAAATATATGGTTTACACAAATTTAAAATGAATTAATTTATTAAAATTATTTATAAATGAATATATGAACCAATTGAATATAAAGAGAATAATTTTATAGAAAACAATTTTTATTCCCACAAATCTATTTTATCATAAAGAATTTATTTATCTAAAATTAGTGATTCATATTAATGTAATATATATATATATGTATTTTATATTCAATAAAATATTTTTTTTATTCATCCAATTGATTTTATAATCATAATATATGAACAAACCCAATTTTACACATGAAAACCTTTATTTTTATTAAAATATTTTTACTACCATTTAATTATGAACCTATTATAAAACTAATTCTTAGAAATTTTATTGATTATATATGTAAATATAAAATTCACCTTAGAATTAAATAGATGAAATTTATGTTAGGGTGAATTTTTGGAATATTTCTGTGATGTTTCATTTGTATTGAATAGTGAAAAATACTGTAATTGAATTCAAAAACTATTTTTTAGACTAATTTATATTTAAGGTTAAATTTTATTTTAAATTGGTTTTAAAGTATACTTTGATAATATTTTTTTAATTAATAAAATTTATTCCATTATAATAAATTTTACATTGATATTATATATAAAAACATTGAAAACTTTAAAATGTTTTTACTTTAAAAACAAGCTTTGTCATCCCGTCTATAGGATTAAATATCAATTAATTTCGGCCACATATGTGAAATTAATTTGGAGAAATGGATTAAATATTTTTAATCATCATAATTTATAGTTTCTAATATATTCAACCCAAATTTTGGTAAAAATTATATTGAAACTAATTTAAATTAATTACTTTGATTAAGGTAAACATTAATCTTAATAAAGGACTAAACCACAATCATAAGGGCACAAATGTTGTAGAAGATTATCCAAAATACATTGTATATCCATTTTTATACCATATCCCCCATTTTATATTTTTGTTTCTATTATTGGATCCACTTTCAATGGAAAAAATGTGGGTGTAATTCCATGTCCCAAAATATACAAGAGTGCCACTCCTCCATTATAAAAACGTCTCCTTTACTCCCAATTCCTCACACATATAATGCCAAAAAATCTTGAACATGATCTTCCCAAATATATCCTATAAATACATCCACTAATCTTAGAATCATACCCTTTGGTAGAAATCAATCCATGGAATCCCTTTGGGGAACACCGAAAGGATTTACCCGATTAATTGGTAAAATCTTTCCTCAATCTCGTTAGTTTAATTTCCCTTATCCAACCCCAACTATTATTGTTACAAGATTATATAACAATAAAATTATCCTCAAATAATTTTTTTTTTCCTTTTATGGTGATATAGACACATTGAAATACTCTCATCTAATGGGTAATGAACATACATTTTTGTGAATGGAAAACTATCACCTCACATAATGATAATTGTTCGTTCTTCTGTTAACACCTCTAATGGTGGGAATTATTAGGGAGAATCAATTTATATATTATATATATAATATTATAAATATATTAATTATTAATTGATTATTATATAGAACATACATTTATGGTTTCCATCTTGTAGGAATATGATAAAATCATTTTTGGAAGTGTAGATTACCACCTCCTCTAAGCGATATGATTCGCTCATGCTATAAATTGAATGTCTTAAGGGAAATTTCAATAAAAAATATGTAACATATAATACATATATATATATTATTATTTAATTATAATATACAAATATATCATTTATTTTTAATTATTTTAATATGAAAAATAAATGAAAATATCGTTCTTGCATATGTGTGGCCTACCGTCTCCATGAATGATGTATTTCATTTTCTCTCTCCAAATATTTTGGATTATATTAAATACTTATATAATGAATATATATGATATTAAAATCATTTTTATCATTACTAAGATGATGAAACCATGATTTAATTAATAGGAATAATTAAAAAAGTCATAACATACTAAACAAAACTATGAAATTAACACTCAAAATATATAAAATAATGAAATGTTATTAACAAATCGGTAATAATATATTAAAAGAAGATACTATCTGATAAAATAAATATTATTATGGTTCGGGTATAATTCATTAACTTGTTTAAACCCCTCATATAGGAGGATAAAGGATGTAAACCCAAAATGAAATGCAAAGAAAATGATTTCCATCTCACATTTTACTTCTATGAGATAAATCTAACAATCATCACTTACTTCATTGTGTTCTATATCAATTGTCCATTTTGATATATCATATCATACATTATATTATCTTAATGTTATTGACAATTTTAATTTAATTTTATTACCTCACAAGGTTTATGATTTAAAATGTTTCGATTTTCTATGGGACACTTTGTAATGTTCAATGTTTATTTTCCTCTGGAACAATTTCAATGATCCTTCAATGGTATTTCCATTCAAAGAAATTATATGGACATTTTTCCATAATCCATTTATATTTCCTCCTATCTTGTTATTCCTGATATTATTCAATTATTTTTATCATGTTTACACTCTTTGGTACTCAAAATGATTGAGAAAGTGTTATTCAGAAACACTGAATTCATTTCGTTCTTTAAAAAAGGAACTTGTTTTCTTCTAAAAACCATGTTTTATTAAAATGTTTCTAAATATGTTTTATCCTTTAAAAATAAAATTTTAAATAAAATTTTATCTATTTTGTGTTTTACTAATGTTTTCATAGGAATATTCTTATCTCTTTCGGAATAAGGCATTTTTCTTGCCTTTTTACAGTGCAAATGGAATGCTCTTTTTACCTCAAACGATATGTAAAGATTTAACTACCATAATTTAATTGAATATTGATTTTCATGTTTAAATGGTTACATTTTAATTTTTTTTCTAATGTCAATTTAAAATAATGTTAATTTTAAAACATAATGACATTTTCATCAAGAATGTGTTTAATGATAACTTTTTCAATCTCACATTCTTTTGATTGTTAACTTTATATTGAAGTAATCAAATCATTGTGATCATTTTCTTGGTAAATTAAATTTTTACTAAAAGTACATTTTATCATGTAATGGGTATTGTTATTTCTTAAACATATAAAACTTTTACATAAATTTCCCTTTTGATTGTTACTTGATTAACTGGGGACTTATCCATAAATATTTGTATTTTATTTAATATAAATATTTTGATAAAGAAACTTTTTTAATGAATAAGAGTAATGATTTGGACTAATATGTCAAGAGTGGGGATTTGATATAAATAGAACATAAATTGATCATTAGTATCAAAGGATGAGTTAGTTGGCTTGTCACCACAGATGGTTTTTTACATAGTATGGTTTAAACCATCTTATAAAAGGTATTGATGGTAACAATACCATATACCTAGGAAAAATGTTATCCAATAATTAAGTATTTTACTCATTTATATTGAGTTATTATACATCCATTAGATTTTTCATTGACATATCTTTCGATAGATTTTATTTTCATGTCAATGGTTAAATGACATGTGTTTTTAGTTTCCTACAATTCCATATTGATTATGCCTTATCTAGTTATTTGAAAGCAATGTGTTCTCAGTTAATAAACATTCCATAATTATTATTATCATTAATTCATTTTTTTTCCACTATAGTTTACTCTTATAATGACTTTGTTCTATCCATTATTTTAATTCCTTTAACTAGGAATCCAAGAACCAGACTATAAAATATACGTAGAGATATACCTGGTAGAAAAATGATGTTCTTGAGAGAAAAAAAAAATATTTTAATTTGTGTATTTATTATAAATACAAGGCTCATGTATGTATTTATTATACCAATACTAATAAGATCATTATTACATCAGGATTTGATTCCTTTTAATCATACTAATGTAATAGTAGTAGACGCGGGTTATAGGATTTATTGGGTTATGTCACTACAGTTGGTATTAGAGAAATTTTAGTAGCAACCATGGCAACTAAATTTAGGAAATAATGTGTCAAATAACATACCCTATGATACAATTTGGGGATAATTATTGAAGAACTAAAAAATGTTTCTATTAGATAGATATATTCCGGTTTTCTATCAAAACATCCATTTCTAGATAGTACAAGTTGTTGTGGTTATGGAAAAAATGGTCCTCGGAGTATCAACTCTGATACGGTGGGTCAGGCTTAACTTATTAAAACCTGGTGTATGAAAATTGATATTACTGCACACATGGTTTGACACTCCATAGTGATATTCTTAGTATAATTGCCATTTTCTTTACACACCATTATGAAGGATTTTGACAATGAATAACCTATTTTAAACCTACTATGTATTGGATTATGGAGAATTTGTCATGATTTAGATATACCATAAGTTATTATCTTTTTTCTCAATATGTCTATTATTACACACACAATGATTTTTGGTTTTAGTTAACATCTGGAACCTGAAGAAGTAAAATTAACATTTAACATCAAGGAAATGTTGGTGACAATGAGAATCCAAATGATGTGTTGATATGAGTGAAATATATGATGTTTATGCTAAATTAGTTTTCCAAAATTATGATTAACAACATATACCTAAACCAACACTCAAACCCATCAAAGAAGAGATGGATGGAATTTTCTATGATTTCCAGTGGTGGATATCATGGAGAAATGATAAATCAGTTTATATCAAGCAACACATGTGGATGGAAAACCTGGAAATATATATCAATGGAATGGGGAAATGATTTTTAAGTGGGAAAGAAGAACATGATGAAAATAATTGATAAGGAAAAATGATGAGTAAAATGGAAGGAAGTAAAAACCGTCATAAGGATAAATTTATAGTTTGTTTCCATAATTTTGGTGAAACTGGACATTACCTGAGTTAAATCCCTATTATGGAGGATAAAATATAGACCATAGAAGGACCTATGTGAATGTAAATGGATGAATTATTTATGTATTGGGGTTGTGTTGAACCCTGTTATCAATAGGCTATTAAGTGATTAACTTTATTTCAAGGATGTCCAACATATATATTTTAAAATTTATATTGATATTTTTTTAGAGAAGGAAAACATGTATATTGGATGAAAACCCCTCAAATTTGGCAAGGCCATGGGCTTGATCCCGTGACCAATGAACAATTAGGGTTTAATAAAAACAAATAATGTATGAAATGTACTGGTTAATATTTAATTACTTTTCATTTAACAATGTTAAGAGTAAATATTAATGATGAACCAGTGATTTTACTCTGTAGGTTTAGATGTTAATTTCTTATCCATATTGGATTTTTTGAATTGTTTTAGAAAAATTAATATAATTTTCACTCTTTTATGGGCTTTAATATCATTATGAACTATATTTTAGTGATTCCTAAATCAAATTTGAATTTTTAATATCTTTTAATCGATGTAATGGATGATCTATAATTTCATTAAAGCCCATGAAACAGATAAAATTGTGTCTATTGAAATATATCAAGTAATTATATTTCCTTAAATTCTTTGGTAGTGAAATAATTACACAACATTTGGAAAATAATGAAAAAAATAAATTTCCTCGTAATACCTTAATTTTTATTGAACTAATCATCTTCTAAATCTTTATAGATTTATGGTTTTGACTCCCTAAAATTTATATTGGTCATTCAATTGTTTTTGATTGATGACCTCATTCACTCCACCATAAATATTTACACTTTTCTTATAAGTACAGATCTCTTATTTCCACTAATGTTCTCATACTCTAATATCAAGACACTTTTTAGTCCACATGTCTTTTTTACTTCCCATTCAATCTTTTCGAGCAGATGTTTTACGATCCCTTATCCAGATGTAGGATTTCAAACAAAAAAAATATCAAAAAAAATAATATTAGAAATATTATGTTTAAATTGTTAAGATGTGATTTAATTAAGGTGGAGATAATGTATCTCCCCAAAAATTTAAATTAGGAACATTCTATTTGACTGAGTGTCTGAAACGCAACACCCAGCATGTAAAGGAATATAATATCCTGATAATTTATAACATAGTTTCTATTTTAAATAAACTAAAAAAATATTATATCTTTTAATGAATGTATCACTGATTTGGTGTACACCACACACAACAATGAGTTTCTTCATTGGTATTTGTTACAGAGAAGACCGAGTTTTACCAAAAAAAAATATTACTAAAATATTATTATTTAATATAATCAAATAAAATAAACATTGCTATTAAATTAGTAGTTTTGAATTTTATATACTAACTTATGAATGTATATGGTTAATACAAATATAAAGTTAATTAAATGGTTATAAATTTATATATAAACCAATGAAATATAACGAGCATCTTTTTATTGAACATTTTGTATGCTCACAATGTTGTTTTATCCTAATAAATTAATAAAATGAAATTAATGAGTGTTTTTAAGGTAATATATATTATATATTAAATAAAATATTTTTTATTCCTAAATTATATTTTATAAGTATATGATAAGAACAAACCCTATTCTACACACAAACCCCTATATTTTTATTAAGGCATTTTTACCACCTATTAATGGAGAACCTATTTTGTAACCAAATTTGGTATTTTATTGATTATATATGTCAAAATAGACATAATATTTTATATAGAGACATATAAACTAGGTTAGGGTGAATTGATAGTATTTTTATATGATGTATTAGTTTTTAATGAATAGAGATAAATACTGAAATTGAATTCAAAAATGTTTTTTCATCTAATTTATTAATAAGGATACATTATATTTTAAATTGGTTTTAAGGATTAATTAGATAATATTTTTTTAATTAATCTATTTTAGGTTATTAAAATCAATTTTACATTGATATTAGGTATAAAAACTTATCAAACTTTTGGGTGTTTTTACATTAAAATCTTGTATTGTCATCCTATGTACGGGATTAAATTTAAATTAATTTCTTCGAATTATATAATTATAAATTTAAAAAATGAATTCCATTTTTATAATAAAAATAATTTATAATTCATTATAATTTTAAATCAGATTTTTAACACAATTATTGGTGAAATAAATTAAAATTAAGTACAATGGGTATGGTAAAAAGTAAACATAAAATGGGGTAAACCTTAATCCTTAGGTCTCAAATGACCTAGAAACTCTTAAAAAAGACATTTTATTACCATATTTCGACCATAGACACCATTTTATATGATTTTTACTATTATGTGATCCATTTTTCATGGAAAAAACATTGGTTCAGTTTCCTTTCCCAAAATTTACCAGAGTACCAATCCTCCTCCACAATAAGAAGGCGTCATCTCCTCCCACATACTCACACCTCTCAAGCCATATCAGATCATCCATGATCTTCCAAAATAGATCATAAACATACATTACCACATCCTATAATCCTAAAATTTGGTATGAATCATTTCAAGGAATCCCTTTCGTATAAACCAAAAGGAGTAACCTGATTAAGAGGTTACATATTTCCTCAAGCACTTTAGTTTTATTTCATTTATCCACCCACTAAACTCTTATTATTCCATGATTATATATAAAAATTATCCTAAATATATTACGATTTTTATGTTAATTTTCACACATAAACCTATACACTCCCCCATCTATTGTGTAACAAATATACTGTTTATGTGAACGGTGATCTACAACCTCACAAAATGATGATTGTTATTTTTTTCTTTTACCACATCTCATGCTGGTCCTTATGATGGGACATATATTTATATATGTTATATATAATTTATTTATGATTCATTAATTTTTTTATAGATCATACTTTTATTCTATCCTTATTTTTGGAATATGATAAAATCATTTTTGAAAGTGTGGGCTACAATCTCTTCAAAGCGGTGTGATTTGTTCATATAATACATGGAACATATAAACAATAATTTTAATAAAGATATTAAACATATATGACATATATATGATAATGTAATTATAATATACCTATTTTTCATTAAAATATCATTATTTTAATATGATAAATAAATGAAAGTTGTGTTCATTTTTACGTACGACCAATGTTTTTCATGAGTGGTGCATTTCATATTTTATCTCTAAATATTATGGATTATTATAAATACACATAAAATAATATATATGATATTAAAACCATGGATATAATTATTTATATGATAAAACCATGATCTAATTAATAATAACAACAAATAAAAAGTCAAAACATAATCAATAAAACTAGGCATTTGACTCAAGAAATAGGTAAAACACTGAAAGGTTATTAACAAATGTGTAATGAAATATTATAATAAGATAATATATGATACTATAAATGTTATTATAGTTATGGTATATGTTAGAATCAAATTTAAGCTCTTTATATAAGAGTTTGAAGGATGTTTACTCAAAAGGAAAGACAAGGTATGGGATTTTCTTCTCACTTTTTACATCTATGAGATAAATGTCATATTCAACACATACTTCTTTGTGTGGTGTATATGATGAATTATTTTTTCTTCATGGAATTTGAATATTCTATTTAATGTCATTACTTCATGAGTTTTATGATTTAAAATGATTCAAAGTTTTATAAGACACTTCAGAATGTTTAAAGATTATTTTCCCCAAGAATATTTTAAATGATCTTTAATAAGAATTTCCATTTAACAAAATTATATTATAATTTTTAGTAAATCCCATAAATTTTCTTCTATTATGGATATTGATTAACTTTTCATTTATTTGTACCAATTTTTCACACTTTGGTACTCAAACTGTTTTAGAAATTTTTTTAAGAAAACCCAACATCATTTATTTCATTAGTCAGGGATCTTATTTTGTTATAAATTTTTTTTACTAATATGATTCAGTAATTTTTTTATAATTTAAAATTGGTATATTAAATTAATTTTTACCAATTTTATATTTTACTAATTTTTTCAAATGAATTTTCTTTTCCCTTTCCAAAGAATACATTTGTCTAACATTTTTACCATGAAAATGAAATGTTCTTCTTATCATGCAATGAATGTATAGATATACCCGTCATCATTTATTTGAAGCATCATTTTAATTTATAGATAGTTTCTTTTTAATTAATTTTTTAAAATGTGATTTTAAATGAAAATGTTTTCATAATGATTTTTGAAAAAAATGATATTTTCCTCAAGAACACATTTAATGATCACGTTTTCAATCTCAATTTGGTTTGATTGTTAAAATCAGGCTGAAAAAATAACTTCTTATAGTAATTTTATAGTAAATTACATTTTTTTTAAAAATATTTATCCTCATGCAATTGGTATTATTATTTTATAAACCTTATACATTTTTTACATACATTTTTAACTTTGACAGATATTTGATTAACTATGTAATTGTTGATTAATCCCTGTCTTTTATTTAATACATATATTTTGATAAGGTACATTGTTCTTGATTTTTATAAATGAATTGTACTAGTATAAGATGGGTTGGGCATATTTAGAAATATCTCCTTGATGTATCAGTTGTCTCATGGGACGAGTCAATTGGCTATCCACATTAGATGGTTTTTTACATTATATATTTTAAACCATATTGTAAAGGTTCTTGAAGGTAATGGTACCATGTACAAAGAAAATACGAAATCCAATATTTAAGTGTTTATATCATTTAGATTTAGTTATTATTCATCGGTTGTATTTTTCATCAATATATATATGGGTAAACTTTATTTTAGGCTCATTGGTTAAATGGAATGCATTTTTAGTTTCGTACCATGCCATATTGATTATTCCTTATCTAATTATTTGAATGGGATGTATTATCATTTATTTACCTATTCATAATTTTTATTCTCATTGATTCATAGTAAATTAATCTATAATTTAGCCTTACTGATCATTTGAGCCTACCCTTATATTGTTTCCTTTCCCCAAGAATCCAATATGCATACTGTGTAATATATACAGTGATCTACTAGATGGAATATTTTTATCTTCAGAAAGAGAAAAATATGTTGTAATTTGTCAGTTATAAAATAATATAAGACTCGTGTATGTATTTGGTTTTCCAATATTACTAAACTCTTCTGCCTTTTGGGATTTGATTCCTTGTAATCATTTCAATGTAATGGTAGTAGACATTAGATCTAGGATTTCTGGGGTCGTGTCACTGAAGATGAACGAGGATCTATTTAGGGGAAACATTCTCATTAGGTAACAACCTCAAAGAACAGAGGACATTCCACCATGAATATATCAAGAGATACCTAATATTCCAAAAAGCAAATAATTTGAACACTATAGTATCTTTGGATAGAGGTAACTAATATACATAAATGATATATTCAAGGATGATCATGACTTTCATTTATTACAGTGATAGTATCTCTTATATTAAAGTGATCATTTAGTCCTAGCATATATATAGAATCAATAGGATATGATAATGGGTCTACCTCATTAGGCCTCACCTACTGCCTATACTTAAGAGATGAACAAAAAATTTAACCTCTAGAACTCCATAATTATATTAAATCCCTGAATACTCTAATTGACACTATAGAAGTACATCAGACACCAATAAAAACTGAAATTAATCCATATCTTAAATGGATATAAGAAAAATTTTCCCCAACCAATTTTAACAATCATTTCTACACAAATTTTAATGTTTCGGGTTATCTAGAGCAGTATATGGCACACTTCATATCCTAATGCGACCTAATTATGAGACCTGAATATTAGAAGTAGGTGACAATTATAAGATGTAATATACAAACACTAATAGGGTTAACCTCCATTTGTTATAACAACCTTCTAGTATAATCCATTATAGGATGGGGTGTCTATCATCATCAATTACAATATCATTTCACCTCCACACTAAGAAAAATAACAATTTTCAACATCAAAAAATGAAAAAACTAAAAAAAAATTGAGAGGTTTTTTGACATCATCACTATATGGAATGTGTTTATTTATTCAATAATTGTCCATATATTACAAGTGAAATTTCTAGAACCCTATCTTGAAAATTCATATGATGAGTTGTAAAAACATTTGATCTCAATGAATTATTCATGCAGATTTTCTGAGTTTCTACACACGGAACAATTCCAAGAAGATTTCACTTAATATACCTGATCCAAATTTTTGCCTACACCCACAACACTATGAAATAGAATGTTAAGGTGTTGACTGATGTGGTTACCCTCAAACCAATAGCACTTCCCATTCAATAACACATATGGGCACCAAATCATTTAGTGCATCCCATCAAGTGGGAAAATTAACAAAATCAACCTTAGCTAGAAAAAAAAGATCAAGGTTTCCCATGATTTGAGGAATGGATAATTAAAGTGTATTTCTTCTAAAATGAGTATGGAAATGGTTACTTCCAATAGTCCATGTAAAATAACCAACTCAAGATACAAGAACCTAGGTATCCCAATTACATAAACCTCACAGATCATCTTGAATACTTCCCTATCCATAGGAGGCTGGGTTACACCATCCCAAAATTCTTTTTCTTTAAGTACATCCATTAACAAATGGTTGATTAGGAATATTTTATATTAGAGAACTACATAATATAATTTATTTGTGAAACCATCTACCTACTGGATGAAAAGGGTGACGAGAAAGAAGATCTGGATAGGTGTCGATAGAAATTTGATGACTAGATTAATCAAAATACAGTTGACCAAGCTGTGCCACCCTAAGAGAAAAACATCTAAAACCAACAACATTATTTGTACCTAGGTAGGTTTATTGAATACCCCACTAAATGTCAGTCATAACTCCCAATCTCATGAAATGAAATAAGGTAATGTTTCATATCCATCTCATTCACAATCTCTAACACTTGCAGACTACATTCCATTAATATTTAGAGAATGGGAACAACCGCACTAAATAGAAACCACATCAGATGAGGAGGTAATTTATTTTTCTATTAACATATTTCACTAAACGGATCCCATCCCTGATGATGAATTTACCTCTTAGTATGATTTTTTATACCCAACTATGGAGCTATAAGTGAGGACACATAATCTGAAAATATATAGGATGAAATGAGTGTCGTATAATCGAATATTTCATTCACAACCCCACATAATACATATATGAAGGCAACAAGCATGGAATATAACTCCAGCTATAAAAATAGAAAAAATGGATACATTAAATCCCTCCAATTTTTATTTAAGAATAATCTTCAAACAATAACAACTGGATGGAGTGTGAGTGTCTGATCATCCCCAAAAAAGGGGAAGGTTAATGTGTCCAATGAAAATTATAACGTATCCTCTTTAATCCTTTGTTTGGGAACTGTGCCTATCAACCATAAATACGACAACTACTTATACAAAGAATAGTGAGAAACCCCACCTTGGGAAGCATAGATATCTAGCACAAAAATATGGAATTTTGAAGTAGTTAGTGGTTGTTCCATCCAAACACTCAATATTGAATAGTATCTATCATTAAATATATCATAGTGAGGCACACATTGAGTCCCTCTATAACCCATAGTAGTTTTATACATAAATATTTGTATTGAAGTTTTTTTATATGGATACTATTCCATCAAAATGTCATATCACCATGTCATTTAATGTACAAGATCATGAAGAAGTTATCCATGGACATATGAGACCCATGTATTTATCCATAAAAATAGAGTATTTCTAAATGTAAAGGGGCATATTTGAAAATTGTTTCAGGATCAATATCATCCTGATTTGGACCCTTTAACATCGAGGATATGAATTTTGGAATAATCTAAGAAAATTATAGAAATCCATTGGTATGATAATAGTGATAAAATCCTCTATATAATATCAATATCAACAATCATTTTGTGGATCTCACATATAATTCTCAGTTTATGGTTATCTAGCAAGACACAACATATAATACCCTTCTTGGAAGACCCTATCTTCAGAGCCACATAGTGGAATCTTTAACAATTCATCAATTCTTTAAATACTCCATCAATGGGAAGGTCAACATATAACGTGGTGAATATTCCCCTTTGAGTCTTATTAAACAATATATGATGATGTAGGATTCTATAATAAAGGAGGAAAAAAACCAATGGTGGATGATTATGTCCAATATGAATCCCCCTAAAGGCTTTGGGACTTCCCCGATGATTCCGGGGACCATGCACCATAGTGACTATATTGAGGTAGGCTACATAATCCTAGTAAGTCATCAATATCCACAAACTTCAGTGGATCATGGCCAAGTGATTATAGTGGATTCAGATGAAGTGGAGTCATCATAATGGGATCAAAAAAATCGTTTATTATAATTTGATAATTACTTCATACCATTAGTGAAAATTGATGACACGCCCAATAAATTATTTGGAACTCAGTATGTTTAAGATCCTCCTTAACCTATTTTCCACATAAAGGAAAAAATAACATGAATCTTTTTGTGATGACTCTAGTTCTTTAGAATGAAAATAAATTTTCCAATGGGTCCCCTTACCCCAATAGTGATAGATATTCCCTCTAATTACCCAACCAATATGAAAATTCATTCACAGAATCAGAGGTAGAAGATGAGGAGGGTGACCCCAAGAATACAAATCTTATATTTGAATAAGGCATCTCGACCACCATTGATGATATCAGACATGTGAATTTGAGAGTAAAAAAAGACCCACAACCTACATTGATTAGTTTCTCGATTCCTCTCAAGGAGACAGATATGTATATTTAATTTCTGGCATATCATTGACATGTGTTCACATGGAATTATATAGAAATTTCAGATCTAAACCCTGATGTTTCTATTCATCACCTAGTATTACCCAATGACTATATAGGTTCTAAAAAGTAATGTAAGAGGATTCACCCCTCTCTTGATACTAATATGAAATCAGAAGTTCAAAATTTGATCAAATTCAACTTTTTATGTGAAGTAAAATACCCAAAATATCTCCCCAATAACAACCCTATCAATAAAGAGAATGGGCAGATTAGTGTATATATAAATTTTAGAGGCCTAATAGACACTTAACAAAGGATGATTTCCAATTTCCAATCACACAGCTTGTAATTGATACAACTACTGGCTTCCAAGACCTTTTCTTCATGGATGGGTATTCAAGGTATATTCAGATTAAGATATCCCTTGAAGATGAAGAAGCAACCGGCATTAGATCACCTCATGGGATCTTTTAATATCAGGTCACACCATTTGGTGTAGAGATTTCAAGAACTACTTAACAAAACTCCATGCATCATATCTTTAATCCTGTCTTGGGAAAAATAAAAAATGTTATGTCAATTACGTGGTAGTCAAATCTTGATATTAGTACGATCATTAGCGGGATAATCAGGAAATATTCAGCATTTTGTGGAACCATAGTTTGAATATGAATTCAAAAAAGTGTTCTTTTAGGGTAATGTTAAGGGAATTATTTTTATTTTTGGTATGACACTGTGAAATTGATGTTGATATGAATAATACTATAGAAATAATAGAAAATTTACTCCTTCATAATCATAAAGAACCAAGGAATATCTAAAGGTAACTTACATACATTTGATGTTTCATAGCTAACCTATCCAAAAAATATCTCCTCTTTACCATGTTAATTAACAAGGCATCCACCTTCTTATTGGATGATTATTTTATATAATTTTATGAGAATATCAAAAAAATACTTACTAAACCTGTTGTAGTAGATTCATAAAGTAGAGGGAAATATCATATATTCTTTGTAGCCTCTATGGAATGATCACTTGGTGTTATCCTTGCACAAAAAAAATTATTTGAGGAATGAAAAAATCATCTACCATCTTAGTCAAATGATGCTAGGTACTGAGACTCGATATTGTGATATCGAGAAGAAATTCCTCACACTCATATGTTTAGTGAAAGAAGTGAGACATTACACGAGGCATAAAGAAGTCAACATGGTCTCCCATATTGACCCACTCAAGTACATCATTTGAAAACATATCTATACGAGGAATTTTCCCTAATGGGAAGTTACTCTACAAAAATATGACATCCAGTTCATGTTAAAGAATTAAGATAAATAAAAATCCCTATAAAAATTCCTTACATAACATCCATCCCTAGAAAGCACAAAAGTGGACAATGATCATCCAGATGAAGAGGTTTTATATTTCTATGACACTCCCTGAACATGATAAATTAATTTTGACAATGTCTCATGGAGTCTTATTGGAATGTGAATAGAAAACTCAAAGCTCAACGAGGTTGGTGTATGGAATTTTTCTATTTCCCCATATGAAGAATATTTTTCTTAAAATTTCTCATTTTCTGAACACTACACTAATAATGAAGAATAATACCAATCCTTCATCACCAGAGTAGAGATAATACTATAGTTATAGATATATTTCTAGAAAATTAAAGGTGATTCATAACTATTGATCAAATAAATCAATGTTTATTATGCTATCAAGAAGTAAAAATCATCCCTTATCATTAGTTACATCAGAGGAGTAATAAAATAATTCCATTTTGAACCAAGATTGAATCATGTCCCTCGATCAAAAAAATATCATGTCGAAACACTAGAGAATGTAGAAATATTCTTTCTAGATCATGATCAGGTGGATGTGGTTTTAAACATCATGCACTAAATGGTGGTCTCATCAGTCATTATTTGCCACATGGAGGAAGTGAACGAGATTAACACTAACTTAGAGTATGATGAACCAATATCTACCACTATATGGATAATTCCAATAGTTTATTGCCTCCAAAATGAGACACTCTCATTAAATCAATAAAAAATGGAATAGAATTGATACAATGCAGTGCACTTTACCCTTCAAGATAGTATAAATGAGAATAACCCCTATAGAAATGAGGATTTAATGGAATCCTCTTCAGTTTCATTGTAGAAGGAGAGATTCAATCCATCCTGGATGAACTCATGCAAGATCCTTTGATTCTCATCAGTCTAGTACTAGAATTTCAATCCAAATTTGGAGTCTTGGTTACTAGTAAAATAATGATACATGACATTTTGGAAATTTTATGGAAATTTCATGGATTCTAGAGTCATGAAAACTTATTCCATAAACCATCAAATTTTTTATATTTATCTAATTATTCTTGGGATTTTTTCCAAATTGGGAACAAACATTCTGGGGACATATCCCCAATCCACAACTAAGTAGATTAGGTACATTATTACTACTCTAAGATTATTTTCCAAATATATTGAAGAAATAAACCTCATGGAATTTTGGATGAATAATACCATTAGCTTCATAAATTCCATTATCATCACAAAATGTTGTGTCCCTCACATGTTATTGATTGACACTAACACAAACATCTATACTATCAAATTGATTAAATTATACTACGATTAAAACATCTAGTCTAACGATTCATCCCAAAATCACGTTGTATAAAATGGAAGAACAGAGGAATTAAATAAATCATTGTCAAATATACTCCATAAAATGGTGTACAATGACATCAATCATTGGCGAGACAAGGTCGTTCATTGTTTATGGGCCTACCATACTATGATATGTACTTCCAAAAAAGAGACAACATGTTCATTGGTGTATAGAACCAAAGTATTATTTACCATTTAATTAAATATTCCATTTTTTCATATGGATATATTTGGATAACTATTATATAATAGGAAATTCAAAAAGTGGATGGATGAGTTGGAACATATTGATGAGAAAAGGTTATGTGCACTAAACAACCTAAAGGTTCATTAGAATTAGATCATAAGAGCCTTCAATAAAATGGTTCAATCCGACTATTTCATTTAATGAGAACTGCTATTGGATATCAGAACCCTAATGATACTAGGAATGAAACCTATAAATATGTAACATATGAGGGAGGGGACTTACATCATATATAAGGTATATTCCAATGGACCATACTCAATGGCCAAAATGGATGGGGAACATGTTACACCCCCACTAATTAAAGGTTTCTCAAAAAGTATTTTTCTTAATTTTATATGTGTCACATGTTTAAGAGGAAATATTTTAAACTACATAGAATATTTCATCCTTACCACATGATGTTAAACGGAAAATAATACATCCTTATTGTATATCATTAAACAACATGATGCAAATAACATCAAATATTGTTAAATGAACATGAGATAGAGAAGTGCTAAAGAAAAATGATGCAATCCCATACATTTTTTGAGAAATATCCATGTAGATAATCTCACCATTCAGTAACAATATGTTCCTTGATTGATTACATCATAAGATACATAGTGACTCACATGTCTCTAATCGCAGGACAAACAACAATATAAATGAAAAAAATGTCCCATTCTACATAATGATTAGACCAGTGTAGATATTCTTCTATTCAAGAAGTATATTAATCATGATTACTTCTATCATAGGATAAATAGTGATGAATTGATATCAAATCATGGTTCCAGTTTCAATATAAATAAAAAATCCGCATTTTCATATGGTTCATTTTTTTGTGGAGATTTTTCTATTCAAGAACTAGATGTGGATTGATTCCTTATATCACAAGAAATATAGTGATGATTATATCTCAAATCTAGGGTACAATAGTAATATGTCTGAAAAATCACCTCTCCCTGCATATAGGATAAACCAATGCAGGAACCCATCTAATAAATACATATATCTTTATTCTTTCTATAAAAGGATAAGTAGTGATACATGGATCCTCCATTATAGGAATAACCATGAGTTATTATCACTCCCAATCATGTACCTCCATGAGAGTAAAATACGTGTAGAGGTCCTAGTCCATAAATAATTGTGAACACCATCACACATTCCCCATTATGTACACTTGCATGAATTAATCAACTACCCATTTAGCCTTTGTTTCTAATGAAAAAAATTGATTATGTGAGATTAGGGAACCCAAAGGGATTCTCTATAAGGAATGACCACTAAGGATAGGGAATAAATTCCTAGTCACATGATGTTAATCTATAAAATAGAATTTTAGTTTCATGATGTTAAAATGAATTCTAATAGGTCTTCAAATTGGGTAGATCAGCCCTCCCCACCAACCCAATAATTATGTACTCAATAATAATATTTATTGACTCTTCACATAGAAATTGAGTTCAATACATACAATACAATATTTTAGGGTCCTCAAACACTTATTTAATCCTTCTTCACTAATGAACCAACATCAAATATTTGATATTTGAGTTGATACCAACCAATTCCTTGAGGTAAAATTCATCTCTTCGAACCCCAAGGGTCATGGGCTCCCTTTCTTCTTATTATCTCATGTAGAAAACTGGTTATATGGACTAGTTAATCCAAAGGGACCCCTCTAGGACTCACTTGAGTAATGACACAATTCCAAATAGCTTATGCATAGATGGTATTTTTCCCTAGAGGAGACCCCCCTTAGTCCAAGGGTTTTTAACCAAACTGAGTGGAATATGGGATTCTTCAATTATAAATGGATTAACTATAATTACACATCAGTGAATCATATCCATTGTCAAAGCAAGATTATGACATCATATCCTTTCACCCTACCATTTCAAGTATGAAAAATCTATGAGTACCCATTTTACTTGAGTTGGTTATTCCTATTAGATATATGTTGTATTCTTCTATTGGTAAACTAAATAACATTTTCCTAGTAGCATGACATTATAATGTATGACATATGGTCCATCCTGTATGACATAATTTGAATTACATTTGGTTGTTCTATCCATAGATCTATAATGTGGTTGAATTGTTCACCTCCACAGAAGAATGAAGTATGGAATGAATAATACCTTCATATGATCCTAATATATTTATATATATAGTACCCCTTATCCTGCCATATTTCTGACACTCAATATGGGAAAATGAAGGGATGCACTTGTCCCCTACATGTGAGTCATATCTACATAGACATATTTTCTTAATGGAGATAATTATTACATGATTCCCACCACTATAATATGCATAAGGAATCCCAGGGTTGACCAGCCACAAAAATGTTATATAACTCTATTTAAATAGGGAAATTTTAAAAAAACTTCTCCACCTATATACAATCCATTTCTACATAAAGATTACTTTCACATGAGACAAATATATTGAAAAAATGGCTCTGATGTTTAACTGCCCATCAAAAATACTATGCATGGATAAAAGGTGATTCACCTATATAAATTCCTTAAACCAGTGAAAAGATTCCCCAATGATATATTTAAAATTTTACAGGGGTTCCTATATCCTAAATTCATAATGATAAATGTCTAGGAAAATTTCATTATCACATGATGTTAAACTGCACAACAGCTATGTCCCTACTACATGACATTAAAATTTGTAGATCATCACCCATAATCATTTCATATCAATGAAATACAAGATATTACCCTATTTCTCATGATTATGGGGTTCTTATATTATCTCTTATGTCCCTCAACCCATACATATCATGTCTTCAGAATCTCATGTTTCTGAAATCCTTTCACATCCTTTGGATTAGAGAAAAGATCCAACCTTTTTTACCACATAGGTGGAGGATCTGCATAAGGGCCTTAACCCCATTAATGAGAGGAATCATGGCCTTGTGATAATGGACTTTTAATCCTTGTGAGCACTTACATCATTACAATGGATCTAATTGCCTTAATATTATTCAAAATAATTTTATTATGATTATCTCCTACCATTACACTAGAATAGAGAACCTTGACCCATGAATTAATACATTCTGATATCCTAACCAGAATGATGATGGAGAGATCATGACATTAGGTATCTTAATTTGGATATTTTGTAATATTTCCCCCTTACTAGGTCAATATCCATCATGATAATAAAACTGCCTAAACGTAAGTCAATGTTGTATGAATTTATTCTTTATCCTTATATGGTCCAAATCACAAGACTCTGAACTACTAGAAAAAGAGTCATAATACTTATCAGGATGAAATCCAACAATGAGTGGCTTGATAAAAATAATACTACCTACTCTCTATACTATTTATCTCTAGAGGATTGGAAAAAGATAGATAATAAATAGATATTTTATATAGTTGAGGGGGCCAAAATTATGGTCCTAGTATAATAGAAGCCATGCTTGCTGGAAATCATTTTCTAAGAAAAGGTTAATGAAATGATTTATCAGTTCGACTTGGTGAAATATTTTGTTCACTAGGGGGATGAAAAAATTTTGGGGTGTTCAAATAATTCTAAAATATTATGATTTATAAAAAAACACCTTGATGTCTTTGAAGTATGTGCTCACACAAAAAATTTATCGAGTTGATATCCTTCTCTTGGAACCTCATGTAGCATAGTATTATTTTATCCTAGTTCATCCTTATGTGAAATAGTTAATAGGGATTGGTTAATGAAAAATGATCTCTCTACGATTCACTAGATAATTGAAACAATGCTAATGATCTTGTGTCTAGAGGATGTTTGGTCCCATAAGAGAGGCCCACCTTAAACCGATGAGTTATTTCCCTAATTTCATTGAATATAGACTTCCACCAATATAAATGGTTCATGTGTACCCACATGTTTCAAACATAAGTTGATTCATATGATACTAGATTATGATTTTCAATGCCCATAACTAGAATATTTAAAAATAATCGACATCCTAAATGTTACCTCACCATGTATTTTACCCTTTGTGAAAGATGGTATGTGATATTCCATTCCCAACCCTTTTTATGGACAACACCATGTGACTCAAAACAACATGGTGTAGGTTTTGACCTTTACAAATAGAAACTGAATTTATATATGGCTCCAGAACCTTTTTTAGACGCCTTTTTTCAATTCCTCACTTCATCGTCAAAAAATTATAATCATCAAAAATTTTACATCACCCTTGAAAAAGAGGGAGGTTCCCCGTTTTTAAAAATGGAGTTATTCCCTATGGGATCATACATAAGGGAACTTGGCCCAAAAACTATAGGTGTGTCATTCTTATAGTAAAGGACCTATAATCCTCATGAGCCCCAGCAACACCGTGGAAAACGCCACACATTAATGTGTTTTATAGTAGTCTCTAAAATGCCTTCCAAATTCCATAGTAAATAGTTTGAGCTTTTGGAAATGTGATTTACACAACCCATATTCCAACTATCAATATGGACTTAACATCCCAAATATTTTACCATACACAAACTTGAGTAATTGTAAGGATGTAGGGTGTCACACCACATCATAGAACATTTATATTTTATGTTCTCTAGAAGAATGAAAGGTATCATAACTCTTTATGAACATCAATTCTTCATAATATCAACCAAGAATACTAGGTATCACAAACCTTCATGGATATCCATTATTCAGAATCCCAAAAAGTATTCAAGGTTAAAAAACCCTTCATGAATTCCCATCATTCACTTCCAACCATATATGGTTTATGTTAGAAGAACTTAAAATACAACACTAAAATTTCCAATCAAGAATAGAATAAAATATAACAACAAAAGGTTTAAACTCTAAGATAATAAACTACATAATAATATGGTCTGTGCAATAATACCATAAACTATATCAATATACCTTCTAGGCTAAAAGACTATAAAATATAGTAATATATGGTTCATGTTAGAAAACCCTAAACTAAAACAACTGATGGATCGACAAAAAAGAACCTAAACTATAGTAATACATTGTCTTATATAGAATTAAATAATGTTAAAATATAATTTTTATGAGATAAAATAATAAAAATTATAATAATATAATGCTTGAGATAAAACACTAAAAAATACAGAAATATAAGGTCTAATCTAAAAGAACCTGAACTTTAGAAATATATGGCCTGAGCAAAAATACTCTAAACTATAATAATAAAAGATCTATGCTAAAAGACCCTAAGCATAAAAAATAAATGTTCCCATCTAAAAGACTATAAACTACAATAATTTTCTTTCATAGAAGACCATAAACGTATAGTTGAAAAAGACACAATGCTCACCAAGTTGAAATATCGGAAACAAAAAACTACGTAAAATTAATGCTTTTGCTCTCTTCACATAAACATTATGTGATGTAGGAAGTATTGATCCCTTAAATATTAGTAATGGAATAAAACATGTCATTTCAAAAACTCATTAAAAGGATGTCTAAAAAACAAGTCTTTTCCCACTGAGATTCCACATTATGAATCCTAGGAAAAGGATCGAGCGATAAAAAAAGATACAAATCCTATATAAATAATAAAATATCCTTTTAAAATTTTGAAACTATGATCTCTAGGTCCACTTAGTTAGGAAAAATATTAGAGAACATTTCCTCTGGGATATATTTACCCAAGTTATCCTTTTAAACAATGTTATCGTAGGTAAATCGAAGTAGATACATCAATGATGATTCTCATATTAGAAGTCATTCTTGATAAATTATCAAGAGATGTATGTTATGATTCAATAATTAAAATACAGGAGGTTGGGTTTACATGGTAATATACAAAGGATGGGTATCTTTTATGATACATGTGATAACATGTTAATGAAATTCCATGCACACCATTATTCAATGAAAACATGATAGGGAAATGCAATGATCAATTTTTTTACATCAATAATGTATAAAAAGATGGATAAATATCAACAACCCAAAGTCACTGTTGTGAATACTCAAAAAATTAATATTCCTCAATAGTATAGGCCCATTAAAACATTTAATCAGAGGATTCTATGAGATATGTTAATTTATACTATAGAGAGGATATGTATTGAAAAATTTATCAATAAATTAAGTATTCACCTCTACAATTCATTGTAATGCTTATACCTTGAAAAAATATCATGTATATCATTTTCTTCTAGGTCAAAATGAATATTTTGATCCAACATGGTTTTCTGTGTGGTTATTAGTGGATGTTGCAACCTATACATCTTCTCCCGAAGACAATCAATGTTGGGATACAATTATCCAATATCAACCATCCCAGTATTGATCACATTTTGGTGAGTTGGTGCCTCAACCATGTTTTGGGAAGCCACATTCAGTGTCTCATTTTTACTATTTTTGGACCAATGATTAATTTGATACCACTATTACCCTCAATTAAATGTAACTACTCTTCTCTCTTAGGGTAACCACTTCTTTGACCCAAGTATGGAGAGTTTTAGAGTAAAATCCCTCATAGCTGAGGGAGGTAAACATATACTTGAGATGAAATAGTTGGTCCTTCAAATTCTACAAAGCCCCTCTATGTTTATGGTGCAAATATTCACTCAAACAAATTTACTCATTAGTTGATAGAGTTTTTTAGATTTCAAGCCTCAACTCTATCCCAATGTTGGACAATAATATATTCTTGGAAAATGTCACTAAGCGATGGGATCGTACTCAAGGACTAATATGAGATGGATACCGATCTAGCCTCCACATTACATGACATGGTCAATATAATTCACAAAGTAAAATGGATTGAAACTTCTGATCATAGAGGTAAAGTTACTATAACAATATGGACAAAGTGTTATCATTCATCAAGTGAAAAATATGATTCTTTTATATAGTTATTATTCATGATAAATTTTGGAAACATTCCATTATCATTTTTTCCACTAGAAATTTATATTTCCCTAACCCCATATTCAGTGCAAGAAGATATTCCCTCTTAAAAAAAGTTGTTTGGTGGAACCAACAATGTTTTCTCCATCAGTATACTTTTCTCACCACCTTTATGGGATGTAATAGAAAATAAATTTTTTATTATATAATACAAAGTTGAAAATATTTTTAATCAATAATAAGTTCTCACATTTTCCCAAATACATCTTCAACAACGAAATATTTGTATTTGAATATCTACCTGCATCAGACACCTCTATAGGTGTGTTTTCTGATACTCAAAAAAAAATTGAATGACCACTAAAATGACAATAGAATGAACTATGACTTATTACTTTGTAAATAAAAACATTTCCACTTATTGATCGGTCGGGTCAAATATTAAATTTATACTGGAGAAATAGAATACACACCCATATCTTTTGGAATATATGAATGTTTCTACATATAGGCTCAGCAAGAACCCGATGATTTTTTAAAAACTAGAATGAGTTGGTGAGATGGTATAAAACATGAAAATATGTAATGTTTAATGATTACATGGAGACTCTAAGTGAGAGGGTCTAGATTGTACTGAGTGATTCCTTTTATTTCTCTTATCTCTAAGGAAGGCCCTCAAGAAGGGAAAACTAGTGGATTTTGTCCTTCATATATTTATCATTTCATCGATGTATCCAAGGAAAACCTCTAAATTAATGGGATTTTTTTTGTAGAAGATGATTACACGACCATTAAAAAAAGAAAATACTTCCAAGAATATATTCACCTAAAACAGTATCCCAAAGCAACTATGTTCGCTTCCCAATGGGTTTTTCAAGTAAAATATAATAGTAAGTACAAGGGCGGATGTGGCTTCACTAACAGCTTCCACACCCATTGCAGCCATGTTAGTTGACACTTCATTTAGTAACAATATTAATGATAAATTTCTCACCTCATTATGAGAAACTTACGAGGTTATCCGTCTTCTAGAAGTGATTCATTTTCTAATCCTTGTATTAGAATCAACATTTTATGGTATCTTTCTATCCTCATGTACTATTATGGATAATTCTCCTATAAGATATGAGAAAATAAAAATATGGAGTTAGTATTGATAAAAACCAATATTATCATTATTTGGTGGACATTATATCTGAATTTGAAAATCATATACGGTAAACATTAATCAAAACTAACAAGCCACCATTGGATGATTTTTTGGATCGAACATGAAGAGAGGTTGGGAATTGTGTTTGAATGCATAAAAACTAAAGAATAAACCTTGTAGGATAATATCATTCATAGATAATGCTACCACTAATTTGGGTAGAAAGCATACCCTCGTGGATTGTAATTATATGTGAACTGGCCTCAAATTTTCCCCTTTCTTTGTATATTATACTAAAAGTGGGAATCTTATAGTATCTTAAAGAGAAGCAGTCATGATGTCTTGTATAGGCCTTGATTTATCAGTACTTTAATTTGATGGGCCTCACCCAATCGATGAATGGGAAAAAGGATAGAAATGGATTCTAGGGATGTTCTAGATACTTAGGTATTTATAGCCTCCCTGTCTATCCCCCATAAATCAATTAAAACACTTAGAAGGGACTAATAATTCTATGTGGAAATCCTCCCAAATAAATATTTTGTTGGTGGTAGTATAGTATCATCAAAATATGGATATACAACCAAATGTTCCTCCTTCATACAATATATACTAACAATATAGAGTTGGAAACAACGACTCTTCCCTTCTCTTGGTTTGGAAGCAGCTACCATCTTAGGTACATATCAAGAAAAATAGTCATTGGATGGCTCAGTCAATGATGGGAATAACCTCCAACCCATAGTTGGTGAGCATCCTCTCTTCAACTATGTTCCAGTAGGCACCCTAAAAATTATTGCAATATTTATTGGGGAAATAATTAGGGTTATTTTCATTAGGTTTATAATAGTATTTCCTGATAAAACACCCCACACATTTCCAAAATGACATGTTTACTGTTGGGATAAGGTCATTTTGAATGGATTTTCAGCCATCCTGATTAATTCCATGAAAATGTTTGGGGGACCTCTCCATGTCCTTGCAAAAAATCTATTAATGGAGAAACTCATTATACATGTCGCCTAATATCCACACACCACATATCTGCTCAACATCCCAAAGATTGAAACTGAATTCACCATGAATAAGATAAAATGTTATAATATATAGAATCCATCAACTAATAATGTCCACTGCTATAACCAAATTAAAATAAGTGAACTTTTGGAAGATCCAGAAAATATCATACATAATTTTTTTTTTGAAATTTGTGGAAAATTCAGAAGAATTATTCTACACCCAGAATGGACAACCCCAGTCCTTCTTGAAGACCCCTCTAAAACAAAGTTCCAATATAGGAAATGATATGAACCTTATTTCATGGATTATTTCCTCATTATCGATAAGTAGATATGGGTTTACAAATAAAATTTATAGTTGTTTCATCAAAATTCATTATTATAAACTTTAGAATATACTCTTCTGAACATTTCTCCCTAGCACTAAAGTGGCCCATATGTGAGATATTTTCTTTGAAGGAATCACAAGTCCTAAAGACCAAATATGGTGGCATGATCAATGAATGTGGGGTAAGGATGTGAGAATCATTTTTATTACTACACACATAATGGGGTAAAAATCCTGACTTGGGATATTCCATAAGAGTTAACCCAATCAAGTCTTGCGGATTCATCTTAGATAATTGTACGAAGGATTGATGTCCGTCGTCACACATGCGACTATGATATTTTGATGGGTCGCCACTAGTGTGAGCTATTTTCAATATGTATTACAAAAAAAGGATTACATATGTACTGAGAAAGATGAATAAGTCATATGGGAAAGTAACCTTTCCAAAATAAGTGAAAATCCCAAATAGTATCTTACGAATCGCATGAACCACATAAGGGTTCATGATCACATGACCAGATATAGGTCTCATGAATTTTATGACCCATGTATCATCATACGATCATAGGATCCATTGTAAGACTAGTGATTATGTGAATATGAGGTTCTCACATGAACCACTTACTGATCAAGTAATAACATGAATATGAATAGGTAGATCATAAAATGCCCACAAGAAAACTTCGAAAATGAGAACATGCATTAAGGTTCAAAAAATTATCATGAATTTGTTAGTATTTTTTCTATTAATGTTCTAGGGAAAACTCAATCACATGTAGAAATAATTTGGTTTGATCTCTTGAAAGGTTTTCATGATAGGGGTTACATAAATAAGTCTTCCAAAGAAGTTATATGAGAGAAGAAATATTGATAGATCTTGAGGACAGAGTTTCTAGTGGAATGAGAGGATATATCACTCAAATATTTATTGTGAACCTTAATAAATACAAAAGTATACCCATAAGGTAAAAATAAACCTGTAACACCAACTAGTTGAAAACTAAATGACTCAAGGGGGCATTACATTCCTCAAAACCAAGACCTTTTCTCTATCGACCTCACTATTGATGGGGTGAATTTACTGTATCTATCCAAATGAGAATCCAAAAATTTAGAAATGAAGAAATACATGAAGAAGATGTATTATTTTCTCCAAAAAATGAATAATGAAAAATATGGATATATGAATATTAGGAGGCTAGGTTATGTGGATTGCTTGACCCCCCCCCCATGAAAACATAAGATGAAATTACCCTAGGAATGTCTCATGAATATGTTATTTACATGATATATTCATGATCATGATAATCCCTCTGATATTCTATCATAATCATCTGAAGGATTCAAGATGAGTTCCTATGATCATGTGAAACACGCCTGACAATCACCCAACGAACATTATAAAATAAAATTTAAAAAAGGAAGAGTCTTTATGCATTGGAACTTACACATATTGTAATCTAATGGTCTTGTATGAATCACATGATCAGATAGATGATCACATGTCATCCCTAGCACCATGTTATCCATACCACGTGAAAACAATTGGGTATGTCACATCCATTTTGTGAAGGCCCTTAAAAAAATCCATTCAGTTATGTGATTCCCCTTTAGATCCACCAAAAGTGCAGTGACTATACATGACAATAAACATATTCCATCAAGAGATCTATCACTGATAATACTATAAACTATATAAAAGAAGAGTGAATTTCTCTAAAAATGCTCACACACTGTTCTGAGATCTGTTATTGATAATGCGCCACTCTAGCAGACAACCAATGCTAAAAAGTTTATGGTATGGTAAAATTGAAGATAAAAAGATGGATAAGGTGTAATCCTCATGAGAATTGATGTTTCATTGTTTTTCATGTGAACAATCTATGTTATCCTCTTGATCATTCCAACAATAATGTGAAAAACTCCCAAAAATGATGAATTCATCATTCGAAGGCCACTGGACGGGTCTCCTCCATCACACGAAATATATCAGACATGTCTATTTGATCTCATAATTCCCTGATGGAAAAAAATATATGCAACCATCATATGAATTATAAAAAATGATGATAAGGTTTCACCCTTATATGAAGGAGAGTTATGATATTTTTTATGGTAAGGCCCTCTGATGAGCCAACATGCTCTCACAAAGGGCCCCGAACATCACTCCCTCGATTATGTGAAATCATTTTCAGCAGGCATCCTAAACTCATGAAGAAGGACCAACTTGTTATCTTTGTAAAACCCTATGATTTCATAGTATGTTATCTCTTTAAAGAATATCAATAACACGCGATACATACAACACCGAGTTTGAGCACACCATGACTAACCAAACTAGACATTAAAAAACGTGGTTGTGAATATTATTAACCACATTTTAAATTTTATATATCCACTATAATTTTATCATTAATTTATTTTATCTTATACATAATATAAGAAAAATGCAATTTTTAAGTTAAAAGATGTATTTTTAAAAAAATGAAGTTTTAAGCCTTTTAATGGAAAACCATTTTTTAAATCCAATATTTTAAACATTAATATATTCTATTTAGAGAATTTAAATTCATATTTATAAGAGGGACATAAAAATTTTTTTTTTATAAATTTTGGTACTTTTCTCATAACATAAATATTTTGATGAATAGTGAAAAAAACTAAATTTTAATTAAGAAAAAAAATTAAATCAAAATAATTTATAGTGTTAAATTATAAATTTGAATGGTTAATAAGTATTATTAGATTTTATTTTTATAATTTAATATAATTTACATCATTGGATATAATTTCACTTTTAAATTGGACATTAACAAGTGCCAATCTTTTGATAGTTATTATTTCTTAAAAACACGTTTTTTGTTTTGAAAACAAAAGTTAATTTTAAATTAATTTTTGACACAATTGTGTTTTGAATTTGGAAAAATGTATTCCATATTTAGAATCAGTAGTTCCGAATTTTGTAAATAAGTAACTTATATTTTTATAAACTATGAATAATTATTTCGGTAAATATTTTATTTACCATGGTTAATGGGTAAATCCGGTAAATATAGGTAAAGAAAATAATATTAAAATAATATTAAAGTACCCTAACATGTGTCCTATCCATATTGGCTAATAAATGTTCTACCATGGATATCTTTTGGTTGGTTTTAGTGCTCCATCAAACCACATGGGAGTGATAATGACATTTTATATTAATCAATATAATGTAAAGACAAAAATAAAAAACCATATATCTTATAGTTAAACATTTTTATATGGGGTTATATAATTCATCTCTTCTAATATAAATACTAAATTAAAATATAAAAAGTATCCCTACATTATTATATTTTATTTATAGTTTTTTGACATAAAAAAGTATATTTATTCATGACACAATAATGAGGTAGTATTTTCCTTATGAATAAAAGAATAAATAAATGATGTTGTAAATATTAAAAAAAATATATCTTGAAAGTTTTGATTCCATCCACGAATTTTATAGGGGAATATGAAATTTTATTATTTATTAAATGTTTTCGGTTCTAAGTAATAAATTTTTTATGACATTCACAAAAACCAAATACTTAATAGTGTCAAAATTGACATAAATTAGTTTTTAAAACAATAACTATATTATTGTTTGATATATTATTCCAAAAAATCAAATATTCTGCCAATGGGCATAAATAATATGATATATGTCATTAATTATGCACTTTAGGTTCTCTTGTATCTTTATTTTACATTAATTAACCATATAGTGTAAGAATACAAGAAGACACGGTAAAAGTTAAACTATTTAACTTATGGATAAATCTAAAAGATATGGTTAAAATGGTAACATAAACTTGTCTAAAGACAAATTATTCAAATAGTTACACCCATAACAACCTAATACTCTAAATAAATTCATTTTTAGCCATTATAAACTGAATATGATTTTATATAAAATTAATATTTTAATATTTTCCTAAAGTGACCTTTACCCCCTTATAAAATGGAACTTCTACTTATCCTAATTTCACACCTCCAAATCCATTTGGATCAGCCAAAACCCACCCAAATACCTTCTAAACTATCCTAATTTTATCCTAGAGGCCTTACATTTATCATAATCCATCCTAAGGATCCCTTTTGATCAACTCAAAAGGAAACACCTGACAAAGAGGTAATAATTTCACCACCCTCTTTTATGTTATTTTCTTCTTCCACTTACTCTTTCTTTGTTGACTCCACACTAAAATAATAACTACAGTACCTTATATATAATTACATGTTATTATAAATATGGTGAATCCATATTAATTATTCTATTTATCCTATAATGACAATGTCACCGTACGTGCGTACGTACGGCTTACCATCTCCACGTCGTGGTGTAGTTTGTTATTCAAACAGTTCATTATTTGGATGGGTATAATAATGAGTATAAATTATGTAAATAATAAATATAACATGTTATTGATTCTGTATATTTGATATAACATCTAATTAAATACAATTCTACCATCAATATAATGACATTGTTTCTCGTGCATACGTATGGATTACCGTCTCCATGACGCGATGAGATTCTTTTCCACATTCACCATTCAACGATGATTATAAAAATATTTATAATTAGTAAGTATGTAATATATGACATTATAATACTACTGGATATATATATATATATTAATATATATCTTATTCACATACATCCGTTCCATGCGATATGAAAACAGAAACAATGTTTATGCGTATGTACGACCTACCATCTCCATAAACGGTGCATCCCATTTCATATATCAATATATTATAAATATTTATATTCTCAATGTATATTATATATAAATCAATGTTTAAATTATGTAAATATTTAAATCATGATATACATGACACGATCAAGAATAACAAGTTAAAACACATACGATTAAGAAAGTGATTATTACCCTAAATGTTAACTTAACATGGAAATCATTATTAAATGGGTAGTATGAAGTCAGAAATGAAACATGTATGATATAATAAATTTTAATATTGTTTTGGTATAATTTAATAACATAATATGGTAAGTATACATGAGTTTAAACATTCCCTTAACCAAGGAAAGTGCTAGGTAAGGGTTAATTCTTCATTCTCTTCATTATCCGAGGGTGTTTTTATGTGAGTATATACTGGGACCTCTTTATCATCAACATATATGTTTCACAAAAATATTTTCAAAGGTAATATTTTATGGTTTTATGTAAGGGAATATTTTACTAGATAATCATTTTAAATGGTTTAAATATTTATTCTTCTGATTAGTTCTCATTAATGACCATGTCTTGAAAATGAGTTTTAAGTATTTCTTTATATGGACATTAATGTTTTTAAAATGATAATTCCTTTCAAAAGATTCAAAGTTGTATGGGACACTTTGATTTAAAAATTTCATTAAATGTCTTCCTTTATAAATTGTGCGACTTTTAAATGTTTTTATGAAAAAGGGATATTTCTCTCAATGTGTTTTACATTTCATTTTCATCTATGTCAACATACTTTGATTGATTTTAATCTTGTTTGAAGTTGATTTATTATGATACAAATATTCCATATTTTATTTAAGGTTTTGTGATATGGTTGATAATGGATATTTTATTTTTATACCATTCATGGTTTATGTATAAAGTATTGACATTTCATATTCTAGTTTTAATAAAAATGTTTATGTTATGTTTAATCCTTTTTATATAAGGAATGAATTGGACTTAGTTAGTGACATGTCGAGCCTGTTATATCTCCTCTATGCATCAGTAGGTCACATGAGACAAACTATTGTTTTGGAACAAGGCCTTGACAAAATAATATTTGTATTCTTCGCACAAGGCTTTGACTATGTGGTTATGATGTCTTGTATTATTCATTCCAACATTATGAAATTGGATATTGATATTACATGTGATTATTTGACTAGTAGAATATCCATATGAATAAGTAAATTAGATTATTTGATTTATATTTGCCATATTATGTTAAATTTAATTTTAAAAGTATTTTGTTTTTATTATAAATTTCCTTAACTTTTTATGATTATTTATGAATGTTTCTGTTATATTGTTATCCTTAATGAGCATCTGAGCTCACCCATTTCGGTGTTTTATTTTTCCCAGGATTAGAAGAGGTGTATTATGATTGATAAGTAGGGTTAAGATATGGGATTGATGACATTCTCAAAAGATAATTTATGTTGTTTTTTATTTTCTAATTTGTATTGTAATGCCATATATGTAATATATTTTCCAAGACTAGTAAACTGGTCGGTCTATCGGGACTTGATTCCTTGTAATCAAGCCAATTTATTAAAATAATGCACCGACTCGGGGCTTCTGGGGTCGGGGCGGTACAGTTGGTATTAGAGGATGTTTATTGAAAACCATGGAAATTGATTTAGATAAACTCTCTTTAGAGAACATTACCCTATGATAGGAATTGAGGATTAGTATAGAAGAACATCCTATAATTTTGGTAATGTAGTGATTTTGTGTATTTTCCAAGGAATACATACCTATATGGATACGATCATGAAGAGGCGGATCTAGAACAGATGTACCTAGGAGTGAAAACTCCGATAAGTAGTTTCAGGCTTGACCTAGGGTATCATGGTACACAACAACGGGCCTTGCTACACTCTTGTTTATGACACTCCCAGGGGATATGCTTAGGATAATTCACATTTTCATGACAAGACATTATGAAGGATTTAAGATTAATACTTCCTCAAAGAAAACATTTTATGATTATAGATTATTTGCATAGTATTTTCAATTTACATTAGGTATTTTACAAATTTGGAACTATGCATTGCGATTCATAAACTGACCTAGTGCATGCCATTGTTTTGAAATGGCTCCTAGTGGAAGTAATGAAAATTTAAGAAATAAGCATGATTAAACGATTAAAATGGATCATATCTTTAATGGTATTAAGCCAACATTTAAAAGGGAAATAGTCTCCCATGTATTCTCATTATATGAACAAATAGTATCATTTGTTAATAAGATAACTAAATTTTTATTGAGTGATATGGCTTTAAAGGGAAGCAAGAGAAGAAATGGATTGAAGAGAGAAAGATGGATAAAGGGAGGGGAAGGAAGGATTTTCCCATATGTGATAATTGGGGAAACAATCATCTTGGTAAATATGTGAAGGGAAAGGGAGTTTTTTTTAAATTGTTGAGAAAAAGGACACCATGTATGTGATTTCAAGAGTTAGAAAATTTTTTCATATGTACAATGCTTCATCTGCAAGGAGTTGATACACTACACGAATCAATGTCCACATCATTAGAGTATACCTCAAATGCTGCTATTTGATAATAATCCAGTTATGATACTGCCAATGATGATGAGGAATGATTACTGTTATTATTATTTTTATTAAAGAAATGTGTCATTTGAGTATTGTATTAATGATGTACAAGTTATAAGAATTATAGAGTATATAAGGATTGTGATGTAGAACTATTTCATTATGGACTTGAGATTGTGTGGAACCATGAAAAATGACTCAATAGCAGGTTATTTTTTTTAAAAAAATATATGGTTGATAGAAAGATAAACTATAATATGGTTATGATAATGAGTTAGTGATTTTGGAATAATATATGACTTCTTTGGATAAATTATATTATATATTCTTTACTACCTTGAAACTGATTAACGATTTGTATATTCCATCATTGTGGGAGTTTAAAACATTTTTGGATATAAGGAGTATATCTAGTATTCAATGAGGCATAAGGTAGCATTAATTTAATATATATGGTTTTATGGTAATTCAGGATGTTTCTAGGGTTTAAAAGAATACATGATGAAGGTATTCACATGTTATTACGTGGAAAAAAGAATCTTCATTGTGTTTACCTCCAATATAAATTTCGGTCTATGAATTTGGACAGAGCTATTTTGGGATATTTTATATGTTGGAATGGAATATATTTAACATTGGATACTATTATTAATGTTAAATAATTTCATAAGATCATTTTTTGGATTTTTATAAAAAGGTTAACCTAGAGGTCGGGCTATAACCTTTCGCATCCGGCAAGGCCGCAAGACTTGAACCCCAACAAAAGGGTAGCAAGGGTGGATCCCCTACCACTGGAATATGTGATGTCTAGGTTTCTATTATGTTTTTTTAAATATTCTGATAAATGAATTATAACATCATTATTTCTGCAACCTAATAAAATTAGGATAAATAAAATATCTTTAAATTCTATAATATTTTGGAGTAAAAGATGAGTTTTTGTTAGGAATTAGTTGAAGGATGAAACTATACTTGCCAAGTATATTTTTTTCCTCTTATTCTATGAATAAATTAATTGTTAGTATTTAGGGAAGGGATCTTATATCCAAAAATTAGTTAACCTAATACCTTATGTTTTTGTTGAACCAATGATATTTTAAATCATCAAATATTGATGGCTTTGAGGCCCTCAATTTTACACTAGTATGGGATTGATGACCTCAATAACTCCCTATAAATTTTTACGTTTTTCCTCCAATTATTTTTCTTTAATTTATACCAATGTTCTTTTAATAGAGATCATAATTTGGTGGTGACCTTTTCATTTCACTATCCCTCTTAATAAGAATAATATTTGTTAATCCAATTTCCGATGTGGGATTTCCACAAATGTATTTTTTTATTTTATCATTTTATTTTAAAAATAAATTTCAAATTACAATGAATAAATTTAGTTAATGAGGGGAGGATGTAACACCCCAAGATTTCATATTATGTTTTCTCATCAATGTATTTTAATAACTTGTGATACACGCAACACAGAGTTCGAGTGCGGCATGAGTTACCAAACTAGACATTCAAAAAAGAGTTTATGAATATTATTAACCACATTTTATATTTTATATATCCTATATAATTTTTTCATTCATATTTTTATTTATTATTCACAATATAAGAAAAATTCAAATTTTAAGATAAAAGAGGTATTTTTCAAAAATGAAATTTGATGCCTTTTAATGGAGAACCCTTTTTAAATACAATATTTGAAACTTTTATATAATCAATTTAGTGAAACTAAATTTATATTTAGAATAGAGACATAAAAATTTAGGTTTGACTAATTTTGGTAATTTTCTGATAACTTTCATATTTTGATGAATAATAAAAAAAATTAAATTTTAATTAAAAACAACTTTTTTAATCGAAATAATTTATAGTGTTAAACTATAAATTTGAATGGGTTTTTAGTATCCTTAGTTTATATTTTTATCATTAAATATAATTTACATTATTGTATTTGATTTCACATTTAAAATTGACATTTAAAAGTGTCAATCTTTTGATAGTTAATATTTCTTATGAATATGTTTTATGTTTTGACGACGAGAAATAATTTAAATTTATTTCTGCCACTTTTTTGTTTTGAATTTGGAAAAATGGATTCAATATTTGGAATCAGGAGGTCTAAATTGTGTAAATATGAATGTTTTATTTTTAGACATTATGAATAATTACTTCGGTAAATATTTTATTTACTTTGGTTAAAGGGTAAATCCGATAAATATAGGTAAAGAAATAATATAAAAATAATATTAAATTACCATAACAATTGTACTACCCTATTTATTGATATATTTTCGACCATGGGTATCCTTGGGTTGGTTTTAGGACCCTATGGAGCCACATGGTAGTGATAATGACATTTTATATTAATTAATCTAAAGTAATGAAAAAAATAACAAAAGCATGTCTCTTATAGTAATACTTTTTTATATGGGGTTATATAATTGATATATTAGACTATAAATATTCATTTTAAATATATAAATTTTTCATACATGATGATATTTTATTTATAATTTTTATACTTAAAATAAATATATTTATTTATTACACAATAATGATGCTGTATTTTCCTTATTAATAAAAGAATCAAATAAATGATATTGTAAATATTAAAAAAATATAATTTTAAAATTTTGATTCAATCCACGAATCATCTAGGTGAACATGACATGTTATAATTGATTTAATTTATTTTTTTCAAAGTAATAAAGTTGTGATGGCTTTTACAAAAACCAAATAATAAATATTGTCAAAGTTGACATAAATTAGTTTTTTTAAAAAAATACTATATTATTGGTTTAATAATGTTATATATGTTATTAATGAGACACATGAGGTTACCTTGAAAGTTTATAGTAAATTTATTAACCATATAGCCTAAGAATACAGGAACACATGGTAAAAGTTAAACTATTTAACTAAGAGTTAAATCTAAAAGATAAGGTTAAAATGGTAACCTAAACAAGTCTAAAACCCATTGGTTGAGATAATTTCGAAACATAACCACCTAATACTAGAAATAAATTCATTTTTATCCATTATAAAAATGATATTATTATGTAATAAATTAATATTTTTATCTTTTCCTAAAGTGACCCGCACCGCCCATATAAAAGGGAACTTCCTCTTCTCTTAATTTTACACCTCCAAAGCCATTTTTCTCAGCCTAAACCAGACCAAATACTTTATAAACCATCATTACATTAACTAGTGGCCTTAATTTGATCATAAATACATCTTATGGATCCCTTCTGATCAACTCAAAAGGAAACACCTGAAGAAGAGTTAATAATTTCAACACCCTCTTTCAAGTTCTTTTCTTCTTCCACTTCCCCTTTATTTGTTTTTTACATACTAAAATAACAACTCCACTACCTTATATATAATGTGATGTTATTATAAATATGGTACAACCATATTCGTTATTATATCCATCCTATAATGAAAAAGTCACAATATGTTCGTACGTACGGCTTACCGCCTCCATGTCGTGGTGTAGTTTGTTATTCAAACACTTAATTATTTGGATGGGTATAATAGTGGGTATAACTGATATAAATAATAGATATAAAATGTTAATGATTCTTTATTTATGTTCTAACATCCATTTATATACAATTTTACCATCAATATAATGATATTGTCGCTCATGTGTACCTACGGATTACCGTCTCCACGACGCGATGAGATTCATTTCCACGTTCACCATTCATTGATGGTTATAAAAATTTCTATTTTTAATAATATTATAATATAGGAAATAATAATGCTACTATATATATATATATAATTACATATATCTTTTTCACTTACTTCCATTCTTTACGATATGGAAATGGAAACAGCGTTTATGCGTACATATGGCCTACCGTCTTCATAAGCGGTGCCTCCCATTTCATGTATCTATCTTTTATAACTATTTATGTTCTAAATATATATGATATATAAATCAACATTCATATTTTGTAATTATTTAAATCATAATCTAAATGATATGATCAATAATAACAAGTTAAAACACGTACGATAAACAAAGCAATTATTACCCGAAATGTTATTTTAAGATGGAAATCATTATTAAATTGGTATTATGAAGTCATAAATGAATCATGTATCATATAATAAATATAAATATGGGTCTTTTATAATTTAATAACATAATATGGTCATTATACATGATGTTAAACATACCCTCCACCAAAGGAAAGTGCAAAGTAAGGGTAAATTCAACATTCTATTTATTATCTGAGGTTGTTTTAACGTGAGTATCTATTGGGACCTTTTTATATACCACATATGTGTTTCATAAAAATATTTTCAAAAGGAATATTGTATGTTTTTATGGAAGGGACTCTTAAACTAGATCATCATTTTAAATGGTTTAATTAGTTATTTTTCTAAATCATTCTTATTAATATCCATGCTTTCAAAATGGGTTTTATGGATTTATTTATATGGGAATGAATGTTTCTAAAATGTTAATTACATTCAAATGTTTCAGAGTGGTATGGGACAAATTGACTCAAAAATGAATTTAAATGTCTTCCTTTCTAAATTGTGTGACTTTTAAATGTTTTTATTAAAAAGTGATATTTTTTGTCAAATAGTTTTAAAAATCATTTTTATTTATGTCAAAATTATTTGATAGATTTTAGACTTGTTTGAAGTTGATTTATTATGATACAAATATTCCATATTGTATTGATGGTTTTTTGATATGTTTGACAATGGATGTGTTAATTGTATACCATTCATTGTTTATAGATAATGTATTGACATTTCGTATTCTAGTTCTAATAAGAATGTTTATTTTATGTCTAAAATTTTTCATATGAGGAATGAATTGGGCTTAGTATGTGATGGGTGGACCCCACTATAGTTCCTCGATGCATCGATAGGTCTCATTAGACAAACGAGTGTCTTGTCACAAGGCATGGAAAACATATTATTTGTAGTCTTGGCACAAGGCCTTGACTATGTGGTTATGAAGTCTGTAATTATGAATTCCCACATTATAAAATTGGATATTGATATTACATGTGATTATTCGACTATTAGAATATCCATGTGTATAAGTAAATGTAATTATTTGATTTATATTTTCCATATTTTGCTAAAGTATAAGTTTAAAATGCATTTGTTTTAGTCTTATAAATTTCCATAACTGTTTTTGTTTATTTATGAAGGAATTTGCTATATTGTAATCCTTACTGAGCATCTGAGCACACCCCTTTGTATGTTTTATTTTTCCCAGTATTCAAATAAGTCTATTATGATTGATAAGATGGGTTGAGCTATGAGATTAATGAAATTATCAAAGGATAATTTATGTTTTGTTTTATTTTATAATGTCTAATTTAACGTTCATGTATGTAATCTATTTTCCAACACTGCTAAATTGATCAGTCTTTCAGGACATGATTCCCTATAATTATTCCAATGTATTAAAATAATGCACCGACTCTGGGCTTCTGTAGTCGGGGAATTATAGTTGGTATCAGAGGAAGTTTAGAAAAAACCTTGGAAATTGATTTAGATAAACTCTGATTACAGAACATTACCCTATGATAGAATCTGAGGATTAATATTGAAGAAATTCCTAGATTTTTTGTAATGTAGATATTTTTTGTATTTTCCAAGAAATACATCCCTGTTTGGATGTGAGCATATATAAGCAGCTCTTGCACAGAAGTACTTTTGAGTGAAAACTCTGACAGGGAGTTTCAGGCTTGACCCTGGGTATCCTGGTACATGACAACAGGACTTGCTGCACTCTTGGTTATGGCACTCCTTGGAGAGATGCTTAGGATAATTAATTTTTTTATTACAAGACATTATGAAGGATTTAATAGTAATACTTGCTCAAAGAAAACATTTTTTGATTATATATTATATGCATAATCTTTTAAATTTACATTAGGTATTTTACAAATTTGGAATTATGCATTGTGATTCATAAACTAACCTAGTGCATGGCATTGTTTAGAAATTTCACCTTGTATAAGGAATGATAATTCCATCAATACACATGATCCAATGATTAAGAATGATTATATCTTTCATGGTATTTAGACAAAATTTTAAAGGGAAATTGTCTCCCATGTATTCTTATCATATGAAGAAATAGTATCATGTATTAATAAGATAAGTAAAAAATTTCTCTGAGTCCTATGGATTTAAAGGGAAGCAAGAGAAGAAAATGATGGAAGAGAAAAATATGGCAAAAGGGAGGGGAAATAATGAATTTTCCATATGTGATAATTGTGGAAAGAATCATCTTGGTAAATGATTGAAGGGAAATGGAGATTTTTATAAGTGTGGAGAAAAAAGATATGAAGTAGGTGATTTCAATGGTATGAAAAAGGTTTCAAATGTACAATGATTCATCTAAAAAGAGTTGGGACACTACGTGAATCAATGTCAAAATCATCAGAGTATACCCCAAATGCTGCTATTGGATAATAATCAAGATGTGATACTGCCGAAGATGAAGAGGAATGATTAGAGTTCTTCTGTTGTTATTAATGTATTGGGTTATATGATTATTGTATTAATGGTGTAAATGCTATATGAATTATAGATTATATAAGAAATATACTACATTACTATTTCATTAAGGACGTGATATTGTGTGGAACCAAGAAAAGATACTAAATAGTAGGTAATTATTTTTGGAAAATATATGGTTGATAGAAATATAATCTATAATAAGGTTTTGATATTGAGGTATTAATTTTGGAATAATATATGATTAATTTGGAAGAATTATATTAGATATTCTGGACTACCATAAAACTGATTAATGATTTGTATATTCCTTCATTGATGGACTTTACAAAATTTTTGGACATAAAGAGTATATCTAGTATTCAATAAGGAATAAGGAATTATGAATTTAATCAATATGGTTTTATGGTAATTTAGGGTGTTGCTGTGTTTTAGAAGAATACATGATGAAGGTATTCACATGTTATTACGTGGAAAAAAAATTCATTGTGTTTACCTTCAATATAAATATTGGACAATGAATTCAGACTAAAGTATTTTGGGTAAGTCAAAAGGTTTGAATGGATTATGTTCGATATCAGATACTATTATTAAGGTAAAATCATTTCATAAGATTATTTTTGGATTTTTATAAAAAGGAAAACACGAAGGTCAGATGACCCTCAGTTACGTCGCGTAAGGCCTCGAGACTTGAACCCACAACCGAAAGGTGACAATGTTGGATCACCTACCAATGGGATACATGATGTCCAATTTTGTATAATGTAGTTTTTTTGTAAATATTATAACAAATGAATTATAAATTCATTATTTTTGTAACCCTATAAGATTAGGAAAAATAAAATATTTTTTAATTCTATTATCATTTAGAGTAAAAGATGAGTTTGTGGTGGGAATTAGTTGAAGGATGAAACTGTACTTGTCGAGTAAATTTTTTTCCTCTTATTCAATGAATAATTTAATTCATAAACTTTAGGAAAGGTTTCTTAAAACCAAAAATTTGTTATCCTAATACATTAGGTTTTGTTGAACTAAAGATATTTTAAATCATCATAGATTGATGGATTTGAGGTCCTCAATTTTACAATTGATTGTGATTGATGACCTCAATCAATCCCAATAAATATTAATGTTTCCCTCCAATTTTGTGTCTCTAATTGCCATCAATTTTCTCCTAATAGAGATCATAATTTGGTGGTGTCTTTTATATTTCCCTTTCCCTCTTATTAAGACTAAATATTATTAACCCAATTTCTGATGTGGGTTTTCCACAAAGGTATTTTTCTATTTTAACCTTTTATTAATAAAACAGTTTTAAATTATGAGGATGAAATTTTTGAAAGGAGGGGAGAATTTAACACCCCACAGTTTCATAGTATGTTATCTTTTCAAAGTATTTCAATAACATGTGATACACACAACACCGAGTTCGAGCACACCACGACATACGAAAACAAGTCATTCAAAAAACATGTTATTAATAGTATTAACCACAATTTAAATTTTATGTATCCTATATAATTTTAACATTCTTATTTTTTGATTCATAGACATAATATAAGAAAAATTCGATTTTTAATATAAAAAAGATATTTTTTTAAAAATGCAGTGCTATGCCTTTTAGTAGAGAACTCTTTTTAAATAAAATATTTAAAACATTTAAATATTAAGTTAGTGAAATTAAATTCATCTTTATAATAGGGATATAAAAATATAGTTTTAATGAATTTTGGTACTTTTCTTATAATTCTCATATTATAATGAATAGTGAAAAATTACTAAATTTTAATTAAAAACAATTTTTTTAATCGAAATAATTAGTAGTGTAAAATTATAAATTTGAATGGGTTTTAAGTATCATTAGAATATATTATTATAAATTAATAAAATATAGTTCATTTTATGTAATTTCACATTTTAATTGGATATAAACAAGTGTCAATCTTTTGATAGTTATTATTTCTTAAAAATACATTTTTGTTTTGACAATGGGAATTAATTTTAAATAAATTTCTACCACTTTTTTGTTTGGAATTTGATAAAATGGATTTAATTTTTGGAATTATGAGGTCAAAATTGTGTAAATAAGTAACATTTTTAGAAATTATGAACAATTACGTCGTTAAATATTTTATTTACCATGGTTAAAGGGTAAATCCAGTAAATATAGGTAACAAAATAATATTAAAATAATATTAAATTACCCTAACACTTGTTCTAACCCTATTAGATGATACATGTCTGACTATGGGTATTATTCAGTTTGTTTTAGAACTCGATGGATCTACATTGGAGTGATAATGAGATTTTATATTAATTAATTTCAACTAAAGACAAAAATAACAATAACATGTATCTTATAGTAAAACATAATTATATTAGGTTATATAATTGATCTATTCGACTATAAATATTAATTTTAAAGCTAAAGCTTTTTCCTACATGATGATATTTTATTTATTATTTTTTGACAAAAAATAAATATATTTATTAATGACACAATAATGATGAAGTATTTTCCTTATTAATAAAAGGATCCAATAAATGATATGGTAAATATTAAAATAAATAAAATTTGAAAATTTTGATTCCATAAAAGAATTTTCAAGGTAAATATGACATTCTATTGTTGATTAAATGTATTTTTTCTGAAGTAATATTGTTGTGATGACTTTCACAAAAACCCAATACTAAATAGTGTCAAAATTGACATAAATTAGTTTTTAAAACAAATACTATAATATTGGTTGGTATAATATTCCAAAAAATCTATGGTTCTACAAAAGGTCTTAAATAATATTATATATGTCATTAATGAACCAATTTTGGTTATTTTGGAAGTTTATAGTACGTTTATTAACCATATAGTGTAAAAATACAAGAATACATGGTAAAAGTTTTACTATTTAACTAAGAGTTAAATCTAAATGATAAGGTTAAAATGGTTACCTAATCTTGCCTAAAACCTGTTTGTTGAGAGGATATAGACCCATAACCACCTAATAATTGAAATTAATTTATTTTGAGGCTTTATAAACAGAATATTATTGTATAATAAATTAATATTTTAATCTTTTCCTAAAGTGACCAACACCCCCTTATAAAAAGGCACTTCCCCTTCTCTTAATTTCACAACTCCAAATCCATTTGGATCAGCTAATCCCAGCCCAAATAACTTTTCAACTATCCTCCCATCAACCTAGAGGACTTAATTTGACCATAAAGTGAACTTATGTATCCCTTTTGATCAACTCAAAAAGAAACACATGTAGAACATGTAATAATTTTAGCACCATCTTCCAAGTTCTTTCATCTTCCACTTCGACATTCTTGGTTGTTTATATAATAGAATAACAAATAAAAAATTGTAAATATATTGTGATGTTATTATAAATACTGTACAACCATATTCTTTAATCTATTCATCTTATATTGACAACGTCTCCATACGTATGTGCGTACGGATTACCGTCTCCACGTCGTGGTGTAGGTTGTTATTCAAACATTTTATTATTTTTATGTGTATAATAATGAGTATAATTGTGTAAATAACAAGTATAACATGTTAATTATTCTTTATATATGATATACCATCCAATTACATACAATTATACCATCGATACAATGATATTATCGCCTGTGCGTACGTACAGATTACCATCTCCAAGATGCTATGAGATTCATTTCCACGTTAACCATTCCAAAGTTATTATAAACTTATATATTATTAATAAGTAAGTAATATATGACATAATAATTCTACTAGATATATTTATATATAATTATATATAATTATATATATCTTATTCACTTACTTCCGTTCAATACAATAAGAAAATAGAAATAGTTTTTATGTGTACATTTGACCTACCGTCACCATAAACTATGCCTCCCATTTCATATATCTATCTATTATAAATATTTATAATCTAAATTTATATTATATATAAATAAATTATTATATTTTAGATGTATTAATATCATTATCTGATTGATACGATCACGAATAACAAGTTAAAACACGTATGATAAAGAAAACAATTATTACCCAAAATGTTAATTTAACGTGGAAATCATTATTAAATGGGTAGTATAAAGTAATAAATGAATCATTAATGATAGAATAAATATGAATATGCTTCATGTATAATTTAATTTCCAAATATGATAATTATACAAGAGGTTAAACATACCCTCGACCAATTGAAGGTTCAAGGTAAGGGTTAATTCTATAATCTCGTCATTATCTGAGATTGTTTTTACACGAGTATCTACTGGGACCTATTTATCATCAACATATGTGTTTCATAAAAATATTTTCAAAATGACTATTTTAAGGTTTTATGGATAAGACTCTTTAACTAGATCATCATTTTAAATTGTTTAAATAATTATTCTTTAAATCATTTTCATTAATGTCCATGATTCCAAAATGGCTTTTTAGGATTTATTTATAGGGACATGAATGTGTTTAAAATGTTAATTCCATTAAAAATATTCAAATTGGTATCACTTTGATTAAAAAACCTCTTTAAATGCAACCTTTATAAATTGTGATACTTTCAAATGTTTTTAAGAAAAAAGGATATTTCTCTCAAAGAGTTTAACAGATCATTTTCATCTATGTCAACATCCTTTGATTGATCTTAAAAATGTTTGATGTTGATTTGTTATGATACAAATATTCCACATTATATTGAAGGTTTTATGATATGTTAGACTATGGATGTGTTATTTTTATACCATTCATGGTTTATTGATAAAGTATTTACATTTCGTATGCTATTTTTAATATGAATGTTTATGTTATGTTTAATCCTTTTCATATGAGGAATTCGTTGGACATAGTAAGTGACATGTGGATCCCACTATAGCTCCTCAACGCATCGGTAGCTATCACGAGACAAACTAGTGTATTGGAGAAAGGCGTTGACAAAATCTTATTTTTAGTTTTTACACAAGGCCTTGACTATGTGGTTATGAAGTCTGGAATTATGCATTCCAACATTTTGAAATTGGATATTGATATTACATGAGATTATTTTACTAGTAGAATATCTATGTGAATAAGTAAATGGATTTATTTGATTTATATTTTCTATATTATGATAAAGTATATGTTTAAAAGGATTTTGTTTTAGTCTTATACATTACCATAAATGTTTATGTTTATTTATGAAATTTTCTGCTATATTGTTATCATTACTGATCATCTGAGCTCACCTCTTTCTATGTTTTATTTTTCCTAGGATTCCAAGAAGTGTATTATGATTGATAAGAATGGTTAATCTACGATATTAATGGAATTCTCAATGGATAATTAATTTTGGGTTTTATTTTCAAATGTGTAATGTAACGTTAATGTATATAATCTATTTTCCAAGACTCCTAAACTGATCAGTCTTTCGAGAAATGATTCCTTGTAATAATTCCCATGTATTAAAATAATGCACCAACTATAGGCTTCTAAGGTCGGGATATTACAATATTTATATTACAATAACCCTTTACATGTCATTTTTGAATATTTTAAATCCCTATTAAATTCCATGAGTATAATTAATATGGTGTTGATGGAGTGATCTCTTAATCATTGTTTATCACATTAAAAAAAATATGATTCCATGGATGACATGTAGTTTGTTCACATGAAACACATGATGCTCCACAGAATTAATCCCATATATGTAATATATGTTCTATGTATGCTGATTTAGAATTTAGGTATTGAGGAATATAAATCCCCCCTTGAATAAAAAAAACATACACACTAAAGCATAAATGTGAGAGAGGACTTCTCAGAGAGAAAATCTACGCAGGCGCAAGGGTATTCCTCTAGGTAAAACAACAGAATGACATTATAGATTACATATCACATATATATTCATTACATGATCAACCAATTGATAATTTAAAGGGATTATAGTGAGTTATACATATTAGAAAAAAGAGTTTTTTCATGTATACATGGTCATGTAAGATCCCACAATGACATGCTATAAGAAAATAGACGAATTTCTTCAATAAAGGATAAAAAATATATATGACTTATGTGAAGAAGGATACGATGATTTTCATGTGAAGGGGTTATCCAGTTCACATAACTTATGTAGATGATGTAAAAGCACCCAGACATGTCATCTAGATCATGAGATACAACTCAAGAATTTTATCAATATAATTTGAATTCCTATAAACATGTCCTCCAAACCACAAATAGTTCTATAATCATATCAATTAAGTCACATGAAGTCATCCATACATTTCCTCCAGATCATGTGGTGGCCCTTTGACATATTAGCTTAAATCACACGACACCCTTAGACATGTCAGTTTTGATCACCCAAAGGCTCCCTAGACAAGTTATTTAATTCATGTGGAAGCCCTCCAACATGTATTCTTTAGTCATGAAAAGAACCTTGGAAATGTCATAATTGTCATGTTTCATCCCCAGAAAAGATAGATGTATCATGCAGTAGTTATCAGAGATATCCTTTAGAAAAATAGGAAATGTCCATACATGATCGAACATGTCAGGAATATATCCCTACAATGTCAATTGAGTCAGGCTTAGACCCTTCAACAAGTCTAGCATTTGGGGAAGACACCCAAGGATAGGATAACCCTGTCTAGATGAAAAAACTGGAAATAAAACATTTTGAACAATGAGGATTCAAGTTCCTATCTAAATAGGATACAAAGTATTCATTCCATAGTCATGATATCTAATTTGGATTCTACCTTAGTGTATGTCCTTATATATATCACAAACTCAAACCGAAGGGTCCCAAACTATGTTGTGGGTTTAACATTCTTCTTCATTCATCAGTGTATTGAGAAGATAATTGAACAATAATGACTCTGATACCTATTAAATGAAGGATATGTATATAAAAATCATATGTATTGGGCTCTATATAAAACACACCATTAGATATTCCTGAATTCATATTTCCCATGTAAAAATACCACAATTATGATTACATTCTATCCCATTTTTTCTCACACCGAGCACGACTCACATGGGGTTAGGTATTTTCAACAACTATATGAATGGAATTATGAATTTTCCCCCAACTTGGAAAACCTCAGCATGGAAAAAAACCATTGACGTGATATGAATACCCCCATATAGGGGAATCCACTTTAGTGTATCTTTTGAAGGAATTTTCATATTGGTAAACGCTAGGGAATTAACCCTCTTAAGAAGTAATTATCTGTTACCACCCATCAGTGGGTTTTTTGGTAGATCAAACAATAATGAATATAAATTAAATTATAATGAGGATATGTTGGGGTCCTTCCTTAGGATCAAGATTCATACATAGTTTCATTGTTATCTCATATATTTCCTTTCTGCATGACATTAAAACACAAAGCATGATCGTAAATGTGCTATGTGTGGTTTGATTCCTTTTATAAATAAGATATGTATAACACCACAATAATGTTAAATCCCATCCTCAATACATCAATAAGATCCTTTAATGGAATTAAAATATATAGTTCTTGGTTATATGGAATCAAAATATAAACCACTACCCATTGGTAAGAAATAATGGGGAACATATGGATAATCAAAGATACATACATATGGCTTCGTTAATAGAAAACCCTTTACATGAAGAAGGATTCAACAACCAATTATTTTACAAGTGTGACTACTCTAATATATAAATTTGGAATAGAATCATGAAAAATTCTTAAATTTATAAGATATTCCTAGAATAGGAAATAAATTCCTCTAAAAAGGGTGTGATGAGAGGAACATCCATCCCCTCAAACAATGTGGGTTTTTAAGTTCCATTGGGCTTGAAACCCCAAATGAACACATGAATTTGGAAAGATGGTTTGTAACATTTTATAGATATCGGAGAAATTGGGAGTTTACATTTGAGATAAAAAATGGTGAACCAGAAGTGAATGATTTTGTAACCATACATGAACCCCCCCCCCACAATTAGTCTTCATCATCCAGTCTTGAAATGGGAAAAAATTGTAAAACCAAAGTGAAATCATGTGATGATAGAATAACTAAATAATTATAAAAATTGTGAATTTTGTATCCCAATCCTAGGGTTCTATAAATAATCCAAATTAAATAATGGCATGAATTAAATTTCCCTTCAACACGACTTCTCAATACATTGATGCTTTATAATTTTATAGGGTTATTCTCAAAAGAAAATATTTCATCAATATTTTTTTATTTTTATGTTTCACATAATATATTTAAATTTAAAAAGTTTATATTCATCAAGATATTTTTCTATCCATTATTAAAATAATTTTTTCTTATTATAACATTCCTTTGAAGTTTTGTTATGCTTTACTCGGGATATGACCCAATGATAACATCCACATACATTATTTGGATGGCGTAGAATGATGATGATTAAAGGATGATTCTATGAAACCTATTTCATTACCATGAGTTAATTAATTTATGATGAATTTTTTTAAAAATAATATCTTTTCCATGGGTTATGCTCTGATGAAATTACGAGATGTTTATAAAAAACATTTATATCTCGTGGGTTGTGTTATGATGAAATGTTTAAATATTTTTGAGACTTTCTTTATTTCCTCGAATTATGACATATGAGGAATGATTTATTATCTTATGGAACACATATTAATGGATTATGATTATGTTACAGGTGGGTCCAAAATAATATTATTGTTAAAATCATTGGGTAAATATGGATACCTCTTGAGATAATAAGGACTAATATGGGGAGTCAAATGAGTACATTACGATGCTTTATTCACCATGACAGTCCTTGGAGTGAATCATGATTGTGGATATAATGGAATTAAGAGCGATCTCAATAATATATGGTAGTATTGGAAGTGATCCATAACAATGGAAATTATTTTATATGATTATGTGTTTTCCACAAACTTATCTCTTATGCCAATGTTATTCTCTCATGGATCAGGTTCTCTCGTTATTTTTGATTCATTTTTTATAAACTATAAAAATTTATCCCATGATTCGAAATTATGATATCTAATATACTAATATTTAATTTTATAATGTTAATCTTATTTTTTCATAACATTATGCTCAATTTATGTTTTTTTGATAATTGATATCTCTATTTTTTAACCTTTCTAGGATTCTATGAACATAATTTCTTTTGATACCTTTCACTAGGTGATGAATAAATATTTAAATTTGGGTATTTATATGATGTTTACAATGTAGGAATATAATTTTGGGAGATGTTAAATATTATTCTGTATATAAGTATATTGTGTATATAGTCTCCAAGACACTAAACCATTAGGGTCCACATGAGTGTATTTGTAAAATATATTGAACATTCATTTATTAATATGTAATATTTTTGTATGAAATGTATGGGTGGCTGAATATTTCCCATGGAAACACTACATCCCTATCCTTGAAGGACCTTGAATTATATAATCATACTTAGTGAGATCATGTTGCCCAACCATTGTTGAATATAGCCTCATAAGGAGTTTTTTTATTACTATACTCATGATCCCTTGATCTACCTAGTCATGAAAATGTATCTTCCATAGTGTATTCTCTTCAATCATAATGATCGATAAAGAAAAATTACCATAATAAAAGATTTGAGAATTTATAATAGAATCCCCACACATGAATTATCTAGGACCCCCCTCCAATGAAAATAAAATCAAACGCATTCTCATAAATAATATATTGAAACTCTAAAATGACTCAAAACTCATAATATTACAAAATTAATTTCTTATCTTATTTATTTTCTAATGATCCTCATATAATCTAATTTAAATTCTGTAAAACTATATGATTAACATCAACAACTGCATTCAGAGTTTGTTGGGATTAGTTGCACTAAAATTAGATGTTGTTAAACATCATATGATGGGTATAAAATAACTATATATATCTCAATGTCATTAATCCCCACAAAATATACTAATTTAACTTGAATGCACTAAGTTCATCAGTCAATAAAATATTGAAAATGAATCCCTTCATTACAAAACTCGAATAGTAATCATAAAATTAATTATATTTTGATATAAGTGTATTATGTTTTTTTGAAAACAATATATTCATGAAATATTTGATCAAAAAATACGACTTTTTCAATAATTACAACACATGAATGATGATATGTAATTTTTTCTAATATATAATGTAAATAATCTTTATAATTTGTGATAATCTCTATATATATTCTTTAGACTCAGCCATAGAAAATAAGAATAGGGAACCCCCACCCCCCCCCCCCCTTAATAGATGAAAGAGAAAACTTTATGATATCCAAAAAACTATTTCAGATACTCATAACAATCTCCCTTTGTGGTAGAAAAATCGTTACTATAATACTAGAAGAAATATAACCATATGAACATGAAAATGGATTAGAATTTAAATGAATCATGTTTATCACCTTTAATGTTAGATGGTGTTAAACCTATTGAGTTTATCATTAGAAAAGTTTTCATTTTTCCTATGGGTTTCTCAAAATTATTTCACGATGGATTCACATTTCTCCCCTTTAAATGTTTATATAACAAGAACATTAAAAAAACATCCCATTGGAAAAGGAAACCTTATTATAATATAGAATCTCTTCTTTCATATAAAATATAAATATAAATATTTTTGGAAATGGAAAACTAACTTTATTGTTTGATAGTTCAATAAACTCATGGCATGCAACAATCTGTCACTTTTAATTAACTAGTTTAGCTCATGGATGAATGTTAAAAAAAATAGGATAACACTTTTATTCTCAAATATACTAAATTAAAGAAAATGATTTCATTATTAAATTATTATTAGGGAAAATGTTAAATAATATGTAAATAGTAAAATTACTTTTATCTTCTAAATCATAGTCAATGAAAAACTCGTTTATCAATTATAGATAAAGAATTCAATAGAATTTTTGATATAATACTTAGAATGAAATAATCATAAAATATGACTCTTTTTATAGTCTGATGATCATATTATCCCTTTGAGACCCAACTAAAAAAAATTATTAGTAGAAACAAATATATACTCATTCTAAACAAACCTGAAGATATGAAGTGAAAATTCATAGTGAATGATCTCCCCCTTGAATAAATATCACTATCCTACCATCACCTAAAAATTTTATAATTGAATGTTATCTATGAAAACTCTTTATGTAGGTTATCGAAAAAATGATGACTATTTTCACATGGTTAAATAAAGATATCTTCCTTTTTTTAAGGATTTATACAAATAATCAATAATAACTTCAATATATAATTTTAAAATAGAAATTAAACTCATACTACAAAATATAGTTTGATTTTATCAATTTTAACAAATCATATACTTTGGTTCCTAAAAAACTAATTTTGTTTGTATTATGAAATGATATTCTAAAACTCTCTGAAAAAATTGAATTTATCTGATTCTATTATGAATCAAAAGGTTAATGAGGAATGTATTTATGTTTTATATAATATAAATTTTTGGAATAAAAATATTAATAATGAATATAAATACATTAATCATAATGAATATATTAAAAATTAAATTAGTAGTTTGAGTAAATAAGAAAAATAATTTACACTAAATCATAATAGATAAGGTTAATAAAAAAATATATAAAGGATATCTGTTATAATAATAAAATAATATTATTCTATTGAATATATTTTTATAAAATCCATTTGAATGAATTAATCTATTATGTTAAATGTAATAAAAAGAAAAAAAATTACAATACACTGGGTTAAAAATATAAAATAATATCCCATAATAAAAGGATTAACATATATAAAGAAAAAATTAAAATTCTATAATTTTAAATAATCGAATGAAAACATCAAATTATGATAAACTATAAAAAATTTACTTGGTATGAGATATATAATTTCATCTTTTGATATGAAAGTACATCACATGAAAATTATTTCTACTTGGGGAAGCTAGACATACATTGGTATAAAAGTATTTTTAAATAGATCTTTAAGTACCCATATTTGGTTATGCCTGTTATGATTAAGAGTAGAAGTATCTTTTGATATGTATGGTTGGTATATAATAAGGGATTTCAAAATATTCAATGATCATCTATTCTTTAATTCTTGTATCTTTGACTTTATGAATCGATGAGAGAAATTATAGGGAAAATGTATTTTAACAAATAATAATAACTTATGAAGGATTTATTCCAATGTATATAGATTTCCTATTTCTTTTCAACAATTTTCACATCATCTCAATGGAATTTCATCCCATTCTAATGTATGTAAAAATTTCCTTACGATTTTCAATTTGGATTTACTCTTAATATTTTCATGAATATATTCAAAATATATTAATAAAAAGAGTTTAATATTTAATACAATATTTATTTTAGAAATTTATATTTTATATTTATTCAACCAAAGGAGAAGTTTAATTTTATCCTACTTCACCTCATTAATTTTATTAACTTTATTGTTTAACAAATGATGATGCATAAAATGATAATTCTTTACCTCAATCAATTATGAATGTATATGTCATGATCCATCCCAATGGGGTCTGTGTTGTGACTACCCAAACCTACATCCAACTTGTCGGGGGCTGTAAACTTGCACTGAGTAGGCATATCACTAACATTGGATTCCATGGCCTATGCACCTATACACATGCACACATCTCTAAGCCCATACAATGATGAAATGTAAATACAAATTAATAACCATGAACACATATATCTAAATCCCACAACTACTATATGAAAATAAGTAATGGGAAGTACATATGGACAGATACAATCCAACCACAAATAGTTTGAATATATGTCCAACATGAATGTATTATTTTGGACTACTATCAAGATACCATAGGAACACACCCCAATCCTTCTGGATCACTAACCATTGTCTGGTCCTGGTCCTTATATGATGCTATCAAAAGGTCAGTCATTTCAACAAGACATGACATGTGCTGGAAACACTCCTGTAGGTGTGACTATAAAAAACCCAGTTGGACACCCCAAAACAAAAATTCATATAACGAAATAATAGCAGTCAACTCAAAACATGTATATGTCTATTATAAATATAACAAAAATATATATAAAAAGTCAACAAAGACACACTATCTCAATTTAATTTCACAACCGTAATACCTACCTAGGATTTCTGCTCAAAGGATCTACATAACACTCATCTAGGAGAACACACTTCATGAGTTAGATACTAGTGATGACATTCATCTGAGAGGTAATGATTATTGGTGTTCACCATTAATGTGTACTATATATGTTTGAATGGTTATTATACATAGATTAGGTTCACTCCAAATGCCATGGGGTACACAAAAATCTCAATCTAGATTAACCTCATAAATAGAAGATTGACACATCTATAGTGTTGGTCACGATGATACCAGAAACACTACCTAGGAAAAAAAATATGATATAATATATCCTGATGGGTCTCATGGAAGGATTCCAACAACTCTATCAAAAAAATTTTATGGAATGCATCACCATACTATGTGTAGAACATAATCCCATACTAACCCTTAGAGAAAATTAAATAGGGAACACACTCTAACAAAACCTGCCTGAGATATAGATGACAGGGGATCCAAGCCAACTTTGATGGACTACATGATGTGTACGAGGCATACATGACATTTCAATTTGGAACCAAGTCATTCTCATGTAAATTTTCTATGACTATGTCCATATATAGATACACATAGTGCTTGAGCCCATGTACTTTTTCTCATGTCCATGTACAGATCTATGCATGTGTACATACAGGCAGGTCTTGTCCGTGTGGGAGTACATTGTGTGTCTGAGCCCATGTAATCCTAATTGTGTATGCTTACCCTTTTGCGTACACAATGATCCAATGACGGAGGTTTACCTGTCAATTTATCCTTATATTTGTCAGAAAACCCTAGCCATTATTAAGAGGGGCCCACATGACCTTCAGCTCCTCATTATGCACCATATTGTTCGTTCTTTTTCAGAAATGTAGATATAGATTCTATGTATCTTATTTTCTCCACCGACCACCAATCCAAAAACACCCCCCATATAAAATCACAAACCACATCCTTTTATGTCATGCCATCATCAGTCAATAAGATATACCCCTTTTATTTCTTTTAGAAATCATCCACACGTGTTATCCATCAACATATGACAGCAATTTAAAATCACATATTAAAAATATCTAATCCACTATGGCTTCTTTCATTACACAATCTTCATGTGGTTCTTGTCATAGATATATGACATTTAATCATCACACTATGAAAAAGGTGCATAATGAACGATTACATAGAATTTGGGTTGAACCAACATGAAAATGAAACCCCAGTGATGAATGAAAAATATATGGAAGAAAATTACAATCAAACCCATGAGGAGAGAACATTGGACATGTTCGTATTATCTACAATAAAATTTTATTATAACGTCAAATAATTAGATAAATAAAAAACATGAATCAATATCCCCAAATTATCCCCATAGATAACCAATCCTAAAAATGACCAATCTGTGAATCAATTTTTTGGTCGATTGATTTGCATTCTCTATAAGAATAGAAAACATGGAAGGAATAATATAAAAAAAAAGTACTAAATTGAGTTGGATCAATTGATTACAATAGTGGGAATGTGTCTTTATCATTGGCCATATCCAAGAATCTCGTTGCACACTGATTGTCGTTCTACTATCTAGTTAATGTTCTTCAATGATGGATCCTCCAATGCTGTTTCCAAAGGTTTTGTATTATATCTAAGGTTATGTGACTAACCAAGAGGATTTTTAATTAATGTATAATAATATAAAAAATTCATGGCGGTGTGTCGACAAATTAAATGAAATAATTTATTTATTTATTTATTTTATACATTTTTCATGTTTGATAACTTTTCCATAAAAATCCCTTGACAATAATGTTTTTTTTCATTCTTAAGGTAAAATACATTCTCTGAAACTAATACATCCATCATATTTCTCATCTGAGAATCTATTTATTTTTTATTCCACATTTTTGGGAAAAAAGTGTGTTTGTGTTATCTAATAAATTTAATATATTTCAAAAAATTATTTTAGGAAAACCAGTATTCAGAATCTGTATGAGTACTTGGTCATGAAAATAATCCATACAATAACAAAAAAATAATAACTTTAAAATCAGATTCATTACTTTTTATCCACATTGGGGATTTAAATCACAAAAATTCAAAAAAATTAACTATACAAAATGATGAGGGTTTTAAAAGTTCATTGAGATTCTCACTCTAATGTTCTCTCCTAAATATTCCCAAGCTACCATTAGACATGAACTAATGGAATATCACAACCATGAATGATCCTCTTGTACCAATCATTAATATCTACTGGGTACTTAGAAATGGTAGATCCATCCACGATGTCTAGCTCACCCAATTAGATAATGTTTATTATATTATTCATATACCTTCTTAGTTGTGACATAGGGAAGATGTCGTGTACCTTTTTTATTTACAGCGGTAATGCTAAGTGGTACACCACCACACCAAATCTACGTAGAATCTAGAAAAGGCAAATTAATCTTAGAGATATCTTGCAACCCCAACCTAATATTTATAATCCACATCGAGTTGAAACATGTAGGAACACTTATTCTCCATCCACATACTACAAAGTGCTTCATCATCTATTTTCATAATACTTCTAATGGATCTATGATTTTCTCATCTGATCCTAGATTATATGCACATTTTAAATAGTGTCTTTCACCAACTCTTGGCCAATGACTATCAAATCCTCTAGGTCTTTCAAAAAACTGGTAACCAGAAGGGTCACCCATACAAAGCCTCAAAGGGTGACATACTAATGGTGGAATGGTAGAATTTATTGTACCAAAATTCCACCAGTGGAATGTGATCCTCACAACTATGTCCAAAGTCTAATATGTATGCCCACAACATTTCTTCTAAAACTAGAATGGTCCACTTAGTTTGGCCCTCATTCATGTGTTGAAATTTTGTGCTCAAGTGTAATTGAATCCCAAAATCCTCTTAAAATACCTTCCATAACTTTGATGTCAAGCTAGAATCAAAGTACAAAATTGTCATTGATGGATCTCAATGGAGTCAGACTATGTTCTACATATAAAGGAATCCAAATCTGTCTTCTAAACATTGGTCTCATATTTCTAGGAATTTGGATAACTTTTTTTGCCATTTATATGATCTCTTAGATAGAATCATATCCCCTATACATAAATGGAAATCACCTAATGATTTCCATGTATATCCCATACCACATACGCTCTAGCATCGTAATGGGTTGATCTAGACCTGATGGAACATAGTGCTCAAACATTTCTTACTGACTACTAAGTCATCGAGAGATAAACTCTCTAACTCCCTTCTTCATCCCTTGCCACTAAAAATGAATTTGTTTGTCCTGGTAAATCTTCTAGAGACATGGATGTACCGCCCCAGGATATGTATGACACTCTCCCTGAAATAACTCCTATAAAATAACTGTTACGATCGTGCATCCGTTAAAATGAATGGAATCCTCCTCACCTTAATAATATCCATCAGGATCATTATAGTAGATATTTTAGTATATAGGGTCTCATTGTTGGTATCCCCAAACTATTCCTCCCCAAATCACTGAATATGTAATGGGGTAAAAACCATTGAATGGAGGCAAAATGTTCTATATCCATCTAAAAAGGATAACCACAATGAGGGCAACTTCTCGGTGGCCTCATTCAATAATTGTGGAAAAGATCTATTTCTGAGAGCATATGATACTATGTTACCCTTACTATAAGTATAGACAATATCATTGTCATAATACTAGAGGAACATTATCTATAGCCTCAATCACATGTTGAGATCCCACTAAGAAAAGATATACATGAGACTTTTGAGGTCATAATAGATGATAAACTTCTTTCCCATCATGTATTATAACCATATATTTAATGTGGTGACTACCACTAAAAACTCAATATTTAGGGTTATATAATTATTATCATTTGGTATCAACTGACATGAACCATTTTCAATCATATCATGTCCATGCATTAGAACAAAAAAAATATTGTTTCTTGATGCATCGTATAATACCACGCACTCGACACCCTCCTCTAGTAATATCGAAGTGGGGGAACTCATCAATCTCTACCTCAACTCTTGAAAATCATACTGGAACCACTAACTCCACATGAATGGATTCCCATTTAGGGTTAAAGTAGTCATGGGGGATGATATCCCATACAAGTCATGTTTTAATGTTCATTAATAGCATGTTGGCCCAAGGAATATGCATCTCTCTACCACGCTATTGGGTGGATCCCAGGAAAACACTACCCCAGCATTCACTGGGTCTACTACCACACCATATGCCTAGATAATATTCCCCAAAATGTGGACCTCCTATATCTAGAAATAAAACATCTTGTGCTTCCCGTAAAGCTAGTTCTCTCGGAGTACACGTAGATCCATCCTTAATTATTTCACATGCTCCTCCGTGGACACCAAGTACCCAAGAGTATCGTCAATAAAGAATGCCATAGACTGATCTAAGAAGGGATAAATGTTTGGGTTCATGGGTCCTATTAACACTTCTAGGGTGTCTGTCCTTCGATATGGAATCACCAAGTACTCATAGTTATTATAGGGACATCTGAATGTTATCTTCGATATAACCTCATCTTGTACAAACAACTGTTGATAGACGGATCTGAATTCATCCTTTGAGAACAATAATGACCCTCACAAATGATCAAAGAGGTCATCGATTATCAATAGTTGATAATTGTTCTTCACAGTTAGTTAGTTCAAGTTACAGTAGTCCACACAGAACACCATTATCTCATATGCCTTATTGGAGAACAAAACTAGGGATTCCCAGGAGGAACAATGGTCCTAAAAATTTCCTTCCATTACAAGTTTTCCAACTACACCCTTGGTGCATAATGTTCTTAATGATTCATCTAATATTATATCATCGATATCCGCATTGGCATGGGTTGTAGATCAATGTAGATGTCTATATCAAAGTAAAGAGGTAATCATTGAATGTCCTCTAGAAAAACATCCTCATAACCTTCCACAATTGCAGGAAACTAAAAACTCATAACATCTAGCACACCAAGGGTCATACAAGACAACTAATGAGTAATAATATGCATCGTCCTATGCATGAGTCCATCCTACACGTCCTGGGATTCCAGTTCACCTACAAAGGAAAACTTGTTCTCGTCACAATGGACACACTACATCCCCCAATTGAAATAGTGTATCTAGTCATGAACTATAGATAACCATCACATTAAAATATTACATTGTAAGGCCTCATTTCTACTAAAAAAGATCCCAACAAATACAATCATCTCCATGATCTAGGCCTCATTGTTAGTACAAGTGTGTGATCGAAGAGTGGTATGTAGTAGGAGTATCCAAGTGTAAGGGTTAATCTATGGGATCAACCGGAATCTCCATGTCTCGAACCATATTGGTGTAAATAATGTAGTGAATACAACCTATTTTAGTAATACATAAAGGTATACAAGACATATATTGTACCTCATATCATTAACAAATCCTCTAGGTCATAAGGCTCAATATCATTCAGCTACCCTTACCCCTATCCCCCAACCCCTGAGCCTAGCATAGACCACCTAGGGGTGGTGGGGATGAAAAGTCAAATCACATTGAAAATATATCTTCCTTTCCTTATCCTTTTCCATGTCTTCTTCCCCACATTCATATTTATTCTCCTACTGTTCTCTCTACCTCAGTGATATATCTATTGTCTCCTTATTAGGAGTACGACAGGATGGACAATCTCATGCAAGATGTCCCCTACTATTACAAGACTTTGATAACCTCTCCCAATGCTGACTTGACACAACATGTGATCCTTGAACTACCGAAAATATGTCCTAGTACCTCCTCATGAATCCTATCACAAAACCAAATCCCTAAGACTGACGTTGTGTCACTATAAAAGAATACTCATCTTAATCATTCCCACTACCGAAACAACTGTCTACGTCTAGAAATCCAAGAAACTATCAACCACCAATGTTTGATCTAGGTCCCTAAAATAAGTATCAATGCATAGAGATATAACACTTTCTCAGATGTCTCTACACAAACCTTTCTCTATGGTTAGAGCTTAAAATAAGTGATCCCAAACCATATCCATTGAGTTCATAGAGAGGTTAGTGAACGTCAATAAATACTCTGATATAGTCATGTTACCATAATCAAGTTGTATAATGTCTTAGATAAATACAACACTCAATGTATTTGGAGAAAACTACTCTCTGAAATGATGATCAAAATATAACCATGAAATATTTTCCTTGTTGCAAGCCTGGGTCACCAAACCTCCCCATCGTCTTGTTGATCCACAATGAATGCTTTCTTCTAGGACCACCATTTAATATGTTAGTGTCTTGAACAGTCAGAAAACTCATGTCTCCCCCTCAAGAGAGTCCTCCACCACCAGTTGTTTGGTCACTCCTCAGAACCTGAGGGGTCACTGTCCTTAAAACTCATGAAGTGTTCTCATCCTATGCACCACATCTGATAGTACTATAGGTTCCATCTAATTATCTATAGGTGGTGGTATAGTTGGTGCACCACCATAAGGTAATAGATGTGTTAGTAGTCCCAATATTATTTCCTCCCTACATAGGGGTCATCAACTTGATCCAAATGTTGAATCCTAGCTGTAATACAACTCATAGGAATGCTAAAATAGAAAATATGAACAACAAAAAATAATTATATATGGATGGTTGGCTCAAGAAGGAAATGGAAACCCAACCACATTCTTATATGATGTATATACCATTTATTCCTCCAACTAGTTTTCTAATTTACATATTCAAAAAGAATATGATCTGAGTCCTGGTGTATAGATATGTAGAATGCCACACTAACACTTGAGTCCCATGATCAAAATAAAAACTCAAAATATATAACACTATTACACAAAACTAATTTCATAGACTCTTATCCTATGGTATAATCGACATATCTGATACTAATCTATATGAACCATCATAATTGGGCCCATTCCGCAACTCCCAAATCCCACTACCATTAGTTATGGGGATATATACTAGCATCAAGTAGGAATATCACTATCATGGGAGGTATTATCCTATGAAAATGTACGCAAACAAACATCTCAAATCCCATAAAATAATGAAATGTAAAAACAAAATAATAACCCTTCATTGATATATTTAAATCCCATAACTATGTGTGATAATAATTAACAAAAATTAAATAGGCCCAAATACAATCACATAACGAATATTATTAAAACAACTCCGACATTAAAGTAAATATGGGCAGTACTATCAAGATAACTTAAGAACGCACTCTAGTCTATATAGATCACTAAGAACCATCTAGTCATAGTCTCTCTATGACTCTATCTAATGGTCAATCGAATTTACAAGACATGAAATGTACATGAAAATCCCATGTAGTGGTGATTATAAAAATACCCAGTATAACACCCCAAAACCAAAAAGCATATATAAAGATAATAACAGTCAGAAGGACACATGTATATTTCTAGAACACATATAACAACAATATACAGATATCCCAAAAAATACACCTAGTTTCATGGTAAAGTAACAATTATAATTCCATACTAGGATTGATACATAAAAGTATTAAATATCAATCATCTAGGATAACTCACTCCATGAGTCAGATAACACTGATAAAATCCTTTCGAGTGGTGGTTCATGTCGATTATCACTATTAGAAGTTCATGATGGATGTATGAAGAGATACCACACATAAATGAGGATAACTCCCCAGTCCATGTGGCATACCAACAAATCAGTCAAGATTAACCTACTGAGTATAACATAACGACACTTGTAATGTTTATCATGATGATACAAAGAACTCCACATATGGTATGATGATTATATAGGATCTCATTGCAGGTCTCATAAAAGGATTCCAAATACTCTTTATAATAATTCCTACTAAAAGGATCACTATCCTATGTATCGAATGTCATTCCAGACTAACCCTCAGGCAAAAATTTGTGGCTAATGTACACTAATGAAAATTATCCATGATATATAGGAAAAGGGATCCAAAACAACTTTAGTGGAGTACATGATGTGTATTAGGAGTAAAATATGTCTCCCTTTGAAATTGGGACATGTTGATATAAATTTCTCATTCCTATATCATTGTATAAGTACATGGGTACATGTTCCAAGGTTCTTCTTCCCATGTACAACTACACATTTAAGATTATGAACAACTAGGATGGCCATCTCTGGGTTAGCGTATTGGACATTTTTTATCCATTTTCCCCCTAGCAATGTTTGTGTAACCTATGAGGTACACAAAAATACAATCGATGAGGTTTACATGTAATGTGATAGGCATCACATACCGTGTGATCCATAATTTCATCAAGAAACCATAGATTCCACTGAGAGGGCCCCATACAATGTGTAGCTCTGCAGTACACACTGTGTGGTTCAAGATCTTCTATAATTCTAGATCTGGATTCTATGAATCTTATCTAATCCTCTAGAAATTGATATGATAATGTGCCTCAACAAAAAATTAATAACCATATCCTGATGAGTCATTCCATCATCGATCAGCAAGATCCGTCCTTTCAATTTTATTTAGAAATCATTTGTGCGTGTTATCAGTCGTCGCACACCACGAAAACGAGAACAAGTATCCAAAACCTATATGATCTATTATTACTTCCATTGTCACACAATCTTCATGATGATCCGATCACAAAAATTTGTTATCATATAGTTTCACTATGAAATGGGTGCACAATGATCGATTCCTCAGTAATTGGGTTAAACCACTGGGAAAAAGAAACCCTAGATATGAACAAAGAATATAGTGGTGAAAAGAAAAATTAAAACCATGAGGGATAAACAATGAACAATTTTTGTGTTGTAAATGATCTATTTCCATTATAAAAAAATTATACATAATAAAATAAAAATGAAGTAATTTCCCCAAAATAATCCCAAAGATAACTTGTCCCTCAAAATGTCTAATCTGTGAATCAAACTATTGGTCGATTGCTTCACATTCTTCATAGGAATAGAAAATAAGAAAATAATACAATTGAAAAATTATTACCCAAAGATGGATTGATCACTGATAAATAATGAGCATGAATCAATTTCATTAGACAGATCCCCAAATCCTATTACCCATTGATTGTCAATGTATGATCTAGTTGATGTTCATCTGAGAGAGATCCTTCAATGCTCAGTCTAATGGATATCCATAAACTCCAGGGTTATGGGGATAACACTAACGATTTAAAGAAAATGAATACTTATAGAATAGAATATATCCACTGCATTAATAAATGAAAGGAGATAATTTATTTAATTATTTAATTCATTTTACACCCATGATGTCCTTTCCATAAACGTCCCATTTTGATAATGGTTATGCCACACATAAGGTAAAATCCATGCTCAGAAGTCAATGAATCCATAAATTTTTTTCTAGGGTTCCTTTTAGAAGTTATTCCACTTTTTAGTAGAATTTAGTGCACATTATATTTATTATATTTAATATATGTCAAAAAAAAATTTCCAGGAACAGTGGGCCTCAAAATCAGACACTATCTTAGTTCCTTATCTTGAAAATAATTTGTAAAATATCTAATAATAATGCATGGAATATCTAGGTCATTACAATATCTAGATTTATTATTATTGCTATTTGACAAAACTTTAATATAGATTAATGTTTTTCTATTTTTTCTTTAGAAACTTTATTTTTATTCTTCATATAACATATCTATAGATTTTTATCTTATTATATAACTTCAGAAATATACTTTGTATTGGATTATCCAATATTCTTATCATCATAATATGATCATTCATAATCAATTTCTTCCTCATCAACTAATATATATTCCATTTTTTTATAATTACTATTGAGATAACACCACTACACTAGATATATTTATAATAATGTATTTTAAAATTTTGGTAACATTAACATTGGTATAAAATAAAATATTAATTGAACTATCATCACTATAATATATTAAAATATTATAAGTTGATATATATTCACTCACACTCCATCTAACATTATATTTTTATTCCATGAAAATATGAACCTAAAAACAAAGAGACCAATAAAAAAGGCCATAAGAGCTGAAAGAGGCCTAATGTATTGTAGTCAGAGGGCATCCCCTATAATCAAATTTACCCCCTATGGATTCAAGTATGTGATATTTAGTAGATGTGTGATTATTGAGCCCTGATCATCCAAGGTCGCAAGGTAGTTAGCAACTTGTTACCCTTTCACCAAGTGTGGGTCAGTTGGATATTTTTGTTGAGGGCTCAAAATCTCCTAAAAATATATGAAATTGAATAAGGGTTTTATCTATGAACACGAAAGGAGTCATGTAAGATCAATGAGTTCGTATCAACATGAGTGATATCCATATTTTCTGGGTTACATAGAGTTAACCCAGAAAGAATGCATTGGGCCTCAGCCTGTTAGGATCATACATTATCATAGAACATATTGATGGCAAGAACAACACTCCCCCAGTTATCTTGAACCCCCCCCCCCTCCTCACTTGTTTCCCTATATGCAAGACCTATGCATGTTGAGCATAAAACCTCTGTTTTGAGAACACAATAAAACTCATTTTTGTTTATGTCCTGTTGTTACAAGGATGGAACAAAAAGGATATAAACTACAATAATCATAATAAAATATTTCCTCACTAGTTATCAATAAAAAATACCATGTCTATGATTAGTTTTGTTATTCTAACAATGATAGACCTCACCATGGGGAGGGATCTTTTATACCTAGCTTGCTTCTAGCCTTCCACTGATACCAGAAACTAGCTTTGAGAACAACCGACCTCACCCTCCTTTACAAACCCGGACTATTCGCCCAGTGGAAACATCTCTCAAAAAATGAAGCATCATCATGTTCATGGAAGAAATCAGTGTTCTTATCATAATCATGAAACCATTTACCCCTAGATCGCTCACAAGCCACAAATTGATATTTGTGGATCGTATCCTCCCAATATTTATTCATGTCAGAGTTCTCCCAAAACAATAATTCATTCCATTCCTCCACTACAATGGTTTCTAGATGATTGGTACCCTATTTGAGGGCCTCCATGTCATGGTCGTGAGGGGGAGATTCTTGGAACCCCCCATAGGCCATGCATCAGCCCCCTAAGATTGTTATGAATAAAACCCATAGGATTCCCTTGGGATACCTATGTTTGGTGTGAAATTGATGAATCTCTTTATAGAGTGGATTTTTTATATGATTGAGGGGTAGGGGGTATGAATTTTTCCCCTATATAAGTCACACCATTTATAATTGATTTTGGAAAACCTTGTAATAATTATATTTGTAAGAACCCGATTCTTATTCCTGAGGTACGAGTTTCTTCTTTTCTCTGTTCCTTAATTATTTTTGAGAAAATAAGGAAAATGGGGGAAAAATCATAAATTTGGTGACTACACGCCATGTACTTTTCCACATGCCATGTACTGTGGCTGTGTGGGATGAGTACACTAGGTGTGTAGCCATGTCGATGAAGAAGGGTGTAAAACTGACTACACGCTGTGTAGTTTGTATTTAAAATCCGTGTAGTCAGTCGGAAAAAAAATAGGAAGGTGGTGGCCAACTGAGTGATAGTTCATGTCATGTACTTAGGTATTACATGCCATGTACCCTTGTCTAATGATGAATAATGACACGATGGCGAGAAGCCGCCAGAGGAACAGTTAAAAAATGGAAAGTACACATCATGTACTCAATAGTACATGCCGTGTATTCTGTTTTTCTCGCATAAAATGGGCAGTATCCTCCCCTATCCCTAGGGAAGGCATATAACTAGAGGAGGAGTCGAGAGAGAGGGTTGAACCTTCGAGGATCTCCAGGTCGCATGCCAAGAATTCGTTTCCATGCCTGACGATCTTGTCGGAATCGTACCGGTAATCCTCTCCTTCTCCATAATCTGTTCTTACCAATTCTATCATGAGGGAATGCTATTTAAATTTTAATGGGATTTATTACACCTTAGATCTTCGTCGTTCTTGGATGATTCTAGGAGCATAGTTCATGTATACCGATCAGGGGAGATCGAGGTAGGTGGCTTGGTCTTTAAATTCCAACTATTGTGTTTTTTTGGGTACCGTTATCCTATGAACCCTTTTTGGGGTGTCTTGTGGTCGAGGCCTTGGCTGTCTGAATACCTAGAATTGTTTAGGTAATTAAAAGTGATAATTAACTACTATTTGGGGATCGCTTCATGGATTTAGGACAACCCTGGGGGTGCGTTCCTCTTTTTAGCCATTTGGCCAGGACACTCGAGGGTTTTCCATTGTAATAATGTTTATTAAATTTCCTTGAGAAGAATTTTATGTGAATTATATATTTATATGTTGGGAATGGCCCAGTTACTTGCGCCTGAGGGTAGTGTTCTATTCATCTTTAGGGCATTGTTTGTTTAGCCTGAGGGAAAGGTACTGTATAGCCTGTGGGAAATGTTCTATTAGCCTAAGGGAAATTCCTGGGGGAAATATTTGGATTACATGAGGGTTTTGTTTCAGTATGGCCTGATGGCAAGATTTTATTTCACCTGAGGGAAATTCCAAAGGGAAAGGTACTATATAGCCTGAGGGAAAGCCTGAGGGCGTGGTTTTTCTATATTAGCTTGAGGGAAAGATTCTAGTTGTCTTGAGGGCTTGGTTATGCTGAGTATAGAATGTTATTAAATTAAATGGTTATGATTAATAATAAAATGGAAATATAACTGTCATAGTTAGTTACTTTTGAGTACTTCTTAGTTTATTGAATTTTACTACTGCACACTTTTGTTGCATATTTTTCACATAGTTGGGCACAAGCCTTTGGTGGGTTCCTACTAAGATTTATTTCTCACTCCCTTCATGGGTCATGTATTTGGCCCAAATAGACTATGTTTTTGTAGGTGTGGATAAGGGAAAGGGTTCCTAAACAGGTACATGATTTTAGAAGAGGAGTAAGAGAACATGGGACCGAGCTTAGGCTTGCGATGCTACTGCATTATGTCAACTCTAGTTTGGTTTGCTTTGTTGTACTCTGTATTGTATTGTACTATATTGATGTGTAACATGTTCTAGCTGTTTTCTAGAACATGAGATATATTGCATCATTATCTACATAACTGTTGGTTATCTTTTACTACAGTTGTTTATTTTAAATGTGTAAGGTTTATTGCTTCTGATGTTATTGTATGTTTTATCTAGTATTCTGTTAGGCTACACATTGAAAAATGAGGGCATAGTTTCCCCACTATCATACCTAGGCCCTCGGTGCTATTCGGCAGCCTCTGGCATTTGGGGGAATGCGCTTGAGGTCATGTAACCAACCAAGTACAGGGAACCTATGGAGTGGCACCCAGATCCGGGACCTTACAAAGTGGTATCAGAGTGCTTCTTTTCATTGACTTTCTATTTGGAGCCTTATTAATGGATAGTAAAGAAATGGAAGTTGGTAATAAGTTGTGCCCGAGAGTAGCTAACCCATTTACATGGAAAATCCAGTTTACCTAATGTTGCAAATTTATTGATTTTGAAATTTACAGTTGATCTAATTTCACCATTGGGTGACGCACTTGTGATTGTGTTGTTTATATTTAATCCATGGGTTCTATTTAGTTGGATCCCGATGAGATAAGGGTATTCCATATCATGCATCATTTAGGCACATGCTATAAATCACATGCCATGCATAGTTCCATGCCATGTAGGTGAATTATAAATCGCATGACGTTGTGATAGTTGTTGTGCTAGAAAAGCATGCAGTTTTGATATCTACATTGATAAATACCTGCTATGTGATAGGGTATTTTAGTGTGAGCCTGTTGAAAGAATGGACACCAATCTTTGGTTTTTGGGGAGTATGGGCCCACATTGACCGGAATTTGGTGGATCATTGAATGTTTATCTTGTTACAACACATATAAGATGCCAAACATTGATTTGTGGGGAGTATGGGCCCTCACGATTCAGAATTTGGCACTTAGGTGTTTTTTTTAGTATTTTATGGGATCCGGCGTAGTTTTAGAGGCCTACATTCCGAAAAACCCAGGATACATGCCGTGTAGTTCCATGGACATACGACGTGTGATCTTCAGTTCGGGAAGAAAATAAAACTTCTTAAGTACACACTGTGTACCCTATGTACAAGTCGTGTAGTCTCTTCTGGTGTCATGGACCGTGTGGGTTGGGACACGGTGTAGGGAAAGGTTTAGAGAAATCACTCCGTGTACCATATGTACATGCTGTGTAGTGTTGACTCGGAGTCCGACCATGTAACTAACAACACGGGTCGGTGTAATCCTTTTTTGTACACACCGTGTCCATCTGGAAAATTCCATGTAGTGTGATGCGTGTCTCTGACCGTGCAACTAAAAACACGGGTCGACAAATCACATCTAGTGCATGTCGTGTACCTGTGGGACATTCCGTGTAGTCTTAACTGAGGATAGACCGTGTGGACATGACCATGTGGCTGGGGAAGACGGAGTGGTTTACACACCATGTGAGGGTATAACATGTCATGTAGTGTTGGCCGAGTTGTTAGTCATGTCACGAATGACACGGGCAGTTAGAAGTTAAACCATACACACAGTGTAGAGTATATACATGCCGCATAGTCTTCTTCAATGAGAGCAGTGTGGCTTAGCCAAGTAGAATGACCCAACCAGGGAAAGAGAAGTCAGGTACACGCAGTATAGTCAGTATACACGATGTGGAGTCTTTTTTTGAAAATCATGAATGCCTTCTTCATCCTGTTCCTTATTTGGTCCGCTCATTTTTTTCGATCGTTAATAATCTTTATCTATGGTGTGCTTTTGACATTGTAGAGTCATGCCCCCAAGACTACCACACATTGTTCGCGAAGAGATAAGTAATGATTATACTCCAGATATAGTGGTCTATGGGATACTAGTGGATCCTCCTGTAAATCTAGATGAAGCGACAACCATTACAACGGACACAGGCGTGGATGTGCAGTTCCGTGAAGGCTTCATGAGTTTCATGCAGACATTTCAGGGGGCATGGTCGACTTCCACATCTATGGATGAGCTGACTCATATCATCAAGCACCAGCATCCCCCCACATTTTCAAGGGATGACAGACCACATACTGTAGAGTCTTGGCTGGGATCTATGTAGACAATTTTCTAGAATCTTAATATGCCTCTAGGGCGCAGGGTCAAGCTCACGACTTATATGCTCTGTGATTATGTGAAGAGGTGGTGAGATGTTACCACCCAGTCAGAGAATCACAGAGACATGGTGTGGGAATATTTTTAAAGAGCTTTCTATGACTTATTCTTCCCAGAGACGCTGAGGGAAGATAGAGCTCGAGATTTCATGAATATGCAGTTGGGCGCAATGTCGGTGATGGATTATTCTTCTCCTTTCACCGAGCTTCAACTTTTTTCACACGGTCCGGTGGGTGATGAGACGTTGAGGACTAAACGCATTGAGGATGATCTTCATTATGACATCTAAGAACTGGTGAATGTTTTCAGGTTGCCTTCCGTACATGCTATTATGACCCAGGTGCTGATTACATAGAGGATCATTCGGGAAGCTAGTGGTGCAGGCCAGGGCAGTTCAGCACCAGTTTCTGGTACAATTTCTACTGGGAAGAGGAAGCAACGGATGATTTTCTCTCATGGTGGTAGTACTTGCCCGGCGATTACTTCTGGTGGCCCGGTTGTGTGCTATCAGTATTGTAATGAGGGGATCAGAGGCCACAACGTCCATGTGACCTAGTGGAATGTCGAGCTTACGACAAGATGGGGCATCTACAATGCTTTTGTAAGGAGTTTCTACCAGTGGCTAGTGATAGGGGTTCCGTACAGACTCCGCATGCGGGAGTAGGACCAGCAGCTTCTTACCAGTTGGGTAACTGGAATACGTTAGGGCGTGCAGGCAGAGAAGGTGGTCGTGGCCGTGGTATCCATACAATAGGATCTCAGAGGTAGCAGGGCAAGAAAACTCAGGGTAGCCAGGCTGTGTCATAGGGCCGCGACACTGGGCATGCAAATGCAGTGCAATAGACCGAGTAGGAGCAGGATTCCAGACATTCTACTATCAGAGGTACTATTCTGGTAGCATCTGTTTTATCTTCAATTCTTTTTGATACAGGTGCTACACATAGAATTATATCTCTAACCGTAGTGGAGAGGAATAGGCTCTATGTTTGTTTTTCTTCTTCTTTTATGACACTAGAAACTCCGTTGGGAACTAGAACGGCTGGTGTGCGTTAGGGCAAGGAGTGCCCCCTTGAGGTTGGATGGTGTTACTTTCTTTGGGACCCCTATATCTTAGAGATGATGAGCTATGATTTCATTCTCGGGATGAACTGTTTGGTTCCATTTCAAGACTTTGTAGACTTATATCGTCGCAAGGTGAGTTTCACGTCACCAGAGGGTGGAGAGTTTCTATAAAAAGGTGAATGGTATGTTTCAGAGAGTTGAGCTGGACCAGAGCATCATGGGAGAGGTGGAGTGATAGCCAAAATTGAGATTTTATATCTAAGTGATCAGGGGAAATGTTAGAAGGTTTTCCCTCCAGTGGTTGATCGTTTCTGGGATGTCTTCTTGGATGATTTTTCGGGTCTACCTCCAGAGCGTGAGGTGGATTTCTCTATTGAGCTTGTTCCAGGAGTGGCACCTGTATCCATTCCTCCTTATAGGATGGCTAAAACTAAGTTACATGGGCTCAAGAGATAGTTAGAGGAGTTATAGTTAATGGGTTTTATCTGACCCAATACATATCCTTGGTGTTCTCCAGTCTTTTTTGCGAAGAAAGCAGATATAACCCTAAACGTCTTTATGGGTTATAGGAAGTTGAACCAGTTCACGGTCAAGAACCGATATCCCTTGCTACGGATTGATGATCTCTTTGATTAACTTCGAGGTGAAAGAGTGTTCCAGAATATTGACTTGAGATCAGGATATCATCAGTTGTGTGTTAGACAATCTGATATACCTCTCACAACCTTCAAGAGTAGGTATCGTCTATATGAGTACTTGGTTATTCCATTCAGACTCACGAACACGCCAACAGTTTTCATGGCTCTGATGAATCATGTGATCCATCCATATCTAGATTATTTTGTGGTAGTATTCATGGATGATATCTAGGGGTACTCTCACACTCTACACAACCATGCTACCCATCTTGAGATCATACTTTTTACACTGAGTGAGCATCAGCTATATGCTAAGCTCTCAAAGTGAAACTTTTGGATGGACAAGATTCACTTTCTGGGTCATATCATATCAGAGGCTGGAGTTTTAGTAGAACCAGAGATGGTTAGAGTAGTAGATTCCTTGGAGCAACCTAATAACATATTTGAGATACAGAGTTTCATGGGGCTGGCTGGTTACTAAATGAATTTTATACAGGACTTCTTCTGCTTAGCAGGGTCGTTGACGAGAATGGCTAATATGGGTGGGATGTTCATTTGGTCAGAAGCTTGGGAGATAGCCTTTCTGGAGGTGAAGGAGAAGTTGGCATCAGCACCAATCCTGATACTCCCAGAGTAGGGAAAGAGCTATACAGTTTACTGTGATGCATCAAGTATTGGGCAGGGAGCTGTGTTTATGCAGGGCGATCAAGTTGGTGTGTATGAATCTCGACAGTTGAGGCCACATGAGAGGAATTACCCAACGCATGACCTCAAGTTGGATGTAGTTGTTCATCCATTACATTATTGGAGATATTATATCTTTTGAGATCATTTTGTGGTTTTCACCGACCACTATAGTCTCAAGTAAATATTTACTCATCGTGACTTGAATCTGAGGTAGTGAAGGTGGGATGAATACCTTCAGTCCATCGATTTTTATCTTGCCTTTACACCGAATATGGGTAATGTAGTTGATGATGCACTATACAGGAAGACTCAGATAAATGTAGTTCACAGGGCTAGTATTGAGTGGCAGCTTATTGATTTGTTCTTTGAGATGCATTTGTAGGTGCATGACAGTCAGGGGCAAACATATATTTCATATTTAGTTGTGACCTCTGCCCTCTTGGATAATGTGCGGATGAGACAACTATCTGATTCAGAAGGCCTAGTTCTATGGGAGTCAGTGGCAAGTGAGGACCCTCCTCCTGGATGGACGATAGGCGATGATGAGTTATTGCGTTTCCATGGACGAGTATGGGCTCTAGGGGATATACGTGGGTAGCTGATGCAGGAGTTTCATGCTTCAGCTTTGGCAGTTCATCCTGAGGTTACCAAGATGTACCGTGACTTGAGACTTAAGTATTGGTTGCTGGGTATGAAGAGAGAGATGTCTGGTTTTGTTACGATATGTTCCACCTTTCAACAGCTGGTGGTGGAGCATCAGAGTCCGGCCGGACTGTTACAATAGTTACCCATCCCAGAGTGGAAATGGGATGATGTCGCGATGGACTTCGTGACCGGGTTGCCGAGGTCACCTTGAGCTAATGATGTCGTATGGGTTGTTGTGGAAAGACTCACGAAGGTTGATCACTTTTTTCCGATCAAGGAGACCTTCGGTGTTGACGAGCTCATAAAGCTATATATCCGAGAGGTTGTATGTCTTCATGGGGTACCTCATTATATCATTTCAGATAGGGTCTCCCACTTTAAGTCTCATTTATAGTAGAGTTTTCAGAGGTAACTGGGTACAAAAGTGCTTTTGAGCATAACATACCACCCTCAGACCGATGACCAGTCTGAGCATATGATACAGGTGCTATAGGACATGGTTCTTGCATGCATCCTAGAAATTGGGGGCTCTGGGGAGAAGCATATACCCTTAGTCATGTTTTCCTATAATAATAGTTTTCAGAAAACTATTCAGATGGTAATTTATGAGGATTTAAACGGTAGGCCATGTCGATCACCATTATGCTAGATAGAGGCAGGTGAGGTAGCTTTAATGGGACCATGTCTCTTGCAGGAGACTTCTGAGTAGGTCCTGTTGATTCAGAAGCAGATGGATACTGCACAGTCTCAGCTAAAATATTATGCTGATCACCACATAAGACCCATAGAGTTCGTGGTCAGGGATCAGGTTTTCTTGTGTGTTTCACTAAGGATAGGACACATGTGGATCTGGAGACAGGGTAAAAGTTTATCGATGCACGTGGGCCCATTTGATATTCTGGAGACAGTCGGGGCGGTTGCCTATCGGTTGCAGTTACTACAGAGGAACCGAGCCATGCATGACGTCATCCATGTATATCAGTTACATCACTATCGTTCCGACCTGTCTCACATTTTTCAGCCAGAGGAAGTTGAGCTTTAGATAAATACGTCCTTTGAGGAGCATCTGATTCATATCGTGGATAGGATCATGAAGGTTCTCCGAAGCCGGACAGTTCCTCTCATACGGGTGCTATGGCAGTATGGCCGAGTGCAGGACGAAACCTGGGAGTGGGAGATCGACGTACGTGCTTAGTGTCATGAGATGTTCATAGCATTATCTTTGCCACCCCAAGAAGGGAAATTCAGGGACTAATTGCTTTACGTGGGGAATTTTATAAGAATCGGGTACTTATTCCTGAGGTACGTGTTTCTTCCTTTCCCTATTCTTTAAGTGGTATTGAGAAAATAAGGGAAATGGGAAAAAAATACTAAATTTGGTGACTACACGCTGTGTAGTTTTCCAAACATCATGTACTTTGGCCGTGTGGGATGAGTACATAGGGTGTGTAGCCATGTCGATGAGGAAAGGTATAAAAACCAACTACACACCGTGTAGTTTGTATTTACAAGCCATATAGTCAATCGGCATGCAAATTGTAAGGCAGTAGCCAGCTGAGCGACAGTCCATACCTTGTACTCAGGTATTACATGCCATGTACCCATGTCGACTGATGAACAATGCCACGCTAGTGAGAAGCCGCTAGAGGAACAATTAAAAAATAGAATGTACACGCCATGTACTACATAGTACATGCCGTGTAGTCTATTTTTTCTCTTAAAATGGGATGTAGCCTCCCCTTTTCACAGGGAATGATTAGAACCAGAGGTGGAGTCAGGAGAGAGGTTTGAACCTTCAAGGATCTCCTAATCGCATTCCGTGAATCTATTTTCACCCCTAATGATCTCGTTGAAATTATACGGGTAAGCCTCTCTTTCTAATTAATCTGTTCATACCAATTCTTTCCCAAGGTAATGTTATTTACGTTTGAAAGGGTTTTATTTCACCCCATATTTTAGTCATTCATGGAGGATTCGAGTAGCATAGTTCACATATACCGATCAGGTGCGATCGAGGTAGGAGGCTTGGTGTTTAAATTCCAACTGTTGTGAGTTTTTGTGTACCGTTGTTCTACGAACACATGTTGGGGTGTCATGTGGATGAGGACATGGCTGTTTCAATACATAGAATTGTATAGGTAATTATATGTGATAATAAACTGATGTATGGGGATTGCTTCTTGGATCCAGGACCACCCTGGAGGTGCGTTCCTCTGTTTAGCCATTTGGCCAGGATACCTGAGGGTATGCCATTGTAATAATGCTTATTAAATTAACTTGAGAGGAATTGTATGTGAATTACATATTTATATGTTGGGCATGGACCAATTACTTGTGCCTTAGGGAAGTGTTCTTTTCACCTTGAGGGCATTGTTTGTTTATCCTGAGGGCGAGGTATTACTTAGCCTAAGGGAAATGTTCTATTAGCCTACGGGCAATACCTGAGGGTTTAGTTTTAGTTTGGCAAGATGGTAAGATTATATATCGCCTGAGGGCAATTCTTGAGGGCAAGGTACTATATAGCCTGAGGGAAATCTTGAGGGCATGGTTTTTCTATATTAGCCAGAGAGAAAGATTCAAGTTTTCCTGAGGGCTTAGTTCTATTTAAAACAAGATGTTATTAAATTAAATGGTTAAGATGAATAATAAAATGGAAATATAACTGGTAAAGTTAGTTACTTTTGATTACTGCTTAGTTAATTTCATTTTACTACTGCACACTTTTGTTGCATATTTTTCACATAGTTGGGCATGGGCCTTTGGTGGGTGCCTACTAGGATTTATTACTCACACCATGTTTGGGTCATGTCTTCGGCCCAAAAAAACTATGTTGTTGCAGGTATGGATAAGGGAAAGGGTCCCTATAAAGGTACATGATTGTAGGAGAGGAGTTTGAGAGCATGAGACCGAGATTAGGCTTGTGATGCTGCAACGTTCTATCTACTCAGTTTTGTTTTTCTATCCTGTAATATGTATTGTATTGTACTGTATTGTTGTGTAACATGTTCTGGCTTTTTTCTAAAACTTGAGATATGTTTCATCATTATATATATAACTGTTGGTAATATTTTTCTACAGTTGTTTATTTTAAATGTGTATGGGTTATTGCTTCTATTGTTGTTGTATGTTTTATCTAGTATTACGTTGTGCTACACTTTGACAAATAAGGGCATTGTTTCCCCACTATCAGACTTGGGCCCTCACTGCTAGTCGATAGCCTCTAGAGTTTGGGGAAATGCGCTCGAGGTCATGTGACCAACTGGGTTCAGGGCACCCATGGAGTGGCACCCGGATCCGGGACGTTAGAATATTCATATTTTTTTTGATAAGGTATAAATTTTATGTCCTGAGTATGGTATAGGATAAACGCAAGAGTATTATTGAATGATTTGTGTTATTAGAAAATTAGTTTTAGATACTTATCTGATAGAGATGTCAATGAAAAACTCCCATTATTATCAATGGTCAATGCATCCAATTTTGATAAAGATATACCGTGATATTTGGAACCATTTACTATGGACTATTATTGGGAGGTACAATGATGTATTTGAAGACTATTTACCCAATCTTTAGAGCATGAAAGCAGACCATCATTATCCGAGCAGTTTTATACAACTACATCAAGTTCCTACATGGATATAAGATCGATATATCATAGAATTCATCACTAGTCTTCAGATGAAATAAAATATTCCTTATTCTATATGTGTTTAGGTAGAATGGTAGAAAAATGTTTCAAAATTTATACCAATCATTGTGATTCAGTCGGTTGAAATTTTTTTAATGCAATATGTCTATTAGATCATGTATTTTCATGGAATACCTAAGAGTATCATTTTTAATTTTGATTATTTTTCCCAACTTTATTTTTAATGATTTTACATAAATCTATGAAAACACTATTGAAATTGATCATGGAATATCACCATAATAGTTTGTAGTCAAAGAGAATGATTCATATACTCAAGAATATTCTCATGGATTCTTTTTTTAATTTAGTGGATCAAAGTATGTCAATCTAACTTTGCTAGAGTTTTTATACAATATAATTCACCAAAACCCAATAAATATGGATCCCTATGCGGCCATATGATATTAACTATTCTTCTCAAGCTAGTCTTGGTTAATGGAATGACGGTTGGTGATCTTTGACCCATGATTAGTATATGAGATCATTGAGAGGGTATAATTAATTAGAAAATGGTTGGTTACCACTCAGTGTAAGCAGTGCTTCTATACTAACTTAATGATATGACCCATGTAGTTCCCCATATATGATTGGGTGTTCTTACTAGTATCACTTTAGTTAAGAAAACAAATCTTGAGGAATTTGGGAAATATTTCTCCATTATTTCTTATAGAAATTATAAAATTAGAGAGAGTTAGTATTATAGGATACAATTTGGACATTAATTAGAAATATTAGTCAATGCCTAAAGTATTCACATGTCATAAATCTAATATAATGATGAAGATTTAATGTATGTGACCAATACTAAGGATGTTGATTTATATGATGATTTATATTTTGAGGAGACACCTTTTCATATCATAGACCAAATTTAAGATGCATTGAGGGAATATAGTAAACTTCATGTCCATACAATAGAATCATGGGTGTATCCTGTAGAATACCTAGGGGTGGGGTTTGTATATGTCATCCCAGTTGATAATTTTATTTAGTTATGTGTATTAGATATTATTCTTGAGGACAATAAGCCCTTAGTGTGGGATTTTTTATTTACCCTCAATTTTCAATATTTAGTTTTATTTCTTGTTTTAGCATTAATTAATTTTATTACCATTTATTTGCAGAATTCATGACAGCTTTTAGTAGTTGATGTTGTTTTGGATAGGGGTAGCTAGATCCATGTCTCTGTTTTAATATAGTGAAGGCCCCAACATACGCATAATAGTTCCAACAGGTAAATAGTGATATTTCTATGGGTTCTATACCATTTCGAGTCTCATCATGTAGTTAGTGGGATTTTAATTTAAATTCTCAAAATATCAAGGTTTTTTGTATTTATGATCTAGAATATATTGGTTTTTTATATGTTTTATTTTAATGTTAGTGGATTTCAGAAGCCAAAAATTGAATGAAAAGGAGTAGGGGGAACCAACCAATAGCTCAAATCTACAAGTGTGCCACTAGCTATCCACTACAATGCTTTCATAATCATTAACTAACTTACCTATTTTATATCACTCTCTTAAAATTTGACCAATATTTTTACATAATGACCCTTTGAGATCAATTTAATGAAATTTTATCACTCATTCACTTATTTTTTGTGATTCAATCATGGGTCTATATATTGGATACCAAGTGGTAAAATTAAACCATTATAAACTAAACCCTATTTTTATCTTTATATAAATAAAATATATGAGAAATATTTGTTAGATATATGGATAACATCATGATCTAAAATATAATTCTTGACTGACTGAGGGATATATACCAGATCTTGAGAATTTACTAACATCATTTGAATTGATCTATATCTACCATAGGAGGAAGAGTTTGTTGGGTAAGTGGATCTATTTATAATCCCATTTCACAATTCACTTATTTAATATTGATTATAGAATACTACATATGATGAATTCCGATTGGTTCTTAATATAAATGGTGCATATGTGTGTTTTAGGGATGGATCTTGTTAATTGGCATCTACACACATGAGGTAAGAAGTCCATGAAATATAAGGAATTTATATAAATTTTCTAGAATGATTGAAATGTGAGATTTTGTTTGGCCTTCAAAAACCATTTTGTGATATGGTATGATTTTGATTATAATATTGTATGCATGTGTTGTTTCTAAGACCTATGAATTATGTTATATGTGTCTTCCCCCTATGCTATTCAATATTATGTGTGAATTATTTTCCAATGGAAGTTTGTATCTTGTATCCATGTGACTAATTTAATTATCAAGGCTAATTTCACACCCAGATGTGGGGCATATTCCTGTACAACATGTGACTGTGTTGATGATGGGTCTTGGAGACATTGTTCGGGGTATGAAAACCTTATTATTTGACCCGAGATAGAGGATGGGTTGCACTGATGTTGTTGTTGGATCATGTATTGGTTGGGTCATGACAACCATGTGGCTAGAAAAAAGGCTAAGAAAAAGGTGAAATGTATTTATAGAATATCCTAGTAGATGTTGGGATATGATGACTTTGTTTCTTATCCCAATGATGACCTAGGTGTTTGGAAAACTTATGGCCTGACCTAGGGCTTGATTGGCTATGTGACTTGATCTGAGAACTTTTTTTTGGAATAAATCATGATATGATTTGTGATAAAAAATAAGAAATTACTTTTGGTATGATTCTAAAGTAGGTTTGTTTGGGGCTTATGGATGTCTGTTAGAACATGATTCCTTGAAATACTTTTGATATCTTGTTTCTGCATTTACTTTCCATAATAGCATGCATCTTTATATATATGTTCACTTTATGTTAACAATGCATTGGAGGTGTCCTACATGGTTTATATTCACACCCTATATGGGAATCTTGATGTGACTATATATTTCCTGGTCATGTATCCATCTAAGGGATAACACTCGACAACATGGAGTAGAGGATGGGGAGTTTTGAGGATGGAGGTAGAGCTTGGATGGACTCAGGACAATCATTGTCGGGTTTTAGTATATTTTATGTAGTTATCATAAGTTGGATGACCTTAAAAATTTGGGTTTTTTGTCTATATTATATGTAATGTATTCAATTTATTATGTTGATTTTATTTTAGTTTCTATTGTGATATTCTGGGACGTTTATATACACATTATTGTAATTTTGGTGTATAGATATTTTTATTAAAGGTATAGTCTCCCCATGACAATTTCAAAAACCTTTCCATTAGTATTCAGCCTATTTCACAGAGATAGATACATAAGAGGTCATGTGGAACTCCATCGTGAGTTGGGTGATTCAAGTAGTATATTTACAAAGTTGTATCAAAATGATGTTTTTCCAGTTATTTTCATCTTGATTGTGTTTTGGGAATCTCTCTATATCTATTAAATTAATTAGATTTCATTGGTAATCTATGAACTATGTGTCTATGATATATATATTAACATTTTATATTTATAAAAATAAACATGTTTTTATAATTATGAATTTTGCTAAATTTTATGTATTGGATACTTAGGTTAGTACACGGGTAGTCCTAGGGGAGTTATTCTTTATAGATGTAGTTACACTCCTATTAATGTTATTATAGAAGAAATTAATTTTGTGTGTTCCTATAAACTACTTGAGTTTTTACATCAGTTGATATGGTATAAGAGTTTCAAAATGATTGTTTTTAATTTTAGAGAATGGTACCATGGAGACCCCTAATAGAAACAATGGGTGAATCATCTCATAACAGCCCCATAAAAAATGATGTTACTATGATACAACCATATCTGCAGTAGGATGCATCTAATACTACTACATAACTTAATTTGGTGGTTTAATATATGGAAATAGTTCATCCTAGATTATTTCAGAAAGTGTCTTCTCATGGTGGAGGAGATCATATGATGATGATCGAATATGATCCGGATTTCCAGATTCAGAATCCTCTATCCAAACATGGTACTAGAGGACCCCATGATATAGTGGATTTGATAAACATCATTACGGGAATCATTGATGTTATGTAGAATATGAATGATTTATAGGTTATGCTGGCTAATTTCATACTTCAATGAACCATGAGAATGTGGTGGGGGCATCATGAACAAGAAAGGGATATGTGAGTGTCTAAATTTAGAGACCATAATATAAATCTTTTTTGAGGATTTGTTTTTAGATATGATGATGTTGGATCAAGATCAAAAGTTTATAATTAATATCTTTATATTCTGGTCATTTCATAGAGTTGTGTAACTATAGTCATATTTTGACATGAAATGTTGTGATTAAGGATCAAAAGTTTGAGATTATCCTTAAGAACATCTATGGTTCTAGTTCATGAACATCGACATGGTTATGTATTCCACGATAGCATTCAAGGACCTGACAACTTAGTGGGTACAGGAGGAGAACATAGAACTAGATATTCCTCCTATCCGTAGTGCACATCTGAGCCGGACTCCTAAGGATGAAATAGGTGCATTTTCTGATAGTAGGAAGAAAAATGTAGATGAGATGCGGTAGTGTGGAATTAGGTAGTTAGTGTTGCGTATGGTTTCTTTAGCGCCCTCTAGGGAATGAGGTGTAACCCTATGAATAAATTGTGGCTAGAGTGTACACTATTATAATTTCATTTACAAATCACAAATTAAGTGAGATTGATGTATCAATATGGGTAATCTCCAATGCTTCTTTTAGATATAATTGTTTCTAGTATTCTATGGTGGTTTTGGGAAAACATAGCATATGAGTCAATGTAATAATAGGGTATTTTAGTAGCTTGCACAAATTTTATATGGGTTAGTGACTCACTTGAACCAGGGTTCTAATGTAATGATACGTGGGGACAACATAGGTATATTGTATGTCATAAATAAGGTTCTAAATAGTGTTTCATATGGGCCTTATGTAGATAAAGATATTGTAATATTTACTTATATTATTTATACAACTTTTTTTAATACGTGAGCTTCCCATTCTCTTATATCTTCCCATGTCATTATAGGGAAATACTTTCTAATTAAGTAATATTTCGAATTTATTTCTCATGATACACTATTGGGGAAGAAGGTAAACCATCTATAGAGATATTCAGAGTGTCCTATATAAATATTTGTTTATAGACATTTATGTTCTTTTATGATCTTAGAGATGACTATATTTTATTCCTTCCACATGGATTGGTTGAATAATTATCGAGTGAACATAATGTACTATATGATATAGAATCATTTACATTGAATAAGAGAGATAAGTTAGCTTTTACCAATGAATGTAATGTTAGAGAATGAACAAAGGGACCAGACCTAAGGAAAATTAGAGCTATTACAATGCAGATAGTAGGCATGGTTCTTAGAATAGCTCAGGCAGTACCCCCTCTTTTCCTATAGTGGTGGACCACTAATAAGATATCATTCCTCGCGATTTATCATAAATTACATAGATATAAGAATTGAATTTGATATCTAAATCATTTAAATAGAATATCATATATTGATCCATTTTTATGATACATATCTAACTGAGTTGAAGGAACTCATAGTGTATCTTGAGGATCTAGAATTGAAGTGATATATCAGATCGAGAACATCCCATTGGGGTGATCCAATTTTGATCACTAAGTTGGTGTATGAATCCTTTTTTGTGTGTATATAATATAAAAATATGAATCATGTCATGATGAAGAACATGTAACCATTGATTAGGAATAGTGATTTGTTTCATTAGTTGAGGGGATCCCATTAGTTCTTTAATATTTTCATGTAATCAAGCTACTTCCAACTCCAGGATAGAGAAAATGAAATACCTATGGTGGAATTTATGAAATGGTATAAACTATATGAGTATCTTTTAATGCCTCTTAGGTTGAATAATTCTCAATTTGTGTTCGTGGATCTCATATATTAGATAATCCATTCATTTATTTATTCATTTTTCATTTTATTAATTGATGATATCCTGATATACTAATGAATGCTGAAGATACAATTTACACACAAAGAGATTATATTGATTAAGCATCAAGAACCTCATCTTTATGTCAATATTTTGAAGTTTCAATTTTGATCCGGGAGATAAATTTCATAGGGCATGTAATTTGGGAAATTAGAATCTCATTTAATCTATAGAATATAGAGTGTGTAATATCATAGGAATTATCTAGAAACATGTTCAAGATAAAGAGTTTCCTAGGGCAGGTCGGGTGGTATAAATGAATTTTCAGGACATATCATATTTGGATGAACTAATGAATGAGATTACCATGAGGGGGAGTTTCAGTGGGTAGATTAGAGTGAATATGAATTTATAGAGATAAAGATGAGATTATCATAAGTTCTGATTTTGAAATTAATTATTCATAGTATTGGATATATAGTTTACTATTATTCCATTGCTATTGGTTTGGGGCTATTTAAATGTAGAACTATTATATAGATTCTTGAACGTATCATCATAAATGACCTTACGATAATAAATTCCCTATGGATGACCCATAGTCCGTAGTTGTGGTATATATATTGACGTTTTTTCACCATTATCTCTTCAATGAAAATCTTTTTGTATACATAGACCATAATCACACGTGATATATCTTTTATAATCTAGACTAGAATTTCTGGTAGGGGTGTGGGGTTGAGTATCTATATATTTTTTACTTTTTGAATGATTACGATCCTATAAATGTAAATATTGTTTCTAATGATCTTAGTATGAAGACACACGATCATTGGGAGTGGCCTTCATAAGATTATTATAGATTGATTATATTTTTGTCTAAAAGGTTTGTGGGTTCATCTTATGATAAAGGGGTGATAACATGTGACACCTTAATTATCACATATTATATAGCGGATTGGGTGAAATCAAACTAGCATTCATATTTCACGTTCTTAGTTATGATAGAATGGTTAAAGGGGCAATGATCCGGTTTTAGGAAATTTTTTCATAAATATTACATGATCTATGTTTATGGGAGAGTTTTTGTTCCTACTTTAATGGGAAAAGAGCTGATTAGTGGATCCCATGCTTCATAGCTGGTGGTTAACCCTTGATTAATGAATATTTATCATCATATTAGACCATGGATGTGGTGGCTAGGAATAAAGAGGAACATAATAAGCTTTTTCTCTCATTGTCTTGTTTTCCTTATGATGAAGGTCATGTATCAATGACTTTGTGGATTTCTAAATTCTCTTTTCGTACCCATGTGAATGTGTGGTGAGTTGATTATGAACATTTTTGGATATCATAAGACATAGATATGTCAATATGTTGTGTGTATTGTGGTTTATATACTAAAAAGGGTGATCATTTCTAATTTATTTGAGAAATTCTTTTGATAGATTTATCGTCCAAACTATATGTTTATGATAACATGATGCTCCATGGATTTTCTAGAAGAATAATATATAATAATGGTGCTTGTTTTGAATCAAGGTTTTTTCAAGGACTAACAAATCCTATGGGAACACAATTTAAGATGAGTGTGATGTTTTATCTATGGATATATGGGAAGTCATAGAGGACGATCCAAATTTTAGTGGATATGATTTAGATCTAAATCCATGATTGTGGTGGATATTGGGTTAATCATATGGAAATGGAATATTTTTAACACAATAAAAGTTAACAATAATTGATACATATGAAACTATTCAAGGGTATTTATGCTTAGTCATGTCATTCACTATCATTTTGGGATGAGGAATGTGAGGCAATTGTAGTCCAGGATAGTATTTCGTAGGAGACCTATGAGAAGGCTCGTTTAATGGAGGAGGGAGTTATAAATGCTCAGAGTTAGAAACAATAATATATTGACTAGTGGACATGATCATTGTATTTCCCCATTGGAGACATGGGTTTCTTATTGGTTTCACCTTAGTTGGGCATCAATGTTTTTAGATGTAAAGGAATTTGGCACCATGGTTTTTAGGACCATTTGAAATAATAGATAATATTAGAAAAATGGCCTACCATGTCATGACCCACCCCATCATGACCTTCCTTTTCCAGTGGAAATTTGAGTGTGACACCTCAATCTCACCTCCAATAGGCTCTAGATTGGTGACCAACATAGTGTAGGCATATCACACACATGGTATGTCAAATCATAAGGTACATGTATATACAAAATGGTATCCCAATACCCATGAAATGATGAAAGGTAAAAATAAAACTAACACAAAATGAATCTATCTATCTATATCCCACAAGTAGAGTATAAAAAATGTTTTTAAAAACATAATGGTCCAGATAAAAGCCATCGAAAAGCCTAAAAGATATCAACCTTCTAAAATAAGGAGGGGACTTCATTCAGATGATACTCCTAGAATGAACTAGTCTATCTACCTCAACTATGATCCACCCACTCATGGTCCTCCTAGGACATTATTGAATGCACTTTTTTCAATATAATCCATGACATGTGTGGGTAAACCAATGTAGTGGTGAGTACAACACACAAATAGGACACCCTGAAATCACCAAACATAATGAATAAATGAGACAGTCATATCTGCGCAAAGAAGATATGTGAATTATGAATATGATATATAGATACAGCAAATCCATTTTTCATAGGATATAAACTTAGTCTCGAAGTAAGTCACACAAATACAAATGACATAGGATTCTCTCGGAGGTTCCAAAGATACACTCATTCGAGAGAAATCACTCCACATGTATAGATATAAATAATGGAGCTCATATAAGAGGTCATTCTCTTCAAGCCTTTCTGTCAGTAATAACATGAAAAAACATAGAGGATAATGATACATAGATAGGGGAACATCCCTAGGCTTATTAGAGACATGATAAACCCTATATGATTAACCCGATAGATAGGGGATTGATGTTCATGTATATTGGTCATGATGATTCCTAACACCCTAATTATGGGGAATAGTGAGAAATGAGTATTGGAACCATGTCATAGGGGAGGATTCCCACTCAAATCCACCAAGGGATACGAAGTCCAATAACTAGTACTAGATGTCGTGCTATACCTTTAAGTGAGTTGATTGAGTGAAACTCACCCTAAAATAACCGAATGCAGACACACTAAAATATAAAAAGGAAACACAACCAAATGATACTAAAAAAGAAACACACCTAACTGAGGTTTCACTAGCTTGAAGATAACAGGGTCACAAACAACCTTATAGGGTGTTCATGTTGGGAAGTAGTATTACACTATGTGTACCAATAAACCTGAAGATAAATGTATTCCCTTTTATGTGTCCACAAACATTGGCCATGTATAATAGATGGATTATTATTCAACCCATAGTTTTTATTTATAGAAAAGAATTCAATTTAGGTAATTTTGGGGATCTTTTAGGTATATATTTTTATATAATAAGGTCATAACTTTTACATAAAATAAACACATTTTAAAAAGTGGAAAATTATAATCTTTATCAATTTTTCCCACAATATAAAACTCTTAAAATGCAAAAAGTTTTATTTCTATGAAAATACATCCTGAATTTTAAATTAACATATTATTTGTTCTTATCCATCCTTAAACCCTATTAAAAATATTTAAAACATGGTTGAGAACAACAAACCTAGTAAAAAACATAAAAAAGTAACATATTTGTCATTTTTAATACCCTTAGATCATTAAAAGAGTTTACCAATAATCTTTGATCTTATTTAAATTGGATGTAATCCCCAATTAATTATTTAAAATTTTATTAGACAAAATATTGGAAAATTAATAACCATGATGTTTTCTTATAAAAACGTAAGAACCCGTAATTTTTTTTGTTAATGTGTTAAATTTTACCCTAATGCAGTATATTCCTTCCTTTAAAAAGAGTATTTGATTACATTTTTAAAATAAAAAAATTTCCATTAATACTAATTAACTTTAATAGAATATTCATGTAGGTTTTTTGGAACATCATCTTCGTAGAACCCTTACATAAACCATTACAGTTTGAATAACTATACGGTCAAAATGTAACATAATTCTCTTGTGAAGAAAATCATTACACAATGAATTATAGTGATATAACATGGCTCTTGTATCATATAAGTTGTATTTGTCTCATCCATTATCATAAAAAATTCAAGGACTATATTATGAATAGATTATTAAAAACATTCACCTTTTCAAAATAAATACATTGAAAAGTGTTTTTGATACCATAGACTATTCACATTGAGATATTGAAATATTGTATCTTTTCAAAACTCATTTTCAAAAAAAAAAAATGGAAAAGAATTTTTTATTAATGAAAATTATAAATCTTTTAATGTAATCCAAAAATATAGTAACAGATATGTTGATAGGAATAGTCATTGTCTTCATATAAATTAAAATAGAACATTACTTTTGTATTTTGTAATGAAATTCAAAACATACTATAAAAATTTTCATTCTGAAAAAAATTGAATGAATTTCAAAAGGTATATACAATTTATTGTATAATTATTTTATGTAATTATAAATATGTTAATAATATATATTAAAAATATGAGCATGGAAGAAAAAGAGTTGGAAGAGAAACTTTAAAATAGAAATTTTTAAAAGAAAGTACCTTACCTTGAGTCTGAATCATCATGACCATTCATTATAAAAATAAATAATAATTTTAGGTTAAATATTTTCTTCAGTAATATACCTTTTTAAGATTATAATTCTCTTTAACAACTTATAACCAGTTACATAATCAATTAAAATTATTTCTAACCCTTTGATGATATTCGGTTCATATGTCTAAAATGACATCAGTTAGTTGAATATGGTCACAAAGGTCATTATAACATCATCTAAAAAAATTATCAGGAAATAGTTATCATTTTTATTTCAATTATTGTTTTTGAAAAAAATATATGAATGATGGTTATGAAAAAATGAACTATGTTATAATCAAGGATATTGTAGGTCATATGTATGCATGAGTAAAGTTTCCATTTTCAATGATCATAATATAGAAATGGTATGTATTATTTTAGAAACACATAATTATCATTATATCATAAATAAAATATAATTTATTTATATATAATTATATATATCATCTAGGTGATGTGGTGATGAAAAGAAAATCACAATGCTTCATGGAGGTGGTAGTCCATGCGTACGCACTAACTAAATTATCATTTTTCATTGAATGCAATGGTGACAGTGTAAATGATATATTTTCCTTTAATAATTATAAATATTTCTTGAATTTCATATATATATATATATAATAAATCACTAAATCATCCCTAGTAATCATTTTTGGAAAATTATATGCATCGTTTCATGAGGTGAAAGGCGACTATACACAGGAATGATGGTTTAATTACCAATTTGATAGAAGAGGTGTTATATATATGTCAATAAATTTTCATAATAACATATAAATATATGAAATATAAGTTTTTTTTATTTAATCATGGATTAAGATAATTTTATGTAAATATAAGATGATAAAAATTAAAATGATTGGTTATGAACTATACCTGTTTTTTTGGACAGTCTCTCAAGAATTATACCGAAATCATTCCTAGGATGGTTTTACGATCAAAACAAGGATTTTACAAATGTTTTAAGGGTTTTAATTGAGAGATTTTTTCACGTATTAGATGAACCAAAATTCAATTAATGTGTTAAGAAAAGAGGAGATGAGGTTCCCTTTTATAAGAGAGGGGGGCACTTTGGTAATTTCATAAAGTATTAAATTATCAAAAAATATTTCATATTAAAGTGGATAATAATTGATAAGGTTAAAATATAGTATATTAATGAGTATAAATAATCTCATTATATTAATTGGACAAGTTTACCACTACGGGAAAAATGGTTAATAGCGACGGGATATTTGCAACGAGAATTATTCCCGTCGCAAATACCTTTCGCAAAGGAGTCTTTGCGACGGGCAACTTAGCCCGTCGCAAATAATCTATTGTTTGGGACGGGTAAAAAAACTTGTCGCAAATAGTTTGGCGCGAAATGCGTGCCAGACCGCGCGAAGTTTATTTGCGACGGGGATAGAACCCCGTCGCAAATAACCGGCGGCGGTTAAAGACTATTGGCGAGGGGACTGCAGTCCCGTCGCAAATAACCCGGCAGTAGGAATTATTTGCGACGGGATTTGTCCCAAATAACCATTTTAATGTCGCCCATAAATAAATGCAGTCAGGGTTATTTGCGACGGGGTTCTATCCCCGTTGCAACTAACCTGCTGTGGTTAAAGACTATTTGCGACGGGCCTACAGGCCCGTCGCAAATACCCGGGCGACATGAGATATTTTCGACGGGCCCCGTCACAAATATTCGTTTTAATGCCGCCAATAATTAAATGTGGTCAGGGTTTTTTGCGACGGGCCCCGTCGCAAAAATCGTTATTTGCGACGGAAAACCCGTCGCAAAAAAGCCCGTCGCAATTAATCCAACCTATAAATACTGCCAACCATTACAATTTCCTCACATCACTCTCAACTCTCAACCGTTCCCATTTTTTCCCTCTGAATTTTTTACGACTTTCAGTTGTAAATTTTTTTTCCGACTTCGAGGATTCAGTTGGTGGTGTTCTACAATTACAACGGCTCGACATTGACATCAACTTTAAGGTTTTTATCTGAATTTTAATTTAATATCTATTTTATTTATTATATTTATTTAGTTAAAATTTTTAGAATTTTTTTTATTTCTAATTAGAAAAAAATATGAATAAGTATTAATAATTAATAGTAATTAGAGACAATTAATCACTAATTAATTTAAAATAGTTAGCTGTAATTACAATTAATTAGAATTATTTATGAAAATTTAAAATTAATTTGAATTAATTATTAATTATTACAAATAATTAACATTAATTAGTAATAATTTATAATAATTACCAATAATTAGTAATAATTATTTATAATTAGTAATAATTAGTAATAATTAATAATAATTAATAATAATTCCCAATATTCAATAATTGTTAATATTTGTCAATATTTTTTCCAATAATTACCAATATTTACCTATAATGGCAAATAATTTTCAATATTTACCAATATTTAGGAATAATTACCATTAATTAAGAATAATTATCAATAATTAGGAATAATTACCAATAATTAGGAATAATTACCAATAATTAGGAATAATTACCAATAATTATGAATAATTACCAATAATTAGGAATAATTACCAATAATTAGTAATGATTCGTAATGATTACCAATAATTTGGAATGATTCGTAATGATTACCAATAATTAGGAATAATTACCAATAATTACCAATAATTAGTAATAATTTCCAATAATTAGTAATAAATAGTAATAATTAGGAATATTTACTAATAATTAAGAATAATTAGTAATAATTAGTAATAATTGGTAATAATTATCAATAATTACCAATAATTAGTAATAATTACAAATAATTATTAATAATTAGAAATAATTACCAATAATTACTAATAGTTCGTAATAATTAGTAATAATTACCAATAATTAGTAATAATTGATAATATTACCAATGATTCTTAATAATTAGTAATAATTACCAATAATTCGTAATAATTTGCAATAATTAGCAATAATTACCAATAATTAGTAATAATTAGTAATAATTGTCAATAATAAGTAATAATTACCAATAATTTGTAATAATTACCAATAATTATTAATAATTAGTAATAATTACCAATAATTACCAATAATTACTAATAATTAGTTTTAATTGCCATTAATTATTAATAATTAACAATAATTAGTAATAATTGCCAATAATTAGTAATAATTAGATATAATTACCAATAATTACCATTAATTAGAAATAATTATTATTACCAATAATTACCTATAATTAGTAATAATTATTAATAATTATCAATAATTATTAATAATTACCAATAATTAGTAATAATTACCAATAATTAGTAATAATTAGTAGTAATTACCAATAATTACCATTAATTACTAATAATTAGTAATAATTGCCAATAATTAGTAATAATTGACAATAATTAGTAATAATTACCAATAATTAGTAATAATTACCAATAATTAGTAATAATTACCAATAATTACCAGTAATTAGAAATAATTACCAATAATTACCATTAATTAGAAATAATTACCAATAATTACCATTAATTACCAATAATTACTAATAATTGGTAATAATTACCAATAATTACCAATAATTACAAGTAATTAGTAATAATTATCACTAATTAGTAATAATTATTAATAATTAGTAATAATTACTAATAATTACCAGTAATTACCAATAATTAGTAATAATTAGTAATAATTAATAATAATTAGTATTAATTCGTCATAATTAGTAATAATTACCAATAATTAGTAATAATTACCAATAATTACAAATAATTAGTAATAATTAGTAATAATTTGAAATAATTAGTAATAATTAGTAATAATTAGTAATAATTAGTAATAATTAGTAATAATTAGTAATAATTAGTAATAATTAGTAATAATTAGTAATAATTGGTAATAATTAGTAATAATTAGTAATAATTAGTAATAATTAGTAATAATTACTAATAATTACCAATAACTAGTAATAATTACAAATAATTTGAAATAATTACCAATAATTGGTAATAATTACCAATAATTAGGAATAATTACCAATAATTAGGAATAATTACCAATAATTAGGAATAATTACCAATAATTTGGAATAATTATCAATAAATAGGAATAATTAACACTATTTAAGAATAATTACCAATAATTAGGAATAATTACCAATAAAAACATTATTAGTATATTTTATTATTAATATTAAAATAATATAATTTTCTATATTATATACAATTCTCCTTTTATATGTGTGTTTTCTGTCTCCACATGTAATATTTGCATGTGGAGACAGAAAACACACAGATGAAAGGAGAATTGTATATAATATAAGAAATTATATTAATTTAATATTAATAATAAAATATTAATTACTAATAATTGGTAATAATTACCAATAATTTCTAATAATTACCAGTAACTAGTAATAAATATCAATAATTTGTAATCATTACTAATAATTAACATTAATTACCAATAATTATTAATAATTAGTAATAATTAGCAATAATTAGTAATAGTTAGTAATAATTCGTCATAATTAGTAATAATTACCATTAATTAGTAATAATTACCAATAATTACAAATAATTAATAATAATTAGTAATAATTAGTAATAATTAGTAATAATTAGTAATAAGTAGTAATAATTAGTAATAATTAGTAATAATTAGTAATAATTAGTAATAATTAATAAAATTAGTAATAATTAGTAATAATTACAAATGACAACCAATAAATACCAATAACTAGTATTAACTACAAATAACTACTAATAATTACCAATAACTACCAATAACTACCAATAACAACCAATAACTACCAATAATTATTACTAATTAGTAATAATTAGTAATAATTAGTAATAATTACAAATAAATAGTAATAATTACCAATAATTACAAATAATTACAAATAATTACCAATAATTACCAATAATTACCAATAATTAGGAATAATTACCAATATTACCAATAATTAGGAATAATTACCAATAATTACCAATATTTAGGAATAATTACCAATAATTGGGAATAATTATCAATAATTAGTAATAATTACCAATAATTAGGAATAATTACCAATAATTAGGAATAATTACCAATAATTAAGAATAATAACATTATTACATTATTAGTATATTTTATTATTAATATTAAAATAATATAATTTTCTATATTATATTCAATTCCCCTTTCATCTGTGTGTTTTCTGTCTCCACATGTAATATTTGCATTCTTTTATAAAATTATCAACCTACTCACCAATGGAGAGGTGAAAGTGAATGCAAATATTACATGTGGAGACAGAATGTTAAACACATAGATGAAAGGAGAATTTTATATAATATCGAAAATTATATTATTTTAATATTAATAATATAATATACTAATAATGTAATAATGTTATTATTATATAATTAATATTTATGAAAAAATAATATTAGTATTATTAAAATAATAAAAAAATTTATATAATATTAAAATTATCAATATTTGTAATAGGTTTTGCTTTATTCTCAACATATTCAATTCTTAAAGGGTCAATTTTTTGGTCTGTCTCAATAAAAAGTTTGCGTCAGTCGTGTATGATGTAAACTCTAGAATTATCCTTGCTTGAATGTTTTTTCTAACAAATTATTCAAAACCAGTAATGCTTTTATATTTTATAGAAAAATATGGAACAAAGAGGTTATCAACAATCATTATTAGATGACCACATATGGATAAATCAACATAGAAATCCAAACGGTTCTGGTTTAAATCCAGTATATGTAGAGGGTGTGGAGACTTTTTTATCATTTGCGGTATCAAATCCTGAATTTGTTTGAGAAGGAAAAATAAAATGCCCTTATAGAAAATATGCATTGATAATGTTTGACACGTTTGACAAAATGGGGGGACATCTCTTGCGTTTTGGTTTTCATCCAGATTATGTTTTTTGATATCAATACGGTGAACACAGTTCTATAGCAAGTGATACCAACTTAATTCCGGATCCATCCTGGTTTCACGATTTAGTACATGATGTTGTAGGTTCATCTGTTCAACATACAGAAACTCCTGCTGATATAGCTTCAAATCCTGAGTTGGCACCATCTGAATTTTATGAGTTGTTGAGATCTACTGAGGATGCATTATATACTGGCGGCAAGATGAGAAAATTACAAGCTGTTGCAAAATTTATGGCTATCAAATCAGATAACGGAATGTCAAACACCTGTTTTGACCAGATATTTTCATTGCTTCAAACCCTGTTACCCGAAGGAAATGTTTTTCCTGCAAATTACTATGAGAGTAAGAGGTTGGTTGGAAATTTGGGACTTACTTATCAGAAGATTCATGCATGTTCAAATGACTAAATTTTATATTCTGGGGAAAATTAGTCGTTGGATAGTTGTCCCACATGTGGGCAACTGAGATATAAAGAAGGGAAACATGGGAAGTCTGGTTTGATTCCTGTAAAATAGTTGAGATATTTTCCGCTTACATCCAGACTTCAACGTTTATTCATGTCTAAGAATACAACAACAATGATGTCATGGAATAAAGCGAATATTTCAACCGATAAAAGCTTGAATCATCCAGCCGATGGTGATTCATGGAAACATTTTGATAGAGTGCATCCATCCTTTTCTTTAGAAGATAGAAATGTTCGACTGGGCCTTTCAACTGATGGTTTCTGTCCGTTCAGATCTTATGGTAGTTAATATTCATGTTGTCCTATTTTTTTAACTCTGTACAATTTACCTCCATGGACATTGATGAAGGAGCCATATATCTTTTTGACTTTACTAATTCCAGGACATCCGAAGAAGAATATTTATGTTTATTTGAAACCATTGATTGATGAATTAATTTTATTGTGGAGTACTGGTGTCAGTACATATGATGTTGCTACGAAACAGAATTTTATAATGAGAGCAGCATTTATGTGGACAATTAGTGACTTCTCGACTTATGGGATGTTATCTAGCTGGTGTACACATGGTCAGAAATCATGTCTGTACTGTATCAGAGAGAACAAAGAATTTATGCTCATTCATGGAAAGAAAACCTTGTTATTTTGACTGTCATTGCAGATTTCTTCCAGCTGATCATTCTTTTCGCAGAAACAGATCTCATTTCAGAAAAGGAACAGCTAAAAGGGATGGACCTCCAAAAATGATATCAGGTTTGGTGTTAAAATCGGTTGTATTTTCATTACCTCCAATCACTTTTGGTCCCACAATAAACCTACAAAAAATTTCTGGTTTTGGGAAAGAACACAATTTGATTAAACGTAGCATATTTCGATATTTTCCATATTGGTCTGATTTTTTGGTCTGTCACATGTTGGATGTCATGAATATTGAAAAGAATTGTTTTGATAATTTGTTTCATACAGTTTTGGATATGCTAGGAAAAAGAAAATACAATGTAAATGCACATTTAGAGCTTCCCCAAATTTGCAGGCATCCAGAACTGGAACTGTTTGAGAATGTCAGAACAGAAAGGTTACTGAAACCAAAAGCAGCTTATACACTGTCTAAAGAAAACCGTTTATTATTTTATCAGGGGATTGCATATTTGAGACTTCTAGATGGATGTTCTTCCAATTTGGGTAGATGTGTAATGAATGGTCATATTACTGGATTAAAAAGTCATGATTGTCATGTTATAATGGAAAGACTTCTACCCATTAGATTAAGAGGTCTGTTGAATTCTGTGATTTGGGATTCCATAACAGATATGTCTCATTTTTTTCGGGAAATTTGTGCGGCTACAGCAGATTATGATGCTCTATGAAACCTGAAGAAGATGTTGTTGTAATTATATGTAAACTGGAAAAAATATTTCCGCCGTCTTTCTTCGACTCAATGGAAAATTTGATGTTACATTTTCCATATGAAGCCAAATGTGGAGGTCCAGTACAGTTTTGATGGATGTACCCATTTGAAAGATGCATGCAAAAATTGAAAAGAAAAGTATGTAAAAAAGCATCTGTTGAAGGATCTATTACAGAAGCTTATTTGCAAGAGGATATATCTTTTTTCTGCTCCCATTATTTTGAATCTGAGTATCCTTCAAAACACAACCGAATGGGATGGAACGAGAGGAATATTGATGAAATCGACAATCAATTATCTGTTTTCAACCAGCCAGAGCCTGGTTTTGGTGGAGTTTATGAATGCTGGCTTTCAGATGATGAACATCACAGAGCTCATATGTATGTTCTGCTCAACTGTGAAGAGATGACATCAGTTGTACTCTAAGTGTTTATATCACTTATTCTATCATTTATGTTATAGTAAATAACTTTTTTTATAGTTTGTATGATAATCATATCAAGAAAAAATTCCAAAAATTATAGCAGATGCTCTCGAAGAACGCCGATATAAAAATTTCTCTCAGTGGTTTCAAAAACTGGTAACATAAATTCTTTATCATTTAGCAACTCATTCAATGTATAGTTTACTATATTGATAATTATTTCACAAATTTTCAGTTGACTTGACATGCTGATAAAATTGACAAACGACTGTGTATATTTAGTAACCCACCTTCCAAACTTGTTAAAACTTATAATGCATATGGGGTGAGTAGATTTCGATTTCACACACATTCATATGGGGAATCAAAAAAATAATGAACAGTGGAGTTAGCTTGAGAGGATCTCATCATCGAGAAAATGAAGTTGACTTTTATGGCATACTTGATGAAATCATTGAACTCTATTATCTTGGAAAACATTACATAACCATGTTCAAATGTCGGTGTTTGGATACAGAGAGAGGTGTTCATGTTCATTCGACTCATGGAATCATCGATATTAAATGTAAAAGTGTTCTCGAAGTAAATGAACCATTCTTATTGGATCAACAGGCACACTAACTTTATTACGCAACCTACTGTGCTATATCAAGAGACTTGACTGATTGGTGGAGTATAATAAAAATCAAAATTCAATACAATCAGTTTAGTCAAAGTGAATGTGCTTTCACTGATGTGAAAAGAATTGATGTTTATCAAGAGAGTACTCAAAGTCAATCTTTTTTACAATGAGACATGAGTATCGATGACGACACCCCACATTTAAGAGTCGATGATGAAGATGATGTTAATGATGTCACATATGAATTTGAAATGGTAAGAGATGAAGCAACTGGAACTCGAATGGATATCGATGATGTTGAGGAGGAATATGAAGATGACATTGACATATATGAAGATGATGATGAAGATGAACACTGATAGAATTCCATGGTAGTTATATACAATCATAAATAATATATATGTATATATAATAGTAATTATCAATTATTTGCTAACAACATGACCATTTTCTATTTCAGATGGACGACGACACATTTCGTGAGTTGGTGGATGCTGACCTGCCTTTCGATGCGGATGAGTTGCTGGCAGATGACCCTCAGCCTGCAGGCGCTCCAGGGAGTACGCGGAGGGGGCGCGATCTTACAAGATTGATTATTCCTGACCCCGTCCCCGAGCGACATCCACGTCTTGGGTTTGATCCACGCACACGGAGGTGTAATAACCTGTGTGATAACCTGTGGATTTGACAATGATTTCATTAATCTATTCACATAATAAATGTTAATTATTTTTACAGTTTTCCGCATATAGCAGCCAGACAGGGCAGCACTATTTTGCACAACTATTTCTCTCAGCCTTGGACCACATGGGAGCAGATTCCCATTGATGTGCAGCAGGCCATGTTCGGCCATTGGTTGGTATGTATATAAATAAATAATTTTTATTTTGAAAATTATTTCATTTCTAACTTGATATTTTGATTTATTTGTAGGGTTTATGGTATCCGATCGAGGATACCATGCATAACACCATCCACGAGGCATGGGAGGTGGCCATGCGTGATCACTTTCATATGTTTTTGCACAATTTAAGAAAATCTGCCACGAAGAAAGCAGGAGTGTCAATTTTTGATGAGTCATGTAGAGCACACCGACCAGAGTATATTTCATCCCACGTATGGGATGGAGTATGTGCGAACTGGTTGAGTGATGCCTTTTAGAGGAGATCATCGGTGGGGAGGAAGAATCGAGGGAGACAGGAGGTGACTCATCAAGCTGCGAGTCGTACTTTCAGTACTCATAGACAGCATCTGGTACGTACATTATTTATAAATATTTTATATAACTATAAATATTAACAGTTTATTTTTTATTCTTATAGGCTGTCGAGCACCCCGATATTACGGAGTACGATGTATATCGGAGGATGTATAGTGTTCCTGCTACTGGGGAGCTCAGAGGTGATCGTCAGCGTCACATCGTGGTCATTATTATTTTTTTTCAAGTTTAAAAATTAACTGCATATAATATATTCACAATTTTAATTTTAAATTGCAACTACAGGAGTCATATGAGGCCGCTGCATCACAAACCCGGCCTGAGAGTCAGGTCGAGTCATCAGATCAGACAACTGGCCATCAGTTTGTTAGGTGGCATGGATACAGGCCACCCAGTATGCCTTCAAGAAGGGCCGGGTAGTTGGTATCAGCTCTCAACTGACTCCCGGGGATTATTATGGAAGTGATGCGATGTCGGCGTCCAGCTCGAGAGGAGCTCATGCATCTTCTTCTGCTACATAGTATGAGAATCAGTTGCGATCTCAGACTGCAATGATAGAGAGTCTTCGACAGGAGCAGGAGTAGATGCGTCAGCAGTAGCAGCAGCATGAGGAGGAGCGTCGACGCCAGCAGCAGCTGTACGAGGAGCAGATGAGTCGGTGGCAGCTGCAGCATCAGGAGCAGATGAAGTACATGTACCGACTCACTCATTCTTTAGGGATAGAGTTTCCTCCACCAGCATCTGTAGATCCCCCTCCCCCTCCCCCTCTTTCAGATTAGAGTTTGTTTTTATGTTATAATGTTTGTTAAATCAAAATATGAATTTTTTTCTATTCGTAGTTTCTGTCTCATTATAAAATATTAATAATATTATATTTTGAAATAACAATATTAATATGAATAATAATATTATTTATATTTTATAATATTAAATTATATATATATATATTAAAATTTTATAATATTATAATTTAATTATGTTTTATTTTGTAATATTAGAATTATTTTCATATTTGAATGTAAAATAATTCTATTATTTTTATATTAATTAAAATAACTTATTAATATTTTTTTATTTATGAATTATAATTATAATATTATTATATTAATTAAAATCATTTATTAATATTTTATTATTTTTTATTTTTGAATTATAATTCTATTATTATTATATTAATTAAAATAATTTGATAATAATTTATTATTTTTATGTTACAATTATAATTCTATTATTATATTGATTAAAATAATTTATTAATATTTTATTATTTCTTATCTTTGAATTATAATTCTATTATTATTATATTAATTAAAATAATTTATTAATATTTTTTTATTTTTGAATTACAATTGGATTATTATTATATTAATTAAAATAATTTATTAATAATTTTTTTTATTTTTTATAGTATTTGCGACGGGATACTATGTCCGTCGCAAATAGTATTATTATTATATTCATTAAAATAATTAATGAATTTTTTTTAAATTTTCTTAAAAAAATACTTATTCCGACGGGCCCGTCGCAAATACGATTTTAAAAAGTTTTCCCAAATATACAGACTAATATTTGCGACGGGAAGGATTGTCGTCACAAATAATACCTTTCGCGACGGGCCTGTCGCAAATAATTGTTGTTGCGACACCGTTTTCTACGACGGGCAAATTTGCGACGGGCCCCCGTCGCAAAAGCCTATTAGTGACGGGATCCCGACGCAAATGCCCCGTTGCAAATTCCATTATTTCTAGTAGTGTACTTGATGTTTTCACTGTTATATTTTTAACTCATTTTAACTATTTTCTACAATCAACACCGTAATAAACCTTTTACCCATTAGGGGTCAAGAATGTTTTAATAATGGGGGATGGGTAAATAAATATACCATGGCTTATATTATTATTCATTTACCACTCACTTGGATGTATATAATATTTTTACTAATTTTAAATTATTTCATAAGGAATAAATTGTTAAAAAATATCTTAAATGTAAATTTTGATTCTATTCATTTAATTTGACATTAGAAACATGAATACAAAGATTTAATTAAAATGAATAATGTTAAATTTTTTAAAAATTTTATAATTATCTAAAATTTTATTTAACACAAAATTTTATTTAAATTATATTACTTTTAATATTTTTGAAATCATTTTTTTATTTTTGTTTTAATTATATAATAATTGTGATGTCATTGTGTAAGAACGTAAGGTAATTATTTAATTACTAAAAATTAAAAATAAATAAAATGATAAATTTTTTTTAATTACTATTTATAATTGAACATAGTTTATTTTTATCCATGTCACAAAATATTGTAATTATTGAAAAGAAAAAAGTGTTAATTTTTATTTTTCCTTACAAAAAGTATTATAAAGGTCATAATCATGGTGATATGGAGAAAAATTAATATAGTAAATGTTTTTATTATTTTGGAATAAATATAATAATCCAATAAAATTAATTCAATTTATGGGGTTACTTTTTTTTCTTTATCAAATTATATTTAACCTTAATTTCCTTATTTACCCTTACCGTGGTAATAAATATTTACTATAGTTATTATTCATGGTGACTTGAAACAAATGAGACCTATTTAAAAAATTTGAACATTCTATTTCCAAATATTTAATTCATTTTATAGGACATAATTCAGACTAGAGGTATAATTTAATTGAAAATTAAACACACCAGATGTGAAGAAAAGATTGTATCAATGAAATGAATTTTTTTAGATAAAAATATATCTATACCATATTCAAAAATAAAATTCATTAAAAATAATATAATTTTATTTATTTTGATAAAATAAAACTAAATAAATTTAAAAAATAATCCACAATATTATTTTATTTTTTAATTACAAAAAAAGGATACAATTTTAAATAAAAAATAGTATTTTTCACTATTCATTAAAAAAATCAATCTTTTCAAAAAATTATAAAAAAAATTATCACATGATATATTTTAAATTATGAATCAATGATTTAGTTAATTTTTTAAATTCCAATTCTATAATTTGGAATTTAATCTTTCAAATAAAACCTTATAAGAAAAAAAACATAATAAAATTATTTTTTGTTTGATTTAAAAATATTGTTACTATTTTTATAATATATATAAAAAAGTAATTCATGATTACTAATAAATATATAAAAATTATTCATTTTATCATTACATATATTTTTACATTCTTCCCCCCTTTTAGAAATTTGTTCTTTTCATTTCTATTCACTTATTTAACAAGAGGGGATATCATTCCCTCAGAGTAGTCTCATATTCCCTTGTTACTTCATCAACCATATGGGTTTCCAAAAAATATTAACAAGGTGAATCACATAATTCCAAAACAAATTCTCTCTGCATTCGATAATGTGAATAGATCATTCCACATAATATAGGTTCTCTTATAACTAGACTATATCACTGCTCAAAATGTGAGATATACCAGACACATATTAACATTGAAACATGAAAACAATTGTGTACCAAAGATAAAATCGAAGATAATAACACATGGTGGGACACTATTCTATATTTCTCCATGATTTATTATATTATAATGAACTATAGATATATCATCACATTCTTACCAAAATTTTAACAATTTTCCATAAAAATATGTTATGAAAATATGATCACCTACCTCAAAATAAATATCTTTCTACCAATTATCTACAATTATTTTCTACATTATTTGAGGTGAACTCAAATATTTTTGGAATCATATTCACTTTTTCAACAAATTCATTTATAAAATATGGTACCATAAACTTCATTTATAATATCTCATCCCAAAAATCTGGAGTCTGACACCACTTTCCATATAATGCCTCAAAATATTTCACCAAAATAAAAGAATGAATCTTTTTATAAGATCAATCAGCCAATAAAAGATGATGATTCAAAACTCCATGGTAATTCATCAAACTAAAATAAAGAATGTATTCTATGGTCTAAATTTTTCTCTCAGATAGTCCATCTGATTGAGGATGAAATGTTATTCAAGAATTTAATTCAGTACAAACCAAATTATGATGTCCTCTCCAAAAATTATAAGTGAACCCGAGATCATGGTCAGATAGAATAGAGAGAGTAACTCCATATAAACTTACTATCTCAATAAGGTATAACCATTAATGTTTATATAAAGACATAGTATCTTTAATGGAAAGGAAATATGAATAATGATAAAGTAAATCAACAATAACTCAAATGTTGTTATTACGTCATGATTTCTTAGGAAATATGACTCCACAATCCATCGAAACATTTTCCCATTTTCAATCTAAAACTGGTAATTTTTAAAGATACCCATTAATTAATAATAATTATTCATCAATTAATTGACAATTAAAACATTTCATGGTAAATTTGAAATACATCATTCCATTTCATCTGACCAGTAATACTCCCTAAGGTCTTTTTACATCTTAGTGCAACCAGGATGAATGAAAAATAGGGAACTATGATCTTCAATCAATATTTATTTCCTTTATTGTTAATTATAAGGTACAAATAACCATTTTCCAAATTCGATAACCCCTTCTTTAAGGACATTAAAATATATAAACGTACCCTACATAATAGATTCATCCTTTTCATATAAAACATGATCCTACTTATTAGATTGTTTAATTGTTTTTGAAAATTTTTATTGTAATTAAACCAATAAAAACAAGAGGGAGTTCCCAAAGGCACCATTTCTAAGAAAAAGTTTATTAAATCATTAACAAAAGGTTCATGTTTCAAATATATCATAGTTAATGTATAAATATTTTTCAATCTCCATGAATCAACTACTTTTTTCAAGAATAATAATGAATCATGCATTCATAATCTTTAATCAATTCCATATATCTTCTCTACCTAAAGTTTAACTATTTTGTTGTGTATATATACTTCAAATTTTTATGATCAATTTATATTTTACTCTTTATTCTTTATAAAGAGTTCCCCTAAATTTTAAAATAAAAACCCACAGTAGATAATAAAAAATCATGAGTGGGGTAATTTAACTCATGATGTTTCAATTGACATAAATCATAAAAGAATACATGATCATTCTACATTACAACATAATAAATTTCCATCAATGAAGCATCACTATATATGAAAAATTTTCTATTTCTCAAGGGCATGGCCAAAACAAAATCATTTTTCAATCTCATTTTATTTCCTAAAAAATCAATGCATTCTTTTTTCTAATGAATTTAACTCTTTTCAAGTTAATTTAGTCAGTGGAAAAGGGAAATGAAAAAATATTTTAATAAATTTCCAATTATAACATGATAATATGGGAAAACTATTAAGATGCATACAATTTTTTGTTTTTGGCCCTTCTTTTACAATTTTTTTAGCAAGCTTAATATTTAGTAAATCTATCGAAACAATTTGTACATGGAATAAAATTTTTTGTTAAAAAAATTCACAATTACTAAATTGTCCATATAGTTTATTTTATCTGAAGATTTTCAAAAAAATCCTTAATTGTCTTTCATTTTTTATAAATTTTTGAATATACCAAAATATCATCAATAATCATAACCACAATCTTATCCAAGTACTCATTGAAGACACTATTCTTAATTTCTATACATAAAACTAGTGCATTATACATCTCCATGGTCAATTCTAAAAACTCATAATGTCCATAACTAGCCTAGAATAATAGCATCAGATCATATTCCTCCTTAACATTCAATTGATGGTATCTTGTCCTGAGATCAATATTCTAAAATTATTACACACTACATATATGATCAAAACATCATCAGTATATGAAAAATGATACTTGTTATTAATTGTGATGTTGTTAATGGCTCTATAATCAATGAAATGTCTCATTGATCCATATTTGTTTTTTAAAAAACAAAATAAGATCACTTCATGGTGATGTTATAGGATTAATGATACCATTATCTAGTGAATCCAGTAATTGTTGTTTCTAATAAATAATTATTACATGAGCGATTTGATAAGGGTTTCTGAAATAGGATAGCATTATTCACTAATTAAAAAAAATAAAACTCTTGATCATGAATTACACCAGAAAAAATCCAGGAATACATCAACTTATTAATTGACTTTTGGGACATAACTTATTTAAACAGTTTCATTCATTTTAACAACATGAGCCAGTCAATTTTCCTACCATCCCTAATCTATTTAACAACTTATTGGTATGTTATCAAATGTATGAAATAATTAAATATTACTTTATTTTCTTTTAAATGTATCTTATCATGGTAAATTGAACTCCAATCCATTCGAAAAATAATATCAGACTCTAAAATGGGATCATCAAGAATATTTGAAAGAGAGACCATCCAATAAAATACTATAGGAAGATTATATAAATCTTGTTTCTTTTAACATTTACACTAAAAGTTTTCACCACAAGTTTTATAATATTTTTATGAGATTATATTTTTATTTTACATAAAAATTTCTCTAAGATGAAAGAATGTTAAGATACACAGTCAAATAGGGAATAATTATAATTTAAAAAAACAAGTAACATTCCATTAATCACTTAAATAGATGAACTGACATCAACTATTGTAGTAGAAAATGATTTTACAAATTTTTTTATTTTTATCTAAATGATTTCCCCCCATGTGACTAGCATTAAAAAAAATTGGCATAATTCCAAAGATTCTTATAATAAAATAATGTTATAATCTTCTACTCGTAATTCATCTAATCGTTTTCATTACAGTCATGAGCCACATGTCCAAACATTCTACATCGGTAACACTTATAAGAATTTACAATACATTATCAAAGATTATTTTTACCAAACTTATTATAAGATAGGAACTTAATTTTCTTACCTCGTTATTCCTTTAATGGATGCTTCCCCATTTCCTATATCCTAGATCTTTTCTTCTAGATATTTTCATGGGATAGACAATCATCAATAAAATCAATTTTAACCTTATCATAACATCGAATTATTTTCTCATAAATTTTGAATTCATAGGAATCAAATTCCATTCGATATATTTAATTTCAATATTGATTAATGATGATAAATTTATTTATCAAAATCATGGATAACATTTGGTGTCTACCCAGCCAATCAGGTGATGTTTAATTTATATGTGGCCACTAAATCATTCTTTTTTTATCTCAATTCCATGAATTGTGTTTCTATCCAAAGACAAAACTCATTAAGAATATATTTTAAAAAAATATATTCTTCAATTAATCAAACTCCATGACATAAATGTCATCAATTTATTTAATATTATTAACCATTAACCACCACTAATCAGATTCACCAACAAAAATATAAATTCCAAGATTTACCTATTAGTCCTCTAAACAACCCATGGCTTCTGATATGTTTTCCAAGGCTTTAATATATCCCTCTTTTACCACTAGGTCAAGAGTCCCACTGAAGGAAAGAAATTTTTCATTTATAAAATTATATATTATAGATATATTCCACTATGATGAATGTGTTTTCTCCCCCACAATGGTTCCACCTCTATTTTTTTAGTGTGTTAACTAGACCATTATATATACAACAACTCTATTACAATTCCAACCATTTATGGTTCTTATTTAGCCGGATATTGGAATCTTGGGGCCATTATAAAACAAATTCCTTATTAAATCTATGGAAAATCATTCAAAATAGACATAGTTTAGATAATTAAACATAATAATTAATTAAATTATATAACAAAATCAATTAATAATCTATTATGGGTATTTAATTTCATTATTATAACCTATATAAATATTTAATTTTTCCTCTGATACTAACTATAAGGAATCGATCATTATCCAAACCATAATTTTAATTTTAAAATAGAAATTAAATTTATTGAATTTTTTGAATCATTTGAGGTTTAGTGATTTTGATAATTAGATCATAACACTTATTTTATATAACCATATTTTACAAAGTTAGAATTTATAATAAATATATATTTATCCAAAAGAATAAATTTATTAAAAAGATATAAGATTTATTTTAATGAAAAATCTTCATGACAGTCAAAATGAATTATTCTTTATTCTTAACCATAAATAAACTATGTGAGAAAATGTTTAAAATGTGGTATGAAACTAAAAAAATAGTATGGGACATAATAACAAATTGAAAGAAATCCGTTAGTCATTTTTAATCCATGAGATCATAAAATAATATTTTCACTTTAAATTATAATATTCAAATTAATGCCCAATTTTTTATAAAAGAACATTATAATAATTAATTATTGATAAATAATAACTAATATGGGTTTTTAAAAACCTGAGAATAAATAAAAAACATTTTCTTAAAACATAACTTTTTACCCAAAAGTTGTATAATCCTTCCTTTAAAAAGGCCATTAGCTTAAATTTTGAAAATAAAACTATTTATATGAAAACCAATTGGAAATACTAGAAAGATCATTTTAGTACCATGTGGAATTATCTTTATTGAACCGTATAATAATCGTTATAATTGGAAAAACCATATGGTTGAATTCCCACAAATTTATCTAGAGAACACAATCATTACCCAATGTATTGTAGATCTATAATGGGGATAAACTATATTATAAGATTTATAGGGATTACATATTGTTATAAACAATTTCCAAGTACCATATATTGAATAAAACATTTTAATATTTCACCCTTTTATCAAAAAACACTTCAAAAAATAATTTTGAACTTATACAAAAAATACATTAATATATAGAAATACTATATATTTTCTGAAATCATTTTGGAAAATATATTTCCTGTAAATAATGTAAATTTTTTTTCCATTGAATAAAAAAATAAATAGTTTAATCTAATCTAGAAATAATATAATCACAATGGTAGTGGGAAAATATATTGTTACTATATATGTTTAAACAATACATTCCATTTATCTTTTGTAAAGAAAGAAAAAAACTTTTGCAAAAAAATTCCTCTTGAAATACATTAAAATTAAGACAAAATATATATAAAATTTCTTTTCTATTTAATTCATTTCCATATAAAATCATTAATAATATATAATAAAAATACCAACATAGAAGAAAAAGGTTTTGAAAGGAATCATTAAAAAAAAATTTAAATAAAGTCCCATACCTTGAGTCCTACTCATCATGCATTTTCATTATATTACTAAATAATAAAAATATTTTAATTATTCACATTATTAATAATAATTTTATAGTATATTATTCCTTATATCAATTTATAGTAAATTACATAATCAATAATGTTTACGCAATAAATTTTGATGACATTCTGCTCATATATCCAATATGTATCAAGTAAGTTTAATATGGTCAAAGAGGTCATTATTCAATTATATATATAATAATAATCCTGAAATAATTAAATAATTTATAAATCAATTATATTGATATATCCAATAATTAATAATAGTTATGTAAAATAAACTACATTAAAATCACTGAGACATTAGGTTGTATGTACGCATGAGTAACATTATCATTTTTCAATGATCGTGATGGAAATAATGGAACATAAATTTTTTCATTAAAGAATGATGATTATATAAAAAATAACTTGTTATTTATTTTATTATACTTATATATATCACCCGTGTGATATAGTGATGAAAAACTAATCACATAACTTTGTGAAAGTAGTATTCAACATGTGCACATGAACGACCTTATCATCTTTCAATAAATATTAATGAACGAAATTAAATGATATATTGTATTTTATGAATGATAAATATGAAATGAATATGAAATATATATATCAAAATTATATCCATCATTATAACTATATGTGAGATATGAAAATGGAAAATAAATTAAATCAGTTCATGAGGTGGTAGTCTGACATACAAATGAACGATAGTTTTATTTCACATTTGATGGAAGAGGAGAGGGATATAGGTCAGAACATAAAATTAATAAAATATAAGTATATTTAAGATATTTGTTTTATTATTTCAACTTGTTTTAATAAGATTTAAAGGAAGTAGAATAAGTAGTATAACTAAATTGCTCCATTAAAAACTATACATCGTCTTTAAAAAACATCTTAGAGAATACACCAAAAGAATTACAGGGATGGTTTATGATAAAAATTGATACTAGGATGTGTGGATGGGTATATATAATGGATTTTGGTTGTGATTGGATGAACCAAAATTATTTTAATGTGTGAAAATTATAGAGGAGGTTCCCATTTACAAGTGACGGGAGGGGAACTCTTGAAATTTATTAAAGTATTAAATTAGTAGATGTTAATATTCATATTTAAATGGATCCAATTTATTAAGTTAAAAATATATGATAGAGTTGTGTATAAATTCCCCCATAAAAAAAATAAATGTTCTGGTGATATTTTCACCCTTATCTTTTTATTTAACCCATTTTAACCCATTTTGATAACGACCCTAGTAAAAAACATTTTAATCTCTATAGGTTAAGAAAGTTACCAAAAAAGGAAAAAAGTACCATAAATGGACTATGGTTTATATTATGAACCAATTAAAAATAACATGACTGAATATAACATTTTTGTAATTTTAAAACATTTTAAAACAATATTTATTATAAAATATCATTAATGTTAATTTTGATATTATTTATTTAATTCGATTTTAAAAACATAAATTAAAAAGTTGGAATTTTATTCTATACATTTATCAATTCCAATAAATTCTATAATTATCTAAAAATTAAGTGGAAGAAAATATTTTATTCAAAATATTTTAATTTAAATATTTTTAAAATGGATGGAATCATGTGATCAGCAGGATAGTGTGGTTCAAACAAGGATATCCTTGAAAATCCTTTATCTGGTGTCTCTATGACATGATATGGTTTCATTTGATCTGATATGGTTGTTTGTTGCGACTTCTGTCGGGGCTTCAAATGGATCTACCTCTATGGAAGTGGAATTGGATCATGCTCTTCATGTTTAAGGAGTCACTTTTATTGATGTGTTCTGGGGTTCTACTCGCCATGTTTATGTGAATATAAGGCCATTGACCACTTCAATGTGGGCTGTTCATGGTGAATTTACTGTAATTTCTAAATCCATATACAATTAAGTATCATAATGTGGTCAGTAATTTTACTACACTAGGGCATATATCTATTGACATGGGGGATAAACCATGGAACTGTCAAGATCTAAAAATTAAGCTTTGTCAATTTTAGAACATTAGGGTTTTAAGATGATCCTTGATGGGGGAGGTTTTCTCCACCATTTCTTCAATACTATGGAGGATCTTTATGTGGCCTAAAAAAGAAAATGTATTTCCAAAATTGGGTGTCCTCAAATTGGAAGAGTAGTATAGGAACATTAACCCCTTAACTCATGGGAAACAAACTGCACAAGTTTGGATATGTTTTCATGGGATGACTAGTTTTATTGACATCCTAAAATTATCATTGATCATTATTCATGTGTGGGGTCTTCTATAAAGAGGGTTCAACACACCATATATAAGAATCTCACCTTCTATGATAGTGTTCTTGTTGATGTTGACATATAATCCAAATTTTCTAAAGTAGTTCACTTTTTTGATAATGATCGAATGATATAAATTAAAGTTTTAGTATGAAAATATGACACCATTTTTTAACTACTAAAAAATCATTGGGAACTCAATTTATAATTTTATAAAAAATAAAAAATAACTGAAGAATTTATCTATTGACAAACAAAATTTTTGGAAGGAGGTTGGTAGGAAGAGTAAATTAATGAACCCACGCTTTGTGAAAGGAGAATACTCAGGTAAGGATCTCCAGTTACCACCAGAATACAATGTTTCTGATTAGGATTCCAAAAGAAAAAATTATTAACAAGTGGGGTTGTTCCTCTCTCTTATAGTGATGGTTCTACTACAAATAAAAATATTGTCTCTAGTAGTAATGATTTGATCAATGGTTGTGCTTCAAAGGCTGATTCTGTGAGGGTTAACATGAATTCTCCCACTATTTCATTAAACTATAAATATGCTTATATACGAGAATAAATATTCGAATAAGAAGATGGAACTATCTTTGGGGTTACTATTAGTAACTAGTTTCCAAAAGACTCCTTAGTACTCTCTATTTCTGATGACAAACAAGACCTCAATGATACTCTTATTGAGAAGATTAATTGTAATAAAGTTGCTGATAAAGATTCTAACCTGGTTACCTCTAATAGTTTTACAAGGAATCTTGATCCCTCGTCTAGAAAATAGGTCCCCTCCCTAATATAATAGTAAATAATCCTCCCATAATAGAAAAAAATAATGTGACATGGCTGAGGTGGAGGAATAATTGGAAGCCAATTCCCCAGTTTCTCAAAGTGCTCTTCCTTTCCCTATATTGGATCCATTATTATGGGGACATGAATCTCCAATGGAGTCTCTAACCATAATGGAACAAAATAAGTGGGTTATTAATAGAATAAAAACCATTAGTCTATCCAAATTGATAACTGACAGTAAAAACATTTCCTTTAATAAGAAGGAAAAAAACAAAAGAAGGAATGGTAATTTCAATTATAAATCTAGTTCCAAATGGATGTGATTTATTGTAATTTCCAGGGTCTTGTGAATTCTACCACTATTAATGCTTTCATAAATCACATTCAAGTACATAAAACCATGTTTCTAGGTATTTCTAAACCCAAATATGCATTTTCTCTGGATTTTTAAGGTCTTAATAAATATAGACTTCAACTAGTTGTTGCTAGTGGTGCTTCCAATCTAGGGGAACTTTTATTGGTCTTTTCCTATGCTTCCATGGGAAAGGTATATGTTATTTCAATTGATGAGTATATGATTTATTTCTCTTTTCATTAAGACTATGGGTGATGGATAGATCATTCATTTATTCTATAAATAGATATCAAGATATAAGAACTTTATGGATAAAAAAGAGAAAATATAGGGTAGCCTCTCCTCCACCTGGTTTCTTATTGGGACGTTCAGTACAATTACCTATTCCAGTGAGAAAATGAGTTATCTTCACACTCATATTATTCTCATGGAATTAAATGAATGTGTTAATCATAATGAGTTTATTGAATTAATCTTTGTTGGTGCTAGGTACACTTGGAAGTGGAGATATCTCAATTGGATGATTTCTTGTAAATTGGATCACACTTTGTTAATATTGTGGGCCATGAAAAATGGGATTCAATATATAGTATCTCTGTCCTTAAATATTCATCATACCATCATCAAATGCTTATTATTTTCAATTGAAGGGAATAAATAATTCCTCATGTTTTTATTTTTGTGAATACCTAGGCTCTCTAGAGTGATTTTGACTATCTAATTATTTAAATATGGACCATCATGAATAGTGCTTGGGGATAATTTGGATTCCTTTAAAAACTGAGGCAACTGAATTCCAAGATGATTATTTAGATTAAGTCTACCTATAGTGGGATGGAAAAATATATCATTTGTCTTGAATATTCCCTTTATAAGCTTCATGATGAGTCAAATGAATTTGACATTAATTTGGACCTTTCCAAGGAATCTATCTTTCTTTCCAAGTTGAATTCTCTCTTTGTGATGATTGAAAATGATTTTAAGAAGACAATCAGTATAAAATGGATTTAGGATGAGTACATGAACAGAATATTCTTTAGATATCTTCAAATAATTAGGAAGGCCAACTGTACTTTATCTTTTCATAATGTTGGTGATCGAATCTTACATAATAAGAAATGCATTGTTGATTACATTATTGGATTTTTTTCTAAGATCAATAATGGGCTTGTCTTGGAGGGTACTTTGTGGATTTTATTATCCATACTATCGTCAATTTTGAAGAAAATATTCTTCTCACTAGCATAAATTTTGATTTTATGATTTTGGATTCCATTTTCATTCTTAATTCTAGTAGTGCCCCTAGTATGGATGGATTTAGAAACATCATTTTTCAGAAGCACTAGGAGGTGATCAAAGAGGATGTCTATAAACCGGTCTCTTCATTCTTCACCTCTAGAGTTATCCCTTAGGGCCTTATTTCTTTGTTTATCTCTTTGATTCTAAAAATTTAGAATTCTTGTGAAAGTAAACTTTTTAAACTCATTTACTTGGTAAAAAAAAATATATAAGGTTATCCACAAGATCATTGCTTTCATACTATCAAGCATTACTTTAATTATTATTTCCTAGAACAAATTTGGCTTTATTAAAGGAAGATCTATCCATGAATTCGTTTTCTCTACTTTTAAATTTTTTTATTTTTTCATGAAACATGGAAGAGGTGGAAAATTTTCCATTAATCATAATAATAAAATGGATTTCGATACTCTGGATTGGAACATTTTGTATAATGTGGTTAGATTATTTGGTATCAATAACACTTTCATTAATTGTGTTTCTTCCATATTTTATTCTGATCATCTTTAGGTGATTATTAATGGATCTCGTAAAGTCTATTATTCATTCCCTAGATGTTTTCTTCAAGGTGACACCCTCCTCGCTTTACTATTTTCTATTTCTGGGGACTATCCCAGTAGGACTATCTCTCACATGGTCACACAAGGAATTCTCAACACAATTTAGGTACCTGGGTCTGTCAGTACCCCATCACGCCCCTTCTATAACAATGATATTGTTCTTTTCTACAAAAGGTAAAAAAAAGCGTGTTTTAAATAAGATTATATTACACTATTAGATTGATTCTATGAAAATTATTTCTGTGGGGAAATCATTCATCTTTTTTTGGAAGGGTTTTTTTATTTCTTGGAAATGTTGTCTTCTCATGGAGATCAGAATCAGAAAAGGGAACAATCCCTTTACTTATCATAGAGTAAAAATTTTTTGGGGTCACCTGAGATCTTCATCTTTTTCTTAAATTATGGACAATGTCAATGGGCTACTCACAACTTGGAAGCGGAAGAGTCTATCCATAGTTGGAAGGATTAGTTTGGTGAAATCCATTATTGTATCCTTACTGGTTTACTCATTCATGTTCAATAAATTTCCATGTGGTCTTATCAAGAGATTAAATTTTTCCATTAGGAACTGAATTTGGATAGGAAATGTACATGAAATAAATCTATTCACAATTCCATGGAAGCCTTTTTGCAAATTATTATCTTATAGTGGAATGGGTATCAATAATATTTAGATTTTTAATGACTCTCTTGATTCTCAACATACCTAGATCATTTTTAATTGCAATTCAGAATCTATGGGGTTTCTCAATGCTCATTTTTCTATTAAGATTTACTCGCTAATCAATGATAACCATGGTTCTTCTATTTGGTTATAAATTATGTCCACTTTCCATAATATCATTTATTGACAATATGGATTGTTACCAAGAGATATAGTTTGAAGTTTTTGTATGATAATTGTACTGGTTCTATCCCGACAGACAATCTCCAACCACCTGTTTCAAGTTTTCATCCTCAAATTTCTATTAAATACTTATTTCATTCACCACATCCACTATTATAGGAAAAAAATTAGAGAATTATTGACAATTATGACATGGTTTCGTGTCTAGATTTTATTTTTTGGGAGCCATATAGAAATTTTGCCCTCAATAGTATTATCGATTATCATCTTACCTTCATGAACTACATTTTTTCAATTGGATTTATGCTTTAAAAATGAATTGGATTATGCCATCTCAAATAGCATATAGTTGGATGATTTTCTATATCATGTTACGCACTGATGATGTCTTATAGATGATTTGTTGTCATATTTTATATTGATGTGTTTTTTCATCAACATAGAGAGGATGTGGAGCATCTCTTCCTTAGCTGTGAAATATCCTCATCTATATGGAATTAAATCTTTGAATTATTTGGATTTCATGGTATATGGATCTCATGCTTAAAGGCACTTCTGTTCAGATGTATAGTTATACAAAATTTATATCATGTAAGTTAAATTTTATCATTATTGTAGCTAAAAGTTTTCACTCTAGATGGATCAATTGTAATGTTGTTAGCTATTCTGGTAAGTGCTTCTATTTGAAACTAGACTGGTATCAGATTTTTTATTATACTAATTACATAGGTGCAGTTCAGATTGGAATTTGTGATAATAGCATTCAATATTTTAGCGTTCTATAATATATGGGTGTCCTGGAAAAATTAAATCCTATTATGGGAACAATTATGGTTTTTTTAGTCCCTACTCTACTATTTTGGATAAAAGGATACCATTTATGGTTCTTTTAAATGTAAACCTGGTCCCTCAAGGTTGGGGGCTATTTTTCAGGACCATGAAGATCATGTCAAAGGCTACTTCTGTGGCTCATTTGGTGAAACTTCCTCTCTCAAATAGGAGATTATTAGAATCATACATGCTATTGAGTTTTCTACAATTAATTGTTGGAATAACTTTTTGTTGGAAAGATACTCCTCTACTCCTGTGCGGGCCACTAGAGATTAGAAATACCATCTCTCATGTGGTCTTGCATGTATATTGAGGGAATTAATTGATACTCTTCTAAGCCTAACCTTATTTTCATGAATGTTTTTTTGGAGGCAAACATGGTAGCAAATGGGATTTCAAACATGGGTGTTCGAGTGACTCTCACCTGGTCAAACACACATCCAGTTGAGATGCTTATTTTCAATGAATCTGGTTCTAATAAGATCACATGCTTCCTAATTTTTTAATTTCTTATTATAATTAATTTACTTTCCCTTTTAAGTAAAGGGAGCCTTTAAATAATATTCAAATAACTTATTTTATTTTCTTTTTTATTAATTAATTATTGTGTCAGTTTTCCATAAGCATTTAAGGTAATTATTTAATTAATAGAAATTTAGAAATAAATTATTTTAATAAAAATATAATTTATATTTCAAATGAATATTTAGAATTGAACATTATTTATTTTTATCCTTGTATCAAAATATGACAGTTATTAAAGGTTTCAAGGTGAATTTTTTTCTTTACATAATGTATTATAATGGTCACAATCATGGTCATATTAAAATAAAAGATCATATATTCAAATTTTAGAGGGTTATGGATTAAATATACAGATAAAATAAAATTAATTCAAGTGTAAGGGTAACTTTTTAGTTTATATCATATTATTTTAAACCCTAATTACCCAATTCAACTTCACCAGGGTAGTAAATATTTACTCTAGTTACTATTCATAATGACTAAATATAAATGGGTCCTATTTACAAAAAAATATACCTTAGATTCCAAAGAATGAAATTAATTTTCAATGATTCAATTATAATAAGTTCAAGAACATAACATAAAATGTAGCCTCCAAGACGTGATGAAAAGTGATTTTTCATGAAAATGCATTTTTTCGTATAAAAATATATTTATACCAAATTAAAGTAAAAAATCATTAAAATGGTAATGCTTTTATTTTTTTTATTTTTAGGAACTATTATTCTATTAAAAAATTCCAAATTAAAATTTTACTTTGTAAATAATCAACAAAAAACAATAAAAAATAATAGTTTCCATATCCATTGAAAAATAAATCTTCTTATAAAATACAAAAAAACTCATCTTAGGAATATTTGGACTTGATGGATCCAAGAATGAAACAAGTTTTTTCAAATATAGATTAAATAATTTTAAAAGTAAACATTACAATAAAACCACATACAAAAATAGTTTTTATAAATTTATTTCTTTTTTGATTTAAGAATTACTAAATATTTTCATACTGAATATAACTATCAAATTCGGAATTAAAAAATATATGAATGTGATTTATTCTATCATTACATAGGATCTTATAGTATTCTCGAATAGTCTAGTCATGATGTTTATAGAGGCTGTACCCAGAAACCTAATCAATACCATGTACCTTGGACATGCATGTTCATGTGTATCAAAAGTGGTAAATGATGAGCCTCGAGGATCAGGTCACATTGAATGCAACATGTGTCAGACAAAATGTAATATTTTTATATTCACGTAAATCCTAGTGTCATATAAGGGGACTACATGATGACTATTCAAAGAACTAGATGTTGTATAAATATATCTAGAATCCAAAAAACACTCATTTTTTCCACCCACACCTTCCCCCTTTGATAGTACCATAAATCTCACCCAGTTATCATGGATTTGGTCTCAACCAAACCCTTACATCTCCTTTGGTCAGTTTTTGTACACCAAATACTCTTAAAAATAATCAATCATCACATCACTTCACTGAAACATACAACACTTCAAAATAGGAAATCTTAATCAAATCCTAACCTATCATTTTTATCATCACACACAGTAGACATTACATCAGTCACAATCCCTATATTTATGTGAAAAATCTATTACACCAATGGTCAGTTTCCTAATTATAATTTAATGTGTATCATCTGAATCACCGGCTAAATGAAATATAGGTAATGTTTGACCAATGAATGAGGGATGATTTGAAAAAACACGAAATATAAGGAACAAAAAAAAGCTCTTGTTGGCCTCAATCCATTAACATTAGGGAAATGGATGAAGAGGAAAAATACTCAACAAATACTAAATTCTTATGTATATGAATATAAAACATTAACCACAAATCATATCTCTTCCTAGAAATCAAAATATTAGAATAATTAATTCATTCTTGATGTGAGATAATATAAAATAGAATAAAATCCAAAACTAATTCTTACATCAATTTTTTAATGATCTCCAATGATGAATTGTCATGCATTATCATCATTGGTGAGATCCAAAAACACCATTGGTGAAGACACTCTTTTTTAATAGATTATGAGAATTTTTCCATTTTAATTAATCAATCTCTTCTCGTTGCTATCCTTCTAAATCTCTAGGGTAATACAGCTAACCCAAGATTGTTTCTACGAGCACAATTAAAAAGAGGAGTGATAAGTATTAGGGTTAAAATAAATAATCATTATTTATATTTATTTATTAATCCAACCATGAATGTATATAATCTAAATAAATGACACCAAAAAAGGTTTTGTAACACCTAAGGTAAAAAAATAATTCAAAATTTAATGGAGGTCTCAGATTTAGGATCTAAGGCTCTATTCAGGAATTATTATTTTATTTCTATAAAACTACACATGTGTGGTATAATTTATTTTATATTTATTATATCAGTTTCTAGATTAACTTATCCCAAAAATATTATACTAACTCTATTCATGGCTTGGATAAATTTATTTAAAATATCCTAAATCATTAGATGAAAAATAGAGTCATCATATTCAACCCATCTCAGGTATTTTGATCCCAAAAAGAAAGAAACCAACAAAAACAAGTGATGGTACTGAGATCACATCTAGTACTACTACTCTCAGGTGATCTCTTGAATATTATAATGATATCATAGGACACACACCACAGGGATCACTCCCCCACAAAAGATCATCTCTTGGACATCCCCCATCTCTATTGGGTACTCTACAATGGTTTTCATATGCTTGAAGTCCATCTTATCTTATTCAATATCATGTGACTAGTCATGAACATATCTCCTAAACTTTTACATGTGTAAAAAACCACATAATAATTCTTACAATGAATTTAGGGAAAAGTGGTATGACACCTTATTAAAAATTAGTAACATCTATAAAGCACCTATTAATCTAGTAGATAACTTTTTGTCCAATCTATATCTTTGTAATCGATGTGGAGATGATACCTTTAATAACACATGGTCTCCATCACCAAACTATAAAAAACTATTTTTTGGTCTCTATAAAAATTATAATGGATCTGGATAGTCATAATGATCACTTATTTAATTTTCACCATCTCTATCATTGCTCACACCAACATTGGGCCCACGATTGCAGACTTTCTCGCATTAGTCCAATATAGTGGTGACATGATGGGTATCCCATATAAGGCCACCATTGGTGAAATAAAAATGGGGGATTTAAACAAAATTATTTATGAAAACTCTATCAAGGGTTGTTGATCCACCCAAGTACATCCAAATTACAACATGAAATCCAGAATCACGCCCTATTAAACATTAATTTTCTATTTAGTATGATCATTTGTCTAGGGTTGAACCGTTATGATCAAATGTAACTGGGTCCTAAATCCTCCTGAAATCCTCTCAAAAATCCTAAAATATACCAATCACCCCTATCGGGAATTTTTGTTATGGAATCTAGTTGAAGAGGACTATATCCTAAATTTAAATATTAACCATGATCTCTATTAAACTCTTCTCTCGAATAGCTAGCAAGGGGTTTGACTTCGATATTGAGCTAACAATCACTTAGATGAAAACATGACCAATATAATATCATTGAAATAAAATCATATTGTCCATATAAATACCATCCCACTCTCACAATGGAACCAATTGGGGTTCATCTAAACCTGTAGGAACCTTGTTCCCATATATCACTTGTTGATAAGTAAGGCATGAAGAGAAAACACAACAGAAATATTCTTCATTCCTGACCACCATAACTAAAATTGAATATATTTTTACATATATTTTACTCATATATATAAAACTATAGTGATGTATGATACACCTACATCAATTTTTCTTACAATGACACTAGTACCATTCTCCACCCTTAGAAAAGAATTATGTGCTCCCCACAATCAAAAAAGTCCATCATGAGCATATCCCATGGGTATCTAAACATGTAAGGTACCATATTTAGTATATCCATGATGACCCTCCATAAAATGATGCTGAATTAGTGGTTAAAAACCCATAAATTAGAGATATATTTTATCTTACTCATCTATTAAGGACAGCAGTAATGTGGCCAACTACTCTAAAGACTCAATCTGTGAACATAATCTCTTACTGAAAACATCTACCACCATATTCCCATTATTGGGAGTATTGAAAATGATGAAGTCATAATATATTAGTATCTATAGTCATTGCATCCACTCAGGTAGAGATCATTCAATGACAAGATATACTCAAGACTCATACTGTCAAAATAGATGATAAACCACTCACCCATAAGACATTGTCACAACATATTAAGGGAGGACACCACTACTTCCATCTCTAGACCATGGGTTGAGTAGTTATAGTCATGGGTTATCAAAAGTAAAGAATATAGGAAATAACTACCTACCTCTAAATTAGAACACATCCATGCAGGGTTCTAGTGGAATTTAGGCACACATGCATAATCAACACCCAGTTCCAAAAGTATCAAGATGGGGGCACTCATCACCCTCTACCATAACTCTTGATAATCCCTATTGGACCACTTCAGCCACATGAAGGGTTTCCAATTTAGAGATAAATTATTGAAGGGTTAATATCCTATATAAATCACGCTTGAATCTCCTATAGTAGCCTAAAAACCTAATGAAGCTTTGTACCTTAGTCACACTCCTCGGTCACTCCAAGGCTCAAACTGACTCATTCTTGGTTGGGTCTACTGATACTCTCTCTTCTGAGATAACCTTTCTAAGGAATTGGACATCTAGAATCCCAAACTAACACTTGGAGAGATTAACATAATTATTTATCTCTTAGAGTGAATGAAAAACCATCCTAAAGTGTATATAGTGATCCTACTCTAACATCGAGTACACATGGGTTTCCTATAATGAAGGACAACAAAAAGAGTCTTATGAACTGCCAAAAGATTCAGTTCAAGATTCCCAAGAAATATGATTGGGTGCTCATCACATTGAAATGCACCACCATGTATAGATAGTGTGGGTAATGACATCGATATGTCATATTTATATTTTCTCCTCACAAACATAAAGATGGTGGTAACCTTACCTAATGTCAAACTATGAGAACCAGTTTTCCCCCACCTAACTAGTCAAGGAGGCCATTAATTCATAGTATTCAGTACTTATTCTTTATGATCACTTGACACAGTTGATGTTAAACTATACACAACCTCAATCTCTTGTACACCTTCTTCGAGAACAACACAAGGGGGTTCTTACGGGAAGACATTAGGTCAGACAAATCCATTTCTCAGTAAATCCTATAGATCTACCTTTATCCATCAAATATTTACATGAGCCACCCAAAATGCTAGAATAGATATTGGGGGTAGTTTCTATGGGAAACCCTATGTTTAAATCGATCTCTCCATGGGGAGGTAATCCCAAATTTTGATTTGGAATGACAACATCATAATAGACCAACACTCTAAGGAACTAAAAACATGAAACCAACACCACACCAAGGATAATACAAGATAACTAGTGAGTATTAAGTGGTATCCATCTAAACACAAGAACAACCTTCCTTTTATATACTTCCTTATCTCTAAAAAAGAAAATTATTATCTTATCATTTTGGGAACATGATATCAACTATTTTAGAGAATAAATCCATACTTGAACTTCAGATATCTAGTCCACATTGAGGATGATGTTTAATGGTCTCATCATGTTTAGAAAAAGATACAATGAGAATCTCCTTCATCAATGAGTCAGGTCACGCAATTGGGATAAGTTTGCAATCATTGAATCTCCTATAGAAATATTCTCTAACTATAAAGGATTATTATAGAACTCTATCAGAATCTCCCGGTCTCAATAAAGATATGTGGTAAAGAAAGAGTAGATATCACCTAAGTCAATCTTCTTTTTTCAGTTAAACTAGAAAAGATATAGGTCATACCTCATATCACTACAGTTCCAAATGTTTCCCACATCATGGACCACTATCTCCTTGATAGTATCATGGACCACCTAGGGGTGGTGGTGGTGGAAATACACAAAATCACAATCCACCTCCCATTTATCTCCCCACTCATCTACCATATTTTATTCCCTATAGATATCCATGATTAAACCAATACCTCTTCCTAGGTGGACCTTAGATACTCTCCCTAACTGCAGAATGATGGGTAGGACAATCACATGTTAGATTTCCATATCCATAACAAGAATAAAAACTCCTCTACGTAGATGGATGAAGTTTTCCCAAAGGTATTGTTGAATGATTCACCCTCTTATGTGCAGACCCAGACCACGTACCTTGCGTTAATGAGTCATGGTAACCCTATACCCTCGATGATCCCGACCTCAAAAGATCAGTATACACACTTATCATTGGGGAATTGTTATCCAGCACTATCTGAGTCATCCATGGCTTAATCTGACATAAAACCCTGCAAAACCACCATAGGTGGTTCTAAATACTGATCAATGGGAAATTGTTCCACATATTATACCCCATAATGAAAGTATTTTTATGGTCATTCCCTATAATTGGGGCATCACCACACATTATGTCAAAACCTCAACTGTACTATGGAAATATTACTATATTTTTTCATGGAAACAGCCTACAAGGACAGAATATGTTCCATGAAAAATTATAAAAAGTTGGGATGCGACTCAAGATAAAAATGGAAGTTTCCAACCATTCATATATGATGCATGTAATGATGATTTTGATATAACCAATTCCTACATGTATAAATTCAATATGTAGGTTATCACAGTCCAAGTGAATAGATTCATTGGACACCACTCTAATAATGTATTCTCTATCACGAGAAAAAATCGAAACAATTTAACATTTTTTCTATAAATACGAACCCAATCCTCACAACTAGACAATCTCTAAACTATAGTCATATGGTATAACCGATCCCTATGATACCACTCTATCATGAACCGGTCCACTAGGGCTAACCTAGCTAGTGGTAAGTTGTGTGTGACACCACTATCCCACCCTTAATAGGTGAAGGGTTATACACTATGGTTGAGTAGAAATATCACACACATGGGAGGCCTTAACCTACAGTACTTATACACACACACACACATTTGAAAATACCCATAAAATGAAGGAAGGTAAAAATAAAACTTATTCCAAATGTATGAAAACATCTTTATCTAACACTAATAATTTGAAAAAAAAAATTGGATAGTATAAAGGGAAAAATAAAAGACCACCAAAATTGAAAATAGGATCATCCTATTAAAATAAAGAGGGGTTTACTGTCAAATGAATATCCTGAAACCAACTAGTATATCTATCACATATATGATTCACCTTCACTTGGTACTCCTAAGACTCAATCAAATAACCCTTGATCATAATGAGAAATAATATGCGTGGGAGATCCCATGATGGGGTTAGAAAAACATACACCTTCGCACACCCCAATATCACCAAACAGAACGCATCAATGAAAAAGGTATCTCAGTATAACAAAGATATGTAAATTTGGATAAATGAGATATATATATGACAAATATAGATGTCATCAGGATAGACAGTCACTATTAATAAAAGTCACAACCATACATCTAGCCTATGATTCAACATGAGGCTTTAAAGAAACACTTGTCTGAGATCATTCACTACAAGAGAATAAATAGAATAAATGGTGCTCATTAGATAGGTCATTCTCATGGGTATCACCATTAGGATGAACTCACTAGAACATAAAAGATAACAATAAATATATATGGGACCAAACTCAGGGATCATGCGGGACACTGAAACATCTATTTAACTAACATGCATTATTAGGGATCAAGGCTCATTTATGCTGGTAACAACAATTCCTAAAACCCTTCCATAAGAGAATGGTGTGAAATGTGGATCTATCATTATACCCATAACAGGATGCATAATCTAATCTTATGAGGGATCTCACATCCAATATCCATAACTAGATGTTGTACTGAACCCTAAGGGGGATGGATTGATTGAAACTCATCCAGGAATAAGATTACTCTGCCACACTCAATTGTAAATGGGAAACAAATCCAAATGATTTTAAAATGGAAATACACTAAATTGATGTTCATCTAGCCGAAAAAAATCTAATGCACAATTTTTTTAAAAAAGGACATGAAATTTAGTATTAGTAAACAATGTGTATTGCTAAAATCAGAGCTACCCATGTTTATGATTGTTTTTTTCTTCTTATGATAGAGTACGCATTTTGTGCCTCTGTACAATTGTCAAGATATTTATTGAGTCTATTCCTGGTTACCTAGCCTTGCATTTGTACCTAATTTTCCCCATTACCGTATACACAGAGGGGTATATGCTGAGCTTCTATCTTTAGGTAACATGGTATGAGGAACATGTTTCATGTGTATGATAATGTAATCTACTTGTAAACACTAACGATACCGGAGGGTTCCACATTGTGTGTATTATTATGACTATATTCCATGTTGTATACATTTTCCTGTATCCCATAACCTATAAAGTTTAACCATCCATTACTTCCTCATTATATCTAACTGTAAATATTACCCCTAGATTGTAGATCTAGGATTGAATGAACCTATCCCTCACAGGTTACCAAATTACATCCACCCAATCCACTAAAAAATATTCATTCATCATGAAAAATTACCAGGACTCCCAACACTGCAAAAAAGAGACTTCAAATTCCATTCCCAATCCATTATCATCATAATCACATATACCAATCATGTTTTCTACAACAATCCTAAACCTATAATGATTATAAGTTGCACCAATGATCAATTGCTGAACAATTATAACAACCCAATCTTAACATTCATAGAAATTAAAATACTTTAGAGGAATACTTAATACATTACACAGATATATTACCAAAGAATGTATTGTTTTTGTTTCTTTAGAAGCATAGAACATAATCTTCTAACATAGTGAAAGATCTTCAATATCATTCATAAATATTTTCCCCAGTTTTTTCCTACATAAAACCTTTATTTTTATCCAGGGGAACGGAATACATAAGAAGGGTGATCTAAAATTCTAATTAAGGGTTAACATAGAGAACATGAAAAAAAACATAACCATATGAATGTAAAAACACGATCATAGTGGTTAAATATCAAAATATGGAGACATTAAATAAATTCTGGTAGTACGTAAAGAATAGATCATAAAATAACATTAAAAATGATAAAATAGGATTGGAATAAAACGTCAAATTGTGGAAGACAAATAAAATCATAATATTATTTCCATTGTTTCCAATGTGTTGCTTCTAATAATATCATAGTGGAAAAAGTCTATAACTGAACTGGGTTTATTTTATATTCTAGCTGTGTATTACTGAACCATATTTACATGTCATTCTAGCCCTGTATTACTGAACTAGATTTACTCTATGTTCTAGTCATGCCTATCTCATGAGATATAAATTTTTACCCAATGAATTGGAGGGAGATATATGTCCCATCCATCTCATAATGAAATAATTCTTATATGTTCCCCAAAAATATAAATCATTCATAATAGCATAACCCCAGAAATAAAATAGGTTTCTTAAACATCATTTCATCCTATCATCATCCATATAAAATATCATTCCATCATTTATATAATTAGATAATAAGAATAATAGAGATAGAAAGATAACCCTATTTAAGAGAATCATATTTGATGGAATGTAATTTTGTTAAAACACTAGAACTTAGTTCTTGAGAAAAATGTCATTTCTTCATCAAAAACATTTTTTTCTTCTCATAACTCCATTTAATTTTAAAAGAAAAGAAAATAATTAAAAATAACATTTAAATATAGTATAGTATGATTCATGGAAATAAGGCATCATGAAACTGTAAAAAAAATCAATTGTTTCTATAAAATTTAAAAAAACATTCTCCTCATAATTTTGCTAGAAAATTAAAAAGTACCCTGTATGGTTCCCAAAAGTATGATTTCTTCTACACAATGTAGTAAAAATAAAAAATGGGTAAAAATGAATATAAAAATACATATAATAATAGTAAAAATTTAATGTATTTTTTGAAAACATTACAAGGATGATATATATATATATCCCTAGTTAATATTTACGTATAAACAGTCTTGGATAAAAATGTGATTGCAAAATTATCCATTACCTTAGGTCTGGTTTTTTCCATATGTTTTTGAAACACATGTATAGTGGGTTAAAACATGTTATTAACTTATAAAAGAACCCCAATAATAATTACGACATTATATATGATTCACTTATGACTTTATATTACCCATTCATTTATCAATTCCACATTAAATCAATGTTTTTGTTAATAATCGTTTCATTTATCTTACCTGTTCTAACTTATTATTCTTTATATTATTTCATAGATAGTGATTTAAATATTTCCACAATGTAAAAAATTAATTATATAACATACTTATTCAGTATATAAATATATATAATTGGTAGATAAATGAAATGGAAAATGTCGTTCGTGGAGACGGTAGGCAGTATAAATGCATGAATGTTATTTCAGTTTCGTTATTGAATTGAATGGAAGCAAGTAATGATATATATATATATATATATCCAGAGGAATCATTATGTCATATATTTCACTCTTATTTATTATATATATCATATTTTCATTCTTGAATGGTTAACAGGGAGAATGAATCTCAACGCATCGTAGAGACAGTAAGTCGTACTAACGCATGAGCGATGATATGATCCCCTTGATGGTTAAATAACATTTAATTGTATGGTATATGAATTTAAATAGTAATTATTATGTAATATAAATTATTTATATCCATTATACTTGTCAATAATCCAATCCAAATTAGTATAGTTGATTAATAAATTACACCACAGCATGGAGATGGTAAGTCGTACGTTCGCACACATGGAGATATTATTATTCGTAGGATGGATAAAATAAGATATAATGTTATACTATAATTATAATAACATCTAACCATTTAGAAGATACTGAATTTATTACTTTAGTATTATAAGATCATAATAAGAAGAAGTAAAATAAGTAATGAATTTTAAAAGAGGTGATAAAACAATTACCTGTTTTTCATGTATTTCCATTTGGTATGCACAAAAGGACTTCATAATATGGATTTAGGCCCAAAGACTGGCCTCTAGGATGAAGTGAGGGATATTTTTCAAATATTTGGACAATGTTTGGATGAGCCAAATTGTTTTGGAGGTGTGATTAAAATAGAAGGATAGGTTCCCTTTTATAAGAGAGGGGAGGTGCACCTTTGGAACGTCTTGAAATAATTTATTTTTTTAAATTTTTTTACGCTTATAATTCTCCAAAACTCATTTATAAAATTAATAAGAGTATTATGGGACTAAATCAGCTAATCAAATAAAATTTATACATGTTTTGATTTTACTTTAGACGTTATAATTTTGATTTATCCTCATTTAATCTATTTCATTTTATTTATGGTATAAAAATTATAAATATTAACTGGTTATAAATATTTACTTATGTATTTTCAATTACATATAATTTTTTACATTATAAAAATTTAGACCATATAATTTTATTTTTTTATTTTTTAAATATTTTTTGGATTATTAAATAATTTTATAATATGTTATTAGTATAAAATATCAATTGGGTCAATTTTGACACTATTCATTTTTTTGAAATTAAATAAAATGCACATAGAAAATAATTTATTACCAAAATATTTAATACACACGAAAAATATCATTTTCACCTATAAAATTCATGGATCACATTAATTGGTTCATATGATATTTATTTTAATATTTTTTATACTATATATTTGATATTTCTATCAATAAAATAATTTCAACATCACTGTTTTGACATCATTAATGGTAATAATTAAATCTCTAAAAAATATAAATAAATATACATGATGTATATAATTTTATTTTATTTCTAGAAAATATTTATTTTTTATGTTTTATAAAGTTTATCACTATATGAAAATTATTATACTTATAAGATATATGAGATTGACATGTTGTCACCTTCTTATGTTTTAATTGCAATTACATCACTTTCGTAGAAATGAGTCCATTAAATGAATAAATTAAGATCCCTTAGTGATATTTTTATACTTTAATTCATAAAATAGTATTTTTCATGGTGTTAAATAAATTTTATAATATTTATCATATTGTATGTTACCATAAGTTACCTGATTTAACATTAACTATGGTAACTAAAAATTTCCATAGTTACTATATATAATATCTAAAAAATAAAAATTACTTGTTAACATAATTTTAACCTATATATTTTAAATATGGAATAAATTTTTAATAATTCCAAACACATAATTGTTATTAATTAATTTAAAATTAATTGTTGCTGTCAGAACCAAAAATAAGGTATTTAAGAAATAAAAACGTGTCTAATGATTATCATGTGTTTATATCAAATTTAAATGTTAAATTACATAGAATGACCAACATTGAATTAAATGATAAAAACAAAATCCCATTGAACATTAAACAAATTAAAAGGATAATCTAACTAAATAAATAAATTAGACAAACAGGGTGTTTTGAATTTAAATGCAGTAATTTTTAATACTTATTAAAATATAAATTTCATCTAAAAAATACCAGTATTTCATAAATGGTAAATATCAATATCCCACATCTATATAAGATGATTATTTTGTCAAATAAAACAAATAAAAATGTCAAAATCTATATTTAAAAAGGGTTCTCCATCAAAAGGTAGTAAAACTATATTTTCTTGAAAAATAATTCTTTTATCTAAACAATGAATTTATTCTTATATAATATTTAATAAACATATAAGATAAATCTAAAATATTACATTGAATATATTAAATATATATTTCACTAATAAAATCCATAAATAGTGATTTTATTATTTTGTAGAGTCAAACATTTTAATTTAAATAGATTTTTTAGAATGAAGTTAATACTATTAATACCCACCATCTTAATGACTAGGTTGTAATATTTATTTATCAGTTATAATAAATCTTGAATGAAACTAAGTCAATCAAATAACATGAAATTGTGTGTAACTATAGCCAATAATAGTGTTGCATATACCGCAAGCTAATACGGTGTTCTGTACAGCTCAATCTAATATTGGTGTAGAGTAGAACACAATATATCAAAGAAATTAAATAGAATCTATCTCATAAAATTTCAGGGTGTCACAGTATACCCCTCTTAAAATTAATTTATCAATTGAAATTTTATGGGGTTATAAAAGGTTTAATAGAATGTTCCTATTATAGAAACCCACATCATAAAAAGGAACACTAAGACATCATTTTAAGGAGGATAGTTAGAATCATGAAGATTTCCAAAAGTAATGCATAACTGTGTTTCCACAATAGAGACCATATGTGGGAAGTGAAAACATGTATATGGAAGAAACAATTGACCATCATGTTCATATTGAGAGTGATAGAGAACACCGTTTGGAGAAAGTTAACTATAAGATATCTATACATTAGTGATGATTTAAGGGACCATATGATTGATTTGATTAGAAGGTAATGGGATCAAAATTTTGGTTTTTAAGATTATTTTCCAAAATTAGAAGAACATGAGATGAAATACTTACATGATTTTAGTACAATCTCTCCATTGGTCGTGCCATGAAAAAATTTCTAGTTCATCTATGATTTAAAGAAAAACTGTGGAATTTCTCATTCCTAAAGGGTTAGTAGATCATGCGATCCATAAATTTAATGATAATTAATCCCATATATATTTTTCCAAAATGGTTAGAACTGGTTATCAAACATGAATAAGTCCATATATGGTGAGATTATAAATTATTATAACAAACATCTTCTGACATTTAACATAATCATTCAAACAATTTTATTACCTTATATCCTTCTGAAAAATGAAAATACAAAAGTATAGAAAATTGTTCACAAACTTGGCTTAAAAAATATCCCCAATATATCATAACATATCTTTGATTAGTAGAATTCATATAATGTGAACACCTTCATCATGTATTCTCTTAAGTCGCGATAACAACCTGAATTATCAGATATCCTTATTGAAAACATTCATGTTTCCTTATTCCAATACATATTGGATATATCCCAAAAGTCCCAAAAACAATTCTTACATCATCTATGATATCATAACTCTATTGGTAAAAACTCCATAATTAGATATTTAGATACTAGAATCATACAATTTACTTATTCAAATCCAACGTCTCTTTTTCCAATCATCCTTGTCTTAACACGAGAAACAAATTAAAGATTATCTTCTCCCTTGTCATGTGTTCTTCATGTATATCATCTTACCATTAAATAACTTTTCTATATCCTTATTAATATTCAATACATCATTTCCAATCCTTAATTAAAAACTTATATTGAGAACACTTATATATTTCATGATTTATATAACATAATAGTTGAAATCCCAAACATATACACCTCAATCATCCAACAATATTCATAAAACATTACTCAATATCCATCATCTTGGACATTAATAAAATATGAATCATGTATTAAGGTTTCTCAACATCAAACATCATAGGTTTAATTTAAACAATACTATAAGAATATCACGTACCTTTTACATGTCATTTATAATCTCTTTATCCTCAGCAGTATGACCAACAATCAAACCATCATCATGATTCTATTTATGATAATTCCAATTAGAAAAATGATTATCATTATTCCAATAATTTAAAGATCTGAAACATTTAATCATTGGCCATGGTCTATATAGTTCTGGCTATTGACTAACTCCATAAAAAACATGTCATAAATACATTTTGGAGATTAAAAACACATAAGTAAGGTTAATTACATATAATATTACAATCTATGATCTATTAGTATTAATACTAGGCTACTAATTATTTCCATAAAACTCTAGTATTGTAACCTATACGTGAATTATTCTTAGGATATCCCTATAAACATCCTTAAAAATATCTCTAGGGATCTCACTGATGTTTTTGCATCCTAGTTTCCAATGGTTGACTATACCTTTTCTCTGATACCAACTGTAATGATCCAAGATTCACATACGTGGACATTAAATTTCTTTTAAGGAATACTTATTACATTAAAAAAAATATATTCAAAAATACAATATTATTTTAGATTCTTTGTAAATGTGGAACATAATCTTATAACATGGTGAAAGATCTTCAACATCTCTTATAAACATCTTCCCCTTTGGTTTTCCTACCTAATACCTTTACTTATATTCTAGGGAAAAGAAAACATAAAAAAGGTGAGAAAAAATCCTCATTAATGGTAATCATGGAGAACAAAAAACAAACCATAAGCATTTGAACATAAAAACATGAGCATAAAGTTTAAATATGAATATCCGGATTCATGCAATAATTCTTGGCAATACGTAATGTATAGATCATAAAAGAACATTAACCATTTTAAAATAGAATTTTAATAAAAAATTAAATTATGGAAAACAAATAATCTCATAATATGATTTCCATAGTTTCCAAGGCATTTCTTCCAAGACCATCAGAGTGGACTAAGTCAATTACTGAACAGGGTTTACATACTGTTACAGCCATGTATTACTGAACCTTATTTACTTGTCATTCCATCCAAGTATTACTGATCCATATTTACTTGTCATTATATTCATATCGTTCTAATGAGACATAAGTCTTTACCCAATGCATTTTATGGAGATATATGTCCTACCCATCTCATAATGAAGACATTCTTACATGTGCCACAGAACTATAAATCATTCATCAAAGCATAACCCAAAAAATAAAATGGGTTTCATAAACATCCTTACATAATAACATAATACATATAAAATATCTTTTAATAATTATTACAATAAAATTATTGTAATAATAATATCAATAAAAACAAAACCTTAATTAAGAGCATAATTTTAGATGGAAAATAATTTTGATAAAACACTTGAACTGTTTTGTTGAGAAAAAACAAACTTCCTTCTTCAAAAACATTTTTTTCTATCAAAATACCAATAAATTTTAAATGAAGATACTTTAATTGGTAATAAACTTTAAATAGTGAATATTAAGCTTCATGGAAATAAGTATTCAGGAAACCGTAAAAAATCCATTCATACCATATAATTTAAAAAAAACATTCTCCTTGTACTTTTTCCAGAAAAGTCAAAAAGTACATCATATAGTAAACAAAAAAAATTCCATCCATACAATGTAGTAAAAGAAGAAAATGGTTAAAATTAAATAATCATACATAGAAGAATAGTAAAAAATTTAGGAAAACATTTTTAGAAAACATGGACATGGATGATACAAATATCCCTAGTAAACACTTAAGTATAAATATTCTCATATTAAAATGAGATTGCAAAATTATCCATTACCTTAGGTCTCATTTCTTCTATTTGTGTCCATAACTACTACATAAAGGGTTTAAATTTTTTATTAACTTCCAATAGGATCATAATAAAATGTATGTCATCATATATGATTCACTGATGACTTTGTAATACCTGCTTGTTTATCAATTCCATGTTAAAGCAACGTTTAGGGTGATAATCGTTTTATTTATCATACGTTTTTTGATTTGTTATTCTTGATATAATTAATTAGAGCATTATATACTTACTTCCAGAATGAAAAAAATGATTTATATATAATATATATTCAGTATATATATATATATATAATAGATATATAAATGATATGGAATACATCATTCATGTTGATGGTAGGTCATATGTACGCATGAGTATTGTTTCTGTTTCCTTATTGAATTGAATAGAAGAAAGTAAATGACATATATATATACATAAATCTAGTAGAATTAAAATTTAATATATTTCATTTATATATATTATATATTCCTTATAATAATTCATGAATGGTTAACGTGGATAATGAATCTCATCACGTCTTGGATACATTAAGTCATATGTACGTAGGAGCGAGGATCTCATTCCATTAATTGTAAAATAGTAGAGAATTGGATACTATATGAATATTAAAAAATTATTATTATTTTACAGTAATTATTTACATCTATTATACCCATTAACATAACCACACAAATTATGTATTGCTGAATAACAAATTAAACCACGGTGTGGAGATGGTATGCCATATATACGCACGAATGGTTATATTCTTATTCAGAGTAATGTAAAAATGTGGTATAAGATTGTATCATAATTATAATAAATTTTTTCATGTAGAATATATTTGATTTATTAATTTACTATAAGAACAACATAATAAGAAGAATTATAAGAATAAAATTATTTTGAAAGATGTGATAAAATAATTACCTCTTTTTCAGTTATCTTCTTTTGGTAAGAAAAAAATACTCAATAAAATGGCTTTATGCTCAATGGATGGCCTTTAAGTTGAATTTAGCGAAGTTGGGAGGAGATTTAGTTAGGGTTAGTCTAAGCCAGAGGGATTTGGAGGCGTGATTAAAAAAAGAAGGTGAGGTGCACTTTTATAATAGAGGAGAGGGGCACCTTTGAATACTCTTGAAATATTAATTTATTTTAAATTTATTTTCAGTTTTATAAACTCCCAAACTATTTCATTTAGAATAAAAAAGGATCATGGTTTTAAAACCTTTGAACCAATAAATTTTAAACATGTTTTGATTTTATTTTTGGCCTTATCATTTTGATTTATCTATATTTAATCTATTTTATTTTATTTTTGGTAATAAAATTTTAAATATTAAATTGTTAAAAATATTTACTTATGTGTTGTAAATTTTCCATAATTGAATACTGAATGAAATTTTAGAATATATAATTTATTCATTATTACTTTTAAATATTTTGGTGATTTATTAATAATTTAATAATATTTTATTTTTACAAAATAACAATTGTTTCCATTTTGTTAGTCTTCATTTATTTTGACTTTATATAAAAAACACACATTAGATAAATTCAAACAAAAATATTTAATATAGTCCTAACATGTCATTTTCACCTTGAAAATTTGTGGAGCACATTAATTAGTTTATATAATATTTATTGTAATATTTTAAAAACTATTTATTTTTTATTTCTATTAATAAAATAATTTCTATATCACTATTGTGTTGTAATTATTAGTAATTATTTAATCACTAAATATTCTAAATAAATTCACATGATGTATATAATATCATTTGATTTTTGGATACTATTTATGTTCTATGTTTTATAATGTTTATCACTATATTAAAATTATTATAATTAAAATATATATGAGAGCGACATGTTGTCACCTTCTTTTGTTTTAAATATAATTAAATCACTTTCATGGAAAAAAAATCTATTAAATGAATCGATGATGACCCCTATGTGTTATTGGTCGACTCTAATTTATCCAATAATATTTTTTCAGGTGTTAGTGCAATTTTATTATCTTTATGATATTATTAGTTACCAAATTTACATGATTTCCCTTTAACTGTGTTAAATACAAATTACCATAGTTACTATTCATAATATACAAAAAAAGTAACCCATGAACATAATTTAGACACACTAATTACAAAATGTAATCAATTTTTCATAATTAGAAACACTGAATTGGCAGAAATTAATTTAAAATTATTTCTCGTGGTAAAAAAAATGAGTTTTAAAAAGTAAATAATTATCAATATATTGTCATATGTATATATGAAATCTGAATGTGAAATTATTTCAAATTAACAGAATTATATAAAATGATAAAAACATAATCCATTCACTCTTTAAAACCAATTAAAATTATAATCTAACTATATTAATAAATTAGACGACAAGGTAATTTGGAATTAAAATATAGTTATCTTAATTATTCATTAAAATAAGAATTTCAATAGAAAAATATCCTAATTTCAACAACGATAAATTTTGATATACTGCTTCCAAATAAAATGTTTATTAAATAACATAGAACTTATGAAATTGTAAATAACAACATTTAAAAAGGGTTACCTGTCAAAAGAATTCATTCAAAAGAACATTAAATTGCTTGTTAACAAGCCACGAATAGTGTTGTGTATACTGCAAGCTAATACAATGTTGAATATAGCACAAAATAATAATTGTGTAGGAAAAAACACAAGACACTAATGAAATGAAAAATAATTCATCTCATAAAATCTCAGTGTGCTAGAACAATCATCCACTAGGTATTTTTCAAACTTCCATCAAAATGAACTACCATTGATGAATTCATGTATAATGATTGGAGATATGCATTAAACAAAAATTTGACGAATGAACCAAAAAAACTATTTCTATTTTCCTTAATCCATTAACATGGGAATTTTGTAAAATGGAAAAATTATCAACCGATATGAAATTACTATATCTAGTAAGATAAAATATTAACCAAAAATCATCCATAGTTCTAAAAATCAAACTATTATAATAATCTATGTTTATTTGACATGGAATAAACAAAAATGGGTTAAATTAAGATAACATCCTACCTCAAGTTTGGATCAATCCATGATGAATAAAGGTCCTTCCAAATCATTTTTGGTGAGATCCATGAATTTTATTAGCAAAAAAAACCTCTGTAAATCTATTATGATACTCAATATATTTCTATTCACCAATACCTCTTACATGATCACCTCGAAAATCCCTAGGGTTATACGTCTAACGCTGGGGATTTTATATAATAATTCTTAAATATAGGATAGTTAGGTCAGTGTGATCAAATGAATAATAAATTAATGAAATTTATTTATTTATTATTTAATCCTTCTATGACTTCACTTAATCTGAACACCTATCATCGACGAAGGTTATGTCACACCTAGGGTAAGACCCACATTACTAATCTAATAGTGATCTACGATTTCTAATATGATACTATGTTCAGGATATATTACATTATTTAAAAAAAATTTGTGCATGATATAATACATTTTTTATTTTTATTATATCAATATAGGGCCTCCCCATACACACGAATCCCAGGCTAACTCAATGCCTCGAATTGATAAAAATATTTAAACTATCCCAAATAATTACATTGAAAAAAGGGTCATTACTTTCCATTTGGATTTTTTTATTTGTTATCAATGTATGAATAGAATTTCTATGTGTCTCGGCTATGAGTTTATTCCTACAAAGGTGATCAATTGTGAGGATGTATTGGTGCAACCTTATGTGTTCTTTTTATGGAAATTAGTTCATATTATAGATGATAGTGAAAAAATATTGATGGGGATTGAAGGTATCACTTAATTGAGTTATGTGGTATCATGGATTAATCCAAGAGGATATGGGATTGTGATTCAAGATTCTAGGAATAACGTCTTGAGTTGTTCAATAAGTTCCATTAGTGACACTTTAAGAAAAGTAAAATCATTAGAGAGGGAATTCTTTAATATCCAATAAATTTCAAGGAATATTAATTTAGTTTTTCGTCATATATTTTGTGTTACTATTTTTTTAGGCATGTTGGAAGATTTTTTATGAAAAAAATTAAAATAAAATGATATAGGGTTACAATCAAACAACATGTTCTTGTTATTGTGCCACCGACTAGCCAGCTGATATGGTAGTAGCCCAGTAAGAACATGGGTGCCACCATCCTGGTGGTACATAGCCACCAGAAAACCAGTGTTAGAGTATGTAGATCTAGATTCTTCCTAGATCTATCAACCCACCATCTTGAAACCACTAATCGAATTGTGGAGTCACCATCCAGTCAGTGAGGCTCACTAGGTAGCCAGTGGTTCCTAGTTGGCCCTATCATTATACGAACTTCTGTAAACATTCTCTAATGTATCTATTTGTTTATCTTTTTCACTAGATTCTACCTTCATTCATTTGTAACCACCCTATTAATCTATTTCATAGTATGGTCTCTATCATTCCCCTCTCTCTATCATTTCAAGCATGGATAATTTCATTAGAATCAAAATAACAGGATTTACTATTCTAGAAGAAACTCAATCATGATTTTGAGAAAAAACACAGATATAATATATTTTGGAAAGATACTTTTAATACATCTTGATTAAATGAATAATTCATTGTTAATTTATGGATATAATTTCAATCTAGAGAATTTCTATCCTTCCCTTGAACTAATCTGGATATACCATTCGTGGAGAATCTCATTAGGCAAGTGGATCTATCTCGAATCCCATATCATATTCTTATTACATAGTAATTATAAATGGGTATTGGTTTTCATGAATTTGGATTAAATCTAGGGATATTTGGTGTGTCTACGTGGTTCGATGACAAATCTAGGCAACTGACATCGACGTACCTGATGTATAGAGTCTATACCAGATCAGGCCTTTGGGTAAAGTTGATTGATTTGAATGGAATAAGTGTGAGTGTGAGTGTGTGTGTATATATCCATAAGAACCATTATCTGATATGGAATTCTCGTGATTATTATATGGTGTTCATGTATATCCTGGTAGACCTCTGCATTATGTCATTTGATTATTCCCCACTATGGTATTCCTTAATCTGTATCAATGGTTCGATTATTGTGGTTTTCAAATTTTATCAATGTGATAGGTGGGATCATCATTTCTTGGATATCACCTATAAGTAGATAATGTTAACGAATTATATGAAATGTTGATGATGATTGTACAAGGAGACAAAGGTTGGGGTATGATGAACTTGTTGTCTAACTCATGAAAATGGATAGGTTATAGTGAAAATATTTTCAATTATTTTAATAGTAGTTTCTGTGTTTTTAATTCCAAAAAATTGTTCTGTTATGTTCAATCATCCCATTTTATTGTTTTAGAATAATTTTGAGCTTAATTACAATAATGGATGAATTGTGGATATTAACTCTTTTAATTTTCATTTATTTCCACCATAACGTTTTATACATTTCTTTAATTTATGAATTGTTTTTCATAGGCATAAAAATTAATTGGATTTATTTTATTTTTATAGACCATGATCATAATACAACATTTGGAGGTGAAAAATATGTTAACAATGGAATCCTCAAAATATAGGCATAGATCTGTATATTTTTTATATCGGGCCCATATCTTATGAATCAATTTTTTGGGGAAGAGAAAATTAAATGTTTGGAAAGATAACATCCTAATGAAAATTTTGAATGAATATTGACTGGAATTATTTTTAATAATTTAAGACCATAAATATATGGGAAAATATTTTTTCTGAAATTCAAATAATCTTCCTTGATCGAATAATTCTTCAAATTAAATGAGTCATTATTATTATTTTTATGTCTGAGGAAACTACAAATTGGAATAAAAATGTGTAAGATATTTTTAAAAAACATTCATGAATAACCATTTCAATGTTTTTTAATTAAATGGGCCCACCATGATCTATATTTTGGAGTTAAATTTTTTAGAGGAGATTTTAAATGGTGATTTTGAAGATCATGAATATGAATATAAAAGGACGGTAACTACAAGGCCTATATAAGGAAGAGTTCACCCATGATGAAAGAGAGTTCCAAACCCTCGATGGATTGGAGGATGAGGGCAATTCTGATGTTTGTTTTTCACTTTGTTTTATTTTTTTCTTTTATGTTTTTTTATTTATCACGTAATATTAATATTATTTAGTTAAATAATTCTTACATCCATTTTTTATAGTGTTCCCACCACCAATTTCATTACTTTTTTTAATTATTCTTTCTATTATTATTATTATATTTTTCTTCTTAATATTATTCTTCTTCTTCTTTTGATTTTACTCTTCATTTTTGTTTTAACTATTAACTATTTCTATTTCTTATATATTTATTTTATTTTATTTTATTATGTTTATCTGTATTATTTCCCTCTCTTCTATTATTTTTGAAAAAAAAATTACTCTCTTTCTTTCTCAATTCACCCTAAAATATTACCCTAATGAATGAGGGGCTAACCTGAGTGTTGGCCCGGGGGAGGTAAGTTTCAATTCCAGTCATTTCATGATTAATTTATTTTGTTTTATTATGTTTGTGTAGAGAAAGGGTTATTTACACATATCTAGAGATCATTAATCAAGACACTAATAGAAAACACATTTATATTATTTTATTAAATTTTTTCCACTCACTTATACTAGGTAAAATCTATTCATATGGTGGAGTAGACCTATTCAGTGGATGAAATAACATGTGAGATAGCTACATTTTTTATGATGTAAAACACTCGATTGAGGTGTTCCATTAACCATGATTATAGGGGGTGGTAGAATTGATATTGATATAGGAATTCAATATTTCTCACTGCTAAATTAAAAAATAGTAATTCATGAATGAGATATCATAATTTAATTATCAAACATAATCTAAATACCAACAAGAAGAATAATGAAATCCATGAACCAAGCTGGAAAGGCTGAGTTATTTATTTTCATAACACATTGTTTCATTACATGTTAGGTTTTTATACGTTCATATAGATTCTATTGAATTCATAGAAATAATAAAAAAAATAAAAAATGTAGTTTAGGTGAGATATGATATGTACTTGAAATACTAAAAATGATTCTTAAGTGATATGGCCATTGTCAGACTCTATGCTACATTAGGAAAATAATTGTTATTTTCTCATTCCCTATGATAGACATGCATAAATGGGGTATCAAATCCATGTTACCCAACCTAGTAGATATAGGGTCAGGATAGAATTATAGGTTGAACTAGTGGTAATATATTTATGTGATGAAATTTTGGTTCAAACCATTAGAGTCTAGGTTATGATAACCTTATTGCTTGACATGAGGCTGACCAAGGGAGTTGATGGCCCAGTAGCCTATCATGAGGCTTGATTAGTTATAATAATTGATTTTAGAAATGTTGTTTCAACGTAACATGATCTTATATGTGATAATTTTTTATAAATTCCTTTATAAATAGAGTTAAATTAGGTATGGCCAGGGCTGGTGGAATTTTAGTTACCATCCAATCATCATAAAATTTATTGGTTTCTTATATATTCATTAACATTAATTCGTGAAATAAACCTTAATATATACATTAAACATAGGATTATTATTAAATGGTGGTTCCATACTAGGTATATACTTACACACTACATTGGAATCTCAAATTGAATGCATATTTCATGCTTGGGGATGATGCTAAGGGAATGGGACCCGAGTCAAAGAGATGAGTAAGAGGTGATTGGAGGATAATGGTGATGCAAGAACAAACTATAGACTATCATTGTGGTTTTTTAATTTAATTTTTTTAGTAATCATATATTGGATAAACAACCATTTTGTGGGTAATTTTGTTTATATTATATGGAATGTATTCCATTTATTATAGAATTATTATTTTCTTTTTGTTTGTATTGTGCTATTCTTGGACATTTATTTATAGTTTGTTGTGTTTCTGGTGTATGGTTATTATTAAAAATGATATAGTTTCCCCATGGTGTCCTTATAACCCTCATCACTATTTGGGATCCTCTTTCATGCAAGTACATACACATGAGGTCATGTGGGTCTCTTTCCCAGATCAGGTGATTCACGTTGGAGTATTACATGTACCTAATCACTAGAGGAGCACCAGTACTAGTAGACTAGGTATAGAGTTTTCTTCCTAGGTGTTTTAAATATAATTTTGTGAATTTTTCCATTGAATCATTTGTAATCCCCTATCTTTAGGGATAAATTTCTACATATTTTGGAAACCATATTTGATTATGAACCTCCTCTAATACCTATTTATTATTATTTTTTGAAATGTATTATGTTTCGGTCAACCACCTCAAGAACGTATAACATAATTTAAGCCTTTTTTCTGGTTAGAATACATGATTTCTTCTTTATTAATAAAAAAGTACATAATTTAAAAAGTTCTCTATAAGTTATCAGGAATTAGGGTTTTAGCCTCAAATTGAGATATGTCACTTGGATATTTTTCTCTTTGATGGTCAAGGTAAGAAGTCATTAAAATGTTAAATTATTTTTATTGGATATCATGGAATGTCTTGAGTATATGTGGGTGTTTGTATTATTTTATTCCTTCTACATTAGATGTTCAAGTGGTTGGGTAGGTCCAATATGATTGGACATGCCTTGTAATACAAATATGTTGATGTTCTAGATTGATTATAACCTAACCATAGTATTTTTGGTGTAATTATATAAGGTTATCTTCCATATTATATTTGGTATAGAGAGATATACCAAGGATTATTTTGAGTAGTAGGAGACATTTGGTTATTATCATGTACAATAACCTCTATTAATTAAGAGAATGTTTAGGCTTAAAATAACTAGTATTATATGGTATATATAGTTTGGGTTCTGTGGTACGATAAAGGGATAACTCCCTAGTGATGGGAGATGAAAAGATGATTTTTAGTGTGAGAAGATATACTATTCAAAAGAATGTGTTCCATTTATCGTCATATTTATTAAGTGTTACTCTTAGTTAATTGCGATCTTATCCATTGAACTACACCTAAGATTTAGGTTTTGATTTAACCCATATGGGAAGTTTTATATAGTAGACACTTATCATATACACTGCTCATTGATGGGACTTATCAATGGGACCATACATTTGATGATGGTATTGATTTTTCTCATGCTTTGAGTTAGTGATAATAAGTAATCCTTTGTCTTGGTTATTATGTTATCTTGCATGCATGAGTTGACCATGATACATTTTCCATATTTATGGGATATTTTGGATTCCATAAGACTTATTCGTTGTTATACCTTCTGTAGTTCCACTTACTATATGGTCAATGATTGTTCCACTAGTATGAGACAACCTTTCCTCTATTTTTTTTAATAATTTAGGTATAGTTGAGGATTATGGTGGAATACATAGAGAATTATGAACCGACATGGGATAATGATTTCATAATTTTTATTTAATTCATGTCAATTTACACACTCCTATATATTTTTATACATATTTTAAGGGCTAACTAGTAGTGTTCTGTTACGATTTCATACCCACAACCAACACGTAAACCCTAATGAGTATGAAGGCCTTGTTTCCAAATGAAGAACTTAATTAGTTGTTGATGGTTTTCATTTTCATTAAATATTTATTGAGAATAGTTTTAGATTATTAATATTTTTATAAAATATGAATAAATGTTTCGAGATGTTTTGAATTTATCATTAGGTTTTTTTGAAGTGATAGTTTGGACGTTTAAAAATAAACTAGAATTACATTGGGAGTTGGATATTTGGCTATGTCATTCCACAAGAGAATAATTTTCCCATAAGAATGATGGATCCATAAGGATGGAGGACCTGTAATCATGATCATAGTATATTTGTTTAGGAATTTAAGAACAATTTCTCATAAGCATCATTTTCTAGTATGGATGTTCACAGTATTCATGAGGTCACATTTAAGGGTCATTATCCAAACCATAAGAATGGGATTTTAGGCAAATAAAATTTATAAAATCCTAAATCTATTTTGTGTAAGAATAATTTAGGCATCATAAGCATGATCCATGTAAAAATAATTTTCATATGTGTAAGAATATCTCCACCTCGATAAGAATCACTCCAACTGTATAAGCATCAATTATTACAATACTTTTCAGGTTTCTAGACACTAAGAATTATAATGATCCATAATATGAATATTCATATGAATCTAAACCTGATGATTCTGATGCATATATTTAAAGCATAAACACAACATTTGAAATGGGATTCCAGTTTCATCATGAAATACTTTAAATTGGTTGATTAATTATTATATATAATAAAATAATAAATACATTTTTTCTAAAATACTACTACAAAATTTAAATTTTATTTTATTAAATATAATCACTAGAAAATCATTCAGGTATCATATTTTTCCAATACTTTTCTAGATTATGCTTTATATAATCATATGAATATAATTATGTTGTAATTCAAGATGAGTTTTTTAGTTTTTATATTCATGATATTTAGTTTTATTGTTAGTATATATTGTGTATTTGTAGTTATTGAGGAATATGAGTTTTATCTTAATCGATTTGATGGGAAATATTAGTACTCATTGAATTAAAAAATATATTATTTGGAAATTATATTATATTTTTTAGATATGATGATTTTTTCTCAAGGAATTATCATTTTAGATTAACTAAGAAACGATTTTAGAATGTTAATTATAGAGATATAATATAGAAAAAAAATCATAAAAGTGAATAAGATTATAAGATCGTGGTTCATGTTTTAATGCCAGATCGAATGAGCAATAGGAATGGATCACAGTGTATGAATATATTTAATTAAGTATCAATAATCTTATCATAGAAATTATATTATTGGAAATATATATTTTTTAGGATAATCTTATAGAAAACATATTTTAAACATTCAAATATAAATAAATTTAGGGTTTGAGAATTATTGAACATTGTAGATATTATGATAAAATAAGGGAATAGGGTGGTAAAATATTTATAGTACTTATATATATCAGTTTGAACATGCTAATTCAGAAAATAAAATCTGTGTTTTGAGAATAGTGTAACACTTCAGAATCAGATTCTACATTGAGTGACAAGTAATTCTTGAATACCTTATATGAACATTAAGGAATATCAACATCTATTTTTTTTATAAAAAATGAATCATTAAAGATATATTGCAAATAATTTTTCTATTAAATAATATCGTTTAATGTAAAGATGAGTAGTCCATTATGATCTGGAAAGGGATAATGAGATTTTATTCCCATACATGTAATAAAAATTTACATGTGTTTATAGTGAAGAATCCATAGTTGGGGAGACTAACCAGCCATGGTTTGGAGTATGCCTTTTGAAAAAAAGACAGACCTTGTAAAAATAAACGTATTCATTTATTTTAAATTTTATATAAATTTGAGTGAGGATGTGAATTCATATTTGAGAGGATCCAACTTTACTATGGTACGAATATTGAATTAATGTGAGAATGAATTTTAAAAAAACAAGTCTCCACTAATTTATCCTAATTCACAATGGATTGACCAGATCCTAGGACCTTCGGCTAGTATTGGGATGGTTCACTCAATTTAATCATCTATGATGTTTTTATAGGTAGTATAAATTATGTTAATAATATGGATGTTCCTAGATTATGATGAGAACTAGCATAGTTGGAAGAGCATGATGTTTTAATATATTTTTTCCTATTTTATAGATGCATGGGGTACTAAAGTTGTTGGTTTTCCTCCCATTAATTATAATTCACCAATGATCCTTGATGATAAAATAAATATAACGAATGCTGATATGACACAAAATTTTATTATTTTTTATTTTTCAGAGAATGTCTATGAAAAAATGATGATACATCACTCAGTTAAAGAAATCATGGATAAGCTGTAATGTAGGTATAAAGGGAATTGATATGTTAAGGAGCCTAAATTAAATATTTTTTGATGTTTATTTGAAGACCTCAAAATGACTATTAATGAGAATAATGATTATTATTTTAATGGGTCAATTAAATTCTAAAAAGTATCCAAGGATTTGGTGAAAATAGTAAATATTCTAACATTTTTAAAAATTCGATGATAATCATTCTCAAAAGGTTTAAACCCAATGTAAATCTATTAAAGATCTATAAGGACATTCACTTGATGAATTGAATAATAATATTATTTTTTATGATATGATATAATTTTAAGCGTTAAATAAGAAGGTTAATCATTAAATAGACATTGAGGTATATAAAAAGTATAATATGAATGAAATTTTTAATAATAAAGATTCAATTAAATAAGTAAATAAAGTGGATGATGGATTCTATCAATGATTTATTTCTATTATTTTAAAGCGGTTTAAGTATGTAATGATTAATAGAAACCATAATTTTCCACATAGATGTTACAAATGTAATGAATTTTTTAAATTTTTCCACTACATATCATTTGATAAAGGGAGCATATTTTCAATATGAAAAAGATGAGAATCCTCATAGAAAGAAGTGTGATAAAAGCATTAAATAATAATTAAAATATGTAAGATATTTTATATAATCATTGGAATAAATTTGATTATAAATATAAAATGTTCTTATCATTTATCTTGTAGTGAATGTAAAAGTGAGTTTGTTGAGAAATTTACCAAATTTATAACTCATGTTAAAAAATTCTTCGGCACACCATGTAGTGAAAAAAATGATTAGAAATTTACTTACATAGAGCACATATTTAATGATGAACTTGAGTCCTGTATTGAGAAAAATACCATGCTAAATAAAGTGTAATTGAAATTTTTAAAAGAGATAAAAATGATAATATAAGAGAAAAATTTTCTTTAAAACAATTAAGTATCCATTTCAAAGGAAATCAAATGGTTCTGGTTGAAAGCTGACAAACATGAGAAAATATTAAATGATTTTTTAAAAAAAATCATTGATTTATTATGAATTTTCCGAAAATTAACATGAGTTTATTTATACGAGTAATATACTAAAGAGGTTAATGTATAATTTTAAAAAAAAATTCAAGTCATGGTTAAATCCTCTAAGTCATCTGAGAGAACCTACGATAAATATTTGGTATAATATGTACCAAAGGAATCTTATTTTAACTACTTTATCACTAAAAGTGTATGTTCAAAATAAAAAATTGGTTAGGTATGCACCATGAAAAATTATTAAAAGCATTCACTTATATCAGTATAATAATATAAAAATTCAATAGTCTGTGCTTCTCCCATATAGAAGATAATACATAATGAAAGTGTAAGTGGATAATTCTGTACAATACTTTAAGATGTTAATTTATGATACTGAAAGATTCCAATTCCATGGATACTGCTGGGGAGGATGAGTTTTTGGTACCATGGGATGCACATTTCGGTGTGACATGCCACCACATTGAATAATGAATAAAGTCAGGTCGAGTCATTGATAAGATATGAATTATCTTTATTTGAGAATACTAGTCGTGAAGAATAATACATCCAATTTTGCAACATAAAATAGATTTTAGGGTCTTACGGAAGTTTGTGGTTATTTTGAGTAATAGGGTCATAGTATAGCGAACTGTCTATTTTTGGTATAGATTTCATATTCTAAGTAAATGGTATTCAAAATCCCAAGGAGTTAAAAGAATGTATAACAGAAATTTCATTGAAAGATACCAAAAGAACTAAGTTATGGATTCCTGATGGTGGGTATAATTCCCATATGATAGTTGATATGAGGATTCTGAAAAAATTTGAGTATCATGAAGAATGATATATAAACTATGGTAATGATTTTTCTATAAAAAATAAATGGATAGGCTGTATTTAAATTGAAGATAAAAAATATGAAATTAAATAATGTTTTGTGTGAGGTATAGATAACGAAAAATCCATTGAGAGCTAGTGAGATCTATATTTATGAGAATGAGTTTCATTTAGAATAATGAATCACATAAAATTGGATTCATAAATTATGGAAGGATCATTACATGTTGAAAAAAATTAGAAATATGTTTTTAATTAGTGATGTATGCAATTTATTTTCACTATTGTAGTTGTAATCTTTTGATAATCAGAATTAGTTACATATTTATATTTACAAATTTAATTAATGATGGTAATCCATCACAAATTATCCATTACAGAAAATGAAATCACAAATATGGTTTTTTTTTCGATGGTCCATTGCAAATAATATTTATTTGTGGCATATATGGCATCCATAAAAAATAATAGCACATAAATGAAAATAAATTATGATGAACCCTAGAAAATAATACATATTTTAATGGATATGGTATCCATCATAACTAACAAGGCTAATGTTTTAAAAAATATTTGGAATAGATTAAAATATATATCAAAATTGATTATATTTAAAAAAATTACTAAAGTATAGAAAAATAAGATAAAATTTAAATATAAAAAACAAGTGTAACATTATTAAATAATTTCAATCATAATATGTTTATCAAATAAAAATATATATCAGTCATAAAGGAAATTCTATATTAACTTGTATCTGGTGGAGGAGTAACACCCAAAAGTAAAGAGGGAGGAAACTTTAGACTACAACGACACACAATTTGTCTCATATACTCCAACATCCTCTCATCACTCTAACACTATTGAATGTGCTACTCCTCCCACTCTCATTACATCTACTAGATCATCCCATCTCGGCATCGCAACATTTCTTCATGTATTATAGTAAAAAATGATGTGGAATACCTAGAAGTTCCATTTGAGATGACCAATGACATCCTATATGTAACATAATAAATGGTATGTGCTAATCTTGAACCAATATAGATAACCATACCTTTCTTGATACTATAAAATGTTTCTTGTATCTAGTCAAAATCATCAAAACATGACTCGCATGTGGAATCCTCTCCACTCATAGCTTGACTCCCTAATGAAAGTGTATTCATAGCCTCATATATTAACTTAAAATAATATTATAATCTAAAATAAAAATAAAATTACCATAAGTAATTTTTTTTAAAAAAATCCTAAATAAAATATGGTGTTTTCAGTCATCAAAATATTATCTTGTATAGTGAGTAGTGTACATATGATTTTAAACAATGAGCATCATAATAGAGGGGTTGGTTCCTGTATAATATAATAAAATTTTTACATTTAATGTATTTATATATTAATATAAAATATTACTCATCATATTTCATTGATGTATACCAAATATATAACCCCTGACCCTATGCATGGCCTCTTAACTCCAGTAGTTTTCAGGTAAAGTTAATGAAATCCTTCAAAAAGTATTTTATAGTGTGGGGGCATAATCTATTCCATACATGAGATGAAATATAATCAGACTAATTTTAGATGATGATTAGGAATTTGATTTCATTATAACCAAAGGATGAAGTTGTTCTTATAAAATAGAAACATGTTAAGAAATTATATATCATCATATTTATAGATAGCAAAATAATCACTCATATTTATTAAAATGATCAAGAAATAATAATTTTATCTTATTACGTTAAAATAAAATTAATAAAGTCATCTTTTAAATAATAAAAAATTTCTGTTTTTTAGGTCCTTAACTCTCTATTTATCATTCGCTTTCTTTTGATCAACAACCTCTAACATTATAATTAATTAATTTTGTTTTTCTTCTATGACCATATCCCCACCTTAACTTAATTTTATCTTAATTAGAATCCATGTTATGTGTTATTCCATATATCCTTTTTACTTCACTTATCTATTATTAATAGGATGTTTTTCTAACCATTTTATAATGTGGGTTCTCAATAAGGGAATTTTCAACTATCAAACCTTTGAATTATGAGTGCAACAAAAAATTGTGAGGATAAAATTTATTTAAGATGGAGAGAATGTAACACCCTAAAATTCTAAAAGAAGAAAATTTAAAATAGTAATGTATGTATAATAAAACACTAATCTTAAAAAACAAAAAAAATATATTTATTTAAATTTAATCTCATCGATAGCTTTCCCAACTCACATCCCTGAGTCAAAATGACACATAATATAGTATAACAATATATTATAGAAATTAAATTGTTCGTGTGAATATTAATAAAAAAATTATGAAAATTATGATTATTTATTAATTATAAATAATATATTAATAATTTAAAAGAAAAAAAAGATTTCTGAAAATTTATATTTTTCTAAATGACGGTTTATCCATGCATTGCACAGATAATTTAAAAGGAATTTTTCCAATTTTATAATATTTATTCTTTTAAAGTAAATTAATTTTTTAAATAATAATATCAAAATAATATTATGTTTATTTTTTTAAATTTTTACAAAATATTTCATTTTTTTGAGGAATAGTGAAAAATATTTAGTTTTATTGAGAATTATCTTTTCATTCAAATAATTTACAAGGATAAAATATAATATCAATTATTTCTAAAGTAAAATTAGTACAATAATATGAAAAATTTTCTAATTTAGGTCACATTAAAAAAAATTAATTTAATTTTTATATTATAACATTATATACATATGAGAAAGTTTCCTTTGAAAAGTTACTTTTTTTGTCAGGTATATAGTTTTAATTTTAAATTGAATTTCGATAATTATATGAATCAAATTTGAAAAAATGGCTTATTTTTTTTAATTATAATCATTCATATTATTTAATATGGTCTATATAATTTTTTACCATTAGGAATAGTAAAAGTAGTAAAAAAACTACCTCATTAAAGGGAAATACTTATTTACCCGATGTTAAACTAACAACATATTGATTAAAATGACCATAAAACATTCCAAAACCTATGTTATGGACATAATTATACATTATAACATTTATGGGTTGATAAAGACACATTTTTTGGTCTTTGGAATCATAAAAACGTTGGTGTAATTGAATATTTTCGAATATTCCATGTGTGTCATCACCCCCTCTTATAAAAGGCCACAACCACTCCTCCCCTATTCAGAATTACAAATCCATTTAGTTCATCCAAGAACATTAAAAATCACTTCCTTACTCCCATATAATAATTTGAGACATTTTTTGATTATAAATCCATCAAAGGAAATATTTTTGTGAAAATGAATTGAAGTTCCCCAAAGTAGCGATAATGTACTTAAATGAGTGTCTTCATTTAATATCTTCCTAAACATCCATAAAATGTCATATAATCCTGATAATATTATAAATATCAATATACCATATTATTAGAAATTATTTTGTTATTTTCACATCCTATATCTAACTACACTTCCATCAAATGTGAAATGAAATAGTTGATCATATCTATAGCCGACTACCGCCTCATGAACTGATGAAATTTGTTTTCCATCACCACATTTCTAGGATAGATATAATTATGGATTCAAAAAAATATGATATTTATAACATTATTAAACTTATTTAATTATAATATCACATATACCTTTTTACTTTCTATAAAATTTAAAATATTATAATGTCACTTGTGCGTAAGACAGACTATAGCTTCGGAAAGCGATGTGGTTCTTTTTCCACATACACATTACATGGTAAATAATAATGATTTTTTAATGATTATATGTGATATATAAGAGATTATATTGATTATATAATATTAATATATCACTAAATTCCTTACCCTTAACCATTTAAGTGAACAATAGTTTCGTTCATGCATACGTACGACCTGCCATCTCCACAAAGTGATGTGATACATTATCGATGAGAAAATTTAAATGATGGTTATAAAAATATATCTAATGAAAAAATAATATTAATAACAATAAAATAATTATTTAGATTATTTATCTATATATTATTCTAAATAAATGGATATTTAATTACGAAACACACATGAGAAAACTAGGCAATTAACACATGAAACAATGAAATTCATGAAATACCAAGTAATAAAAGGGTGGAAATAGGTTATAATAAGAACATATATTTTATTATAAAGATTAATTTAATTATGGAATAAATTAATAACTTGCTTAAAACCATTATAAAGTATTTTAAATCATGGTCATCCAAAAGGAATCATGAGGTAATGGGCTTCATCTCAACTTCTCTTCATTAAGGCATACTATAATTTTAATCACCAAAATTTTAAAATATGGTGTATATTATTCCCTTTTAAATGTAATATAATAAATCATTGAGACAGAATTATATTTTATTTTTACAATTGATTTAATTTAACAAAATGGTTTTGGCTTGAATGCTACCATGTGGTAATGAATTTGTAACTCAATTTCTTTTCATTTTGTTATATTACATATTTATTGTATTTGATATTCTTAGATTATGAGTGTAAATACTTTTAAATATATTATGTTTTATTACCACTTGTATTATGTGAATATAATTTTGATACAAATAATTTGTTCATTTTTCAATTCTCACATCATTGTTATGACCTTCATAATTTTTTATTTCATAATCTCATTTTAATTGAGTTTGTTTATGCTCAAATTTGATCATTAGAAAATAAAACATTGCATTTTGTTATCATATAGTAATTAAATATACTTTCAAATAGAATTATCATTTTTTTGACTAATTGGTACTTAAAATTATTTATAATTTTTTTAATAAAATAAGATGTCATTTCACTCTTCAATAATAAATATCATTAAAAAAAACGATTTTTATAAAAATGTTTAAAAAAATGTTTTCATCATTATCCTATGATTTATTAAAGATATTTGTAACCATTTTTTTAGAAAATACTCGAAAAGGAACATTAATTTAGTTTTTCAAAAAATGTTATTCATATTTTATAGAAAAAGTGAAATGAATCATTATTTTAATGTGTACGACATTTATATAATTTCCATTCTTTATGACCACTAAATTTATTAATGATTACATTATAAGATTAAAAGTTTATTTTCACATAAAAGTAATTTCACAATATTCTTTGAAATTTATTTAAATATATTTTCAAAATGAAAAGGATATTTTCCATAAGAATGTGTTATAATATATTCTTATGGTATTTATATTCATATTCAACAAAAAACCACAATTTTACTTATAATACAGTGGGAATATATTTTATTGATACTATCTGTATTCTCTATATTGATGATTTATTATCATTTTGTGCAAGTAAATTATAGACATTAACAATCTTCTTTTTTTTTTGTATTAACTAGCCTTCACTTCAAATATTCACATTGAAATTATCATTGGACATTAAATTTATCATAAATATCCATATTATATATCCCATATATTATTATCACTTGAATAATATATCATATATACATAATATTTATTACATTGAAATTTATTTGATTGGCTAGGGAAATATTTTTAAATCTGTATCCTTTACATAATATGAATATTTGATGATAAGGATTATTGTTCATTAATATAATTGATTATTCAATATGTTGGGAATGATTTGGAAATGCAGATATGGTTGGGGCCTAGCTATAGATATCCCATTTATGAATTGGTAGTCTTGTGAGATAAATCAGTTCACTATACATAGTTAAATGTTTTTCTAGAGTCTACATACACAAAATTTTTAATATGTCTTGTGAAAGTTATTGGTAGTATAGGAATCATGATCTTTGAGATCATGAAATGTAACAATTAAGGATTTCCTTGATCAAGATTTCAGTTATTTTTATCATTAATATTTTTTCATTGATATTATATATGTATGAATTTTTCCCATTTTATTGATTAAATGTCATGTGATTTATGTTATTAACCTTTACATATATATTATGCCTTATATATTAATTATAAACAGGTTATTTATTAAATGAAATTTATTTTTAGTTATTTACCTTGACATACTGATTATGCGATTAAAATTTTTAAATGAACTATTTTCTTAGTTAATTACCATTCCATGATTATATATACATATATAAATTATTATTGATTCAGTTATACTTATCTGTTACAATGTATTTGAGCTTAAACATGTTTTGATTATTTTCTATGGAAGTTAAGAAGTGTACATTTAATGACATTCATGGATATGCTAGAGAGAATAATAATTTTCTTAAAAAAATTTATGTTGTACATTATATATTCTAATGTAATATTAAAATAATGTATCTTTCAATATTAGTAAGACTATTTTAATATTATATCCTTGATAATTTTTTTCACTTTAACTTATTCCAATGTAGCAATGTAAGGAATCCGATCTGAGTTAGTAGATTCAGGGTTGTTAAAAGGATGACTGGTTCATAAGGATGGAGGATCTTTGAGAAACAATCCATGTATATATGGATATGTTTGTCTTAATGATCACCATTATGAATCATTTATTGTATGAATGGTCACTTTATCCATGAGCGCACACATAAGGTCTATTCTCCACACTATAAGGATGATTTTTTCTAAAATTAATTCCCTATAAAAATTAATATCATATACATAATGATCATCCAAAAAATCATAAGATTCATATGTGTAAAAAACATCTTATACTATATAAATATCAATCCACCATCAAAATAATTATTCCACATGGGTATGCATCAACATCCAGAGTCATTTTTTGGTGTCTGTAGACAAAAAATTGAATTTTATATAATTTTATTATTCTAGAAAAACTATTTTCAATTATTATTAACCTAATCATAAAATTATAAAACCTCACATTTAAAACTTGATTCATGTTTTTTCACATATTATTTAAAAATGGATGGCTAAATATTTGTTTAAAGAGTTGGGATAATTTTTTTGAAATATAGATTGGGAATTTTTATATGAGTTTTTTAAAGAATAATCATGAAAATCTATTCTAGTATTTTAAATTATTGGTGATTTATGGGTTTTTATTTTATATAATCAATTGGATATGATTATATAGTGATTATTTTTTTGTTTTTGAGTTTGGATATTCTATCTATTGTTTTGTACTGTGAAGAGTTGTTGTGTGACTGTAGTTATTAAAGAAGTAGAGTTTGATTTGGTTCAATGTGATAATGAATATGGTAATTATTTGTATTAAAAAATATGATATTTTTTAATTACCTTTTTTATAATTATATTTTTAAGATTTCTCAAGAAATTTTTATTTTTCATTAATTATTAATGAAGTTGAAAAATTCATTTTTTTAGTTCTGCTAGAGACATATATATAATAAAATTGAATAAGATTATAAGATATTGGTTCATGTTTGAGAGTATAACTGGATGAGAAAATGGAATATATCATAGTGTATAATTATACTAATAGAATAATGGAGAATGATGAGTTATATAATTAAATTTTCTAAACTATCTTTAAATATTTGAAACTAATCATTCAGAAAAAGTTGATATTTCTATAAGAGAGAAATTGATTGATTGTGAATTTCTATAACTCAAAGAAAAATTGATATAAGAATAAAGTATGGTTCATTAGTTTTAGTAGATACTATCTATATTATTAAGAACACAAATCATCGAAAAAATAAAATATGTATTTTATTAATAGAGTAGTAGATTAACATCTTATAATATTTTGAATGAGAAAGTTTTTTTTTCATATCCTGGAAGATAGTGAAATAATATCAACAATAGTTGTTACTATAAAAATCAAACATTCAAAAAAATATTTCTCATTCTAGATCTATAACAATATATCTATAGTGTGAATCTACATAGTCCATTGTGACTCTGAGAGTAGATAATGTGATGTTATTCTTGTACATGTAATCAAAATTCACTTCTTCTTATATTGAGGGAGAATGAAGAGGAACTTATATGATAGAGAAAAGTCTAGTATAAACATGTTTTTTCAGTTATTATATATTTCATGTATGTGTGAGTGAGTTTGAGAATTCATATTTTAGTGGATCAAACATTAACAGGTTATGGAGGGTGTTTAAGATGCAACATAAATTGTAATAAAAACATATCTACATTGATTCATACTCCCCTTCTTAGTGGATTGACATGATCTCAGGCACCTCATCAAGTTTATAGTTAGGTGGAAGGCCCATATATTAGGTGGTTATGTATATGAACTACAATTTAAATATGGATACAATTCCAATATATATAATCGAATCTTTGTTTCATAACCTCCATTATTCATTTGGCTATTTTGAAGATTACATGTATTGATCCACTACCTATGCGGTGACTATATCCTTTATTCATGCATTATTTTTATTTTTCAATAACTAATTTCAAGAATTATTATAGTAATTTGATAATATTACTTTAATATGGAGCATGATATTATAATGGTTTTTCTATTTATTTTATAATTCATATCATTTACAATTGAAGCATGCTAGACTAATCAATTAATTGGGAATTTATTATTTAACATTCGGGTGATATAAATTATTATATTCCACACCCGTCTTGATATATTTCATCAATATACTATTTTTTATCATTCCATATTTACTGTTCTATATTTTCATATCATTTTTATCTTCATAAAAGTAGGAATATATGTTTGTGTTTTTTAATTTATAAAAATTGAGATATTGGTGGACTACTTTATTGTGAGATAAAATCCTAATATCATAAAAAATACATTTTGAGGCTAAAAATATTCAATGTCAGTTATGTAATGATTATAAATTTATGTAATTTTAGGTTAGATGTTTATTTATTGATTTTTTGATGTTAAAATATTACTCTAGAATCATTATTATTTATCTATAATAACTTTTATTATCTATATTTTTAAAATTATTATATCTTACATATTATATAGTTTTAGGATACATTCTTATGTATTAAGATATTTTTGGAAGTTACAAATGATTCTTATGTGTGATATAAGGATTAAAGTATATTCTTAATTGAAGTAAGAAAGTATAAGTCATCATATTGAGAAATTATAAGTTCGATTCCTCCTTCCAAAATATCCATAATTCCCATATTAATCTTACGCATCTTGAGATTATATTTCAACATTATATTAATTATTAATGGAAATATTCTATGGAAATATATCATAATCTTGCATCTCATATGTTTACATTTAAATGGAGGAATAATTGAGGGAATGATTGTCACTGAATAATGAGAAGTGTTGAGTTTTGATGTATGTGTAAAATAATTTAAACAGGAATCAACCTACATCATATTAAATCACTCACACTCGATATCAAGTACAAATGACTCTTGGGTATTTATGCTCAATAGAGTCTGACTGGAATGAAATTACACTAGAGGTCCGTAGAATCACAACATATTAAATTCAAAAAGAAATATCACATTAAAATAACATGAAATTAGATATTTCTATGTATGAATAAAAAAATAATTTCAAAATTCATGTTTTTTTAAATTAATAGGTGTTGTATCCTAGATTTTTTTTATAAATTATTCAATTTACTAAATGGAATCTTTTGGGAAGAATTATCTGTGATTTTTAAGAAGGATTTAAATGAAAACTTAAAAAAATATTTATTCTAGGCCAATACAAATCTAGAGAAATTTTCTTAGAAAAATATTATAGATTAATGTATATAATTAAAAGAAGATATACATTTTCTAAAATTTAGGTTATTTTTCAAATACGTTTTCATGAAATTTAGATGGTCCACAATATCAATGAAGATATTAATGGAAAACTTTCTAAAAAGGAATTTGTTTTTTATGATAAAATGTTTAGCATATATTTATTAGTAGATAATTTTATTAATAAAGACAATTAATCCTAATTATAATTATAGTTTTTTTGACCTTGTTATTCTCAAATTAATTATTAGTTAATAAAAAATTGAAATTGTTAGAAAATCGAATATTGGTTTCAACTCCGATGAATTTTTTAGTTTTATTTATAAATATATATGATAATGGAATATCAATATTAGTTAAGAGACACACTAATTATAGAAAATATTTTGACTAAAATAAATACAAACATATATTGTGTAACTACTATGAATTTTCTAATATTATTTTATATATTTTGTAATAATAGATTAATTACACTATTAAAAAGACAGAATAAAAATAATATTATTACTATTTCTTCTAATTATTGAAGATATTAAAGGATGAATAAAAATAGAAATACCTTTTTTATTTTTCTACCTTTAATATATAACATGAGATCTTTTTAAGAGTAATAAAATGGGGAAATCATATTCTTTTTGGAGGACTCATCATCTGTGAGTTGTTGAAAAAACAATGAATAGTATTCTATATTAAAAAATATATATATTCTCTTAATTGTGAGTTCACATGTCTTGTCTGAAGGGTGGGAGTAAATCTTCATAAAATCCATGTGAGGGAGATCTCAAAATAATATCTTATAACTATGTACTCAGTAAGTGTCATCGGCTAGTACTTTGATGTGAGATCCCTCAGAAATGTTTTTGATATAAAATCACCTTACCTATATAATGTGATGGTGGATTTTATATGGGATTTTTTTTTATAACCTCAATCCACTACAAAAATATCAAGGGTCATTGTGTTTTTTTTTTCATTTCAATTATATTATATGTAGGATTAAAAGGGAAGATGATAGAACTAAAAGAATATGGATGTTTTAATTTGGTGTGAAATTCCTGACCTCTATTAACCAAACTCTCAAGTATTATTAATCCAAATAACAATAAAACACTTGGTAATAGAGTCATATCTTAATGATATAATACCTTATTTTACCTAACAATCCATTAAAAAAATTCCTATAAATAACGATACAATATAATTATTGATCCGAGAGAAGGAATTTCTGTGGTTAGTTGTTCTCATTTAAATGGTGATAATTTTCTTTGTTTGAAAAAAACGTTTATCTATTTGAATAATATTTGCATATATATTTATATGAAAGTTATTAATCCTCATAATTATGTTTTCGGAGAACCTGAATTATTGAGTGATAATCAAGAGAAAAATTACAATCAAAATTATAATACTATTAATGAGATTCTTTATGTATTATGATTGAATGAGTTTAAATATGTTTCTCAATAGAATACTACTTGTGATATGTTGGAAATAAATTTTTACATTTTGATGTTATTTTCAATGTAATAAAATTAAGGAATAATACCTAAAAATAAATATTTGAAGCATTGTGGATATTTTTTGAAGAAATAATTTCATAAATGAATGAAACATTCATGGAGATAGTGAATAATGTTTCAACCCAGGGTACTTCTATACCAGAATATCTCCAATATTTAAAAGTTCTTAGAGCACTAATTTCTATATAAAGTGTTATATCTACTACAAACAGATAGTTCACACATCTAAAAGGGATAAAAATAAAAAATCTGATTAGAGTATTCATTATTTATATTCTAAAATACAAGCTAAAGCTAATGATCATATATTACTAAAAAGATAAAATACTAATTTCAAATTAACAAAATCAATGAGTGATAAAAATATAAATGAAACAAAGAATTTTTAAATGAAAAAAATAAGATTAAAATACTAAAGGAAATAATGTCATGATAGATACTTAGATTGTTTTTTAAGATTAAATTAATTTGTCTCATTATTATTTTTACGTTGATCTATAAACTCAATAATATAACATTTCATTTATACATAAAATTGATGAGTTAAAATCATTTTTCAAAACTATATAAATCTAAAAATAATTATTTTAATAAGATTAATGAATATTGTTCAATGCTTAAAGATAAATATGATTCTTTATATAAAAATCACAAATATATTATGAAATATTACGGTTCTATTATTATTGAAAAGTTAATATTTTATAATCAACTCTTAGAGTTAAAATATAAATATGGTAAATTTAGATCATCTTATTCTTTTAATGATAATAAAATAAAGGAGTTGATAACTAATGTAAAAACATGGAAATTATTTTCTAGTAAGTTTACACCAGTAGGTATTATAAAATATATTTTCTTTAGTCGAAGTTATATTAATGTAAGGTAAGGAACTCGATGGGAGCATCAAAATACAAATCGTTATAGAGGATATATTATTCCAGGATCATAATCAAGAATAATGTATTCTAATAATTGTTTTTACTATTTTACTTCTAGATAATTGTTAATAATTTATATTTTAAAGTTTCAAAAAAATTTCATGTTAAGAATTCAAATATGTTTAGAAATTTAATAATATTAATGCCAAGAGTTACTACTTAAAAAAACAATATTTGGTTATGAAAATTCATTATTATTAACACTGAATTGCACAAAAGTATATGAGTAAAAAAATACTTGTCTGTTATTTTTAGGTAAGGAGGAGTTGATTCAATTACTCACATTATCTTTTTCGTAATCATAATAATCCATTTTATGCAATTGATTTAACTGGGTATTTATATTTTGAATTTGATCTATATATAATGTAAATCATTAAATGAAAATTTTTAATATAAGGTTTTAAGAAATATCAATGGTTTGAGGATTTATAAAATTTATTAGATCTATGGAATTTAAAAATACCAATGATTTGATAAATTATGAAAATCATGTAAAATAAAATTTAAAATAAAAATTAATTAAACAAATGTACATGTATTGTACTGGTGCTGAATTACATCATATATATATATTTGATAATTTGTTGAGTCTATTGATTGATGATGAATATAATACTGATGATGTTATAACAAAACGCTAAGATAGTGGAATCCAGTTCTTAGTAGATCATATATAAATTGATTTGTGATTCTAGTAATAAAAAATTTGGGATATTAAGATACTCTAAAATCTATAAATCACATGAATCCATAGATTGTTTTTTATATACCATGTTTCCTGTATTTTGTAGTGTTAGCTATGTTTTTATAATTGTGAAATATTATTATATGTTCTCTTGGTTTTATATTTAAAATTTTTTTATACAAAACATTGAGTAGGAGGACTATGGGTGTGTAATATATTGTCTAGATTCTAGTTACTAGATGTATAGATTTTTTGATTAGGTTGATTAAGGAAATCCTTCCAGAATACAGAGATGAAATTTCAATTTGTAAAAGTATACACCTTTGGATAATTTATACTAGAGATATTCCTATATATGGGAAAACAAACCTTTCAAATAGGATTAACATCAAGGATACAATGGTTAAAATTTATGTTCCCATAATTATTTGGATTTAAATATAAATATTATAATATCCTTTACATGGTACTTTGTTTGTTAACTTTGACTAGGTATTTTTTTAATTTTGTAATGTGATTATTAATTTTATCAGTTTTTGTGAAATACAAATTAATATTCTAATGAAATAATTACTTTGATCTTCATTTTAATTTTTCTTCTGTGTGTATTTTTTTATAATTCTGAAATATTTAATTCACTAGGTGGACGTAAATTTTTAGTTGTTTTTAAACTATGTTTAACCACTTATTTTGGTGTATTTTTTTCCATACATGGTACCAATAAGAGGTAAAAATAAAAATGAAAAATGATATATATATATTGTATTAATAAGAAATATCAATGGATTTTTCCGAAATTCATTATCAATAAATGATATAGGTCATGTATCTTTTAGAGATAATTCTAATGGTTCAATTTTTGCAGTTAGATCTGTTGGATATATAAAATTTCCCATATTAATAAACTCTTGTTTAGTGAAGGTATTAAACACAACCTAATAATTATTTCACAAATTTTTCATAATAGTTACTAATTTTATTTTGCTAAAAATGATTATTTTTTTTATAAATATTGATTACAAAATTTTAATGAACCTAGAACTAAAAATGTATACGATTAAGATATTTATTAAATGTGTATAATGAATATATACTATGTGATTTATGAAATTAATGATAAATGAAAATCTTTAGTTTACATAAAAACTATTATATATTCTCATTCTGATGGGAATATCTATTCGATGTATTCCCCCATCTTTTATCAACTTAAATATGTAGAAATTTTTTATTATTATCTTTTTAGTTTGAAGTTTTTTATTCACTTTTATCAATATATGTTATGTCCAGTGTTTTATTTATCTATTTTTTGTATGAAATTTGATCATATGACTAATTATTAATTAATCTATTTTGCAAAATGCATATTTTATCTTTCCTTTTAAACCAATATGGATTCCCCTTAATGTTTCATTCAATAGTACATTGGATTTATCTAATCTATTATATTTTGTTCATGAACTATTTTTTACTATATATCTTTAGTATACATGACCTATTATAGTATGTGTATATTTAATTCATTGGATATATTTAATTTAATTTATTTAATATATATTATTTTATTCCATGAATATTGTTTATAGTATTCATTTAATATTTTATCTATATTTATTTTATATTAAAATTAATTGTTTGATTGGGGAGTTATCTTAAATTATTAAGTATATCTTTTTGGTTACACTATTAATTTATCTTAACATATTTGTATCATATAAAGGGTGGAATTTTTCTTTACACGTTAATAAATTTATTGAAAAATTAATATTATTCTATGTAATATGTTCCTACAATTATATTTAAACATGAAATATTAATTATCTTATAAATTTCAATTAATTTTTTTATATCATAAAATGAGAGATAATTTTGTGACTAACAAATTTAACACATTTTTCATATATTTGGATCTCTATTTTTCTAAATTATTTATATAAATTTATAAAAATTTTGAATAAATTTTATAGGTTTTGTGATCATAAAAAAGGGTATATTATTTGACTATGTTTTTTAGATCAATTTATAGTCCAATATAATTTCATATTCATGATGTTCTGCTAGTCACAAAATCCTTTTTGTTTATTGATGATTTTACTTATAGTGATTTTCAGGTGACACATTTTTTTATCTATGTTTATTAATTTTATTCTAATTTTGGAATCATTATTATGAGTTGATCATACTTTTTATTGAATAATTTTTTCCCAATATTATATCATAAATATTTAGTGGTTCTTATATTCTATTCTTACTCATAGAGAGCTTTCGGGATGTTGTTGATGATTCTTACATGAGCCATGGAAAAGATAGTTTCCCATTATTCATGATCATAGAATCTTAATTATTATTATTCAACATTGAAAGTACACTTTTACCATAAAAAAATTCAATGTTTCCATTTTATTCCTACATAGATAGAGATTGTATCCCTTCAAAAAATTATTTCACAAAATAACAATTATTTGTATGAATAATAAAATCTATCTTCTGAGATGATTATATAGCCATTAAAAAATAATTGAGAGAAGGGTGGTCTGTTTGTTAGTAGAAATAATGGGTTCTAAAACCCATTTAAGAATAAGTCGATTGGTGTGAGATTTTGTCAAATTAAATCCTAGATAATGGATTTCTTTTATGAATGAATCATGAGTGTTGAATCATATTTATGAATAAAAAATATGCTATGTTGTGTAAGATAAAAATAAAAGGAATCTAAATAACATTATAATAAATTCAAACTCCCAAAGATAATATAAGATTATATTGAAGATATAACTTGTTAAATTTGACTAACCACTAAAAAATAATTTTTTTATGATGATTTTTTTGTGATTGATTTATGGAATAAAAATATAATTAGAATAATAATATATCATATAAATTCTGTTATATAAAATCGTGTCGCAATTACTATTATCTGCAAAAGCCTATGGGAAATAACCATCGATTGGAACTATTTGTGATATATTTATAATTACATCAAAAATAATATTCCAAAATAAATATTTTTCTATTTTTATTGGAGACGAAACATTATTTTTATCAAAAATTATTTCTTTACAACGAAATGATAATTTCCTTCACATATAACTATAGATATAAAAAGAGTAAAATTTTTATTTAATAATTAATAGAAATTTAGTTCTTATGTTATAACAATTTATTTATATTATATAAATAATATATTAATATATTTTATAGAAAAGAATTTAAATAAAAAAATGAATTACACATCATGTAAACATAATTAAGAATACATCAGTAAAAGATAATAAAATTTTAATTTGAAAAAAATATAAAAGACTAATGACATTAAAAAATAAATTTTAAAAATAAACATTAAAAATAAACATTAAAAATAAAAAAATCGGAGATATATTTAGAACAGATGAGGTGTAAAGTAGATATGAAGTTGTTGAATTGGGGGAGGTTGAGTTATTGTATTTAAATTTTATTTTATTATAACCATATTTTTACAATGAATTATTCAATTCAAAAAGATTCTTCTTAAAATTGTTCTAATGGATATTTGTAAAAAAATAAGTATTTATAGAATATATTGTGATAGAATGGATATTTGTCACAAAAGTTATCCACAATAAATTATTTTGTCTCTTATTCAAAAAGTGTTCACAGTTTTTAAAACATGTCACACATAATCTATAACGACCCTATATGTGATAAAATATAGATCCCGTCATAAATAACCTTATTAAAAAGTGATTAGTTGCAATGTAATGGGAGAATATTTCATAGATAATCATTTTCAGCAATGTTTCTTCATGATAGACTCCATTATTCTGTCACAAATTACTATTTGTAACATGGTCATTTATGATAAAATAGAGAGCCCATAATAAATAAAGTTAGTAGGATAGGGTTATTTTTAATAGAATAGAGTTGATGTTGCAAATAAAATTAGTGGTAAATGATAAAATTTCATGGAATAACAGGCTTGTGCCAAAAAAGTGTCTCCCATCACAACACATGCATTTCTGAAAATATTCGTTGTGAAAAATTGTTTTCCATAAAAATTGTTCATCATAAAAAATATTATTTGAGAAGCAATAGTCATCTCATTTTAAAAAAATCCATTACATATATCTATTTCAAAAAAAATACTAGTCCATTAAAAAGTATTGAATTTCCTGTACTGAACCACCCTAATTTAGAATTAATATTTCAGGACTTTCAAAGGTGTTGTGTCTAAGAACTTTATGTCAAAAATTATTTCAAAATTTATTAAAATTAATAACTGGATATTTTAATGGAATAACTAAATTTAATTATCATTGAGGTTTTAATTAAATATTTATTCTAGGTCGATTCAAATATTTTCAAATTTTCATAGATGAATATGTTAATATTACTATGATGAATTCAAAGAAGATTTTTTTCTAAAATTAAGGGGATGTTTCAAATATATATTTATAGATGATCTAGGATTCATAAAAAATATGAAGATCTTAAAAGAATATTTTTAAAACACCAAAATAGTTGATTATAAATATTTTTGACTATCTAATGACAAGAATAAAATTACATGAAGAAGAATAAAAATTTTTAATTATAAAGAAGGGTTTTCATTAGATTATTCAAAAATTAATCTTCAATTAAGGAATTTATTCAACAATCTAAAGTATAATGGACTTTTTAGAACATATTCTAATATATATATATATATATTATTGTTAGAATAGTATAAGTTATAATATGGATGAATTATAAAAACATATATTGAGGGAAATATGAATAAAAATCTTTTATAAATATACTGTGAATTTATTCACAAATTTTTCTAGGTAATTTAATTCCAGATTAGTTGTGCAATTAAAAAAAGAAAGAAAATATGATTGTTGTTTCTGCTACTATAGATTAAAATTTTCAATAGAATATGAAAAATAGAAATATTTTTGTGGTTGTACTACCAGGAAGACATAACTAAATATACATTTAATAGAGACACTTTTAAAATGTATGTATTTTCTTAGGAGAAATCATCACAATTCAGTTGTTGAAGAAAATAGTGGAATATAAACTATAATATAAAGTATAAAACTCTTCTATTTTCTACAAGTGTGTACTTATTATACTAAGTGTTGTAGTAAGGCCTTGTATAAGCCATATGAGGGAGAGCTTGATAAAAACCCTTGGAACCTTGTAAATACTAAGTATTAACTTCTTTAAAATAGATATGTGATCCCAAGGAAAGGGATATGAAATAAAATCATAATAACTACATTATGTGATGATGGATTAAAAAAGGAGAAGTTCTTTATAGCCCTAAACCACTATAATGATCTCTTATGTCCTTTTTAAATTTTACTTCCACAATATATTTGATTAAAAAAGAAAATTATATAACTGGAAGTAGAGGGAATATATAATTTGGTGTGAAATTCAAGAACTCATTTCATCCCATCATAACAATAAAAATAGCATTTTTCAATGTGTCTAAAAATCATAGCTAAATATTTCATTTTTATATTTTAGGGGTGGTTTTAGAAAACTTGTATTAATTCACTGAGGTTTTTAATAATCTGCAATAAAAATTAATAATAATAAATAATTAATATTAATTAATTAATTTAATTTTTTTGTTAATATTTAATATTTAATAATTAATAAGGAATTAGGAATTATAAATTTGTTATAATTTAAAATATTAATAAATTAATTATTTTTAATACTTAATACTTATTTATTTATAATTATTAATTATTAAATATTTAAAAAATAAATTAGTTATTTATTATATATTATTTATTATTTTATAATTATTATTAATAAAAATATATTAATTATTTATAATGATTAATTATTAATTTGTACTTAATAATTAGAAATTAATAATTAATAATTATTTATGTTTAATTATAAATTTTTAATTTTTAACTATTATTTATTTGTGGTAAATTATTAATTATTAGTTTCCTATTATTAATTATTTATTATTAATTATTTATAATTATTAATTATATTTTATTTAGAATGATAACAACTTGATATTTTTTAATTATTAATTAATTATAATTTATTATTTTTGATGAATTAAGAAAGAATGAGTGAGATTAATGTAAATATGAGTGACCCTCTAGGAATTTATCGTTCCATGTAAAAATAAATAATAAAAATGCTGAAAATAAACATTAAATTAAAAATAAATGAGAATATGTCATAAATAATTAAAACATATATAAATTAAAAACATGTATTTTTAAAAGTAAAATTATATTTTAAATAAGAAATTATATTAAAATTAATTAAAAATTATTTAAATAGAAAACCACTACTAATCATTTAATAGTAGTTGAAACTGCTGTGAAAACACACTACTAAAAGATTCACAGTGGTTTCAAAAATCAAAAACAAATAATTCTTCGCACAAAAATTCACAATTCTATTTCAAATCAGTTTTAATCATTTAGACATGGTAAAGATTTTCCCTAAATTCTAAAAAGAAACACCTAACTACATTTTTTATTGTTTTTCATGTCCAATATTTCTCTTCAAATGAACTGGAACAACAAGTCAATCTATAAAACACTAATCATTATAGAGTAACCTATTAGTCATACCAAAATCATAAGGAAAACCCATTCTGTATTGTAAATACCTAGACCCAAGTATCTTGGAGCCAATGCCACACGTTATTATATGTCCATAGATAAATGATTTGAATCCAAAAGGATAGATCTGTTTAGCAATTTTGGAAACCATTTTACATAAATGAATCTTAAATTAAAATTTAAAATATAAATGACGACATAGTTAATCTTTTTATAACAAACATTATTATTCTATATTATCCCTTCATATCACTCATAATATATATCATGGAATCCTGGGAAAAAATAAAACTCATGAATGGGTGATCTCAAATGCTCAGTAAGGGTAAGAGTACAGTGGAAGCTATTATGAATAAGTAAACATAAACCTTAAATCAATGTGTATAACATAAACAGGATCCATTTAAAAAATAATCATGAGCATAATATTGAATGAATAAATGAAAATTAAATAATTCCCTTAAAATAATCGAATGAATTTTCTACTAAAGGAATAATCACATGGAATATCAATATAAAATATCATAAGGAGGGAATTCATAATGTCAGAAATCATAAAAATATCAACAAGGATTCGGCCAAGAAACTATACATAAACAGTGTAATGACCCGACCCTAGTTACGAAGAATCGGTGCATTATTACATAACATTGGCATGATCACAAGAAAGATCAAATCTCGAAATATCGATTAGTTTAGTAGCCTTGAAAACACTTGATATATTCATAAGTATTACATTAAATCATAAAAATGAAAACTACAACAACATATTTTTTTCATAGTCCACACTCATATCCCCACATACTATCCCTGCAGGTCATTCATAAATTACTTTTTCACATCCTGGGAAAATACAACATAGAAAAGGGTTGAGCTCAAATGCCCAGTAAGTATAACAATATAGCAGAAACATTCTTAAATAAGAATAAACATTTAAGGAAATGTATAACTAAAACAAAAGCCTTTTAATCTTTAACTTCAACATAGTATGGAAAAAATAAAATGAAATAATTCCATTTACTTATTCACATGGATATTCTACTAATCGAATAATCACATGAAATATCAATATTCACTTTGATAATGATGGAATGCATAATGCCAGACTATCAGAACCACATAGCCAAGGCCTCGTGCCAAGACTAAAAATAAGATTTTGCCAGGGCTTTGTGCTAAGACACTAGTTTGTCTCATGGGACCTGCTGATTAATCGAGGAGCTATATCGAGCTCCACCCATCACATATTAAGTCCAATGCATTCCTCATATGAACAAGTTTAAACATAACATAAACATTCGTATTAAATCTAGCATACGAAATATCAATACTTTCTCCATAAACCATGAATGATATAAAAATAACACATCCACAGTCAAAAAAATCACAAGACCTTCAATACAATATCGATGTTTTGTATCATAATATATCAACTTCAAATAATCTTAAAATCCATCAAAGGATGTTGAAATAGATGAAATAAGAACTATTTGGAAGAAATAACCCTTTTTTTAAAATCATTTAAAAGTCACATAATTATAAAATAAAATATTTACATTGAAAATTTTCTTATAATCTTGTAAGGGAAGCTTCAATGATTTTATAAATGAGGAAAATAGATGCACCCGCTGTATAAGTAAAAAAACATTCTTACCTTAATTTTGTTGAAAAGGATAAAAAGCAACTTGTTTGGAAAACAACAGAATGATTCCCTTATAAACCTCTTATAAAAATTAAAACAAGGGTATAAATGACTTTAACCCATATTATTGTAAATATTAATAATGTTTTGAAATACATTTTTAAGAAACATGGATGTGGATGATAAAGATGTCCCAGTAGATAATTACGTATAAACAACCTCGATTAATGAAGAGATTGTGTAATAAACCCTTACCTTGTACATTTCCTTGGTTGGTGGTAGGTTAAACTCTCGTATAATGGTGAAATAATTGTTATTGAATTATACAATAATCATATACATTAATATGATATCATATATTATCTTTTATCATTGATTTGTTAATAATATCTTAGTATTATCATTGTTTCGGATGTTAACTTACTCGTTTTCTTTTATATTTTTTGTTACGTAAGACATGTTTGTAATGGATAGGTTGTATCTTATTCATATCACGAATTATATCAAGTCCTTAAACATTATTTTTAAATCATCAAATGATAATTATATATGAATGGATACGATGGAAAATGAATCTCATCGCGTTCGTGGAGACAGTTGTCCGTACGTACGCACGAGCGAAAATATCATTCTTTTGATATTAAAATAATATATAATTGTATGGTATATCATATATAAAGAATCATTATAATGTTATATTTATTATTTACATGAATTATAAATCATTATTATACCCATCCAAATAATAATATATTGAATAACAATTACACTACGACGTGGAAACGGTAAGCCGTACGTACGCACGTATGGTGACATGTTATTCAAAGGGTGGATAGAATACTGAATAAGATTGTAACATATATATAATAACATCAAATAAATATAAGATACTGGAGTCATTATTTTATAATGGTAATAACAAATAAAGAAGTGGAAGAAGAAATGAATTTGAAAAAGGGTGGTGAAAACATTACATCTTCTTCAAGTTCATCCTTTTGATTTGATCAAAAGGGCTCCTTAGGTTGTCTTTCTGATCAAACTAGGGCCTCTAGGTTGTATTGAGAGAAGATGAGAGAGTATTTGGTCAGGGTTTGGCCGAACCAAAAGTATTAGAATGTGTGAATTAGTGATAAGTTGGAGTGCCCTTTTATAAGAGGGGTGAGGGGCACCTTTGAAAATGCTAGAAATATTATTTTATAATAAATTTATATTCGGTTTATAATGGCTCCAAAGTGGGTTATTTAAAGGTTATGGTGGGGATAGGTTGAACACCAGTCATTCAATAGGATTTAGACAGGTTTGGGTTACTATATTAACCATATCTTTAAGTATTAACTCTTAGTTAATTAGTTTTACACTTACCATGTCACATTGTATTTTTAACTTATATAGTTATAAACATACTATATACATCTAAGAGAACCCCAAGTGGTCCATTAATGATTAAAATATCTTGATATATGTCTCTTGGATGATCCTTAGATTTTAAATATTTTAATATCAATTAATAATATTATATTTGTTTTTAAAACTCTTTTATGTCAATTTTGACACTATTCAATAGTTGATTTTTGTACAAATCATAATAGAATGATTACTTATAAAAAAGATAATTACATCAATCCTAACATGTCATATTAACCTAGAAAATTAGTGTAATTCATAAAAAGTCTCAAATTATATTTATTTGGGTATTTATAATATCAATTATTTTAATTTTTCACTATTATTGTAATTACTACATCATCATTGGGTCATAAATAAATTATATATTTTAATGTCTAAAAATTATAAATAAAATATTATTATGTAGGAAATTATTTTATCTTTATAATTAATATTTATAGTCTAAAATAAAACATATAAAATCCTATGTAAAAATTGTTTTTCTAAATGATATATGCTTATGCCATTTTTGTATTTATTTTAACTTAATTAAAATAAAGTGTCCCTATCACCTACAAGTTGCTCCATGGGGTCCCAAAATCGACCCAAAGATGCCCATGGTCAGAAAGGAATCCAAAAATATGGTTAGGACACGTTATATGGTAATTTATTATTATTATTATAATATTTTTTAACTCTTATTTACCGGATTAACCCTTAACCATGGTAAATAAAATAATTACCGAAGTAATTATTCAAAATGTCTAAAAATAAAATTTACCTATTTAAACAATATAAACATCCTGATTCCAAATATGGAATCCATTTTTCCAAATACAAAACACATAAGTTTCAGAAATTAATTTAAAATTAATTCCCGTTGTTAAAACAAAAAGCGTGTTTTTAAGAGATAATAACTATCAAAAGATTGACACTTTTTTATGTCCGGTTCAATTGTAAAATTATGTACAATGAACCAAATTTTATTAAATGGTAAAAAGATATTCTAAATATACTTTAAATCCACTCAAATTCATAATTTATCAATATAAATAATTTCGATTAAAAAAGATGTTTTTAATTAAAATTTAGTAATTTTCACTATTCATCAAAATATAAATGTTATCCGAAAAGTTCCAAAATATCACCCTAGGCTAAATTTGATATTCTGAATCCAAAAATGAAGTCCATTTTGAGAGATAAAATTTATAAAATTTTAAAACGTAGGTATTACTATTCATAACAGCTAGTTTGATTGGATGTGGTGTGTTAGAACTCGATGTTGCGTACAACACACGCTATCACATTATTCAAAGAGAAGCATACCGTAGAAGCTTAGGGTGTTAATTCTACCATCCTTCAAATAATTTCGTCCTCGAAACTTCTAGAATACTACTGCATGAAAAGACTTGGGTGGTTCTTCATCATAAGTTCCACGGGTTGCAATGTTGCCTCTTCCATCTTATGGTTTCTCCACAAAACTTTTACCAGGCGCATCATCCAGTTTCCCAGTACTTGTTCTCTCGAATCAAGAATCCTGACGGTCTCTTCGCAACAGGACATATTGGGTTCCAATTCTAATTCCTCATAGGTGAGTACATGCGTTGGGTCAGGCATGTATTTCCTCAACAGAGATATGTGGAACACATCGTGAACTTTGGAGAGAGTTGCCGGCATTTCCAATTGGTAAGCTATAGTTCCAATTCGTTCTAGAGTTTGGAAAGGTTCGATGTACTTGGGACTCAAGTTACCTTTCTTACCAAAACGTATGACTCCCTTTCATGGAGATACCTTCATGAAAACATGATCCCCGACTTGAGAATCCAAATCCTTCATTCGATTATCGGCATAGCTCTTCTGCCTACTTTGAGATGCTTTGATGTGATTTTGGATTACCTTCACCTTTTCCATTGTTTCCTCTACTAGTTCTGGACCTACAAGTTTTCTTTCACCAACGTCATCCCATTTGGTTGGTGTTCGACATCTCTTTCCATATAACGCTTCATATGGTTCCATCTGAATACTCGAATGGAATCTATCTTTATAGGAAAATTCTACCAAAGGTAAATATTGATCCTAGATACCCTGAAAGTCAAGTGAGAAAGATCTCAACATGTCTTCTAAGGTTTGAATAGTCCGTTCTGATTGTCCGTCAGTCTGAGGGTGGTAGGCAGTGCTCAAATGAAGGTCAGTATCCAAGGATTTCTGAATACTCTTCTAGAATGTTGAAGTAAAACGGGGATCACGATCAGAAACAATCTATAGGGGTACTCTATGAAGTCTCACAACTTCATTAATATATAGTCTTTCTAGACGTTCCAGTGGTAGGTCTTCTCTTATAGCATGAATATGTGCTGACTTGGTAAGACGATCAACAATAACCCATATTTCATGATTCCTTCTAAGAGTCTTTGGTAGCCCATGACAAAGTCCATCGTAATATTGTCCCATTTCCACACCGATATGGGAAGAGGTTGCATGACTCCTCCAGGCTATTCCCTTACAGCTTTCACTTGCTGACAAACAATACATCTTGACACAAAATCAGTAATCTCCCTCTTCATGTTGTCCCACCAAAAATGTTCCTTCAAATCTCTATACATATTGGTTCTCCCGGGGTGTATAGAGAAATTTGAACTATGACCATCGTCCAGCAATTCCCTTTTTTGATCAGTTATATCGGGAACACAAAGCCTCTTCCCGAATTTCAAAATTCCTTCGTCATACACAGTCTCTCAATCTCCCATAATTCATACCTTCAATCATCTTTTTAAATTCTTCATCATCGATCTGGGAAATCTTAATCCTTTCTAGTAAATATTGTTTGGAAACCATTTGAAAAAAAACTGATGTTTCACCTTCCCTAGTTATTCCCATGTCCATCTTCACCAGATCTCTGAAAATTGGATCCCTTTAAATTCTCATATTGTTCAAAACTCCATGATTTTTTCTGCTCAATGCATCTTCCACATTGTTTGCTTTCCCCGGGTGGTAGTGTATCCAACAATCAAATTCTTTGAGTAATTCAAGCCATCTCCTTTTCCTCATGTTGATATCTTTTTGTGAGAAAATATACTTCAAACTCTTGTGATCAGTATAAATCTCACATTTTTAACCATAGAGGTAGTGCCTCCATATCTTCAAAGTAAACATCACAACTGCTAACTCGAGATCATGAGTAGGATAGTTTTGTTTATGAATTTTCAACTGTCGCGATGCATAGGCAATAACCCTATCATTCCGCATAAGGACACAACCAAGTCCTTTCTTCGATGCATCACTATAAATAATTAACCCATCATTCCTTTATGGTAGATTCAATATTGGAGGATTTTTCTAATCTTCTCTTCAGTTCTTCGAAACATTCTTCACACTCTTTTGTCCAAACAAATTTAACCCCTTTACGTGTGATCTTTGTTAATGGGTTAGCCACCCGGGAAAAATTCTGGACGAAACATCGATAATAACATTCCAATCCAATAAAAATATGTACCTCAGATATACTCGTCGGTGCTTTCCATTCATATATTTCCTTGGTCGTAGAAGGATCAAAAAAGATTCCATCTTTAGAGACAATATGGCCAATAAAAGATATCTCTTGAAGTCAGAATTCACACTTGCTAAACTTCCCATATAATTCTTGTCTTCCCAGAGTCTTCAGGATAATGTGCAAGTGATTTTCATGATCTTCGTAGCTTTTGGGGTATACCAAGATATCATCAATAAATACCACCAAAAATTAATCGATATATTCTTTGAAAACTCTATTCATCAGATCCGTGAATATAGAGGGTGCATTAGTCAATCCAAAAGGCATTACTGTAAACACGTAATGCCAATACCTGGTTCGAAATGCTATCTTCGGAATGTCTTCCTTCTTTACAAACAACTGATGGTATCCAGATCGAAGTTCAATCTTTGAAAAGTATTGTTCTCCATGCAGTTGGTCAAATAAATCATCAATGCGAGGTAGGGGATACATTTTCTTTATTGTTATAGCATTGATCTCCCTGTAGTTGATACATAACCTCATAGATAAATCTTTCTTTTTAACAAAAAGAACAGGGGCTCCCCATGGAGAAACACTAGGGAGAATAAATCCTTTATTACTCAATTCCTCTAGTTGTTTCATTAGTTCAACTAATTCTGTAGTGTCCATTCTATAAGGGGTCTTCTACATAGGCCTTAATCCAGGAATTAAATCAAAGGAATACTCAACTTCTCGTTCTGGAGGATGTCCATGTAAATCATCCGGAAACACATCTACATATTCTTTCACGACATTTACATCCTCTATTTGAACATTCATTTCCTCTCCCATAGTCATTTCATTATCTTCCTCCCAAATAATTGAATTTAGTTGAGATACTGGGGGCGGATCTAGATAATAATTAGGTGGTGATGATTCTACTCTAAAGATAAGGTGTTCCTTATCATTATCATCACGAATCCTAACCTCTTTCTTCATTTAATATATCTTCTCATCATAGTGTGAAATCCAGTCCATACCAAGGATTATATCAAAATAAATCATAGGTATGGCGATGAGATCAGAAGATAAAGAAAATTTATGTGCTCTAATGGGGACTGATTCACAAAACATTTTTGCAATGATACCTCCCTTAGGAGTTTTAACTGACAACTCCCTTGTTAAATCAAATTGTAAATATCTAATTTTTTTAGCAAATTCAGAAGATAAGAAACAATGTGATGATCTAGAATCAAATAACGCATTTGCTAAACTTGAGGAAACCGTTAAATTACCTACCACCACGTCTTTCGGAGCTTCTACCTCAGCAGTAGTGATAACATAAGCTTGTACTTGATCCCTTGTCCTTTTCTGAGGAATTTTCCCTTGACGATTAGGAAATTTATTTGCATAATGTCCCATCTCCCTACAATTGTAGCACTAAACATTGGTAGCTTCCTTCTCCCCTTTTCAATCACAAGCTTGGTGGGCTTTTTCATCACACTTGTAATAGACACCCATTCCCTTCAAACAAGTATTGGGGTGTCTCTTCCCACATTTACCACAAGATGGATATTCTACCTTTCCCTTCTTCCCGTTATTTCCATTCCTAGATTGATCACCAGATCTCTTCTTCTCTTTCTTTTCCTTAAATCATAAGACTTAGAGAATTCCTTTTCTGTCTTGATATCACATGAGACAATGTCTTCGTACGATGAGAAGGATTGTGAGACTAATGCTCGATGGAGAAATTGTTTTAACCCATCAAAGAAATGATCAATCTTAATTCTTGGGTTATGTATATAATCTCATGTATACCTTTCTAACCTTGTAAAGTTAGCCTCATACATTGTGACATTCTCATCCTCCATTTGTCTAAGACTCAGAAATTTCCTTTCTATATCAACTCAATGGTCACAAGGTTAGTATTTTTCTAAAAACATATCTTTAAACTCCCTTCATTCTATATTTGATACTTCATTATCTTCCTTCATATTTTGAATCAATGACCACCATTAATTAGCATCTTCAGTGAGGCGGTAAACTGCCATGATAACTTTTTCCCTTTCACTACTCCCCAAAGCCTGGAATATTCTCTCTAAGGGATTTATCCATTTCTCAGCTACTAAGGGATTTGTACTCCCTTTTAAATTTGGTGGTTGTTGCCTCACGAAGCGATCTAACATTGATCCTCCATGCTGTGGACCAGGGTGCTCCATACGGGTAAGTTTATTATTCATAACCTGAGTGAGTTGTCCCAGTATGGTGATTAGTTAATCGGCACCAGTTGCATCACCAGCTCCACTATAATTATCTTGATCAGGAGGGAAATCCCTTCATGGAGTGCATGCATTGATACAATTTCCATTTCTTCTACTAGGCACCATTTCTAAACAATGGCATAAACTAGATCAGTTTATGAATCAAGATACATAATTCCATACTTATAAAACACTTAACATAAATTGAACTATTTATGGATATAATCCATAATTATAAAAATGTTTTCTTTGAGGATGTATATACTCATAAACATTTCATAATTATTTGTTATGAAAATGAGATTTATCCTAATCATATCCCCCGTGAGTGTCATAACCAAGAGTGCAGCAAGGCCCGTTGTCGTGCACCAATTCCCGTTCAAGTCTATCTCAAAGCGGTGTTTTCAGGTTTTACCCCAAGGTACATCTGTGCCAGAGAGGCCTCTACCTGTTCGTATCCAGACATGGATGTATTGCTTAGAAAACTCACAAAATCTATACAATACCAAAATTCTAGTAAGTTTTTCTATATTAATCCTCAAATTCCATCTTAAATCTATGTGCTCTAATCAGAGTTTATCTAAATCTAGCTTCCAAGGTTTCTACTAAACTTCCTCTGATACCAACTGTAATGCCACGACCACAGTTACCCAGAGTATGTGCATTATTACATAACATTGGCATGATCACAATAAAGATCAAATCTCGAATGACCGATTAGTTTTGTAGCCTTGGAAACACTAGATATATTAATAAGTCTTACATTACATCATAACAATGAAAACTACAACAACATATTTTATTCATAGTCCACACTCATATCTCCACATACTATCCCTGCAGGTCATTCATAAATTACTTCTTCCCATCATGGGAAAATACATCATAGAAAAGGGGTGAGCTCAAATGCCCAGTAAGGATAACAATATAGCGGAAACTTTCATAAAAAAGAATAAAAATTTAAGCCAATGTATAACTAAAACAAAAGCTTTTTAAACTTGAACATCAAAAAAGTATGGAAAAAATAAAATGAAATAATTCCATTTACATATTCACATGAATATTCTACTAATCCAATAATCACATTAAATATCAATATTCACTTTTATAATGATGGAATGCATAATGCAGACTATCATAACCACATAACCAAGGCCTCATGCCAATACTACAAATAAGATTTTGTCAAGGCCTTGTGCCAAGACACTATTTTGTCTCATGAGAGCTACCGATACATCGAGGAGCTATAGCGGGGTCCACTTGTCACATATTAAGTCTAATGCATTCCTCATATGAACAGGTTTAAACATAACATAAATATTCTTATTAAAACTAGAAAATGAAATATCAATACTTTATCTATAAACCATGAATGGTATAAAAATAACACATCCACACTCAAAAAAATCACAAAACCTTCAATACAATATGGAAGTTTTGTATCATAATAAATCAACTTCAAATAAGCTTAAGATCTATCAAATGATGTTGACATAGATGAAATCAAAACTATTTGAGGGAAATATCCCTTTTTTTGAAATCATTTAAAAGTCACATAATTATAAAATAAAACATTTACTTTGAAAATTTTCTTATAATATTGTACGGGAAGCTTCAAAGAGTTTATAAAGGCGGAAAATATCCACACCCGCCGTATAAGTAAAAAAACATTCTTACCTTAATTTTGTCGAAAAGTATAAAAAGCACCTTGTTTAGAAAACGACGGAATGATTCCTTTATAAACCTCCTATAAAAAGTCAAACAAGGGTATAAATGACTTTAAACCATTTTATTTTAAATATTAAGAATGTTTTGAAATTTTTTTTTATGAAACATGGATGTGGATGATAAAGAGGTCCCAGTAGATAATTACGTATAAAAAACCTCGATTAATGAAGAGATTGTGAAATAAACCATTGCCTTTTAAATTTCCTTGGTTGGGGGTAGGTTAACCTCATGTATAATGGTGAAATAATTTTTATTCAATTATAGAAGATTCATATACATTAATATGATATTATATACGATCTTTTAATATTTATTTGTTAATAATATCTTAGTATTATCAGTTTTTCGGGTGTTAACATACTTGTTTTTTTAATATATTTTGTTACGTAAGCCATGTTTGTAATGGATAGGTTGTATATTATTCATATCCAGAATGATATCAATTCCTTAAACATTATTATTAAATCATCAAATGATAATTATACTTGAATGGTTACGATGGAGAATGAATCTCATCGCATTCGTCAAGACGGTAGTCCGTACGTACGCACGAGCGACAATATCATTCTTTTGATATTAAAATAATATATAATTGGATGGTATATCATATATACATAATCATTATCATGTTATATTTATTATTTACATTAATTATAAATCATTATTATACCAATCCAAATAATAATATATTGAATAACAATTACACCACGACGTTGAGACGGTAAGCTGTACGTACGCACGTATGGTAACATGTTATTCAAAGGTGGATAGAATACTGAATATGGTTGTACCATATTTATATTAACATCAATGTATATATAATATACTGGAGTTATTATTTTAGAATGGTAATAACAAATAAAGAAGAAGTGGAAGAAGAAATAAATTTTCAAAAGGGTGTTGAAAACATTACCTCTTCTTCGGGTTCTTCTTTTTGATTTGAGAAAAATGGCTCCATAGGTTTGCTTTATGATAAAACTAAGCCCTCTAGGTTGTAGTAAGGGAAGTTCAGATAGTATTTGGGCAGGGTTTGGCTGAACCAAAAGGCTTTTAATGTGTGAATTAGTGAGATGGGGGAGTGCCCTTTTATAAGAGGGGTGAGGGGCACCTTTGGAAAAGCTAGAAATATTGTTTTATAATAAATTCATATTCATTTTATAATGGCTCCAAAATAGATTATAAGTTTAAAGTGTTGATATGTTGAATAATACTCTACCAATAGGATTTAGATAGTTTTTCGTTACAATATTATCCTTATCATTAAGTATTAACTCTTAGTTAATTAGTTTGACACTTACCATGTCACTTTGTATTTTTATATTATATAGTTAATAAACATACTATATACATCCAATCAAACCCCAAGTGGTCCATAATTGATAAAATATCATGATATAAGTCTCTTGGACGATCTGTGGATTTTTAGGAATTTAATATCACTTAATAATATAATATTTGTTTTAAAAACTCTTTTATGTCAATTTTGACACTATTCAATAGTTGATTTTTGTAAAAATCATAACATAATTATTACTTCTAAAAAAGTTAATTAAATCTATTAAAAAATGTCATATTAACCTAGAAAAGTAGTTTAATTCATAAAAAGTCTCAAATTATATTTATTTGGGTATTTATAATATCAATTATTTTAGTTTTTCACTATTATGGTAATTACTGCATCATCATTGTGTAATAAATAAATTAAATTTTTTAATGTCTAAAAATAATAAATAAAACATAATTATGTAGGTAATATTTTTATCTTTCTAATGAATATTTATAGTCGAAAATACATCATATATAACTCTATGTAAAAATTGTTTTTCTAAAAGATATATGCTTATGTCATTTTTGTATTTATTTTAACTTAATGAAAATAAAGTGTCCCCATCACCTACATGTGGCTCCATGGGGTCCTAAAATCGACCCAAAGATGCCCATTGTCGGAAATGTATCCAAAAATAAGGGTATTACACGTTTTATGGTAATTTATTATTAATATAATATTATTTTTTAACCCTTATTTACCAGATTAACCCTTAACCATGGTAAATAAAATATTTACCGAAATAATTATTTAAAATGTCTAAAAATAAAAGTTTCCTATTTACACAATATAAACATTCTGATTCCAAATATTGAATCTATTTTTCCAAATTCAAAACACATAAGTGGCCGAAATTAATTTAAAATTAATTTCCGTTGTTAAAACAAAAAAGCGTGTTTTTAAGAGATAATAACTATCAAAAGATTGACACTTGTTTATGTCCGGTTTAATAGTAAAATTATGTACAATGACAAATATTGTATTAAATTGTAAAAATATATTTTAAATATACTTTAAAACCACTCAAATTCATAATTTATCAATATTAATAATTTCTATTAAAAAAGATGTTTTTAATTAAAATTTAATAATTCTCACTATTCATCAAAATATAAATGTTATCTGAAAAGTTCCAAAATATCACCCTAGGCTAAATTTGATATTCTGAATCCAAAAATGAAGTCCATTTTGAGAGATAAAATTTCAAAAAAGTAGGTATTACTATTCATAACGGTTAGTTTGATTGGATGTGTTGTGTTAGAACTCGATGTTAAGTACAACACACGCTATCTCATTATTCAAAGAGAAGTGCACCGTAGAAGCTTGGGGTGCTACATTCTCGCATCCTTCAAATAATTTCGTCCTTGAAACTTCTAGAATACTACTGCATGAAAAGACTTGGGTGGTTCTTCATCATAAGTTCCTCGGGTTCCCACGTTGCCTCTTCCATCTTATGGTTTCTCCACAAAACATTTACCAGATGCGTCTTCCGGTTTCTCGGTACTTTTTATCTCGTATAAGGAATCCTGATGGGCTCTTCGCAATAGGACAGATTGGGTTCCAGTTCCAATTCCTTATAGGTGAGTACATGCATTGGGTCAGCCATGTATTTCCTCAACAGAGATACGGGGAACACATCATGAACTATAGAGAGACTTGCCGGCATTGCCAATTGGTAAGGTATAACCCCAATTCGTTCAAGAGTTTCGAAAGGTTCGATGTACTTGGGACTGAATTTACCTTTCTCACCAAAATGCATTACTCCCTTCCATGGAGATACCTTCATGAAAACATGATCACTGACTTGAAATTCCAAATCCTTCCTTCGATTATCGGCATAGCTCTTCTGCCTACTTTGACCTGCTTTGATGTGATTTTGGATTACCTTCACCTTTTCCATTGTTTCCTTTACCAGTTCTAGACCTACAAGTTTACTTTCACCAATGTCATCCCAACAGGTTGGTGTGCGACATCACTTTCTGTATAATGCTTCATATGGTGCCTTCTGAATACTCGAATGGAAGCTATTGTTATAGGAAAATTCTACCAAAGGTAAATATTGATCCCACATACCCTGAAAGTCAAGTGAGAAAGATCTCAACATGTCTTCTAAGGTTTGAATAGTCCATTCTGATTGTCCATCAGTCTGAGGGTGGTAGGCAGTGCTCAAATGAAGTTCAGTATCCAAGGATATCTGAAGACTCTTCTAGAATATTGAAGTAAAATGGGGATCACGATCAGAAAAAATCTATAGGGGTACTCCATGAAGTCTCACAACTTCATTAATATATAGTCTTGCTAGACGTTCCAGTGGTAGATCTTCTCTTATAACATGAAAATGTGCTGACTTGGTAACACGATCAACAATAACCCATATTTCATCGATCCTTCTAGGAGTCTTTGGTAGCCCCATGACAAAGTCCATTGTAATATTGTCCCATTTCCACTCCGATATGGGAAGAGGTTGCATGACTCCTCCAGGCTGTTGCCTTCCAGCTTTCACTTATTGACAAACCATACATCTTAAAACAAAATCAGCAATCTCCCTCTTCATGTTGTCCCATCAAAAATGATCCTTCAAATATCTATACATTTTGGTTCTCCCAGGGTGTATAGAGAAATTGGAACTATGAGCATCGTCCAGTAATTCCCTTTTTTGATCAGTTATATCGGGAACAAAAAGTCCCTTCCCGAATATCAAAATTCCTTCTTCATGCACAAAGTCTCTTAATCTCCCATCATTCACAGCTTTAATCATCTTTTGAAATTCTGAATCATCGGTCTGAGAACTCTTAATCCTTTCTAGTAAAGATGGTTTGGAAACCATTTGAAAGAGCATTGATGTTTCACCTTCCTTATTTATTCCCATGTCCATCTTCACTAGATCCACGAAAATAGGATACCTTTAAATTCTCATATTGTTCAAAACATTATGATCTTTTCTGCTCAAAGCATCTGCCACCATGTTTGCTTTCCCTGGGTGGTAGTGTATCGTACAATCAAATTCCTTGAGTAATTCAAGCCATCTCCTTTGCCTCATGTTGAGTTATTTTTGTGAGAAAATATACTTCAAACTCTTGTGATCAGTATAAATCTCACATTTTTAACCATAGAGGTAGTGCCTCCATATCTTCAAAGCAAATATCACAGCTGCTAACTCGAGATCATGAGTAGGATAGTTTTGTTCATGAATTTTCAACTGTCGTGATGCATAGGCAATAACCCTATCATTATGCATAAGTACACAACCAAGTCCTTTCTTCGAGGCATCACTATAAATAACGAACCCATCATTCCCCGATGGTAGAGTCAATATTGGAGCATTGACTAATATTCTCTTCAGTTCTTCAAAACATTCTTCACACTCTTTTGTCCAAACAAATTTAACCCCTTTACGTGTGAGATTTTTTAATGGGTTAGCCAACCAGGCAGAATTCTGGACGAAACATTGATAATAACCATCCAAACCAATAAAACTACGTACCTTGGTTATACTCATCGGTGCTGTACATTCTTGGATTGCCTTGGTCTTAGAAGGATCAATATAGATTCCATCTTTAGAGACAATATGGAAAATAAAAGAAATCTCCTGAAGTCATAATTCACACTTGCTAAACTTCCCGTATAATTCATGTCTTCCCAGAGTCTTCAGGATAATGCGCAAGTGATTTTCATGATCTTCGTAGCTTTTGGAGTATACTAAGATATCATCAATAAATACCACCAACAATTCATCAATATATTCTTGGAAAACTCCATTCATCAGATCCATGAATACAGAGGGTGCATTAGTCAGTCCAAAAGGCATTACTGTAAACTCACAATGCCCGTACCTGGTTCGAAATGCTGTCTTCGGAATGTCTTCCTTCGTTACAAAAAACTGATGGTATCCAGATCGAAGGTCAATCTTTGAAAAGTATATATCTCCATGCAGTTTGTCAAATATATCATCAATATGAGGTAGGGGATACTTGTTCTTTATTGTTATAGCATTGTTCTCCCTGTAGTCGATTCATAACCTCATAGATCCATCTTTCTTTTTAACAAAAAGAACAAGGGCTCCCTATAGAGAAACACTAGGGAGAATAAATCCCATATTAATCAATTCCACAAGTTTTTTCTTTAGTTCAACTAATTCTGTAGTGTCCATTCTATAAGGGGTATTCTATATAGTCCTTGATCCAAGAATTAAATCGATGGAAAACTCAACTTCTCATTCTGGAGGATGACCAGGTAAATCGTCCGGAAACACATCTACATATTCTTTCACGATAGGTACATCCTCTATTTGAACATTCCTTTCCTCACCCATAGTCATTTCATTATCTTCCTCCCCAATAATCGAATTTAGTTGAGATACTAAGGGTGGATCTAGATAATAATTAGGTGGTGATGACACTTCTCTAAAGATAAGGTGTTCCCTGTCATTATCGTCATGAATCATAACCTCATTCTTCTTACAATAAATCTTCTCATCATAGTCCAAAATCCAGTCCATACTGAGGATTATATCAAAATCAATCATAGGTATGATGATGAGATCAGAAGATAAAGAACATTTATGTGCTCTAATGGGGACTGATTCACAAAAATTTGTTGCAATGATACTTCCCTTAAGAGTTTTAAATAACAACTCCCTTGTTAAATCAAATTGGAAATATCTAATTTTCTTAGCAAGCTCGGAAGATATGAAACAATGCGATGATCTAGAATCAAATAATTCATTTTTTAAACTTGAGGAAAAAATTAAATTACCTTCCACCAATTCTTTTGGAGATTCTACCTCAGCAGTAGTGATAGCATAAGCTTGGACTTGATCCCTTGGACTTTTCTGAGGTATGTTCCCCTGACACTTAGGACATTCATTTTCGTAATGTCCCATATTCCTGCAATTGTAGCACTGAACATTGATAGCTTCCTTCTTCCCTTCGAAATCTCGAGCTTGGTGGCCTTTTTCACCACATTTGTAATAGACACCCATTCCCTTTAAAAAAGTACGGGGGTGTTTCTTCCCCCATTTACCACATGATGGATATTCTACCTTTCCCTTCTTCCACTTATTTCCATTCCCAGATTGATCAGAAGATATCTTCTTCTCTTGCTTTGCCTTAAAGTCATAAGACTTAGAGAACTCCTTTTCTGTCTTGATAGCACACGAGACAATGTCTTCGTACGATGAGAAGGATTGTGAGACTAATGCTCGACGGAGAAATGGTTTTAACCCATCAAAGAAATGACCAATATTAATTCTTGGGTTACGTATATAATCTCCAGCATACCTTGATAACCTTGTAAATTTAGCCTTATACTTTGCGACATTCTCATCCTCCATCTGTCTCAGTCTCAGAAATTGTCTTTCCATATCAACTCGATGGTCACAAGGAACGTATTTTTCTAAAAACATATCTTTAAACTCCCTTAATTCCATATTTGATACTTCATTATCTTCCTTCATGTTTTCAATCAATTGCCACCATTAATTAGCATCTCTAGTGAGGTAGTAAACTGCCATGATAACTTTTTCCCTTTCACTACTCCCCAATGCCTGGAATATTTTCTCTAGGGAATTTATACATTGCTCAGCTACTAAGGGATTTGTACTCCAATTGAAAGTTGGTGTTTGTTTCCTCATGAAGCAATCTAACATTGATCCTCCACGCTGTGGATCAGGGTGCTCCATATGGGTAATTTTATTATTCATAACCTGAGTGAGTTGTACCAGTATGGTGATTAGTTGATCGGCACCAGTTTCTTCACCAACTCCACTATAATTATCTTGAGGAGGGGGGAAATCACTACATGGAGTGCGTGCATTGATACAGTTTTCATTTCTTCTACTAAGAACCATTTCTAAACAATGGCATAATCTAGATTAGTTTATGAATCAAAATACATAATTCCATACTTATAAAACACTTAACATAAACTGAACTATTTATGGATATTATCCATAATCATAAAAAAGTTTTCTTTGAAAATGTATACACTCATAAACCTTTCATAATGATTTGTAATGAAAAACAGATTTATCCTCAGCATATCCCCTGGGAGTGTCGTAACCAAGAGTGCAGCAAGGCCCATTGTCGTGCACTAGTTCCTATTTGAGTCTAGATCAAAGCAGTGTTTTCGGGTTTTACCCCTAGGTACATCTATGCCAGAGCCGCCTCTACCTGCTCGTATCTAGATAGGGATGTATTGCTCAGAAAGCTCACAAAATCTCTACAATACCAAAATTCAAGGCAGTTCTTCTATACTAATCCTCAAAGTCCATCTTAAATCTATGTGCTCGAATCAGAGTTTATCTAAATCTAGCTTCCAAGGTTTTTACTAAACATCCTCTGATAACAACTGTAACGCCCCGACCATAGTTACCCAGAGTCGGTGCATTATTACATAACATTGGCATGATCACAAGAAATGTCAAATCTTGAATGACTGATTAGTTTAATAGCCTTGGAAACACTAGATATATTCATAAGTCTTATATTACATCATAAAAATAAAAAATACAACAACATATTTTCTTCATAGTCCACACTCATATCCCCACATACTATCCCTACAGGTCATTCATAAATTACTTCTTCACATCCTGGGAAAATACAACATAGAAAAGGGGTGAGCTCAAATGCCCAGTAAGGATAACAATATAGCGGAAACATTCATAAATAAGAATAAACATTTAAGGCAATGTATAACTAAAACAAAATCCTTTTAAACTTGTACTTCAACATAGTATGGAAAAAATAAAATGAAATAATTCCATTTACTTATTCACATGAATATTCCACTAATCGAATAATCACATGCAATATCAATATTCACCTTCATAATGATGGAATGCATAATGCAGACTATCATAACCACATAGCCAAGGCCTCGTGCCAAGACTAAAAATAATATTTTGTCAAGGCCTTGTGCCAAGACACTAGTTTCTCTCATGAGACCTACTGATGCATCGAGGAGGTATAGAGGGCTCCACCTGTCACATATTAAGTCCAATGCATTCCTCATATGAACAGGTTTAAACATAACATAAACAGTCGTATTAAAACTAGCATACGAAATATAAATACTTTCTACATAAACAATGAATGGTATAAAAATAACACATCCACAGCCAAACAAACCACAAAACCTTTTATACACTATGGAAGTTTTTTATCATAATAAATCAACTTCAAATAAGCTTAAAATCTATTAACGGATGTTGACATAGATGAAACCAAAACAATTTGAAAGAAATATCCCTTTTTTTGAAATCATTTCAAAGTCACATAATTATAAAATAAAACATTTAAATTTTAAAAATATCTTATAATATTGTAAGGTAAGCCTCAAAGATTTTATAAAGGCGGAAAATAGCCGCACTCGCCATATAAGTAAAAAAACATTCTTACCTTAATTTTGTCGAAAATGTTAAAAAGCACCTTGTTTGGAAAACGACTGAATGATTCCTTTATAAACATCTTATAAAAATTCAAACAACGGTATAAATGAGTTTAACCCATATTATTGTAAATATTAAGAATGTTTTGAAATAAATTTTTAAGAAACATGGATATGGATGATAAAGAGGCCCGAGTAGATAATTACGTATAAATAACCTCGATTAATAAAGAGATTGTGAAATAAACCCTTACCTTGTACATTTCCTTGGTTGGGGGTAGGTTAACCTCCTTTATAATGGTGAAATAATTTTTATTAGATTATACAAGAATCATATACATTAATATGATATTATATACGATCTTTTAATATTGATTTGTTAATAATATCTTAGTATTATCATTGTTTCGGGTGTTAACTTACTCGTTTTCTTTTATATATTTTGTTTCGTAAGCCATGTTTGTAATGGATAGGTTGTATCTTTTTCATATCCAGAATGATATAAAGTACTTAGACATTATTTTTAAATCATCAAATGATAATTATACTTGAATGGTTACGATGGAGAATGAATCTCATCGCATTCGTGGAGACGGTAGTCCGTACGTACGCACGAGAGACAATATCATTCTTTTGATATTAAAATAATATATAATTGGATGGTATATCATATATATAGAATCATTATCATGTTATATTTATTATTTACATGAATTATATATCATTATTATACCCATCCAAATAATAATATATTGAATAACAATTACACCAAGACGTGGAGACGGTATGCCGTACGTACGCACGTATGGTGACATGTTATTCAAAGGTTGATAGAATACTGAATATGGTTGTACCATATTTATAATAACATCACAGTATATATAAGATACTGGAGTTGTTATTTTAGAATGGTAATAACAAATAAAGAAGAAGTGGAAGAAGATATGAATTTGAAAAAGGGTGGTGAAAACATTACCTCTTCTTCGGGTTCTTCTTTTAGATTTGATCAAAATGGATCCTTAGGTTGGATTTCATATAAAACTAAGGCCTCTAGGTTGTAGTGAGAGAAGTTTAGAGAGTATCTGGGCAGGGTTTGGCTGAACGAAAAGGCTTCTAATGTGTGAATTAGTGAGACGGGGGAGTGAGCTTTTATAAGAGGGGTGAGGGGCACCTTTGGAAAAGCTAGAAATATTATTTTATAATAAATTAATATTAAGTTTATAATGGCTCCATAGTGGATTATTTAAATTTCAAGGTGTTTATAGGTCTAAAACCACTCAACCAATATGATTTAGACAGGTTTTCGTTACAATATTAACCTTATCATTAAGTATTAACTCTTAGTTAATTAGTTTGACACTTACCATGTCACTTTGTATTTTTATATTATATAGTAAATAAACATACTATATACATCCAATAGAACCCCAAGTGGACCATAAATGATACAAATATCATGATATAAGTCTCTTGGCCGAACCTTGGATTTTTAAGAATTTAATATAACTTAATAATATAATATTTGTTTTAAAAACTCTTTTATGTCAATTTTGACACTATTCAATAGTTGATTTTTTAAAAAATCATAACATAATTATTACTTCAAAAAAAGTTAATTAAATCAATTCAAACATTTTATATTAACCTAGAAAATTATATTAATTCATAAAAAGTCTCAAATTATATTTATTTGGGTATTTATAATATCAATTATTTTAGTTTTTCACTATTATGGTAATTACTACATCATCATTGTGTCATAAATAAATTAAATTATTTAATGTCTAAAAATAATAAATAAAACATAATTAAGTAGGAAATCGTTTTATATTTCTAATGAATATTTATAGTCGAAAATACAACATATATAACTCTATGTAAAAATTGTTTTTCAAAAAGATATATGCTTATGTCATTTTTGTATTTATTTTAACTTAATTAAAATAAAGTGTGCCTATCATCTACATGTGGCTACATGGGGTCCGAAAATAGACCGAAAGATGCCCATGGTCAGAAATGTATCCACCAATAAGGTTAGGACACGTTTTAGGGTAATTTATTTTTAGTATAATATTATTTTTTAACCCTTATTTACCAGATTAACCCTTATCCATGGTAAATAAAATACTTACAGAAGTAATTATTCAAAATGTCTAAAAATAAAAGTTACCTATTTACACAATATAAACATCCTGATTCAAATGTGGAATCCATTTTTCCAAATTCAAAACATAGAAGTGGCAGAAATTATTTTAAAATTAATTCCCGTTGTAAAAACAAAAAGCGTGTTTTTAGGAGATAATAACCATCAAATGATTGACACTTGTTTATGTCCGGTTTAATTGTAAAATTATGAAAAATAACCAAAATTTTATTAAATGATAAAAATATATTCTAAATATACTTTAAAACCACTCAAATTCATAATTTATCAATATAAATAATTTCGATTAAAAAAGATGTTTTTAATTAAAATTTAGTAATTTTCACTATTCATCAAAATATAAATGTTATCTGAAAAGTTCCAAAATATCACCCTAGGCTAAATTTGATATACCGAATCCAAAAATGAAGTCCATTTTGAGAGATAAAATTTATTAAATTTCCAAAAGTAGGTATTACTATTCATAATGGCTAGTTTGATTGGATGTGGTGTGTTAGAACTCGATGTTACGTACAACACACACTATCGCATTATTCAAAGAGAAGCATACCATAGAAGCTTGGGGTGTTACATTATCCCAACATTCAAATAATTTCATCCTCGAAACTTATAGAATACTACTGCATGAATAGAATCGGGTGGTTCTTCATCATAAGTTCCTCGGGTTCCCACGTTGCCTGTTCCATATTATGGTTTCACCACAAAACTTTTACCAGACGCGTCATCCAGTTTCTCAGTACTTGTTCTCTCATATCAAGAATCCTGATGGGATCTTCGCTATAGGACAGATCGGGTTTCAGTTCCAATTCCATATATGTGAGTACATGCGTTGGTTTCGGCCTGTATTTCCTCAACAGAGATACGTGGAACACATCGTGAACTTCGGAGGGACTTGCCGGCTTTGCCTATTGGTAAGATACAGCCCCAATTCGTTCTAGAGTTTCGAAAGGTTCGATGTACTTGGGAATCAATTTACCTTTCTCACCATAATTCATGACTCCCTTCCTTGGAGATACCTTCATAAAAACATGACCACTGACTTAAAATTCCAAATCCTTCCTTCGATTATCGGCATAGATCTTCTGCCTACTTTGAGCTACTTTGATGTGATTTTGGATTACCTTCACCTTTTCTATTGTTTCCTCTACCAGTTTTGGACCAACAAGTTTTCTTTCACCAACATCATCCCAACAGGTTGGTGTGTGACATCTATTTCCGTATAATGCTTTATATGGTGCCATCTGAATACTCTAATAGAAGCTATTTTTATAGGAAAATTCTACCAAAGGTAAATATTGATTCCACATACCCTGAAAGTCAAGTGAGAAAGATCTCAACATGTCTTCTAAGGTTTGAATAGTCCGTTATGATTGTCCGTCAGTATGAGGGTGGTAGGAAGTGCTCAAATGAAGTTCAGTATCCAATAATTTCTGAAGACTCTTCCAGAATCTTGATATAAAACGGGGATCATGATCAGAAACAATCTATAGGGGTACTCTATGAAGTCTCACAACTTCATTTATATATAGTATTTCTAGGCGTTCCAGTGGTAGATCATCTCTTATAGCATGAAAATTTGGTGACTTGGTAAGACGATCAACAATAACCCATATTGTATCATTCCTTATAGTATTATTTGGTAGCCCCATGACAAATTCCATCGTAATATTTTCCCATTTCCACTCTGGTATGGGAAGAGGTTGCATGACTCCTCCAGGCTATTTCCTTCCAGCTTTCACTTGTTGACTAACCATAAATCTTAACACAAAATCAGCAATATCTTTCTTCATGTTGTCCCATCAAAAATGTTCCTTAAAATCACTATACATTTTGGTGCTCCCAGGGTGTATAGAGAAATTGGAACTATGAGAATCGTCCAGCAATTCCCTTTTTTGATCAGCTATATTGGGAACACAAAGTCCCTTCCCGAATTTCAAAATTCCTTCTTCATACACAAAGTCTCTCAATCTTTCATCATTCACAGCTTTAATCTTCTTTTGAAATTCTTCATCATCGTTTTGAGAACTCTTAATCGTTTCTAGTAAAGATGGTTTGGAAACCATTTGAAAAATCATTTATGTTTCACCTTCCCTAGTTATTCCCATGTCCATCTTCACTAGATCCATGAAAATTAGATCCCTTTCAATTCTCGTATTGTTCAAAACTCCATGATCTTTTCTGCTCAAAGCATCCACCACCTTGTTTGCTTTCACTGGGTGGTAGTTTATCGTACATTCAAATTCCTTGAGTAATTCAAGCCATCTCCATTGCCTAATGTTGCGTTCTTTTTATGAGAAAATATACTTCAAACTCTTGTGATCTGTATAAATCTCACATTTTTAACCATAGAGGTAGTTCCTCCATATCTTCAAAGAAAATATCAGAGCTGCTAACTCGATATCATGAGTAGGATAGATTTGTTCATGAATTTTCAACTGTCGTGATGAATAGGCAATAACCCTATCATTATGCATAAGGACACAACCAAGTCCTTTCTTCGAGGAATCACTATAAATAACGAACCCATCATTCCCCGATGGTAGAGTCAATATTGGAGCATTGACTAATCTTCTCTTCAGTTCTTCGAAAAAAATTTCACACTCTTTTGTCCAATCAAATTTTACCCCTTTACGCGTGAGCTTTGTTAATGGGTTAGCCAACTGAGCAAAATTCTGGACGAAACATCGATAATAACCTGCCAAACCAATAAAACAACGTACCTCAGTTATACTTGTCGGTGCTGGACATTCTTGGATTGGCTTGGTCTTAGAAGGATCAACATAGATTCCATATTTAGAGACAATATTTCCAATAAAAGAAATATCTTGATGTCAGAATTCACACTTTCTAAAATTCCCATATAATTCATTTCTTCCCAAATTCTTTAGGATAATGCCCAAGTGATTTTCATGATCTTTGTAGCTTTTGGAGTATACCAAGATATCATCAATAAATACCACCACAAATTCATCGGGATATTCTTTGAAAACTCCATTCATCTGATCCATGAATACAGAGGGTGCATTAGTCAATCCAAAAGGCATTACTGTAAACTCATAATGCTCGTACCTAGTTCGAAATGCTATCTTCGGAATATCTTCCTTCTTTACAAACAACTTATTGTATCCAGATCGAAGGTCAATCATTGAAAAGTATTGACCTCCACGCAGTTGGTCAAATAAATCATCAATTCAAGGTAGGGGATACTTGTTCTTTATTTTTATAGCATTGATCTCCCTATAGTCAATACATACCCTCATAGATCTATCTTTCTTTTTAACAAAAATAATAGGGGCTCCACATGGAGAAACACTAGGGAGAATAAATACCATATTACTCAATTCCTATAGTTGTTTCTTTAGTTCAAATAATTCTGTACTGACCATTCTATAAGGGGTCTTCTATATAGGCCTTGATCCAGGAATTAAATCGATGGAAAACTCAACTTCTCATTCTGGAAGATGTCTAGGTAAATCGTCCGGAAACACATCTAAATATTCATTCACAACATGTACATCCTCTATTTGAACATTCCTTTCCACATCCATAGTCATTTCATTATCTTCCTCCTCAATAATTGAATTTAGTTGAGATACCTGGGGTGGATCTAGATAATAATTAGGTGGTGATGATTCTTCTCTAAAGATAAGGTGTTCCTTATCATTATCATCAAGAATCGTAACCTCTTTCTTCTTACAATAAATCTTCTCATCATAGTCCGAAAGCTAGTCCATACCGAGGATTATATCAAAATCAATCATAGGTATGACGTTGAGATCAGAAGATAAAGAAAATTTATGTGCTCTAATGGGGACTGATTCACAAAACATTGTTGCAATGATACTTCCCTTAGGAGTTTTAACTGACAACTCCCTTGTTAAATCAAATTGTAAATATCTAATTTTCATAGAAAACTCGGAAGATATGAAACAATGCAATGATCCAGAATCAAATAATGCATTTTCTAAACTTGAGGAAACCATTAAATTACCTGCTACCACGTATTTCAGGGCTTCTACTTCTGCAGTAGTGATAGCATAAGCTTGGCCTTGATCCCTTGGCCTTTTCTGAGGTAAGTTCTCCTAACGCTTAGGATAATCATTTGCATAATGTCCCATATCCCTTCAATTGTAGCACTGAACATTGGTAGCTTCCTTCTTCCCTTTGCAATCATGATCTTGGTGGCCTTTTTCACCACACTTGTAATAGACACCCATTCCCTTCAAAAAAGTACTGGGGTGTTTCTTCCTACATTTACCACATGATGGATATTCTACCTTTCCCTTCTTCCCCTTATTTTCATTCCCAGATTGATCAGCAGATCCCTTATTCTCTTTCATTTCTTTAAAGTCATAAGACATAGAGAATTCCTTTTCTGTCCTGATAGCACATGAGACAATGTCTTCGTACGATGAGAAAGATTGTGAGACTAATGCTCGATGGAGAAATGGTTTTAACCCATCAAAGAAACTATCAATATTAATTCTTGGGTTACATATATAATCTTCAGCATACCTTGCTAACCTTTTAACATTAGCCTCATAGTTTGAGACATTCTCATCCTCCTTTTGTCTCAGACTCAGAAGTTGACTTTCCATATCAAATCGATGGTCACAAGGAGAGTATTTTCCTAAAAACATATATTTAAACTCCCTTCATTCCATATTTGATACTTCATTATCTTCCTTCATGTTTTGAATTAATGACCACCATTAATTAGCATCTCCAATGAGGCGTTAAACTGCCATGATAACTTTTTCCCTTTCACTACTCCCCAAAGCCTGGAATATTTTCTCTAGGGAATTTATCCATTGCTCAGCTACTAAGGGATTTGTACTCCCATTGAAAGTTGGTGGTTGTTTCCTCATGAAGCGATCTAACATTGATCCTCCACGCTGTGGATCAGGGTGCTCCATTCAGGTAATTTTATTATTCATAACCTGAGTGAGTTGTCCCAGTATGGTGATTAGTTGATCGGCACTAGTTGCTTTCCCAGCTCCACTATAATTATCTTGAGCAGGAGGGAAATCCCTACATGGAGTACGTGCATTGATACAGTTTCCATTTCTTCTACTAGGCACCATTTCTAAACAATGGCTTAATCTAGATCAGTTTATGAATCAAAATACATAATTCCATACTTATAAAACACTTAACATAAATTGAACTATTTATGGGTATAATCCATAATCATAAAAAAAATTCTTTGAAAATGTATATACTCATAAACCTTTCATAATGATTTGTAATGAAAATGAGATTTATCCTAAGAATATCCCCCGAGAGTGTCGTAACGAAGAGTGCAGCAAGGCCCATTTTCGTGCACCAGTTCCTGTTCGAGTCTAGCTCAAAGCGGTGTTTTTGGGTTTTAACCCTAGGTACATCTGTGCCAGAGCCGCCTCTACCTGCTCGTATCCATACAGGGATGTATTTCTAGTAAAACTCACAAAATCTCTACAATACCAAAATTCTAGGAAGTTCTTCTACACTAATCCTCAATGTCCATATTAAATCTATGTGCTTTAATCATAGTTTATCTAATTCTAGCTTCCAAGGATTGTACTAAACTTCCTCTGATAACAACTGTAATGCCCCGACCATAGTTACCCAGAGTCGGTGCATTATTACATAACATTGGCATGATCACAAGAAAGATCAAATCTCGAAAGACCGATTAGTTTAGTATCCTTGGAAACACTACATATATTTATAATTCTTACATTACATCATAAAAATGAAAACTACAACAACATATTTTCTTCATATTCCACACTCATATCCCCACATACTATCCCTGCAGGTCATTCATAAATTACTTCTTGACATCTTGGGAAAATAAAACATAGAAAAGGGGTGAGCTAAAATTCCTAGTAAGGATAACAATAAAATGGAAACTTTCATAAATAATAATAAAAATTTAGGGCAATGTATAACTAAAAAAAAGCCTTTTAAACTTTAACATCAACGTTGTATGGAAAAAATAAAATGAAATAATGCCATTTACTTATTCACATGAATATTCTACTAATCGAATAATCACATGCAATATCAATATTCATTTTTATAATGATGGAATGCATAATGCAGTCTATCATAACGACATATCCAAGGCGTCGTGCCAAGACTACAAATATGATTTTGTCAAGGCCTTGTGCCAAGACACTAGTTTGTTTGATGAGACCTACTGATGCATCGAGGAGCTATAGCGGGCTCCACCTGTCACATATTAAGTCCAATGCATTCCTCATATGAACAGTTTTAAACATAACATAAACATCCGTATTAAAACTAGCATACGAAATATCAATACTTTCTCCATAAACCATGAATGGTAAAAAGATAACACATCCATAGTCAAAAGAATAAAAAAACCTTCAATATAATATGGAAGTTTTGTATCATAATAAATCAACATCAAATAAGCTTAAAATCTATCAAAGGATGTTGACATAGATGAAATCAAAACTATTTGAGAGAAATATCCCTTTTTTAAAATCATTTAAAAGTCACATAATTATAAAATAAAACATTTACTTTGAAAATTTTCTTATAATCTTGTATGGGAAGCTTCGAAGATTTTATAAAGATAGAAAATAGCTACACCCGCCGTATAAGTAAAAAAAACATTCTTACCTTAATTTTGTCGAAAATGTTAAAAAGCACCTTATTTGGAAAACGACTGAATGATTCCTTTATAAACCTCTTATAAAAAGTCAAACAAAGGTATAAATGAATTTTACCGATATTCTTGTAAATATTAAGAATGATTTGAAATACATTTTTATGAAACATGAATGTGGATGATAAAGAGGACCTAGTAGATAATTACGTATAAACAACCTCGATTAATGATGAGATTGTGAAATAAACCCTTACCTTGTAAATTTCCTTGGTTGGGGGTAGGTTAACCTCCTGTATAATGGTGAAATAATTGTTAGTAGATTATACAAGAATCATATACATTAATATGATATTATATACGATCTTTTAATATTGATTTGTTAATAATATCTTAGTATTATCGTTGTTTCGGGTGTTAACTTACTCGTTTTCTTTTATATATTTTGTTACATAATCCATGTTTGTAATGGATAGGTTGTATCTTATTCATATCCAGAATGATATAAAGTCCTTAAACATTATTTTTAAATCATCAAATGATAATTATACTTGAATGGTTACGATGGAGAATGAATCTCATCGTGTTCGTGGAGATGGTAGTCCGTACGTACGCACGAGCGACAATATCATTCTTTTGATATTAAAATAATATATAATTGGATGGTATATCATATATACAGAATCATTATCATGTTATATTTATTATTTACATGAATTATAAATCATTATTATACCCATCCAAATTATAATATATTGAATAACAATTACACCACGACGTGGAGACGGTAAGCCGTACGTACGCACGTATGGTGACATGTTATTCAAAGGTGGATAGAATAATGAATATGGTTGTACCATATTTATAATAACATCACAGTATATATAAGATACTGGAGTTGTTATTTTAGAATGGTAATAACAAATAAATAAGATGTGGAAGAAGAAATGAATTTGAAAAAGGGTGGTGAAAACATTACCTTTTCTTCAGGTTCTTCTTTTTGATTTGATCAAAATGGCTCCTTAGGTTGGCTTTCTGATAAAACTAAGGCCTCTAGGTTGTAGTGAGAGAAGTTGAGAGAGTATTTGGGCAGGGGTTGGATGATACAAAATGATTTGAATGTGTGAATTAGTGATAAGGGGGAGTGCCCTTTTATAAGAGGGGTGAGGGGCACCATTGGAAAAGCTAGAAACATTATTTTATAATAAATTAATATTCAGTTTCGAATTGCTCCAAAGTGGATTATTTAAATTTTATGCTATTTATAGGTCGAAAACCACTGAACCAATAGGATTTAGACTGGTTTGAGTTACAATATTAACCTTATCATTAAGTATTAACTCTTATTTAATTAGTTTGACACTTACCATGTCACTTTGTATTTTTATATTATATAGTTAATAAAATTACTATATACATCCAATAGAACCCAAAGTGGTACATAAATGATACAAATATTATGATATAAGTCTTTTGGCCGAACCTTGGATTTTTAGGAATTTAATATCACCTGATAATATAATATTTGTTTTAAAAACTCTTTTATGTCAATTTTGACACTATTCATTAGTTGATTTTTGTAAAAATCATAACAGAATTATTATTTCTAAAAAATTAATTAAATCAATTCAAACATGTCCTATTAACATCGAAAATTAGTCTAAGTCATAAAAAGTCTCAAATTATATTTATTTGGGTATTTATAATATCAATTATTTTAGTTTTTCACTATTATGGTAATTACTGCATCATCATTGTGTCATAGATAAATTAAATTATATAATGTCTAAAAATTATAAATAAAACATAATTATGTAGGAAATATTTTCATATTGATAATTAATATTTATAGTCGAAAATCCAACATATATAACCCTATGTAAAAATTGTTTTTCTAAAAGATATATGCTTATGTCATTTTTGTATTTGTTTTAACTTAATTAAAATAAAGTGTCCCTATCACCTACAAGTGGCTCCATGGGGTCCCAAAATCGACCCAAAGATGCCAATGGTTGGAAATGTATCCACCAATATGGTTAGGACACGTTTTAGGGTAATTTAGTATTATTATAATATTATTTTTTAACCCTTATTTACTAGATTATCCCTTAACCGTGGTAAATAAAATATTTACCGAAGTAATTATTCAAAATGTATAAAAATAAAAGTTACCTATTTAAACAATATGAAAATCCTAATTCCAAATATGGAATCCATTTTTCCAAATTCAAAACATAGAAGTGGAATAAATTAAATTAAAATTAATTCCTGTTGTTAAAACAAAAAGCGTGTTTTAAGAGATAATAAGTATCAAAAGATTGACACTTGTTTATGTCTGGTTTAATTGTAAAATTATGTACAATGACCAAAATTGTATTAAATGGTAAAAATATATTCTAAATATACATTAAAACCACTCAAATTCATAATTTATTAATATAAATTATTTCGATTAAAAAAGTTGTTTTTAATTAAAATTTAGTAATTTTCACTATTCATCAAAATATAAATGTTATCCGAAAAGTTCCAAAATTTCACCCTAGGATAAATTCGATATTCCAAATCCAAAAATGATGTCCATTTTGAGAGATAAAATTTATAAAATTTCTTGAAGTAGGTATTACTATTCATAACGGCTAGTTTGATTGTTTGTGGTGTGTTAGAACTCGATGTTTCGTAGAACACACGCTATCACATTATTCAAAGAGAAGCATAGCGTAGAAGCTTGGGGTGTTACCAACAGGTAAGGAATCAGCCAATACACACATTATTTTGTCTCATGAGACATACTGATGCATCAAGGGGATATATTGGGATCATCCCATCACTTTCTAATTTCAATGAATTCAACATATGGAATGTTTGGAACACAAATAACACAAACATTCATATTAAAAAACTAGCATACAAAATGTGAATACTTTAAACATAAACCATGAATGGTATAAAAATAGCACATCCATAGTCAAACTAATCATAAAATCTTAAATAAAATTTGGTACATGGTATCATAATATATTAACATCAATTAATCATAAAATCCAATAAAGGATGTTAGATAAAATTATTTAATAAAAATATTAATAACTTCTTCAGAGAAATACCCATATTTACATTGAAATCATTTATTTAAAATATCATAAAGTTATAAAAGAAACTTTTTAATTTCAAAATAACCATGAAAACATATATAGTAATCTTTAAGACATTAACGCATCAGGACTATGAAAAAATCTACCCATGCTGTATATGTTTAAAAACATTCATTCTGTATTTTTTTTGAAAAAGTCTTAAAAAACCATGTTTGGAAAATGAAAAAAATATTCATTTAATTTTTTTTTTATAAAATTAAAATATGAGTAAAAATAATTAATACATTCATAGGATAATTGGTAAAATATTTTGGAATCCATTATTAGAAAACATGGACATGGAAGACAATATTAACTAGTTAATACTTAAGTATAAACTATCGCAAATAATACTGGGACTGTAAAATAACCCTTTCACTGTACATTTTTTTATATGAATGTGATTTAACAAAATTTATAATGGTTTAAAGTAGGTTAATAAATTATTAGAGAGCCATATCAATAATTATGATATCATATATGATCTTTTTATATCTTTTTGTTTATAATATTTCATTATTAAACTGATTTTAGGTGCAAACTGCTTCATCTTAATATGCATGTTTTGTCATGTAAGTCACATTTATTATGTATTGGATATATTTCATTAATCTAAATAATTATATACAGTCAATTGATATTATATTTACTCATTATATAATTTTTTATAATAATTCTTTAATGGTTAAAATGGAAAATGAATCAGATCGCATCGTGCAGATGATATGTCAGATGTATGCATGAGTAACAATATCACTCCCTTAATTGAATAAGTGTAATGTAATATGATTGTATATGAATTTTAAATGATAAATAAAATTTCATATTTATTATATATTACTATTATATCTATCCTTATACCCATCAAAATAATGTTGTAATAAAATAATTACACCATGGTGTGGAGACCATAAGTCGTATATATGAATACCCAGGGATTTAATTTATCCTAGGATGGACAAAAGTTGGGATATGATTATACCATTATCATAATAAAATTTCATAATATATATGATACTGAATTCATTAATTTATTATAGAAAAAAATATTACGAGGAAGTATAAGAATAAATGAACTTGAATAAGTTAGTAAAACAATTACCTCTTCTTCGATGGACTATCTTTTAAATATCTTCTTAAGGGATATAGATTTAGTCTTTTTGGAATACTAGGACATCCAGAACTTGGCTAAGAATATTTTTAAGAGAATTTTTCAGGTTTTGGTTGAGCTATATTTCTCAATTTTGTGTGAAGAAGTTGGGGTGGGGTTCCCATTTATAATTTAGTTGAGGGTCAATATTTGAAACTCTCAAAATATTAAGTTATTATAACTTAATTTCGAATTATAAATTGTTAAAATTGATTTATTGAGAAATTAATATAAGGATTGATTTAAATACTCTTATAAACAAATTTTTATAATAGTTTAGGTCTCATTATTACCCTTATCTTTTGGTTTTAACACATATTTATAACCTTTAACTCTTACCGTGACAACATGTATTTTTACTTATTGAAGGTTAATATAGCCACTATAAAATGTCAAAATAAATTTAAATTATTCAAGGATGAAATTTAAAATAAAAACCCCAATCTAATAAAAATATTATATATTTTTATAAACTTTATATTATTTTATAATCAATTATTTTCTTTAATATAACATTAATTACAATTTTGATAATATTATTTACTTTCACTTTTAAAAAAATTAATAAATTAACATATCTTCAAAAAATAAATCTAATATATTAATAAAATGTTTATGATTTATAAAAATAATTATCACATTAATTATATAAATTTTAATTTACTTTATTATTTTTATATTTATTTATTTGATATTCACATTGATTACATAATTATTGCATCATCATTATGTTAGTATTTAAGGTAATTATTTATTTCATAAAAATTTTAAACAAATTATAATGAAAAATATAAATACATTAAATTCCAAATTAATATTTTTATTCAAACATATTTTTAAATAACCACATATTAAAATTTCAATACTTATTAAAAACATGAATTTGACATATTTGACTTTTCTTAAAATAATATCCTATAAAAGGGTTAAATACATCATGTGGCTCCATGATGCCATAAAATCGGCCCATGGGTGATTTTAGTCAACAAACGCTGATAAAATAATATTTGGACAATTGTTATTGTAATTTCTTAACATTTCTAATATTTTTTTAACTCTTAATTACCCAATTTTCACTTAACCATTATAATAAGAATTACTAATGCTACTATTCATTTCTTCCAAATATAAAAGGGAAATATTTAATTAATTTTTAACATATTATTATAAATATGGAATACATTTTCCAAAATTAAAAACCCATAATAGGATAAAATTAATTTCAAATTAATTTCATTGATGGAATGAGAAAACATGATTTTAAAGTGAAAACGTTCAAATGATTGAAATGTTTTAACATCCTAATTCATTGTTGAATTGATTTAATTGACCTATGTTGGATTATATGATAATAAAATTATATAATTATACTTTAAACTAATTAAAAATAGAGTTTGACACAAAATATTATTTAGATCACAAGATGTTTTCAATTAAAATGTAATATTTTATCACTATTCATCAAAACATGAATCTTAACAAAAAAATACCACAAATTGAACCAATGTAATTTTTTATATTCCAATTTAAAAAAATATGTATATTTATTGATGTAAAATTTATGAAATGATTCAAAAAAATTTATTTAATTCATGTGCACCAACAAAAGTTGGTAAAACTGTGTTTTGGTAAATATTTGATTTTAAAGTGAAAATTTGAATTCATTATTTTCTTATGCCTATAAAATATTTTGGATAAATACTCAGATTTTTTATTTTATATATATATATAACATATATTTCATAATGTGGTTAATACTCTTCATTCCCTCTATTTTAACGGTTATGTTATCACAATCACTTATTAACAAATTGTGATCAATTTGAACTCGACATTGTGTACAACATAAGATAATATATTTATATAAAAAAATGTACCATAAAATATTGTGGTATTAAATTGTTCCCCCATCCGAAAAAATTCATCCTCCAAATTTCCATTATATCATCTCATAAAATGATTTGGGTAGTTATTCATTAAAATTCCCTCAGTTTCCCATGTCGCCTCTTATTTCTTATGATTTTTTCACAGTACATTTACCATCCTAGTAACTTGTCTTCCCAAAAAATGCTCACTAGTGTCACGAATCTTAATAGGCTCTTCACAGAAAGAAAAATTAGGTTCCACATCTATTTCATCAGAAGTGAGAACATGTGTTGGGTCTAGCATGTACTTCCTTAGCATAGAGATGTGGAACATATCATGTACTTTAGAATGCCCAGGTGGAATTTCTTAATTGTATGATATAATTCCAATTCATTCTATAATCTCAATAGTTCTTATGTATGTGGGGCTCAGTTTCCCTTTCTTATCGAATCTTATAACACTCTTCCATGTAGATACATTCAAGAAGACATTACCTCCCACTTGAAATTCCAAATCCTTCCTTCGATTTTTAGGACAAATCTTTTTAATACTTTAATCTGAATTAATATGGTTTCTAATAGTCTTTACCTTTTTCATTTTTTCCTCTACATGTTTTGGTCCTACAATATTTTTTTCACCAACTTTGTCCCAACATGTTGGTGTATGACATGTCCTTCTATACAATGCTTCATACAGTGGAATTTGAATACTTGGATGAATGCTATTATTATAGAATAATTATACAAAAGGAAAATATTAACCCCACATACCTTTAATGTCTTGTGAGTAGTACATCATCATGCCTTCTATTTTTTGGATTGTATTTTCTCACCGCCTGTCAGTTTGAGGGTGATAAGTGATTCTCAAATGAGGTTCAATATCAAGTGCCTTCTAAATAATTATTCATAATTTTAATGTAAATCATGGATCATGATTTGAAAAAATTAAAATAAGTTCCCCATGAAGTATTATAATATCATTAATATACAGTATTACCAGACAGTCCAAGGTAAAATCATCTCTTATAATGATGAAATGTGCAGATTCGGTAAAGCGATCTACAATAACCCATATCACATCATTTTTTCTAGGGGTTTTTGGTAATTCAAAGACAATGTCCAGATTAATGTGATCCCATTTCGATATAGGTAAAGGTAGAGGTTCCCTGAACCATATATTTTGTTTTATATAATCCTTTGTTAATTTACAAACCAAACATCATAACACAAAATCATCAATTGCCCACTTTATATTGTTCAACCAAGAATATTCATTTTAAATATATATTCTTCTTCGTGATCTTGGTGTTTATAGAGAAATTATGGATATGAGCATCATCAAATAATTTACTTTTTATCTTGATTATAGAGGGAACACAAATCATTTTTCCAAATTTCAAAATACCATCTTCATATATGAAGTATTTTAATTTTCCATCATTCAAAACATTAAATTTATTTTGAAAATCCTCAACACTGGACTAAGAAATTTTTATCCTTCCCAATAATGATGGTTTGGAAACCATTTCATAGGTGATTGATATTTCATCATCCTTAATAATTCCCATATCCATCTATACTAGATCCATGAACATAAGATCCATGTAAAGAAACATTTTTTTCATAACTCTATGATACATTCTATAAAATTCAGATTTTACATTATTTTCCTACCCTCGGTGGTAGGGTATAGGGAAATCAGAATCATTGAGTAGCGCAATTAGTGTATGTTACCTCATATTGAGTTCTTTATATGAGAATATATTTGTCAAGCTCTTTATATATATATATAACTCTTATATTTCACCATAGATATAGTGTATCTATATCTTTAGTGAAATTATTATAGCTTCTAACTAAATATGATGAGTTGAATAGATATATTTATTAGTTTTTAACTGTCTTTATACATATAAAATAACTATATCATTCTTTATAAGGAAAAACCATGTACCTTCCTTTTTTCTTCACTATAAATCACAAATCCACCATTTCCAGATGGAGTTATCAAGATCAAAGCATTCACCAATATTCTCTTAAAATTTTCAAATAATTATTTTAATTTTTTTTTCATATGATCATAACCCCTTTACGTGTGATGATAGTTTTGAGTCAGACAGTAAAATAAATTTATGAATAAAACATCTATAGTAACCCACGAAGCCAGTGAAGTTACAAACCTCGGTTATGCTCATTAGGGAATGCCATTATTGGATGGACTATGTCCTTTTTGGATCAAAATATATTCCATATTTCGAGACAATATAGCAATGAAAATAAATATATTTAATCTAGAATTTACACTTTAAATATTTATCATATAAAACATTCCTTCTAAGACTTTCAAGAATGATCAGCAAGTGATTCCCATGGTCTTCATAGACGTAGAATGCAATGAAATTTTATCAAATAATACCACAACAGAATCATAAACATATTTCCTTAATAATTTTTCCATTAGATCTATAAATACCATGGTTTAATTATTCAATCTAAATGGCATTACTATAAACTCATATTTTTCATACCTCATCTAAAAAGCAATATTTGGTATTTTTCCCTTCTTCACTCACTATTTATTATATTCATAATGAAGATAAATCTTCCAAAAAAATTTTGCTATGTGATTTTGATTCAATAAATTATCAATTTGAGGTATATGATAATTTTTTCTTTAATATGATATCATTGATTTTTCTATATTTAATAAGTAGTATCATGGATGAATATCTATTCTTAACAAAGAGAATAGGGGCTCCTATGGAGAAACAGTAAGGAGAATAAATCTCTTTTTACCCAACTCCACTAATTTTATCTTAAACTCAAATAATTTCACTATTTCAATTTTATAAGGAGTATTTGATATTGGTTTTCAACATGGCTTAAATGAATGAGAACTAATCTTCATGCTCTGTGGGGGTGTATAGGTAATTCCTCAAGAAATACATCAATGTATTCCATTACAATAGGTACATCCTCAATTTGATGAATACCTTCTTCATCCTAATTTGGTGTTTTATCATCATCTCATAATTTAGAATATATACAGGGGTGGATCTGGATAATAATCAGATGATAATGTTTATACTCTAATGATATGTAACTCCTCTTCTTCACAAAAAATAATAATTTCCGTCATCTTAGAAAAAATTCAATTTATATTTTGAATCTTAGTACATACTGAGAATTATATTAAAGTCGACCATGGGTATTATAATGAGTTCAATTAGTAAATAATTTTAATGTGTCGGAAAGTGGAGTCTCATATATGTATTTATTGCAATGAGACTTCCATTAATTGTTTTTACTGACAACTCAAATTTTAAATCAAAAGGGATGTGAATAATTTTCTTGGTAAACTATGAATATATATAAAATAATGTGTTGATCAGAAATAAAATAAATACGTATATATATTTCAGGATATGATTAAATTACATGCCACCAAATCATTAAAAACATCAACTTTAGTAGTTCTGATCGCATAAAATTTACCTCACTCCCTTGGCTTTTTTTGGGAATGATTCCCTCATGCTTAGAAAAATAATTTTCATAGTGTCCCATATCCTTATAGTTAAAACAATAAACAATACCCAATTATTTCTTTCCATTTCAATCATGGGATTGGTGTCTCTTTTCCCAACATTCGTAACAAACTATTGACCTCAATAATCATGTTCCAAAATGTTTCTTTCAATATTTATTACAGGATAAAAATTCAAATCTTCCCTTATTCCCCTTTTCCTTATTTTCATTCATGAGTTTTTGATAACCCTATTATTCTCTTGATTTCCTTTAAAGTTATTAGACATAGAGTATTAATTCCTTTTCTTGATATCACAGGTGACTATATCTTCATATGATGAGAATGTTTGGTAAACCATTTCCCTTTGGAAGAATGGTTGTAACCCATCAATAAATTGATAAATCCTTCTTTTTGGATTTCATGTGTAATAAAAAACAATCCTTTATAATCTTGAAAAGTTGGATTCATATATAGCAAAATTTTTATCCACTTTTTTTCACAAACTCAGAAATTTCATCTCCATATATTCTCATTGTTCAAGAAAGAAATATTTTTCTTTTAAAAGTTCCTTGAAATCATTCCATTATATGTTTTTTATTTCTCCCCCCTATGTGTTTTAATTCCATGACCACCATTGATCTGCATATCTCGAGAGATTATAAATTTCCATTAAAAACCTTCTCCCCTTTGTTACTACCCAAAGCAAGAAAATTCTTCTCTAAGGATCTTATCCAATACTCAATAAGTAATGGATTTTTTTCTCCCATTGAATGATGGAGGTTCTTGTCCCAAGAATATGTCTAACATTTTTTCACTACGTTATTGATCAAGATTTTCAATATGAGTAACGTTATTGTTCATAACCTGAGTCAGCTATCCCAGTACAGTTATAATTTTTTTATAACTAGTCGAAACTCCAGCTCCAACATCATTATCTTTTATAAGAGGGAAATATTTACAAATATTATGTGTGTTGATACAATTTCAATTACATACACTATGTTCCACTTCAAAATAATGGAACACACTGGATTAATTTGAAAATATTAATTCATAATTTCAAAATCATTAAACACTTAAAATAAATTTTAAATTTATATAAATAATCATTGTTACAGTTGGAATATTTTCAAAGCTTGTTATATGGTTACGTTTCACTTATCTATAATTTTCTAATTCAATTTTCCAACATTTATAATAAACACTCTCTGATACTAATTCTAAAAACACAAACCCCAGAAGACTAAAGATGGTGCTTCACGATATTACATTGGAATATAAAAAATATTATATTCCCAAAGGACTAATATGTTTACCTTTTTAGAAAAAAAATTAGATACATGAACCTTACATTGATGTTTAAAAAATAAAATACAACATAGATATTCCATTGAGAACACCATAGTTATCATAGATTAACCCTGCATATTAGTCATAATATACATCATGGAATCCTAGGAAAAATAAAACATATTGAAGGGGTGAGATCAAATACTCATTATGGGTAAGTGTACAACGGGTGATATTATTATAAAAATAGACATATATAAATAGGCAAGGTTTATAACTAAAAAATATCCGATTTAAAACATAATATTGTAGAATAATAGGGAGGTATTTAATGAAAATAAAATAATGAAATATAAATAATCCCATTTTTTGTTCTACCAAAATAATAATCACATGAATATTAATAAATAATCTCATAATTATGGAGTATATAATGTCAGGTATCATAAACCTAACCTCAAGGCTTCAGCCAAGAAATCAAACATGAACATGTAATGTATCATCCAATACCTAAGAAAGTTTGTCTCATTAGACCTACTAATGAATCTAGGGGCTATATTTGGCCCCTCCAATTACTTACTAAGTCCAACTCATTCATCATATGAAAAGGGTGAAACATAAACATCATAAAAATTCATATTGAAAAACTATTAAACAATATGTGAATACTTTAACCACAAAACATGAATGGTATTATAATATTACATCCATACTCAAACTGATCTTAAACCCTTCAATAATATTTTAAAGATTTTATAATATGAAATCATCCTTAATTAAGCATTAAATCCAAAAATGTATGTGGATATATATGAAAAAAGTATTATAAAATCAGTAAAATTTTATTGAGTGAAATATCAATTTTTTTCCTTGAAATCATTTATTTATTCTTATATTTATAAAATGAAATGGTTCCAGGGAAAATAATATTTTAAAATTATAAAGTATTCTTGATAAAAATATGGTTCCATGACATCATAAAAATCCCTCATTCTATATAATTAAAAAAAATCCTTCCTTATTTTTGTTGAAATTAAAAAATAACATCATTTGGAAATTGAAAAAAGGATTACTTTAAAACCACTTTGTTAAAATCAACCATGAGTAAAAAATATTAAAAAATGATAGGATAAAAAAAATTACAACATTTGTAGAAAATTTCGACATGGAATAAAATATTCCTCAGTCAAGACTTAAAAATAAATAATCCCAAATAGTAATGAGATTATTAAATAACCCTTACCCAGTACTTTCCTTTAGTTGATTGTTTTTTAATATCCTATATAATCATTTAATACTTGTTGATATATTCATTAAATAACCATATATAGATTTATTATATCATACATTATCTTGTTATATTTTGTTAATTATATTTTCTTAGTACTCGTGTTTCGGGTGTAAAATAAATCATTTTCCTATACATGTTTTATCAAGAAAGTCATGTTTATTTTGAATAAATTTTATTTATTTCAACTAAATAAGTATATTATGTTTATAAATATTATATTTACTCAGTTTATACATGTTTATAATCATTCTTGATTGGATAACATGGAAAATGAATCATATCCTTTAGTGGTGATGGTAGACCGTTTGTACGCACGAGCGGTGGTATCATAACCTTAATGGCTAAAGGGAAAAGAATTGAATGGTAAATTTATTATAAATATTCAATATCATATCCTTTTTGTTATGTATATTTATTATATACATCATTATACCTGTCCAAAAAAATTGTTCATTAATAGAAAATTACACAATAGTGTTGAAATAACAAGTTGTACATTCACACGGACAATGATTTAGTATTTCATAGAATAGATAAAAGGTATGATATGGTTATCTCATGATCATAATAAAATCTATAAATATATAAAAATGGTATTTATTAATTTATTTTCTAATCAACACTTGAATAGTATGTAAAAGAATAAATTAACCTGAATGAGTTAGTAAAAAATTACCTCTTCTTCGGTTCACTTCCTTTAAATCTCCTTTTAATGGATTTATTGTTGGTTTTTAGAAGACAAATAACACCCTAACAAGGATAATATTTTTTGAGGAGAAATTGGAAGGGGGTGGATGAGATACAAGGATTAAATTGGGGTTGACGTATTGAGGGAGGGGTTCCCTTTTATAATTGAGGTGAGGGTTACTTTCGGAATCCCTCAAAATATTAAATTAATAGAAATTAATTTCAAATTATTAATGGATCCAAAGTCAGTAATTTATAAGGAGAGATGATTATGGGTCTAAATAATCTCAAACAATAATTTTTAGGCATGTTTAGATTCCATTATACCCATTATCTTCATGTTTTAACCCTTATTTAATCCCTTTAACTCTTATTTTGAGAACATATATTTTTACTCTATGAAGTTCAATATAGTAACTATAAATTACAAAACAAACAATAAAAGGTCCATGTATAATATTTTAAATCTTTTCACATTAATTATACTGAATTTTATATTTTTATTAATTTTAAATCATTTACTAAAATATTATTATTTTTAATATATCATTAATGAAAATATTGAAACTATTCATTACATAGAGTTTTAATAATATCAATAAAAATGATATCTTAGAAAATATATTCAATATATAATTTAAATTTAAAATTTATTTATCCTTTTTAATTACATTAATTCAACCAACAATCATTATTTTTGTATTTTTAAAATCATTTATTTGATATTCCCATTAATTATATAATTACCACATCATCATTATGTAAGCATTTAAGGTAAATATTTTTTTCATAAAAATTAAAAATAACTAATAATTATTAATATAAACATTTTACCTTTCAGATGAATATTTATATTAGAATATATGTTCTTAATAAAAACATATTAAAATTATAAGACTTATTAAAACCATGAGTATGACATATTGGGATTTCCATAAAATAAAATATATAAAAAGGTTAAGTCATACTAGTGGATCCATGAGGCTATACATTCAGCTAAATTAAGATCTTTTTTTCACTCACTCAAAAAATAAAATCGTTAAAAGTGTTATTATAATTTTCTAATATTTAAAATATTTTTTTGAATTATTAATGATCCAATTTACCATTATTTGTAGTAATAAAAATTTCTAAATTTACAATTCATTTCATGGAAAAATAAAATGGTCATATTTACCAAATACATACCTTCAAATTCCAAATATTAAATCCATTTTTCAAATTTGAAAACACATAATTGGCTAAAATTAATTTAATATTTATCTTTTTGACAGAATGATAAACAGTTTTTTCAATTGAAAGCATTAAAAAGATTAATATATATATATATATATATATATATATAAATACAATGGGAAAGTGATTCCAATGAGAAAAATTGGATTGAATAATAAAAAAGTTACTAATTATATTTTAAAATAAATAAGAAATACCATTAAACCCTATAAATTGTTTTTATGAAAATATGTTTTCATTTAATATGAAATATTTTATCAATATTTATCAAAATATGAGTCTTATCAGAAAAATAAAAAAAATCAAATTACATTACATTTCGATATTTCTATTTCAAAGAAGCAGTTTATTCTATCAAATTTAATTTATAAATTTGTCAAAACATGATTTAAAATAAGTTCACCATCATGTAAAATGGAATTCATTATTATATTATGCATTTAAAATCATTTTGATGAATTTTAAAAACATTTGATTAAATATATATAATATATAAATTTCATATTTCGGTTAATAATATTCATTCCATCAATTTTAATGGCTCAATTATAATATTCACTTATTAATAGATTGCCGTCCATTTGAACTCGGCCATGTGTGAAAAAAAATTTATTATATTTATTTAAAAAGAAAACATACCAAAAAATATGTGGGTGTTACTTATTGGGTTTCAAGAAACCTACCTTTACATCCTCTAACTTTCACAACATAAGGGGAGATCACCCTAAGATTATTATTATGATTTTATTACTCCTTTTCACACCCACCGATTCTATAAGAATGTAGAATAAGCAAATTCATAACAAATTCAAAATACTTACCCACATGTTGTATTTATATTGTGAAGGCTCTGGATATAGTATAAGCATAGGATAAGTAAGTACCCAAATTTAATAATTTCCATGAATGGTGATTAATCCTTGATTAATACGATAATAAATTCTAGTATCCACATAATTGAATAAAATATAAAAAACAAAGGAGAGTATGTGGAAAAGAAAAGAGAGGATCAACATATTTTTTTTGAAATTAATTTAATTAAATTAAAGATTTAACTCCAAGTTTTTTATTTATTTTTTGATTTGTTCGACCATGGGTTCAAGGTGCATCTTCATTATGACATAGAATAAATGGATAAGATTCATCAAATAGCGATCCACACATACTCCATATAACATCCCGGGTAAATAATGAATGAGACATTTTAATATTTATTAATATTTGTTATATAAAAATTAATTTTATTTTAAATGGTATTTTATGTTTGATAGTGTACTCGAAACACAACAATGGGTTTCTTTGAAATCTTACATTGTACACAATGTAGGTTCATAGAGAAAATATTAATTTTATTTTAAATATTAATTAACACCTAGAATTATCATTAGCATGAATGGAAATAACTAACTAAAATATGAATATAGATTTTTTTAAATGTTTTTTAAATTTATCATATAAATTTTAGAGGCTTAAAATTAGAGAGAACACGATTTTAAGCATAAATACTCTAATATTCATTAAAATAATGATTTATCGCCATCTGATGGAAAAACCTCTTTATATATAACTTTTGTCACTTTAATATGTTCAATTTTACAAAATAATATTCTTCATTAGAATCATGACCCCAAAATTTACATTGGGTATATTTTTGGTTTTTTTTGATAGAATTCAATTTTTTATGAATAGTGAAAAATACTATATTTTAATTCAAATTTGCCTTTTAATAAAATTTATTGATAAGGTTATATAAAATTTTTAGATGGTTTTAAAATGTAATTAGATTATAATTTTACCATTTTATCCAATTATGGTTCTTGGATGTAATTTAACTTTGAAATTGGATATAAACCAGTGTCAATCTTTTGATAGTTATTATTTCGTAAAAACACGCTTTTTTGTTTTGACAATGGGAATTAATTATAAATAAATTTTTTCCACATATGTGTTTTTAATTTGGAAAAATGGATTCTATATTTTGAATAATAAGTTCCAAATTGTGTAAATATGTATCTTTTTTAGACATTATGAATAATTACATAAGTAATTTTGTTTACCTTGGTTAAATGGTAAATCTGGTAAATTAGGGTAACAAAATATTATTATAATAGAATAAAATTACCCTAACATGTGACTCGATCATATTTTTTGATACATTTATGACCATGGACATCCATGGGTCGATTCAGAGACCCCATTGATCCACTTAGGTGTGATAATGACACATTATATTAATTAATTTAAAACAAAGACAAAAATGACTTAACCATATATATTTTAGTAAATAAATATATAATTGGTGTTATATAAGTTATCTCTTCATATATAAATATTACTTTGAATGATAAAAATATTTCCAACATCGTGAATTTTTTTTATAATTTTTAGACATCATATAAATAATATTATTTATGACACAAAAATGATGTTGTATTTACATAATTAATGTACGATTTAAAAAAAATAAGATGGTAATGATTAAAAAATTATTCAAAACCAGTAAAATTATTATTGGTTAATTTTATTTTGAATATTATTCATCTTATATCCAAAATTAATGACTATTGGACGTTTATCAAATGAAAATAATTATATAATAAAAATAATATTTTCACACTTTCCGAAAGAGCCCCTCCCCCTTATAAAAAGCGCTCACTTATAACCCATTACACACACTTCCCAAGCGCCTTGCATCATCCAAAATCTACCACAATAAGATATCAAGATCCCTATCTTTTATTATATGCCTTACCTTAGTATAAAGGCACTTCAGGAAACCCTTTTGGTTCAAACCAAAGGGAGTTACCTGATTTAAAGGTAACAACTTCTCTTACGTTCTTTGGTTTTTATTACTTCTCCAACCCCTTAAACTCTTTTTATTCATTTCTTTTATAAAAAAACGAGTATACTCAGTGTACTTGGTTGTTGTTATGAGATAGATTCAAACTAAACATACACATACCTCCATCGAATGGGTAAGGAACATATTGTTTCTATGCACGACGAACTACTACCTCGCGAAATGATGATTGTTCAAACTTCGCCTAAAAGTTGTTATGGTGGACATTGTAATAAAACTACATATAGAAATGATATATATTATATTTATATTGTTTATATACTTCTGTATTTTTCATATATATAATACCTTTATGGATTCCATAGTATATAATTAAGGTAATATCATTTGAGGATGTGCAGACTACCTCCCCCTCAAAGTGATATGACTCGTTCCTTCCATACAAGTAATGTATACAAGATGGAGTTATTGAGATTATATATATGTTATTATACTAGAATTATAATATACCTATGTATCATTATGTTTTCATTCAATTAATTATGAAATATATATTAATGTAGCGTCCAGGCGTACGTACGGCTTACCGTCTCTATGAACAGTGCATTTCATTTCTTATCTCCAAATGTCATGTAATATTAGAAATATATATATAATTTATGTATATGATATATAAGATATCTAAATAATTAATATCATTCTAAAGAGAATGTAATTTTCAACCACATGGACAATTTATAATTATAACAAGTTCATTTTGAACTCTTGTTTCGAACATTGACAAAATGCCTGATAAGAACTCAAATAATTATCAAATTGCTATAGAAAGGTAATAATTAATATTAAAGGAATAATAAACATGAAAAATATTCTTCAGAAAGAAGAAATTATCTTTAGTTTATTATTCTAGAGATTAATGAATGATCATGTCAAGTCGAAAATGATGTAAGGGACTTCGTCTCAATCTCCTTTCATTGAAGCATATTTTTTTTTACACATGACATTATTTTATATGGTGTATAAAAACATTTTACTTATCATTTCATTCAAAGTGATTATTTTTCTATGAGGAGTTTTACTAAATGAAAAAAAGAATTTTTCTTTTAATGTAAGCAGTGAGAAGAACCTTTTCTACCGCCGGGAGTGTTATTTGATCTATGGCTTCCTTAAGAAGATATAATGTTTTAATAGGAAAATAAATAAAATATAATCTTTTGCAAATTTTGGTATTGAAAATGGTTTGGATAATGGATTGGTTTGGTCAATATATTTAAATGATATATTGTGATTGAAATGTGGAAATGGTATCTTTCCTTTTTATTTGTTTTATGTGTTATGAATATGTTATGGTTATTGGGCATTGTTACGTAAATGGGGGGTTCCATGATAAGAAGACAGTGGGTGAGCCCGAGATATAACTCCAATGAATTGGGTAACATGATAGAGGTAAATGTGAATTTTTCTCTTGAGATATTTATAAAATATACTATGATGGGTATTCCAAATATAACTCCCTATGTAGCTGTGAAAGATACAACGTGAGTATGTTTTGGTTTCCACATGTAACCTTTATGATTTGTGTTTACTATGTAAATCTTAAGATTTCATGAGGTATGTTAAAGAGCTTATTTTATGTATGTATTTATGAACTAATGATTTCTATCTTTTTTTTATAACCCATACGGTGAATTTTATGTTCATCCCAAGATTTGAAATGTTTTTCATAGGACTTAAAGATGAATAGGGTCAAGGATGGGATCATGTAAAATTCATTTTGTCTAAATCATGGCACTAGAAATGAATTTCTTTTCAAAAGCTTTTATTTTATGAATAAATTTAAACATAGTATAAGTGTCTACCATGTAATTCTTGAGATGAAATGTAATAGTTAAGGCCTAATTCTCTAAAACTCTAAACCTAAAAAGATCCTCAATATTAATTATTCATTTAATTCAATATTATGTAATGTTTATAGTCAGGTCCTTATAGCTGGTATCAGAGGTTGGTTTATACAAATTTAGGAGTTAGGTTATTATTAAATTAGTATCCATAAATTAATTTTAGTTTATGTGGTGATTGAAATTATATAGCAGTTACAAATTTCCATGTTGCTTCAACTAAGATATTTCTATGTTGAGAATGTTTTTTGATAAAGGAAATAAGGAAGATGTTACGGGAGGGAATATAGAGAGAAATGACCTTCAAAATCAGCATACTGAGATGGTCAAAATTAGAATTGAATAGTTTTTTGTTGTGATGTATTAGTTGACTCATGTGATAAATTGTGGTTTTTTATTGATGATATTTTGTTTTATTCTAAAAGAACATATGAGAATGAATGTCATTTAAGGGATGTCTTAAAAACATTAAATGAAAATAAACTGTTTGGAAAATTTAGTAAGTCTGAGTTTTGGTTACAACAAATTTCATTCTATAGTCACATTTTTTCAAAAAATGTCATAACTGTTTATCCTGGTAAAACAAAAGTTGTTGTAGAATGTCCGAGACACAGAAATATTACCTCGATCCGTAGTTTAAATTTTTTTTTCTGGTTATTACTGGAGGTTAGTTGAAAATTTTCATGGTTATCTTGTCCTATGACGTTGTAAACTCAAAAAGGTGTTATGTTCATCTAGAAAAAATAATGTGATAACTGTTTTTAGGAATTGAAAAGAATATTTGTGATTGATTATGTTTTTGCATTACCTTCTACATATGGGGAATTTGTTATCTACATGGATGCATTTTGAATGGAATTTGTATTTTCCTTATCCAGGATGATCATGTAATGGATTATGCTTCACATTAGTTGAAACCTCATGAGTTAAATTACCCTATATATTATTTGGAATTAGCTGCTGTTGTTTTTGCTTTATAAATTTTGAGTCATCATTAGTATGGATTAAAATGAAAAATATATACTGACTAAAAAAGTCTGAAGTATATATCCACTTATAAAGAATTTAATATGAGATAGAGTAGATGGTTGGAATTAATCAATGATTATGATTGCACGATCCATTACCATCCGGAAAAATAAATTAAAGTGGCGGATGCTTTGAGCCCAAAAAGTAATACCTCATTAACCATGATATGTTTGGAATAAGATTATTTGGTTTTTGATTTGAAGAAATTTGGCATAGAAGTTTTTGGTGTAGGAAATTCATCTCTTTTGTTTCAGGTGTTAGTGAAATCATTTCTATAAGACAGAATTAAGAAAGTACATAAGGAAGACATCGAGTTGCAAAAAAAAGATAGATTTGTTTCAATAGGGTATGTTTCATAATTTTAACATTGATAATGACTGTTTTTTTATGTTTGGGAAGAGATTATGAATACATTGTGATTCACAGTTTAATAATGAGTTGTTATATTAAGCTCATTGTTCTCTATTTTCAGTTCATCCTTGAAATACTAAGATGTAGAAATATCTTCAGGATTATTGCTGGTGGGATGGAATGAAAAGAGATATATTAGATTTATTTTGATGTGTTTGAATTGTCAGTAGGTGAAATCAAGGTGGAAGTTAACTGAAGGGTTGATTCAGTCTTTAGCAGTTCTAGAGTGGAAGTGGGAAAATATATCCATGGACTTCATTGTGGGATTACAGAAGAAAACTTGAGGTAATAATGAAAAATGGGTTATTTTTGAACAGTTGAATAAATCTCTTCATTTCCATACTATTCAAGATACTCGATCTCTAGATCAACATTCTTGGTTGTATTCTTAAGAGATATTCAGGTTGCATGGTGTTCTCCTCTCCCTAGTATCTGATTGTGATGCCTGGTTTACTTATTACTTTTTTAAAGGCCTTCAATTGACATTGGGTATTGAATTAAATTTTAGTACTGCTTTTCTTCCTCAATCAGATGGGAAGTTAGAACAAACAATTCAGACCTTGGGGTATATGCTACATTCTTGTTCACTGGATTACTAGGGAATATGGGCCCAACATTTTGCATTGGTTGAATTTTCATATAATAACACATTTCATTCCCGTATACAGATGGATCCATTTGAGGAATTATATGGGAAGTGGTGTTGAACACTATATTTTTTAGATGAAGTAGGTGAAAGGAAGTTGATGAGACATGAATTGGAAGATGAGAAAGAAGAAAATATTCTAATGATTCAGAAGCACATGAGAACAAATCATAGGAGGTAGAAAATTTATGTGATTAACTGGAAGAATGATCTTTTATTTGAGGTAGGTGGTCATATTTTTCTCAAATATTATCTATGGAAGAGTGTAATGAATTTTGGTATGAAGAGGAAGTTGAGTCTGAGGTTTTTTGGACCATATGATATCCTTGATAAATTTGGATCTATTGCATATAAAGTGTCTTTTCCACTATGTTTATCCCAGGTACACAATGTTTTTCATGTTTCAATAATAAGAGAGTATATACCAGATCTGTCTCATGTTCTGAGGCAAGAGTTAGTTCAGTTTTAATATAATTTTACTTATACGGAACAACCAGTCTAGATTTTTGACCGAAGAGAGAAAGTGTTGCCGGATAAGGTAATTATTCAGGTAAAATATTTGTGAAAACTCCATATGGTTGAAGAGGAAATGTGGGAATCTGAAAATGCTATGAGGTATAAATACCCCCATTTAATTGATATGTGAATAAAATTGTGAGGATGCAATTCCCAAAACAGTGGGAAGGATGTAACAAGTCGAGTAAATAATGAATAATAAATTTTTATGATTTATAAATATTTATGATTTAAATATTATTATTATTTTTAAAGGGATTATATGATCTATTTCTTACCCGAAATGCAACAACGGGTTTCTTTGAAATCATACGTTGCACACCATGTCGGGTCATACTGAAAAATAATAACAATATTTTAATTGGTAGTTAACTCATAGACATTGTATTGGAGATAATGGACATAACTATCTACAATATGAGTATACATGTCTTATAAATGTTTTTACATTTATCTAATAAAATTTAGTGGCTTAAAATTATAAATAATTAGATGTTTAGCATAAATACTCTAATATTCATTAAAAGGGTGATTTACCACCTTTTGATGGAGAACCTTCTTTAAATATGATTCGGCTAACTTTTATATGTTTTATTTGACAAAAAAATTTTTCTTTAGAATCATGACAACAAATTTTACTTTGGGTATATTTTTTGTATTTTTCTGATATAATTCATTATTAAAGAATATTGAAAAATATTGTATTTTTATTAAAATCTACATTTTAATATAATTAATGAATATGGTTAGATTATATTTTTAATTAGTTTTAAACTTTAATTAGATTATATTTTTACCATTTAATCCAATTTTGGTCATTGGAAGTAATTTCACTTGGATATTGGACATTAACATGTGCCAATCTTCGGATAGTTTTTCTTTCATAAAAACATGCTTTTTTTGACAGCGGGAATTAATTTTAAATTAATTTTTCAAATATTTTTAATGAATATGAAAAAATGGATTTCATATTTGGAATTAGGAGGTCCAAATTTTGTAAATATATAACTGTTATTTTTAGACGTTATGAATATTTACTTCAGTAATAATATTATTTACCATGGTTAAAGTGTAAACCTGGTAAATAAGGGTAAAAAAATATTATTATAATAATATAAAACAACTCTAACATGTGTACTCATACTATTTTTTGATACGTTTCAGACTATGGGCATCCATGGTTATATTTCCAAACCCCATGGAGCCACTAGGGAGTGATAATGGCACCTGTTATTAATTAATTTAAAGTAAAGGCCGAAATGACTTAAACATATATCTTTTAGTAAATAAATTTTTACATGGGGTTATATAAGTTATATCTTAGAATATAAATATTATTTTAATGCTAAAAATATTTCATACATCAATAATTTTTTTATAATTTTTATACATCATATAGATTAAATTATTTATGACCGAATAATTATGTTGTATTTACCTCATTAATGAATGATTTAAATAAATAAGTTTATATTGAATAAAAAAATATCCAAAACCTGTCCAATTATTTTTGGATGACTTTATTCCGAACATGATTCATCTTATATTAGACTTTAATGAGTTTTGGAAGTTTTGAAACTTAAAATCATTATATTATAAAATAATATTTTCACACTTTCCTAAAGAGCCCCTCCTCCCCCTTTTAAAAACCCCTCACTTCTAACCCATTACTCACACTTCTCAAGCCCCTAGGATGGTCCATAATATGACAATATAATCTCTCTAGAACTATATATTCTTCCTAGAAGCCTTAACTTAGTTAGAATACACTTAGAGAAACCCTTTTTGTTCTATCCAAAGGGAGTTACCCGATTTAAAGGTAACATCTTTCTTATGTTTATTTGTATTCGTTTACTTCTACAGCCCCCAAAACTCTTTTTATTCTTTTATTTTATAAAAAAACAGTATAAAAAATATTTTAGGATGTTTTTATGAGAATTATTCGAACAACACATACACACACCTCCATATAATGGGTAAATAATATAATGTTTCTGTAGATGAAGAACTAGTGCCTCACGAAATGATGATTGTTAAATCTTCTCCTACTATCTCTTATGGTGAACGTTATGATGACAGTATATTTATATATGATATATATGATATTTAGATTGTTACTATGCTTCTTTATTTTTCATTTATAGAATAAACTTATGGATTCCAGAGTAGGTAAATACGATAATCTCATTTGAGGAAGTGGAGACTACCGCCCCCTCAAAGTGTTATAACTCGTTCATGCCATACATGGAGCTTATAAATGATGGATTTACTGAAGTTATATATATATATATTCTAGTATACTGGAATTATAATATACCTATGTATCATTACCTTATAATTCCATTAAATATGAAATAGAAATAAAAGTAGCATTCATGTGTAAGTATGGGTTACTGTCTCCATGAACGGTCCATTTCATTTATTATCTCCAAATGTTATGTACTATTATAAATAAATATATATACTGGATATATAATATATATTTTATATCTAAATAATTAATATCATTATATAGAGTATTTAATTTTCAACCACATGGACAATTTATAATTATAACAAGTTCATTTTTAACTCATGTTCCGAACATCGACAAAATGTCCAATATGAAATCAAATAATTAACAAATTATTATAGCATGTTAATAATTGATATAAAAGAAATAATAAACATAAAAAGGTTCTTAATCAAGTAGAAATTATCTTTAGTTTATTATTTAGGAGATTAATGAACAATCAATTCATGTCGGACATGATGTAAGGGACTTCGTCTCAATATCCTTTCATTGAGGTATATTTTGTTTTATACATGAAATTATTCTATATGGGGTATAAAAACACATAACTTCTCATTTAATTCAAAGGGAATTTTTTTCAATGAGGCATTTTACTAAATGACAAAAAAATAATGTTTCTTTTAACATAAACGATGACAACGTCCTTCTCTACCATCATGAGTATTGTTTGATACATGGCTTCCTTAACAAGCCGTAACATTTTTAAAAGAAAAATAAATTCCATATACTCTTTTACGTATTTTGGTATTGAAAATGGTTTTGATACTGGATTTGTCATGTCAACATATTTAATTGATATTTTGTGATTGAAAGGTGGAAATGTTATGTTTCATTTGTATTTGTTTTATGTGTTCTTAATATGTTATGGTTCTTAGGCATTATTACATATATGGGTGGTTCCATGATAAACTCAGGGTGGGTGATCCCGTGATATATATACACTGAATTTGGTAATGTGACAGAGGTAAACATGAATGTTTCTCCAATGGTATTTAGGGAATATACTGTTATGGTTATTTCAAATTTAATTCCCTAAGTAGCTGTGAAAGATACAACGTATGTATGTTATGTATGATGCATGTAACCATTATGATTTGTGTTTACTAGGTAAATCTTATGATTTCATGGGGTATGTTAAAGAGCTTATTTTATGTATGTATTTATGAAAAAAATGTTTTCTTTCATTTTTTATAACTCTTAATGAGCATTTTATGAACATCCCATGTTGGGAAATATTTTTCACATGACATAAAGATGAATAAGGTCATGGATGGGATCAAGGAAATTCATGCTGTCTAAAAAATGCGACTAGACATGACTCTACTTTTCAAGAGTTTTTATTTAATGAGAAAAATGGATACTGAGTAGAAGTGTCTACCTTTTAATTTTTGAGATGAAATATAACAGTTAAGGCCTAAATCTCTAAAACAGTAAACCTGAAAATATCCTTAATGTGAATTATTCATTAAATTCAAGACTATGTAATGTTTACAGTGGGGTCCTTATACTCCACGTATCTTCATACGTTGCCGAAAGAGTCTCTGGATGCTAGCATGGAAGACCCTTTGCTTAGGATGTATTCCTTTGATCACCTTGATAATTGTTTCCAATGCATTCTCCTAGATCAAGTGGAGGAGGATCTCTTTCATTCTAGAGAGCATTTTGGAGAGGGAAGAGTTATCGAGGAAAAAGAGCTTTTCTCCGAATATGTTGTGCACACGACCATTGGATAGCCAGTGGGATGGCCCCTTAGCAAATTTGATAATAATAAAATAGTGGAGAATTTAATTCACCAGGTAAAAATAAATAATCAGTACATGTGATTTTACTTATTTCATTATTCCATGTGAAACCCCTTATCAAATAATGATAGCCATTCAATTATTTTTTAAACATGTGATTAACATTCACTTTATATTTAAATATTATTAACCAAATAAAATTTAATAATAATTTTCACCAGACCCATGACTTGGTCCACTAATCCTCCTCAATATTTATAGGACATCGAATAATGGCTATTTATTTATATTAAATAAATATAACTACTTCATTTACTGATAAATACATATTTCATCCACACTATATTCTTTTGAAAAAATAGTGAGAAAATAAATGTGATTTGGCATGCTTGAAAAAATATTTACCCATGAAAAGGAATAATATTTATTCCAATTTCAAAATAATAAATTATTTAACTGAGATACTGGATACACTTAGTGTGTGTCCCTGTAAGCCTATTTCATGTTGGATTTAGGTGGGCTTGTCTAAAATCCATTATTACTATCTATAAATGGGATAAGAAACCCATGATAAAGAAGTTTATATCACAACAACATGTCACCTAATATGAATTCTTACCATGTAATTTAATCTCTTTTCTCTAGTATCTATAATCAAGAAAGTTTTATGCATTTTTTATCAACCCATGTGATGGATTTCTCATTCTTTGACATCCTAGAATTGATCGTGCCTAAAAAACACCATGGAAATGGATTTAGTTAGACTATATAATTTCTATAAAATTCCTAGAGTTATCTTCTTACATAGAAGTGAAAAATCCATTCTCTTATTATTCATTATTGTATTGTTACTCATTACGAACACAACAAATCATACATCTCCATGAACAACTATCATCACAGTTTCCATAAATATATATAATTGAATAAATCATAATACCCATTAATAATAAACTAAATTTCTAAAGATCAATAAACATGTATGATTATATGAACATCCAATGACACTTATGAATGTGGATTTCCAACTAGCGGGTCTTGTTCTCGTAATATTCTCTTAGATATTACCACGTCTGATTATAGGAACATCCAATGACACTTATGACTGTGGATTTCCTACTAGTGGGTTTTGTTCCCGTAATATACTCTTAGATATTACCATGGGAGAAAACCATGAGAAGGTTCCTCAATGATTCATGAGTCTCTAATTCTGATAGATTATATCATTTTCAACCCTTCAAATGATATCATCCAACCATAGAACATATATTCAAGAATAGTGTCATGGAACTTCTGGGCTATCATCAAGGCAAGGATCCACTATGTCCTTTTAGTGAAATATCTATTCTTAGTTCATTATCACATACTATGTCATGCAAAAGAACAATCATATTTTGATAAAGAGATTATTAATATTCATCCAATTAATAAATGTGTATCATAAAGTATAAATAATTTGGTTTCTAGGGCACCAACTCCAATAGACTCCCACTTTCACTAGAGCCAAATTCTAAAAACCTTCAGTCCACTATCGCTCATATGATATTCATGATTCTATTGAGATAAGCCTTTAGTCAAGGGGTCCACCACATTCTCTTCAGTGAATACCCTAATCACTACAACTTCACCCCTTTGATAGAAATCCATCAAGATGTGATTCTTTCAGGGTATGTGCTTTTCATGTTGATGTGGCCTCTTCTCCTTATCAAGAGCCACTACTATAGTATTATCATAATAAAATGTAATGGGATCCTTACTTATAGGTTCCACATTATGATATTGGACAATGTTCTAAACCCATACAAATAACTTGGTTTCAATAGAAGTATTTATATATTCAGACTCCACTGTTGAATCAGAAAAAAAATGGATGCTTTGAACTCTTTAAGCTCACATCTCCACTGTTGAGATAGGAAAAATGTCCTGATTGGGACTTCAAATTACTCTAATCTATCTGAAAACCATCATCAACATACCCTCTGAGTACATGCTCCATGTCTCCTCCAAACACCAAGAACATATCCTTTGTTGATCTCATATACTAAAGGATAGTCTTGATAATAGTACAATGTAGTTCTCCTGGATCACCCTGATAATTTCCTACCATGCTCACTGAAAAGGAAACATCATGTCTGGTACATAACATGGAATACATGATAAATACTATTGCTAAAGCTTCTGGAATATTACTCATCCTATCATTCTAACGTTGTGTATGGGGACACATTTTTCTTGAAAATATTTCTAGTGGGTGATACTAAATCCAATCCCCTCTTGTATTATTCCATAAAAAACCTCTTTAGTATATGGTCAATGAAATTACATTGACATAGTCCAAGTAGACTCTTGGATCTATCACTAATGATCTTGATATGTATAATGTAGGTGGATTCACCTATGTCCTTCATGGAGAAGAACATGTTCAATCATTCCATGACTAACTGTATGACTGGTTTGTTTTTTCAAATATTCAATATTTCTTCAACATACAATACATGGATAATGAATTCATTCCCATTAATCCACTTTAAAGACATGTATCACATTCATTCTTAATGATATCAAATTTATTTATGGTTTCATTGAATTTAATGTTCAATGAACTAGATTATTGATTTAATCCATAAATGTATCACTGCATCTTTCATAACCTTTTATCATCACCTGATGTCACAAACCCTTCTAGAAGTGTCTTATAGAAATCTTTCTAAACACTCCCATAAATTTATGTTGTTTTGACATAGAACTACCAAATCTCATAGTCATGGAATGTTTTTATGTCATGTATGGTTCTTATGGATTTAAACATGGAAACCAGTGAAAATGTTTCATTGTAGTCAATTCATTGACACTGTTTAAAACCATTATTCACTAGCCATGCATTATAAGTACTAACATAACCTTCCATGTCTAGTTTTTTCTTTAATACCCATATACTCCAAACAATATTTACATCAACATGCACATCGACTAGACCCTAGACATTGTTCTGATACATGGAATACATTTTAGAATTCATATCTTCTATCCATATTGCAACTTTTGATCTCTCCATTGCTTCATCGTAAGAGAGAGGTTCATAATTTTCCAACACTAATGAGTCACCATCCTTGATGATATGGAAACCATACCTCTCTGGTTCCCTTAACTCTATTATACTGTTACGTAGTACTTGTTCTTAATAACTACATTTTCTTTGGGAACCTATGGAACTTGTTCATATACCAACTCCTGTGTATCTTGAGAATCAAATTAATTGAATTTAATCTTTCACCCACTATTTGTTTTGAGGATATTCTCCATCTCAAGAAATAATACATGTTTTGAAACATTCACTTTCCTGTATGAGGGGTAGTGTATGTTGTAACCCTTTGTTTCATTGGGATACCCTATATTGATAAACATTGTGATACGGGGTGCTACTTTGTTTCCAAATAAACCCTTAACAAATTCCATGAATCCCCAAACACATTTATTAAAAAATGTGGGCCTTTTTCTACTCCATAGATCAATGGGATCCCGTATTCTACTTTATTTGGTACTTTGTTTAATGTGTATGCCACAGTTTGTAATGAATATCTCCAGAAGGATAATGGATGATCTTTATGACTCATCATCGACCATACCATGTCCAGCAAGGTATGGTACCTTCTTTTAGTAACATTATTACATTATGGTTTATAAGGTGGAGGGATTTGAGATATAATCCTAACCCCCGTAAAAGTTCAATGAACTCTTGGTTAAGATATTCTCCACCTTGATCTGATCGAAGCTTTTTTATATTTACACAAAGAAGATTATCTACTTAAATCATGAACACCTTGAATTTCTAAAATGACTCAGATTTATACCTCATTACGTAGACATAACCATATCTAATCAATTCATATATAAAATTAATGAAGACAGAATATTCACCTCTAGATTTTACATGAAATGGTCCACACACATTAGGGTGTACCTATCACACCCCGTTTTTCATGTCTTTGTTTTGTACTAGTTCATTGGAAATACCGATCCTTTTATTGGGTCTTGGGTGACATTAATGTTGATTTGGAGGTTTGATATATGTTTAATCACCCTAATTTTGGTTCCCTATTTCCTATGTTGGAGTTTATGGAGAAATACTTGTTATTTCATGATTTTGGCCAACAGTGAACCCATTTCCATATTTAAAAACCAAATTTTTTTTATAACTCATTAATTTTTCTATATTATTAACTCATTAAACTCAACACATAACCTCCACTGACATATTAAAACTACCATATCCTTTTGGACCACTTATAAATTAATATCCAGGGTGAATTTGGGTTATTTATTCAGATATTGGGGAAACTCGATGGCCCATTTCCAGTTATAAAATAATAATATGTTTCTTCTATATCTTATTAATGTTTTTATAATTTTTTGTTGTTACACCTCCCAGTAAATCCCAATAATCCTATTCAAACCCACATGTTCCATTTTACTTGTTTGAATATCATCTTAGTCTCATATTAGGGGAAAACATCTTAGTGTTTCAAAACTCGTACATATTTTTCAAATATAATTTGACTCATTCATAAATCATCAAATTTTTACTCTGTCTGCATCAAATATTTTTCCTCCATTCATAAGAACCATAAAAGCCTCCCAATGTAGTTGAATCCATTCCCTTTCCCCTAAGGGTGCATATCTAAGGTAAGACGAATAGTTCTCTTTTTTCTAAATTGAGATTCATTCTTATTTATCCTCCTTCTCCCTCCTCCTTTCATTAGTTTTTCGTTTTTAATTATCATGTTGTCATGATTGACCTAAGGTTTTATTATATAATTTTTTTATGTGTTTTTTTCATTTGGTGTTGGTCTCCATAGGTTTAGGGTTTATAAACCCTCGGATGGTGATATTGGGTGTCCATTTCCTTTACGCCAATGATTTTTTGTAGGATATCCCGAGCACATGAATTTATCATTTAAGATTCATTATATTATTATTTTTCACTGTTTATATATATGTTTATTACTGTTCTTCATCCTCTGGATAATTTTCATGGTGTGGAAAATGGTTTTTTAGGCTTTGTTTTTTGAAATGTAGTGTTGTTTTGTCGTAAAAGTGCACACCAAGTGTTTTTATAAATGTTCTATTATCTTTCCCAGATTGTTTTTCAGCTTTATAATATAGTTTTTGGTATCTATAACATGTTTTGTTATCTTTTTTAAAATATGGATTGCAATTTATTTTTTATTCGCTTTCAAGTGCACAAAATAAAATGTGTTTTAAAAGTGCATGTGATGTGTTTAGTAAATTGCCCGCATCGCTTTTATGTGTTATGTGTGATTTAAAAAATATTTTTTGGGTTTTATAAATGCATTATTACAATGAAAATGGTATTTTTGGGTCATTATATGGATTTCTAATGTGTATTAGGTTTTACAAATAAATGGGTTTTGGTTTACAACATGTTTTGGCACGAGTTGCCGAAAAATAGCCCATTTCACATTCTTATGAAAAAGGTTTTGTTTTAAATATGTATCTTGAGTATTTAAAGAGATTTATGAATGTGGTTTTCTTATTAAATGGTGTTTATACACCACCAATATAAAATTGTAATGCATAACTTTGTCAAATGTTAGTTTTGAGAATGTCTTAAAGGCCTGTTTGGTATGTTTTCTTTTTTAAAAATGGTTTCCATTTGTATTTAATGTACTATTTTTTAAGGCCATTTTATGGTCCATGAAATTGATTTATAATTTTTTTTGGGGGGGGGGCTAAAAAACTAGGTATATTTGTTATTGATGGGTTTTTGGCCTTAAAAGATCAATTTGAATTCAATTTTTTTGTGAAAGGCCTTATTATACTCCTTGAAATTGTTTTACGAAATATTATAGTGCATTATTGATTCATGAAATAAATGCGAAGCATGTTTGTGGGATGTTTGTGTTTTTATGGTTTGGTAATTTAATTTTGATGTGAAAAGTGTATTTGGTAATTTTTTTATCTTTATTTAGAACTAAAGGGAATCCCGAGTATCTAGGTGGTCAGACGTGTACTAGTATGCTTGTGATCCCATGGGGTTTGGCCCCAGTTTCATGTAGCATGTTTGACGATGACAACACTAACTGAAATATGATGATGATGTTTTTGGAGGACCACTAGGTTTTGGGTATTCTCTCTACTTGTGAATCGTGTGCAGGAGAATTGATATTTATTATGTTTAACTTCACTGAGATACAATGTACCTAGGGCTCACAACTAACTAGTGCCTAGGGGTGTTCACGAAACACATGCTCTTGTCTATTTGGTACTCATTATCAGCATAAATTTTTCTTAGATGGTAAATTTAGTAGCGTTTGTGGTTTATTTAAATTTTTAAATTATTTAAATCATCCCTCATGAAAAATAATTTCATTTTTATGCTTCACCTCTTGGAAATTTTTTTACAAGAATTCTGGGTTATAAAACATGCAAGTTTATGTCTAATAACTATTATAGCATAGAAACTCATTTAAAAGCATACTTTTATATCTTTTATTTAAAACAATAAATTTTTTTTCTTTTTTTTTAAATAATTTTCCATTGGGAATATAATATCTGGCTAACCTACTATGTTTTAATACTAACGCATATAGTCTTCATTTGTTTTTACCCCTTGTGTAGGTTTAGAATTGAGTTTGATCACCTAGGGAGATGTGAGATCATAATGTTTGAGATTGACTAGAGGGGTCACATGTAGTTAGTTGGTTATCAGGTTTTTTCCATTGATTTGTTGGTTTTGTTTTAATTTTTGTTTCTTGTACAAATATTGTTCAGTTCAATTTTTATGTAAATGTATTTTGGGCTGTCCATTTCTTTCTGATGTTTGTTTGATTGATTGTAATTGGGAAATAATTGTTCCCTTATGTAATCTATTGATTCCCATAATGCTTTTTTCCATCCTGATAGGATCGAGAACGCCTCTTGGGACTTGTTTCTATCTTTCCTCGGTGACCAGTTCAGGGTCGACTCAAGACGGTTCATTAATGTACCAATCCTAAATGATTTTGGTCCCTTTCACCATGTCCAAAATATGTTTGTTTGGTCATTTTACCTTGTAAACAAGTGTGGAATCTATGAAGTGGTTTTATCTTGGATGAGTTTAAAAACCCATCTTGATATAACTTTTTCATATGATTCTCATTTACATGAAAAAGGTGGTGATACCACAATTGGTTGTTGTATGAGCCATGTCAACATGGTTTTTCATCAATTTCTAACACGTCATTATCTTAATTTAATACATATATACCGTTCTTTAAATGTTCCACACCATAAAATATGTGGTCTTTATAAATGTAACAACAAATATTTTACAAACATGAAAATAAATCAATATTTATCTAAAATAGATATATAGATTATGTTATTGGTAACAGTAGGTACATAATAACAACCATGTAAAACCAAAAATCATTCCCATCAGCAATGTGAGGTGGTTGTCACCAATGGAAAGAGTATCCGGCCTCACACTTTTGCCAGCTCATAGATTCACCTATTCTGTTGAAATATTCTGGAATCTACTATGTTCTTACATTTGAATATATTTTTGAGACCCACAAGCTGTATTTAATAGCCAATGTGTATAAATGTAATGATTGCACTCGATAACAAATGTACCTTTGGATTTCCCATTCTTTTGGGTGCGGTTCCTCTTCTAGTTGCTTGACATCCACCATGCAAAGAAAATTTCCCCCTTTTCCTTACCCTGCCTTTGGATCCTCTTCTTCTTGGCCAGACAGTGCTCAAAGGCTTTAGATCGTTTATAAATCATTGGCCCCCTTTACATGTCCTTCCTCTTCCAATTCTCTATAAGGGATGTGGGTTTTTCAAGCCTCATGTCCTTATCCACTTGGAATGTCTGGGTAAGAACCTCTGATATACTCTTATAATTATTGTTCATATTATAATTCACAATTAAACCCAAGAGGATATTGGTTAGTGATGATATTATGAGATCAATACACAAATATTCAAGGAATTCAATCCCTAATATTTATAGACACTCAATGTAGCCAATAATTTTGACTACTGGTGGTCCAACATGTGTAGACCCTCTAAGCATAGTGGTAGAAAAAGTGTTGGAGATCTCATACCTCTCCTGTATTTCCTTCTCTTGATAGAGATCCTGAAGGTGTGACATCATCCTATAAGCATCCATTTCCGCATGTTTCTTCAAGAGCACATTTTTCATGGATGATATCACAATAAATTGAACATCTATAGTGTTATTTAGATTTTTCTCATACAATGATTGTTCCTCATCACTCACCTCATTTTCAAGTGCAAGGGGTAAAGTCTCTTCCAATACACAATGTTTCCTCTAATGTAGAAGGATAACCTGAAGGCACCTTTGGGAGTGTTGGAAATTAGTTTTGGTGATAAGGTTATCCTTCTCGAGTATGGATTGTAATGATATGTTTGATGTTATTATGAAATTGTTTCTAAAAATAATATGAATAGTGTTTTAGTACATTATCTATATAAATATTTAAAAATAAATATATTAATATCTATTAGTCTCCCACAATTTTTTCGAAAACCAATATCCCCCGCCATTCACTTTGTAATATCCTATTTCTTGTACAATCTAGCAGCATGTATCCATATTTCCCTTTGCATTACCCTAACTAGTGATGGTCAAGAAACCTGAAAGTTTTAAGGTAGTCATTCAAAATTCCAACTTCATTAACTCGCAACTCCTTAGTTTTTTTTAGTGGACTACTCAATCCTAGAATACTTAATTTTGGATTTTCTCTACCTTTGCCTCTCATTTTTACCATGTCCTACTAGGGAAGTGAACCCTTTATGTAAACAAAGTTAATTGAACCCAAAACCTCAAATTAAAATTCCCTCATAACTGAAATCACCCCAAAGAGGGTTGGTCAAGCACTTCGTACTATTGTTCGATTATAAATGAAGTAACGGAAGGATATACTGACTTAATATTTAATAGATGGAATTTAAAAATTATGCGTAAATTTTTACTTATTATATATTTACATTCTTGATAATATTAACTTGCATGTACTTAAGTGATTAACAATGTGTAGATAGTATTTATGCACAATCCATTTTATTTTTAATTATGTCCTGTATGACTATTAGTTAATTATTATGTGGTCACAACAAACATCCATAATCAATAACCATACATCTGACATAAGTAAAAAATGGTTATGATCTTGATCTTCACATTTTGTTAGTTTATCTAGCGGTTGATAAACTAACCCTAACCTAGGGGAGAAACACCTTAAACAATTTATTGTTTTTGTTTATAGCTTTCCACACGTCCACCATTGAATCTCCATTGTGTGATTTCACCTCAAATCCAAACATGAACCGATTCCACTGGCTTGGAACATCCATCCATTATATATTAGTTTAATTCACATGCAGGTGAGGAGTAAAGGGGGTTTATATAAAAGAAAGCATGGGCACGAAATCCCAACAAATCAATGTGGAGAAGGCATGAAGGATAGGAATTTTAAATTAATAAATAAATTAAAAAGGAACCAATCACATACAATGGTTTTTTCTTGCTCATGTTCATCCACATCATGCAAAAAATTATGCATTTAATGAATCTAGAATCTATTTATCTCATCATTCTTATTAAGATAAATTACACTCAAATAGATTAGTCATAAACATTAATTAATCAATCCTTTTTATCTTAATCATTTTGTGAATTTTTTGAGATTCTCAACCATAACCTTTTACGTAACTTATACCTTGGAGGAAACCCAGTGAATACAGTCCAAAACAACCTATAATGTATTTGAACTTTAAACAATTTATTATTTTTGACATGTAGCCTGAATGCAGAATTATAATTGTAATGTAACTCATAGATGATGTGATGATCTTTGAACATTATGTTGATGTTAACTATATATATATATATCAAAAACCTATCACTTGTCATGTACCATCTTACACCCACATGAATTTTTATGACTCACGTGTTTCATTATATAACAATAGTTTTTCAAATTAGTGTAATTTTTAAAGATCACACGGGGTAATGATCCGACTACATGGTGTATACCATCCTTACAACACATATGAAGTACACGCCAAGGGAAAAGACATTTGAGGGGTAATTTAGAAATATTAGGAGTAAATGGTGTCTCCAGTGGGATATATGTCAGGCAGACTCCACGTTACATAGTCACCACCCAAGTAAGTCGTGTATGGGATACATGACTTGAAACTGACCTGAAGGGACTAGATGTCTTGTCCAGTAGGCCACACAACATGTAGTCTAGATTACTCTGCATTATTCAATCTTGATCAACATGCGATGTAATAAATAACTAGACCATGTTTCATTAATTCACATGGCGTGAGTAATTGCTGAATTAATCCCGAATTTTTGGGAACAACGACACGGTGTGTAATCCGGATTAAACATTGTGTGTGGAAGATTATGTGGAATTTTATTCAAAATAAAATACATTTACTTCCATGATACATGGAAAGAATCATTAGTTTTTCTTAATTATATCATTGATGTAATTTCAATCTATAAACTATATGTTTCCCGTTAGATCTTTGAGAAACGAGAAAGGAATAATATATCTTGAAACTCAAATTATATGAAAAATTAAACATGAATTTAAAAACTAAATTAGTAATGTGTAAATCATAAATGATTTATTTAAATAGTTATAAATGATAATATGATCACTCTGATAGAACTTGATAGTTTTAGGTGCAGCATAAGTGCAGGATGGGAGTGTACCCAACATTGATAATTTCCATTATTGATGATTAATCTGGGATTAATAGGACAATAAATTTTAGTATCCACAGAATTAAATCAATGATAATAGAAAACCGAGATAACCAGGAACCATGAAGATAGGATCAGCATATTTTATTTATAATTAATGTAGTTAAATTAATGAATTAATTCCAAGGTGATTATTTATTCAGTGATGCATTCTCCCATGGGTATGAGGTGTGGATTCGTTGATATGTAGAATCAAATGATTGGATTCCTCTAAAAGGGTTCCAAATATTCTCTGTAAAGACCCAATCTTGAAATACATGGAAATTACATGACATTTTCAGAATACCTAATACATAACAAAAACAGACACCAAAGGACCATAACAGTATTGTGCCTTTGGATACTCAGAATATAATCTTCTAATATTGGTGAAAGATCTTCAACCTCTCCCATTAAGATCTTACATTTATTTTCTTACCTAAAAACATTATTTATATCCTACAGAAAAGAAAACATATAAATGGTGATCATAAATGCTCAGTAAGGGTAAGCATTGAGAAAATAAAAAAAACCATATACATTTGAACTTCAAAACATGAACATAAATTTACACATCAAAATCTTCACTTTGAAATAAATCATGTCTATACGTAAGGCATAGGTCCTAAAGGAACATAAATCTTGATAAAATATCATGGTAATAAAACATTTAATTGTGGAAAACCATTAATCACATGATATGATTTCCGTAGTAGCCAAGGCATTGCTTCCAAGACCATATTAGTGGACATAGTCCCTTTCTGAATTGTGTTCACTCCTCATTCTAGTCCGGTATCACTGAACCAGATTTACTTACCATTCCAGCCATGTCTATCTCATGAGATATAAATCTTTACCCAATTCATCGTAGGGATATATAGGTCCCAACCATCTCATAATTAAATCATTATTACTTGTGCCACAACAAAAACATAAATCATTCATCATAACCCAAAGAATAAAAATGGGTTTCATAAACATCATCACATCATAACATTTTCCATATAAAACAAATGGATAACATTTCATCACAAGAAAAGTGAAACCATGTAAATCATAGAGATATTAAAATTGAAACATACAAATATGAAATAATGTTATCTTAGATGGAAAATGGTTTTGATAAAACACATGAAATGAATTCTTGAGAAAAATATCATTTCTTATTCAAAATCATTTTCTTTTCATAGAATGACATTGAATTTTAAACGAAAAGTATTTTTTGAAAATATTCATGAAATATTGTAGAGTATGATTAATGAAAATAAGGTGTTATTAAAACCTTAAAAATCTGTTTATGCCGTATAAGTTAAAAAAACATTCTCCTCATACTTTTTCTAGAAAAGTAAAAAGGCACCACATATGGTAAGGAAAAGACTGATTTCATCCATAATACAAAGTAAAAGTGAAAGAGGGGTAACCATGACTTGAGACATACATTGAATAATATTAAAAACATAATGAAAGACATTTTTATGCAATGGATGAAAAATATAACCCCAGTAAATACTTATGTATAAGCAATCTCGGATAAAAATGAGATTGCAAAATAATCACTTACCTTAGGTCCGATATGCTTCGAACGTATCCGAACCTCATGCATAATGATTTAAATAATGTCATTGACTTATTAATGATTCATATTCATTTTTATGATATCATATATGGTTCACTTAAGACTTTATATTACACATTATTTTGTAAATTCCTTGTTAAAGCAGCATTTTGGGTAAAATCATTTTATTTGTCGTACATGTTTGGACTTATTGTTCTTGATATTATTATTACATATATCATGATTTACATTCATAAATAATGTAAATAATTATTTATATATCATATATATTCAGTATATATATATATAATAGATAGATAAATTAAATGTAATACACCGTTCATGGAGATGTTAGGTCATATGTACGCATGAAAGTTGTTTTCATTTCCTTGTTGACTTGAATGGAAGTAAGTAAATGCCATATATATACATAAATAAATTTTCTTTATCATGTAATATATTTAATTATAATTCATTACATATACTTTATAATAATTCTTGAATGGTTAACATGGAGAATGAATATCATCGTGTTATGGAGATGGTAATCCGTACATGCGCACGAGCGATGATATCGTTCCCATAATTATTGAATTGAATTGGAATAGATGATATGATATCTCAGAATCATTATCATGTTATAATAACTATATATAGTTATTATTTACACCATTATTCCCATTAATGTAAGGTGGTGGTTGAAAAACATATTACACCACGGCGTAAAGACGATATTCTATACGTACGCACAAGCGGTGATTTCATTTTCTGTTGGATGGATAGACGGTGAAATGGGGTTGTTTCATATTTATAATAAATTATCAGTATATTCATTAATTTTATGTTATTAATTTATAATGAAACAACTAAAGAAAAATAAGATGAAGATGAAAGAAAACTAAAAACTATCGGTAGAAGATATTATATCTTCTTTGACGCACCTCTTTTAAGATTCCTCTTAAGGCACTAGAGTTGGACTTCTGAGGAGACCAGAACCTCTATAATGTTTCTAGGGAAGTTGATAAGGGAAATTTTCAGGGGTTGGCCGAGATTGAAAGATCAACATCATGTAAAGAGGTGAGGGAGGAGGTTCCTTTTATAAAAGAGGAGAGCGGAACCATAGGAAAACCATAAAATATTATTTTATAATAAAGTCATATTAGGATTCTAATTGCTAAAATTTGATTTATTTAGAATATAAGGTACGTATGGGTCGAAATCATCTCATCCAATAAGTTTTAGACAAGTTTAGGTTACTATTTTAACCTTATCATTTATATTTAACTCTAAGTTAAATAATTTAACTTTTACTGTGTCTTCTTGTTTTCTTAAACTATATGGTTAATTAAATTACTATAACATGTAATACGAACCCCAAGTGGTTAATTATTAATATATATAACCTTATCTATGTAATTTTTCCGAACCGTATATTTTTAGGAATAGAATAACAATTAATAATATAATATTTGTTTTAAAAAAAAAATTATGTCAATTTTGACACTATTTGATAATTGATTTTTGTGAAAATCATAACAGCATGATTAGTGAGAAACAAATTAAATAAATAAATACTAACATGTCATATCAACCTATAAAATTAGTGGAATTCATAAAAAGTCTCAAATTACATATATCTGGGTATTTATAATATCAATTATGATAATATATCATTAATAAGGAAATTTCTACATTGTGTCATAAATAAATATAATTATTAAATATCTAACAATTATAAATAAAATACCATTATGTAGGAAATATTTTTATATTTCTAATATATATTTATAGTCTAATTTATCTTATGTATAACCCTATATGAAATTTCTTTTAGTTATTAAACCTTGATTTTAACTCTTTTAACTCTTCTTTAAATAAAATAATAATAAGTGTCAAAATCTAATCCAAGTGGACATAAAGGGTAAAATTTTATTCCCAAGGTTGTTTTTGGTCGAATTACACTTATCCAATAGAATTAGGACATGTGTTAGTGTAATAATAAAATCATTTTTACACCTAATTACCTTATTACTTTTAACCGTGGTAAATAAATGTAAAAAGTCACAATTCACCAAAAAATATTTTTATCTTTTTGAACCACATTTTACTCCTTGATATTATCCATGTCTCTTGGATTTTTGAAATTCAACTCACAAAAGTGGTAAAATTGTGTTTTATGTACAATTGCAAATGCTCATAGGAGGTGGGTAAAAGACGGTGTAAAGTTCAATATAATTATTATATATCTAAAATTATTTTAAAATGAAACCAATTAATTACATTGAACTTATATAAGTATTATGAATCTATTTTGACTAGAAATAAATTTAAATAAATTAAATTATTTTATAAATAACAAGTTGCTTTTAACCAATAACTTAGTGTTTTCACTATTCATCAAAAATTGAATGTTTTTAGAAAAATACCAAAATTTCAACCCAGGATAAATTCGATATTTTGAATCCAAAAATGAAAACTATTTTGAAAGATAAAATTTATAAAATTTCAAAAATTGTGTATTACTATTAATAACGGCTAGTTTATATACTATTTTAATAACATATCATTGTTTAGTGAAACTCGGTATTGCGTACAGCACATGATGTCATAGAAGGTCGAGATTGCGTGTAAAGCAAGCCAAGTCAGGGTTGCGTGTAGTGAAAGATTGCTTTGTTGTTGTTTATAATAGAATCTAACCATATTTCATATATACATTGATTATATATATATACACACTCAATGTTGCGATGAATAACTTCTATCAAATTATCTTAAAATTTTATGTAACACGATCCAAGAATAGTGCTGCATATACTACAAGCTAATACGGTGTTGCGTATAGCACAAGATAATCTTGTTTTAGCATACAACACAAGACATCAATTAAATTTATATGAATACCTCTCATAAAATCTCAGGGTGTTACATACTACCCCCCCTAAATTTATTTTTCCCCTTTAAATTCGTCGGGGTTATAAATGGGTTACTACATGAATGTCTCTTTAATAGAAACCCAGATCATAAAAAAGACTACCAAAACTTAACTTTGAAAACTAAATTATGAAACATAACGATTACCCAAATTAACTAATCACTGGGTTTGTACATAAGAGAACATAGCTGCAAATATGTATATTGAAGACAAATCAAACCATAAAGTTCTGATGGAGAGTGGTGGAGAACATTGCTATGAAAATGACAACAATCACAAAGCCATAAATTTGTTATGATCTAAGGTACCATATGATTCATTAGATATGAGGGAAATAGGACAACATTTTTGGTTTCAGGATCATTTCCCAAAAGATGAAAAAATTGGAATTAGAAGAAATACTTTCATGATTTTGGTACAATCTCACTATTGGTCGTTCGTTGAACAATTTACATTTCATCTCGTAAAGAAATGAAGTTGAATTTTTCATTCAGTAAGTGTTAGAAGATCATGCTATACAATTATGTGTCATTCCACCTATCTCAAAAAAAGGTAGAAATTTTATTAAATATGAATAAGTCCATCTATAGTGAAATTAATCGTATATGGTTCCTAAAATGGACTTATACTTCATATATCATACCAATTAATAAATTAAAACTAATTTATACTAACCAGGGACTTCTAGTAGGCCAGTGGAATATGATAAAGGCCTGTCGCACATCAGTTGTGGGTTTGATTCCCACAGCCTTGTCTGACGCAATGGGTTGTCGCTCGTCCAATTGGTTTTCCTTTCTCTAAAACTATAGTATTATTACTTTCCAGAAATAATATTAAAAAAAAGTTCTATCCTTAAATATTTTTATCTGATGTCCAACATAATCCATTCCAATCATTAGGCTTATCCAAAATGCATCTGTCCAATCACATTGTATAAACAAAATGATTACTAGATAGGTCACATAACAATGACGCGAATACCATCATTTATCCCACATATATCATAAGATATATCTTTTTGGACACATTCCAAACATGTGAATTCCTTAATCATGTATTCTTTTGAGACATGAATTTCCATAGAACCTTAGTGAAAACCTGAATTCTGTTAAATGTTAACTCATTCCACATAGAAAAAACCAAAAATTTCTATATACTCAAACCCTGATATCACTTTGTCATTATATTAGTCATGAGATCGTGAATACTGTCAAACATTTCATTTTCTTATTATCCCTTCATTATGCGCATATCATCCACTTTCCACAAATATTTCAATCACATTTCATGGTTACCAATACCATACAATTATTTAAAACCAATACATAGATATTCCAAAATTCCACGATTCAATAAATGAGATTCCATGATACTATTTTGATATCCCATTAAAAAAACACTTAATCATTCCACAACATCATTTTCATACTCAAGATCAAATATAGTGATCGCATGTGACTTCCCTTTGTCCTTTTCCTTAAGTGGTTTCTCACGTCGATCATCATTAACCCTTGGAATAGGGAATTTATTAGCATAATGCCACCTTTCCAAGCACTTGAAGCAATGAAGTGTTGGTGTAGCGTTCTCTATATTCTAGTATCTATTCACATCAATAGAAACCTTTTCCCATTAGTTCGGCACTCAGCTGCTCGATGACCTTATTATACACACTTGAAACATATTCAAGTTCCTTTTAGAAAATCTCCACCATGCTTCTTTCCAAACATTGATCATAAAGAGACATTCATCTTCTTTTCACCATTGTTATGAGATTTTTCCTTGAACTCCATCTTTCATTTCTTTTCAAAACCATGAGATGGATATGTAACACGAACTTCCAGTTCTACCATGATAGCACAACACACAATTTCATTAGGTACTGAATTCTCTTATAGCCAAGGCCTTTCGAAGACTTGGTTTTAAGCCACTAAAGAATCGTTCAACTTTACTTTCAGGTTGGATGATAATGCCATATTCATGCCTTGCAATCCTTATGAAATTCACTTTGTATATACCGAATGATTCAACATCCTTTTGCTTAAGCTCAAGGAACTCCTTTTCCTTCTTTGTTTGAAGAATACGAGGGAAGTAATTATTAAAAAAATATGTTCTTGAACTCATCCCATTCCATTGATTCAATTTCATCTTGGGGACTTTTATTCTTAATTAGAGTCCACCAGTAGTCTTCTTCACCTTCTAACCGGTAAACAGACGAAATGAATTTGTCATGTTCTGAACAGTGAAGTATCAAAAATATCTTTTCAATGGTACTAATCCATTGTTCAGCAACAAGTGGATCAGTAGACCCACTGAAACAATGTGGATGTTTCCTCATGAAGGACTCAATATAATATTGTTCCTTTCCCTCCTAATTTGGAATTTTATAATGATTCATATCTTTTGTAAGTATAGTAATAATATTTTACACTCCAGGTGCCAACAAATTGGTTTCTTCAGGAGGACAGTCATTGCATTGTCTATTACATTGATCAAAATGGTTCCTTTGGGTTCTAGGAATTGTCTAAAATGCAAAAAGAACAGTGTGAGAGGGAAAAATCATGCTAGGAAAACAACATAATAAAGGGGGATTACTTTCAATATGTAACATCATAGGTTTAATTCTAAGATTTTTACTGTAATTATAGGAATATAACCTATATGTATACTAATCCTTAGGGACATCTTTAAACATACATTAGATAAATCTCTAGATATTTCACTAATGTTTTCACATCCTAGTTTCCAATGGTTAACTAAACCCTTCCTCTGGTACCAACTGTAAAGACCCAATCTTGACATACATGGAAATTACATTACTTTTTCGGAATACCTAACGCATAACAAAAACAGACACCAAAGTACCTTAATAGTTTAGTGTCTTTGGAAACATGGAATATAATCTTCTAATCTTGGTGAGTGATCTTCAAAATCTCCCATAAATATCTTCCCTTTTTTTCTTACCAAATACCTTTCTTTATATCCTGGGTAAAATAACAGATATAAATGGTGAGCTCATATGATTAGTAAGGGAATAAATGTAGAAAATAAAACAATCCATATACATTTGAACTTTAAAACATGAACATAATGTTTACACATCAAAATCTTGAGTTGTGAAAAAAATCATGGCAGTACATAAGATATAGGTCATAAAAAACATAAATCATGATAAAATAGCATGGGAATAAAATATTTATTTGTGGAAAACCATTATGCACATGATATGATTTCCATAGTAGCCATGGAATTGCTGCCAAGACCATCTTAGTGGACAAAGTCCCTTTCTGAATTGAGTTCACTCCTCATTACATTACCGTATCACTGAACCGGATTAACATACCATTACAACCAAGTCTATATCATGAGATATAAATCTTTATCCAATGCATTGGAGGGAGATATAGGTGCCACCCATCTCATAATGAAATCATTCTTACTTGTTCCACAACAAAAACATCAATCATTCATCATAACCCAAAGAATAAAAATAGGTTTCATAAACATCATCCAATCATAACATAATCCATATAAAACAAATGGATGTCATTTCATCATAAGAAAATTGAAACCATTTAAATCATAGAGATATTATTCTTCAAACATAAACATATGAAATAATGTCATCTTATATGGAAAATGGTTTTTATAAAACACTTGAAATGAATTCTTGAGGAAAATATCCTTTCTTATTCAAAATCATTTTATTTTCACAGAATGCCATGTAATTTTAAAAGAAAAGGATTTTGTAGAAAATAATCATGAAATCTTGTAGAGTATGCTTCAGGAAAATAAGGCGTTATGAAAACCATAAAAATATGTTCATGCCTTATATGTTAAAAAACATTATCCTCATACTTTTCCCGGAAAAGTCAAAAGGTACCACATATGGTAAACAAAAGAAAGATTCCTTCCATAATACTAATTAAAAGTCAAATAGGGGTAAAAATGAATATAAACATACATTGAAAAATATTAAACACTTTATGAGAAACATTTTTAGGGACATTGATGAAAAATATAACCCCAGTAAATACTTACGTATAAGCAATCTCGGATACAAATGAGATTGCAAAATTATCCACTAACTTATGTCCAATATGCTTCGTACGTATCTAAACCTCCTGTATAATGATTTAAATAATGTCATTGTCTTATTAAATAATCATATTAATTGTTATGATATAATATATGGTTCACTTATGACTTTATATTACTCGTTCTTTTGTAAATTCCATGTTAAAGCAGTGTTTTGGATAAAATCGTTTTATTTATCATATGTGGCTGGACGTATTGTTCTTGATATTATTATTAATTATATCATGATTTACCTACTTACATAATGTAAATAATGATTTATATATCATATATATTCAGTATATATATATATGTAATTGATAGACAAATGAAATGAAATACACCGTTCATGGAGACGGTAGGCCGTACGTTGGCATGAACATTGTTTTCCTTTCCTTAATGACTTGAATGGATGTAAATAGATGAAATATATATACATACATAAATATAGTAGCTTTATCATTTCATATATTTCTTTATTATTCCGTATATATACTTTATAATCATTTTTGAATGATTAACATGGAGTATGAATCTCATCGCGTTGTGGAGATGGTAATCAGTACGTACGCACAAGTGATGATATCGTTCCCATAATTATTGAATTTAACTGGAGTGGATGAGATAATGTCTCACAATCATTATGACGTTATAATAACTATATATAGTTTTTCTTTATACCATTTTACAAATCCATGTAATGTGGTGGTAGAAAAACATATTACACCACGGTGTGAAGACGGTATTTCGTACGTACGCACGCGTGGTGAATTCATTTTTCATAGAATGGATAGAATGTGAAATGTGGTTGTTTCATATTTATAATAACATATCAGTATATTAGTGATACTTTTGTTATTACTTTATAAATAAAAAACTCAAGAAGAAGAAGTTGGAGAAGAATGAAAGCTTGAAAGAATCAATAGAAGAGATTGCCTCTTCTTTGATGCACCTCTTTTATGCTTCCCCTTAAGGAACAAGAGTTGGTCTTTTGAGGAGACCGGAACCTCTATAATGTATATAGGAAAGTTTATTAGGTAATGGCTCAGGACTTGTCCGAGATTTAAAGCTCAAAATTGTTTAAAGGGGAGATGGAGGTGGTGCCCTTTTATAAGGGAGGAGAAGGGAACCTTAGGAAAAACGTAAAATATTATTTTATAATAAAATCATATTCGGTGTTTTATAGCTCAGAATTGATTTATTCCGAATCTAATGTGGTAATGGGTATAAATAATCTCAACTAATAGGTTTTAGACAAGTTTAGGTTACTATTTTGACCATATCATTTAGATTTAACTCTAAATTAAAAATTTTAACTTTTACCGTGTCTTCTTGTTTTCTTACAATATATGGCTAATAAACATACTATAAATACCCAAAAGAACCCCAAGTGGTTCATTTTTAATATATATAACCTTATATATGTCATTTTGACTAACCTTATATTTTTAGAAATATAATAACAATTAATAATAATATATTGGTTTTAAAAACTATTTTACGTCTTATTTGACACTATTTGGTAATTGATTTTTGTGCAAATCTTAACAGAATGATTAGTTAGAATAAAATTAATTAAATCAATACTACCATGTCATATTAACCATGAAAATTAGTTAAATTAATAAAAATTCTCAAAATAAATTTATTTGGGTATTTATAATATCAATTATGTTAGTATTTCATTAATAAGGTAATTACTGCATCATCATTGTGTCACAAATAAATTAAATTATTTATTGTATGAAGATTATAAATAAAATAACATTATGTATGAAATATATTTAACTTTATAACTAATATTTATATTCGAATTTGTCTTATGTATACCCCTATATTAATAATTGTTTAGTTATTAATCTTTGATCTTAACTCTTTTAACTCTTCTTTAAGTAAAATAATAATAATTGTCCTAATCTAATCCAAGTGGAACTAAGGGGTAATATTTTATTCCTAAGTTTTTTATGGTCAAATTACACTTTTCCAATAGAATTATGACATGTGTTAGGGTAATAATAATATCATGTTAACCCTTGATTACCCTATTTACTTTTCACCATGGTAAATAAAAGTAAAAAGTTACTATTCATCGAAAATTATTTTTATCATATTGAGCCACATTTTACTCCTTGATATTAATTGAGTCTCTAGGATTTTCAAAATTCAACTCACAGAAGCAACAAATATTTTGTTTTATGTACAATTGCAAATGCTCCTAGGAGGTGGGTAAAAGACGGTGAAAAGTTCAATAAAATTTTTATATATCTAAAATTATTATAAAATTACACCAATGAATTACATTGAACTTATATAAGTATTATGTATTTATTTTGAAGTAAAATAAATTTAAATAAAATAAATGATTATTTAAATAAAAAGTTGGTTTTAACCAATAACTCAATGTTTTCACTATTCATCAAAAATTGAAAGTTTTAAGAAAAATACCAAAATTTCACCCTAGGATAATTTCAATATTTTGAATCCAAAAATGAAGTCCATTTTGAAAGATAAAATTTATAAAATTTCAAAAATTGGGTATTACTATTCATAACGGCGAGTTTATATAATATTTTCATAATATATCATTGTTTAGTGAAACTCAGTATTGTGTACAACACACGCTATCATGGATGGTCACGATTGTGTGTAAAGAAAGACAAGTCAGTGTTGCATGTAGTGTAATATTCCTGTGTTGTTGTGTATAATAGAATCCAACCATATTTCATTTATACACTTAATATATATATATATATACATAATCAATGTTGCGTTGAATAACTTCTATCAAACAATCTTGAAATTTTGTGTAACATGATCCAATAATAGTGTTACCTATACTGCAAGCTAACACGGTGTTGCATATAGCCCAAGATAATCTTGGTGTATCATAAAAAACAAGACATCAAATAAATTAAAAATAATACTTCTCATAAAATCTTCGGGTGTTATATTCTCTACATATCTCTGGATGTTTCCGTAGTATTCTTTGGGTGCTCGCACGGAAGATCATTTGGCATGTAATTTCTACCATTGATATCCTTGAGAATTACATCCAACGAATTATTCTATATCAAATGGAGGAGGATATCTCTCATTCTTGAGATCTTTTTTAGAGAGGGAAGATTTCTCTAAGATCAAGGGTTTTCTCCTGGGATGATGTGCACACAAACATTGGATTGAAATTTCGATGACTTCTTGGATAATTAGAGAATAATAAAATAAAATGGAATTAAATTCACTATTTAATAATAAATAATTAGTACAATTTCTGTTAAATATTTTATTATTACATGTGAAATCCAATGTCAAATAATAATATCCATGCCTTATTTCCATTACATGCACTCAACATGCACGTTATATTGAAATATTATTTAACCAAATAATATATAATATTATTTCTCACCAGACCCTTAACATGGTCCTCCAATCCACCTCAATATTTACTATTCCTTGAATAATGACAATTTATTTATATTAAATAAATATAACTGCATTATTCACTAAAAAAATAAATATTTCATCCACAATATAATCTCTCAATTAACAAGTGGTGAAATAATTGAGATCAATAATAATTGAATAATTATTAAACCACAAATTGGAATAATATTTATTTAACATGCTAAATAATAAATTATTTGACTGAGTTATTGGCTACACATAGAGTGTGACCCTTTTGGACTTTTTCTTGTTAGCATTAGGTTGGATTGACTAAATTCGAAGATTACTATCTAGTAAATGATCAAGGAACCCAATAGAAATAAGTTGATGTGGAAAAGACATGTCACCTCATACTAACAATTACTGTGTAATATAATCCATTTTTTCTGATATCTCTAATCAAGTAGGTTGTATGCAGGCTCCATCAACCCATGTGCTCTATTTCTCATTATTTAACAATCCAGAATTGAACATTCCTAGAGAACACCATATTAATGTATTTAGTTAGGATATATCATTTCCATGAAAGGGCCTGAGATATCTACTTCAGTAGAAGTGAAAAATACTATCTTGCATTATTAATTAATGCAGTATTAATCATGATGCACCCAGCATTTCCTACCTCATCATGAAGAAATGTCGTCATAGTTTTTGTGAATACATGTAAGAGAGAAATTCATAATACCAACTAATAATAATAATAATGTATAAGATCCAATACAGATAACCATAAATAGGAAAATCCAATGACACTTATGAATATGTATTTCATATTGGCTGATCTTATTCTCATAATATCCTCTTGGATACTACCACAGGCACACACCATGAGAAGGTTCCTAAAAAATTCCAATGTCCCCACCCCTAATAGCTTGTATCATTTGTGTCCCTTGAAATGTTATCATACGACCATAGAACATATATTTCAGAATAGTTTTTTGGCCCTTCTAGGTTCTCATCATAGCTAGGATCTACTGTGACCTTTTAGTTTGACACATATTCCTAGGAAATTGTCATAAACTATGTCATGAAAAAGAAAAATCATGATGTTATAATGAGTTTATTAATATTTGTACAATGAATACATGTTTGTCATAAAGTATAAATAATTTTGATTATAGGGAACCAACTATAACATATCAATGATATTGAAGTCACATAATTCTTTTTATTAAAAATTAATGCCTAAAAACACACCAAGTTCTATATAAGAACCACTTCCCTGACCATGTTATTTAGGAAACACTCTTACCACTCTAAGAAAATAATAAGGAGAAATTATCTAAAATAATTATACATGTGATATATAATATAAATAAATCATATGGTATGATATAAACATTTCGTATTGTATGAAATACGTGTAACAAAATTATTATGATTATCAATTTGTTATATCATTTCATATAATATAATAAATATCATAAGGTTTCACCAATACCAGTCATAGTGTATAACTATGTTCAATTAGAATGTTATCATATGTGGTAGCCATAATGAATGGTTCATATTGATTTTTGATTTTTCATTCAATTAGTTTTTATGTGATAAAATTCTTATATTTTTTCCTTGTTGGATATCATTTGATATGACCACATAGGATATGACAAAAATCAGGGGTAGTTGATATGGTTTTGTAGGAATTAAAACTATTTCAAACATTATCTATTCGTTATCTATTCACTTTTTCAGAGACTGAATCCCTCTACCTATCTCTCTTTTCTCTCAACTTTAGTTTACAGGCACATACTCAAGTGGTAATGTAAAATACAAAAGGACGTAAAGGATTGTTAATATAGTTTTTCTCCAATGTAGATGACTACACCCCCAGTGTATGATGGTTTGTATCATACTCACACAAAATGACACATTTATTATCCTAAAAATATTAATCAAGGGTATATCTTTGGAATCATTATCTTGGCACTGACCAAGTGTAATAAAATCACCAACTTATATTACTTTTATTAATATATTTTTCTTCTAGAAACACAAATTTTATTATTAGTAATTACTTATGTCCCTCTTAGAAAATATATATGTGGTGATTTTCCTCAACACAAAATAATCTCAAAGAATGCTTCGAATTTATTCAGACAATAATAAATAGAATATCATAGTCTAAGCCTCTCCCTTCTTCTGTCTAAAAAATAATATATAAATGTGCCCATGATAGTATACCTCCATCATTTTTTTCTTCTTCGACACAAAAGTTCAATTATTCTTAATAGTGATGGGTCTTCTTCTTATATCATAAATATGTTTGTAAAATTAAATAAGTGTTATGTATCTCCTATCATTATTTATCTTCAACGAATATAAATATATGTTATCATAAGTTTCCATTTTTATATATATATATTTTATATAAATATTCATGCATGTTTATTTTCTTATTAGAATATTGAAATATTACATGATTTTAAAATTTTTATATACTTTATAATTCTCATTCTAATCATGGTGAAATATTTCATTTAAATATCCATTAGAATCATGATTTATATTTTCATTTGATCTTTCATAATTATCACAACAATAATCCTTATACTTTAATTCTCTAAAAATATTATTCTCATTAATCCAAGTCTGTATAGGATCTCATACAAAATTATATTTTTATTAGTGTATTTATTGTTATGGAATAAAACATTCCTTCAACATTATAGTCATCACACACTCACAACATGGTTATCTCATTCATGGTGTGACTGTTACCTATAATAAAAAAATCATTTTATGATATTCTCTTCAAATTTATCTTTATTGAATGTTCATTTTCATCAATTACCATATCCATAGTCTTAAAATATAATCGTGGATTAAATTATATAAAAATGATAATTTATGAACTAATGACCACCATTAAATCCTCATACTTACTAATTTGTAATTTTTATGGTGGAAATACATTCATAGGTTTAAATCGACATTACAGAATCTCTTAACGGCACTTATATAGTGAACCTTATTATTTATTTAGATAACCCATACATTTTTTCCAATAGATATTATAAAGTCATAATAACCCGTATAGAATCAAAATTACCCTTACCAAAAATACATTAATTAAATATTCCCCATGGGCCTTATAATGATCCTTACAGTAATTATGTAACAAAATTATTCTCAATTCTCTCATTATCAATTTTAATGACTCTTATGGATTACAAATGACTCTTATGGATATGATAAACAACCCTTATAATAATACTAATTGATTATTATGAATTATACAAATGTCTCGTATATAATTTCATATAAATCTTACAAAGTATCCATGCCTTCGATAATTTTTATTCCTATTATAATATGAACATAACCAAAATGGATTTGAAAACTTTAGGAAGTAATCATTCCATAACATTAAATAAACCATACAATATATAATCTATGTTAATTACCATTTTAGTATTGATAAACAAGTTAAATTTTATTTGGTTTAATGATCCTTATGATGTTATGAATGAATATTATAAACATTATAGTGAACCTTTTAATATTATAGATTCCTCTAGAATAAAACATACAAACTTGAGATTCAGCCATCAAAACTCTAAGGAACTATTTTGAGGTTCAAATTTAAACCATTAAAAGTTAACACCTCTTTTATTTTCTCATAATTATTCTCCGAACCGACCATAAAAAATTAAAGTATCATCATTATAATGTTATATTTTTCTCTCGAATGAACCATATGAAATTCACAATAACCTTATGATGTTCCCATTAAAAAATTTTTATCTTACCTTAAAAATTCTACAATGTTTGTAAATTAACTAGGAAAATCTTCTTAGTTTATTGCGTACATTAAAACACAATGAAATCTTATCAATGTTTCTTCAATTAATACATGAAAAATTATGTTGTTTAATGCAACATATAAAAAATCAATAGTATATTTCAATGAGCTTCCACTACTATGACTCAATTCTCTAACTTCCTCCAACTGTACTTTTATACAAATAATAATAAACATTTATAATAATTACTAGGTTGTATCTTCATTAATGACTTCCATGTAATATTTTTTAGATTATATATTTATAATTCTATACACATCATGGAAATAAACATTAAATTACACATAATCAAATCACCTTGAACCAAATCTATATATGAATTACCAAGTAACGTTATCTAACATGATTCCATTCAATGTGAATAAATCTCCATAAATGTCCAACAAAAATATCTCCCTATGATATATAGTTTATATTAGATACATTTTTCCATGATATAAGGGGATTCCTCATTCCTCAAGAAATATTGACAACGTAGTATATAATTATACCTTTTATTGGGAATTATAAGCATCTTCACATTAAAATTCAAGGGAACTCATATACACCTCCATAATTTTCATCTTATTTAAACATATACATCACTATAAGAGTTGCATTCACATTTTAACATATTAAAAAATACAACATCAGAACAAAATATGGGTGCAAAAATATCCCCAAATGTATTTATTGTCAAGTTCAATGCTTGAAAATCCATATCATTATGTTATTTCATTTTGAACACTCTTTTTCACATATCAATTTTTCTCCTCTCCGTATTTCTCTTTTTTTTATTTCATTTTTTTATATCTAGATTCTTGAAAATAAAAAAAATTACATAAGAGGAAATAGTATAAAATCACTCATATATTAATGTTCCATCAAATATTATACTCAAATCTACATGGGTGATACTCAGAGTTGAAAAAAGGGGACCCAATTTTAGAGAACAAAGTTATCCATAAAAATAAGATTATGTTTCCAAATCAACATTATTAAATACCTTATTTATGGGTTTCCATACTATTTTTTGAATGATACTAAATCATGGAATAAATTAAAAGGATACCAATTATTAAATTTATATTCATTTTATTTTTCAAATCATATATTATTACTCCCATTAAAACATAGAGATTAAAAAAATTAAATAATTTGTAGGTAAAGCATTGACAATAATGTCTCAAACATCTGATGAATTCTACATCTTCATGTCACTGATTCATTCAGATTACACCCCTTAATTCAAAAAATTATTCTATCATATACTAGGATAATATAATTTTAAATCATACAACATCAACAATCTTTTTTAATTAATGTTCCATAAATTATGGATTTTCTATTAATATAGTGTTTTATAATCTAATCAGGCTTTTCCAATAGTATCCTCCTCAATGAGACATTAGAAATTAACTTCATCACGGTTTATATCAAAATAATATTCAATAAACCTAATTTTAAATCATACAAGGAAGGTTACATCATTAATTTGATGTTCAGTTTTGGTATTATGAAAATTTCTTTAGTTATCCCCTATGAACATTCATTAATTCTATTTCCATAAAAATAATATCACAACAATAAAATAGACAAAATAAATGGATTAATATAGAATTTTTTTTATCATCAGTCAAAATGATAGGGTTTAGAGATTATTCCTAAAAAAATTATCCCTTTTTCTTTATATTTGAGTGTTTTCTTTTTTTTATATAAATTTTCAGGTTAGTGTTCTCTTTGACAAGAATGGCCTCATTTCTTCTTTTAAAATTCAAATTTTATTTATTATTCATTATCACCATAAAAAACATGTAATGTGAGTCTTTCTCTACAATTTTTATTTTCTTAATAATCTCTTCTTTATATAGAAATTTAAAGTAAAAATCATTATAGATATTTCCGCTCTTAATACACCTACACAATATATATGAATTTAATTTTGAATTTATTTTTTAAAAAACTCTATTGAAATTATATTTTTTCTGCAAATGGAATCTTTTTTTTTAAATTTATCACTTTTATGGACGTTTTCATTATCCATTTTTAAAGACTGTTCTAAAGTATCCATCAAAATTATCATAAATTATTTAGGAATTTGATCACCATTCTTGGTTCTACTACATGGATTATTATATGTACTCTTCACCAAACCATTCTATTTGATTTTATCTTGAAGTTAATTAAAAAATTTTAATTTTAGTTTATTTTCCCTAACACTTACTCTCATGGATTATTTTTAGAAGTTAATAGTGTGCCTCCAAATATAATTTCCCCTGAAAAAAAGAATTATCTTCGTTTTTTTAAACTTTATTTTTCATAATTACTGGGTTTTATTTATATACAATTATTCTTTTGTTTATGACCCAAGGATGACTCAAATATACTCTTTATTGAATCATTGAGTGTATTAAATTTTACAAATTTCAAATTCATATTTTTTATGGAAGAAACATAGTTTTATGTTTCTATGTTCAACATCTATTATCATATATTGACACATTCTTGGTGGATTTATACTATCATCCTTTTTTGCTATGAATACATTGATTTAATGTTCCACATTGACTTATAAGAAATTTATTTATGATATAGATTAATAATTTTTTACTTTTATTTTGTAGACATTCATAATAACATTCTTTCCCCCTTTGATAGATTCTTCCATTATACCTTGCGTTGAAATATTTTTCTAACAAGTAATGTTATTTTCCTCAATCCTTTCAAAATAATTGATGAATCCAACAAAACATGATTTCTACACCTAAAAATTTGAATATATATATTTTAATACTTGTTATTTTTGTGATGCTTTATTATTATGTTGGTATTTCTATTGGTAAAATCATATTATATACTTGATTTCATCCACTGCACCTATAATAATGAGTTGAACATCATTTTTATTCATCTATAGTTATAAAATTTAGATTTTTTAACCTTAACATATATGAAATAATAATTGGTAAAAAAGCAAGAAAAAATGGTACATTTTATTTTTTGTTTTTTGAGATTTACCATTGTATGGTCCTAGGCTCTCATTACAACTAAATAGATATAATTTTACAAAAAAATCCCCTTTATATATAAGTGAGGTATCAGATTTTCTATCATATTTTTATGAATACAGAATTGGAACTAACACAATATTTTCTAATTTAAATTAAAGATCAAGGAATTCCATGTAAATGAGTGTTATATAACCCCACAGTAACAATATTACATATTTATAATTCTTCTGGATCTTTTCCCCATGATTTTCATGCATGTTAGTTTTCATTTACATCATATTATCAATATATTTAATCTTCTTTTCACTCACCTCTAATTGGTAATTCTTGACATCAATTTTAGAACATTTTCTATTCCAACGAATGGAACTTATCTTTAAGCCTTTTATGGATTTATCATTATTTATGGTTACTTAAAAACAATTATTTTTATATATAGAGTAAATTTCAGGATATTAGTAATTTTTCTCTATTGGAATTACATTTCTTGGTGGGATCAAGTATTTTTATTTCGTTATGTACCACATCATTTACCTTCATAAAAAATTATTCTTCAAGGTGGGTGATCTCCATATACATTATTAAAAAAATCATAAATAGTTGTGAATATATATTTTCTATTATTATAAAGAAATCATTTTAAACTATAGGTTCCACATCATGTGATCCCTCTCACATGTGATTAATTAATTTCTGGGAAAATTTCATCATGAGATATCATTTATGTCATATTGATCTTAATAGTTTTTTGAGGATTATGAGGTAGAAAATGTGTCCCTATCATTGTTAGTTGATTTGACACATTTTCATTTCCCCCATGGTAGATATAACTTCTTTATAATTAATGGTTTGAAAAAATGGGTTCATATTCTTCTTTTTATAAGAGAGATTCCATATTAATTTTTCATCTATTTACTATTTTTGTTTTTTTAGAAATAGTATTCTAGTTGTAAATAGTAAAATATTCTTCAATAATACACATCGTTATGAATTGATAAATAGAAAATCCTATTCATAAGTAATACATAATATTTGAGAATAACTAAAATCAAACTTAGGGAGTGACCCGAGATATGTTACCAATTTATAAGACCACATGGAATATATCCAACATTAAGAGGGAGGGGTGAATTAGTGTTGCACAAATTATTAAAAATTTAACCTGTATACATAATTTACCTTTGAACTTCTATAGTGACTATGTTTCTATCTATCTATCTCCCCCATTGTATTTACCCTTTGGTTTATATTCACATACTCAAGAAGTAATGTAAATAATTAAAGGACACTACAGTTTGTTAACGAGATTTGCCTCTAATATTTATGAAAAAATCCCCAATGTATGGAGATTATTATCCCACTTTTACATATATAATATTCTATTATTATGAATATCACGACAAAGGGTATATAAATAGACCAAGAATACTACTACCAACTAATTATAATAAAATAAGTAATATGTAACACATTGATTATAAAATTTTTCTTGTAACACCTTAATGTATAAAAAAATTAACGTATTATGTCCTTCCTTGAAAATATGGATATGGAATTATTCCTCTCAATGCAGTACTATTGAAGGATAACTTTTTTTAACACCTTATGTTATAGGATATCATATGATATGTCTCTCTCTTCTTTGGACTAAATAATAATCTATATATAAAACCACACAGATAATACTACTCCCTTTTTCCTTATTCTACTAAACAAAAGAAAAAATATTCACAATAGTATTCGATCCCCTTTTTGTCTTCAACATAATGAATATGTAGGAGGACTGTAGTTTCATTTCTCTATTATGTTTCTTCAAATTTAGAGATTATTCATATGATACCAGTGTAAGATCCACTTTTTTCTTTCATATTAACTATATTTTAAAATAAAATTCCAATAAAATTATTTCTTTGTTTTAATACAGAAATATTTCTTAATTTGTGGTTGTATATTTATATCATAATTCCCATTCTAATCCTAGTAAAATATTTCATTTAAATCTACATGATGATGAGTATTTATCATTCCACTAATCCTTAATAATTATCCAAAAATTTTACTTATCTTTTGATCCAAAAAAAATCAATTTCTCATTAATCCACATATAAAATGGATCTCATATTGTATAGTCATAGTTGTAGAATCACTTATTTCAGTACAAAACATTCATTCAACATTATTTTCATAATGCACTAGCAACATGGTTTTCTCATTCACAATGTGACTAGATCCCATAAAACATAACCACCTTTATCTAATATTAAATTCAACATAGGATTCCTAGAATCCTATTTTTCTTCAATTCTTAACTTCATAGTCTTTGACTAGAATCAAATATTATATTGAAACAACATGATATTGATATAATGAAGATCATCATAGAATCGTATGATTTATGCCTTTGTTATATCACTGTTGGAAATCTCATCATAGGGGTAAATGACCCTTATAGAATCTCTCAAGGCCCCTTATATGGATACCCTTATGATTTATTTAGATAGTCCATAAAAGTATCTCAGTGATACATATGAATTTATAATGATCCTTAAAAAATCAAAATAACCCTTATAGAAATTCATTTACCAAAGAATTCACCATGATGTCAAAATAGACATCACACCAATTAATTTGCCATGTAATTTTCAATTATCTTAGTATAATAGTAAATGACTCCAAAAAAGTATAGGTGAATAATAAATAGATATATAATTACTCTTCTGATAATTCTAATTGATCCTTATAAAGTATTCAAATGAGTCATATAGGGTTCATCGTGACTATTACGAAGTGATCATGCCATAGTTGATTTCCCTTTCAAGTGATTATATGATCATTATGAAAATTACATTGTTAAATATCAAGAAGTATCCATTTAATAAGGTTAAATCAATGTTATGATCCTTAGTTTGAGATTTTTTACCTTTTAAGTATTTTTTATCATCTTCTATTTATTAATGTTAAATGAACCATATGAAGTTTTAAATGACCCTTAAAAACTTTCCAATAAACCTTACAAAAATTGATTTTCAAAAAAAAAATCCATACAATGTTGAAAATCAACCATACAAACTCTCTGTTAAACTTATTGAGTTCAAATATATACATTAGAAAGTTTATAGATTTTACATTATCAAGGAATTATACTCATATCCAACCATATAATGTCAAAGGATCAATCTTACAATGTTAAAAATATCTATGTAATTATCCTTTGGATGTTTCAAAATGAATCTTATTAAGATTCAGAGTAAAAACAACAATGTTCAAACTAATAAATATATATTTGAACAACATAATTCTAGAAAAAAAATTATATTAACATATAACATCATCCTATATTATCATGTCCTTTAAAAAAAATTGGGATGATATAATACCCTCTTCGATGGCTTGATAAATAATGTAAAAGAATAATGTTTTTTATAAATATTTATTAGAATATTTTAACAAGATTATACTACCATTGATCAGAATCTAAAAAATTATTCAATTGTGCATTTATCCAAATAATAATCAATATTTATAATAATCATCAGGATGGATCTTATCCGCTAATTTACTCAAATTATTCACAAAGATAATATATCCTGCCTTTATAACACTATTTGGAAATCAACATTAAATTTCATATATTTAAATATGATTGAACCAAATATATATATATATATATGAAATACCAAGAGTCTTTCTCAAATGTGGTTAATTTTAATGTAAATGGATCCCTAAGAATATAAAATGGAAACATATCAATTTCTAATATAATTTTCAGAAACAAACTATTTCCCTAATATATGGTGATTCAGTAATCCTCAAGAAAAATTCACAACAAAGCATGTAATTACTGATTTTCATAGAAACACTAACAATATTCTCATTAATATTTTTGGGTGATCTAATAAAATTCAATATTATTATTCTTTATTGCATATTGACATAATCCATATAGATACACATTCGTTATCATTTATTTTCAGAAAATATAACACAACACAATGTGGGTTCAACGTCATTTACTTTAAACATTTCGTAAAAATTAATATGTGTGATTTTTCAACATAAGGATTAAAATATTTTCAACTAAAGTAATTTACCTATATGATTAATTTTATATGGTAAATTGTTATGGAATCTATAAAAGTGTCCCTAAGGGATATATTAAGAGGCCGATACAATGAGATAGTTGACCATGCTTTCCCATTTCTTCAAGTAAATATTCATAAATCTCTCTTTCTCATCCTTCTATTACCACTACAGACACTAGTATTTCAAGGAAGGAAGGAGAATCCCACTAAAGTTTTCGGTAATATAATTTCATCTTTTAGATATACCCAGGAGGATTGTGTGTATTGGTTATCTCTCAATGATCATCTTCAAGTGTATGGATACAGAAATTAGTAGTGTCTATCATCATAGCAATGTACATGAGTTTATAGTTTATGTTTGTACTTGGTTCTGATTTTGTACTTGTTTATCATTGGAATGTGTGCTTTCGAATTAGATAAATTTCATTGAACAAATTTAGTTCGATCATTATGAAACCATTAGTGTTATGAAAGTATCATCATGTTTCCAAAATTAGAATATATTGTATGACACTAATGAAATATAATATTATAATACATATCAATATTAATATCATAAAAATTATTGAGAAATTAATCTATGAATTCATATAAAATATTGTATATCATTATATAAAATTGATTCAGACCATATGATATATGATATCATAGAAATCGATTCAAGCTATTCCTTTAGGTTTTAATTAAATCATTGTTTATGATATGAACATTTGTAGATGACAATATTTCCAAAATGTGGATATAAAAAGTGCTTCAAATTACATAAGTGATATCAATGCCCGTCAGAAAAATTTATTTCTATATTCCGAAGGGTGATTATTATTTTAAGGAAAATAAAAATATATTTTCATTAATTAACTACTAATTTGAAAAGACATTGGGGCTTATCATATAATAAAATTTCAAGGCATCACTAAGTTATTCTTTTATAGGCCATCACCAAGTCATAGTCACAATATCAATCAAGAAATATGACTGATATTTCTGAAGTAGTTTTGTGCACTGTGGATTATCAAACATATTTTATGATTTAAATTATATGTTAAAATAAAATATTTAAAAATATATTTAAAAATATATTAATACTGAATTGATAGAAATAATTTTTTAATTTTTTATAAATTATAGAAAAGTATATTTAAAGTAAATTTATTTAATTTATAATGTTTTATATAAATTAATTAATTATGAAATTATTAGAATTAATTATTAAAGGATCATATAATATTTATTAAATAATTATTCCATAGTATTAATTATAAATATTAAATAACATTTTGAAAATGTGTTTAATAGCATAAAATTTAGATATAAAATTATTATTCGGAAATAATAAGTATAATTTATATTGTTTTTAAATTAAAAAATATGGCTAAAAATATTAAGCGGTTTATATTAAATTGTTTATTTTTAATAAAATTTAACATAAATAGTTGAAATTAAAAAACCATATTTGAGAAATGTTATAAAACATATCTAATGGGGTTTAATTTTCTATATGATCAAAGTATATAAAATATTAAATCGGAAATTTTTAGATTTGGTAAATGTCTTACGTAACAAAATTTGAATTTAAATTTTTTTCTATCATTTAATGTCATATATTTATGTAAATTACATATGAAAAGATAATATTATGTAGTTCATATTATATGTGAATATAAAGTTTTTATATTTACCTTATGATGGAATGTTCATAATTCATGCCTAAATTATAAAATGTTTATGATTTTATAACTGGGAATTATTGAGAAATAGTTTTTCTCATATTTATATAGATGATTTATTCATTAATCTATTTTATTCTAGGTATTATTCATATATATAATTCCAATAGTATGTATAGATGTATAAATTAGTTTAAAGTTTTAAACATCTTTTATGAATTGTTATATGTGCATATATGGAGTTTCATGCCATGTGTGATAATTGATTTTATTTTTTATATCTTATATTTGTATTGTTCTAGGTTATGAATTGAATTACGATTTTAATTATAGTTTTTACTTATTAGGTGTTATAATTGTGATGAAATAAAAGTATCATTGGATTAAAGAATCATTGTGTAGAGGGACTTTGGGTTTGAATTACACTATCCTAGAGGATTATTACATGTATAGAAAAGTGTGGCGGTTGTTATCTGACACTCCATGATTACACTTTTGATAAATTATGATTTAATATGATTCTAATCATTTCCATGAAAGGGTGTTAGATTCCTTATACCTATGAAAAAATTGAATATATTATAATATAGTGATATTATAATATGTGTGATTCACTACTACTAATAGGGCTTATAATAGCACTAAAAACCACCTTTAAGATCGCTAAAAAAGCATTGTAAATCTCGGTGAAGATAAAGGGGTGGGGGGCCTTTATCAGCGTGAAAGATAGAACTGATAATGGTAGTATTTATCAGTACTATGAAAGCACCGATATATTATCCATTTATCGACACTTAATTAGTGCTGATAAAGGCCAAATTGCATGTGAAAACCTTGAACCTTCATAGCACATGCACACATATGACGGCACCTGCACACAGTAGAAACAACACCCTTACAAAAAGGATATAAGAACAAAAATGCTGTAATCATATAATTTAATTAATGAATACAAAACAACATAGTGCTATATACATTTCAAACAATGTTTAATTAGGATACAGTTACAATTATCCAACAAATAACTAAAAAACATTTATGTTTCATCCTTTTTGCAACCATGTTCCATAATTATAAATTTTTTTCCATGGTATTAGTTTTTGATCAAATAATTTGAACTCAGGAAAAAGAATTCACCAATATATGAAATTAAATATTATGTTAGTAATTCAATAATAAAATAAATTAAACATTAATATGAAAGAATAAATTAGTAAAATTTCAATTTTTACTTGTTAAAACCCTTACATGTCCATATTTACTTGGACAACACCCCCTCCCTCCCCTAGACGGACCCCCCCCCCCCCGCTCTCTCCCCTTGCAGCCCTCCTTTTCCCAGGACATCCCCTTCCCACATCTTAGATAGCCCCTCCTCTCCTGGATAGCCCCCACCCCCCTCCCCTGTTGGACACCCCCATTCCTGGACGACCACCTCCCTCTACTCCCCAATACAGTCCCCTAGACAGCCCCCTATCTACCCCTGTACAGCCCCCCTATCCTTACAACCCCCCTCCATCCCACCAAACCACCTGCAACCACCATCCCTCCTCCTGGACAACCCCTCCCTCCCCTTCTAGCCCCCTCCATTTCCCTGGACAACCCCCTCCGCCCATGAATATCCCCTACCCTCCTAGATAGCCCCTCATCCCCTCCTGGACACCCCCACCCACCCTCCCACATGGACACCCCCTCCCTCCTAGACACCACCTCCCTCCATGTTCATTATTTTATACCCATTAATAACCTTCTTTATCCAACTAATTTTTTATCATCTAGTTGATAATGGATGAAATATTAATCAAACACCGTCTTTCAATAATAATAATTATAAAATCATATATATTTTCAAGAGATATATTTCAATAAATCAAGGAAAACAACAAACAAAAAATATATTGGAGGAATAGGAATGAAATTTCAAATAAATCTAAAGTCAAAAAGGTAAATTATGCACATGTTGGGTCTTTATGACATTAAATATTACATAGTGGAATTTTTTTGGTTGGTTGGAACTTTTGATGCCTAACTACAGACCCCCTTCAGGCTACTCTATAAGTGATCTACCCATTGTAAATTATCAGTATTGAATGGAATTGGATGGATATTTGTCTTCACACCCCTCCCTTCTAGACACTACCCCTCCCTCCCCTCTGAGACACCCAACTCATAGACACCCCCTGGACACACCCCCTCCCTCCCCTCCTAGACAGCCTCACACCTAGACACCCCCTCTCTCTTGGACACACCCCCTCCTAGACACCCCCCCCACTCTTGGATACCCCCTCCTTCCTAGAAACCCCCACCCACATATAAAGGGTAATTGAAATTAGAAAATTAAAAATTCAAGATATTTGATCCCATCATGCTTTTAAGATTCTCGTGAGTGGACTGAAAGTCTATGCATCGGTCGACTTCCACACTATCGACCAGTGTAGACCAATAAGATATGCTTATTAGAAAGAAAAATCATTTCTAAAATCATTCTTCATAACCTAAGGATATATAACATAATAAATGGTGATCATATATTCTTAATATGTGTAAAAAATGGTGATATCAATGGTCATATATGGATAACATTAGATGGATTCACCTTCATCCTATTTGTGTACAATCTTCCATCAGGTATGTTTCCCATTCATATCTAAACACATCTATATCATCTTCTGAATATGAGTTTATGTGAAAGTCATGGTTGTACTAAAAAAATATAAATTCCCAAAGGATTAATAAATATTTTAAATGAACTTGTAATTATTTTCGAAAATACCTTGTTAGGGTTGCTAGTTTGTTGATGAAATACGATTTCATTCATAAATTTACAAACATAATAACAACAGTCTTTTTCATTTGTTTTTTTGGACACTGCAGAAACATTGAAAATAATTAGTAATTTGTTTTGATATGTGTTTGGATAGTGCAATTTTATTATATATACCAGGATACTTTTCCAGTTGTAGATCTTGTAGGCGTTATTTTCCTTAGGCCCTAGATTTATTCCATGCATTAGATGATATTGATGCACCACATTATCATTACAGAATCCTCATTAAATGATAACATAAATTATATAACTAGATTTTTAGTTTTAAAATTTTGGATCTTGTGTATTAAAAATTAACAAACACCATCATGTGTGGTCGGTTTGTTGGATATCCATGCATTGAATCCAGAAAATAAATCTTTAGAGTATCCAAATTGACTACAATAAGCATCCAATGCTGCCTAAAAATACAATAAGGAATAAGTAAATAATGAAATGAAAACCTAGTTGATATGATTAAATTTTAGAGTTTTACCCCTGCATCGTTGGTATTAAAAAGAGTCTGTCATCCATAATTTTGTTTTCAAACGATTTGAGCAGGGATGACATTATTGCAGCCTCTTTATCAGAATTTATTTCTTCTATTGAAGAGGTGGTGTGAGGACTAAGGAGTCCAAATATTGTTTCATGGGTAAATCCCATCAACTGTTTTTCATATATATGTCTGCGCAAAATATTATATATATTTAGTCATAATAATCAGAGTATACCAGCTTTTGTAAAATCAAATCAAGAAAGCATACCTCATGTACACATTTATAACTGAGGTGCCTAGCCATTCATACTTGAGGATTTCATTTACATTTTCAGCCCTAATGAAATCTGATGTTTCCTCTCCGTTCATATTTTTTTCAAAATCAACTATGTGATCACCGCTGTCTATGACCATTGTAACCACATGAGCCTGCAATGATATTAAATGTGGATATAGAATGGGTGGGGTGAAGCATCTCTCAATAGACCATTTCAATCAGTTGGTTGATGGTTGAGATAGTTTTGAGCTGATATTTCGTTTCACCCCTTCTCTTTGTAATTATGTAATAACATTCATCAGATCATACCATTTTTCACTAATTTTTAAAGGTCCAGCTTGAAAAATAAATTGGAATTGGATACCTTTTTGTCTACATGTTTTTATAAAAGAATTTTCAGTCATGTGATGAATGTTCCAAAATCTTGTTCAATTGTATGAATGTCATAATCGTCATTTGGAACACGTAGCTTAGCACTCGGATCATTAGCTATGTTAATTGACTCACTGATATAATTTGTTGGAAGCTGTATGTTGTGTAGCATGTCGTTTTGTGTATTAAACATTGTATCCCTCGCTACAAGGTGATATGTGGGAGTTCATAGATATGAATCACATTCATTTTCACCCTATAGAATATTAGTACAAGAAAGGTATCAGGTTCTATGTGAATCACATTTCATAGAAACAATTATTAAAACAACGATTACCTCACCTAAGTCAGGTTTTATAGGGGAATGGCTTGCCTCAAAGCGGTTGGGAGTGGGGAGAGATCATCACACATGGGTTGTTGTTGAGTTTTTTCTACACTTTTCCTCTCCCCCATCAATATTGCTATCATATCTCCCTTTTATTGTAAATATTCTTGAAAAATAGATTATTTTCTTTCCAAATTTTCCATTTTTTCATTTTGATCCTCTGGTTGTTTTTGTTTTTTGAAATTATGTTTGGGGTGTCACCCCAAAACTCTCACCTCTAACGCGGACATACTGTTCTGGATTCTTCAAGGCTATTGAAATTATGTCTTCATCTGGTGCGGTTTTTGTTGATTCTTATGACTATATCAGATATAAAATATATAAAAATAAGTAGACATTGTAATGTAAGAGCGATTTAATGAAAATCAAATTTATATCATTCCATAGTTACACTTGATTCCCATACTTTTTGTGTGTTTTCATCTATCAGTATCCCCTCTTTATTTACATGGGCCTCCTTCCATAGCACATATAGTGGGATGGATATGGATTTTGATTTCGATTCATCAATCTGCATATAAATAGAGAAACATGTTTATGGTGTTGTTTTATATCACATACATGTATTATGGTAGATTTAAAAGACCTACCAATTTTTTCTCGAGTGAAGAATACCCCATTATTTAATTACGGTAAGGGTACAATAGTTCTATTGTGCATTTTTTATTTTCAGCACTCAGTTGTTGTTTTATAAATAAAAACATGTCAATCAAAGTGTTGAAAACAAGCAATGTAAAACAACATATTACCCCCACACAATGTATCTAAAATGTCTTCTCCCCATGACGGTTGCTAAATGCATCCCATGCTCATTGGGATATCAAGTGTGCATAAAGATGAGGTGGGTGCGGCCCGATTTTCCCTTCAGCATCTTTAAGATGATATTTCATTAAACTTATGCGAAAGCCTTTATGAATCATTCTTGCAACTCTTAATACATATTCAATATGTGAGGCATCTGCTATAAATGCACTCTACAATGGATGATGAAGAGTAAGACAATGTTTTGATATTTTATTGTAATAAATTAAAAAAATGATATCATAATGTTACTATAATTTCTTTCCACATTAGTATTTTAATCCCGGTGACATCATGGTGTCATGACTGTACATCTATCGACACGTGTTGCCATGTGATGATTCTAATGTAGCAACAAAAGATGGATCTGTTGGGGTTAACATGTTGGACTCACTTATTCCATCCCACCTCAAATTTGATGCCTTTTGATTTTTCCTTAAAGACTTTGGATAACACGGTCAAACTTCAGTGCTCTTGATTTTTTTTTTGCACTTTCAGGGTTTCATTTCTAAAAATTTCCTCATAAATATCATCATTATGTTTCCATGGAATGCTAGTATCGATACTTGGACCAGCTGCAACAGGATGAGAAACATGTTGTACCTTAGCACTGGGACCAGTAACAGCAGGTTGAGAAACCTGCTCTTTCTCTACACTGGGACCACCAGCAGCTGGTTGAGAAAGCTGTTGTTGCTCTACATTGGGACCACCAGCAGCTGGTTGAGAGACCTTTTGTGCCTCGGGATTGAGTGCATCAGGAGGTGCAGATGTCTTTATCTATAGAACTAGTTGATCATTTAATTTAGATTACATAAAAGAAGCAACAGACAGATAATAAAATAACGCAACACAATGTATATTATAATAAACAAATAACCTGATTATTGCACTCTATTTTTTTCTTTAAATGCTGAAGGGATTTGACTCCACTATCAACTATGTAAATCCCTTCATTTTGGTCTCCTCTGACATAAAAAATGCTGTCTACATTGGAATCGCTGAGATATGATTATGAAGTCCCTATAAAAGGGTCATCCTCCATTGAACATTCATCCGACTTTTCAGTTGTTTTGGTCGATAATAGAACAATTGACCAATTTCATTTTGCAGGGTCTAGAACATAAATTTACTTGTACTGCCTGTGATGCCATTATAAATGGTTCGTCTTTCTCCCCTTCCTTATTGGAATCAACTTTCAAAAACCCTAATTCAACTATATTAACAAAACTCATATTATCATCCCACATTCATTGAATAATCTACACTTTTAATTTCATATAATCTAACTCCCATATTCGTTTGATGATGCCAACTTATAAAATATTCACATAAATTGGATTTTTGTCTTTAGCACCGGAAACATAAATCGCCTCAGCCAGAAGTGTAACCCCACTATTATGCATGGTACAGTCTTCATCATGTTCTTTGTATAGAATGTATAACCATTAACTTCAAAAGAGTTGTTAGATAATACATACACACTTGCTCCTCCAGCTAGCCATAGAATTTGTTCTGAAATAGAGTCTGTATTTTCATCTAACTGTTTAACAATATGGCTCGAAATCGTCCTATAAACTATCGATTATGTGTATCTGATATCCATTTTGCAGCCCTGGTTGGATTTATATGCCTAAAAATTTCATTGTGGGTTTGAACATATGGGCCAATGTCGAAATTACTATGAAAAACGTAAAGGTGAGCCTGCTCCCGATCTGAAATATTGATTGTGACAACCTCTCTTCTAGAAGTTCTATCACCCTCAAGCTGGTCAGTGTGACGAGATTTTGGGAGGCCAATGTTTTCCACAGCAGACAGGTATTCGGTACAAAATTCAACAGCTTCCTCAACAATATATTTCTCGACAATAAAACCCTCTAGCCGACTTTGATGCTTGAAATACCCTTTAAAATATTCATATACCATTCAATGGGGTACGTCCATCTATAATGTACAGGACCACATAGTCAAATATCTCTCACCAATTGAAGCATCAAATGAACCATCACATCGAAAAATGTTGGTGGGAAGAACATTTCCATTTCACATAATATAATAGAAATTTCTCTTTCCATAGATGGAAATTTCACCGGGTCTATAACATTACTACATATAGATTTGAAGGAGAAATAGAGCTTCATTAATTTATTGTGGACATTCTCAAAAAAAATACAACATAAAGCTATAGGAATTAGATCTTGCATCAAAACATGGCAGTCATGTGATTTCAGAACCTTTAATTTTAAATCACTCATAGACACAATGTTCTAAATATTTGATAAATAATACTATGGAACCATTAAATGATTCAAGAAGTTGTAAAACTAATATCTCTGTTGTCTGTAAAGAGTGAAAGAAGCAGGAGAAGAAATGTTCCTTTCTCACCCTTCATTGGTTCCAACTCATCTCGTATTCCAATTTCAACCATGTCCAATATATCCTTCATTCCATCCTTTGTTTTTACGGGTGCATTTAGAAATAGGTAGATGACACTATCAGATAATTTTTTTTCAACATGCATAACATAAAGAAAATGTCTTTCATACAGACAATTTCAATACGGTAATTAAAAAAAACTGATCCCTTTTCAAAACCAGTTTTCGTAAGGTTTTTCGAAAATAGTTTACCCAATGTAGTGTCCAAATATTTTACTTTCTCAAATAATATATCACATGTTAGTGGAGATTGTGTTGTACATTCTTATGAACATCCTTAGAATGATGTCGCCCAAGATCAGTACTTATGCCTTCGAGGTAGAAATCTACGATGTCCTAGAAACATGGTTTTTGATAAATATTTCAACCAAATTGACAGTATACCTTGTTCACAAATAGGACACCCTTGAGATCCTTTAATACTCTATCCTGACAAATTTCCATAAGTAGGAAAGTCATTTAACGTCCTGTACAACATGTCTTTCAAAGTGAAATATTCATTTTTGTAAGCATTATACAACTTAACACCTGAATCCCACAATATTTTCAAATCCTCGATCAATGGGTCCAAATAAACATCAATATCATCACCCGGTAGTTTTTTCCCTAATATAAGCATATATAACATGTTGTATTTTCGTTTCATGCATAACCACAGTGGTACGTTATAATTCACCAACATAACTGGCCATGTATTTTGACTGCTACTTTGAAAACCAAAAGGATTCACCCCATCTATAGATAATTCCAAACGAAGGTTTCATGGAACGTTTCCAATTTTAGGATACTCGTGATCAATTCTCTTCTACTAAGATGAGTATCCCAGGGAACATAGTTTCCCATCTCTAATTCTTGTATCTGCATTCCATGTCAATTGTCTGGCAGTCTCCTCACTTCCATATAGGTGCCTAAACCTTAGAATGATTGGAATGTACAATACAACTATCATAGGACTAGAATCATCATTCTTTTATCGAGAATCACCACTCTTTGGGTATTCTTTAAGTGATTTGTGGTCCTTGCGATACAATATACAGTCATTCAGGCAGGCATGTATTCTTTCAGAGATCATACCCATCGATCACATCATTCGTTTTTCATCATATGTTCAGCTTGGGAGTTCATTATCTTCTGGGAGAATGTCATTCATAATAACAAGTAGTTTCATTAAAATAGCGTCACTCCACTCGTTTCCTGCTTTAAAATTGTATATCTTAAGTACAACAGACAATGTTGTATATTTAGTGAAGCCAGTTTACAATGGAATTTTTTTACAACTCTTTATCTTCTCAAAAAATTTTGGGAAATAAAAAAGTTAATCTTCAATTATCCTGTTCATTTACTCAATGCGATCTTCATCATCATTCACATCTTTAACCACACCCTTCATACGATCGTCTTCACTATTCACACTTGTAATCATATTAGATGATCCATAAAACACTGTGTTATCCGAGCCACTACCTATATTCATTTTTTTCTATGTTTATTCCAACATGTATAACTTTGATCTATTCCATTATAGACCAGGTGTTCTTCCAACTCATCTAGACAAATTTATTTTTAATAATAATAGCGTAAACACAGAAATAGGATTTCAGAAGTGTCACATGCGTGATCTTCTACAAACTTGATAAAATAGTTCATTACATCTTCATACTCTTTTTTCAACCGATTGGAATTCATGAAATATTTATTCATATTCATCAACTTTATAGTTTAGATCACGAACTTGCCTAATATTATGTTTTAATTAATCAAGTACCATTGTTTGGGTTTTATAAAAAAATCATGGTACAAATGCCTCTATAATGAAATAGAGGAACCTACCCCAAAACATGTGAAAGTACTTTAACTCTTTCTATATAAGGGGTACTGTGACCTGTCATTTGTATATCTCCATAGAGTACCTAAAACCTATACATGGAGGACTCTTCACCAAAACATGGGAGTGTACCATACATTATATTTTCTCTAAACATCACACTTGTCACCTGTCAACTCTGAAGCAAAGTGAAGATAATTAAAGTATCCAAACCACATCGTGTGTAATTTTTAATGAATGAGGGAATCATACAATTGTGATCTACATGAGAAGATATTTATAATGGGCTACTCATACATGAAATATTATCATATAATTGAAAAATAAATAAAAATAAAGAAAATAACATAGCACAAAATTTGTTCAATGGATACACAATGTGTAGGGTTCTCAGTTAAGGTTGGTTGTATACTACCATTTCTAAACTCATGTGAAATCCATATACATGGTGTGCCCGGTAGGGTGAAAATTCTTTATGGATATGATACCTAATTTAATATGACATAATCACATTAATTCCTAGTTATTCTTACAAATATTGTGTGATGACTTTGAATATACATGACATATAGAACAATATGATCTAAAGGAATGTACTTTAGATACATACTGAGTCACCTCACTTGCTATGCATCACATTTTTGTGGAATACACGGTGTGTAGTCCTTATATGACCACTAGAGGTGTATAGTTTATACAAATCATGTTTTAATGGTATCTATATGTGGTGTGAGTGAAGTAAAACACATATCATAGGGTTCTACCTTTATTTCATGGCATGTACATTGTTTCTTGCTAAATTATATGTCTTGGAGATAAATTTGGTGTGAACTAGGTTCACGTGATATGTAACATTTAAAATGAAACTTATTCCAATTTTGAGTCAGGAGATGAGTCATGTGGTGTAAACTTTGGAGATAAATGATGCGGGGCATTAAAATCAATATGAAATCCATGTATGGTGAAGCATGTTCCATTTTACAAGAATACATTCCATGTATTCTAAAAATATATAGAATCTAAAAAACATCACTTTCACACCATAAAGTGTCTCATAGAGTCCTCTAGATGTGGATTTCTATGATTCAGTGGAATTGAACTAGTAACAAAGTGGTGGTGCCATTGAATTGGGTAAAGTTTGGGTTGATATTCAATGATGGAAGAACTACAACATGGAAAACAAAAGGCATATCAATAATTCCAAAAACCAAAACACCATATAGAAACTCAATTGTACTCACAATCGCAACACCATTCAAACCAAACAATCAATGTTTTAGATATTACAATGCACCCCTTATTAAATTTTGTTTGTTAATTCTGGGGTTATCACAGAAGTTTTATCATCCTTGGGAATTCATTCATAAGTCAAGTTTATGTAAATTACCAATTTTTATATTCAAATGTTCAGTAAAAACTAACCAACATGCAATTCTATTAGTGCACAAACAAGACCACCAACAAACACGATTTTCAGAAGGGCGTTTAGCCCGTACATTTCACATTATAACGATCAATATCAAACAATAATAACATGCAAACAAGAGGAAACCAATGAGTAACAAGAAAAAACTCACAGTGAAGGTGGTGATAGGAACACAACATAGGTGCATTTGTGGCAGAGGAGAGGTGAACAACAGAGTAGATTTCCAACTGAAAAGAAAACATAAAATATGGGAAACTTGTAAGAATAAAATAATCTAAAACTGAGTACACCATTTACCACAACCCACAAACCCTAAGAACCCACTAAAACCGAAATAATCCCACACTATGGTTAAACACACCTTATGATAACAAGAAATTATAGAACCGACCTTCGATAGATCGAGTTCAACATACTTATTAAAATATAAAATATGAGCATACATTGGGTAATCCCTAACCAATAGGTCCTCTTTATTTGGTATAGTCCCCATGTTTATTCTAGATAGTATATTCCAAATGAGTAATCCATGATCAATCCTCTGTTATCACACCTTTCATGACACATACATCCTTATCTCAAGTCTTTAAACTTCATGGTATAATCTTTTTAGTCAACCTTAAACAATTTCCCTTAAACTATGTGGTCTTTGAATCCTATTTCGATAGGATATGTAATATTCCATCCTGAGTTCTAAACCTATCTTAATATTTCATAGCCATATTCATGAATCCTTCTTCCCCATGAGATCCCCCACATCCTTCTGTTGCCTAACTTACGAATGTTTGAGACATTAGGTGTTTCTATTTATATTAATAAACCCATTGGAAATTGACTGAAAATGAATCATAACATGACACAAATGTTGTGCTACCATACTCAGTCCCCCCTCACAACCCAGAATAGGGCTATGATGTATTGATTTGAATCATAAATGATGAAACTAACATAAAATTATTCAATAACAAAATAAATTTGGTTCCCCACATGTCAGGACATTTTATTTGTGCTTCACATACAAAAAAATAGTGTACCCAATTTGAATTGTTCAATGAGAATATAATGGTGTTCCTTGGATGTCAGACTAGTGTTTTCATGTTTTCCACGTAATTTTTTTTATAACATGAATCATTTACTTTTTAAAATGATTAATCGAAAATAAATATTTATAATAATTCACTAATCAGTATTCTGTTTTGGTTGTTTTTGAATATAGGTACCCCTAATGAGCTCCAATAAATCAAAAGTGAAGGTCTCTTCATCCACTAGATGTTCCCATGATTCAATTTATTCTATATCAACGACCCCCATGATCCAAAATAATACATCACCTATTCAGAAACCTCAAAACTAGGTCGACGACATGATAGTAAGGGGTTATCACTAACGCAGTACCGTCCCTACACTGGACATTTCAAATGATGGTCTTCATGTGTTGAAGCCTCATAACCCACCCCATTATAGGGAAACTATAATAAAGAAAGTGACACCTACCACCACCACTAATTAATTCAAAATTATATCCCTAGAGAATGATAATCATTATATACCTTTTCTTAGGATGGTAGATCAAGAAGTCATCCATGACCTCAACTCAGTTCAGGGGTCACCCCACAGGGCTCCTATCAATCACTACTATCTCCAACATCATGTGACCATTACCCTTAAAAGCCAGTTGAGTGCACTACAATGCAGACCCCTTCCCTAATCTCTTAGATCCAAAAATCTATGAGGTCACTCTAGGGATGTTTATAGTCATATCATTTCTATTATATGACAACAGATTTTTTAATGATTTTATGAACAATATGAGTTCATAGTTCTGATATACATGTTATAAATGAAGATAGGGATATATTTTATTATCCATGATAAAAGTGTTTTCCTTATATGTTTTTTAAAATATGAGTGATATGATCCCACCACTCATTAGTGTCATATTTTAATTAAGAAAATATTATTTTCCATACATTAGTTTGAACACATAAAATTCCATATATCATATGAATGAAATATTTTAATTGTTAAATATTCCCACTTTAAGGAATAAGATTTATTTCATAACACATGAAAATTTTTCTATCATGGAACTATTTTCTAAAGAGAATATTGATTCTAATTTTCTAGTGGGAGTATGTTTTGAACTAATAGAAGCTAAAAGTATAAAAATAAAATATTAAATGAGTAAAATAAAATCTAATATCATTAAAATATCTAAATCAACATTTAGGTATGCCATTAAAGATAAGTGTAAATAGTTGTATTTAGTTACTACAATAAAGTGAATATCAATTTATTTCATTATTTATTTTTATGATGTGTTATTAAATAAATTATTTTATGTGATATATTTTATACCAAACTGAAATCTAAGAAAAATTTAAAAAAAATTCCATGATTGATGATTATTAAGAACATGTAAATATTTTTATATAGATAGAAGATCCTATTAACATTATAACATTTAATTTTGTAATTTTAAGAAAATTGAATTGCAGTTTAACGAGTTTAACATTTTGAATATAATTCTAAATTGTTTGTATTTTTAAAACTAGATTACATTATATAGGTTACTTACTAAAAGAAGATAATGGTATGGATTTATTATATGGTCATATAAAGATGTTGATGGAATTACATTTAGATGTAATTAGTTTTTAAAAAAACATAAAAGTACATTAAACATAAGGTTGATATGATGGTCTATCATATGTGCTATGATGAGATGAGAACTTCTGTATCAGTTTTTTATTTTTAAATGTGTTTAAGGATAAAAAATATATCATAGTAAAACAGATATTATCTCAATTTTTTGACATTGGTTATATATATTATTTGAATTTACCTCTTTATTTACAACTTCAATTTATCTCAAACTGATGTTCATCCTGAATAATTATAAATTTTTATGAAATTTTCATCTTACAATGAGTAGTATTTATATATAGATACAAAAAATCCCAATGAGGCACAAAAAGATATCTGTTTGTTATATAATCCCCCGAGTACACCAGAAAGAGTGTCATATAGAAATAGTATACTAGGGGTGTATGTTTCATATTCAGATTTCCCCAACACTTGATGCTGGTGAGATACATAATATGTGAACTTTCATACTTTGATAACATTCTTAAAAAATCCTTATGTATTTTATAACTAGGGGTGGTTGGGAATGTTGTTGGTAATGTCATCAGTTTGAAATTTTCCATGATGGGATTTTTCATCTTATATGAAAAGTATGACATATGATCCCTCAATTTATTTATTCTAAGAGAGTACATGATCATAGATAGATAAGACATTTTATGTGATTCACTATTATGTAATGATCATGTGACATGATTCTTCACAACGATGAATCCTGTTTGATGTATACATCAACCTTATTAGTTTATAACAAAATAATTGGGTATAAATTCCATGGATATAAGATATTTGCATACCTTGTGTCTCTTTATAACTTAAGGTCATGGGTAAAGGGATCACATGGATATGAATGCATGTATATGATACATTTGAGGGATACCAATATAGAGACATATGTGTTTGATATATATCTAATTGGATCCCTTTGTATCTTGAGGAGCACTTATTATTTTCTAGAGGATGGTATTTTCTTATATTTATGAATTTATGAATTAATGTTTTTTTCATTACAAAAATACCAATGGGGTTATATTTTGAGTTTGAATGAATTTGGATTTTTTTTAAACTCAAATAACTTCTTCAAAGTTTTTTAAAATTTTCCTAAAAATGATTTATAAATGGATATTCACTAGTTTTATCAAATGATATGATACAAGGTGAAATTGATGATAATTTTGAAAGGTGTTTTGGAAATATCGAAAAAAAATTAGATACGGTTTTATAGTTTATATTATCATTCATGACATTTTATTATAAATGATATCCATTTTTATAGTTAATTGTAACATAAAAAATTGTCCGTAAACTACCTATAACTATAAGAAGGTAAACCATATAAAAGAAATTTGGGGGCTGACCTTAACTCATCCATCCAAACCCTAACACTCAATTCTCTTAGATATTTATAGACACCACCACTACATGTTTTGAGATGCTAATAGAACCCTAAACAAACTATCTACCATCATATATGGGAATAGGTGAAACCCATTGAATGACCATTGAGATCTAAAATCCACATCTGAATGAAAACCAATAAAGTTATAGAAAAATAAAAATTAAGTCTCTACCGCCCCAATAAATATATATAACACATAAAACAAGAAAATGAAACTAAAACCCATCACCGTTAATCTATGATGGGGGTATTCAACCATTTAAGGGTTTGGAGTACTAAAAACGTGATCATTATCAGAAAACACTGACGATGTTAGCACCAATGGATCAATCTACCTCTATGTCAAAAGTTATTTTTAATAATTCCATACATGGTGAAATGACACTGATCATGAAATGCTTTAGTTTATGTGGGATGGTTTGGCATCCAAGCTGCTGCGTTTCTAGGTGGTGCAGAAATGGCACGATGAGTATCATCACATGTACCTTATTATAGAGATGGGTTCCTGTCGAATTCACCATTTCTTTTATTATGACATGTTTAACACCATTATCCTTTAATGAAGTTTGGATTTAACTTTTTTGAATAGTTGGTCCAAGGGTGGGATTGTGCGGGGTGTCATGTATTCATGAAATCAGTCCTCCTCAAATATAACATCCTCAGATAGTCTCCAATGGTTTTCTTGTTGGTCCCGGACTTCCCATCAACCCTGGTATCCATGATGCATGGAATTTCATTCCAATGGGAGATGATTATTGATTGATGATTCATCCAATGACACATAAGGACTACATTGTTCGAGAGGATTGGAAGCCAAACTCACCACACTCTTATGGGGGATGATTGTCATCTGTTTCGAGACTCTTTTATAGATTTAAGTCGAGTTAAAATGTTTGTGAGTCTATGGTTCATTCTCAAATAAATTTTCCATGGTCTACCCATGGTTTACAAGATCATCACAGGTAAGCATATTTTTGATTCTATAGTGGTACTGTTGACCTGATCCATACAATAAACAGATTTATAGTTTTCCACATCTAGGGGGATATAAAGTGACTTGATGTTGGTATCAGGCCAATGAGAATGGATTCCTACGTATCCTCAGGAGATAAATTAGGACCCATGTAGTTTAGATTGTGTGGGGAAAACGCATGGGAGATTTCCATTTGAGGAAACATGACTGGGTTAACCCTTTTGGATGAGCACCCTTTTGAGCATGGGCCTTCTAGAAGGAATCCTACATATGTAAATTTGATTAGAAATTAGTGTTCTCATAGTTATGTTTTTTTGGGGCTTATGCGTGGAAGCTTCACATTTGAGTGAAAAGATGATTGGTGAACCCTTTTGGATGGGAAACCTTTTGAGCTCAGACCTTCTAGAAGGCATGCAACATTACCCAATTTGATTATGAGTCATCATTCTCATAGTTCTGAAAATTGTGGATGATGTAATCATCACAAACCACTATGACCAAATGATTTACGCTCAGTGTCAGAAACAAAAGGATTTGAAAGATTCAAATGGGAAAATGCATATTCCCCGGTTGGTGGAGGAGGTAGAGCCAATGGATGAAGAGGGCGGGTTGGCTGTGGGAGAGGGTGCAGAGTAATGAACCCTTTAAGGTGAGATGACATTAAAGGTCAGATGGCCTGACCTTGAATTATTGGGGACATAAAAAAGTGTGAGGTCCCCATAATACGTTCTGGGAATGAGAGGAGTTTCATCCTCGTCAAAGAGGGGAGTGAATATAACCCCTTCAATTGATCACCAGTCCTCATTGAATGGAAGAATTAGTGATCAAACCTAATCCATATAATGGAATGGTTCACATCTTCATCCCATGGTTGGACTCTGGGGTACCATGGGAATGTATACGCATAGGAATTCCGGATTCCCGAACTATTGGGGGGAGAGCCTTCATTACTCCGCTTACCATGGGTATGTAGACTAAAAGGGGCACGCTGATGCACCTGATGGTCTGATCATATCTATTTGGTGGATTTGGGGGAGGCTTTGGCTTGATTTTAGAGGACTAGTTAGAAGAGGGATCATAGAGTACTGGACGATAATTGAATGGTGAGGTTGGAACTGGAAGAAATAATACCAAAAAACAACCAATTCCACATACTAGTTTTTGATGCGGGATTGGTGAGGATCTGCATACGTAGTGGTATTCTAGAAAAGGGGACATACACATACCGATGTGTTACGCAATAATTTGTGTAGAAGGCCATTGACCATAGTGGTTCATGGCCCATCATACTGCTTTGGGTTCAATCCACGTACTAATGCAGTATACAATGCCAGGTTCAGTCTGCATAGTGGTACACTAAGTGGAACACCATTTTGAAGGAGGGTCTGGGGGACTATCGTTCATGGGGAATTCATCTGCGAGAAGCATTTGGTTCACGGTTCACCTAAATGGTTTGTATTTATATAATTATCATTTAATTCCCCCATTTTATGGATCACAATAAGTTTTACCTGTGGAGAGTGTGGTTCACAATTCGGGCATCCCTGATAAACCAAGACGGAAGCCAGAGTACTATCTGAACTATTTATCAAACCTCTAATTCCACATAAATATTTCATCATTCATAAATTCCTCATGCTTCAATTGTGCTCCCTTTTATATAGCATTTGGACACACATATCTTTTGTACATGTAACCCCATTTATGGAGGCCCATGAAGAGATATCCTGAACCACAGAAGACTCGGTCAACTAGAGTTTATGGAGGATTTGGTTCATTATCATTGTTCATAGAACCCTGCTATTTATCTTTTTTTGTGAACTGATGGTTTTGAAGAATAGTACACAAAAACATTCATGCGCATGAGTCCTTCAGTGACATGGTTCACAGTCTGCCTTCATTCGCTGGCCATCGCTACGTGGGCCAGTAGTTTATGGACATTTTCTCTTACCTGTTGGTTTGTGTTCTAGCTCATCTGCATTCCTTTATCGATGATGGTACACGGTCTGGTTAAAAATCCATGAAAACATGTATTCCTTCAAGTTTCTTCTAAAATTTTCAACTTGATTTATACCATTCACCTTGCTAGACTTGTGATAGTAGTTGTTTCCATTTGAAAAGTTATTTTGATGTTTTTTTCTTCCCTTTGAAGAATATTCATGACCCTACAAATTACTCCCATAGGAATGGGTCCATTTGGAACTAAAAGGGGACTATTATGATGTATAAGTAGTCCTAAACTGAAATGGTTCGTGGTAGAACATATGGGCCAAGTATAAAGGGATAAAACCTATATATATGGGCCCATGTCATGTGTCTTTTACCGTTTATTGGGATGAAAAGCGCTCTCTACTTCACCAACTTCCTCTACTCTCATGTACCATGCTCCTTGTGAAAATACTGAATTCAAACTGCTTCATATGAACCACAAACCGATCCCTCCACCATTTCTCTATCTGGATACCATATTTTTGATTCGTGAATAGTATTGCGGAATTTTATGACTAAAATTTGTGTTCCGCATAGGAGGACGCTCTATGGATGGATTGTCCAAAGACTAAACATGGATCATATATCTGAACATATGAACTATTAATACTAATAGAAACATTAACCTGAAATTTATGAACATGATCATAATCAAGGCCCAGGTACACGATGTCAATCTTCAGTGAACCATTATGTTCATCGACCAACAATCTGCGGGCTAAGACCATGCCGATGGTTCACATACCATGGTTGTACACAGTGAATGAAATCCACATACCGTAGCTGTAGGTGGGGTTTTCTCTGCGTATAATGCAGTACATAGATTGTGCCTTCCACACACTATGTAGTACGTGGGATGTGTCAACTGTGTATCGTTTCTAGAAACATTACACGAGCATTTTGTGGACATATTTTGAATATTTTATTCATTCTTCCATAATGTTTATCCAAAACTTTTTTTGGAATGAATTTTTGTCAGCTTATTGACCCTCCTGTGCTGGATACAATGGCTGCTTCAAAGTCTATTATAAAGTCAATGAAGACATGGGCGACAATCGTAGGAAATAATAAGGATCATCTTTTATCCCACATCATTCCTCATGATAGCTTTTTAAGGTATTTTGTGATTACAGATCTTCTAGCCATTCATATATCTGTACAATTACCAGTGTATGGATTTTGTCTCCCTAACGATGTTCCTCTGTAGTTGTATGACCCCAATACCACTTTCATCTTATTGGAGGCCCCATAAGGAAATGTTCACGTTAACATTTCCCCAGTAGGAGAAGTCATTACCACTCCATTTCAAGAAAAAATCTTCATACTAAGAGGCCTGGTGTGGACTTAAGGAAACCATAGGTATAATGATTGCATCCCAAGATTGGTCTCTCATGAATACTCATCCATTATCAGCATCTCTAATGAAAATCCCAATGGTGGTTGGAGCACCAAGTGGGATCTGCGGCCCAAAGGATGTTTCTCTGATTGGTGGGCCTGGGTGTTCTGGGAATATAAGACCTATTCAGAGTCCTCCGACCAGTTACATGTAGTGGGATTGTATTAGGTGGCTTGGGTTTCTCAGTTTGCAGTCTTCTCTGCATGATAAATCCATCCAGTGCTACTAATCCACTAGTGTTCAAGCACCAACACCTTCAACATATTTCATGGGGAGGTGAGGATCAACCTATGGGATATCCACCAGGTTTGAGAACTCCCCCTCCTTGGAGATTTGTTTGATGAGTTTTTCCTGACAACCACTTCTAAGAATAACACTGACCACGTGTCCCCGTTGACAAGGATTTAATTTGTAATGTATGAGTTATTGCTTGACCGTCCCATTTGGTATTTCTCACTCATCCCACTTGAAGAATTTATAGGGATATTCTTGTAGGAGAATAAACCCAATCCAAGGGCTCTCCGTAGTCTGACTAATCCAACCATTATGTACAGCCAAACTCAAGGTTCATATTGTGATACCCTTGAATCAGGACGAAATAACACAAGGTGATATGAGCTTCTAACAGACGTATCACACACACTTAGACATGTAGGTTTATTTTCCATGTTTTTTGAGTGGATGGATTTTCTCATCCCATGAAGTATATACCGATGTTCAGACCTATTCATTGATGATGGAGGCCATGATGGTAGAGGATCGAACCATTAATTTTTCCCTTACCACTCTCAATCACCATTATCAGTTATTGGTACAAATATTGGATTTTAGGCCCCCACCCCATCTCAATGGACCATTTCAATTTCTGTATGGGTGGATGGAAGAACACTTACACTATTATGGATACTGACATACTACAAAGGTTCCTCATTCTGACATTCAACACACCCTTCTCAATATTTTTCTTGTCCATCCTAGGACTCTAAGTGTTATTGATGTGGTTGGACTGTTGAATGAATCTCATATTTTATCTATTTCACTACATCCTACCCCACATTGGTTGTTGGGAGGTGACATGGATGATTTTTTGGAAGAATGGTCGTACCTCATTACACTTCGAGATGGGATACACATTGCTCGTATAGATCAGGTAGTCATTTATGAGTAATACCTCCCCAACCAGTTTTCCAAGAATTTCGGATGTCTCCAACAGACTGTGTTGCTTTGGGAAATTCAATTAAAGGGATAGTATCTCACCGTAGTTCTTCACAAAGTATGGGTCATGATGATTCATGAAGGTGCTTCTATGGTAGTTATCATTCCTAAAACTACAGAGTCCACTTTCCATCAACTAGATTATTTTTGACTATGGAAGGATTGTTACCCTAATGGGATACTAAAAGAACCAGTTCAACATGTTCCAAAACCTTTAAAAATTTCATAAATCATCCTTTCCCCAATTTCAATGCCACACATACCGTATACTATGAAGAGTGTAACATCTATGCCTTCTACTTCAATCCCTATAGCAGCAACAATGGATAAACCACATGTTCCTAACATTGTTGTAAGAATATGCTCAGTTTGTCATCAGAATCATCTAAGAGGGGCCTCATCAGTATACCATATCTTATTAGGGAGTGATTCAGATTTCTCCCCTCCCGCAGATATCTCCCATGATCTAATTGAGGTTGGTACTATCCGAGTATCACTGATCACCTAGGAAGCTATTGCTAGTCCTCCACTTCTGGCTCTATTGGTTGGTCCATATGAGGGAAAAGAGAGTCCTCCATCTTGGGTGACCAATCTTTGGTCCCTCCCCACTCCTGTGATGAAAATTTCTTCTTATAGATACATTGTAGTTGTGGAGGATCAATGTACTTGTGATGCGGTGAGGAACTAGGCAGTCCGAAAAGAGGCATAGTGCTAGTTAGGTTCTCTCACCAAAGAGAAGCAACTGGTCAGGTTTTATGAAGAGACTAACTATTTTCGGTGGTTATTCACAATGTTGGGTTCTAGCAGCTTCGATTTATTGCACTTACACCTCCTTATCTACAAAATCGACATTTCCCAAGAAGACCCTGCCTCATGCAAGGACAAGCTGGCCAAGTTCAATTCTTCCCATCACCAGGTGGAAACCTTCTAAGATGTTTTAGATGAATTTGATTATATAAAGGGTGAGGAGGTGAACGTCCATGATTAGGTGTACACCGAAGAGGAAGAGTTGCGTGGGTGTGAATCCCACACAGCAAGGTTGAGAGATCAATTGGCCTCTTCGCATACCATCTATGAAGTCGTCCATAGGAAAGGGTGAGACATTAATGTTGTTCTAGAGTGTTTGTGTCTGACATTCAAGCCCGAAAATGAGGAGGGATATTCTTTAGATCAAACCATTGATGGACCGTGACAATCACTTCCCACCCTTTTCTAATGGGGGCCTGAGACTTGTTGTAGTTATGTCCCAAATCATGATATGTAATCTTCCCCTTTTTTCATATTTTAGAGAGACTTCAGGCTAGGGATGCTCCTGCATTTTTTTCAAACACAATGAAACTTCATGGCCTTTAAATTCCCTTTTTATCCCTTTTACATGTATTTTCACCATCATTTCAATCAAGTATTAATGTTAAAAAATTATTTGAAACCACAATACTCGAATAATTAAATCGTTCTATAATTGTTTCATGAGTTTTGGGGCCCAACGAGAGTAGTTCGACTATTGTTGGGCCTTCATAGAAAACGTCATGAACTTTTATGTCTTTTTCATTATTAACCTAATTTTTTAATCCTTCTTTACATGAGATTGAAAGGTATAAATTGAATTTTTCATAGGCATCACTTTGCGGGTTTTCAATCAAACAATCTTTATACCTTTTTTATGGCTCAATGTCTTTAACGAATCGATACCTGACTTTTACCTAATGGTTTCTTTTTGCAGATTTTATCTCTAGAGAGTATTGTGTCTCTTTCACTAAATGTTCAACGTCTGGCCAATAAAATTTAACACTGGTGTTTTAGGTCAAACATTATTTACCAAACATAATGGGGAAGGTCCCTAACATGGGACCGTTAGCTTGGAATGACATAATATCCTTCATACATGGACTTAAGGATTTTTCTTGACTCAACATTTTTAAATTCTAGACATGCATGACGTTCAAGAGCCGTTTAAAGTGTGAAAAGGTAGGAAAGGACTCTATTGGGGAGAGATTTTCCATTGACCAAAGTCCATTTTTGTAGGATACATATTCAGAGCCACTGAGGGATGATGTGCATAGTCAATAAAATGTGTCTTCAGAACCCTATCCTTCAATCATCGATGGCCTTGGTGGGATTTTCATTATTTTAAATTTATTTCAATGTGGGGAGACATTGTGGTTGGCTAGCCTGAGTATTGGTGTCAGAAACATTAGGGAAATTCATATATAATTTGAGGGGACAAATGATCCCATATGGTTCTTACATGCATTAGGGAGTGCTAGTGAATGTTTAGTTCAGTTAGGTGTCCTTTCTATGTTAGGGTTATTTGGAATGAAAAGGGTATGTATGTTGTTATCTAGGAGTTTCCCATATCCGAGGGTGTAAAAAAACAAGATTTTCATTTGAGCATACGGAAGCTAAAAGGGACCCTCTTGAGGATGAATTTTCCTTTGATCGATGACCATTTTTGTGGGAAGCATATGGAGAGCCACCAGGGTGTGATTTTCATTGTCAATCAAAGGTGTCTATAGGAAACTTTTCACCATCTGCAATGGAAATTGAGGATTATGGAGATGGGGAAATTTTTAAATATTTATTGTGACCTTATAAAAGGGGTGCACTTTAACACGAAAAGGGGAATTTTAACCGAAATACTTCGGAGGAACTCATAAATGAATAGGGGGACTCTTATTTTCTATGCGGATTAAATTCATGTATATAGATGGGGTATCCTTAGAAACCTCAAAGAGACCAGGGATGAATCAGTAACCTATGTTCTGATATATCAAGGAAATGTGTAAGGATGAAACCTTAAACCATGACATTGAGGGACATTGAATCAGGATGGATGGAACGAGCCATGGAAACCATTGGGTGTACTGAGATAGGAAAGGACTCTCTTGGGGAAATTTTTTTGTTTGAATGATGGCTATTTTTATGATCAACATATGCAGAGCCACAAGGGAATGATTTGCATAGTCAAAAAAAATGTGTCCGAAGGACATTGACCTTCAATTTCAGATGGCCTTGGAGGTTATTGGGATTCATGATTACTCAAATCATGGACATTTGGGTATGGTACGAGTGTGTCTGAACATATTTGGGACATTTGGGTTGCATTTTACTCATGGAATCAGGTATCCCTTACATAGATCTTACTCATACATAGGATAAGGAATTAATTCCGTCATTGGAGTCCCTATTCATTTAACATCACATGGATGAGATGTGGGTTTGATCATAGAGGAGGTAACCATGACATGACTTTTAGGGTCGTGCGGCTAGGACCAAATTCCTAGGCATCTTTTCCAAAAATTCATAGTGTATCTCTCACTAGGATCCCTAAGCTCACGTGAGATATGATCTATGTGAGAAATAAGGGATTAAAAGGATTACCATTAAATGTATAAGAATAGAAAAATAAACATTAGAGGGACCATTATATTTAAACCACTGTTGTGATGTATAACGTCATTCAACAAGGACAATTTTGACCTCACAACTCAATGTCTTGTGGTGAGGGCATGAAACTGTATGGTTTAGAGTCATGTAGTGAGGATGATTATTATTTCATATAGATATTTATAGTTTTGGTTTAATAACAATCAGGATGTTTCAGCGTTTCTTAGACATGAGGGATGATAGAATGTGTAAACCATTGTCTCGGGGAAACATGAATTTGGAGGGATGACATTATGCCTAAAGCCGTTTGGCATTATGAGATATGAGAGGACTCTATTGGGGATGAATTCTCCTTTGATTGATAGTTTTTTTGTTGGAAACATATGCAGAGCCTTCATTGCATGATGTGTATAGTCAATCAAAGGTGTCTATAGGACATTGGCCTCCCATCATAGATAGACGTGAATGATTACTGGGATCCATGTTTTTCTGGGTTATGGAGTTTGAAAAATTGAAAAGATGTGTGTAGGAAAAGAAGGAATATCCATATTTTGATTGCCCATGAACTATTGGATCTTCCACATAGGTCTTGCTGATATGTAGAGGGGGAGACATGATCTTATGAAATCTCATGAGTGGGGGTCATGTGCAGGATCTTGTGAAACAAAGAACTGGTCTTCACGTAACTCTTAAAGGATTTCACGGTTTATTTTCCAACGATTATGACCTTTTTGCGACCCCTCGTACAAGTCTCACCAATGTATGTGGAAAAGAAGGAATTTTTTTATAGTGGATGGGCCATGATTCTAAATTAGAGTGTCACTATATATCTATTTGTTCATGAATCAAGACACACATAGTTCTTAATGATCCCTATAAATTCTCACTCAATGTGTAGGAACAATTGAGGGAATTTTTTTCTATTTTTTATGATGGCTGGGTCATGAGGCCAAATCTGGGTGTCACAATGTATCCTGTGAGTGCACGAATCAAGATGTACATAGTTCATAATGTTTTTTCTACCAATATGGCTTCGTCCATATGTAGGCACATTTCTGTTTCATTTTCATGGGGTGTCAGGTCCACCAAACTTATCCATAACTTATTTGTATAAGAGAATCCTTACCAATGATCCTAATGTCACCTGAATCATGATCATTGTGAGAAAAAAAGAGTAGAAATACGGTTTATTTCAAAGGTGTTGGGAGGTAGAGGAATGATGGGGGCATTTTATTTTTCTTTCTTTGTGGGGTTGAGCCAAGATGAAGGATCGAGGCATCACTATGTATCCTACGAGGGCATGAATGAAGTCGTACATAGTTTTGAACATTCCCAATACCGACTTTTCTTGGTCTATTTTTAAGGACATGTGAGGGAATATTTTCTATGATGGATGGGCCATGATTCTAAATTCGGGTTTCACGAAGTATTTTTCATGGTTAGGAATCATGCCATATGTAGTTTTTAATGTTCCGTGTATCAAATATGGAAAGGTACAGGGGTAGGGGCATTTCCATTTTTTCTGTCACGATTTCCAGTATTACCATGTTACTTCACATTTTTCCTTCGTAAGAGAATCCATACCACTGATAATAAGCTCATGTGAGTTTTCTCGATGTGAAAAACAATGAGTGGTAACAGTTTCCCTTATGAATATGGGTTGTTAGGGGGCATGATGGTGAATTTTTTTTGGTGGGGAATGGGTCAAGGTAAAAGTTTATGCGTTGCAATGTATCTTTCTAGGAGATTAATCAATCCGTACATAGTTCTATGAGAGATCATACAGTTTATTGTCATGTGATTTAGACACATTGTGTTGTGTAGTATGACGTCTTACAATGAGTACAAGAATTATAGTTTAATTTCATGTTTAAAGGATGATTTGCATACAGTTTAATGTCATGTGGAATGGTCAATGAATCATATTTTGTGGTCTTAGTTATTGGACCATGGATTCTAGGTATTATAACTTATAGTTTAGGGTATTAGTGTTTGGGCCATAACATGTGGGCATTACCCATAGTTTATGGTCTTTGAGTTTGGACCATAACATCATGGTTCAATGTAAATTTTCATGGACTAATACATTAAAGTTTAACATCATGTGGTTAGGAAAATGGATCATTGTTTAGGGTCATAGATTTTGGACCATAGAATAGTGTATTACTACGTGAAATACTTCTTCAAGAACAATGCGTTTTTGGGAGCCATGATGAGCAGTTCGTCCTTTGATATCAGGGAATATTCTCTATTGCAAAAGAACCTTTGTATGACATATGGTCATTCCCAATTTGGTTCAATATTTTGTGGCTTCTTCTTGAGTATCACCATATTTCTGAGGACTAACACCATTTCTCCTTTGAGAAAATATTGATGGAAAACCTTTTTTTAATGGATCACGCAATCTAGTTTTGTTAAATTTCAAAATAGTGTAGAGTGTGCATCCTTTTCTCATCTGGAAACTCTAATTCATCAAAACATATTTGGGATTTCTCATCCATGTACAGTTGATCGCAAATGTCCACATGAATTGATCAAACATGGATTTCGATAGGTAACACCACCTATGCCACGTATACAAGTGATTATGGGGTTTCTAGGGTGGTAGTGTGTGTCGTGGTTTAGTAAGCTCATATGTAAAGAAATAGCTTTTCTATCCATGATTTATTGTCCTTATCAACCATATTTTTGAGTATGTTGGACAAAATCATGTTGACAACCTCTGTTTTCCCATTGGCTACGTCATGGATATGGGATGAATGATTGGCTTCAATCCATTCTTTTGGTATAGATTGTCTAACACTGTAGAGTAGAAGATGGTTCCATTGTCTGTCAGTATTGTATGAGGGAAACCAAATCCGGTGATGTTCTTGGCCTTCACATAACTAACAAATTTTTCCACGATTTCTTTAAGGGGAATTATTTTAGTCTGTTTGAAAAAAAGTTAGTTGTTGTGAGTAAAAACATAAATTGTCTGGATTTAGTGTGTGGATATGGTCCCACAACATCCCTTCCGCAAGTGGCGAATGGATAGGAATACTTTTCTATATAAAGTCACTGTAGGGGTCAGTTTATGAAATTAGACTGAACATGGTAGGAATGAAACTTCTTGGTGAATATGGAAAAATCATGTATCATAGTGGGCCAGTAATACCCATGCCTTTAGATTTGGTGAGAGAGCATGGTTTCTAATTGGTGTGCTTCACAGGCACTGGTGTGCACTTCATTCACAACGACAATAGTCTCTTCTCCATCAATGCACCTGATATGGACTTAGTCAAGGCCTTGTTTGTAAAGATCCATTTCTTTGTTTATCCCATTGAACAAGACGAAGTTGAATACCCATCTTTATAACTATTCCCTTCTATCCATATCTGGTTGGAGTCCCCCGTTCCAAAGGTAAATTGCAATGGGAATCATCCAGCTAGTGATGTGGCTATAAGGATCAGTAAAGGGACTAATTTCATTGATTTCTTTCATATTGATTTGAGTGAATGGAATGTACATTCGAGGGTGAGCAATGCTAATGACTATTTCATCCCAGTCTAGATCTCTCGTGGTTGTGGCTGCATCTACCAAAGCACTAGCATGGGCATTTTGTGACTGATGGACATAGGCCAATGTTGGTTCTGATGGGAATTCTTCCATTAGTACTTGAAAATGGTACATCAAGGGAAACAATACTTCTTTCTTGATGGAATATTCGCCATTAACCTATTTTATTACAATATCTAAATCACACATTATATTTATGTGTTTGGATCGCACATGAAGTGCTAGTTTTAGTCCTATATTGAGGGAATGATATTATGTCTCATTATTTGTACAACCTTATGAAAACTAGAAAATGTTAGGCAAGATAGCCTTTTCATGGGATATGAGTATAATTCCTAGCCTCACATTGTTGAGCTTTTGATCCACTATCTTTTTCCTTAGTGGGATTTGGGAAGCACCATCGAAGTACATCTCCAAGGTCTAGGGGTCCTCTTGGATGGAAAACATTTTTTCATCTGGAATTTCAACATCCAATAGTTGTGTCTTATCTGAGGGGTGCTCATTCAAGAAGTCTGCTAACGCCTGGCCATTGATGGACCTTTGGGGGGCATACCATTTGTCAAACTATATTAGGATGACATCCCATCATGATAGGAAACAATTTAGCATGGGACAACTGGGGATATATTTAAGTATATTGTAGTAGCAAACAAGTTAGACCTTATGGTGCTGCATGTAATGTTAGAGTTTCTGAATTGCGAATATTAGGGCTAGGTAGTTGTTTTTTGTTTTTTTTATTACAAGGTTTTGGCAGCGATCATTATTCAGCTGAGGAAATAGAGGTTGTTTTTGCTGTATGTATCATTCTTCTGTTTGAGGAAGGCACAAAATGACCATTCCTAGATGATTATGTACATAATGAGTAGTCTCCCTTCAACTGGTAGCATCAGTACTGACAGGATTAGGAGATATATTTTTAGATTGTTGAATTCTTATTGGAAATCATTATCCCACAAATATGTAACTCCTTTCATCATGAGCTTGGATAAAGGTAAACATTTGCATTCTAGGTTGTCTATGAAGCATTGAATGTAGGCAAGGTTCCCCTAGAGACCTCTCAACTCGGTGAGTTTGTGAGGTGGGGACCGGCCAAGGATGACTTTCATCTTCACATGGGTCGACTTCTATATGGTGATGGTGTATAATGAAGTCAAAGAATATTCCCGAGGTAACACCAAAAACGTACATTAGGGGATTTATCAATAAAATATGCAATCGTAATTTGTTGAATATAGTTTCGAGATCAGCTAGGTGGTTTGAGGGTTGTTGTGATTTAACCACCAGGTCATCAACATAACACTCGACGAACTTTCCCAAGAAGGGAATGAAGATGCAATGCATGGCATGATGTTATGTGGTACCAACATTCTTTACACCAAGTGGAATCACTATATGAAATATAACTCCTTGAGGGGACCTAAAATTAGTAGCTTGTTCATCTCCTCATTCCATCTTGATTTGATTGTATCAAAAATTTCCATCCATGAATTGGAGGGCTTCATATCTAGATATTTCACATATCAAAAACATTGTAATCCAGACCAAAAAGTATTCTTATGGGAAATTCCTATTCATTTACTTTAAGTGAATGCATATATTAATCTATCCATTCTTATTTTTAAAAGTATCTATGTTATCTAGCCAGATTGGATATTGGACATCCCGTGTGATGTTTTATTTTATCATCTTTTCAACATTAGCTACTATTTTTGTAGCATGCATTAGTTGGGTCCATATGGATGCCTTCTTATAGCCCAAATGATCTTTTGGTGAGCCTAGATGATGATTGGAGACCTCAGGATCGAGGCCTAGCATTTCTGGGTTGTTCTAAGAAAAACCATTTCAATTCTTCTTTAGGAAAGAGGTTTATGTGCCATGTTCCTTGACAGGCATATCCACACTGATCAATGTGGGCCACTGGTCATCATTGGTGCCCAGATATATCTATTTATGTCCATCTATTGTGCTGGGGAAACCTTCTTTGAATGTAGGAGGGTCATCATGAAGGTCTTCTTTCTCCTCCTCCTCCTCATCATCATCATCATCATCATTTTCTACTTTTTCCTCTTTTAATGGAGAGAGGATTTTTGAGATGAACTCTCTAATGTTGGGGGAGAATTTGTCTTTTTTCCTTAGGGTGTGAGGAAAGGGATGTTTTAGGTCCCAAGGATAGGACGAGAGCATCTTTGATAGGGCTTTTCTAACATCATGGGAGTCATCCTGCTTTTTCATGTCTTGGTATTTGGTGGCCGTAAGAGAGATCTTACAGATGATTGAATATGCATCCAGATTGCACTTGATCATTCAACATGGTTGATGGGTAATACATATTCTTCCCCATGTTGCTGGATGGGGTTTGCTGGGATCTATTTCCAATCCATTCTGGGCACTGATCCAATTAATGTCTTCTATGAAAAGATTATTTTCATTCAATTAATTGATCATTGTGATGATATAATTCATCTCACATAACTCAAACAGTGATTTTTCAGATTTTAGCATCCCATTTTTCTATTTATTGCAATATTTTACCCACTGATGGTACGATGACGGAATTGCAGCATACTAATGATGTTGAGGACTCCCTAACAAGACGTTGATGGCCATACATTTACATACAACCCAGAACATGAAAATAAATATGATGTCCCTGCGCCAAGTTTTAATATTGATTTGTTCCAATGGCTTCTTATCACTTTTTTCATATCCTAGAAGAGTTATAGTGAAGTGTATCAATGTATCTTCATCATAGCCCAGCCAACGATGTGTCCACAATGGGAGGAGGTTAACTCTAGATGCATGTCAATTAATATCATCCAGACATCAATTGCATTTATCTTTTTGGACACATATAATGGTTTAATGTGCCCTTGAATGATGGCTTCTTCATACCTCTCTATAAAGTAGATGACAACATGGAATTCTTTGAAACTGGTCTCCATTCGGTAGTCTTCGGCAGTCACTACTTCAACCACAAACTCATCAAGACATAGTAAGGCATTATGGAGTGACTCCCTAAGATGCATGAACTCGCTTAATGCATTTAGTATAGACAGCTTTTCTGGTAATAAAGCCCACTTCTTTATAATATCATAGTTCATCTCTAAAGGTCAGCATTTTATAGCTTGGGGTTTCTCTTTCTCAAAGACATTAGTGGTTTGAGCTTTAGATTTATACGGTTCAATATCTATAACAAGGGTCGGTGGTGTTGCAGTCCTTTCCATGTTTGGCGAAACTAATCCTCTTGTATGACTTAGGAAAATTGATATTTATTATTCACCTAGTTGATATTCCAAGATAACTGGGCTTGGATTTCATCCAATAAGGGAAGAGGAGTATTTTGGTTCATGATGCATTTGTAGGAGGGTTCTTCCGCTAGTTTCCATGATGTTAATGGTCTAACATGTGTTGTGGCTGTAAATTTTACTCCTTCCATGATCATGCCTTCGAGGAAACATTCGGCCTCTCCTCCCTCTTTCCCCAAGTCTTCAGTTGGGCATGAGGAATTTGGGTCCACAACCATAGTCTTCATCCAAGAAGGAGTCCATCATGTGAATGAAATTAATGGAGCTGAAGATCAATTCTTGATTCGACACTATTTCTATTTTATTGTCTCTTTATGATGGTATTTTTTGGTTGGATGGTTCTCATTTTATCATTTGGTGGGTCAGTTCATGTTGGGCCATTTGGTGGGGTGGTACTAGTGGTACCATGTTTGTAGGCATGAAGTTCTAAAGTGTTAACACTAAATATTTATTTGTTGTCAGCTCGTCTTCGTGCTCTTTTTTTCTTACCTTCTAGACTTTTGAGGAATGTGGGGCTGAGGAGGATGGTTTTATTGCATATAGAGATTTTGGGGGCACAATAAGTTGCTTTAACTTCACATGGTGGATTCCATGAACTCAATTTATGGTCCCAAGGGTCATCCAATTTTCAAAATTCATCTTCATCTTAATGATCATTGTCTACACTTCCTCTTCCTCTTGTGATACTAAGGTGGAGACATACACCACTTATGCAGTCGGTGGGCACAACATTACTTTCCTGGAAACCACTATATAATTTAAGAGATCCTTGAAAACAAATAATTCCTAGAGGGTATTTCCCAGTGTCCCATTTAGGGACATTAATATGGATGGTCGTAGAGATCCACTTCATCAGATTTATTTGGGTATGGTTGTCAGAGAAAGTTGCAATTCATGGGGGCTAGGAAATAGCAACGTATTTGGTCATCTCGAAATGAGTAAACATTATTTACTTGTTCAGTGAACTGATTTCTTTTAGCATCACATTGCTCATATGCCCGAGGTTGTGGTGGTTGTTGGAATCCAGGGGGTCTCATATGGTTTTGTGGTGGCCTTATAAGTAGAGATATTACTGGGGGTTTCTTAAGAATGATAGAAGTAGCTTCATCATTTTCAAAACATTTCTCTGGGGCTGATGGGGCCACTCAATACATAAGATTAGTTCTTTATAGGGAATCTTTTATTAATTAGGACATGGTAGAGAATTATCTAAACCCACACATGTACTTCATCAGGATGAGTGGTGTTCGCAATTCATCGTGAAGATTATCGATGCACATGGCGTGCATCTCATCCTATGAGAGTGGCCAATTCAGGGAATTATTCAGTCCTTCAATCTAGAAATGAGGTTTCAGACTCTTTAGTTCTATATTTTTTGTAGTTCATGAGATCAATGACCATCGTATTAGGAAATAATGAACTAAATTGGAAGAGAAACGTTCGCCGGAGGTCCTCCCGACCTATGATTGAATTGTCTAGCATGCTAATATACTATAAAAAATACGACCCCTACAGGCTTCATACAAATCACCTGAGTTTTAATACTTTTTGATTCTTTGGAGTTCGCATCACAGGTATCAATAAGAGTCATATTGCAGTATATGTTGTTCAGGATCTCTAGAGCCATTTAACACTAGGAATAAAAGGTTCCCGATGTTTGGCCGCAGTGTAACATTTCATAGCCAATAAGGTTAAAGGTTGTGCTCTATCTTAATTACATCGTGACTCCCCTCCATGGCTCATAGTAAAGCTCTAATTGATATAAATTGTTCATGATCCCTTGATGCATATCCTATTTGTCTTGAGCTTGAGCTGGTATGACAGTGGAAAAAATTAGGTGTGTCGGTGCTATTGGAATTTGGGGTTGATAACCAGCTGGGGTTATCATTTGTGGGATTACCTAGATATATTTTAGTTGTCATACAAGTGGTGGGAAGTCTTTATGTCCTTTTGGGGATAGGATGAAGGGTTCCTTGTGCTTGGATTCATTTAACATAACATGTGTCTATGGTATGGGAACCTCTTCTTGGAGAACCTGCTGACATTTCAAAGGGGGAGCACATCCAGTAAGGTACCTCCCTTGAAATAGCTCATCGTTAATTTTCTTAAGCTCTTTCATTTCATCTTCCTAATTTTTTGACCTTTACTCAACGGTTAGGGACACATTTCCAGGGGGATTAAGAGGTGGGTCATGGAAAACCTTGGATTTATTCTTCTCCATGATGGTGTTTTTGTGGGGGAGGTATAGACCGATTAAGCGAGGGGGTGATCAGATTTAGGATCAATCTATGGTTTTTGTTGTGCATACCATCAGGATCTACGTGGGATGCCTCTAGGAGGGAAAAATATTCCTTCAAATCCTATCCCTCCACGTCATTTCTTTTGAGATCAGTGGGGTTGATGTTTACCATGTTCACTGAGGCATATAGCATGGGGGTGGTTTACCCGGTGCCAAATGGTAGGAATGCTTTCCGCATCCTTTATTGGACATTATCTGCCCATTTTTCAATTATCTTAGGGTTTATTGGTGAATATTGACCGGAAGGGACCCCTAGTCTGACCTCATAATGCATATATTTATCTGGGGGTGGGAACTACGAGAAAGTGTGGAACGAGTAACTCCTCTGTCCATTGTTATTCCTAGACGATTGGAGAGAGATGTTCATTGGGGGGAAACATGAGGTAAAAATGACCCCAACCCTATGAGATGGAGTTTTTCCCTTTCTCGTGTTGATGTACTATGGCCTAGATTTGTTGGTCTTATGAAGGTATTTTGATATAAAAATTCCACCAACCCTATGGGTGGGGTTTTCCTATATTTTGGAGGTAGCCAAAACTATTTACACCTTTTCAATTTAATGTATTACTACATGGGTGTGAGATGAGAATGAAATTGGGCTTGCACAGAGTTTATGGTTTTTTTAAGACATGAGTACTACTTTCTAGTTGGCTACCCTTAGGCTGGAAGCCTTCTAGTTGTTCTTGGATATCTGACATAGAATCTTTTAGATGGCCTGATCTCTTCCACCATGACTCTTTTGAGACTTACTCCAGGATAGTTTTTGTTGAGTGTCCCATCTTTCCTGAGTAGGGATTTCACATGATTATGGCCCAGGGTGATGAAATTACAAGACTTTGTAACAATGGGGTTTGATAGACGAGATGTGGGGTGATGTGTAGATCTCCATGTTCTCCCCTTCCCCAAATATGAACTCCAGCTGGGGAATTTCCAATGAGGCGAGGATACTTACGCAGTTCTTAGAGGCAATCTAGTTCAGGATTTTTCTTCAGCCTTTATGATTGTGGCTGACATGCTGACTGGATGGATTTTAGGTAAATTAAGAGGTGAATCTCCACTATCGTGATGGCTTGGTCTGCATACCGTTCATAGGGTAATAATGTTTCTTTCATATGACTAAGAGTCATCCATATTGTGATGTGAATATCTTATTTATTCTGGAAAGGGGAGGACTTTTTTTACAACATGAATTTTTATTGCGGGGAGGACCTCTACAATTGTTTCTACAATGGAAAGGGAAACTATTTCAACTTGATGTCTTACCATGGGAAATGTCCTTACGTCATGTATCATGAATATGAGCTTAATGGTGGGATACATCAAGGGGTGTACATTCTTGATACATGAGGTCATTGTGGGGAGTTCATTCACTACCACTGTCATTTTAGGGAAAGAATTCGCACTGACTATCACAATGGAAGGGACTACCAACATGAATTTATACTTTGATGTAGGGATAATTCTTGCAATGCACATCCTGGGGAGGGCCTTCAGGATGTACTGTAAATAGGGGTGGAACTTCTCATTGCATGGGATTACTATAGATAGGACATTTCTAGTAACTTTCATTGCGGGTAGGGAATTTGCAATGGCTATCATCATGGAGAGGAATACAATTATTACTTGATGTTCAGCTATAGGGAGATGTATATCTGCCGTGTATACCCAAGGGAGGACCATCAAGGTAAAAGACAACAAGGGAAGGACATTATTTTTGTCGGATCGTCAGGATGAGAGGAGGGATACCCCAATGCACATCAGATTATTGGATATCATGATCGATCATTCCTAGCTTATGGAGTGAGCCCCCATGGGTGCTCTGTGGAGGACATTCATAGCTTCTTGTATAGAAATTATGGGGAGGGCCTTTAAATATACTATATCCACTTCCATAATTTGATAATAGATTGGAAGGGTCTTGATCCATTATTGATATATGTTTTAGGGCATCAAGAACCCCAGCTTTTTTCATTGTAGGATCATGTTTGTGCTATTTATTTTCTGGTTTCCTTTAGCGCCTTTATTTTTTGGGCACTCTACTATGGGTAACTGGGGCCATATAATGTTGTTGATGGACTTTATATATGGGACCATGTCTTGTTGGGTCCTGTGATTTAATCTAGGTATGTCGATGTGCATTTTGAGTTTTGGCAGGAATATATGCATGCCCTAGAGCTGCCACCACATTGGACCAGTGTCCCTGAGTTGGAATGGGTATTTGTTCCCTATCTAGTGGTCCGTGTATCCTAGGATATTAACATCGACCCTCCTAGAATAATGTAGGGATGAAAAGATAATCCGGAGTGACTTATTCCTTTTGCGACGGAGTCATTTCGTTCAAGGAAACCAGGTCGTGGGCCTGATTTCTCACCTTTGCTGCTGATGCAATGATATCATGACTTGATTGAAGGATATGGTCTGGAATTGACATCTGATCATCTATATTATTCAAGATCTGATGAGAAACGTCTTTGGATAGAATGGGTATGAAGGCATATTCCAGTACTGGAGCAGGAGATTGTGCCTGCTTCTGTCCACCATTAGTTTCCATTAGATACTGGCGATTCTATGGTTCTGGGGTAGAGGAACAAGTCTTCCACCAGTTATCTTATCCTTTTCCACCATATTTGATTGGAGAACATCATATTCATGAGCCTGAATTTTCATCTGCTTACTTTCTGTAGTATTTGTCGCACGAGATTTTTGTGCATCCATAGAAATTTGACTCAACTCATATTTTCTTATCACCCTATTTGGATGGTAGGGTTGAAATGAACCAGTATGTATTTGTTCCTATGTATATCTAGTTTCCACCCTACAATGTCGATGGGATTGTTGTGTATTAGAAGATATTTACATCTACCTATAGTGTGACACATTTTCTATTCATCGGGACCAGTGAGCACTAGAATGAATGTGCATGTGCTTGTATTTTGCTAGCCTATTTCTGTGGTGGCCTTGAGTGGAGAGGGACAGTAGTGCTGAAAATGTTTTTTAAAATGGTTATTTTTTAGTTTCTATATTGATTTTTGGACAACATGATTATAGAAGACATTATAATTTTTTTTACATCGGTTATTTTAATTCCAACGTAAAAAACAAAAAAAACAAAGCATTTTTCACATCGGTTACAAAAAACGACGTGGAAAATGCTTTGGATTCATGCTGTATTACATCAGTTATTAAAAAAATGACGTTGTATATACTTTATCACATCGGTTATTATATAACAGACATCCTAAATCATGTCTTCAAAGAATTTATCACATCGGTTAGAAAAATAACCCAAGTGATAAATAAGTATGCCAGGCGGTTTCTACATCGGTTAAATAATAACTGACGTGATAACATATCTACTACATCAGTTATAAAAAAACCGACATAAAAAACTGTTCTTTTTCATTTATTATGTTGGTTATGAAAGAACTAATGTTAAAATTATTCACAGTGAATTTTTTACATTGGTTATAACATAACCAATGTAATAACCAATTTTTTTGATTTAACACTTCAACCACAATTATGCCCATCCAGATGAATACCTAAAACAGAACAAAAAACCCAAAATAACCCCACAACCTACCTAGACAGCCCCCCCCCCCCCCCCCCCGCCCACACCCTTGGACTGACCCCCACCCTACTAGATATCCCCCACCCCACTGAACACCCCCACACCCTTGGAATGACCCCACCACACTAGACATCCCTCACCACACCCCTGGATAGCCCTCCCACACCCCTAGAAACCCCCACACACCTTTGGACACCCCCTATACTGCCCCCACCCTCATGGACACCCTGGCACCCACCACCCCAGTAAAAATCCCACCCACACCCCTGGAAAGTCCCCACCCCACCAGGAAGCCCTCCCCACAACCTTGGACAACCCTCCCACACCCCTAGACAACCCCTCACATCCCTAGACACCCATTGGACTGCCCCCACCTTCCTGGACATCCCCCTGGACACTCACTAGACAACCCTCTTACACCTCCTGGATAGCCCTCCCACACCACTAACCCCCCACCCCCCAATAAACATCCTTCTCAAAACCCTGGACACCCCCACCCCTCTGGACAGCCCTCCCACCCTCTTAGAAGCCCCTACCCCCATTGACACCCTTGACACCCCCACCCAACTGGACGACCCTCCCACACCAGTGGAAAGCCCCCACCCCATGAGAGATCCCTCCCCACACCCTTGGACAACCGTCTCACACCCCTTGAACCCCTCCCCCCCCCACACACACCCCTAGAAACCCCCTGGACTACCCCAACCCTCATCGACACCCTGGACACCCCCACCCCACTAGATATCCCTCTCATACCCATGGAAATCCCACACCCAACTCTGCATCTATCCCCCAACCACTGACCAATACTCCCACACCCCTAGACCCCCCCAACCCCCACCCCCTGGAGAGCCCTCCCACACCCTTGGAAACCCCCACCCCACTAAAAAGATTGACTGTAACCCTAGACACCCCTAGATAGCCCCCACCCCCTGGACTTCCCTCCCACCCTTCGGAACACCCCCAGCACCATAGACACCCCCACCCCACTGGACAACCCTCCCACACCCCTAGAAATCCCCCACCCACTGGGCAGCATTCCCTACACCCCTGTACAGCCCTCCCACATCCCTAGAAACCCACCACACCCCTAGACACCCCTTGTACTGCCGCCACCCTCTTGGACACCCCTACTGGACACCCACTAGACAGCCATCCCCCACCCCCTGTACAACCCTCCCCCTCCCCTGGAAACCCTCCCACCCCACTAAATAGCCTTCCCACAACCCTAGACACCCCCACCCTCCTAGACTGCCCCCACCCCCTGGACACCCCACCCCCCACAGACCCCCTCGACACCCCTCCCACACCCCATGAACCTCCCCCCCCCACACACACACCAATGGACACCCACTGGACTTACTTCCACCCTCATGGACACCCCCACCCCACCCCACTGAACAGAATTCCCATGGCCCTGGAAAGCCCCCACCCCAATGGACAACCCTCTCCACACCCCTGGATAGCCCTCCCACACCCCTATACCCCCACACCCCCGGACACCCCTCACAGACCCCTAGAAACCTCCCACACACCTGTACACCCCTTGGATAACCTTCCCAGACCCCTATAAACCCCATTCACCCCTACAAACCCCTAACACACCACTAGAAACCCTGTAACATCCTGAAATTTTGAATAAATCTTGTTTTCTAATTTTGTGTGTTATTTTATTTTATATACTCAACAAAACTATTTCATTTGATAACATGAGTATAATTAAAATTAGACAATTGGGGTTTGACTGTTATATGACCATTGGTCAATATGACCGCTGGAAACTAAACATTTCATTTATTGTCTCTAAATACAAGTTATATTGGTAAATTAATATTGAAAGAAGATTCGATAGCCTCACCCAGTAGTCTTGTACCAATCGAATCCCATCTAACAGAGCTTGGGATGGAGGTAACACCACTGGGCTTTGATCTGGACCAAACCCAAGCTGAACTTCATTATGTGCAGCTAGAACGGAATCGCCTTCACGAGAAGTTCAAACTGATAGAAATTACTATTCATGCGATGTTGGCCGAGCCTCCCTCGGATTCTCTCAACTTATCACACCTTACACTTAGGTCCTATGCCGGTGTGTTAAGGGGCTATGTTAGGAGACCGTAACTTCCTTGTGTAATCCTTTATTTTAAATAAAAATTTTGATTTCCTCTTATGATGAAAGTTATAAATTTTCAAATTTCCGGATAAATATAGTATGCATATTTTTGGTGAATTTTAGAGAAAGGATATTTAAAAAAAATGTTTATGTAAACCTTAAATAATTAAGAATGTGTAATGATTTTCAAAAAATGGTCTTATATAATTATGTTCAATATGAAAATTAGAGTCTAATAAGATAAACATAATTTTTGATGAATAATAAATTATGAATAGTGATTTTATGCTTAGGATATGTAATGTGATCAAATGGATTAGTAGTCTCACTTTAATAAAGTATTAATATAATCTAGGCACCTTGATTAAGTAATATGATTCAATAAAATGGTTAAATAATGATTTCATAAATTATTAGTCAAGTATTAGTTTTTTCACGTGAATAGTGTTTTTTAATTAAAAAATAAATTACAAATATTTAGAAAATTATTTTTATAAAATGGACTTCATTTTTGAACTCAGAGCATTGATATTATGTTAAGGTAATTTTTGGGGATTTTTCTGAAAAAAATGAATTTTCGATGAATAGACTATTTATTTAAAAATTAAATTAAAAATTTTTAGAAAATTATTTTTATAAAATGGAGTTTATTTTTGAAATCGGATCATTAATATTTTGTTAAGGTAAAATTTTGGGATTTTTCTGAGAATGTTGAATTTTCAGTGAATAATAGAAATACAGTTTTAGGGTTTCAGTATGTTTAATGACATCATAACTATGTCATGATGATGTCATGAAATATTTTAAGGGTTTTCAGTGCAATGGTGATGAATTATTGTATGGGGGTTCCAATGTGGCCTAACTCCATGGGAAATACCATGTGAGATTCCATGGTTTTGAGAAAACCACTTGTGAGGTGTCCCTTGGCCATTAATGCCTTGTCCCCTCACATTTCCTATAAATACCCACCCTTTCCTCCTTTATATTTCACTCCCAACTAACTCCCAACGAAGCCCTAGTCTCATTACCTCCCAAGGAGTCCTCTAATGGTGCCCCAAGCCCTCAAGGTCGCAACCATTGAGTTTTAAGAGATACGTTTTAAGGTAAGGGATCCTACCTCCCTCCTTCTTTCCATGTACTCTCTTTTATGTCATTTGTTTTATGATCCATGTTCTTATGTTGGAGGATGTTCTTTTATATTCATCCTAATGTCATTTTTATGTTCATATGATGAGATACCCCCTCTTTCTCTCATCATTTCTTTTTAAGAATGTTTAAGTGGTGCCGTTAGGCTGCCGAATTTTTAATGGATTCTTTCACCCTTCTCGTTTTCAAGATCTATTTTCATGTCAAGTCTTTAATGTTCCTTTTTATTATGTTGGGGTATGATCCCTAATTCTATAATACTGATCTTTTATGTTCATATGATGATAGAACCTATTTTATCTCTTCAATTCTGTATTTTTATGTTTTAAGTGGCGCTGTTTGGCTGCTAAATTTTTAAGGGATTCTTTCACCCTTCTCGTTTTCAAGTTCTATTTTCATGTCAAGTATTTCAAGTTAATTTTTATTTTGTTGGGGTATGATATCTATATCTATCATACTTAAATTTTATGTTCATATTATGAGAGACCCTATTTTATCTCATCAATTCAATTTTTGTTGAAGTTTAGGTGACACTGTTAGGCTGCCGAATTTTTAAGGGATTCATTCACCTTTCTCATTTTTTAAAGTTATACTTTCATGTCAAGTGTTTCAAGTTTATTTTTGTTATGTTGGGGTATTATATCTATATCTATCATACTGATATTTTATGTTCATATGATGAGAGACCCTATTTGATCTCGTAAAATCATTTTTTTAATGTTTAAGTGACACCGTTAGGCTGCCAAATTGTTATAAGAGAAATCTTATTTTTGTCTTCCTTTCATGTTCTTCATTTCATATAGTATATCATTAAAATTTCATTACCATGTTCTTAAATCATTTATATTCTTCCCCCCTAATTTTTTATGGATCATTTATGAGTGGGTGACCCATGTCCCCTCCCTTTTCAATGTTTTCTAAAACCTCATAACATAGCTGTTATGCTGTAGAATTTCAGTCTCAAAAATTATCTATCTTCTTCTAAAATTAATTTATTTTACTAAGTGAATACAAAAATCCCTTTATTCTAAAGGGGTATTCACAAATATACCAAAATTTTCTATTTTAAATCTTGGGATTTAAATACATGAGACCCGATTTCCCTTTCCGTGGGTTTAAAGTGACATAAAGATCATGTCTTTAAAGCAGTTTTTTTAAAACGTTATGATTATGAAATGAATCCCATTAATTTTATGCTATATTGGATTTTATGAAATTATTGATGATTCTATATATGGATCACAAGATAATAAAGGAAAATTTAAGGGAGCACCCGGATAGCGATCCAATGCATTGGGTAAAGACTTAATCTCTAGAGATGACCATTTTTAACGCCGCCTTGGTGAATAACCTTGGTAATTTTTAATGACACATTGGAGATGGACATTGGTGAAACAGAAATGATTTTCAATTTTAAATGTTGTAGCCACATCTTCATGTTATGAAATATGTTATTTTTATTATGATATTCCTCGTGATTTATTTCTCATGCCTTAATGTTCTTTTTCATGAAATTGTTGATGTATCTCAAGTTCACATGTAAAATGCTTCCCCGTGTTTCCCTTAATACGCCTTCTGCTCAGACTTTCTTTTTATGTATGTCCCCTGGTTATGAGATGTAGTAATGAACCTAGGATGAACATAAGGAGAAGCCCTTCAAGTGGTTAAGAAGAATGTTTTATGTTTTCATGTTTTATGTTCCTGGTTTCGAAGACACTAAACCTTAAAGATCATCGGTTTTGTAAAATGTAATGAATGTTTATGTGATAAAAAGATAGGATAATATAATCCCCACCCCACCCATGGACACCCCCTGGACTACCCCACCCTCATGGGCACCATGGACACCCCCGTCCCACTGGAAAACCCTCCCACACCCCTGGAAAGCCCCCACCCCACACCCATGGACACTCCCTAGAGATCCCTCCCACCCTATTGGACACCCCCACTAATCATGACTGCCCTCCCACACCTCTGGAAACCCCCCCACCCTACTGGACACCACCCCATTCCCCTGGAATGCCTCCACCCTCCTTAGACTAGAATCCATACCAAAAAAACTATCAGAACTAGACCATAACAAGAAGTAGTGAAAAATTAAACAGTCACAAATACAACATTCATAACTTAAAATGTCCACAAAAAACCCTAAATCCAACCTAAACATTTACCAAATACAAAATTACAATTACAATATTCAAAATTACATTTTACACTACAAAAAACTGAAATCCAATCAAACCTGTAAAAGAATTGTACCATTCCACTAGTAACTGTTTGACATATTGAGCACTATAGGGTTGAGGGTCGTCAAATAAGTACAAATTAAAAGGTTTGTAGTTAATATGTAAAATGAATATATCAAATGAAATATTATGGAAATGTTTAAAATGAAATATTACAATGTAAAAGTTTAAAAGGAAACCTTACCATGTCAAGGTTCATGAGTATTCTAGTTGTAATTATTTCATACATAAATCATAACATATTAAATCTGAATTCAACAATGCCTTGTTGTTCATGAAAATTTTGTTTAAATGAGTGTAAATTAAAAATATTATTTTTAAGCAATATATCAAAATGTACAAATTATAAATCGATATTTACCTTTACTTATACATATTTTATCTTGGCACTCATTTTCATTGCGTTTTTTCGAAAGTAGACTCATCCCCTGTTAAAAAATAATTTGAATAAAATAAATTTATAATTTGTTATAATATATACAAATATTAAGAAATTGAAACATTCTTTTCCAACATATTCTTTATACTTTACCGTACATCTCCATGGACAAAGAATATCCAATAAAGTGTTTCTCCATTGGAAAAAAAACAACTAACATCCAATTATCACTGATAAAAGATAATTTAAAGTTATTGGTTTTTTATGTCAAAAGATAATGAAATCTATGCCACAGATTTGTTTGATTCCTCTCAACAAATGCATCATCTTACACTATGTTATTATATTCTATTCAAATCTTTCAGCAATATAAATCATTATTTTTTTCTCATCAAATGCATGTGCTTCAGTAGAAATCAAATGCGGGTCCATGAATCCATATACATCTATCTGGTCATTCTTCAAACACATGTTATATAGACACCTAATACAAACCAGACATAAGTATACATTTTTAATAAATATAACTCAGGGAAATGGTGTTAAGACATACATAGAAAAATTTTCACCATATTGATGCCCAACTTATCTCTAGTAACAAGCTCCATGATATTAGTTTTCACAATCCCCATAGTTATTGCACATCCAAAAACATGGGCTTCTATTTGAAACTCATAATGATCTCCCAACAAATTTGAATATCATGAAAATCTATCAGGAATACTAGAATTTGTATCTAATGTCATAGCCACTTATCATTGTCGTTTTTATACAATATTTATTTACCATTGAAGTATTCTTATAAAAATTAATATAAAAATATATTAGTTTTCAAATGTTAAAACACCTTTAATAAAAAAAATAGAAGATATAACAAACATACAACTATGGTAATGAGTCATAGAAGTATGGATGGAAAAATTTAAAAAATTTCTGATACTATGTCCAAATGTCGTCACCTCATCTGTATGCAATGTTACTCGAGGTGATCTATCTATAATATCTTGTACAGTGACCCTATGAGGCACTACCTTTAACTGTTGATGATGAACTATATCCCCTATACAATATACTAGCCCATACGCAACAATATGATGTTGAGGACCATAAAAATACACCTCGAAATAACTAAGAAGTTGCAGCGGGGGATTAGGACAATAAATGGGGGTTGCAGGATGAGGTGGGGGAGTGGGATCTACTGGCAGAGGTGGAGGATAGATAATGGGGTCTGAAGGGGGAGGTGGAGGAGTGACAGCTGTAGTCTAGAATTGTCTTCGCATGTCTGCAAACATAGAATGTATTGAGGCCCAAATCTTTTCCTCCATCATCGTATTAATATTATGAACTTCAGCCTCCAAGGATTCTATTTTTCTTTTATAAACACCCTCAACGGAAGAAGAAGAAGAATTTGGGAACACTTTTCTTACTTATACACCAATCAGATATCCTCATACATGACCAAGATGTTTGGGATTTCCCATTAGGGCAGTTAAAATATCTTACCTCCAAAAAATTGTAAATACCCATTTTGATCTTTGCACCTCAAGAGAATCCTCTATTAATTAATTGAACATTTATATAATGATTTAAATTATATGAATAATATAGTAAACTTAAATAAATAAAATAAATATCTTACAATACTCTCAGCTACGATTCTCGATTCTTTCAAAAGATATAGCCCCTTTTTCCCATCTGAGCTCTCTGCCATTTTTCATGTCTAGATGGAGGGGATAGAGGGGAATCCTCTCCAGATCATGATGACTTAGGTATCATTTTTTGTAATTTTTTTTCCATCATTTGTTCTTTCAATATATTATACCCTCCCCTAGATTAACTATGAGGGTATACATTTTTAGATTGCATCTCATTATGAGATTGCCTTGTTTTCTATATATTCAGAATAAAAAATCATTATCAAAACATTTATAAGATAATTTATATAAGTAATATTATAAAAGATTACATTGACCTTACCAAAAATAAATCGTTTCTCTTTCTTTCAACAAACTGTTTACATGTGTCTCCATCTACTAAAGGACATATATGACATGGATTGTCATGACTGCTATGACCAAAGATAAATCATATGTGAGGGTTGATTTTAAATCCCTCCATCTTCTTGCAGCCATCAATAAGTATTTCATCCCGACTTCTCCAGTGTCAGGAATATCAATTTTCATCCGATAAAGAAGTGGTAAAGCATATTATACTAGAAACATTTAAATAATAGGCACATAAATGAAAATTAACATACCAAAATCATATCCCAAAACTGAGATATTATCGCTTTGTCCACACTTCTCCAATCATCATACAAAATTCTTACTTTTCTCTTACTGTGAGTTTATCAAAACTCTTAAAATCATTTACATTTGGACCACTAGGAATATAATTCTTATCAAACTCAACAAGTATCCAATGGTCACGCGTACAGTCAACTTATAATTTCATTAAATGTGTGAACCCACATTTTACAACTCTTGAACTCCTTTTCATTATGGGAGCAAATGAAACAGATTTGGGAACATCAATAGAACCATGTGAATGTTCCTCTCTAGAGTTAGGATCATTATGATCATCTCCAGAATCATGTGGTTGATCAACTGATTGATCTGTCATTATCCTTCAAATAAAAAAACAATAATTAGTTCACAAATATACATATTTAAATATTACAATACTAATGTAAAAAGAAAATGGAAAATTGAACTGAGTTACTTAACACTAAACATGGTAAATATGATAAACATGTTAAAAAACGGTAAAGATGGTACACCTGGGTAACATTGTAGTGTAATTTTCATTCAACAAAATCAATAAATATATAAATTACTTAAATGTAAACTATGGTAAACATGGTAAACTACACTAAACAAAATTAAAATAAACAATACATTCTACTTATTTGTTTTAATGAGAATTTTAATAAAAAAAATACAATATCTAACATTTTATGAAAATACTAAATGTAAACAAGAAATAAACATTTGTTACCTGTAATATTAGGAATTCAAAAATGGATTTTTTTCCCAAATTCCTTCCTCATGATCATTCCTTATGGCACAAACCATGTCCTTAAAATGCTAATCATTATGTTTTACTAATCATTCCATTGAAGTAACGATATCACATAAATCAGCATCTTCATCAAGTTGACCCTCACCAACATATTGTTTGTCCCCTGTAAAACAATAGACCACTACATATCTGATTGATCAACCCCCTAGAAAATTTGTTTTGCATGTATTTCTATTATAAAAGAATCATATGTTTCTTCCAATCTATTCATATTAAGAACTGTCATTGCAAATTCATCCTGTCTGACACTGTTGTTCCCAATAAACCATTTATAGTTAAAAAAGTAAACATTAATTTTAATGTAATCAATCTACAATATTTCTTCAATTAATCCACAATATGCACTTGAGGTAGAAATTAGGTTTTTGTCTTTGGAACTCAAAAAATTCATTTCTTCCGCAAACACCAATACACCACTATTCTGAACTGCACTTCTGTTGTCCTGAGATTTCATATAAGATATATAGCCATTAATGTCATAACTTGACCATGTTATCACATTTAAACAAGGACCGCCCACTATCCATCCTAATGTCTCCGATACATCTGATCTACTAGGAATGGTCTTTTTAATCCATGAAAAAATGTTTAGTTTCACTCATTCATAATCCACATTTCTTTCTTATTTGGATGACATTGTTTCAACTCATTAATATGCAATGTGATATACGGTTTTGCATCATCTATGTTATTAAAGATGTATAATTCTTAATTCTTCATTTATTCAGCTGACAATGATTTGACTTTCAATCCATGATTCCCCTTTCACTCATTATTAACTCATTCATGGCAAGATGGAGGCAAAACTATGTGCTCTATTGCAGCCATGTAGATCTTACAAAACTCCGCAACCTCCTCAGTAATATACTTTTCAACAATACAATATTTATGTTGATATTGATTCATAACACACCCCTTCAATATTTTCATGTACCTTCTAAAAGGATACATCCAACGAAGATATATAGGTCCACAAAGCTTTATTTCTCAAACCAGATGATTCATTAAAAGCACAAATATATCAAAAAATGATGGAGGATAATACATTTACAATTGAAAAAGTTTATAGATTTCATCATTTTCCAAAATTTTCAAAGAATTCACAGAAATCACCTTATTACTAATTGACTTGAAAAAATAACACAACATCATTAAAGTATTTCTAACACAGATGGGAGATATTCCATGCAATACAACTGGTAGATGATGTTGCATAATGATGCAACAATCATGAGATTTCATACCTATCAACTTCAAATCCAACAATGAGACAAATTATTTTACATTTCAAGAATAACCTTGAGTAACATTGAAATCATGTAGACACTGAGAAAAGATAATTTTCTCCCTCTTGGATAATGTATGATAAGACTGGGGAAGAAATGTTTGTCTTCCATTAGTAATGGGAGCCAACTCCAAATTTGTTCCCATTGATAGTAAGTCCAATCATTCATTCAATCCATCTTTTGAATTTTCATTAATATCTATCAATTTTCCAATAAAACTATCTCTAATATTCTTCTCCACATTCATGACATCAATATTATCTCTAAAATCATGGTATCTTCAATATTGTAGCTCAAAAATATTTACCTTTTCATCCAAATATGTCTATCATTACCATATTTTTTTCCTTTCCCAAAGTCACATCAAGGTTTTCCACCCTCTCAAAATACACATTAGGGGATATTGGTTTTAGAGAAATATAAATTTTTTTGAGCCATTGATTTCCTTTTTTAGTCTTTTATAAGATTGATCTAGAGGTAAAAACTTTCAATGACCCATGTACACTGTTTTACTCCCATGATGCAATTAACAATATAAAGTCTATTGTTCACAAATTGTCCATGCTTTGCACCCCTTAACATTGTATCCGAACAAATATCCATATGCTTGGAAGTCATTTACAGTGAACATAAGCACTACATACAACTTAAAATAATCAATTTTATAAGAATCATAAACCCTAATTCCATCCTAGCTTAAAAGTTTCAAATCAATAATAAATTGTGACAAGAAAACATCAATATAACTTCTGGGTTTCTTCGTACCAGAGATCATTATACTCAACATGAAATATTTGCGATTCATTCAAATTTTAGGAGAGAGGTTATAAATTACCAATATAACAGACCATGAAATATGTGGGCTACTGAGGGTTCATTATGGATTCATTCCATCTATGCACAACCCTAGTATGAGATTTCTAATTTCATTTCCAAATGTGGAATACTGCTCATCAATTTTCATCCATTGTGAGCAATATTTTGGATGAAATATTTTTCTATCACATATCCGCTCATCAGCATGACATCATAACCTGTTGCATCATTTGAATTAGCAAATAAATGTTTCAAATGATGAATTATTGGAAGATACCAAAATATCATGCAAGGGATCTTTGTAATATCTACATCAGCTTGGGATTTTTCGTTCAACTTATATTGTGATGTCCCGCATATTGGACACTCTGAAAAAAAATCATATTCCATTCTATATATCATATAGTCATTCAAATAGGCATGTGTTTTCTTGTTTCCCAATCCCATCGGGCATAATATTTTTGTGGCCTTATAATGTGAATTTGAAAGATTGTTATCTTTTGGATGATTGTCTTTCATCAATTGCAGTATCTCGGTAAAAATTCTATCACTCTATCCATGTTTATCCTTCAGGTTAATAAATATTAACACCACCAAAAAACTGTAAAATCTATACAACCAGGACACAATGGTTTTTAAGCATCACCATATAGACGTCCAACTACCAGTTCTATCTCAATTACTTCTTCTGCAATATCACGAAACATTTTTTCAATTCCATTAGAGTTACCATCTTGTGAATCATCATCATTAGTATATCTGACATTTTGTCCAGTTTTACCATCCCAAATGCAAGGGATGTAACATGGATTAAAACAATGAAAAATTAGATGATTGTTAATATATCAACATTTCAACTTCTTCATATTCAAACATTTCAGGCATTGAAAAAATGTCACTACTTGGAACATTTCGATTAGAAAATTCCAAAATGGAATCAACACCATCTTCATATTCATTATTCATTCGATGTGTTGTAATCCAACTTTGACTCATTATTAACCTATAACAAATACAAAAATTATACATATTGTTAAGATAATATAAATATAAATTTATATGAAAAATTTCATAATTTGAATGTAAACACAGTTTTTAAATATAAATCAAATGAATGATTATTTGAAAAAATATATAAAAAAAATCATTTTAAAAAGAAAATATATTTAGATATAACAGTTTTAAATTCATCTTGAATCCTTTCTTCTTATGGTACACAATGAATACATCCTAGTGCAACTGGATACCAAATTCACCCTTTCGTAAAAAATAAATATGATGTATAAATATTAAAATATGTATACATTAACAACTAAAAATTACACAGATCCCAACTATTTGAAACATTAGGATAACCCCTGAAAACGTTGGGGTACCCAATGGTTTCACACACCATTGGCATGATGGTCATTGTAATAGACATATACCAAAAATTCTACAGGAACCGTTTGTATAGAAAACCTGAATATAAAATATTCAAACAGATTCAATGAAATTGTTGGGATATATATATATATATATACCAAGAGGGTTTCCATGGGGATTGGGGGCTATCTATGGGGCTGTCCATAGGGCTAGGGGTTGTCTAGGGCCTCTAGGGGTGGGGGTGTTTAGGGGGTGGGGCCTCTCCAGGCGGTTGGGTGATGCCCATGGGGATGGGCGGTGTCCAGGGGGAAGTGGTGTCTAAGGGGTGAGGGGGATGTCCAACCCCTAACCCATTCGACACAACCCCCACCCCTGGACACCACCACCCCTAGACATCTCCCCACACCTTAAACAGTACCCCACCCCTCTAAACAGCCCTCGACCTCTTGAAAGTTCCCCTACCCCATTGAATATCCCACTCACCCACTAAACAGCAGCCCCCACCCCTTGGACACCACTACCCCCGTGGATAGCCCCTTCTCTCCCTGGACAACCCTACCCCCTTGGACACCCCATCCCCCGTTGATAGCACCCAAACCCCCCTCGATACCACCCCCACCCCCTTTGAGACCCCCTGGACACCCCCAATCCTCTGGATAGCCCCCACCCCCTAGATAGCCCCACCCCTTTGGACATCCCCCACTCCCAGGACACACCGAGCACCTTTGACAGCCCCATACCCCCTGGACATCCCCACCCCCTTTGACACCCCTTGGATACCCCCACCCCTCTAGATAGCCCCCCCTGGATAGCCCCACCCCTCTGAATAGCCCCCACTCCCTAGACATCCCCACCCCCTGGACACCCCTACCCCCTTGGACGACCCACTCACCCCCCTAGACACCACCCCTACCCCCATGGACTCCCCTACCCCCTTAGATAACCCCCTCACCCCCTGAACACCATCCCCATCCCATGGACACCCAAACCCCCTTGGACCGCCCCAACACCCCTAGACACAACCCCCACCCCTTTGACACCCCCTGGACACCCCCACCCCCTTGGACAACCCCTACACACCCTAGACACCACCCCAACACCTTTGACACCCCCTGGACACCCCCACCTCTCTAGAGAACCCCCCACCCCCTGGACAGCTTCCACCCCTCTAGACTTTCCCCCAACCCCTGGACACCCCCACCCCCTGGACACCCCTACCCCCTTGGACAGCCCACTCACCCACCTGGACACCCACCACCAACCTGGACACCACTACCCCCTTGGACAACCCCCTCACCCCCGGGATGCCACCACCACACCACTAGACCCCCAACCCCCATGGATAGCACACTCACCCCTAGACGCCACCCCCCACCCCCGGGAAACCCCTACCCCCGTGGAAAGCCCCCTCACACCCTTGACAACCCCACCCAAATAGACACCACAACCGCCATGGACAACGCACTAACCCCCTGGACACCAACATCAACCCCTGGACACCCCTACCCCCTTGGACAACCCCCTCGTCCCCTGGACACCACCCCACCCCCTTGGAAACCACATCCCATTTGGACATCCAACTCACCCCTTAGATACCCCCACCCCTGTACACCCCTAACACCTTGGATAGTCCCCTCACCCCCCTGGACACCACCCCCACCGCTTTAGACACCCCATCCCCCTTGGATAGCCCACTGACCCCTGGACACCCCTACCCCCTGGACAGCCCCCCTCACCCCTGTACACCACCCCCACCTGGACAACCCAACCCCTTCGATAGCCCACTCACCCCCTAATCACCACACCCACCCCCTGGACACCCCGACCCCCTTGGAAATCCCCCACCCCCAGGACACTCCCACCCCATTGGACACACTAACCCGCTTGGGCATCCCACTCACCCCATGTACACCACCCTTCCACCCCCTGGACACTCATACCCCCTTTGGAAAGCCCCCTCACCCCGACACACCACCTTCACACCCTTGGAAAGCCCCTGCATCCCCCAAGACACCACAACCCACCCCCTTTGACACCCCCTGGACACCCCCACCACTTGGACAGCCACCCTCCCCTCTAGAAAACCCACCCACCCCCATCGACACCCCATGTATGCGAACTCACACATTATGAAACAGACAAAAAGATTAAAGTTGCATGATATCACTTCCATGTTTACTTTTACCAGAAAATAATTTATCACGGTATAAATGAACACTATGAATCTTACCATGATAGCACGAAAAATGATAGAAAAATAAAATCTCAAAAAAAAAATTAGGGAATCGAAACATAAAAACAACTGAAACTGAGCTATGTGAAGCTTACTTGAGTGTTGCGAGTCGACCTGATAGATCTGGTGACAATAAAGATGATGAATGATGTTGGAAAAACAAGGTTTGAGATCACAAATTTGAATAATCCTTCACAAGTTTTCCGCACGGGAGAGACAGGTCGCAGGTCTCTAGATTGAAGAAAACTGAATGAATGAATACAGGGTGTGATAATTCATTTAAAAGGTTTATCATATTGGTTACTTTATCATAGGCTTGAGAAAAAAAAATTTATGTTTATAATGTCGTTATTTAATAATCGATATTGAAATGAATATATCATGTATTTTATTTTATAAACTACATGTTAAATGGTGATTTATCACGTCGGTTCTTTGGATAAATGACATGATAAATTGTTGATATTTCCTTTATCACATTGGTTATATAATAACTGACGTGATAAAGCACCTAGATTGGATTTTCACAGCAGTTATAAAATAACCTACATGCTAAAGCTAATCTTGGGATTTTTTATGTTAGTTATTGTATAACCGCCCTAAAAAGGGATTCCAATAGATTTATCATGTTGGTTATAAAATAATTGATGTGATAAATCGTTTTTTATAGCTTTTCACGTCGTTTATATAAAACCAATGTGAAAAATGTCGACGTGTTAAACATTTTACCCACTAGTGGGAAGAGTCCTATGTCTTCCTGTTGAATTCCATTGCATTAGTATGGTGTAGATTCTCCTCAATAACAACTGTGATAGCGTGTTCTTGATTATGTTGTCTCCTCCCTTGGTAGGTAGCATGAGGGCCCCAGGTCTCCTAGTCTTTCACAGGATCCATCGCCATAAGGTCCTCCTTGGTTGGAGGAGGCTTGGTCATCTAGTGTTGGTGATGATGCTCTATGAAGGGGGATCATGAGTTGGAACCATGTGTAGTTGAGATGAATATATCATTATTAACTTCATCTACCTTTCTATGATAAGGGACATACTCATTGTAACATTCTATGGACACCCTCCCAAAACGGTTTGAGTCGACCATCAGGGACTCCTTATGCTAGGGTGCCGGAAGAAGCTAAAGAGGTGGCTCGTGGACCTTTGTAAAATAGGGGTCTCATCCTGTGGCCTCCATAATGTGGATAGTACCATTTTAGTGGTACTCTTTTATCATCATTTCAGATACCAAGAATTGAATACACTAGGTATGTGAGGGGGTCTTGCTCTTCATTAGGGCCCTAGCCACCGGTGGGATCACTGATGTGTGTGTCTGCATTGGTCATTGGGATTCCATTTGGATCTAAGGTTACTCTGTGAGAACCTGTGATATACATATATGACATTCAACCACAAAACCTCATCAAAGAATAAATTTTAAAACCAATTCATATTGGGCGATTTTGACTTCCCCCCTTCCCAACATTATTCTATTGTGGGGAAAAGGGGAATGAGTGGGTAGAACTGCAACCTTGGTTAAGGATACACATTGGGATCAAAATTTTTGTTCTTACTATGAAGTGGAACATTTTTCACGTACTGGGTGAAATAAATGGTCCGATGTGCAATGTCCAATTTCATTTATCATTGGGGTATTAAGACCAACTTGGTTAAAGATTCACACCGGGTTCACCATTTTTCTTCTGTCTCTGAGGTGGTGCATTTTTTTGTGGTGCAGAAATGGCATGATAGTGACCATAAACCATCCCTTTTTGATAGAGATGTTTTATCATTGAATTCACCTATTATTTTTTTCGACCCATTTAGTGTCATTATCCTTTAAAGAAAGTTGGATTAACCCTGCTAGAACTGCTAGTCCCATCGGGAGATTGCGCGAGGACAAGTACTCGTTCAATATGTTCTCCTCATATATAACTTCCTCAGATGGTCTCCAATGCAATTATTTTTGGAGCTTATAATTTCCAAGGGCCCTGGTATCCATGATTCATGGACCTTCATTCCATAGTTAAGTTCTCATTGATTAATGTTTCAGCCAACGACACATAAGGACTCCATTGGTTGAGAGGGTTGGATGTGAGACTCCCCATACACTTATGGGGGAGGATTTACATCTATTCTGGGACTCTCTAATAAATTTAAGTCATGTTAAAATATTTTTGAATCCTTGGTTCATTCCCGAAGTGTGTATTTATAGGCTACCCTTGGTTTTCAAGATAGTTATAGGCATGCATATATTTGATGCTACATATTTACTGATGACTTGAACCATACAATAAGGAACTCTAGAGTTTATCATCATCCAGGGGGTGGAAGATGAATTGATGTTGGGATTAGGCCCATTAGAAGGGATTCCTATTTATCCTTTAGAGAGGAATTAGAACCCTCATAGTTTAGATTTTGTGGGGCTTACGCATGGGAGATTCCCATTTGAAGAGACATGACTGGGTGAACCCTTTTGGATGAGCACCCTTTTGAGATCACTCGCTCTAGAATTCATCCGACATATCCTAATTTGATCATGAGTCAGAGTTATTGTAGTTCTGATTTTTTTGGGATTACATGTGGTAGCTTCCCATTTGAGGGAAATATGATTGGGTGAACCCTTTTGGATGGCCACCCATTTGAGATTGGGACTTATGGTTGGCAGTCTACATATCATGATTTGATGAGGAATAAAATTTCACATATTTCAGAATCATGTGGATGTTTTGATCATCACAAACCTCTAAGATCATGTTATTAATGCTTGGTGTGAGAAACAAGTGGATTTGATTGATTCAACAAGTCACATGCTTCCTCCCCTGTTTGTGGGGGAGGGAGAGCCTACAACGGAAGTGGTCAAGGTAAGCGTGGGTAAGGGTATAGAGCAACGAAATATTAATTTTGGATGACATTATAGGTCATACATTGCAGCCTTATTTGATTGAGGACTTACCTCAGTTGGTGGGATGCAAAATATGTTCTGGGAAGGAGAGTAGTTTTGTCCTCGTTAAAGGGGGAGAGAACATAACCCCTTGGACTAATCAGTATTCCTCATTTAATGGGAAAGCAAGTGATCAATACTAATCCTGAGAATGGGGAGATTCACATCAGCATCCAAAGGATGGACTCTAGGTTACCATATAAATGTAGACCCACACGAATTTCTGAATCTAGGACTGTTGAGGGGAGAGCCTTGGTGACTCCGCTTACCATGGGTATGTATACTCAAAGGGGCACACTGATACGCTTGATTATCTGATCATAGAGTTCTAGTGGATTTGGAGGAGTCTTTGGAATGATTTTGTATTACTAGTTAGTAGAGGGATCATGGAGGACTGGACGGTAATGAAAGAGTGAGGTTGGAACCGAAAGAAATAATACCTGAAAACACCCCATTCCACATATTGGTTTATTATAGGTGATGGGGGAGGATATGTATACCGTAGTGGTATACAGGAAAAGGGGTTTCCTATGTACCAATGCGGTATGCATGAATGGGTAAGTAATACCAAGTACCATAGTTTTATGCGACCCATCACACCACTTTTTGTTCCATCCATGTACTGATGTAGTACGTGGCGCCAAGTTCAGTCTACATAGCGGTACACTATGTAGAGCACTATTTTAGAGGATTTTTTGGGGGATTATAGTTCATGGGGAATTCATATGTGAGAATTATGTGGTTAAAAGTTCAATTATTATTAGTATTCAATTCCATCGTTTAATGGTTAGCGGCTTGCTATACTTACCGAGGGTGAGGTTTGTGATTTGTGCTTGGACGGTGAGCCAAGATGGAGGTCAGATTCCTCTCCGAACACTTTCTTCCTACTATAGATTCTTGTTAAATGATTCATAGTCCACTCATCCCTCATACTTCTACATCACTATCTTTTATATATCATCAGGAAAATTTATCTATTGGGAATTTGATACCATTTGTTGAGGCCCATGAAAATATATCCCGACACGTAGAATACTCGGTCAACCGGGCTTTATAGAGGATTTGGTTAGTGATCATGGTGTGTAGAACACTATTGATTATCCTCATCCATGAACTAAGGTTTTATCTAAATGGTACATGGATGGACTTCATGTTCATGATTCCTACAGTGACACAGTTCACCATCTGCATTGGTTCGCTATCCATCGCTCTTCCGGCCAGTAGTTCAATGATCATTCTGTGTACCTATTAGTTCAAGATCTATCCGGACGACATTACTTTCCTGGTGAGGGTATGCATTGGTTCGCTAGCCATCGCTCTGCTATCCAGTAGTTCAAAGATCATTCTGTGTACCTGTTAGTTCAAGATCTAGCCAGTTGACATTCCTTTCCCGGTGAGGGTATGCAGGCCACTAAATAATCCATGTGAACTCAAATTTTATCTATTTTATTCTGAAAATTTCATCTTTATTTGACTCCATTCACCTTGCTTGAATTATAGGTGTACTTTATTCCTTCTAAAAAGTGACTATGGGGGTATTTTCTTCCCTTGGTATAATTTTAATGACCCTAAAGGGATATATAAAGAGATATGACCTAAATATATTTTACAAATGATTTATATGTTGGGGATATTTTGTTATATGATATAGGTGTGTGATAAGGTATTCCATACAAATTAAAATGGATTATGATAATCAATTTGGAATGTCATTATAGAAGATATAATAGGTATCATAAAGTTAATACCAAATCTTGATCATAGTGTATGGATTTTCCAAATTACAATGTTTTCGTATATTCTTATCCTATTGTATGGTTCACAATGAATTTAAAATAGATTATGGTAGTCATGAGTTAAGTTTTAACTTTTAAATAATTCTCTCATATTGGTTATCATTAACTGAACAAAATTTATAAAATGAAACATGTATAAATTTTCAGATGAAGGATATAGAGAATCCACTAGTACTATATAAGAATTTTTTTTCTCTGAGATGCTTTATTATTCTTCCCCATGTATTCAATAAAATACTCATGAATATCTTCTTATCATTATCTACCAACCTATACACTATGATTTCATATAAATAATGGGTATCACACTAGAGTTGTGTTTGATTCAAATTCAGTCCATGGATACACAACCGAGGAGGGAGTCCATTTGTTACCTCTCTGTAAACATCACAAAGTGTATGGACGAAGGAAGCAAAAATTACTATCATCATTGTAACATACACGAGTTCATCATTATGTTTATACATTTTCATAGTTTTTCATATGGTAATTTTTGGATTTTTTTTTAAATTACATTTATTACATTGAATATGTTTTTTATTCATATAAAACCTTCAACCTAGCAACATGAATGTATTCAGTACTTGAAGAATAATCGTGGTTAACTACTCATATGCCCATTAATTTACCCCCTTTAAGATATTCAATAGGTTAATAATCCCTACACATAACATTTACAAAATGTTTTTCACTGTTTTCACTGACAACACTTAATTCCCAATGATCGACCTTCTTTGAAATCCTTTAATCAACCCACTAAGGATTTTCCTAACCAATTATGAATTTGTTAAATGGTTTTATACCCTTTTGAGATCCATAATGTAAAACTATTGTTTGTAAAAATCGGTAATATGGCCTTTGAGCATCCAAATAATAATTAAACCTTTTATAGAATTCCCACTCCACTCTTAGAAGGATGCACCCTTTCCAAACTCACAATATAGCACCCATATGGTCCCTAATAAAGCTTCTTGAACCTAATCCCTCCATACATGCACAAAAATCTCATATATAAATATCATAATAATTAATATCAAAGATACCATATAAATCATGATCATTATAGATATCCTGTCCAGTATCAAAACTTGATTTTAAATTGTTTTATAGAAATCATTGAATCATATTGAAAGGCCCTAAAATTTGATTTATTCTTAATAAGATAAAATATTTTGGTAAAAACATGGTAGAATATATATTTTACCTTATCCTTACATTGTAATGACATCTTCTATAGAAATAATGTCCTAGGAAAGTATATATGGTTTTAGAGAATATAGAATAATAGGTGTGAGGGGATGAGGTTCTCCAGGTTTAGGAAGGGTAAGGGGTTTAGTTATTTATTTAATTTTTTTAGAAAAAATAACTAATTGAATTAAATTTTTAAAAAATGGAACTAAGAGGTCACCAAATCTCGATGGAACTCCATTATGAATCGAATAGCCCACTAGGATCTAAGTGTTCTTCTACCAGGTTCCCAATGTCTTGAGTAGTGGAATTGGCTTGAGTAGTGAAATATTACCATCATCCTTCTCACCAAACATATAGTGTAAACACACATTCATTTAAATAGCAACTAAAATGGATCTTATTTTTTCTCTCAATCAGTCAAAACTATAAAGTTTCATATTGATCCATTTTTGGTCATTTTTTTACATTCACAATAATACATTTTAACTCTAAAATGAGATAACAAATCTACTATTTCAAAAACAACATCTAATAGAAATTTAACATCATAGGAAAATCCATTTAAGTCTATGAAAATTTATAATTCCACCACCCTGTAAAGGCATGGTTCATTTCATTTTTATATAAATATATAATAAAACATTCCACCTATTAAAAAAAAAATTTATACGCATACAAGAAAACTAATATAGTGAATTGATAAATAAAAAAGAGTTATCAGATCACCACACATCACCCCCATTGCCATTATTGTACCAAAACCTCAAATTGGAAAATATGTTCTTTCTAGTATCAATACACACAAAAATCATCACAATCAATAAAAACCATAAAATAAAGATCATAAGAGATAAAAATACAAAAAAAATTCTCCCAAAGACTATACTCTTCTCCATGGGGAATATTAAACACCTCAAAAAGTAGATGATGAATTCCATATTTATAGGGGGATAAATAATTGATAATATGTATGATCCCACTCCGTTATCTAAAATTGTTGTTGAATGAATTTTGTAACTCTATCATGGAGGATCATGCTCCAGTTATGTAAATATTTTGCCCAAGGAATGTTGTAACTCCATATATCAACCAAATACTCAATTATATAAAACATAACCAATATAAAAGTGTTAAAGATTCAATAAAAGTAATCTTAAAGTGGTGGTTATATGAAACAATTTTAGTGAAATACTATATAAAACATTATCATTTATGTGACAACATGATATGATGAATATAATCAAAAAAATCATGATCTTGTCTCTAGAATCTCAAATTCCATATCTAAAATCTCATGTATGATAATAAAAATGACTCACTAACTAATGTTATTTTGTAAATCAGTGTTTTATCATAGTTAATAAGATAACATAATAGAAAAAACCACTTTTTTTTAATAAATTTTTCATGTAATACAAAATTGAACTATTGATCATAATAATTATATCTCCATGTGGTTTTGTAATCTTACTACCTAAAATATAATGTAATCCATTAATCACTTTATAATAATAAAATCTAAAAAGATATCCTAATAATCAACTAACACCAACAGGGAAGATAAAAAACACCAATTATAGTTATACTCATTTATAAAATCATTATTAAAAAAATTCCTCTTTTTAAGAGATCTACATTATAAAAAAAGAGAAATATTTTAATATTTTAATAAGAAATATAACAATTGTTGATATGAGGGCATCAGTATCAAAACAATTCCTTATATATGGGGTGGGTCTAAATAATTTTTTTGTAAAATTTTGGACCACTAGATAGGTAATCATACACCTGATATATTTTTCATACACACTAAAAAATTGGACAAAAAGAACACACTTCCCTATGATCATGAAACATTGATTACTTAAAATTTGTTGAGATTAATTTGTGAAGTACATGAATCACATATATCTAAAATCATTCCATACTTGACTAAAATAAATTTTTGAGTCATGATTCACATTTTGAATATGTCACCCAATTTGAGTTTGATCCATGACATGCTAATGTTGTTCTCATGTCCCTCTTCATATTATTATTAAATAAATGAAATATATTAATTCAATATAGATTAAAATTATAGAATAATTATTTAGATAAACACCTTATCAAATGGTCGAGATATGGTCACCTGGCCAGCCAAACTGTTTCTAGATATCTTATTCACCATAAGTTACTATGACCAAAAAAACATCCACCATTTTTTCCAAAACAAATCCTACTAAAAATTATATTCTTGCGACCCACCTTTGGCTAAAATATTCAGATCCTATGTTTTAAAATCCATAATTTTCTACCATAGGTGTTATCTCATTATAATAATATTGTTCTACCAACAATCGTTATGATCCCATTTAATTACATCATCAAATACTTATAATGACTTCTATTTTTTTAATTATATTTTTTAAGATAATTAATTTATTATAATTAGTGGAATGTTGGGGGGTTGGTTAATGGTTTTACCAATACCTACTCCTATTATTAATAGAATAATTATATTTATGTCTTGGTAGGTGGGAATGGAATAGGGGTGGTAACTATACAATATTTTGATAGTGATATTTCCATTATTTTTTTATCGTATCTGTTAATTTTACATTAAAGGTTATCTTAAGTATGGATATTTCCTCAAACCTCTCACATTATATTCAAGCTTTTTTACTCCACTTATTCCCATATTTTTAGAGTAGGCTTCATGGAGTTTTTACACATCAGAACAAGTGGGAATCTAAAATATTTTATATCATCATCACCATTACCTTTTCTTTGATTTTGTGATCAATTATTACCCATGTATAGGTATTTCAAGGAGTGATTTCATCATATCTATAAAAAATCCTTTAAATAGTAGGGATTTTATTTCTAAAGTTTATACATGGTTTATATAGGTCATGGACATGTTATTTGAAGGTGTATAGATTTTTAATCATTATTTTGAGGTTATAAAACAATATTTATCATTTGGGTAGTTTTTAGAAAGAGTAAATGAAGTATTGTTGTGTTTTTTTGGGTTGAATATCTCAATGCCATATAATCATGAATTTAGGGGATGATCGGAGGAGTTTTTAGTGAATATAATAGTGCAGGTGGCCTTGATTTTCTAAATTATTTGGATAATTGGAGTTTAATATAATGTTTTTAATGTTATAAACTAAAGTAATATGGTTTTTTATTTTTTTAGGTGTGTAATATCATTCCTCTTTTATATTAGATGGTCTGGAGTTCAATTGAAATTATGGAAAAATTTAATTTTGAATTGAATAATTTATTATGATGAATCAATTGGTTATGTTATATATGGTATTGTTGAGGATAATTTGATATTTATATGATTGATTTGGCTACTATTTAAAACATAAATATTAACTTTTTAGTGCTTATTTTTTTATTTAAATGTCATATAATCTTTTTTCAATTCCCTAAAATGACTGGGTATCCTTGATAAACATTATATAATGAAAACAATAATTATGATATAATGTTATTCTTATTATTTCATCTCACAAAATCCACTTTTTATTTTTAGTGTCATTATTATATAAATGGTTATGTAAAATATAAATAAATATGGATGTAGTGAATGGTTAAACCCTGATGTGTAACATTTCCAATGTCAAATATGATATGCTATTTAGTTGCTTATAAGATATATATTGAATAGGTGTTAAATAAATAATAATAATATATATTTCATAGAATGTGTCATAGACTATGTGGTGCATGTGTGATAATTTTCAAAATATATAAATAAAGATTTATAAATAAAGAGTGATTATGTGATCAAAAGTGGTATAAGAATTGGTCATTAACTATATAGATAACAGTGATAATAAATTAAATTGACATGGTTATGAGTTTATAAAACATTATATATAATTTTTTGATATGGTAATAATGTGATAAATACTATGAAATGAAGTATAAGATACTATATTTACCTTGGGAAGCATGCTATGATGATATATTAGGTACAATTTGATCATTAATTATTGATATGATAAAATATTACATGGAGTTTTTAGATGAGATATGATATTTTACTATGATGTATGATACAATAAACTGACAAAATTTGTAGTTTTTTTAGTATGGGTAATGATATATATTGTTATAACATGGGAAATGATGTAATGTTAGGATTTGTGATATTATTATTCCCATGGTGATTATTGATTAATACATATTTTTCATTTTTCTAATATTATTCATAACGGTTAATGGGTTATTATTATATGATATATTATAATAGGGGTTTACATTTTTATATAATGGGAATCAAAATCACATTGCTATCAGTGTCTGGTCATGCTAGAGAATGTAGAGGAACAATAATTTTCTATCTAAGATGGTATGTGACATGATATTTAATTTTTTCCTTTTATCATAAATAGTGATTATGATCACTATGATTTGACATTTTTTCCACCTTGATACGATAAGTCTCATATAGCCTAACACTATATAATCCATTGATTGATATTTGAGGATGATCGTATGATATGATTAATTTTGACATGGCTCAAAGTAGGCATGACATATGGATATGCATAATGTGAATCCCCTTGGTGGTGTGGATGGGTTTTCTTTCATTACCATCGATTAGGCCTTTTCGAATGATATGAGATAAATTAATTTATATTTTAATTTTTTGATTTATGTTTTTCTTATTTATTTATATAAATTTATCAGTTACATATTTTTTTTAAAAAATTTATACCATAATCTGTCAACATTTTCACATAAATTTTATTGTATCACACTCAGTCATGGGTTTTGAAGGAATTTAATGAAAAATAGACTATTTTTTTCATTGTCACCCCTATATATGCCTAATGTGGTTTTCAATATTTTTCCAGTATAAATTTCTTGATTGATAATTATTATCATGATATTACATTGATGGAGTTTTGATATTATCGATTCTATTATAGACATGAATACTGAGTACTTGGATAAGAGATTCTTTATTCAGGGCACCATGATATTTCTTCTATTTAGAAATAAGTATTAGATAAACAACACTATTATGATGTATGCTAATTTTACAATATATTATTATATTTTTTCATGAATAAATATATATTTTTCATTATATATTAAGGTAATAGGATCCAATGGTTTAAATGTGTATGTCTTTAACTATAAATTGACATTTTAGGTACATCAGATTTACAAATAGGTTTTGTTGAATTTTTCATAGAAATTTTTAATGTATGCTAAAGGTCATTAACATAAGATAAATCATTTTATATTGAATATTATTTATAATCATTTTGTTCCTTATCCTTAAATTATTTTGAAATCCCTTGAGGATCAATGGTGAGGACACGATTCTTTTTACTATATTGTTAAAAATTAAACTAGATTGGTCCATTTTTAGGAAAATGTTAATTAAAGGAGAAGTTATGATGTTAGAATATTATAGTTAAATTTTGTTTCTTCTTGAATAAAATAATAAAATTTTATGCCTTGGTTTTTAGTGTAGTCATTATATTGGGTTGGGTCACTCTAGGTATGAGAAATTTGTTAGTTTAGAAATCTCATTTATGAGGTGAAAGGGCCAAGAGAATGATTTTATGGATCATAAATGATTTGATCTATACACAATAACCAAGCATAATATATTGTCACATATATAATAGGATGTCTTTATATATTTTTAAATTATATTAGTGTGTGGTAAATTCATTTGAAATGATATTTATTAATAATTTATGAAATGAATGAATTAAAAATTTATATTACAATAATATTTTAGATTTGTTTCACACAATGTCCTATGGATGGTTAAAAATTAATTCATGTCAATAATAATTCTTTTTAAATTAATATAGTAGAGATGATTTAATTATCTAATGAGAAATGATTGATATTAGATAGTTCTTTTTAATTGAAGAATGGGTTTAGTTAAATAATTTAGAATTTTCAAATAGGTATCAGGAACCCCCTCAACTGGATACCCTCTTGGGTTAGTTGTAAAGAAATAAGTGATCCCCCATTACCACATTCCTCATGCCTTAAGTTAGGGTAAATCAACCAGGTTAAAAAATATAAAATATTGGAAGCATCACCCTCATTAATTTAAAGGTTGAATGAAAAACATTAATCGATACCAAAACCACATATGAAATAAAACTCATCCTTATAATTTTTTTATATATGTCGTGTCCCTTACCCCAGTAGCACATAGATAGTTCCCTGATATCATTACATTGTCATATATACAAGATTATTATCTTGAAGGACCAATCAGTTTAGTATTCTTCGGAAACTAGAAACATACATAAGTCTTGTATTATAATTTAATACACAAATTACAATATAATTTTTCCCCATTTTATAGAATAAATTTATTCCATATAGAATATATCGACATTACAGTAATAGTAAACAAAATGGAATATTCAGTAAAGGAAAAAATATAAGTGTGATATCCAATACCAAGTTGCGGTTAAGTACAATAGAAGTAGTAATGAATTAATGAGCATAAAAAATATGGGAATGTAAATAACTGAGAACACATTCCATGTAATAATAAACTGAGAAGGAAGTTAATAAAAAGTATGGAAAGGTAAATAAATAAAAAAATATTCCATTTAAATAACTTAATATCATGATAAGATATTAATGAATCAATATGGAAAGGTAAATAAGTGAAAAAAATGTCATTTAATCCATAAGCAGATAATTAAATGCATCTTAGACATTTCTAATGTAAAAATCTCGTAGATAATAAAAATAATAAATCAATTATTAATAAATTTAATTATAAATTATAGTATGTAATGTATAAGGTACTTGAAGAACTGTATTATCATGACCTTTCATAAAAGGGATTAAAACGATAGGTAGAAACCCATTTTATTTGGCCAACTGATTTGTCTTGGGTGGATTTTCAATGCCTTGAAGGGCTATATAATGTTAAGGACCGACCCATAATAATCATTATAAACCACTCCTCATATATAGAAAAATTTATATACTTCTTAAAATATAAAACTTACCATAATGTTTTTATTGAGTAATGAATAAAGACTTATCAATATTTACCTACATAATTAAATAACTTTCAAATAAAACACCATGTGTAAAAATGATATACAGTTTAGGTAATAATCACATAAATGATAAATGATGTGGTTGTTTAGGGGAATTTAATTTTCAATGATCACTAAAAAGTGATTTATTTCCTTCATTATTCTGAACCATGGATAATTGTAATGGAAAAATGATTGACATCTAGTTCTCGAGGTTGTATTCTACCGTACACATGAACGATGATTTGGAAACCATGTGGTAAAGATTTTTTATGTTGTGGGTAGTAACCTTAACATAAAAAAATATAATTATATTTAATATACTGAGGTTATTATATAATAATGATATGAAAATAATTTAATTATTTTAGGAAGAAATAATAAAAATTATTGATGGATGTTAGATCATAATCACGTATCTCATTTTGGTTTTCACCAAAGGCCATATTTGGTTGGATTTGTGGCCAAATTAAGGTGTTTAGAATGACTATAGGTAAGTATGGAAGTGAATTATATATGTTTTTTATGATACATATGGATTGATTGGTGTAAATAAGTGAGAGGAGTGTTTTCCTTTTTATAGTGGATGAGTAGTGACATTCTTGTAAATACCAAAAAGTATACACTATTGGGAATTCTCCATTACATAATGTGCCACAAATAATGAATCAATTTCTAGAAAAAAATAGATATGGTCAAAATAAGGCTATAATATGGGGTTTTTGACATGTTTTGTTTCATTTACACACATTATCATTTAATATTAATGACACTGTACAATCATTTTTACATATATCATTGTGATTATCATTAATTGTTTTTGCTAATCACTTTGGTCAAAAATTAATTTTATCTTATTTTAAATTATAAATTATTATGATTCCAAAAATGAAATTCATTATTCCAATTTCAAATAACTTATGCGGTGTAATTTAATATAAAATGTATCAGGTAATTTTGATCACAGTGTGGGTTTTTAAAGTTAAAATGTCCGATGGTTTGAGAAGATTTTATATCAAAATTCACTATTAAATTTACTAAAATGACATGAAATGGATTAATAAATGTATACATGATCTTATATCTCATTAATAACAATTTATAATATAATTTATCAATATAAATTATTTATATAAAAGTCATTTTTCAATTAAAATTTATTATTTTTAACTATTCCTCAAAAAAATGAAACTTTCCAATAAATTACAAAAAAAAACATCCTAATATAATTTTTACATTAGTGTTTAGAAATTGAATTTTATTTTTTCAAATAATATTTATTAAAGATTCAAATTTTTTTACAAAACAAGTGCTCCATTAAAAGGGTTAAAACTAACATTAGAAAAATAAATCTTTTTTATGAATAAAATTAGATTTTTTATTATTGTATGACCATTAAAACTATTAGAATAATGTAAAAATATTTTATTGAAAATATTATATTTAAATTTCATTAATTTTATATAGTAAATGTATTTAATATAATTTATTAATATAAAATGTCTTTGCTGGATAAGCTTTTTATAAAAAAATTTCCATTATATGCAATTTGGTTTTATATTGATTTATAATTAATTTGTAACTAATTAATTTGTAACTAATTAATTAATCAATATATTATTATTTTTTATTTATTCCCATTAATTACCACTAATTTATTGTTTTGAGACAATATTATTTTTAAATAATAATTTTTATAGTATTCTAAAAAACATGGTCATTCATGTCAGACAAAATTCCGAAGAAAGTTGTTGTTGCATTTCACGTAAGATAACTACATGTTGTGTTCGTTTCAAGATATATATAAGATTTATTTTATATAAAATAATAAATATATTTTAATTTCTTGGGATGTTATATTAATTTCTACACTTGGTGTGGGTTCTAATACATGATATTGGATAAAATATTATTCTTTTAATATTTATGGGGTGTTACATTTTCCCCACATTAAATAAACTGCATCCTCACTATTTATACTTGACATTAGTAGTCAATTGTTTGATATATTAAAATTCATTTGTTGAAAAACCCACATTGTAAAAGGGTTACAAAAATATCCTATAAATAATAGGGAAAGGGAAATAAAATAATCATATGGAATAACATAATACTTGGGTTATACATAAGAGAGCACTAGTGGAAACTAAAGATATTGACTTGGAGGAAAAGTGTAAATATTTATAGGAAGTGATTGAGGTCATAGATCATAATAAAATGAATAATCAATGGAAATTTAAGGGGCTCAAATAAAATAATTTATAATGATCTAAAAGGCTATTTGACTCATTGAATATTCATATAATAGGGTAATTATTATTATTTAGTTTTTCATAATTTTGATTAATCAATTTAGTGACAAATAATATAAGGAAATATAATTTCCTGATATATTTATATTTCATGACAAAAAATGTCATCCTTTACTTTTGATTTGATCAATTCCCCAATATGCATTACATCAAGAAATGAATACCCAAAAATGTATTTTTTCATGCCTAATGCACTAAAAATAACTTTTAACAGATTATAAGATCCATAAAAGAGTGAAAAATATTTTTTTTCTATCTCTAACTATTTTCCAAAACATATATTTTAAATAAAATATTTGTTGAACATTATAAGGAAATATACTAGTTCATTATTAGTATATATTTATTAATTTTCTTAACAAAATATGACATTTTTACTATGAAATCACATTGGAAAATGGTAGACATAACACCCATATCATATTTTGGTTATGGGTTCAATCCCACCCCCATATTATATGTTATAGTTTAATCTTTTTAAAAATCATATTCAGATAATGTTTCCAAAAAAATGATGGACATCCTTGAAATAAAATCAATCATTACATAACCTTTTTACTAGGATTTTCAATAATATATGACTATCACGATTATATTAACCAAAAAAGACAAAAACAACTTTAAATATATTATTATAAAATGTAAATCCATTATTCCTAAAAAACATTTTCCACTAAAACATAAAAATTTCATAAATTTATGAAAAATGTCCCCAATCATGTTTTACTCTCATTACAAAAAAACTAATACAAATGAATAGGTCATTGATATTACATTAATTATTAAACTAATTATCCTATGATGGAATCCATAACTCTTATGTTAATGAATATATAATATATTCATGAATCATTAGATGCCTCAAAATTCTTATAACTAGAAAACTATGTTTAAAATACTTCAATGATTTATTTCATAATTCACAATAAATAATTACATTATCTATATTATATCCACCTATGTCCCACAATGGTCTAAGGGTTACCCATCAGAAGAGGTAATTGACTTGGGTAATACCCTGCTTCACCATAGTTAAGAAAATGAACAATAAATCGATCCTTGGAATATGATTTATTCCATTCCACTATACTCTTCATTTTCTCCTTATAAATTCTTTTCTTTATTCCCTTCATTTCCACATATATAGCATTTCCCCATTACATTAACACACTTTCCCCTATGTGTCCATACATATTTCATTCATAATGTAAATAAAACCTTCTTTTATCCATGGTCTCCATCACTTGAGTTCTTAGTGAACTCCATCCTTCTCTAATTTGGTGAGTTAGAGAGTTGGTTATGTTATATGTTATTAATCATAATTTGGGAAAACAAATTGAGAATAAACAATATATCTTTCACTCTTATTGAAAATACCATTTAGTTTCTCATTTTTACCAAATTATTTATCAAGTTCAATATTAACATGATTCCTTCTAGTTTTAGCAATTGTATAAAACAAAATAGTATATTATGTGTAAAATTTATCATGGTGGGGAAACCGTATAATTATTTTTATTATGTATAAATCTAGGAATATTATTTTCAATCCATGACACCTTAAGTTTAGCTTAATTCATTCATATTAATTATCAATAATTTGTTTAAAATTTTATTTAATGAAAATGTGAATTATCATAAGAATATACCCTAAGAGTTACAAACTAGGTGCATAGTAAGGCCCATTTTCAAGTACCAGGTTAATCTCAAGTCATGCATAACACACCCTTTTTCACCATTTTTTGGACTTATTACCCCAAGGTACATTTATTTTACATCCATATACACTTATACTATCTAGACTAGGATTTTTTTCTTGGAATACCCAAATAATATCTACCATACGAAAATATAAGTATGTTCTTTTGTACTTATACTCAATTTGTACCTTAGAGTTATGTTCCCTAATCTATGTTTTTTACATCTAGTTCCCAAGGTCCCTACTAAACATTCTATAAGACCAACTATAGTCAACTTGAACCTTATATAACATACCCAATTCCAGGATATCATTACATTAACATAAGTGCAATATTCAAATCCTCAAGGACAGATCATTTTAGTATTCTCGGTAAACTACATACATACATGAGCCTTTTAGTATAATTGAATACAAAAACTATAATATAATTGTTTCTTTTATAGAATAACTTTACTCCATCATGAATATCTATTCATACCAGTCTTTGAAAAATTAATGGAATCAGAGGGAAAAAAATTAAGTGTGAGCTCCAATTCTTATCAAGGGTTAAGTACATCAAAATCCAAAATTAATCATTGAGCATAATCAATCATGGTAGGGTAAATAACTTTTATCACATTTCATGAAACAAAAAACTGATAAAATGGGACATTAATATTATAGAAAGGTAAATATGTGCAAGAAAATCAAATTTAAATAACTTAACTATCATGATAAGATATAGAAGAATTAATATGGACATGTAAATAATCAAATACATTCCATTTAATTAGTTAATTGAGAGTGTAATGTATCCATATAATTTTGCATAGTGACAATAACATTTATAATAATAGTAATAATAACTTAATTATCAATGAATGAATTACTTAATTATTGGAAATTATGTTTGAGGTATTGGAAAATCAATATAGTTAAGACCTTTCAAAATATGTTTTAAAACTCTAGGTAGAAAACAATTATATTTGGCCAACTTATTTATATCATCAGACATGTCAATGCATTGAGGGGATATATAAGTTCAGGACCCACCTATCACTTCCATTCCAAAGAACTCCTCATATATCAAATAATTGATTTAGTTCATACTCAATGTGCCTTATCAAATATCTGTATTGATTAAAAAAATATAATTATCAATATTTCCCTTGATTATTGAATAACTATCAAAGTAAACAATGTATGTAAAAATGGTACATATTTGAGGAAAAAATCATATCCATGATAAATGATGTAGATATTTAGTGGAAATTTATTTCTTAATGGTAATTGGAAAGTGAATAACTCATGGCGGAGTTAATGATAAATAAAATAAACAAAGGGGTTGAATTCCAATACTATACTTGGTCAAAATAACCATAAGCCATCCATAAGAATAATATTTACTTCATCAATACATTATATACCAATTAGGTTAAGAATAATTGTTGTCGTTGAATAAAACAGTTAACAAAAAATTATATCTAAAAAACTTCTTGAGGATAATATACTTTTCAATTTGAAAATAATTTTGAAAAAAATTATAAATGAAAATAAATTTAATTACAACATAAAAAATAACCACTTAAAATTATAATGTGTGCTTCAAATATATTTCATAAGCTAATTCTATACCTGTCGTAAAGAACATTCCTTTTGTATGGTAAAAAGGTTTAAAAAAGTGCCTTATTTGAAAGTGGAAAGATGATTCCTTTGAAAAAAATATTAATATAAAAAATGTGTAAAACATTATTTTATTAAATCCTTTTTAAAGGATAAGAAACAATTTTTATTTCATTTTTATATGAAATTGGTTTTTAAGAAAACAAATTTCTGACCAAAGAGAGAAATGAATTCATATTTTATTAATTTTTTTCTAAATAATATTAATTACAAAATGTAAAAATGGTACAATCACTTGAAATGTATCATGAATAACAATATGAGAATAAAATAAATATGTTTATTAAACAGTTATCATGTTAGTTACCTCTATGGAAAACCATGTTAAATAATCCCAAATAAAATAATATTGTGACGTAAACCCTTGCAAATATCATAATAATGAAGTGAGAATTAATATAATGAATCTATTATTTATTTCAAATGTAAATACACATAAAATTAGTTTACTAAAAAATATAGAGTCAAAATTCAATACACACATATGATTATAAAATTATATACTAAGAAAAAGTTATATAACCTAATGAAAATAAATTTAATTAAGAAATTTCATTACAACTAGGTAAATTTTATTTCTAATCCCCTTATATGAAATAATTAAAATTGAAACATAATATTCAATTAGTAATTAATTTTTAATGATATTAAAATTAAATGGGGTAGTGTTTACACCATCTAAAATCAATCAGGCACATAACATTACAACATGCCTCAGTGAAATGAAATTGAGATGAAAACCCTTACGTCATTCTTTAATTTTAATCCTACTTTATTTAACCTAATTTATAGTGGTTTTTAAAAATTTATTTACTTATTATAGAACCATATTAATATTTTTAATATCCTATATGTTTCTTTTATAAAATATTATCCCCTATTCATTAGTAATATTCTATTATTTTCGTTTTTTCGGTTGTTAATTTCCTTATTTTTCGAGTATGTTTTGACATGTTATTTTTCTAGTTACACTTATGTATATCAGTATTTTATTATATAAAAGTTTTAAATAATAATTTAAATATCATATATATTTATTAAATATTTATTTATAGATATCCATAAATTTAGGTGACATGATATGAAATACGCTGCTAATGGTGATAGGAGGTCGTACGTATGCATTATCATTGCTTCCACTTTCTTGTAATATTGAATGAAAGTAACATAAATGATATATAGGTATATTATTATTATTATTATTATTTTTGTATCATATTTATTTCATATTTATCAGATATTTTAATTAAATTTATTAAATACATTCCATGTAAAATGTGAATGAATCACTTTGTTTCACAAGGTGGCAGTTCGTCGTACACACGAACGACGTTATTATATTCCCACAAAATGGAAAGAATGAAAGATTATATTATATAATAATTAAATCAATATATAATTCCCACTCAACTCTTAGAAGAATCCACCATTTCCAAACTCATAATTTAGTTCCCATATAGTCCCTAATCAATCTTCTTGAACCTAAGCCCCCCCATAGATGCACATAAAACTCATATATAAATGTAGTACTACTTAATATGAAAGGTACCATCTAAATCATGTTCATTAGAGTTATCCTGCCCAGTATCAAAACATGATTTTACATTGTTTTCTAGAAATCAATGAATAATATATATAAGCCATAATATATGATTTATTCTTAAAAAGATGGAATAGGTAAGTATAAACATGGTAGAATATAGGTTTTACCAAATCTTTACATTGGGAGGTCACCTTCTATAGAAATAATGTCATAGGAAAGTATATATAGTTGTATAGAGAATAGAATAATATGGGTGAGGGGAAGATATTGTGTATGTTTAGGATGGGAAAGGGGCATAGTTATTTATTTATTTTTTTAGAAGAAATCTCCTTTCCGAATAAAAATTTAAAAAATGGAACTAATAGGTCACCAAATCTCGATTGAATTCCATCAAGTATCAAATGGCCCACTGGGATCAGGGTGTTCTTCTACCCAGTTCCCATTATCTTGAGTAGTGGAATTGGCTTGAGTAGTGGAATATTACCATTATCCTTCTCACCAAACATCTTGTGGAAACACCCATTGATTTAAATAGGGCCTAAAATTGATCATATTTTAGTTATCCGTCTCTCAAAACCCTAAAGATTCATCTTGATCCCTTTATGATCATTTGTTAATTCCATAATAATAAATATTAACACTAAAAAGAGATAAAAAATCTATTATTTCCAAACCAACATATGATTTAAATTTGACATTTGATGAAAATCCAGTTGAATCTATAAAAATTTATAATTCCACCACCCTGCAGAGACATGGTTCATTTCATTTGTATATAAATATATAATAAAATATTCCGCCTTTTTCAAAAATATAATTTTATACTCTTAAAAGAAAAATAATATAGTGAATAGATAAATAAAATAGAGTTATCAGATCACCACACAACTCCCCCAAGTACATTTTTGTACCAAAAACTCAAACTGGAAACTATGTTTTTTCTTGTATCATTACCCAAAAATATCATAACAATCAATGTAAACTATAAAACATGGATCATAAGAGATAAAAATACAAAAACAATTCCCCCAAAGAATACACCATTATCCATGGGGAATATTCAACCCACCAAAAACAAGAGGAAAAATCCCTTGTCCATTGGGGTATAAATAAATGATAATATGTGGGATCCCACTCCTCTATGTAAAATTGTTGTTGAATGAATTTTGTAACTCTATCATGGAGGATCATGCTCCACTGATGGAAATACTTGGTCTAAGGAATTTTTTAACACCATATATCAACCCAATACTCATTTATATAAAACATAAACAACATAAAAGTGATAAAGATTCAATAAAAGTAATCTTAAAGAGGTGTTCATATGAAAATTCATTAGTGAAATATTATGTAAAACATTAGAATTTATATGACAACATGTTATGAATAATATCATTAAAAAAATCATGATCCTGTCTCTAGAATCCCAAATTCCATCTCTGGAATCTCATGTACAATAATAAAAATTACTCACTAACTAATGTTAATTTTTTAATCAGGGTTTTATCAATGTTTATAAGATAACCTAATGGAAAAAACCTCTTAGTTTTAAGAAATTTTTCATATAATACAAAATTGAACTAAATATCATAATAATTATATCTTCATGTGGTTGTGTCATATTAACACCTAAAATTTAATCTAATCCATTAATCACTTCATAAATAATAAAATATACAAAGATATCCTAATAATAAAATATCACCATCAGGGGTGTCGAATAACACCAAATAGAGTTATACTCATTAATAAAATCATTATTAATAAAATTCATCATTTTTAAGAGATCTACATTATCAAAAAATGGAATTATTTTTGATATATTCATGACAATGATAATAGTTGATGATATGAGGTAATAAATATCAAAACGATTCCTTATATATGGGGTTATTGTAAAAGAAATTTTGTTTTAAAAATTGGGACCACTAGATAGGTAATCATATGACCGATACATTTTTCATACACACTAATCAATTGGACTAAAAGAAAACACTTCTCTATGCTCATGAAACTTTGATTAAATAAAATCTATTAAGTTGAATTTGTAAACTACATGTATCACATATATCTCAAATCATTCCATACATCACTAAATTAAATTTTTGAGTCATGATTCACATTTTGAATATGTCACCCAATTTGAGTGTGATCCATGACATGCAAATGATGTTCTCATGTCCCTCATCATATTATTATAAAATAAATTACATATATTATTTCTATATATAATCAAATTATAGAATAATTATTTATATCCGTACCTTATCAAATGTTCTAGATATGATCACATGTCCATCCAAATTGTTACTAGATATCTTATCCACCATAAATTACAATGACAGAAAAACATACGATTTTTTCCAAAACAAAACCTATTAAAAATTATATTCTTATGACCCACCATGGGATAAAAGGGCCAGATCCTGTGGTTTGGAATCCATAATTTTATTCCATTGGTGTTATCTCATTATAAAGATAACGTTCTACCATAAATTATTATGATCCCATTTAAATACTTCATCAAATACTTATAATTCCATCTATTTTATAAAATATATTTTTTATGTTAATTACTTTATTAGAATTAAAGTATTTTTTGGGGTTTGGGTAATGGTTTTCCCACTACCTACAACTATTGTAGATCCAAAAATTATATTGAAGTATTGGTAAGTGATAATGGAACAGTGGCGGCACCTATATCATATTTTTATAGTGATATTTCCATTATTTTTCTGTCGTAACTGTTTCTTTTACATCAAAGGTTATCTTAAGGATTGATATTTGGTCAAACCTCTCACCTTATCTTCTCCCTTTTTAGTCCTCTTGTTCCTATATTTTTAGAGTTGGATTCATGGAGTTATTTCACATTAGAACAAAGTTGGAATCTAATATATTTTATTTTATCTTCAAAATTACCCTTTTTAAGATTTTTTGTTGAATTATTACCCATGTATAGGTATTTCAAGGAGTGATTTCATCAAATCTGGAAAAAATACTTTAAATAGTGGGGATTTTATTTCTAAAGTTTATAAATGTTTTATATAGGTTATTGACATGTTATTGGAAGGTATGTTGATTTTTAATCATTATTTTTATGTTATAAATAAATCCTTATCATTTGGGTAGTTTTTCAATAGAGTAAATGAATCATTTTTGGGGTTTTTGGTTGAATATATCAATACCATAGAATCATGAATTTAAGGGATGATCAGAGGAGATTTTAGGGAAAATAATAGGGAAGGTGGAATTTTATTTCGAGATTGGTTGGATAAGTGGAGTCAAATCTCATTTTTTCAATGTTTTAAATTAAATTAATATGGTTTTTGAATTTTCTAGGTGTGTTATATCATTCCCCTTTTATATTAAATGATCCAGAGTTTAATTGAAATTAATGAAAAATTTAATGTTGAATTGAATAATTGATTATGATTGATCAATTGGTTAAGTTATATATGGTACAATTGAGGATAATTTGATATTTATATGATTGATTTGGTTTCTATTTAAAACATAAAAAATAATTTTTTAACGCATATTTAATTATATAAATTTCATATAATCTTTTTGTAATTCGCTAAAAGGACAAGGTATCCTTGATTGATATTATATACTGAAAAAATAATTATGATATAAATTTCTTCTTCTTATTTCATCTCATAAAAAACATTTTTAATATTTAGTGTCATAATTATATAAAATGTTTTGTAAGATATAAATAAATATGGATGTAGTGAATGGTTAAACCCTAATGTGGAACATTGCCAAAGTCAAATATGATATTCTATTAAGTTGTTTTGAAGATATATATTGAAAAGGTGTTAAATAAATAATAATAATATAAATTTACCAGAATAGGTCATAGAAAATGTGGTTCATGTGTGATAATTTTCAAAATATATTAATACATATTTATAGATAAATAGTGATTATATGTTCATAAGTGGTACAAGAATTGTTCATTAACTATATGGATAATAGTGAGAATAAATTAAATGGACATGTTTATGAGTCTATAAAATATTATATATAATGTTGTGATATGGTAATAATTTGATACATACAATGAAATGATGTGTAAGAAAAACTATTTACCATGGGAAGCATGCCATGATGATATATTAGGTAATATTTGATCATAAATTATTGATATGATAAAATATTACATGGAGTTTTTAGATGAGATATGATATTTTACTATGATGTATGATGTAATAAACTGACATAATTGGAGGTTTTATTTTTGTATGGGTAATGATATATGTTTCTAAGACATGAGGAATGATGTAATTTCATGATTTGTGATATTATTATTCCCATGTTGATTATTGATTAATACATATTTATCATTTTTCTAATATTATTCATAACTATTAATGGGTTAGTATCATATGATATATTATAATTGGGGTGTAAATTTTTATATAATAGGAATAAAAATCACATTGGGATGGGTGTCTTGTCCTGCTTGAGATTGTAGAGTAACAATAATTTGCTATCTATGATGGAATGGGGCATGATATGGAATTTTTTCCTTTTATCATAACTGGTGATGATGATCACTATGATTTGACATTTTTTCCACCATGATATGATCAGTATCTTGTAGCATAACACTATTTCACCTTTGGACTGATAATTGAGGTTGATCCTATGATATGATTACTTTTGATAAGGCTCAAAGTAGTCATGACATTAGGATATGCACAATGTGATTCCCCCTGGTGGTGTGGATATGTTTTGTTTCATTACCATATATTGGTCTTTATCGAATGATTTGAGATAAATTAAATTATATTTTAATTTTTTCATTTATGTTTGTCATATTTATTCCTAGAAATTCATCATTAAAATATTTTGGTTTAAAAAATTATACCATAATATATCAATATGTTCCCATAAATTTTATTGTATCACACTCAGTCATGGGTTTTGTGGTAATTTAGGGAAAATTAGACAATTTTTTTCATTATCACCCCTATATAAGCCTGATGTGGTTTCCTATATTTAAAAAATATAAATTTAATGATTTATAATGATTATAAAGACATTACATTGATGGTTTTTTGATATTATAGAGTCTATTAAATTCATTAATACTGAGTACTCTGCTAAGAGATTATTTATTCAGGCATCATGATATTTCCTGTATTTTGGAATATGTATTGGATAAACAACAATAGTATGATGTATGCTAATTTTACAATATAATATTATATTTTTCATGGATAAATATTTATTTTTATTTTTATATTAAGGTAATAGGATCCGAAGATTTAAATATGTATGTTTTTATCTATAAATTAATATTTTTGGTATATCTAACTTACAAATAGGTCTTGTTGAATTTTTAGTAGAAAGTTTTTATTTATACTAATGGGTTTAAAATAAGATAAATCATTTTCTAATGTATCTTATTTATAATAATTTTTTTAGCCTTAAATTAATTAGAAATCCATTGAAGATCAATGGTGAGGACACGATTCTTTTTATAAGGTTGTTAAAAATCAAACTAGATTGGTGTATTTTTAGGAAAATGTTGACTAAAGGTAAAGTTATGATGACAGAATATTATAGATAAATTGTGTGTATTATTGAATAAAATAATAATATTTCAAACCTTAGTTTTCAGGTTAGTCTATATATTGGGTTGGGGCACTCTACGGATGAGCGAGTTGTTAGTTTATAAAATTCATTTATGAGGTGAATGATCCAAGAGAATGATTTTATGGATCATTAATGATTTGATCTATACATTTTCCTCATGAATAATATAGTGTCACATATAGAATAGTGTCTGTTTATATGTTTTTTATTTATATTAGCGTGTGATAAATTCATTTGAAATTATATTTATTAATAATTTATGAAAGGAATGAATTAATAATTAATATTACAATAATATTTTAGATTTTTTTCACATAGTTTCATATAAATGGTTCAAAATTTATTAATATTCTATATTAATTTTTTTTAATTAATTTAGAAGAGGTGATTTAATTATCTAATGAGTTATTTTTTATATAAGATAGTTCTCTTTAATTGAATAATGGGTTTTGTTAAATAATTTTGAATTTTCGAATAGGTATCAGGAACCACCTCAACCGGATACCCTATTGGGTTTTTGTAAAGAAATAAGTGATCCCTTATTACCACATTCATCAAGACTTATGTTAGGGTAAGTCAACCGGGTTATAAAACATAAAATATGGGAGGCCTCACCGACTTTAATTTAAAGAATGAAAGAAAATAGTAATTGATACCAAATGCACATATGATATAAAAATCAACATTAGAATATTATTATATATGTATTGTCCCTAACCCTAGTAGCATAGAGATAGTGCCCTGATATCATTATATTTTCGTATATACACGATTTTTATTCTGAAGGACCAATCAGTTTAGTATTCTTGGGAAACTAGATACGTACATGAGTCTAGTATTATAATACAATACACAATTTACAATATAATTTTTTCACGCATTCTAGAATACATTTATTCCATATAAAATATCTATAAACATCAGTAATAGTAAAAAAAGATGAATCTTTAATAAAAGAAAAATATGAGTGTGATATCCAATGCTTAGTTACGGTTAAGAACAATAGAATCAGTAATGAATTAATGAGCATAAACAATAATGAAATGTAGCTAACTGAGAACACATTCCATGTAATCAGTAACTGAGAAGGAAGTGCATAAACAGTTTGGAACGGTAAATATCTAAAAAAATATTCTATTTAAATAACATTAATATCATGATAAGATATTTATGAATCAATATGAAAAGGTAAATAAGTGAAAATAAAGGTCATTTAATCAATAAGAAGTCAATTTAATGTATCTATAGACATTTACAATGTAAAAATATCCTAGATAATAATAATAATAATTCAATTATCAATGAATATAAATATAAATTAATCTATGAAATGTATAAGTTAGTTGAAGAACTATATTATCAAGACCTTTTAAAAAAAGGATTAAAATGATAGGTAAAATTCCATTTAATTTGGCCAACTAATTTGTCTCGGGAGACTTTTCGATGCCCCGAGAGGCTATATAAAGTTTAGGTCCTACCCATAAAAACCATTACAAAGAAATCATTATATATATAATAATTGATAAATTTCTTTAAAAATTAATCTTATCATAAATGCTCATTTAGTAATGAAAAAAGACTTATCAATATTTCCCTAGATAATTAAATAACTTTCAATGAAAACATTGTGTGTAAAAATGGTATTCAATTTAGGTAATAATCACATAAATGTTAAATGATATGTATGTCTAGGGAAAATTTAATGATCAATGTTCACTAAAAAGTGATGTATGTCCATCATTATTCCCATCCATGGATATTTGTAATGAAAAAACGAATGACATCTAGTTCTTGATTCTGTAGTCTTCCGTGCACATGAACGATGATTTGGTAACCATGTGATAAAGATTTTTGATGTTGTGGGTAGTACCTTTAACATAACAAAATATAATAATATTGAATATACTGATGTTATTGTATAATCATGATATGAAAATAATTGAATTATTTTTAGGAAGAAATAAAAACCATTGTCGATGAATGTTCGATTTTAACCAGTTATATCCTTTTGGTTTGCACCAAATATGACAACCCTGCTTTTTATTACAACTTAAACATGATTTATTACATAAAACTTCACTTGATACAACAAAGAAGATCGAGAGGTTTAATGTCTTTGGGGCTTAGGATCATTACATAAAAACTTTAAACTCGAAATACAACATCTTTATTGAAAACTTCCTTTACATGACCACTACATTCCTTCGTACTTAGCATTGCATGGGATAACCTGAGGACATGCATAAGAAAAGGGTGAGCTATAAAGCCCAGTAAGGGAGTACATAATGAGTAACATGAGAAGTACAATACATGTTAGGAAATTGGCATATCAATAGAGCATAAGAGAAACATGAACATAAAGGCATGATAAAGCATGATAATCATAACATGGAAATGTGGCAACAACACTTAACATTGAATTATCATGAGCCAAGGCTCATTGCACATGGAGCATGAGTAAACCCTCATTGCACTTGAATCACGAGTAAACCCTCATTGCACTTGAATTAGCATGAGTCAACACTCATTGCACATGACTTATCATGATACTATACTTTACCCAATGCATTGGAGCGCTATAAGGGCGCACCCTTCTTAAACATTTCATTTCATGCATAAGTGTTCCACATGGATCATAAAACATGGATTCATACAACATAATCATTTATTCCACGATAAAGGAATGTGGAATTAATACATGAAACTTTATAATCAATAAGTTAATTTGCATAAAGGTGAATACCCTTGATGGAGAAATGTGCATGGTATTCACTACACAATGATATTGGCTTAGAAAATCGGTGTGATTTCGGCAGCGTAACGACGTGACAAAAAAATGCATAAAAAAAGGTTGATGAGAGAGAAAGGGGTTCCTCATCATATTTACATGTAATGGACAGTAAGGAGATCATATATATACATGTCCCAACAATAGAAATGGAATTTCGATTCATGATACAAAAGTATTGCTTGAATGTAAAAGAAGAGAGAGAAGTTCCTTTCGGAATTTCGGCATAGTAACAGGTGTACATGGGAGGCATTGAATGAGAGAGAAAGGGTTCTCCCATCATTCAAACAATAAGAGGGCAGTATCGGGGAGGTGCGAAACCATACCCCAACATTCATAATTGAAATAAAAAGGGCAATACAACTTAAAGAAAATTGAAAAAAGTGAGAAAGGAAGAAAACCCCTTACTTGGAAGTGTGCTTCTAAAGGCTAGAGAGAGGCTTGTGAGAGGCTTCTTGGGAGCTTGGGGCACCTTGAGAGGATTCTAGAGAGAGTAGGGCAGAGGTTGGACGATCTTCAAGGGATTTGAGTGAGGTGGAAGTGGGAGCTTGGGTGGGTTTATATTGGAAAGGTGAGAGAATTCTTTATTATTTAGGTTTGGGACCCCTTATATTAAAATAATCCAAACCACAAACCATCCCATGGTATTTGCCCATGGTTTCTGGAAAAGGAAGGAGGAAAACAATATTTTACAAGGCCAAGGTCCGAACATATTAAAAAAATAGGGTTGCTTATGTGGAGGTGAGTCACCCTCCCATGGAAATTAATTTAAAAAGGCTAAGTGTTGAATAAGTCTTTAGGGCTCCATTAATGCTTTTAAAAGTAAGTCAAAAAAAACCCAAAACCTCATTATTTTAATGATAAAACACATATTGGCCGAACATAAGGATTATGGTATTTTATTACATCACCATTGGGTCATTATGATGTCATAAAACACATAATATATTTAAATGGTATTTAATTTTTACCCAAAAATTTGACTGTCTCAGAAAATTATGAAAAAATCACCGTTGGATAATTTCGATGTCCTGATTCCAAAAATAATATTTATTTTATCTAAATAATTTTCTAAATAAGTGAATTTTAACTTTTAAAATAAAAACCGACGTTTATAAAAAATTCACGGGTTTTGACAGAAATGGCTTTCAAACCTTAATAAAAATTTTAATTGCATTCATAAAATTATAAGATCATTATATTTAATAAAAATTAATTTAATATTAATAATATTATTTGATTAAAATATTATTTAATTCAAAAAAATCCTTTAATTTAATAAAATATAATTCTTAATTAAATAATAACTAAAAACACCATTTGTACTTTAAAAACTAATTACAATGTATCAAAAATGACTAGAAATTATATTCATTATTATATACAAAAATAATGTACATGAACATGGGGCTACTTATTTGTTACATAACCCCTTAAAATAGCCGCATAAGACCTAAGGGTAAGGTGTGCGATGGTGATAGACTCTTGGGGTGACATGGATAACATCGCTCGAGTTGTAATTTCAATCAACTTCCATTTTTCCCGTAGACGATCACGTTAGAGCTTGACTTGATGAAGCTCATCTTGGGCTTGGTCAAGGGCAAAGCCCAAAGACTCCACCTCTTTTCTGAGCTCCAACAAATGGGCTTCATAAGGGGCAATTCTACTGGATGAGGCCATCGCTTCCTTTGTCTGAGTAGAAAATTGGTTCGTTAAAGCCCTATATTTAAACTACCCAGATGATCACTGTTCATCGGATATAAAAGTAACGGTCACAAATCTTAACGTAAAACAAAAGAATTTGACATCTTATAAAAACATTTTTCATAAAAATACATTTAACTGGATCAGGAGGGATTTTCATTAATGAAACTTTGGGTCGTTACAACATTCCCCCCTTAAGAAATTTCGCCCTCGAAATTTTCCTTTTCCCACACTAAAAAAATGTGGGTAACTTAGCTTCATCATATCCTCCGACTCCCAAGTTGCTTCTTCAAACTTGTGGTTTCTCCACAACACCTTGACAAGGGGAATTGTCTTATTTGGTAGAACTTTTTCTCTACGATCTAAGATCTTCACTGGTTGCTCCTCATAAGAAAGATCGTCTTCTAATTGTACCACCTCGGAAGAGAGTACATGTGAAGGGTCTGGTATGTACTTCCTTAAGAGGGATACATGGAAGAAATCATGCACCTTGGCCACAGTAGGTGGAAGTTCTAGTCGATAGGCCACGGCCCCAACACGATCAAGAATCTCGAAGGGGCCGATGTACCTTGGACTTAACTTCCCTTTCTTTCCAAACCTCATGACCTTCTTCCACGGAGATATGCGTAAAAACATCATGTCTCCGACTTTAAACTCAAGGTCTCGTCGACGATTATCTGCATAACTCTTCTGTCGACTTTGGGCTGCCTTGATATGCTGCTGAATGGTTTTCACCTTCTCCACCATATCTTCGACCATTTATGGTCCAAGCAGCTTACGTTCACCGACCTCGTCCCAACATGCCGGTGTTCTACACCTTTTCCCATAAAGGGCTTCATATGGTGCCATTTGGATGCTCGAGTGGAAACTATTATTATAAGGGAACTCAACCAGAGGAAGATGTTGATCCCATCCTCCTTTAAAGTCCATTGAGCACTCTCTCAGCATATCCTCAAGTGTTTGGATAGTCTGATTGGATTGTCCATCAGTTAGAGGATGATAGGCCGTACTGAAGTTCAGTTCAGTATTCAGAGCATGTTGAAGACTCTTCCAAAACATAGAGGTAAATCTTGGATCTCGGTCAGACACAATAGATAGTGGTACTCCATGCAACCGTACCACTTCCCTGATATATATCTGTGCCAGTTGATCCAAAGAGAAATCCTCTCGAATAGCAATGAAGTGTGCAGTCTTTGTAAGACGATCCACAACAACCCAGATTGCATTGTTGCCTTTGGATGTCCTTGGAAGTCCAGTGACGAAGTCCATGGTGATGTTCTCCAATTTCCATTCTGGTATGGGCAATGGTTGCATCATCCCCTTAGACTTCTGCCTCTCTGCCTTCACTTTCTGACACTCCAGGCACTTTGATGTATATTCAGCGATATCCTTCTTCATATAATCTCACCAAAAGTTTTCTCGGAGATCTCGATACATATTTGTGCTCCCTAGGTGAATAGAGAAATTTGAACTATGTGCATCATCCAAAAGTTCCCTCTTTAGCTCCGAACTTGATGGAACACATAGTCTTTTCCCAAACTGCACAATTCCTTCTTCATTAACATTAAACTCTGAGGATTTTCCCTTTTTGATAGCTTCCACTTTTTCTTGGATTCCTACATCATCCTTTTGATCATCCTTTATCCTTTCCAAAAGAGATGGTTGAGCAATCATTTGTGAAAGGACTGACGATGTTCCCTTCTTTATGATTCCCACATCAATCTTCATCAAGTCTAAGAAGATTGGATCCTTCTCAATTCTCATCATTGATAGAATAGCTGGATCCATTCTACTTAGGGCATCTGCCACCTTGTTCGCTTTCCCAGGGTGGTAATGTATTGAACAGTCATAATCCTTGATGAGCTCTATCCATCTTCTCTGGCGCATATTAAGCTCTTTCTGTGTGAATATATATTTAAGACTCTTGTGGTCAGTATATATCTCACATTTCTCTCCATAGAGATAATGCCGCCAGATTTTCAAGGCAAAGATCACCGCCGCCAACTCCAGATCATGCGTTGGATAGTTTCGCTCATGGATTTTCAACTGCCTTGAGGCATAGGATATCACTTTATCATTCTGCATCAGCACACATCCTAAGCCCTTCTTCGAAGCATCACTGAATACCACAAAAAGCTCCCCACTTGTGGGTAAAGTGAGCACGGGTGCAGTGATAAGCCTCCTTTTCAACTCCTTGAAGCTTTCTTCGCATTCATCACTCCAAGAAAACTTTACTCCCTTTCGAGTTAGCTTGGTAAGAGGGTTGGACAATCGTGAGAAGTTTCTCACAAATCGTCGATAATATCCAGCTAACCCCAAGAAGCTACGGATATCAGTTACCGATGTTGGCCTCGGCCATCCCTCAATTGCATCTGTTTTGGAGGGGTCCACAGATATCCCATTGCTTGTGATGATATGGCCCAAGAATGAGACCTCCTTCAACCAGAACTCACACTTGCAGTACTTTGCATAGAGCTTCTCCTTGTGAAAAGTCTCTAGTACAGTTTTTAAATGCTCCTCATGGTCCTCCTTGGTTTTGGAGTATATTAGAATATCATCTATAAAGACTACCACAAAATTTTCAAGGTAATCTCTAAAGACTCTATTCATCAAGTCCATGAATATTGCTGGAGCATTGGTGATTCCAAAAGGCATTACTATGAATTCATAGTGCCCGTACCTTGTACGAAAAGAAGTCTTGGGGAAATCTTCCTTCATCACCCTTACTTGATAATATCCCGACCGCAAGTCCACCTTGGAGAATTATTGTGCTCCACACAGCTGATCAAACAAGTCATCGATTCTGGGGAGAGGATACTTGTTCTTTATCATGATTTTGTTAAGTTCACGATAATCGATGCAAAGCCGCATTGACCCATCCTTCTTCTTGACGAAGAGGACTGGTGCACCCCATGGTGATGCACTTGGGAGTATAAACCCTTTATCCAGATTCTCCTGTAGTTGTTTCTTCAGCTCTTCATGCTCAACAACAGCCATTCTATATGGAGTCTTGGATATTGGTAGTGCCCCAGGTATATGTTTAATTGAGAACTCAACATCTCTTCTTGGAGGAAGACCAGGAAGTTCCTCGAGAAATACTTCAGCAAATTCCCTCACAATAGGCATTTCTTCAAGGGTGGTTTCTTCCTTGGACTCAATCATCTGAGCCAGATATGCATGCTCATAAGGCATTAATATCCATGCTTGAGATGATGGAGCTAAAGGAGATTCATCTTCCTCCTGACACTTGTAAAGAATCGGGGGTCGATTCTCCATATGGAGTGTGATTTCCCTCTCCGGACAATTTATGTTGGCTCTATATAAGGAAAGCCAATCCATGCCAAGAATTGCATCAAATTCCACCAAAGGGAGTATGACAAGGTTTGCTGGGAAATTCAATCCACATATTATAACAGGGGAGGAATTATACTCATGGGATGCAATGATTGCCCCATTTTCCGTACTCACCGACATCTTTACTTCCATGATTTGTGGTGGTGCAGGAATTGTTCTACTAAACTTTTGAGATATAAAAGAATGCGTAGAACTTGAATCAAAAAGTACGTTCGCTATTCTTGAATGAATAAATAGTGTACCTATCACCACTTCCTTGTCAGGGTTCACTTCGGCAGAAGTGATGGCAAAAGTTCTTCCTTGCTATCTTGGAGGTTGTTGGTTGCCTCCGATAACCCTTGGATTAGGGCACTGATTTGCAAAATGACCCGTTTCTTTGCATTTGTAGCATTGAAAAATGCGTTGATGTTCTAACGGAGCATTCCTCTCCTCTGTCGCAGTCGCGGGTCCTTCTTGCTGACAGTTAACAGCTAGCTGCCCTTCTCTTCCACACTTGAAGCATTTTCTTATCCCCCTAAGGCAATTTACAGGGTGCTTCTTTCCACACTTTTGGCAAGTGGGGTGCTGGAATTTCTTAGCGCCGTTGGATTTATCCATCGGACCACCAGCATTGAAGTCCACCTTACGCTTCTTGTCCCCATGATACCCCTGTGATTCTCCGATATCCATTTCAACCTTGAGGGCACATCGTAAAATTTCCTCATAGCTGTCGAAGTCACGGATCGCTAATGCTTTCCGCAAGCTAGGCTTCAGCCCACCAAAGAAGTGGTCAACCTTGCATTCGGGGGTAACGACAAAGCCGGAAGCGTATCGTGCAAGAGTTGTGAAGTTTTCCTCGTACGCTCCCACATATTCTTCATCTTTCTGTTTGAGGGAAAGGAAGTCCCTTTCCATCTTAAGACGGAGGGTGCGCGGAAAATATTTATCGAAAAACATCTTCCGGAATTCCTTCCATTCCAAATCCTCGATCTCCTCCTCAGGCTTCGTATTTTTGATCAACGTCCACCATTGATCAGCTTCACCCTCCATATGATAAGCCGCCAAGAGAACCTTCTCTTTTTCAGAGCATTGGAGGGTAGAGAATATCTTTTCAATGGAGTTGATCCATTGTTCAGCGATCGTGGGATCAGATGATCCACTAAAAGTAGGAGGCCTTTGTCTCATGAAGCTTTCAATAGCGACTTTTTCTTTCTTAGGGGGGGTTGAACGTTCCTCTTGACCAGTGTTTTTATTCAAAACATGAGTTAGCTGATAGAGAAGCGTGACAAAGTTCGCGATTCCCGCTCCCATTGGATTGGGCATCTCATAAGTACAATCATCACACTGATCTTCACAACGGTTGTTAGCCCGAGTTCTCCTATTACCGGCCATTGGCTGGAATAAAAGAAAGTTAGGGGTAACACATAAAGGGTAATCCAAAGACAAAAGTTGATGACTTATAAATAAACTTTAATCTCTTTAACTCATGAGTCTATAGGATTCAATCCAGGCCTTTCATGATCATCCTTCTAACATATATTCTTAGGGGCATTTTTCCATTAATAAGGGTTCATACTAAGATTGTGAAATTATCAAAACATATACCCCGGGAGTGTCGTAACCATGAGTGCAGCAAGGCCCGTTGTTGTGCACCAGTTACCGTTCGAGTCTAGCTCAAAGCGGTGTTTTTGGGTTTTACCCCTAGGATACATCTGTGCCAGAGCCGCCTCTACCTGCTCGTATCCAGACATGGATGTATTTGTTTGATAAACCACTTACTTAGTATTTACCAAAACATAGGGATGTTTTTATTATTCTTAGTCTTGTATCTATGGCTTTAATAGGGTTTCCTAATCCCAAAAATAACTAAACCTATCCTCTGATACCAACTATGACAACCCTGCTTTTTATTACAACTTAAACATGCTTTATTACATAAAACTTCACTTGATACAACAAAGAAGATCGAGAGGTTTAGTGTCTTTGGGGCTTAGGATCATTACATAAAAACTTTAAACTTGAAATACATCATCTTTATTGAAAACTTCCTTTACATGACCACTACATTCCTTTGTACATAGCATTGCATGGGATAACCTGAGGACATGCATAAGAAAAGGGTGAGCTATAAAGCCCAGTAAGGGAGTACATAATGAATAACATGAGGAGTAAAATAAATGTTAGGCAATGGGCATATCAATAGAGCATAAGAGAAACATGAACATAAAGGCATGATAAAACATGATAATCATAACATGGAAATGTGGCAACAACACTTAACATTGAATTAGCATGAGCCAAGGCTCATTGCACATGAAGCATGAGTAAACCCTCATTGCACTTGAAGCACGAGTAAACCCTCATTGCACTTGAATTAGCATGAGTCAACACTCATTGCACATGACGAATCATGATACTATACTTTACCCAATGCATTGGAGCGCTATAAGGGCGCACCCTTCTTAAACATTTCATTTCATGCATAAGTGTGCCACATGGATCATAAAACATGGATTCATAAAACATAATCATTTATTCCACGATAAAGGAATGTGGAATTCATACATGAAACTTTATAATCAATAAGTAAATGTGCATAAAGGTGAATACCCTTGATGGAGAAATGGGCATGGTATTCACTACACAATGATATTGGCTTAGAAAATCGGTGTGATTTCGGCAGCGTAATGGCGTGACAAAAGAATTCATAAAAAAAGGTTGATGAGAGAGAAAGGGGTTCCTCATCATATTTAAATGTAATGGACAGTAAGGAGATCATATATATACATGTCCCAACAATAGAAATGGAATTTCGATTCATGATACAAAAGTATTGCTTGAATGTAAAAGAAGAGAGAGAAGTTCCTTTCAGAATTTCGGCATAGTAACGGGTGTACATGGGAGGCATTTAATGAGAGAGAAAGGGTTCTCCCATCATTCAAACAATAAGAGGGCAGTATGGGGGAGGTTCGAAACCATACCCCAACATTCATAATTGAAATAAAAAGGGCAATACAACTTAAAGAAAATTGACAAAAAATGAGAAAGGAAGAAAACCCCTTACTTGGAAGTGTGCTTCCAAAGGCTAGAAAGAGGCTTGTGAGAGGCTTCTTGGGAGCTTGGGTCACCTTGAGAGGATTCTAGAGAGAGTAGGGCAGAGGTTGGACAAACTTCAAGGGCTTTGAGTGAGGAGGAAGTGGGAGCTTGGGTGGGTTTATATAGGAAAGGTGAGAGAATTCTTTATTATTTAGGTTTGGGACCCCTTATATTAAAATAATCCAAACCACAAACCATCCCATGGTATTTGCCCATGGTTTCTGGAAAAGGAAGGAGGAAAACAATATTTTACAAGAGCAAGGTCCGAACTTATTAAAAAAATAGGGTTGCTTATGTGGAGGTGAGTCACCCTCCCATGGAAAATAATTTAAAAAGGAAAAGTGTTGAATAAGTCTTGAGGGCTCCATTAATGCTTTGAAAAGTAAGTCAAAAAAACCCAAAACCTCATTATTTTAATGATAAAACACATATTGTCCGAACATAAGGATTATGGTATTTTATTACATCACCATTGGGTCATTATGATTTCATAAAACACATTATATATTTAAATGGTATTTAATTTTTACCCAAAAATTTGACTGTCTCAGAAAATTATGAAAAAATCACCGTTGGATAATTTCGACGTCCTGATTCCAAAAATAATATTTATTTTATCTAAATAATTTTCTAAATAATTTAATTTTCACTTTTAAAATAAAAACCGACGTTTATAAAAAATTCACGGGTTTTGACAGAAATGGCTTTCAAACCATAATAAAAATTTTAATTGCATTCATAAAATTATAAGATCATTATATTTAATAAAAATTAATTTAATATTAATAATATTATTTTATTAAAATATTATTTAATTCAAAAAAATCCTTTAATTTAATAAAATATAAATCTTAATTAAATAATAACTAAAAACACCATTTGTACTTTAAAAACTAATTACAATGTATCAAAAATGACTAGAAATTATATTCATTATTATATACAAAAATAATGTACATGAACATGGTGATACTTATTTGTTACATAACCCCTTAAAATAGCCGCATAAGACCTAAGGGTAAGGTGTGCGATGGTGACAGACTCTTGGGGTGACTCGGATAACATCGCTCGAGTTGTAATTTCAATCAACTTCCATTTTTCCCGTAGACGATCACGTTCGAGCATGACTTGATGAAGCTCAGATTGGGCTTGGTCAAGGGCAAAGCCCAAAGATGCCACCTCTTTTCCGAGCTCCGACAAATGGGCTTCATAAGGGGCAATTCTACTGGATGAGGCCATCACTTCCTTTGTTTGAGTATAAAATTGGTTCGTTAAAGCCTTATATTTAAACTACCCAGATGATCATGTTAAACGGCTATAAAAGTAACGGTCACAAATCTTATTGTAAAACTAAAGAAGTTGACATATTATAAAAACATTTTTCATAAAGAGACATTTAACTAGATCAGGAGGGATTTTCATTAATGAAACTTTGGGTCGTTACACCAAAGGCCATATTTGGTTGGATTTGTGGCCAAAATAAGGCGTTTAGTATGACTATAGGGGAGTATGGAAGTGAATTGGATATGGTTTTGATGATACATATGGATTGATAGGTGTAAATATGTGAGAGGAGTTTTCCCCTTATATAGTGGAGGAAAAGTGGCATTCTTGTAAATACCAAGAAGTAAACACTATTGAGAATTCTCCATTACATAATGTTCCCAAAAAATTAAAAATTCTATATAAAATAATAGATATAGTCAAACTGTGTATATAAAATGGGATTTTTGGCATGTTTTGTGTCATTTACACACATTATCATTTAATATTGATGATAAAGAATAATCATTTTTACATTAATCATTGTGAATTTCATTATTTTTTTTCCCCAATCACCTTGGTAATAAATTAATTTTCTCATATTATAAATTATAAATTATTATGATTCCAAAAATGAAATTCATTTTTCTAATTTCTAATAACATAAGTGGTCTAATTTAATTTAAATTTTATCAGGTAAAATTAATCACAATTTGGGTTTTTAAATTTAAAATTTTCAACGTTTTGAAATGTTTTTATATCAATATTCACTATTAAATTTACTCAAATCAGTCTAAGATAACATTTACATTAGTATTTATAAGTTAAAATTTATTATTTCTAATAATATTTATAAAAGTATCAAATTTTTATTTTAAAACATGTGATCCATTAAAAGGCCACAAAACTACCCTTAGATAAATACATATTTTTTTTCTTTAAATATGATATTTTATTATAGTATACCTATTAAAACTATTAGAAAAATGTAGAAATATTTTATTTAAAATAAAATATTTAAATATCATTAATTCCATACCATAAAATTAATTAATTTAATTTATTAACATATAATGTCTTTGCTGCATAATTTTTTTATAAAAACATTTCCATTATATGAAATTGGGTTTTATATTGATTTTTAATTAATTTGTATCTAATGAATTAATCTATATATTTTTATTTGTTATTTAATCCCATTAATTACCACTAGTTTAATGGTTATGAGACAGTATTATTATTTAATATCAATATTAATAGTATTCTAAAAAACCCGTTCTTTCATGTTACACTAGCTTCCGAAGAAACTTATTGTTGCGTTTAACATAAGATGACTACATGTTGTGTTCGTTTCAAGATATATAATTGATTTATTTTATTTAAAATAATAAATATATTTTATTGTATTAAGATGTTATACTAATTTGTATGCTTTGTGTGGGGTCTGATACATGATATTGGATGAAATATTATTCTTTTAATGTTTTGGGGTGTTATGTTTTCCCCACATTAAGTAAACTACAACCTCACAATTTATACGTGATCATAGTAATCAAGTGTTTGATATATTAAAATTCATTAGTTGAAAAACCCACATTGTAAAAGGTTTGACGAAATATCATCTAAATAAGAGGGAAAGGGAAATGGAATAGTTATATGGAATAACATACTACATGGGTTATACATAGGATAAAACTAGTGGAAATTAAAGATATGGACGTGGAGGAAAAGTGTAAATAATTAAAGGATGTGTTTTAGGACATTAATCAAACTGCAATGAATAATCAATGGAATTTTGAGGGGCTCAAGGACAATAATTTCTAATGATTAAAAGACTATTTGAATCATTTAATATGAATGTAATATGATAATTTTTTAATATTATTTTTCTTAATATTGATTAATGAATTTAGTTCCTAAAATTATAATGAAATATATATTGATGATATATTTATATTTCATGAGCAAAATTTCATCCTTTGGTTTTGATTTGACCAATTCCCCATTTATCGCATTGCTCCAAGAAATTAATACCCAAAAATGTATTTTTTTCATGCGTAAAAAACTAAAAATAACATTTAACAGATTATAAGATCCATAAAAGAGTGAAAAGCCTTTTTTCTATCTCTAACTATTTTCGAAAATTAATATTTTTAATAAATTATTTTTTAAACATTAGATGTAAATATACTTGTTCATCATTAGTATTTATTTATTAATTTTTTTAACAGAAAATTACATTTTTACTATGAAATCACATTTTGCAATGGTAGAAAAAAACCCATATCATCTTTTTCTTATGGGTTCAATCCCCACCCCCATGTTAGATACAATATTTTATCCATTTTATAAACTATATTCTGATAATGTTTTCAAAAATATGATTGACATCCTTGAAATAAAATTAATCCTTAAATAACATTTTTACTAGGATTTTCAATAATATATGACTATCTTGATTATTTTAACCCTAGAAGACAAAAAAAAACATTAAATATATGATTATAAAATTTAATTCCATTATTCCTCAAAAAAATTTTCCACTAAAACATATATTTTTCATAAATTTATCTAATATGTCCACAATCATGGTTGAATCTCATTACATAAAACCTAATACAAATGATTAGGTCATTGATATTACATTAAATATTAAACTAATTATCCTATTATGTAATCCATAACTATTATGTTAATTAATAAAAAATTTATTGAAGAATCAATAGACGTTTCAAAATTCTTATAACTAGAGAACTATGTTTAAAATACTTTATTGATTTATTTCTTGAATCATAATAAAAAATTATATAATCTATTTTATTTCCACCTATGTTCCTCCATGGTATAAGGGTTACCCATTAGAAGAGGTAATTGTCTTGGGTAATTCCATGCTTCACCATAGTTAACTAAATGAACTATAAATAGATCCTCATAATATGATTTATTCCGTTCCACTATACTCTTCATTTTCTCCTTAGAAATTCATTGCTTGATTCCCTTATATTACAAATATAAAGCATTTATCCATTGCATTAAGACACTTTCCCATGTGTATCCTAACATATTTCTTTCATGATGTACATGAAGAATTCCTTTCTCCATGGTCCCCACCACTTGAGTACATAGTGAACTTCATCCTTCTTTTATTTGGTGATTCTGAGAGTTGGTTAAGTTATATGTTATTAATCATATTTTGCGAAAACTGATTATGAATAAACAATATATCTTTAACTCTTATGAACATCCCATTTATTTACTCATTTTGACCAACTTATATATCATGTTCAATATTAAATGATTCATTCAGGTTCTAGCAATTTAATAAAACCAAAAATTATATTATGAGTAAAAATTATCATAGTGGGGAAATCTTATAATTATTTTTATGATGTATAAATCTTGAAACATTACTTTCAATCCAAGGAACATCAAGTTTAGCCTAGTTCATTCATATTAATTATCAATAAAAATTCATTATAATTGTCTATAATAAAAATGTGACTTATCTTAAGAATATACCATGGGAGTTACAAACTAGGTGCATAGTAAAGCCCATTTTCATGTACCAGGTTAAGGTCAAGTCAAGCCTAACACACCCTTTTTTAATTTATTACCCATAGGTACATGTATTTTACAACCATGTATACATATACTATCGAGACAACGAGGTATTTATTGGAATAACCAACTAATATCTACCATTATAAAATGTAATTATGTTCTTCTATACTTATCCTCAATTTCTACCTTAGAGTTATACTCCCTAATATATGTTTTCTTACATCTAGTTCCCAAGATCCCTACTAAACATTCTCTTAGACCAACTATAGTCACCTTGAACCTTGTAAAACACAAAAAGTTCTAGGATATCATTACATTGACATACATTCAAGATTGAAATCCAAAAGGACAAATCATTTTAGTATTCTCAGTAAACAACATACATACACAAGTATTTTATTATAATCGAATACACAAACTATAACATATTTTTTTCTTTTATTGAATAACATTATTCCATCATGTATATCTCTTCATATAAGTCTTAGAAAAAAAATGGAATCATAGGGAAAGAAAAAAATAACGGTGAGCTCAAATGATTAGCAATGCTTAAGTACATCAGAATCAGCAATTAATTAACAAGCATAATCAAATTTGGTTGGGTAAATAACATAGAACACATTTAATGAAATGAATAACTGATAATATGGAACAGAAATATTATTTGAAGGTAAATATGAGCAATTAAATTCAATTTAAATAAATTAATTATCATGATAAGATTTAGAATAATTAATATGGTCAGGTAAATAATAAATATACATTCCATTTAATCAATTAACTGAGAATTAAATGTATCCATATTCTATTACATAGTGATAATCTCATTCATAATAATAATAATAACTGAATTATAAATGAATAAATACATAATTATTGGACATCATGTTTGAGGTATAAGAAAATCAATATAGCTAAGACCCATAAAAATATGTTTTAAAAATATAGGTATAAAAAAATTATATTTGGCCAATTTATTTGTACCATGAGACATGTCGCTGCATTGAGGGGATATATATGTTCATGCCCCACCTATCTCTTCCATTCCAAAAGAAATCCTCATATATCAAATAATTGATTTAGTTCATAGATAATGTGCCTTATAAAATATCTGTATTGATTATATAAATAGACTTCTAAATATATCCCTTGATTGTTAAATAACTATCAATGTAAACACCTTAAGTAAAAATGGTACATATTTTAGGCAATAATCATATCCATGATAAATGATGTGGATATTTAGGGGTAATTTAATTTTCAATGGTCATTGGAAAGTGAATAACTCATGGGAGAGTTAATGATAAAGAAAATGATGGAAGGGGTTGAATTCCAATAATATACATGGTCAAAATTATGATAATCCATCAATATGAATAATAATTATTTCATAAATACAATATATACCAATTAGGTTAAGAATAATGGTTATCGTTGATTAAAAAAATTAACACAAAAATATATTTAAAAACACACTTGAGGAAAATATACTTTTCAATATGAAAATCATATTAAAATAAATTATATAAGAAAATAAATATAAATAAAAATTTAAAAATAATCTCTTAAGATTATAATGTATGATTCAAATAAATTTCACTGGTTAATTCCATACCTATCATAAAGAACATTCCTTTTGTAGGGTAAAAGGTTTAAAAAAGTTCCTTATTTGAAAGTGGAAAGATGGTTCATTTGAAAATAATTTAAAATAAAAAATTGGTAAAAAATTAATTTATTAAATCTTTTTTTAAGGATAATAACTAATTTTTGAATACATTTTTATAAGATATTATTTTTTTATGAAAAAAAATTTCTGACTGAAGAGAGAAATGAATTAATATTTTATTAAATCTTTTTTTAAATAATATTAAGTTAATAAAGTATAAAATGGTACTATCACTTGAAATGTATAATGAATAACAAGATGAGAAGAAAATTAATATGTTTATTAACCAGTTATCATGTTAGTTACTTCTATGGGTAACCTAGGTAAATAATCTGGAATAAAATGACATTGTGACGTAAACCCTTGAAAAGATCATTATAATGAAGTGATAATCAATCCAATGAATATATTATGTGTTTCAAATGTAAATCCGCTTAAAATAAGTGTAATAAAAAATATAGATTCAAAATTCTATACACACATATTATTGTAAATTTAACTTCTAATAGGAGGTAATATAACCTAATGAAAAGAAATTTAGTTGAGAAATTTCATTACCACTTAGTTAATTTTTAATTCAAATCCCCTTAGATGAAAAAATTAAAATTAAAACATAATATACCATTTATAATTAATTTCTAATGATATTGATATTCAATGGGGTAGTATTTACACCATCTAAAATCAATTAAGCACATGACAATACAATATGCCTCACTGAAATGAAATTGAGATGAAAACCCATACTTCATTATTTACTTTTAGTTATACTTTATTTAACATAATGTATAGTGGTTTTAAGAAATTTATTAACTTATTATAGAACCATATTATTATTTTTAATATCTTATATGATTCTTTTATAAAATATATTCACCCATCCATTAATAATGTTCCATTATTTTCGTGTTTTCGGTTGTGAATTGCCTTATTTTTCGAGTATATTTTGTCATGTTATTTTTCTAGTTACACTTATGAATATCATTAATTTATTATAGAAAAGTTTTTAATAATGATTTAAATATCAAATATATTTATTAAATATTTAGTTATAGTAATCCATATATTTCGGTGATATGATATGAAATACGCTGCTAAAGGAGACAAGAGGTCGTACATATGCCTGAACACTGCTTCCACTTTCGTTTCATATTGAATGAAAGTAATTTAAAGGATATATATGTATATTATTATTAATATTATTATTTTTATAGTATCATATTTATCTTATATTTACATCATATTTTTATTAAAAAAATTCTTAATACATTCCATGTAACATGTGAACGAATCACATTGTTTCGCAAAGAGGTAGTTCGTCTCACACATGAACAATGTTATCATATTCTCAAAAAATGGAAATCATGAAGGATTATGTTATATAAAAATTAATTCTATATAAATAAATAATAAATATCATATATATCATTTAGAATAATATTTCCATCATTATTTGCATTCTTGAAATGTTGTAATGAATAAATGAACGACATTGGTTCATGACGCGGTAGTTTAACGTACACACACGTGATAATTTTGAAACCCATTTGATGGGAATTTGCGTATTTATAGGTTATACCATTAGAATAAAAACAAATAAGTGTATATATAAGATACTCAATTTATTATATAATGAAGATATGAATATAAATGATGGATTTTTAGGAAGAAATAAAACAAACACGTTGGTAACCTCTTCAGCAGGTATCTCTATTTGTTTTTCACCAAATGATATCCTTGGATAGATTTATGACCACAAAAAGGATTATATGATGATGATATGGAATTTTTGAATTTAATTGGGAATTTTTTTGATGATCCAAATGGAAAAATATGTGTTAATAAGTATGGGGAGTGTGTTCCTTTTTATAGTGGGGTAGGAGTGACATTATGGTAAATACAACAAAAAGTAAACACTATTCGGAATCCTCACATCACTAATGTGACTTAAATAATGAAAAATGTTTTATAAATGAGTGTATATGGTATCATTTTTTGTATAGATGGGTTGTGGGACATGTTTTAGCTCATTTTGACACCTTATATTTTAAGACTAACCACTATTCAAAATCATTTTTACCTTAGTAGATGTTATTATCATTAACTATATTCCATAATAAGTCATGTAAAAATTTAATTTTACATTATTATACAGTATAAATTATTTTGACTCCAAAAAAGGAATCAATCTTTCCAAATTCAACTCACATAACTTGATGAATTTAATTTAAAATTTTTCATACAAACATGGCAACACAGCGAGTTCTTAAAGTTAAAATGTTAAAATGTTTGAAATGTTTTTATATAAAAAATAAATATAAAATTGATTTAAATGAAATAAATTTTACTCATATATGTAAAATTAATTTAATTTAACTTAAGAACAAATTTTAAATATAATTTAAAAATATAAATTATTTAGATGAATAGAGAGTTTTTAATTAAAATTTATCATTTTTCTCTATTCCTGAAAAAATTAATCTCTTTAAAAAAATAAAATACAATTACCCATAATAAAATTTTGGAATTAATATTTCAAAAATTAAGTTTATTTTTTAAAATAAAATTTATATGAGTGTCAAAATGTAGTTTTGTTACAAGTTTTCTATTAAAAGGAAAAAACGACCTTTATAAAAATACACTTTTTGTGCATAAAATTATATTTGTTATTATATTATGCATATAAAATATATTGGATGAATTTAAATATATTTTAATGAATATATAATATATAAATTTCACTAATATCATCCAATAATAGAAACTAATTTAATTTATTAAGATAAAACAATTTTGGTGAAAAAATATAGATTTTTATAAAAACATTTCCCTTAAATTCAATTGGATTTTATATTCATTTATAATTAATTGGAAAAAATGAAATCAAACATATATTTTTATAAGATGGTTAATCCATTTTATAACTTCCAATTTAGTGTTCACAATATAAATTTAATTTTTAATAAAATATTTATAGTATTTGGTAAAACCAATTCTTTCCTGTAACCCAAACATTCAAAGAATGTGGTTGTTACGTGTAAAATAAGAAAACTCAATGTTGTGTGCATTTAAAAATATATCCTTGATTGATTTTATTTAAAATATTAAATATATCGTAATGTCTTGGGATGTTTTATTCTTTTTTATGCTTGGTTTTGCGCGTCATAAACACTATTAAATAAAATGTTATTCTTTTTAATATTTTGGGTTGTTACAGTATAAATATAAATTTCACATCACATGAAATGATATAATATAAAACCATCATAGAAAATACCATAATATAAAATTCAAAAATGTAGAAACTCCTCAGATGTTAACAAAATAACACATCATGAGTTACTAATGATAGCCCAATCACCATTATTATCCTGAAAATAAGTAGAAACAATATATAAAATTAGGGGAGAGTTTATATATAATCAATATTTTTCCACTATTGAAAATAAAAGACCAAAATGGAAGAAACAGTCTAATAAATCATTTAATAACGAATGAATCTGAATCATATTCAATCCCATGGTCAATTACAAACCCAAATCACAAAATTTTCACTCTCCAAATCCACCTACAATATAATTATTGTACATTAGTAAACTATTTCAAAAGAGGTACCGAAAAACAAATATCCATTGATTTAATTACCCTCATATCCCAATATAAAATTTTCTATCACATCAATTCATTCCCATTACATATACTATAGTATCATACCATATCCATGTACTATAACCTCAAACCAAATCCATGCACCACATCCACATACATCAACCACATACCACAACCTCATTCCAAAACAATATACCACATCTGGATACCAAATATATATACTAAAACCTTTTAATAAAACTTTTTATATAAATAAGATTAGGATTATAGGAATTGTTATCCATCGATATCACCAATATCTTAGATTTTTGGGGTTAACCCAATATCCAAAACTGCAAATGGAAATCGACCATGTCACTCGATATTAGTGGGGTTGAGTAAGAAATAACATAAAAAATTTTATAATATAAAAAAATACAATACCGGGATCATCCTATCAACCAAATTTACCTTCATCATTTTACAACCTAATCACTACTACATAACCACTGAAGCTAGATCTATCCAAACATAAAGAACAAACATGAGAATCCCATAGAAAAACTACAACACAAAAACATCTTATATTCTTTTAATATTTCATTACCAAAACCATATTAATCAATAACAGACTCTTTAAAATTCATTTTTCATAATTTTTCATTCTTATTTTCATTCAAAAATTTCTTTGAATGTCATGATTACATTTGAACATGTCAATTAAGCAGATACTTATTTCATTTATTTCAGGTATTTCATTAAAAAAACTCCTTAATCATTACGATATTATATAATTAACTCCACATTTTATTGAATTCATTTCAATGAACATGCATTAACCTATTTAACTACATTCTAAACTCAACATAATCAACCCCAAAAAAAATCACTACTCCAAACATCTATATTTTTCTTCATAATTGATTATAATTTTATATTATTATTTTTTACACCTTCATGTTATTTATCCTTAACCATATCAAATTTCGTTATATGGGTTTATATTTTTTGAATAATTATTTACTTTTTGGGTTTGGTGGTATCCAAAATTTTTCTATAAAAAACAAAAAATTACCAAATTCTATAAATAAATAATAAAACATAATATGAAATTAAAATTAGGGAAAAACATGAAAACATTCCATAGTGGAGGAGGTTCTAGATATTTTTGTAGGTCAAATGTTAAAAGGTGGGGTGGTATGAGATGGATACCCTGAGCCACATGTCACTAATTTCAAAATTTCCAATGATCCATTAAAACCATGAGAATCACCCTCCACAATCGATAAGGTCCTTTTCTCACTAAACAAAATCTTTATTATGATCTGATAACCACCATAAAAAAGTAAATATTTATGGAACCTTCCCCTTAAAACACCATGATCTTCACCAAAAAATGATTTTGTAGTAATATCCTCGTTGTATAATAACACTTTTTTTGGAAGAACTCCATGACCATAATTGAGTATGAAGTTACCAGAGCATTACCTACAAAAACATTACATTATTTTCGATGAATAATTATTAAATATTACAATAATACATTCCCTATAATATTAAAATATTAGTGTCTTGGGAGATAAGATAAAAATTAAACTTATTTATTATATAATTTCAACCTCAACAAAAAATTCCCTAATATTAGTTCCCTTCCAGGCTTATAATACATATAACCTTCCATCAAAACCTATATAAGGAAAAGATAACAAAGGGTAATATTAGATGCCAAGTAAGTGTAAACCTGGGAGATATTAATCATAAAATAGAATAAGATGAACATAAGGCTATTATAACACAATAATGTTCATGTTATCAACATAAAATATGCATACCCAAAAAATATTAGATCATAAATGACAAAAAAAATTGATTAAGAATTATGATTAATTATGGTGTCAAAGAATTAATAATAATTTAATATTCTTAACATAGGCTTGGGTAAATCATAATCTTGTGATCATAGTGATTAAAAATCATTTCCAAGAATAATATTGTGAGTATAGTTTGAATCGTTCATACTCACGCATCAAAATGTGGATATATCTATTCATAATATTTTCCATATGTAATCTTGTGAGTATAACTAGAACCAATCATACCCCCACATCAAAATGTAACCATAGATATTTTCAATCATTTCCTTGATTATCATAATTATCTAATGAGATATTTGTATTGTATTATACATTGAATTTGAGGGCTATAATGGTTCTAACCATAACATTTTCATAATCTATTCACATATATTCATTACGATTGTATACAATTTAACATTTCATCATAGCTTACCCATATAAAATAAAATGATTCTAATTAATATTTATTATCATAATCAATATCCATTTATAACAATATTAAGGATGTTATCATTGGATTATATCATTGGTGATTCATAAGTAACTTGAATGGTTGTTGTCATGAATTAATATACCATTAAAATATCACTAAAATTTTTCTTGAGGTAAATACACTTTTTATTTTGAAATGAATTATTTAGAATCTAAAAATATCCACACTATTAAAAAAACCTAGAAAGAAATGATGTATATTTTTAGAGGAAGCTTCAAATAAAATATTATACATGAATGTGGGAAAAGATAATTGTGTGGTATACATTAAAAAAACACATTTCATTCCCAGCTTTACTAATCGTAACTCATTCATAAAATGAAAGAAGATTCATTTTTAAAATAAGTATATAGATTAAAATATTAGAAAACATGAATTCAATAGATAATTAGATAATATTAAAAACATTCATGGATTTTTTTATAAAAAATATGTACACAGTAGTAAATTATTCATGACAAGGGGAAATAAATAAAAATATTCCTTAAAACATCATAATCCTTTTATATACTGAAGAGAGGAGAGTGAAGAAAAAACCTGAAATCCTAATAAAAAACAAGGGGTGAATAAAATAAATTGGTTTTAATGGATAAGAATCACATAATTGTTTTTAATGGAAACATTACACAAACAATACTAAAATGAAATTAGATTGTAATGAAAATCACATACCTCAAGTCTTATTCTGACTAATATGCATTCAAACCTCATAGATAATAAATATAGACTTATTTTACATCAATTAAAAAATAATAATTAATCATTATAATACCTTACATGGTTTTCTTATAAAACATTGTCACTCATTCGTTAATAAAATTTCATTATCATCATCACTTAGGGATTAAATGCTTTATTTTTCTTATGTGTTTCGGTACAATACTTATGGTCCATGAAATTTGATCGTAGTTACATCATATATTGAATGATAATAATTTCATAATTATTATATTTAATCATTATATAAACTTTTATAACCATTCATATAATGTGGTGAAGAAAAATGAGTTACGTCACTTCGTGGAGATGGTTGTTCGTTTGTACACACGAGTGATGTTTCCACTTTTCAATAAATAGAATAAAAGAATGGTAAAAAATAATTAAAATGTAGAGAATAATTATTATTTCATGTTAATTATTTATATTGAATAAATATATATGTATTACATTCCATGTTAAATGGAAATTAAACCTAGATCACATCGCTTAGTAGAGGGGGGAGACCACATATACGCACGAGCAACATTATCATTTCCCAATGGATGGGAAGGAAATAAGTTATATATGATATTATAATTATATAAGTATAATTATTTTTTAAATTTAATATATATTACATAAATTAATCATAATAAAAAACAATGATATATTGTGATGCAAATTTAATCATATCATTATGTGGAGGGGGTAGTCCACACGTATTCATGAGTGACACTCTCATTTCTTATTTGCTGGAAAGTGCTTGGAATATAGTAGCAACATTTTCAAAATAAAATCTCAATAAATTTATGATACCAGTGTAATTAGTTTATGATAGACATAGTAGATTTATAGGATGTATAAGATGAGGTAAACATTAAAAGGGTCAGGTAAGGAGATTACTTATTCTTCGAGAGACCACCTTTGGGTTACACATTACTCCACTATAGGATATTATTAGGAGAACACAAGAAGATATATGACGTGGGAAAGTAATATAAGAAAAATTTTAGAAGAGATATTTTATAATATGTGCCCTAGATGTGTGACAAAGAGAGGAAAAGTGGTTCCAATTTATAAGTGTGGGGAGTGTCACAATTTTAATTACTCAATGTTTTAAATTAATATATAGTATTATTCATTTTAAAATGAAACCATGGAACTAAAAATCTGTTGATAATATGTTTTAGGGTCTAAATTAAAACAAAAAATTACACTAGGAAGGGTTTAAATACATTTTATGCTGTATCTCTTAGTTAAACTCCATTTAAACCTAATTTATGTGATGCCAATTTAACTGAACTTTTTACCATGATAAAATAATTTTAAGAAAAAAGATAAAAGGGTATTTATAAAAAATTTAACATTTAAATTTAAAATATTGAAAACATTTATCTTATTAAAAATCTATAGGTGGGGGAAATTACATTTAACAAAAGCCGGAAAACGCATGAAAAAAAATTGTTAGGAAAATACATAATTTATGTGTAAAATAAAATCACCTTGAAAAAAAGTAATAATTTAATCAAAAAAATGTATTTTTAAAAAATTAAAAAGTACCATTTTGATATTTTTAGATAAATCCACAGTATAATGACATATTCCATCTATACTATAAAATGAGAAGACCCAAATGTATATTTTAATTGAATAAAATATAATTATGTTTGTAAAAGTCAAACATGGGTTCCTAAATTCAAAATAATGTATTCAAATAAATTATTTAACTATTTAAAAAAATTTATTTCATAAAAAATTCATCCAATAGGATACAAGAAAGAATTAGAGATATTTTAAAGCCTTACCCAGTATATTAACCCAGTTATACCCTAACATAAGTAAAAAAATCATTATCTTGTTTATTATTGATAATAAAAAAATAAAAGGGAACTATTTTCCAAATTCGAACCTACTAATACACAATTGTAAATCCATTTTTATGAATGAATTTATTTATGTTTAATAAATCAATTTTAATATAAATGTAAGAAATTCAATGAAACCCAATTTTTAGAAAAATAGGTTTTAAGCATTAAATTGTATTTATTATTATTCAAGGTTTCATAAACACCTTTTAATGAAAGTTATTTTATTTTTTGAATATATAAAATATAAATTTTATTATAATCAATCATCTATTATGATTTATATAATTTTTTTGATAGACACACATTATGCACAAAATACAGTTTTCTGAAAAAATATGTCTTTTTACCTTCAAATGATTTTGTATTCATTCCAAACAAATTTATAATATATGTATGACTTATTATTTTTGAATTTAAATAAATTATTATTAAATTTAATGAAAATAATTTTATTAGATAAAAATAAAAAAATGTACAGAAAATGTGGTCTGTTATCATTAAATGATTTTACTAAAACATATTTCTTATTTCATAATCACAAACGGATAATTCCATTTTACTAAAAAATAATAATATTTATATTTAATAACGTGTTTATCAAAATTCATAATTTTCAATAAAATATATAGACCATATATACTATAATATTTCAATAAAAGGTCATCTATGTTTAGTGTTACGTGCAAATAATGATACTAAATAAGTGAAACTAATAAAGAGAAATATAAAATTAAATTAATGTTTGGGTTTTAATTACACTCATATATCCTACTCATGAAATGATTTTCCTCCAAATATTTCACCTCACACCAAATTAACTATCCAAATTTCATGATAAAAAACTTCAGTCCCTCTAATGTTCTATGTTATAGTTTCTCTAATATTTGGTCTCATTACTTACTATTATCACATACAAAAGGTTTTCCCCATGTCGCTCCTTGATTATTCACTTTTAATAATTGATCATTCTTTCTCTTCTCAATCTCTAAAATCATCTTTCACAATATCATTTTGTTGATATATGGACTCAAAAACCCTCATCAATACAACTAAAATAGCACAACCATAGGGCCTCCCTTTTTATTTTCCCATCGTATGTGTCTCTTATAATACTCTCTATTCAATTCAATTGTGTGCTGTACTTTTTTTATCTATCATAATCTTGTACTTTTTTCTTGATGAAACTTTTTTTAGATTTACCATTCCTTAATTTTTTATCATCGTTTTCTAATTCAAATATTACTAACAATTTTAAATTCGTTCACTATAGTTCCAAATTACCAATGGGTTATTTCAGGGTTAATAATTCCTTCTCCCAACTAATCATATCATATTCTTGTTTATGTAAGTGATTATTAATTAAATAGAATATTTGTTTTTGAAAAAAAAAATTATCTATTTATATCCACTTACATCCCCAAATTAATCCATCTTTTTTCATTCCTTACACAATAACATTTTGTTTTACCTTTTCTATAACTATTCCTCTTATTTTTCAAAATCTACTCTCACTATTACCATATTAATATGTAAATTTAAGGTTTGAATACAAATATGTTATTTTAGTGTTGAATTTTTTTTGTTTCCAATGAAATTTATCTTCTCTTTTTTAGGTACCATTACTCAACTTTATTAAAATTTCATATATGAAAAAATATCTTCTTATTTTGGTTTATTCACATTGAGTTCATTTGGTATACCACATATTTTTTTCATTATATTATCTATTCCACTTCAATTTATTTAAATTTTCAAAAAATATAGGTAGTCTATATTATTTTATCATATAAATAAGTTTTATTTCACACTTATTGTAATTTATACATGTCATTATAAATAAAATGAAATGTTGAATTCACATATTTTATCTTACCATGATAATTTTTACTTCTTAAATATGAATTATAAATATTTAAAATGTAAATTATAAATATCCAATAAGTTCTATAAATGTAATTTTTTATCATATTAGTAAAGTGACAACAAAAAACTGGTTTAAAAATATGAATTTATATTTGCTTCTAATTATCTAGCATGTTATGATTCGTTCAATACATGGATCTATTTTATTTTTCAATGTATAGGATCGACCTCTCTAGAAAAATATTATAATATAAATAATATAATTTCATATGGTGGTATACAAGAAATAATGTCACAAATGATAGTATAAAAATAAGGAAACATCTATCATTGGTATCTATATCTTTTAGTTGTTTGGTTAATTATATTTTATTGCTACAATATTCCTTTACTTTTTAATATTTCACAATGAAAAAAATTGGTTATACTAAACATTCCTTTAATTAACATTCAGTAAAGTACATGTTAATTTTCCCACATTAAAATTTATTCCAAACAAGTGAAAACAAATGGTGGATATCATTTTTCAACAATTCTCCTTCAAATTCCATTAATATAGTTATACTAATAGTATTAACACATTTGTCTTTATATAATACGTTCATGTATTCACTCAGTTAATGTTTTCTTCTCAGTGACATTGGGTTTGAGGAATTATACAATTATTATTCATGAATCTAGAATTCTTGTGAAGGTATGAAATGTCTGGTAGAGATTATAAGGATTCATTAATTATTTGACTTTCATAGGTAACATAATAATACTATATGTTGATGACTTTCATTTGGTGAATAATATTTCTAGTTAATTTATTTTATTACATGAATAATTTTAAAAAAAGTTATAATGGAAATTGCAATCAATATTTTGAATTTGGTATGTAATAAATTGTAATTCAATGTTCATAGTTCATTTTGACATATATATAATGATTACTCTAATTAAATATGTTTTTAGAAAAAATATTATTTTATGCATGTTTGTTATATGTAACTATAACATGTTCAACCGTCATGAACAAATCACCATCAAGAAGATATGTAATATCTAATGCTAGATACATGCAACATAACCTTTTATATGTATGTACTACTAATATAATTTATTGAAATTTAAACTATTAATCACATTTAGATAATCAATAACTAAACAATACATTAAATAAATGTATCATTTGATGATATATAAAAAAAATTGTTACAAAAAACATATGAAATCATAGGTTAGTTATCAAATTCCTCTTCATTGATAATATCAAAAAACATTACATATCATATAGAAAATATTATTTCCTTTCATTAAATATGTTATATTAAATTTCATTATCATTTCAGTATACATATATATTGGTGATCCATTTCACATATGACAATATTTTGGGTCATAATTTTTCTTTTATCCGAGATATAAAAAATTTGGTACCAAAAAAACCAATTTTTATTTTTTTGTTTGCTAGGAAATATTCTTTTATACTTACGCCCATATTTTCTATATTATATAAATACATTGGTCTTAAATTGTACATAAATGTGGGAAGAAAAAATTATATGAACATATTCACATTTATAATTCAATGTTCGCATTCACATCTTGTGTAGGAGAGTTGAAATATAGAATAATAATGGAATATCTCCAAAAAAATTTAGATAAAATGGTTAAACATTAAATTAAATTTGTAGTTTATTTACAAATAATAGAAAACTAAAAATGTTTTCATAGCTATATGTTTATGACACTATAAATGAGACCCATAATAGAATACAGAAAATTTGTTAATTGTAAATTTTTTTAGGAACATCATTATAAAACATGTGTTAGTATGAATAAGCATATTTATTTCATTAATATATCTTGAAATAATTGTTAACTCATATATTTATAATAAGATGGTGAATAACCTAAAACTAATTATTGATGATAATAATACATCAGATCAACATTTATTGAATTTAAGTTATATTATTTTTCAAGTGAAATTCTATATTTGAAGCCATGAATTCATAAATGATGATGAATAAATGCAATAACATATAAATTAACAATGACATATAAAATTTCAATTCATATATTCTATTATTTTGAATATGTGAATTAATATAGATGTATAATAATATAGTGAAAGAGTGGTGAACTAAAACACATATATGAGCCACGCCCATTGTACATTTTATTAAAATATCCACTTATTTTAATAGGTGGGAAAGTTAGATACGATGGAAAAATTTATCATTATACCACATAAGTTTATACAACTAATAACATGGACAATGTGACTATGATAGACTAATGTCCTTGTCACTTTCTGTTTCATTCCATCGATACTTCAATTCTACTACATTATATATATAATTGTTTAAATAGTTGTTTATGTATTTTTATGAATTGATTGAGTCTCAAAGACTTTAAATTTTTTAATTTAATTAATAAATTTATATTTTATTTTTATAATAGATTGAAATGTGAATATTATAATATTTATTGTTATGGTTCTTCATATAGAAATATTAATATTTTACTCTCAACCACAACTAATGGTCCAAGGCATATGATTACAAATTACCATGATGTGATGGAAATATTTAATTGGGAAAGATATCCATATTTAGTTTTTATATTCATATTATATCCAATTTAGCATGAAATTTCTAGGTTTTTTAAATATTACAATATTGAACCATTAGACTATACCCAAGTTATTTCAATAGATTTCAAGATGGAAGTTTACCATATAATGAATGATTTAAAAGAAGTATGTTTTCTTGGAAATTCTCAAGTAGGTAATGTAATTCAAAGTTATTATTTTTTAAATTTTTCAATGAAATATTTTGGTATCATATTATATTCTATATAACTAAATATATTCTCCTACATATAGTTATATTTATAGTGGAATTTAAAAATGATGGCCTCCTCATGTTAGTGTTCTACTATATATTACTAATGTAAACAAATTATATACTCTAAACGATACAAACTGATTTTACTATATTGTAATCCAAAATAAAAGAACCTCTCATAGAATGCATGAAATAGTTAAAAATTTTAGGATCCAAGGATTCTATGGAGATGATAATTTGTGACCCCCATATACAAAAATTGGTAAATTTTCTATGTTTAAACCAAACAAATTTATTGTCTATACAATAGTTGATGATGTTTTTTTCTCTATTAATCAAATAAGTAATAATTGATTCACTATATTAAATAATATTGTTCAATTAAATAACTATTATTTGTCCCTTACAATCCCATCTTACTATTATAGTTTAAATATCATATAAATGTTTAAATTTTCAACCAGTCATCATCTATCAAATAAATATTTTAATATATCATCAAGGATCATGATCATGTGATTGAGTCACATTATTATCTGAAATAAGTCATTTATCTGATAAAAATTTTAATTATATTAAAAGGTATTGTGAATGTCGATACATATCACCTAGTGATGATTTATGTAGATTTGTTTCTTCTAATATCCATTATAAATATCCTCTAGTGGAGACATTTCATTTCAATAATAAAATACAGCATATAGTCACCTTCATAGATGGTGAAAATATTTAATATATATTGATTAAATGTAATATCCTTGTGATATTTTTTTCTACTTAGATTAAAGAAACCCCAATATATATAGATAGTAAAACTCTCACTTATGAAAAATTCCAAACAATATTTGTTTAAAACTCAAATGAAACAAAATGGATTCTCTAAAAGTATTGTTTCATTATTAGCATTCTATATTATATACCACCCATAATTAGTGAGTTTAATTATATGAGATTAATTATTACTAAGATTCATGGTCCAACATCAAATAAACATTTATTGACAGTGAACAACAATGTCAGTCATATAGTCAACAAGGCATGATACATATTAGTATTATAAGGTGATGATAGTGATTTCATTGATGCTATTAAAGAGGTGTCATTTTGGGGTATACGACATTTTTTACATCAACCAACCATGTATTTCTATGTTATGGAAGTTTTTAACTCTTTAGATTTGATTTCATTTATTTTTTAGATTAAATTATCTAGAAAATTGTTCTGGAAGAGAATCTTATTGGTAAGTGTTATTAAAAATTCACATATTTTCATACTATATATTTTCAACTCCCACATATAATCATAAAAAATATACCTTCACTTATATGTAGAAAAAATCCACTCTATTTGTATTCATTACAATTTTATAGATTTTATCTGACATCTACATAACTTCTATCAAATGTAATCTAGGGGGAATTATAACAATATATTGTAAATTATACTATGTGTGAAAGGCTATCTATTATTCACATTAATATAGTAGACTGATAAAATAGGGTAAACATATATATTATTTTTTAAGAGGAATACATGTTAATTGTAGTTAATCTAACAATTTTGAAACACAAATTTAAAATAATTTTTAATGTATCATGAATTTTCATACTATTATGGTGATAAAACCCAGGAAGGAAAGAGATTAATTACTAAATATTCTATTTCATAATTACATATTTTCCCTTTTAATATATTTTTTATTTTGTAAACATCATTCAAAAATAAATTATCCTTCTATTTGGGAATTTTTTACCGATTCAATTATTTTGAAAACTTTCTTCAATGATATAAAATTACTAATCAATGCTCATATTCTATAAATTGAATCACTAAAAATTGTGTTATTTTAATCAAAAATATAATTAATTTACTTTTTCATCTTAATTTTTTCCGACATCTATATATTTTTATTAGTTTATAATCAATTATGATTTTAATTATCAGTTATCATGTTCACATATCTCCTGAAATCACATGCACTAATTATATGAACATCATATTCTGCTACTTCTACAACACATATTATATAATAGAATAATAAAAATAGTTCTTAATATAAAAAATTATAAAATAATATTTAACATGTTTCCAATATTTATATTAGGATATACAATTTTGTATAAAAGCCCAATTTTTTTGGTTTATATATGAAAAAAATAAAACAAAAATACTAAACATACTATTAACTAGCTTATTAGTTGTTAAGTTATAGTGAAAATTAAAAAAATGGAAGAACTTACAAGTGGTATTATATCCTGTAACCAATTTATGATGAAGTTTTATAATTCCAATTCAAATACATGGAGTCACAAATATAATTAAACTCAAGCATGCATTAAACCATGGATTTCATTACCTATTTATTTTTATTATTACTAATCTTTCTTTTTATATATTATTGTTGTAATTTAATACATTAAATATATGGTTCTCTAACACAATTTTAAAATCTAATAAATATAGAGTGAAACTGATCATGGATGATTAAAAGGACTCAATTTTAATTATTCTCATTGATAGGAATGTTATGTGATTTATAAAAAAATAAATACATATATGATTACTGTTTTTATATAGATATAAATATATAATTGTTTACTTTATTTAAAAATAATTCCCTTTTAAATAAATAATATTTTTTATTCATTTTCTATGTATTATGATGACAAGTATGTATTTCTTATAGAGTTATATATTTCAAGTTGAAAAGAGTTTTGATATCTACTGGAATATCATATTACAACATTCAGAATAGTCCATGCTCATCAAAAAAGCACATATAATGTAATAATCCTCTAAGATAATGACATTGACAAAAAAAATATTATAACACATTCAAACAAATCCAGATACTGTACTTTTAAATATAATGAATCATAAATAAAAAACATAAAACATAAAAATTAAAATAATATTTATTATACAAAATTTATAGGAGCATGTGAGTAGTGGATCTTCATATAGAAAAAAAAATTCATATTAATTTTTAAAGTCAATAATGGATATTTAATCAACTCAGATATAATAAAAAACTATTAATTAAGTAATATTGTTTTTCAAAAATTTAAATTTTCAAATAATATTTATAATTTTATAAAAATTCATGAAATATAGTACAATATGTTTTTTTGTTTATGTTTGAAACATCTTCAGTTGAATGACGAAATAGTTGAATTATAACGGTAAACCCATTTCACCCATTCTAGAATTTTTAATGTGAAAAAACACTGTATATATTCAATATTCTGAAATAATCAGTATTTTTGTGACATGATTGTGAATTTTTTTACCATTACTGAGAGTGGTAGAATATTAACATCATATAATCTTATTATTTGTTGATTTCGATTATTTATTTCATATAACCATTAATAAATAACTCATTTAATGTTTTCCACTCTCACTATTTTCCAACAATTAGATTTCTAATTTTTTATAGATTAACAGACACTCTTATCAATAATTGATAAATTTAGAGTGAAATACCTTGAACTGATACCATAATGATTGTACATAGTCAATAATTTTATGAAGAACTAATAATTTCATAGTAACATTTTATTTCACAACAAATAACTCATTAGCACTTTGAAATTTGAACAAAAAAATTTTGACACCATATTTTATTAGCTTATATTATTACACCTTGGAATAATATTTTGATGTAAATTCCGCCTCTCACTAATCTTATCTCTTCACACCTATGATATTTATTTCTATATTATTAGAGATGGGATTATCCCAATATGAATTAATATATAATTTAAAAGGTACCCTTTTAGTAAGGTACTGATTAGTGGTAGTTTTTTTATCGATCTACCATAACATGTGCATAATCCCTAGTAGAAGAATGTCCCTTCAAATAACATTCCTTATATTTTATTACCTTCGGCTCTATCGAGGATACAATATAAGGGACTAATTTAGTATTTTTTTTATTTTTATTCGGATTCACATAATGAACATAGTTTTCTGTAAGAATAATTTTTCAACATTAACCATTTAAATCATAATATAAATAGTGAATGTACATATAGTTAAAAATCAATTATATAAGTGGTAACAAAATTCTTTTTAAATAAGATATCATGGAATATATGGGTTGGTTCTAATAGTAATTATTTAAATTTTTTTATGATAATAATTTTGAAAATTAAGATACAATAAGTGGTATCAAATATTTTTTTCAATAAGAACGATCAGGAAACACTAATTATCATAAGTGACAATTGTTATATAAAATTTTCAGTAACTAATTACAATAGAGCCTTATAATGTAAGCTTTATAACAAATAAAAATTTCTATAATTCGTTTTCATTAAGTGTTATTAATAGTTTTCAAATGAAAAGTGTTATAAATAGTTTTCAATAAAAAATTTCAAATAGATCCTTATAAATTACAATTTACCACAAGTAATTAATGGTATAATTAGTTTTTGAATTAAAAATTTTTATAAAACCATGAAATGAGATATTTCGAAAATTCTTTATTCATTAACATCTATAAAAATAATAAGTGGTAGAATATTTTTTCATCAATTTTTGACAACAAAATCCATACAATTTAACATTGATCACAAATAATAAGTTGTATATGTCATTTTTAATTAGTTTTTTTCAATATATACCTAGTATATAGAAATAATACTTAGAAATAGAATGTTTTAATAATGGTTAATGATATTATAATACTTATTAATATAATAATATTAATAAAATAACATTCAAAAATTTATTGTGTACGTTTTTACTTATTCTTATGCTAATAGATATACTTTTACACACACAACTTAAAATTTACATTGGTTAAAGTTATAGTTCAACTTATGAATATGATTATACAAACACATTAATACATATATATTTTTATATAGCCTAACATAGAAGTACTATTTTATGATAATGAATATATTTCATATACATAACCATTTTAATATTTTTCCATTTATTTTAGGAATTTGGAAATTATAATAATATATTCTATAAAGTGTTTTAAGTAATGTCCTAAAATTTTAATATTTATAATCTTATTACTTTTTTATAAGAATTTGTAACTGTAATTTTTTTTAATTTTTTACTACAATATAGAAATGTATATATTCTGTTTTTAAATTTATCATTCTGAGATCTTATTCAAAAATACTGATATTGAATTTAATTGTCCATATTGACAAATAAATCTAAAATTGTGTGTTATTATTGTTACTATTGAAAAATTGATAATGTATTATTCAATTTTGATTCAAAATTTCAAGATGTCTTATGGGGGGATTCATTCAATTTTTACTTAGGTATATTACATTTACCTTGTTACACTAATGAAAAGGGTATGTGAAAAAATACATTTTATTATCTTCTTATTTTTAAATGTTAGTTTTATGATGATATTTATATTTTTGATTCTGAGAGTTTATTATATATAAATATTAATGATTATCTTTAAACATGATTTTATTTGTAGAAAAACATGTTGTATTATTTTTATGATGAACATTCACTAAAACATGACATTATTATGGGATCAGATTTTATGACGTCATGTAACTCTACTAATGAAATTCAATCCCATATAAAGACGATAATGAAAATGAAGGCTGCAAAAAATAACAAACATTTTAACATCCTCTTATAGTTTCCCATTTTATATATTTTATTAAATATTATAATAACCAATATACTATACTTTTTATTAGTTTTTATTTTAGTATAAGAAGATCACTGTGGAAAGTAAATTTTATTTTATTAAAATTATTCATCAACATGTAAAATAAGACAAATTAGTTAACCAGCCCATACATTTACACAAATAAAATTATATTTATATTCTAATCTATAAGGGAGTTAGATTATAAACTATTATAATAATATCACCCTAAAAATTATGATACTTGTATATAAATAAATGAGGATGTCACTACCTCCTCACATCCTCAGTTTCCCATGTAGCTTCCTCGAAATGATTGTATTTCCACAAATATTTGACCATGTTATTAGTATTATTTGGTAGAAATATATCTCTATGATTCTTTAGTGACCCTATTTTTTCCTTGCACGTCTTTCAAAAATATATAAATATAATTTTCAAGACAATTGTTGGTATGACATGTGATTCTGAGATACGGTGTTCTCATTATTAATTTTAGAAAAATATTAAATATATTTTATATTAATTACAAATGCTTTTTCATGAATAATGGGATAACATTTAAAAAGAGTCTTAGATTAAAAAAATGAGACCATAGTTGAATCTTAAATGTGAGGATTACATAAGGGTAAACCAAAAGTTTGTTAGCATAGAGTGTTCAGATAAAGTGGACGTTGGTGGATACATTTAATTAAAAAAATTAATTTTATTAATATTATTAAATAAACTAAACCTAATTTATTCTATAAATACATTATGATGGATTAACTCTTTGGAGATCCACATTTACCTAGGATTATTGAGATGAGGTTTTACCACCATAATTGGTGAATCAATATTGGGAGATTGACTAATAATCGGATTCAGGAGAATTGAGATGTAGTGAACGTAACAGATATTCATCCTTCATTAGAAAGCATGTCCTTCACCAAAAAATGATCCAAAATGAGTTTCGAATTATCGAATTTTAATTTCCTCCTTCATTAATAAATTATTGACTATGATGATTTTTATTTCTTTGATTTGCATTATATTTGAGCCTTTTCATACTCACACGTATGTGATTTAATTTATTTATTCAATTAATCCCCATTGTTCCTTATTTGTCACTCTGGATATCCCTGGTTTGAACTCTTTGGCCAAGAACAAATGGAGAATGTTTGTTAAAGCATTGTTTATGTGATTCCCCCACCTAATCATTCACTATATTCTATACTGTTGGACTATGGGGAAATGATTAGACTATTGTCGGGAAAGACTGAGTGTGATCAGACCCATGAATTTGTCGAAAATTTACATTTGATGAATGAATTCTTGATTAATGGAAGCATCAGGATGATTTTATCGATTTTTGTGGTGATTCATATGGATTTGGTATCCGTGACTGATTGAAGATGATGAGAGGAACGTGAAGCATGGAACAAACCATCATGGATCATAAGATACCAATTTATTGACACTGGAGAGGCAGAATTAATGAAAAATATTCATAACCATAGATTCTGAAAAGTTATTTGGTGGAATCGGTAGAAGAGATGCTGGATTTAGATTTTAGGGGAGAATATCAAGAATATTGGGAAACCCCCAACTACACTCCATGTACGCTGAAGAACACATGGAATGTAGCCCATGGATGTGGAATCTAGTGTTTCAGGTGAGATAAACATTTCATACCATTTGGGGCCTCCACAAATTGTGTGAAATGGTTGTTTCAATCCGATGTGTACTCTAGGAGTATATAGAAATGGGTATGACTAGGCACCTTTCCAGTGTACATGGGATGACCAAATTACGTGAACAATGTACTAGAACATGGATAGGAGAAAAATAAGGACCCCAAGTGGTTAAGTTATTCCATGTAGTTCCTTTACATGCCATATAGGGCTACTTGGGTAGTGATCCATGTACTGGTAGAGACACGACCATGCAGTAGGGTGGGACCACATGTTGTGTACCTTCCTTTTTGAGAAAACATCTACCTATCATATCTCCTTTGTTTGGACATATATTTTGTCCTAGTAGAAGCCGATACTGAGTGTTTTTTCATGTAGAATGAGATAGTGGTCTTTGTGGTTTGTTTTTAGACAAGATGGGAGATCTTCCAGTTGTGAGGATTCTTTAGAAAATGCTCAACAATGGTATTGATCAAGAAGGATAACCGGAGACAGTAGAGTGGGACCCTCTTACTGGGACATGGTATGGGTACTAAACTGAATTTTATATTGGAACCCTCTTGTAGGATAAGTTCATGGGTCCTCACCAATCAGAGTGTAACTCTCATGTTGGGACACTTCATGGGTCCTCCATCAATCAACGAGAGTGTCACCCTCCCGTTGAGTCATGTCATGGGTCTTTGACCATCATAGTGGCATCCTCCTACTAGGATATGGAGTGGGTCCTATATATATATATATATATGATTGGAACCCTCCTACTTCCATAAGTCATGGTTCCTCTATCGACTATCAAGGTAGCACCCACCAGAGGTGTCAGGTCAGGGTTCCTTGACTATTAGTGTGTAACCCTCTTGTTAGGATAGGGCATGTGTCCCCTACCTAATATTAATGTGGAACCTCCTACTAGGAATGGCATGGGCCCTATACCTTCTATTAGAGTGGAAGCCTCTTACTAGGTCATTAAATTGTAACTTTATCTACCATATAAGTGTAACCCTCTTCTAGTCAGGGTATGTGTCTTTTATCTACATAGTGGAAACATCCTATTGTACCAGGAAATGGTTCCTCTACCTAGATATTTTTACACTCCATTTCTCAACATAGTGGAGAGGTTTGTCTTGATAGGGATGTTTCTTTAGGAATATGTAAAAGTTGTTGGAAATCATTGATGGACCTCTAGAACTGATAGAAGACTCATTTAATGGGTTGGGTTACGTGATTGAGTTCCCTTTTCTCTCTCATTTGGGTTTCGATAATTAGAATATATAATTATTCATTATTTTTCATTTTAATATTATTATATATTGATTTATATAATTATATAACATCTCCTATTTTTTCTGTCCTAATGATTTTAGGTTGTCCAGATACGTTTGTATATACCCACCCCTACGTGGGCATTTCTCATAGGTCTCTTGTCTTATGAAGATGACAGATTGGTTTGAAGGGATTATAAGGGATTATAGGGATAACATAGTGAATTATACAACTTACAATGTTCAGGGTTTTGAGATCCAAGGCTTGGATCTCCTAACACCTTTCTTTTCTAGTTTTTTCAATTTGGGGCATCGTTATAGTTGGTCATGTATTTTTTCCCATTTTACTTTTTAGATTATATTTTTATATTGTTGTACTTTATTGGGGTTTTCAAAGAATTTTTATTCTCTAGATATTTCATTTTTTATTATTATTCCTCATCACTTATACAATGATATGGTTGGGTGATTTCATATAGGTAGACTAGGAAATGGTCTCTTGTATTTTTTATTCCATTCGGTGCTTGTTTCCTACCCTTGGACTATAGAGGCAGTCATGGGATAGTTGAAGCTCAAGCCTCAATGGGCCGAGTAGGGATTAATTGGTATCAATGGAGTCCATTCTTTTAGGAGATTTTTGGAGTTTTCCCCTTATAAGGATTTGGTTGGGACTTTAAGAAATAATGAAAAAGGGATTTTATGTGATGATTTCTGGTTAGAGAACATAGTGTTGGTGCATTGGTCAATGTATCTATTCCCCAATACTCTAACTACCATCTTATTGACTTGGTATACAAATACATTAGTTGTATTGATAAATTATACATGCATCAAATATGATTGAGTCGTTGCCTTTCCTTATTGAGTCAATTCTACATATATACATGGTCATATGACCATGGTACATCTTGACTAAATTTTCATGATGACTTTGTGAAGATTGATAATCAGTTTACCAATTCAGTTTAGCAATAATGATATGATGAGTGTTGATGCCTTAATTCAGGGTCCATCATGTGGATTATTTCATGTAAGAGGAAAGTTAGTATCACCACAACCTATTATGATAAATATAGTACTATAAATGTTGGATGAGGATGCTTGAAGGATTATCATAGAGTATGGGATCCTATACTAGAGGCCACTGAGGTTATGTGGTGAGTCAGATCCCCAGGAAATAAGGAATTTTATAGATTAAATGATCTGAGTTTTTTGGTTTTCCAAACACCGAATAATTTGGTGGATTCTCAAGTAGACAACGTTTCCCATGGAGAAAATAGTATCTACTGTAGTCTTATCATGCTTATTCATGATGATTCAATGCACTAATGGACAATATTCCTGCATCTATTTCTTGAGTATTACTACCCATCGTGATTTCACCTAGTTCGGATGAAAGAACATATAAATCTACCACATGGAGGGACAATAGCTATTGATTATATTGTGAGGTCCACTGGCCTTACATGGTAAACCAACAACATGATTTGAGATGGATTATTCTTGGAATTATAGTTTGAGTAGGGTATCTAGAGACACATTTGTGCATGTATGGTACCCCTATGAATCCCCACTTATGTTGAAATATTCAATGGCCACTAATGAAAAAGAGATTCATGTTATAGGGACATCGAGTATCTAGATATGGTAGGGAGTATTGTATGTACAGGTAGCCTACAACATCTAATAGGTTTCAAATGATGAGATCTCAATGTATGAGATCTTCAAAAATTAGATTCAGGCATGTGGCTAGGTAGCATAGGGACAACAGAGGGGAATAGGGTATCTCGAAGAGGGTCAGTTCTATGAATGTGGAGGGTGAGGTCACACGGAATGAGATTTAACTACCTGAAATGACTAGGAGGGTAGAAAGATATTGGGTGGACCACCACAGTTGAGGTAGTGTCATGATCATAGTTATTCCATGTGAGGGCAGGGCATACCCCAGGGAGGTAGATATGGAAGAGTAATAGGTGGGGCTCTAGGAGGAGGAGATGTGGATGGTGAATGACATTATGAGCTCCTTCCCCCCACCTAGTGGCCTACACCAGGACCAGGTAGATAGATGTCGGGGTCATTGAAATCTTCAGGATCTAGAGGCATATATCCTAGTAGTTCATAAGATTATTATTGGTATAATCTATAATTATTATACTTTTTATTCAATGTTATTAGATATAGTGGTGAGTTATTCCTTCATCTTGTTACTCTTGGTGTGAGATCTAGATATCCTAGTTGAGTTGTTATCCAATAATATTTTCATTAAGGTTCTTGTGAGGAATGCATCATTGGTCTATTTTATTGGCCGACAAGGAGATATATCTCTTAATAGATAGTGTTTATCATGGGACCTTTTGATGTTGTGATGAGCCCATATAGAATCATTTTATATATGGATTGGTTGTCTAGGGTCCGATCCAGGATTGAATATCACCACCTATGATTCATATTCCCTCTCAATGGTGGAATGAAAATTTCCATTTTTGGGTGACAAATATATCATGGAAAGACAAATTGACATTAAGGGAAAGTAGTTACAAACCATCACTCATATATTAGAAAGTGTATCCCTTCACATAAAAAGATCTTTATCCCTCTAGATTCATTCATTCATGGGGAATTATATTGATGTCTTCCCAACGAATGTTATGGGACAACCTCTACGATGGGGTATGATTTTTTACATCAAATTTCAACCCAGGACTACTCCAATATCATAATTTGTATAACTAATGTATAGTACTGAACTCCTAGAGATGATGGTGTAGTTAGAGGACATTCATGAGAGGGGTTTTATCAGACCCAATGTGGCCCCATTGGAATCTCCAATATTTTTCATAAAAATATGGGTGGCATCTTGCACATTAATGTTGATTATCATCTCCCAAACTAGGAGATAATATGGAATATTTTCTCCTTTTTGAGTAATGATAACCTCTTTAATCAGTTACGAGGTGAAGAATGGTACATGAAGATAAATCTAAGGTTCATCCACCACCAAATGAGAGATTGTGGGATAATAATTTGAAACAAGGTTTCTTGTTTCACTATAGAAACTATTAATACTTGGTGACTCCATTCAGTGTGTAAAATTGCCCCCACTATATTTATGCCTTTGAGGAACCAGATATTCCAACCATACATAGGTAGTAATGTTGTTATTGAAAATATACTCATGCACTCTCTGATAGAGAAGGGGAATACAAAGAACTTGATGGTGGTGCAAAATTTTCACCGGGAGCACCAGAATTATAGTGTTCTCTTGAAGTTACAGTTCTGGATCCATGAGGTTAACTTTTTGGGGCATGTCATTTCTAAAAATCAATTTGTTGTGGACTTGGTGAAGATATATGTAGTGCATTCATGGGATCCACTCATGTTTGTGTTAGAGGTGCAGTGTTTTATTGGATTGGGAGGATATTAGAGGTGGTTTTACATAGACTTATCTAAAATTTCAACGGATTTACCTCCCTATTGCAGAAAGGAAAACCCTTTCATTCGGCTATGTAGTGCCAGAGATCGTTCGAGGAGTTTATGATGAGGCTGATGAGTGATCATGTTTTGAGACTACCAAAGGTGGGTGTAGAGTATGTAGTGTTTTGTGATGACTATGGAGTTGGGATTGGTATAGTGTTTAAGCTGAAGAAGGTAGTAATTGAATATGGGTTGAGGTATCTTATACCCCATGAGCATAACTATGTGAATCAACAGCTAGAATTATATGTTGTATTTTTCACTCTAAGGTTGTGGAGCCACTACGTTCTAGGAGAGAGAATTGCTATTTACTCATACCATCAAAGTCTCAAGTATATCATCATCTAGAGATATTTTAACTAGATATAGAGAATATTTTTGGATTTCTGATAGGATAGTTAATTTGGGATAGTATATACTCCTAGAGAAGACAACATGTTTGAATAACCCCTTACGAGGTATTTCCAAACTCATTTGGTGTAGGAGGCATACGAGCTATTCTGTACCCTACAACCAACACTGATTAAGAAGGAGGGATCAAATTTTCATTATTTGATGATGTTGAATCCTATGCTACTTTGTAATTTGAGAGAATCTCAGGTGGGTGAAACCAATTATGAGGTATTATGTGACCATTTACCCTTTGGAGATTCACTAAATGGATTTTCAAAAGGATAGAATCATGTTATCCTTTTATAGGGATTAATGGTGGTCTTTTTCACGGTGAAGGAGGAGGTTATGAGATAGTTTCACATATCTCGTTTGGTTGTAAATCATAGTGCAGGGAAGATGTACTAAGATTTTTATAGGTAGTTTTAGTGGGCTTACATGAGGTTCTGCTTGAATGAGTATGTCTCCCGCTGCATCACATGTCAACAAGTGAAAGTTTAGCACCAGGTTTTGATTGGTTTATTATAGCATACTGAGGTCCCATAGTGGATATTTGAAAGCTTATCCATATAAATTGAGATAGAGCTACAATAGATAGTGAGAGGCCATGAATCTATCTCATTGTTATTGACTGAATTATGATGACAATGATAATTATTTCTATCTACGAGACAAGTTTTGTGATGTTGTTGGGGGATTATTATGTATGGTAGATTTTATTCATTCATGGAGTTCCCTCACTGATTTTCTTAGAATGTGATGTGTAGTTTACATCCTGGTTGGGGAAAGGCTTTCCAGAGGCCTTTAGGAAGAAAATAAAGATGACTACATCATTTCACCCTAAGAGATATTGGAATACCAAGAACACTATCTAGGTAATGGAGGACATGATTATGTATTACATATTTGACTTTGGATAGATCTTGGAGGATCACATTCTATTGGTGGAGTTTTCTTTATAAAAATATATACCACAAAATTATTGGCATGGAACCATTTGAGGCCCTATACATGTTATAATTCAAGTCACACAGATAATATAATGAGACTATTTAGTCATTTCTAATTTGGATAGAGATGGTTTAGGTGGTGTTGGAAAAGGTCCCATTCATCCACAAGCGACTGAGGTAAACCCAAAGCTGAATGAAATATTATAAAAATTGATGTCGTCGGCCCTTGATGTTTGAGATGGGAGACCAAATTTTCTTATCAGTCTCCCCCATGATGAGGGACGAGGAGATTCATCAAGGGAATCATTCCATACCATACGTTCATCTGGTCATTTGATATCTTAGAAATGGATTTATAGGTTTCTTACCACCTTTCCCAACCAACACAGTTAGAGAAGGTGCATGACTTCTTTCACATTTTGCAGTTGAAAAGATACGTTCATGCCCAATACACATTATTGACTTGGGAGATCTAGAAATCGAGGAAGGATCCAATTTCATAGAGCACCTAGTGGAGTTCATGGATTGGCCTTAGAGGATCCTTAGTGGAAGGAATATCCTCATTGTTCAAGAGTTTTTTATAACAATGGACCATTCAAGAGATCTCATGACAGTGTTAGATCTACATATGGGCTTATAATCCTGACCATTTTTCATAGATTATATTTTAAAGGATGAAAAATATGATGGACTGAATAATTTAGTGGAATTTTTATTTATAATACTTTAAAATATGTCAATAAATATTTTTAGAGCCAAGCATTAAGATGCTGCATGATTCTGAGGACCAGTGTGCCCAAATTAATTTCAGGAAAATAATAAAAAAATATTATATTACGCAACCATGGTTTTTCATTAATGAACTGATAAATCTTATATAGACTCTTGTATTGAAAATTGGAGACCACTGTTGAATCCATAATATGATTTTTACCCTAGGTGCAATCTAAAGTTGGGAGACATGGGGCATTATATAAAATAATCATTGGAGGGTGAGTTTAATTAATATAAATGAATAATTATATATATATAAATAAATGAATTAAAAAAATTCTTTTATAAATATTATATTATGGAGGATTTATAGGGTTATCCTCATAACCCAGTGATCAATGAGAGGAGTTTCTACTACACTCATTGGTGAATCCAGATTTGGCGATTGACCAACGACTAGATCCTGGAAAATCGTGATGTAACAAATGTCATGAATCTTCCTCCTTCAAGGGTGAGCACATTATTCACCAATAATTGATCTGAATTGATGTTGGGATCATAATATGTGGTTTCTCTCAAAAATTATTAAATGATTGAGTATGACCATACCTATATCATTTATCTATATCCAATTTGATCCTTTTCCTGCACCCATGTATCAGATTTAATTTTTTTTTATTAATCCCCATTGTGTAATGATTCTCACCGAAAATATCCAGAAAAAAATTGGGATGACAAATGTTGTCCAATTTCGGTTTCACACATTTAAATTCCCCCCCCACTATTTATCACATTCTTTATTGCTGGATTACATGGTCACAATTAAACTATTTTCATGTGGGAACGAGCTTGATCAGAACTTTAGATTCATGGAAAATTCACATGTGATGAAGTGATCAATTATTTGGGGATTTGATATGATACTTTGTGGGATTTTTCTGATGATTACCAATTATTTGGGATCCAACACAAAAAAACATCATTGGGAGGTGTGTGAGCTACTTAGTAGCACACCGTGGATCATAAGATATTGATTTTTAGCCACCAGAGGAAAACAAATTGATGAATGGTATCCCTAACCTTTAATTTTAGGTGGGTGTAAATCCATAATTGTATTATAGAAGACATATTTGGATTTATAATTCTGGAAAAAACCTAACTACTTTTCGTGTAGTCTAATGAAAAATGGCATGTAGTCCCTTGATAGTAGTGGCTAGGGTTTCATATGAGATTAATATCACATACCATGTGGGGATCCCACACATTCCTTCACCTAATGCGGGTGACCCATCATGTACTCTGGGAGTACACATACATAAAAACATCCAAGTACATGGCTAGTGTACATGGGAATATACAGTGAACACATGCTTTACCACATTACATGGATAGTGAATACTAGCATAGCCAGAAGCACGAGCAGGAAATTGGGTGGATTAGGCAAGAAATGTTGTCCTTTTACAAACCATATAGGGATACATGGGTAGTGAGTCATGTAATGGGAGAGAAATAGCTAGGTATCATGAAAGGAAAGCACACACTATTGATCCCTATTGATGTCGTGTTCCCTCTTTTTTTAAGAATCATATACCTATATTATCTCTTTTGTTTGAACATGGATTTTTCCCATGATTATCCTCCCCATAAGGGTTTTTTTCCTAGATCGTGATGGATAACATCTTGGTGGATTTCAAGAACCGTTGAAAAAATTTTATGTTTTATTCTTCTATAGTAAATTATTGGTGATGACAGTGATTGGGAAGGATCATGAGATAAATTAGAGTGGAACCCTCTTATTGGGAAAGGGCATGGGCCCTCTTCTAACAATTATAGTGGAAACCATATTCAGAGTCTGAGCATGGTTCCTCAACCATCTTACTAGAACCCTCCTACTAGGATATGGAATGGGTCCCTTATCTATCTATAAGGTTGGAAATCTCCTATGATGTTAGGATAATGGTCCTCAACTATCAATGTTGGACCCTCCTATAGGGTTAGAGCATGAGACCTCTGTCTACCTATTAGAGTGCATCCTACCAGCTGGGATAGGGCATGGGTCCTCTATCAACTATAATAGTGGCACCCTCATATTGATTCCAGATGTGTGCCCTCATTTATTAGAGTGGAACCAACCTTCTAGGAAATTTCATGTTCCCACTTTCAACTATTTGAGTGGAACCCTTTCCTATTAGGGTAGGGAATGGGACCTCTATCAAATTTGGTGTCACACTCTCCTGAAAATAAAGTATATGGGTCCTATATCTATTGAGTGGCAAACACCTATTATACAAAGGCATGGGTCCACTACATATACATAATTTCCCCTATACTGTGTGGAATAGTTGAGAGTTGTGGGATGACAAGTATATTTCTCTAGGGATACATGTGAGATATTTGGAATCATTGATGGACTTCTGGAATTGATGGTTGACTATTATATTGGGATATTTTGTGAATTGAAGAATCACTTTCTCCCTCATCTGGGTTTCATTGATGAGAATATATCCTATTTATTTTTTGTCATTACACTATTAATATGGGTTTATTTTTCTACTTTTATTGTGTCTCATATTTCTTTTTACCCCCTTCATCTTTTGTTGAATATGACTAGTTGTGTATACACTCACACATTCCTAATATTTTCCAACATGTGTCTTGTCTTCAGTAGATGATGATCCTATTGTTAGTGATTAAATAGGTTCATAGGGATTAAATTGTGATTTAAACTATATATTATGTTTGAAGTATTGGGATATAGATTTGGGCTCTCTCATCACATTTATTTTCCAGTTTTTTAGGTTGAGAAATCATTCTGGTTGGGCATTTATTCTTCCCCATTTTACATTCCAGATTTTACTTTTGTACTCTTTTACATCCTATAGGTTTCACATGAATGACTATTCTCTAGATGTTTCATATTTTGTTATTATTCCTCTACAATTATTCATGGTGATGGTTGGGTGTGTGTGTGTATAGGTACACTAAGAAAATTCCTCCCATATAAATTATTTTTTGAAGTTCTTTTCATGAGCCCTATGCCTATAGAGGAGGGATATGGGTAGTTGCTACTTGAGCTGCATTGGGATGGATCAGGATAGATTTAGAATCCCCATAGATTTTTCTTTATAATAAATGTCATTTTTCATCGATACAACCACAAAATTTACTACCTATAAAGGTCCAGGTCTGTACATTATCAAAATTAGTACATGGAGGACATCATTAACGTCAGATAAATTGGGTGTGAGCCCCAAGTAATATGAAAACATCCTCAGGTGGTCAAGAATCTCAAAAGGGTGAATATGTATAGGGATCAGTGTTCACTTCATTCCAAATATTATAAGCATATTCCATGGATATATCTATAAGAATACGTTATCACCAAATTTAATATCCAAATATCACAAATTATTGTCATCATAATTATTCTATCATCTCTGAGCTTCACTTATTTACTACTAAATGGGTTAGAACTTCTATTCTATTTATAAAGATAGCTCAGGTCCTAAAATATTTATTTCTATAGCTTTATCCCAACAAACTAGTGTTCTATACTTTTTATATAGAGGACTTCCTAAAAATACTTAATAATTCTCAAGTGAAAGATATGTTTGTTTGAACGTTCCAAATAAAGAAGGATATGATCACAAAAAATCTTCAAAATCCATAGAATATGAACTTATTTATAAAAAAATGATATTTTAAAATTAATAAATCTCTATTTGATAGCATATATGACAAAAAATCAGATCTTAGATGAAAATATAACACCCTCAGACATTATGATATATTTATTTTAAAATAAATTTTATCTCTTTGATATATTAAAGAACACATAACCCCAAGTCTAAATGAACAGTATTATAACATATCATTATAATCATGATATTAAATAGTAAAGTATGAGTAAAAATACTTATATTATGAAAAGTGTGGTTTTCTACATATTATAAATAAAATATGAATCTTTTTAATGAAAAAAAATGTTAACAGAAAACACTATTTTTCTAAAAGATGGCATAGTCATGCTTTTAGAATATAATTTAAAATTAATTCTTACCAATTTTAAAATATTTATTTGATAAAATAGACAATTTCTATTAAATAATATTAAAAAATTCTCGTATGGTGATATATATGTGTTTTTGAGAAGTGATTCATTTTTTGATGAATAGGGAAAAATACTAAATTATTTTGAAAACAGCTATTTCATTAAAATAATTTACAAGGATAAAGTATATTTTTAATTATTTTTAAAGTAATAATAGTTATATTAAATTAATATTTTACTATATTATGTCAAAATAAATAATTTCATATTTAATTTTTATATTAAAACTTTCAATATCTTTGATATTTTTCCCTTCATGGACGCTCTTTTTTCATCATGCCTATGGGTTTAATTTTAAATTGTATTATTCCACTTCTGTGATTTAATTTGGATAAATTGTTTAAATATATGGAATCAAAAGAATTCATATTATCTAATAACGTCAACATACATTTTTACCCTTATAAATTGTAAATGTAGGGAAAAATTAATGACTGTGGTCAATGTAAAAAATGGATTTTCGGTTGTGAGGTTAAACTAAAAATATAAGGGATATAATGACCTACTCAATTTCCCAAAACCCATTTCGGGACATTTTTAGACCTTATAATCTCTAATGGTTGATAAGGAACCATTTTAGGAATGTTTCATGACTCGCCCTCATATGTTGTTGGCTCCATGTGGGTGTTGAATAGATTGGAAATTTATAATCCCAAACAACACATAATAAAGGGAGTATTAAAGTGGTTGTGTGGGGTCTTACCCACATGGAATACTTGGAGGTCAACAATAAATCAAATAGAACCCTTGTAATGATTCCAAATATTCACACTTCATGTTTATTTTTTACTAAGCTAGGTAGTTTGGATTTGATTCCAATAATAATGTAAAGGATCAAGGTCAATTTTAGGGTACAAGATAAGGTTTGTTCCTAAATCTAACATGGGACATAAAAATTGTTAGTCTTTTAAGTGGTTTAATGAAAAAAAATTAACCATAGTCCAGCCAATTGGATCATGCTAATATGGAAAAGACTCCTTATTCCTTCATAATTGACAACCTCAACATAGGGATCTTGGATTCTATGGTGAAATAACTGATGGTTATTGGTCCAACCTTGGTCTTATCCAACTTGGTCATGGTCATTCAAATTGCACCTCTTATTTTTAAGGGTAATTAAAAACGATGATATTAACAATTTTTCTAAACCCAGTTACTAGTTATTGGGTTATCTAGTTTTGATCTACATATATTCATTATCATCAAACTACCCAAACTCTCAAACCCTAACCCTTTTTGGATTAGCCGTTCATGGTGCAGATGATCAAAATCAATGAAATATTTAGCGTCATATGAATAATCATAAAATAGTTGCAGAAGAGGAAATCTAGGATTAAAAAAATAATAAACGTTGAAAAAATGAAATAAATGTAAATATGAACAAAAAATTACTTTGAATATTTAAGTAATGAATTAGGAGTAATCTAGAATTAAAAAATTAAGAAATAAAACAAACAAACTGTGAGTAAAGAAACCATAAAGAATAATTAAAGCATTGATGAAGAATGATGAGTGGTGTCTGAAACAGATGCCTGAAATATAAATGATATTGAAAAGGATGAATAATGTGTGTAGAATGATTAAAATAGAAAAGGGAATCAATAAAACATTGAAATGAATGAATTAAATATTTTTTAGGATGATAATCAATGATAATGGTGGATGAAAATGAATGAAACATGAATTTTGTGAATCTTCTTTGTGTGGCAAAATGAATAGAATATTAATTGGTCTAAGAATCATCGGGCTTTTAAGACATTCACATAATGTACCAGTTTCATTGATATATGTCCCAAAATCTACAGATCATTTATGTTGATTTCACACTATATATTTGAGATATTCTTTTTCCATCAAAGAATTAGCTCATATATTTGACTATGTGAGCCTTCATAACATGCACATCATACAATATATGAACATATTGTATGTGATTAACATTTTGTGGGATTTTGATATTTGAATTTTCCATGTCATGTAGTGATTTTAAGCAGCATGTACTATCTTCCAGTCATGACGGTGCTTTATTGGAAATTTTGTGGCACAATATTCATACCCAGAATGAGGTGTACAAATTATGAATGTGATAAATGGTGTGTAAAGCATGTTTTCTCATACCTTTTCATATATTCTTCTTTTAATTCCAGAATTAACAATTCCTATAAAAAAATAAAACCTAGTGTATTATAGAAGAAAATATTAATACTCTCTTATTAAATGTATCCAATATGTACATATAAATTTATCTCATCAAAATCCCACACACATGAACAATTTCTTTTAGTCAAGAAAAAATATTATCAATAAGGATTTGAAAAGAGAACAAATTTTCAATTAGAAACATTCATTATAAATTACAAAATAAAACTATGTGTAACCAGAAAATGATATCCCTTTTGAATCAATCATACAGATAAAATCAGTCATACATAATAGTTTAGTACTTTATCATGATTATTTATTCTTTTAAACAAAATTTCATAATTTATCCTTACATTATCTATGAATTTGATAATTTTTCTAAAAATAAATTTTGTCTCATCACTCATGGTATAATGTAATTGGTGTTATAATCACAACCAGAATACATGTTCTTAACCATAGGCTTTCACTGGTTCTTTCAACTCCACTTTGTAAAGAAAAATAAAAAATCAAAATTAGAGATTTAGAAAAATTCCATTCAAATGACACTGAGGTTGAGGTATTGTTGGTAGAAAGAGAAAATAAATTTTAAAAAGTTGTTAATATCTAAAGTATATTTCATAGAAAATGTGAATAGTGAAATGTAGTAACTCATCCAAGATCAAATAGTGTTTGTACTCTAACATATGAAAGTGGATCTATGAATGTAACAAGTATAAAAAATGTACTCTGTTTTTTAAATTATTTTTCAAGACAACTTTTACATCCATCCCCTAACCTCATATGATTCATTGGAGGATTCATCTGTTATGTAATGGTGATTCTTAACCATCTTAATACACAACCCAAAATATTTTTCTTTTCCATTCAATATTTTTTTAAAAGGAACATCTTAAAGACATAAAAATCCATAAGTAATCATAGACAACATTATAGTAGTCTATAGAATGTTACACAATACATCTCATCAATAATAAAATCTTGAGTCTATCAGTAGGGAAAATTCCCCCAAACTTGTTCCAGGGATAATCATGTATAATACATAGATCATGGTAAGAAGGGATAATCAACTTAGAATGGTTCGATCCTATAGAGGTCATTCTAAGATATTATTGGCTAAAGAAGGGAACTTTTAATATATGTCTAAAGAAAATATACCTCTAAATATATTTCCTCAATCATATTAAAAATGTATTGCTTCAATGATATCCTCAATAAGATCTCAATGAATGTTTTGATATGTTTACATTTATACTTATGTCTCATGAAATATTATTTGAAAAGAATATGAATTCATGGGTCCAGAATCTTATAGAGAATGGGATTATATGAAAATAAATATAAATTACACAGGGTATGAAATTGTGTAATAAGTCAATCAAGTAATATTTAATAAAAATTAATTTTTAATTAAATTACCTAACATGGAAATCATTGTAAAAATATAGATAAGAGTAAACATGGATTTCAACTATTTATAAATAAAAATTTTCTTTTATTTAAATTGGTGAAACTTGCTTCAATTTTAAATGATGATTTCTATAAAAAAAATTTCCTAGATAGGTGAAAATCAGCAATAAATCATGTTTATCGACAAAAAATATAAATAAAGACTCCCCCGTACTTAAAAAGATACTGTTTCCTCACAATATTATAAATTATCATGGGAGATATAAAAAATATATAGCAAATAAAAATGAAATGGAAAAATGAAATTGATTTTAGGAAATCGAGAGATCCTTGTGAGGATTATTGAGTCATGGAGAAACAGAGTGGATTATGATTTCAAATTGGGCTACCTGTATAATTTGATAGAAGTAAAACATGAACTAGATAATCCATAGACAATGGGGTTTAAATAGGATAAATGATTTTAAATGTGTTGGTGCACATAGTGAGTTTTAAATAAAATAAACTCATGTAATCCTCATAGATGAGTATAGTGAAGAAAATGGATGACCTATGAATAATAATGAATCTAAAATAAAAAAAAATCATACGTAACAAAATGAAGGAAAAAATAAAAAGAATAAAATATGGGTTGCCTCCCATAAATCACTAACAAAGACGCCATCATCCAAAAGGTAGGAAAAAAGGATAAATCATTTTTTTCCAAGTACTCAGACATTTGATGACTTGTATTGGAACTTGTGTCCATTCCATCATGCTCATGGGGATGTTTTGTAGGATTTATATCCTCAATAGAATTGTGATCATTAATCTCATGTGGTATGAATATAATCTATTCTCACTGTGGTGGGGATATCTACTGATCATGGGTATCCTATGAGAGCTCTTCAAGATGGTGCTCGATGTCATTTCGATGTTGATTCATCCTAAGAACGAGGGTTGATGGTGACAGGACAATAATTTCAATGACTACAGAGGAAGGAAAAGATCTAGATAAGGAAAATTTAATATAGGAATAAAATGAAAATAATCCAACTAGAAGTGAATCAAAAATATGTATCCCCCCTCACACACACACAGATGTATATATAGAAATGATACATTAGTTAGTAACATAACACAATTATTACAAAAATATGTATCCCAAACAAAGTAAAAAATGGGGGATGGTAAATGGGTAAACTAAAAATCAGGGGCACTCTATTTGGACTTGAAATCTATAGTACCCTCCAAAATTTTCTGTATCTAGATTTGGAATAGCATATAAATATCCTCTTTGTACAAGAAAAACAAATCATTTAGAACCTCAAAATGTGTCTTGGTATTGGAAAATATCTCAGTTGATGGTGGAAGTGAGGTTATGATCCTCAGGGTGGTTTTTTGTCTTGAAGAAGGTCCAATAAATTAAACTTTAGTGTATGGTGTCCTATAAGGACCCTTCCCCCACTGTTCCTCTTCTACTAAATACTCCTGGTGGGATGTAGGGTTTGTCAGCTCTAAGGGAAGATAGGTATGGGTGGGAGCCGATGATAGTATGGATGAGGATGAAGGACCTTCATGTGGTGGTGGGTGAGTGTTTTTGGTGGCTATTGGTATTGTTGGTATTGTAAATAATATTTTTACAATGAATGGAATGTCTAGATTATGATAGATCTAACACGTGTTTTTCAGAATATACTAGTGCACGATCCAAAAATCATTATGGTAAGGTGAAGTTGGTTAATAATGAACATAGATGTGGGTAGGGGTGGGGGAAATGGTGGATAGTTGGTTGATAGTGGGGGAAGGGGAGGAACCTATAGTAGTAGAGGATTCAGTGGGAGTATGAGTATGCGGTAGGGAGGTCATGGTAGCTGGTTTATTGGCATGCTAGCAAAGGGCCTCATCAACATCCATAATATATGATGGTGCCCATCGGTAGACTTCACCATCCTTCATAAGTATCCACATCTTATGGAGAATTATAAGGGTGATACCCTCTATTAGGACTATTTTTGTTGGGGGTTTAGAGGCCTCATCGACATCATGATTCCTGAAAAAAATGGATGATAAATGATCCATGCTTCAAATTTCTGTGATTCCACTTCAGCAGAACCATGTATAACATTCCAATCTATATTTCCATGTTGACAGTGAGGCCTCCCATGGAATATAAGAGGATGTGAACTCAATCTAACTGAACCCACCATGAGCATAATCATGGGTAATGATTTAATGAGGAAGTTACCATCGAAGGATCCAGAGGGAAGCACCTCACACCGTGGGGGTCTTTGTGAGGCAGGGATCATAAACACTATGCTGGGCTCTCATGATCATAGACCAAACTCATGCAACATAGGCCTTGTTGGGATTGATCTAAAATGATTGGAATATGTGGGTGACTAAATAATATTAGTATATGATAATTCCATCCATCAAATCATATAGGATGAGATCCCAATGCATACCTCCTTTTCATCATTAGATGAAGTAAATTCCTAGCTCATAGGTAGTGAGGAACTCGTGGAAGAGATCTTGAAAAGTCTCTGGACACACCAAGGTGATCAAGGTTAGGTGATCCTAGCTGATGACATTGATGACCTCCTTGTTCTTGTGGATCTTCTCTAGTAATGTTAGATCAAATGCGTGTTTCCCCCACTTTGTCTTGTCTTGTAGATGGACCAAGAGAATTTGGTGGGCATGGATGGAGATGTGGACGCAAGAATTAAGGTGAGGATGTGCAGGACTTCGCGATCTATCAAAAGATAACTATGAGTCCCCCAAATAAGAAGTGGATGTATTAGAGGATGAATAATTTTAAGAGTATTGATATGTGGGTAGAGAGGAGTTGCGTCCCTCTACTACATGGGTGGCAGAGGTGTGTTTGTACGCTTTGGCACATGGTCAGGAGGTGTTATGTAAATTGTTTTTGTTCAGGCTATTTCAAATACATAGAAAGGTGTAGGATATGAGAGGAGGATTTGTGATGTCCCTAAATGGTATTTGAGGATGCATGTATAGGGGGAGAAACTTCGGGTAAGGGTGATCATGGGAGGGGAACTTTTAAGATAGGGGGTGTGCAGGTGAGGAACAAAGGGGGTGGGGGAGGGGGTTTTGTGTGAACCCAATGTTCATGGGATTTAAAAACCCCTTGAATATTACACATCGTGTATTCAGTATATAGTGTGTATTTCTATTTTTTTAATCTCCTTTAAGAACAACATATCATGTCATTCTAACAGAAAGTGTATTTTATAGTTTGTGACGATTTTTTGTCTAGTGCCTCTCAAAAAACATTCAACACACTATAATAGTTCCTGATGACTAAACAAGACAACCCAATTCTATTAATCCTACTCTAGAATGCCTCCTAGTAATCAATTTATTTATTTTCTTGAGAAATATTTTTAGAAGTAGAAGAAATAGATTTTATTTGTTACCCCTTGTAGAATGATTCTTGAAAACAGAGCAAAAAAATGGTGAGATTATCAACCTTGTCTTAGGTGAATTGTAATTTTTATTATTATGAGAACTGGATCACTTATCAATTATAGGTGATTTTTTTTCGGTCTCCACTAGTCCCATGATCATCTATATTATCATTAAGAGATATGGTTTGACAATTAATTGGCTGATCATTTTTATTACTGCCCTTCTCCACATTGAACATAGTATTCTTTTTACCATCACAAAAAATCAATCTCTCCAAGTTAATAGCATTAATCACCTTTCCAGTGGAGAGAAATGGGATTCCAATTATGAGGGGAATATCTCCTTCCTCTATCATAAACATAACAACGAAATCAGCATGGAAAATAAATTATTAAAATTTTACTAAGACACATTTAAGTAGTCCCTAAGGGTGTTTGACTATGAGTTCATCTAATTAGTGTGATACCCTAGCTAGTTTCAATTCTCCAATCCCTAGTTTCTTGTAAACAATCATGGGAATTATATGGATTCCTTCACCTAGATCACACAATCCATCTTCAAGATTATGTGTCCCAATAGTGCAAGGAATTGAAAAACATTTGAGTTATGTCATTTTCAGAGGACGATTACATTGAAAAATTGTGGATCAATCTTCATTTAAATAGATATATCCTAATTCCTTCATGTATTTCTACTGGTCAACATTTCCTTAAATAATATTTCATATGTGGTTACTTGAGTAATCTTTTTTACAATGTGGATATTCATATTCAATTGATTAAATATACCCTTGATTTTTTTGTACCCCAACTTTTTGCCTCACAAAATCCATTTGGGAAAGGGGAGAGGTGGATGGTATGGTGGTAATTCCATGAAATTATTTTACTTTTTAGGTTGTTCCGGAACAAAATTTTTCTCAGATGATTTTATCTCTCATGTTTTCCCAGGAACTTTTTTATCAAATACTTTCAATTTATTTTTCTCCATTATGCATGGTTTCCGAAAATCCAACACATTTACACTTCTAATGAGTATAGATTTACTCACATACCTCAAACGAGCTTTAGTATTACTGGAAAAGTACCTAGTATCCTATCAGATAATGGTCTAGAAAACTTTTCCATTTGATTCTCTATTTTCCATATTGTAGCCTTGTTGTTTTGAATCTCCATATCTTGGATTATTTTCCATTCATCTAATTTCAACATGTAGCCAGTGATAATGTTTTCAATATTGGTCCAGAGAGGATGGGCTTATTGTGGTAGTCTTTGTGGTATTTTTTTATCTCTAAGAAAAGGTTGTTAAAATTATTGTTGTGGTCTATGGGATAGAACATGTGTTGGGAATCTGAGTATTCCCTGATTTATTAGTGGTACACATTCACTTTTTTGTTAAATGTAACCTTGGTTTTTCTATGGATTCTACTGAGCTGACCACTATTGATAGCTTTAATATTGATAATTCTAGGGATTTTGATATTTTTGTCCTTGTTTTTTGAAATTAATGTAATTAGAATCATGTAATTGAGTTTCTCATATTACTACCGTAGAGTATTGGTCTGAATGACGGCCTCTACACATCTCACGTGACTGAATTTCCATTATATTAATAGGAGGAGGTGGTCATGCAGGAGGTAACTAAAAAATTCTAGCATCTATATCAGAGTGTCTACTTGAGTAGGAATGATGATAGTTTCATATACCTGATTAATTTCTTGCTGCGGCAGTCCTATATCACATTACCATGGACTCTCATTATGAGAGACTTCATATAGAATTAATTTGTTGACTTCTATTGTTTTTAGCCTAACTTTTTCATCAAAAACGACATTTACTAATGTACATGCTGATTGTTGATGTCCTAGATAAAAATTCTAATGTTGAATCCACAGATAATTTTTATGATTTTAGTATTTATTGGCTATCTCCATTAATATTTACCATACTTCACACACCGATTATCCATCCTCTTGTGTGATGTTTTTAATTTCATTTTCGATCTTCCAAGTTTGGATTAGTGGAAAATATTTAACTTGAAATTTCATTTCTAATTCATCCCATCTCATTATTGAATTAGTGGATTGACTTTTTAACCAATCCTTGGCTCAATAACACAATGATAATGAGGAAAATATTAATCGAATTGCATCATATGATATGAATTGGTTTTGAACGCTACCACAAACCATATGAAAGTTTGAAATGTCCTAATAGGGTTAACCACTCTGATTCCACTAAATTTACCCATATTTCAGGTCATGTGAATGAGTCTGTGTCTAATTTAAAAAGTGTGTTTCTGAATTGGTGGACACACAATGTTGGGCATAATACCATTAATGAATAGGAAACCGTAGTCTATTATGGTGGACTCCGGTAGTACTGGTTGCACACCCTGATTAGTAGGTGGTGCATACTGGGGGGTCTTTACGATGTGGTGGTGCAATATTATTATTCTTATCCATTGTGAAGGAGTGACATGATGTAATTTTTCTATCGATCTCAAGATTGAATTGAAGTTTTTCCATTTCATTTAGGCTTAATGGGAGAGTCATGTGTCCGTGAAACATAGTCTATCTGAGAATCAGGGAAAGAAATACAGCGATAGAATATATGTTCTCCCCAAGGAAAGGAATGTAAAAAAGTAAAAGGGGATGTAAAAATACGAAAGAGGTATTAGTGAGGTAATTTTGGGTTTGATTCAAAGGACATTGTGCCGAAGAAATAGTAATCCCTAGAAATGGAGCCCAAAATTGACTTGCCTGCATGTGAAGTTGAATCTGAATGGGTATCGATCAAATTATAAATTTATTATCCCAAACTAATCCTACTATAATATTATAGTAATGTGTATGTTCATGGTATACACCATAAGGACTATTGGTAGGATAACAACCAATAAAACAATACCCTTGGAAGTGTTGATCACATTCACTCTTCAGTATTGGTCTTTACAAAGCTAAGTTTTTTTGGATTTAATTCAGATAATAAATCAAGGGATTATAGTTAATTTTAGGGTATAAAAAAGGGATAATAAATCATATAACTTGGGATAGAACTATGTATTATGTTATGAAGTGGTTTAAATAACACCAATTGACCTTGGTCAATCCAATTGGATCAATCTAAACTAGAAAAGTCGCTTTGGACTAGAGTAATAGACAACCTAAGTGCCTGGATCTTCACTTATAGAAAAAAAGAATTATTGTATATAGTTCCTCCCATGATCCTCTTCAACTAGGTCATGTTCATTAATATTGTACCATTTATGGTAATGAATAATCTAAAATAATCAGATTGAAAATTGTTCTAAACATGGTTACTAAACATATGGTTACCATGTTTTGATCATCTGATATCTACTAGGTTCAATCCAACCCTACTCTCGACCCTGAACCCTAAGTGGATTATCAACTCATGGTGGTGATTCTCAAAAGTAAATAAATTTTCATCATTGTATGCATAAACATAAAATACTTTCAACCGAGGAAATCCAGGATTAGAGTAAGCATGGATCAAGGTTGATGAATTGAAATCAATAAAAATTTAATTAGAAACTAACATCTCATGATGATTCAATGATTAAAATAAAATCCATAATAAAAATAGTAAGAAAGAAGAAAAAAATACAACAAATTTAGAAACATTGATGAACGATGAAAACATTAATGAATAATGGTGAGAACTATTTCAAATGGACCTTGTGAATAAAAGTAGGACTTAAACGGATGAGTAACAAGCATAGAATGATTAAAAACTAAATATAATTCAATAAAATAATGAATGTAATGAATAAAATAAAGTTTAGGATAAAAATGAATTAATAAAAACAACATAAAATGAAATTTGTTTATGGTTTTGGGAACAACGGAATGGTCAGAATATTAATAGGCCCAAGACATACAATGCATGTAAGTCATGCATGTCATCTAATAGTTTAAGTGAATTATTTCCAATCATATTCACATCATGAATGTGGTTTTCATTCTATGTATTTTCGATTTAATTTTCTCACAGAATAATCATTTCTTATCTTTGATCGAGTTACCCCTAAAAATGTTCACGTCGTGAAATCTCTACAGATCAGGTATATGATTCAATTTTATGGGATTTTGGTCATTTAAATATGGTTGTCATGTATTGATGTTTCGTGGTGTGTACTATCATCAAATCATATAGGTTCTTTATGAGATGGTATGGTGCTCTCTAATAATTATATAAATGTGGTTTACATTTCATGTATGTGATACACAACATGTAAGGCCTGTTTTTTGGTACTTTTTCATCATTTCATTATTTAAGTCAGAAATTCCTAATTCATTCCAATACAAACCAAAACCAAGTTCATTATTGAATAAAATATGAATGATCTCTTATTATATGTATCCAATATTTATATAAAAAATCAACTCATTTTTCCATGATATTAACACGATTGTAATTGATCATTTTCAAAATTTTCATATGTTTCCCCTCCCCCACTTATAAATGGCCACCCCCTATCTTCTGATATTTGTACTTACAAACATATTTTTTCATCCAATACCTATCCAAATAACTTCACTACACCCAACCAACATCCAAGATCCATAATGTTTTACAAAAAAAATCTAGTAAGGCTTTTGGTGAATACCTAAAGTGTTCATCTGAAGAAATGGTAATGTTCTTAAACGGTAATTTTTATTTTAATTATTATTACACATCCCAAAAAAATTATTCAATAATTATATTATAATAACAAATGAATCCGCCATATAATAAGATTTAATTATTTAGATTTCATAACCTTTATCCATCTCCTCTTCCATCAAATTGGAAACAAAATCATAGATCGTGTGTATGGTGAACTACAGCCTCACGAACCGATGTAACTTGTTTTACATCAATGCATCTCAAGATTTTATATAATAATTAATTTAATGTATATATATAATATTTAGGATATAATTAAACATATAGAATTAAATTATCAGATATACCTTCTTACATTCAGTTTCATTTAAATCACGATAATGTCACTCATGTGTACGGAAGACTTTACATGGAATGTAATACGGTTATATATAATGAATATATGATAATATTAATTTATATATATTCTATAAAATTATAATATCACCTAATTTTTTAACTTTTTTCGTGTTAATTAATGATAACATCTCTCGTGTGTATTTACGGCCTACCGTCTCCACGAAGCGATATGATCCATTCTCCATGTTAAAATTTTAATAATAATTCTAAATTTATATCGAATAAAAAAATATTTATAAAATTAATATAATTATTTATATGATGTAACTATATAATATAGGAAAGAATCATAATTTTTAGGGAAAATCACACATGATAAAGTAAGGAAACTAACACATGAAATAATGAATGTAATGAAATTTTATTAAAAAACTGGTGGTAAAATGTTATAATAAGATTATATAAGATATTATAAATTTTAATGTTGTCTTATTATAAATTAATAACATTCTTTAAACTGTTTTGAAAATTGTTAAATCACATGTAAACAAAAGTAAGCAGGAGGTAAGGGACTTTATCTCAATTTATCTTCATTGAGGAATATTCTAATGTAATGAACCCAATTTATTATATATAGATTATAAACATCCCATTTTACATGTAATATATTGAATAATTTATAATTCATGATATCTTAAGTTCAAATTTTTAATATTTTATCCAGGGAGATTAGGCCTGAAAATTATATATTGGTAAATATTTTCATAAATCAATTTCTTGTCCTTAGGTTATATTACTTCTTTATTACCATACACATTATAAGATTATGTTGGTAAAGATATTTGGATATCATATTTTTCATTTACACTTGTTTTATGTTGATTTTTATTTGATACACATAGTTTATTCTTTGATTAATTCTCACTTCAACATTATGATCTTTTTAAGGGATTATTTCCTAATGAAATTTTAATCAGGATTGCTTATAATTAAAATTCCATTGAAGGAAATTATTTTATCATTGTATAATAAACATTAAAGTTAATTTTCCATGGGTTATTCATTATTTTTCTTGTATTATTACCATATTCCCCTCTTTTTGAACATGAAATGAATGAGAAAATGTTTTTAATAAAATTATACATTAATTATATTTTCAGTCGAAAATCCTTTTTTAAAAAATATTTTCTAAATAAATTTACAAAAATGTTTTCAACATTCGACAAATATTTTATTAATTAAACTTTTTCCAATTATTGTTTTTTTAAAATGAAAGAAATATCCACATCAATATTCAGAAAATTCTTATTTGGATATTACTGAAAATGTGAAAGGAATATTTGTTTTAACATGTGTGTCATAAACAATCTCTACCACCATCATGCCCAATAAATTTTTAAAATCTTATTTTACATGTTCTAAAATATTAATTTCAAATAAAATTATTTTCAAATTTTTTGTGAACGTTTTGTTTAAATATATTATTCTCAAAGTGAATATGTTATTTTTCTCAATAATATATTTCATGACACTTTTATGGTATTACTATTCCTTTATTACATCCACCCTTTATTTAACTTATGGTACACAATAGATATATTATTTTTATAACATACTTCTTATTTTTCTAGATACATTACAAACAATTTTAAATGGAAATGTATTGACATTCTCTTTGTTGATTAATATTTGTAATCATTAACATTCCATATAAATATTCTCTTTCTTCCCATACATGAATATTAAATTTTTCCAAAATATCCATATCATTTTTAATGGATATACGTATCACATAAATAATATATCATTTATAGATACAATATTTTTTTATGAAAGTTCTAGGATTGAGAGGTAAAATTATGGTAAATATGTATTCCTTACTCGATATAAATAGTTTTTGATAATGTATGTTGTTCATGAATTAGGTTGACTATTTGAAATGTATGTAATTATTTAGACCTAAAAATATCAGTGGGGCTTGGTTATAGATATGCCCTTTATACGTCGATATTCTCATGAGATGAATAAGTTAGATATCCTTAGTTAAATTGTTTTCTAGTATACACATACCCATCAATTTTAAAATGTTCTATAAAAGGACATTACATAGAGGTACTATGATGCCTAAGATAATGGAATCTAATATTGTAGCATTTCATTCATTACTAGTTTAGTAATTATTATCCATGAGACTTTTACAATGATATTATCTTTCGATTGATTTTTATTCTCAGTATATTGATTAAATATAATGTTTTTTGGTTATTTAGCTATCCATATTGATTATAAATTAACTATTCATGATGGTAAGGTTATATAAGTTCAATGTGTGTTTAGATATTTACCTTTCCATATTTATTATCTTTTATCTAATCATAATATTAATGATATTTAAATGTATTTTGTGTTCATTTATTGACCATTCCATTTTGATTTTTCTTACTGATTGATTATAACTTCCACTATGTTTTAGCATAACTGCAAATATGAGATTACCCATGATATTCTCCCTTTTCAAATAATTCACAAAGTGTGAAATGAATGAAATTAAATAATATGATTGAGGTAATAATGATATTCACAAAAAAATATTCATTTTTTGTATTTAAATGTAATATGGGAATCATATATGTTTATAGTTTACCAATACTTATAAACAATTCTGCCCTTTGGGTTGAAATTCTTTGTATCTTATTCTAATGTAATAAATAAGGCAATGGCTCTATGTTACGATGTTCGTGGTTGTCCCATCAATAAATCCTAAAGGTTTTTAATGGTCCTCTCAAACTAACCATCTGTCGAAGGAAGATATGTTGTCCTAATGTTCAAATTCTTATTTAAATAAGTTTAATGATTATCTAGAACATTAAGGGAAACCTCTAATCTAGATCAGATATAATAGATTATAGTATTTCATTCATCCTTACCACTTCTTTAATGTATATACTCAAAAGTTGATCAAGAGATAAATATTCTCTTATTATAATAAAATGTGATGAATTTATAAGGGGATCAATTATAATAAAAATTGAATTATCCCATTTAGATTTATTATACTATTTGACGATGAAATCCATGTTAATATTCAATCATTTCCATTCTAGTATCGGTAATGGTTGTAACATCCCCTTATTCTTCTATCTCTCAGCCTCAACTTTCTAAATAACAAAGCATCAACATACATACACTACAATATCCTTTTTTATTTCATCCCACCATAAATACTCCTTCGTATCTCTATTCATATTCATACTTTTATAATGAATATAGAATGAAGAACTATGAGCTTTATCCAATATCTCTTGCTTCATGTCTAATATTAACGAGAGATGTACATTATTCTTAAACCCTATAATTCGATCATATTAATGGATGAACTCAGGAGTATTTCTCACCATATATTATAGTTCCGTATCCTCCTTATAAAACTCTATAATCCACATATATATGGATGGTTGAACATTTATAAGAGAAAGATATGATATGCCACATTTCCTCATGATTTAAAGGTCCATTTTCGATAATTCATAAATATTGGATCTATTTTAATCCTTATTAGGGAAAAAATATATTGGTCCTTCTAACTCAAAGAATCTTCCACTTGTTCACCTCTCCAGGGTGGTAGTGCATTGAGTTGTTATATTATTTAAAAAATCCCAACTATATCATCTCGATTATATTCTACACATTCTAAGTTAGTATAAACGTTAAAATTTATGATATGTATAGAAATATATATATATCACAATATTCAACAAAGATATAATGTCTCTATATATTTGATGGAAATATTGCTGCCACTATGTCCAAATCCAGATATGAGTAATTTTTGGGCCTCAGTTTTAAATTAGCAAGAGGCATAATATACCAAGATTTAATTTTATTCATGGTCACATCGTAGTCCCTTCATTGATGCATCATTACAAATCATAAACACGTATATAGTTCAGGTTAGTGTCAGAATAGGTACAATTACAAACCATCATTTCATTTCCTTAAACATTACCACACATTCATTTTGGCATATAATGTTTTCTTCCATCCATGTTATGTTTGTGAGTGAAATTGATAATGCTGAGAAATTTCTTAAAAAATATCGATAGTATCCAATTAGTCCATGAAAATTAAGAATCTCAATTACCATGGTTGGACTAGTCCATTATTCAATAACTTCTTACTTTAATGGATCCATTAATATACCCTCAAATGAGATTATATGACCCAATTATGTCACATTATATATCCAAAAGTCACACTTGGTAAATTTAGTATTTAGATTCTCCATCCTCTGGATATTCAAAACACCCCTCAAATATTAATCTTGATATTCCTTTAAATTTAAATATATAATAATAATGTCACTAAAGATTACCAACAACAAATAAATCTAATCATTAAAGACTCTATACATTAAATCCATGAAGATAGCAGGGCAATTGGTATGTCCAAATATAATTATAATAAATATAAAATAACCATGTGTTGAACAAATGGTTCTATTGTTTATGTTATCTTTCATGAACCATAGTATATGATATGATAATTAAAGATAAATCTTTGAAAAATATTGATATCTTCATAATAGATCAAATAGATCATAGATATAGTGAATAGAATACTTATTATTAATATTGACCTTGTTATGTTTTGAGTAATCAATCAAAAGATGCATTGACCCATCATTCTTCATAACAATAATAATATGTTACCACCATGGTGAAGTAATAATCTAAATGAACCCCTTATCTAGATTTTCCTATAGTTTGTTCTTCAATTCCTGTAACTCTATTATGGTTATTGAAAATGGAGACTTTTAAATGGTTATAGCACCTTGTATTTAAACTATTGAAAACTCAAATACAAGATTTAGGGGAAGACTAGGAATGTTCATAGTAATTAAATAAGTATATTTCGAAATTTAAGTCATACATTCAATGTTGAGTTTCTTTCTGACCAATTTGATATAAATGAACATCATGAATTGGTATTAAAACCCATTCAATGGTTGTAATTTCCATTTAGCATTCAGGTTCATCCTTACACTAATAGATGATCACATGTTGTCTTTGAATATAAATTATAATTTCCCTTACCTATAAATTGATGTTGGATCTATCTTGAGGGAGCCAATACATTCCCAAAATAACATAATGTTCCACTAGAGGAAGTATAACAATGTTTTCTAGAAGAACATTCCAAAAAACTTATTTCATATATGGGTTATATTCGTACGATTTGATCATCATATCATTAGTATTTTTCACTGATAGTTTAACATATATATTTCCATGCAGTTATCTGATACCCTTATAAAACTATTCAGATAAAAACAATTATATATAACTATAATAAAATCAGACATTTTAAATTTCAGTTTGTATGATATGTTTATATTTCACCAAATAATTCCCATAACCCACTTCCACTTTGATAAAATGGTATTACCTTTATATGTTTTCATAGGGATTTGTTAAGTCCTACCATCTTCATTTTCTCTTTCACTAGGTAATTCATTTGCATAATGACCAATAAAATTTCTTCTGAAACATTTAACTTCAATGGTTAAATAATTCTTCCCCTGTACATAAATTTCTGGATTTTTTATCCCTTATCAACAATCCCATGTTTATCGACCATCCTTTCCAAACATGAAGAATTTCCTAGTTACATTTAGAAGATTTCATAATTTCATTGAACAATATTTTTCACATGTAGGTGGTTGGAGTTTATTTCCTCCCTAATATTAACCCTTTGAGTTTATATTGATCACCACTCCTTTAGTTTCTTACCACCAAAAACAAAAGAATAATTAGAGTTCCCACTCCCAATTTCTTCATCTAGTTCACATTGAATTATTTCTTCATAGGTACTTATGTCACATATGAATGACACCATTTGGAAACATGGTTTCAGTAAAGTATTTAATAAATCAATTATTATCATATGTCAGATGATAAATTCAGAAGAAACCATGAAAGTATTATAAATTTATCTTCATTCATTCTAATGGATTCATAATTCATCTATTTCAACTCTAGAAAGTCCATTTCAATCATAGTTAGAAGTGTCTGGGAATTTATTGATAAATTCCATCTTAAACTACTCTCATTCCATGAAGTTTATTTATACATCATTCCTTGTATTCTTGATAACAGTTGAACACCGATCTTCATATCCATATAAGTGATTGACTGAAAAGACAACATTATTATATTCTAATAACCGAAGAATTGAATATATATTTTTCATTTTAATGATCCATTTATTAGAAATTTTTGGATAGGAAGACCCAAATAAAGAGGGTAGAAATTGTTGCAATATTGATTCAATAGAATATTTCTCCCAGCTTGTTGAATTGTGAATCTTAATATGGGAAGTGATTCCACTCATTAATTGTGATAGTGAGTGAGAATGGACATGAGATATTTTATCCAAGATACCAATATATTTGGATTAAAATGAGAATATATATTGCATTGTCTATCACATTCATTTATCATGTGATTCAATATAATTCCATCAATTAAATTTAAATATAAACTCATAGTTTAATATTTAGTCTACAATCATCATAGCCAGAAATAATATTTAAATAATTATCAAGATGACACAATTTATGACAATTTTTTATAATCCTATGTTACTTTATGATTATCCTCTCTCATAAATGTTCATCATATTTTAAAATACTTTTTAATTTTTCATAAACAAAATGTGAATTAACCATGAAAACTCCATGGAACTCTCTCTCTAGGTGTACAATCATAGACCCACTCATTTTGCATCGATGATGATCACATTAACACATAATCCTCTTTTATTGGCCCTATGTTCATATGTGCCACTACTTTACACAAATTCCTGTATTAAGATATGAATTTATTTTCTTAGAAATCAAAAAAAATAACTACATTAACAATGCTTCAGTCTATTTAATTATATATATATGTATCCCCACAGGGTTTTTATGAATTTATTTAATCCTAATATCTAAAATAACAAAACCCATCTCTAATACCAACTAAAGTAACCCAAGCATTACTTACATAAATATTAAATTTTTTAAAATAATATTCATTACATATTATAAAAATACATGCCCCAAAATCATAAAGGTTCATTTTATTTTGGGTATGATACATAATCAACTTATTTCATAAAATATATTAAACATGACCCAAAAATTTCTTTATATTATTACACACCTAGACATATCATACATATAACATTCCACCAAAACCTGAGGAAGGTAAACATAATAGTCATATCATATGATCATAAGTGTAAACATGAATGTTATCAATCATAATAGAGAATACGATCATTATAAGGGAATGAAAGCCTAATCAAGTGCATATTATTAGTGTAAAAGAATCACAACCAGAAAAAGAAAGAACATGAATTTAATGATATGAGGTTTTGGATCCTTTGAAATATAATATATACATTATTTATTTTATTACATGCTACATACAATGTCAAAAAATTCATATTAATAATACATTATTAATAAATCTATAAAAAACACAAAGATGGTAATCCATTTATTGTTGTTATCATTAAAAGCTAAATAATTAATATCAGTTAATATTGAAAAAAAATTTATAATAAGAGTCATTATATTTATGTTGTATATTTTATTTTTGAAATATGAATTTAAAATTTTTATAATTAAAATTTTAAATAGTAAAATTCATTTTTGAATTTATCACAAAAGAATTATTTCTGATGAGTTTTTTCATATTTTTTGGAAACAATTAAATTTCAGATAAATAATTGAAATAATGATATTTTTAATGCCATCAATTTTATTAATGTTATTCAATTATAAGATTATCTTGAAATATTTTCCAAAATATTACTTTAAATTTATATATTATAATATATGATAAATCATTCTGAAATACTATGATAAATTTAGTTACTTATCCTCAACACTTGGAAGGCTTATTAAACATTTTAATGTAAAATTTTTTCGACTGTTTGGTTACTTAATTGTAATAGGATAGAAGAATTTTTTTTATTATTATATAAATAAAATTTTAATGATGATAATTATTCCTAATTCATTTTAATCAATGTAATTAATAATTTAATCCAAATTATAAATATTTTTAAAAAATATATATATTTTAGAAAATGTGTTTTTATGTGTTAGATGTGCTAATGTTAAGATTAATTCCATAAAAATAAAACAATATTTTAATAAAAAAATATTATAATTGTCATAATAATGTTTTTAAATTTATTTGTGTAAATTTATTTTTTTTGTATAATTTTTATATTGATAGGATTAATTCTCATTACCACGATAATGGTGAAATAATTATCTTAAAAGTATCATTTTTATCAATAACAAGGAATTAAAATAAATCATATTGAAATATTATAAATAAAATGATTAATATTATATTATATAGAAATAAATATATATATATTAAAAATAATTTAATTGGTATTATATTGTATATAATATTATGAATTCAAAAAGGTCGAAATGTCAATTTTCTACTAAAACCATTTATCTTCACCATATTTTTTAAATTTTAAATTTAAATTTATAATATTTTAAATTTAAATAATATTAAATATTTTATATATTCAGTTTCATAGGACATGAAATTTGTTATAAATGATATCTTATATGTTTAGTGATAATTTAATTACTAAAGTAAAAAACATTTACTATGGTTACAAAATATAAATGGTTATAAAACATTACATATAGGCCTTAAAACACTCAATATTTTCTCCAAATGATATTTAGGAAGTATTATTTACCCATTACCCTTTAACACTTCACTTTTTCAAACATTTGGGATCTTTGACCACTGAATAGTTTATGTATGTGATTGAAATGTAATGGGTTTTTTCTAAAACTACCCTTCTCTTCACATAAAAAAGAATAGAACTTACAACCTTCATATTTACACATTAACATTAAATTAATACTTTATGATATGAATTTGTTATATACCTAGAATCATATACCATAAACATAATCACATATTAACTAATTTTCAACTAAATCCCATTAATTTTATGGGACCTTCCAATAGAAAAATCAAGTCTCTAACATTAGTATTATCTCATTCTTATGATATTATTATTAATATTATTCTTAAAAATATATGTTCACAATGATAGTTTGATAAAATAATGACAATTAGTATAATTAGTTGTTTTTATATTGATATAACACTTATTTATTTATTTCAATCCACATAGAGAAATAAAATAAAATTGTTTTTTCATTGTGTGGACTATTGCCTCCACAAAGAGATGTAGTTTTTTTTACATTACCACATTTCTGGGATAGTTTTAATGGATGAATTGATTAATATATCTGATATATATTATTTAATTATGATTATGAAATCCCAATTTAAGATCCACCTTCACCCCGTCTCACGTATTGAAAAGTGGGAACACTAATCATGCACAAATAGAGATTACCGCCTCAATGATGAAACTGTTTTCATTTTTCACTTATATTTTCATTAATTATATAAAAATAATCATATATTGTTCACCATCATAAAAAAATATAAATAATATCATTATTATTCTATTATAATGGAATTATATCAAAACAAATATCTCCATACCCAAACTCACCAATCGAGTTAATATGTGTTCATGTTTGGGATGGATTAAAAACATAAATGAAAATTTGATTAAAATATTATTATGAATTTCTTTAGGATCATGATGAATAAAATTATTGTAATATATAAATAAAATAATTACAATTATATCATTATTTTAATTATATTTTATGTTTTTAACTTATTAAATTATAACATTTTCATTCGCTAAATTTAAGAAAATAAGTCAATATTAATTTGTGATTCACATAATGTTACCAAAACACAAATGGATGGGACTAGGAAAATTATTAATAAATATAAGTAATATATTACAGAATCATATGTGATTTTTATGTAATTAACTAGATATAAAATGATGATTAATGATATCAAAATAATTAAACATTCACAAACCAGTTAAAATTACTAACACCATATAGTCAAAATACAATATAACTAATTAATAAAATCATGAATAAGAATTATTATAATTATTTTAAGAGGATATTATTTATGATTAAGTCACTTGATTTTCATATTATGTTTTCCATATTATTTTAGAAAAGGTTATAGAGTCATTAACTAATAATGAAAAAAATATAAGCGTTTCCATCTAAATTTCCTTTTATGGAGACATGTTTACATTACACGCAATGTTCCAATTTTCATTGTGTACTTTAAAAATCATTTTACTTTTTCTAAAATTATTATCATATATTTCATTAAATTCAATTTCCAATTTCATATTATCTTTCCCTTTGGATTTTGGTTCAAATGTTTTAGATCCTATAAGAGTTTTTTATCCCATGTTGACTTTCATTGAGGCATGATTTCATGTTTTTCAATATTTCTCATTGATGTGATATACCTAAATCCATATTAACTTTATGTATGATAAATATATTTCATTAAATTATATGTTTAGTTCCATTTCTTGGTATCCCCAATTTTTCGATTTGATTCATACAATACCGTTATCATAATTCTTTCTTTGTCCCAAATTTGATTTGCAAGAGGCATGTTTATGATATACACAATGTTTCCTTTTTCAATGTGTTTAATACATACCTATTTCCATTTTTTATCTTTTTACTCTTATATTTTTTTATATTAATTATCCCATTTTAATTTATTCCTCTCATAGGGATCTAATTCAAAAGTTACAAAGGTTGTAAGGAGTTCTCGTGACTCAATTCTCTTCCAAGGGTTATAACCTGTCATATTTTCATACTATAATTCCCAATTGATCTATTCTAACAATTGTTGATTTTAGGATTTATTACATTTTATTTAATGAGGAAATCATGTCTCAGACTACATTATCATTTTTCAATGATTTTATTATTTTGATAAATTTTTTTTTTTGTTCAGAATAATTCCCAATACTTTACCGAGATTTTTTCTTACACGTAGTTATTTTTACATAAAATTTATATTATTTATTCCCTAATTTAAAAACATATTTTTTTTATCTCCAATGATCCTTTTAATACCCTTATTATATTTTAATTAAATATTTTTATCCTTTAAAAGATGTGGGTTTTAAACAATGTTATTTAAAAATGTTCAAACGATATTTCTATCTTTTCTAAATAAAATGATTTATCATAAACTACACATTTTATTTTTATGAAATTTATGAATATTTATATTTTAAGTTATTAAATATTTTTTAAAAATTAAATGTATTAAAATTAATTTCACATCCCCTTTTATAAAATATTAAATATTTCTCAAGTATCTATTAGTAATTATTCTTTTTCAATGTAAACATTTTGAATGTACTTTCACTTATTATTGTTAAAAATATTATATATATTCTAGTATATTTAATTTTTAAAAATATAAAAAAAATTTAAAAAATATTATATTTCATTTATCAGATTTTGTGTGAAAGAAGTTTATACTTTAATTATTATAACAATTTTTAAAAAGGTTTTATGAAAACATTATTAGTTTTAATTCAATTTTCCTTCCAAGGTATGTCTTCCATGAAGTTGTGTTATAATCATTATATATATGTTATTATTTTGTGGATCCTTTTGAGAAATGATATTTTGATATCCTATGATTTCATAAGTTCATTTTATTTGATAATTTTAAGAAAATCGTTTATTTGTTTTAGGGTTATTTAAGATATAATGATGATTGGTTTTTATTGTCCCACATATGTATGGATGATGATATTTGGGGTCCACTATCTCCCATAAATAAATTGGTATATGCTCATATATAATAATATAATAAGTCATCTAAATAATTATATTTTTCAGAATCATGATTTGGATGGGTTTTCTTACATTTTCAAGCAAAGACTTAATGAGTTTGTTTATATAGGCATGGGCATAATGGGTATTCCTGCTTTGGTTTTCATATGATTACGGATGTTCCATAATTTCATGTTGTATATTAATTTATTACATGTATAATTTTTTTCACCATGTTTTTCTAAATAATCAATATTAATTTCGTTTCCAAGGAATGCTATGTTTTCAAAATTATAACTTACTTTTATAGTATTCTGGTCATTTATGTCATTTTCTCATATTATATTTCTATTGATATTCATTTTTGTGATAGTATGTATGTTTTATTTAACAGTAATTATTTTCTTTTATAATATTAATGTATTATAAAGAAATTTAAGATTTTATGTCAAGGAATATTTATCATTTATTATGATATCTATGTAACTATCATTTGTTCCTTCTTGCTGAGATTTATTTACCTTACAGAGTGTTATAACTCACCACTTCATTATGTTTTCCATTCATAGGTTATGAATAAGAATATATCATTAGAGATATCTTGGAATGGTTCTAGAGGATCATAATTATTAATAAATTATCACAAGTGTATTAAAATATGATATTTATGTAGATAATCACCAAGACACTAAACATTCTTCTCAATGGATTATGTGACTACTTATGAGATATATTATTTAAATCAAGGGATTATTCTAATGTTTAATTCATGTTTAGATTTAGTCACTTAATTTGGAATTAGATGGTGGTTTAGTTATTTTTTATATTTTTTTAGTTATTTTGAGGATTAGTTTAGAGAACCTTAATGAGAACTCAAGATATTATTCTAAGTATATAATGATCTCATATATCATTTCTAGAGTCTTGAGTAGATGATTTTCCTTGTAATACATCAATTCCTAGATACTAGAAGTAGGTATGGTTTTTTAAAAGATTCATCTAGGGTTAATAGCCTTGAAAATAGTTGTTAGAACATATGTTTACTATCATTCTGGAAAATAGTGAGTTTGACCTTACCTCACACATAGTTTGAGAATCTTGGGGGATATTCTTTGGTTGGACAAATTCCCTTTATAAAGAATTCTAAATGAGTTATAATTCTAGTTAAATTGAGGTATTAAGGTAAACTGTATTATATTACCCAACATAAAGTATGATATATCTAACTAAGATTGATATAGATTAAACTGATGGAAATATGGTCCAATATAGAAATGTTACTGAATCATACATTTTATGATTTATTTACTTTTATGATTTTGATTATAACCATGTATTGTAAATTTATTTTCACTTATATCAACCATTTTGGTTTTAATAATGGATAGATCTAGAGGTAATTTTGGTCATCCGGATAATAAAAATATTTCCAAAAAAACCCATTAGAATGTCAGATGGAATAAGAAACATTGTAATTATTCCAAAAACAACTATCAGTGAATATTATTGATAATGTATGATTTTTAAAAGTTTTAAATGAACTAATGTGGGGAAACATGGAATATCATGAAATATCATTTGATGAATATGATGAAGTAAAAAATGATAAATTTCCTATTATTTAAGAATATTTGAATAAGAACTAAAGTAATTTTATTAATGTGGCAGGAGGATTCTTCAATTGTGTTAAAGTAGGATATCGAGCATCAAAATATTGATGAAAAATGATGATTTTAGTTAATATGTGTAAATAATATAAATCTCATCCAAGGGAACCACTTCAAATTCAAAATAATATGTGTGGAGAACATGGAAATTATCTATGACAATGCCCTAATTTAAGGATTGTTGAGGATTGCAGGAATCCACAACCTCATAAACCCAAGGAGAAAGTAAGAACCAATGTAGTGACTATAAATGAAAATGATAGTGGTAATTAGTTGATTTATTCCCATTCTATAAAACCTATTGTATATAGGTTGATTCTTAAGAACATAAATTCCCCACCCTCATTTTTTTCTATTTTAAGGAAAACATTTACTGGTAAGATTACTATATTAGTGGAAATAAACATTTTGATAATAAAAATATTCCACTATAAAAATGGATTTTTTATATAGAATGAATATCTTTACATGGACTCTAGATTAATTTTTAGAATTGGGAAAGGAACATACTAAACAAATTGTGATTGTTTATTACTGAAAGCACAACTTTTAATTATATAAGATGAAAATAAATCCTTATTACATGAATTAATATGTAGTTATGAGAAACATTTCCTATAATTGTACATTATAAAATAAGTGTTTTCCATTATTACCTAAGATATTGAGGATAGTTTCACATTAGAGATAATATTTTGAGGCATTTAAATATTTTCATGTCATGAACCAAGCTGAGATGTTATCCAAACTATCACCTGACCTTGTCTGTGGCCATACCTGAAGTGATATCTCTATCTTAATGAATTAGAAAAGGATCCCTAGAATCTAAAATAAATAGTGGAAACTATTTTCTTTAATATTAAATCATGAAAAAACTATAAATTTAAAATAAAACAAATATAAAAATCAAAACCAAAAAGGCCTTTATGAATTTTTACATTTATGTTTACAAGTTAATACAAAAATTAAAAGGGGATAAATCCAGAAAGGAAACCAAAAACCAACTCCAATTCTCTATATTTAAAGGGGAACACCCCCCCAATATATATTCACAACACCACCCAAGAAAGATAACTAGAAACTTGAACCACCATCTCAAAAATATTTACCCTTACCTGTATCAAACATCAACAAGTCTACTTACACCATAGGGTTTAAGTAGGGAGGAAAATATTTCCTAGTAGGATACCTCCCAATAATATATTAAAATCTCTAAACATTAATTGAAGCAAATTGTTCTAGTTTTATAAAAACAAAAAATGATAGAACAATTTCCTGGAAAACAACATTAAAGAAAAAAACATTAAAGTAAGGAAAATTTATATAAAACCACTATTGTTTTTTAAGCATATGATTTTCCATATCATATGCTAATAGTAAGTGAAATATATACCCCGAGAACAAGTCATGGTATATTCCTTATAGGCACTAGCTATCAAAGGCACACTAAAACCTCATATCTCTGTGAAACCTGACTTAGAAACCAAAACCATCAATATTCTCATGAAAAAACCACTAAAAGGGGACACCATAATGAATTAGTGGTCTCTAATCATCATCCATTATTAGTTATAGTTTTTATCGAGAATCATGCTTTTTTAAACTGAGATGAAGACACTTTCATATCAACATAATTTTATTTCTAGTCATCTCTCCTAGTTACTCAGGATTCCGTTTAGAGCTTATACAATATTTCCAATCCATGAGATATGCCACATTCATACAAAGAAGCCAACATGTAACTACACACACACAAACCAAATACCACCATTTTCATACATAAATGAACTTTTAAAAACAAATGCACACAAAAACAATTCTCCAACCATGGTTTTTATCTGTCACATAATCTAATAAATAATTTACATAATTTATAAAACCATTTCAATGATCATAATAAGCATTTTCTCTACAAATGCAATCAATTTTACATGAAAACCCCATTTTGAATAAAAATTCATAACCAATCATTTTGAAAACCACTTTTACACCCCACATATAATTCACAAATCTTTCCAAGACACACAAGAATGAATAATAAATTTATCAATCAATGTATAAGCACAAAATCACCAAACCCACATAGATAAGGTTCTAAAAACTAGTGTGAATCTCTAAACACACCAAAATCAAGCCAAATCGAACCCTAATCCACAACATGGAACCCAAAATTTTAATATGGTAGCCTAAAATGAAAACCCTATCACCTGGAGAAGATAAACCCCAAAATAAAGGGAAGACAACCCTAAATTGGTGAAGAAATAGAGGGATGAGATGGCTACCATGATGAATCAAGGATGAACATCCATTATTCCACCATAAAATCAATGATCCGGGAGAGGAGGAGGGCTGTAAGAATTCGCATAGTGAGTAAAATCACGATTAGGGTGATATAAATGGGTTAGAGGGCTTTAAATTTTAGGAGAGAGAAACCCAGATCCAAATTTTTAATGGGATAGATAGTGTGCATGGTTAGTCCAAAAAGTTTGGTAAACCATGTTGTAACCATGTGACATGTTCCTTCAAGGAAAATACCAATAGCACGAGTACTGTGTGGCTTTCATGCAGTAGCTACTGCCTATCCCAGATAACTAATGGACTATTACCGAGGTAGGGTTCACAGTTACCTCAAACTATGAACCAACTGTTCACCTTGTTCTATTTTCCCAAAAGTCACAATTTTTTCTCTAAAATTAAAAAGGTAACATGGGGGGGAGATAGGTCAAAAATAAAATAGAAAAATGCTTAAAAATGAGATCACCGGAGTGGAAATTCTCCCCACTGTGATATCTTTTCTCCGTAAAAAGTCAACCCATTTTTTGATAGGATAATAAAAACATATACTCTTTCTCAACACATGATTTTTGATCCTATGTATCAGGCATATAATTACCATTCTGCCAAAGTATATGGACCAATGGAATTGACTTCCTACGAATCTCTTACTCGTAAAAATCCACTATCCGTACTGGCTTTTCCAATATAGATAAATCAAGATATACCTCCAAATATTCCCAATTCAACACATGAGATGGGTCCATATTATATTTATTTAGTTTGGAGAAATGTAACATGTCATGAATTGATTCCAACTAAGAAGACAAGTCTTACTGGTATTCCACCATTCCAATATGTTCAGTGATTTCGACAAGTCTGACATACATTGGAATTAGCTTTCACTACTTCCCCAAATAATGATGACCCAAGTGAAGTCCCACATTCAAGAACAAATAATCACCCACAATGAACTCAATTTCATGAAGACTTTATTTCGAATAAGATTTATAGTTACTCTAAGAAATCAATAATCATTTCCTTATCATCTTGAATTTCTCAGATGTCTCTTGCACGAGGCTCGGTCCCAAAAGTGAGGTCTCACCTAACTCAACCCTAATATATAGAAGACTAAAAATGATGACCATAGAGTTTCTCAGATTGAGACATTCAAATAGATTATCGGTATTTGTTGTTATAAACAAATTATGACAATCCTAAATTTCTATCCCACAATCCTCTGAAATCCAAAACACATCCACATAGCATGTCCTCAATAATTTCGTTTCCCCAATCCATCTTACCATTCAATTGAGGGTGGTATTCCGTACTCATCATGACGTGGGACCCAAATTCCTTTTGAATCCCTCCCAAAACTGAGAGGTAAAGCAGAGGCCCTGTCAAAGTCAAATTCTTATGGCACACTGTGAAGTCTGACCACTCCCTAAATATAAAATTGGCCCAACTCATCATCTTTTTTTTGTATATTTGATCATATAAAATTGGGATAATTTGGTAAAACAGTCAAATATTCCCAAAATAATGTTCCTTCCAAAAGGTGTATGAGGAAATCCAATAAGGAAATCCATGTCGACCATATCCCACTTCTATGTAAGAATGGGTAACGATTTTAGAAAACCAAAGGGCCTTCAATGATCTACATTCACCGGCTAAAAAGTATAGCACCTCGATAGAAATATATCTATGTAATTCCTCATACCTAGCCACCATAACTGCTAACAAATATAATAATGCATCTTGGTAGCACATGTATGGTGGGACCACTAAGAATGGTGGCTATCCTGTATCACCACCTTCCTCGGGGATGAAGACACTAAAAAACATCTCTTGTAGAACAAGATTACCTTGGGAGACAATGATTAATCATAAGATGTCTCATCACCAAGAAGAAACTATATGGATTATGGGTACAACTCATCAGTAGGATTCTCCCCTTGAATTACCTCAAGAAGAATCATATCCATCTGCATTCTTTCCAAGAACTCACCTACATTATGCTCTTTCGTCTCCAAATGAATCTGGGAAAAGAGTCCCATCAACATCCATTCACCATAAGACTTCATAAAATACTATACCATAACATTTCTACTCACGGAATTAGCCACCACATTACCCATTCCTTGTTTATAGATTATGTTAAAGTCAAAACAATACAGATTTTCAATCCTATAGTGATGACTCAAATTGAGATTCTTTTGAGAGAAGATGTAGGCTAGGCTCTTATGATCACAGTAGACCACAAATTTCTCCCCAAAATGATAGAGATGCCACATCTTCAAGTAATAAATCACTACCATTAACTCTAGTTCATTGGATGGCTAATTATTTTCTTGTGAATAGAGTTTTCGAGAACCATACGCCACCACATTATTATCTTTCATAAGCACACACCCAGGACATATACATAAAGCATCGCAAAAGTCTATATAACCCTTCTCCAAATCCCACAATATTAACATTAGTGTTGTGTTCAGCCTCTACTTCAACTCATTTAAGAATGCCTAAAATTTTGTTTTCTTTTAAATCTTCACCCCTTTCCTGGTGAGTGCAGTCAAGTATGAAGCAAGACGCGATAAATCTCAAACGAACCACCTGTAATAACCCTTAATGTCGAGAATTCTCTAGATCTCAAACACATTCCCCAGATGATCCCACGACATAAGGACACTGTTCTTATCAGGGTCCACTAAAACCCATTTTCTCTAAAATAACATGACCTGTAAACATCAATTCCCTATTCTAGAGAGTTCAATTTAGAAATTTTTCATAAAGGAGAGGATTCCATAAAGTTCCCAACATATTCTTCAAATGATGATAATGCTCTTCCACAGACATTGAATAGACTAGGACATCATCCATGAATACCACAATGAATGTGTCATGATACTGGTGGAATACCCTTTTCATGAGCCCCATGAATACCTCTAAATCATTTTTCAATCCTAAAGGCATGCCCAAATACTTGAAGTGGTCGTAATTTCCTCAAAAAGATGTTTTCTTGATATCCACCTCTTTCACCCTAACGTGGTGGTAACCATAACAATTTTATCCTTCAGAACCACATTTACCCTTTCAGTTGGTAAAAAAATATTCAATTTATGGAAAATGGTACTTTTTATTGATGGTTACCTTATTTATCTTCCAATAGCTGATACACAACTAGAGAGCTCCATCGACCTTCTCTAAAAACTGAACAGAAGCATCATAAGGAGAGATGCTCGGGTGAATGAACCCTTAAGATTATAAATAATCCTACTATATATCTAATTCAATATATTCATTGGGTTATATTCCATATGAGGGAATAGATACTGGTCGTGTTCCTGATTCCAAATCAATTGAGAACTCCACATCCCACTCTAGGGGTAAACTGGAAAAATCATCTGAAAATATATTCAAGAAACTCATCCACCACATGAGGTAATATGCCCTAAAAAGAGCCACCATCAAACTGTAACATGAGTGATGATAATTGGAAATAAATATTACCCAACTTCAAGAGTGGAGGATTGAGATGACCTAACTGAGGATCCCATTCTCTGAGAAAAAACTAGGCACTTCCATCATGTTCCCGGAATCTTATCTGCCACCAGTAATGATCAATGTGCACTTTGATGCGAACCATCTAGTCTATTACAAGGATCAAATCAAAAAAGTTCATATCTAAGACAATGTAATCGTACTCCATATCAAACCCTAACAAATAGAGAGATAAATATTGGTACCTAAGACCATGATAATTTTTCTTAACCTACGACTTTTCCAACTCCATCAAAAAAGAAAAAAACTCATTTGGAAAATATAGTCATTTTACAAAGTGGTTAGATATAAATGAAATATATGAATGAATATTAAGAAAATGATATCTATAAATGATTCATTTATAATGGTACCTTTAATAGTAAATGGATCTATATTTAATCCCAGAAGTGCCTGATCCAAAGAAAAAAGATGCATGGTCTCTGTCTAAGTCTGAACACGACAACTAGCCTGCAGCTCTTACCTAAACTGACTATGACCAGAAGAAAATCAATTCTTGTAGCCACAACAACCAAACCACGATCCCACCATCCTGGGAAATTCTAATAGAGCTGACATCCCCTTAGAAGCTATAGATCATTCCCCACTCTGATATGGGAACATCGTCTTGAAAAAATTCTACCAATTTCTTATAACTCCACATAGATGAAAAGTCATAGGAGGAGTTGGATATCCAAGTTGAATGTTCCTAGTCTTCCAAAACTAATGGGACACAACAAAACCTACATTGGAAGCAATGGCCAAAGACTATCAGGAAATTTGGATCGAGCTACCACCTCCCTTCTTCCCTTGTTCTTCTCACATCCTCCCCTTCTATAAAGAATGACCGCTACACATCATGGGAATAGATCAAGAGGATCCTGATCTACTATTACTCTAATGACCCAAGAACGATGTACATGTACATAATTTTTTTTTTACAAAATACAAAATACATAACACAAATAGACTCCCAAATATTATATTAGTTTAGTGTGTTTTGAAACTATGAACATAGTCTTATTTCATGGTGAATGATCTTTAATATCTCCCATAAAGAGATTCCCATTTTTTTCCAACCTAAAACCATTCTCTATATCTTGGGGAAAATAACGAATAAAAAGGGTGAGGACAAATGCTTTGAAAGGGTAAAAATAGATAATATAAAACAATCCACAAGTATAAGAATGTAAAAAAATAACATAATGTTTAAATATCAAAATATTGATTCCAAAAATAAATCATAGCAGTATATAAGGCATAAATCATTAGGGATCATTATCCATGATAAAATAGCATTGAAATAAAACATGGAATTATAGAAAAAAATATGTATATAATATTATTTCAAAAGTTCCCATGTAATTTCTACCACGAACATCATAGTGGACAATGAATATTACTGAACCGGGATTACATTCATGTCTAGACATGTATTACTAAACCTAATTTACATTTTATTCCCATAAAGTCTATATAATGAGATATAAATTTTACCCAATGCATTGGAGGGATATATTGGTCACATCCATCTTATAATGAAATCATTATTAAATGTCCCACAAAAACATAAATCATTAATTATTGCAAATCCCATGAAATAAAATGGGCTTCTTAAACAACCTTCCATAAGAGCGTAATCCATATAAAATATAATTCCATGATTAACACAATCAAATAATAATAATAATAGGGATATAAACCTAACCCTATTTAAAAAGAATCATTATAGATGGAAAATAACTTTTATAAAACACTTAATCAAAATTCATGACGAAAATAACCTTTCTTCTTCAAAAACATTTTATTTTCTCAAAATTCCATGAAATTTTAAAAGAAACAATTGTAATTAATAATAAAAATTAAATATTGGAGAAGAATCATCATTTAAATAAGGTGTTGTAAAACCATAAAAAAATCCATTCATGATTTATATGTTTAAAAAAATTCTATTTGTACTTTTACTGGAAATGTCCAAAAGTACCTCATGTTGTAAACAAAAGAGATATTCCTTCCACACCATGTAGTAAAAGTCAAAATGGGTAAAATTGACATTAAACATACATAGAATAATTGTAAAAAATATACAATTTTTTTTTTGAAAACTGTAATTGGGATGATAAACATATCCCCAATATATACATATATATAAACAATATTTGATAAAAATGATATTGCAAAATTAACCCTTACCTTTGATCTGATTTATTATGAATGTGTCTGAAACTCATGTATAGTGGGTTTAATATTATTATTATCCAATAATAGAACCATAATTATATTTATGACATCATATATGACTCAATTATGACTTTATATTACCTGTTAATTTATCAATTCCATGTTAATGAAACATTTTGGGTAATAATTGTTTTATTTATCTTACATGTTTGGACTTGTTATTATTGATCTTATTAAATATATCACGATTTACATACTTTCAGAAAATAAATAAATATTTATATATCATATATATTATTTACAAAAATATATATAATAGATATATAAATTAAATGGAAGACATCGTTCATGGAGATGTTTGTACGTATGCAGGAGCGCCATTTCCATTACATTATTGAATTAAATAGAATAAAGTTAATGAATATATATATCAAGTAGAATTATTATGTCATATACTTCATTCTTATTTATTATATATAATTTATAATCATTCTTGAATGGTAAACATGGAGGATGAATCCCATCGCATCGTGGAGATGGTAGGTTGTACGTATGCACAAGAGATGATATCATTCACTTGGTTGTTAAGTTGTATGGTATTGGATGGTGTATTAATTATACAAAAAAATTATAACATTATATTCATTATATAAATTTATTATACTCATCAATATACCCATCAATATGAAGTATATTATTGAATAAAAAATTACACCAAAACATGGAAATGGTAATCCATTCATACACAGAAATGGTGTTATTATTATTCTTAGGATGGATAAAAGGAGTTATAAGCACTACTAGAAAACTGACCTATACCCACTGTTCAAAACTCTGGGTATCTATTTTTGTACAAAAAAATCAGTTGTAGGATTTGAACATGGTACCTGTATTGAAAATTCAGGGGGCCTAAGAAATCAAGCAACATCACTTATAGGGATACCTTTCAATATTTTGCTAAATATATTAACATGTGTCACTATTTGAAAAAATAAAGACAATGGGTTTTGATCCCACAACCCCATCTTCATGCATCTAACACCTAACCAACCATGGAATCTGGATTTTACATTAATATATCAGTATATATTATAATATATTAATTTCACTCATTGTATTATAAAAAATACATTTAGTGGGTTTCGATCCCATGACTACGACAAACAATAAACAGCGCTTCACCGACTCACCAAAGAAGCACATATGTTAATATATTTTTATTTTCCTGAAAATATTTATCTGAAAAATTGGTATAGGAGGGAAAACTATGGGTATAGGTTTACCTAAAAAATAGCTTTTGTGCTGCGTGGGACTTTTTTTCCACCATAACGCAGGAAAGATATACCCATAGTTTTATAAAAGTGTGCGTATTAATCTTTGAAAAAAATTCTATACCCATGGTTTTGGAAAAAACGTGGGTATAGGTCTTGGGAAAATTCATATACCCACTTTTGGACCATATCCTTGGGTATAACTATCATTTTCCCTACTATTTTCCAAAACCATGGGAATAGGTCTTCAAAAAAAACCCCATACCCATGGTTTTGGAAAACCATCAATATAGGTTCCCATATTACCCATATACCAACGGTTTTGGCCAAAACCGTTTTTATAGTTCTATTTTCTAGAAGTCAATATTGTACCATAATTATAATAACATCTCATAAAATATAATATACAATATTTTTTATTTTAGTAGGAGAACACAATAATAAGAGGATGTGTAAGTAGAAAAGAATTTTGAAGGAGGCAATAAAACAATTACCTCTTTTGCGAGTATCCTATTTTGATTTGCACAAAAGGTCTCCATAAGATGGATTTATTTGCATAGTGTGGAATCTAGGAATAAGTAAGGGATGTTGGGAGATTATATGAGAAGATTTTTTTTAATCCAATGGACTTGAAATTCGTGAGTATATGGGTAGAGGTGCTTACCTTCTATAAGAGGAAGCATGGGCACTATAGGAAGGTCTTGAAATCTTAATTTGTTATAAATATATTGTAGGTTTATAATGGTCCCAAAATAATTTATTTCAATAATAAAAGGTTTTTTGGTTGAAATAAAAACTCCCAATAATTTATTTGACATGTTTTTGAATATTTTTTTAATCCTTATCTTTTTTGACCCTTACTTTACCCTTTTTATTCTTAGCAATATATTTTTTTATTTACACATTTTGGGATAATTTATTTACCATACCATGTCAAAAGACCCATGAAAGATCCAATTAAAACCTATATTGACTTATTATAACCATTTATCCTAAAATTATATTATTATGAATTTTATAACAATTAATAAACTATTTTATATTTTAAAATACCAATTGTATAAATTCAGACACTATTTATTTGTTTCATTTCAAAAATTATCATAATAGTAAAATAACTTCAAAAAAATTCTTTAAATCATCATCGACATGACCAATGCATCCATAAAAATTGTTGATACCGTCAATTATCTCAAATTATTTTTCTTTTAGTATTTATAATACTGTTTATTTTATATTTCTCATAATAAGATACTTAAACAATCACTATTTTTTCAATATTTATGATAATTATGTAACCTTTAAAAATTAAAAATAAAATCCTATTTTGTATATAATTTCCTTAGATTTATGGAGACTATTTACAGTCTATATTTCATCAAGTTTTTCACTACATTAAAATTATTATACTTACAAGAGATAAGAGAGTTTCATGGTGTCACTTTCGTTAATTTTAATAATAATTACATCATTTTCATAGAAAAAGTATATTAAATGAATAAATTCCAAAAATTAGGTGATATCTGTATATTTATATTCATACAATGTTATTTTATAGGATTTTAGTGTAATTTTATTATATTTATAATATTGTTTGTTATCATAATTTACTTGATTTACATTTAGCTGTGGTTAATAAAAATTATCATAGTTACTATTCAAAATAAAATTTTCCAAGTTACATATTAAAAAAAAATTATACCCACTAATTCTAAATTTCGAATCCATTTTTCAAAATTCACAACACATAATTGGTAGTAATTATTTTAAAATTAATTCTCGTTTTCAAAACCATAATGCTGGTTTTTTAAAAAGTAAAAACTATTGAAAGATTGCCATTTGTATATATCAAATTTAAATATGAAATTACATCCAATGAATAACATTGGATTATAAAAACATAATATAATTACAATTAAAAAAACTAATAATATAATCTCAATATATAAATAAATTATATGAAAAGAATGTTTTTAATTAAAATGAATTATTTTAACTATTCATTAAAATATGAATTTTATCAAAAAAATACAAAAAATTCAAGCCCAAAAAATTTTGATTCCTTGATTCAAAATAAGGTATTTAATTTTTTAAATTGTATGTAATTTTTGTAAACTAGATTTAAAATTAGTTCTTCATCAAAAGGCAGCAAAATTTCCTTTTAAAAAAATACTTCTTCTATCCCAAAAAAACTAAATTTGTTCAAATATAATGTTCTAAAAATTTATTAGATGAATATTAATATTATATAAAATTATAAACTGGGTTAATACTATTCATAAAATATATTTTCTATCCCATAAAATAATAATATTTTTATAATATATCATTGTTTAGTGAAACTCAGTATTACAGATAATGAAAAATATCAAGAAAGGTTTCTCTTGCGTGTAATTAAAGAAAAGTCAGTATTTTTTTATTGAATTACTCATTTGGTGTTGCGTATAAAATAATAAAAAAATAGTTGTTTTATTTATTTACCAAATGCTATATTCAGTGTGGTATGAAATGAATTCTATAAAAATAACATGAAATTCCGTCTAACACAAGCCAAGAATAGTGTTGCATATACTGTAAGCTAATACATTGTTAGGTGTGGAGAAAGATAATCATGGGATAGTTTATAATACAATATATCAAAGAAATTAAAAGGAATATATGTCATAAAATCATAGGGTGTTACATTTTACCACCCTTAAAATGAATTTCTCTCTCGAAATTCGTCGGGGTTATAAAAGGTTTAATATAAGAAACTTTCTTTCATAGATACCCATATCATAAAAAAGAAAATTAAACATAATTTTATAATAGAAATTTATAAACAAAATGTTTATCCAAATTAACTCATCATTCATTTTCCACATAGGAGAACATAAGTGGGAAGTGAAACCATGGATATGAAAGACAAATCTTACCATCATGTTCTCATTGATTATGATAGAGAACATGGTTTGGAGAAAGTTAACAACCAGAAATACATAAATATGTAATGATTTAATGGATCATATGATTCAACAGATATTATGGTAATAAGATAACATTTTTGGTTTTCAAGATCCTTTCCTTAATGTTTAAGAACATGAGAATAAATAATTACATGATTTCAGTAAAATCTCATTGTTGGTCTTTCCATGAACAATTACCACATCATCTATCATTCAATGAAATGATGTTGAATTTTTCATTCAAGAAGTGTTAGTAGATCATGTGATCCATAAATATAATGATAGGTCATTCCATCTATTTTATCATAAAAAAAATACAACACAAGTTATCAAATAAACATATGTCCATCGATGGTGAGATTAATCGTATATGGTTTCAAAATTGGACATATAATTCTCCTATAATACCAACTAAACAAAATAAAACTAAATTATACTAACTTGGGACTTCCTGTAGGCCATTTTTATATGATAAAGGCATGCCGCTCTTCATTTTTGGGTTCTATTCTTACAGCCTTGTCTGACGCGACATGTTGTCAATCGTCCTACAGATCGTCCTATTTCTAGAATAATACTATTATAACATTACATAATTAATATTAAAAAATTATTTAGTCTTCAAAAATACTATCTAACATCCACCATAATCCATTACAACCTTTAGTAAATTCTAAAATACTTCTCTCCAAACTCACAGTACAAAAAAAACTATTACAAGAAAGGTCATATAACAAGCATGTGAATACATCAATTTATCCCCCATATATCATAAGATATATCTTATTGGTCTCATTACAAACATTTTAATGAATTCATCATGAATTATATTGAGCCATGTTAGTAAACTAAATTACCAAAAAATATTTATTGAAATCATACATGTTTACTTATTCTAAAATTTATCAGATATATAAATTAAATCCTAAAAAGTTGTATACATCATCAATGATAGCATAATCTACTGGTTAATAACCTGATAATTAGTCCCCAAGAAAATAGAATCATTTAATTAACTTATTCAAAATCCTAAATATCATTATCCATACATCATTATCTTAACGTAAGGGACATATGAAGGGTTATCTTTCCCTTAATCATGTGTTCTCCAAATATATCACCTTACCCTTTAATCACCTATTCTTTAGATATTTATAAATATTCAACACATAATTTCTAATACTTAATGAAAAAATTATACCAAAATCCCTTATATATTTCATGATTCATATAACATAATATTTTTAATTATGAAACATATCCACTCCAATCATCCAACTTTATTCTTAAACCATTACTGATGATCCATCATCATCATCTTTCATAGAAGATGAATCATGTATTAAGGTTTACAAACTTCAAGATTATTATATTTAGAATAAAAAATACTGTAATAATATCACATACATTTCACATGTCATTTACAGTCTCTTTATGCTTAGTTGTGTGAACAATATTTGTACCATCAATATGATTCTCTTCATGATATTTCCACTTAGGAAATTAATCTTCATAATTATCCTAATTTTCATATCCAAAGTATTCAATTGTTTACAATGATTAATTAATAATGGAAATTGACTAAGACTAGAAAAAAAATTGTGAAAAATACATATCAGAGATTAGAAACTTATAAGTGAGGTAGATTACTGGTAATATTTCAATCTATTTTATCTTCAGTTTAACCCTATGTTAGTCATAATTATCACAAAAACCCATGGATTATAACCTATACTTTATTTATCCTTAGGACATACCTATAAATATACTTAGAAACATATCTAGGGATCTCACTAAAGTTTTCACATCTTAGTTTCCAAGCTTGACTAAACCTATACTCTGATATGAACACTAACGACCCAATATTGACGTACATAGACAATAGATTTCTTTTACAGAATACAAAATACATAACCCAAATAGATTCCCATATACTATATTAGTTTAGTGCCTTTGGAAACATTTAACCTATTATTCTATCTTGGTGAATAATCTTCAATATCACCCATAAATATAGTCCCCTATTATCCTACCTAAAACCATTCTTTATATTTAGGGAAAAAGAAATCGTAAAAAGGTTGAGCTCAAATGATCATTAAGGGTAAACATAGAGAACATAAAAAACCATAAACATAAGAATTTAGAAACATGAACATAAAGTTAAAGGTCAAAATCTTGAGTCATTAAATAAATCAAAGAAGTATATAAGACATAGATCATAAAGGAACATTAACCAAGATAAAATGGAATATTCTTGAAACATGGAATTATGGAAAACATATAAGAACATAATCTGATTTCTATAGTAGCCAAGACATTTATCCCAAGACCATCATAGTGGGAGAAGTCCATTACTAAACCGAGTTTTATTCTCGTTCCATCCATATATTACTGAACCAGATTAACTTATCATTTTAGTCATGTAAATATCGTTAGATTTAAATCATTACCCTATGAATTGGAGGGAGATATAGGTCCCAAAAAACACATAATGAAATCATTTATACATGTTTCACACAAACATAAATCATTCCTCATTGTATAACCAATGAAATGAAATGGGTTTCCTAAAAATAATTCCAACATAACAAAATCAATATAAACCAGCATTCCATTATTAACACAATCAAATCATAGTAATAATTGGTATAATAAAATAAACCAATTTAAAGAGATTCATCATTGATGGAAAATAATTTTCATTAAATACATGAAGTTAATTCATGAGGAAAATGTCATTTATTCTTCAAAAATGTTTTCCTTTCTCAAATATCCATTAAAATTTAAAAGAATATAATTTAATTAAAAAACATAAAATAGTGTCGAAGAAGCTTAATCCAAATAAGTCATCATGAAGATGTAAATAATCTATTAATGCCATATCATTTAAAAAACGTTTTTCTCGTACTTGTGCTGGAAAAGTCAAAAAGTACCTCGTATTATAAACAAAAGAAGGATTCCCTCCATACCATGTAGTAAAAGTGAAAAAATGGGTAAAAATGACACATAAACATACATATAATAATAATAAACATTTTATGAAAAAAATTGTATAATACATGGACATGTATGATAAATATATCTCCAATAAATACATATATATAAACAATCTCGGATAAAAATGTTATTTCAAAATTTTCTCTTACAATAAATCTAATTTCTTCTATATGTGTCTAAAATGTATTTATTATCTGTTTAAAAATAAAAGTAACTTGTAACAAAACCATAATAATATTCTTTCCATATAATATTATTCCCTTATTTCATTATATTTCCCATTTATTTTTCAATTCTATGTTAAAGAAACATTTTGGGTAATAATCATTTTATTTATCATACATGTTTTGAATTATTATTCTTGATCTTATTACATAAATCATGATTTAAATACATTCATATTGTAAATTAATGTTTATATATAATATATATATTCAGTACAAAAATATATATAATATATTGATAAATGAAATGGAATACACTTATCATGGAGACAGTAGATCGTACGTACGCATGAATGTTGTTTCCATTTCCTTATTTAATTGAATGGAATAAACTAAATGACACACACACACACACACACAGATATATATATATATACACACATAAATAATGTAACATTATTATTTAATATATTTCATGACAATTTACTATATATACATTATAATCATTTATGAATGGTAAACGTGGAGGATGAATCTCATCGTGTTCTGGAGATGGTAGGTCATACGTACGCAAATGCGACAATATCATTCACTTGATAGATAAATGGTATAAAATTTTGTTGTATATTAATTATACAGAATAATTATCATGTTATATTAACTATTTACATCCATTATACTAATAATTATACTCATCCAAACTATGTATTTTTGAATAAAAAACTACACCGTTACATAGGGATGGTAAGTTGTACATATGCATGAGTGTTGATATTGTTATTTATAGGATGGAGAAAAAGAGGTATAAGGTTGAAACATAATTATAATAACATCTTATAATGTATAATATACTACATTTATTATATTATTACGAGTACAATAAAAGAAGAGGAAGTAGAAGAAGAAAATAATTTTCAAAGAGATGATAAAACAATTACCTCTTTCTCGAGTATCTCCTTTTTATTTGCACAAAAGGTCTTCCTAAGATGTATTTACGCCCAATGTGTGCCTTATATGAGGAATTTCATGATATTGGGAGATTATTGGAGTATAGTTTGGTCGATCTAAAGGGATTTAAAGGTATAGTAAGGGGTTAGAAGTGGTGGCCTTTTATAAGAGGGAGGATGGGCACTATAAGAATGTCTTGAAATATTAATTTATATTAAATTTCATCTCAGAATATATTGGTCCCAAAATAATTTATTTAGACGTTAAGCTGATTTTAGGATGAAATAAAATCATCCAATAATTTTTTTACAAGTTTTTAATATTTTCTAATCCTTTTCTTTTTTTGTTTAACCCTTTATTAGCCAATTTTAATATTACTGGGATATTTTATTATTTAGAATTTTTGGGTTAATTTAATTACCAAAATATGTAAGAACAAACACTTACATTCCTTTTTTGACATATTTGGAATTTTTATAACCATTTGGGAGAATATTATTTTTTATAAATTTTAAAACATTTAATAAACTAATTTATATTTTAAAATACCAATAGTGCCAATCATGACAATATTTATTCATTAACTTTATAAAAATCTCATAACAAAGTGATATATTCGAAAAATATTATTTAAATCATCACTATCATGTCACATTCATCTATAAAAATCGTTGTTTCTATCAATTCTCTGAAATTATGATTATTTTAGTATTTATAATATCATTTATTTTAAATTTTTCTTAATAAAATAATTAATGTATCACTATTGTGTCAATATTCATGTTAATTATTTAACCATAAAAATTCAAAATAAAATCCCATTATGTAGATAATTTCCTTAGATTTCGGGATAATATTTAAATTTGATGTTTCATCTAGTGTATCACTAAATTAAAATTATTATACTCACAAAAGATAATAGAGTGACATGTTGTAATTTTCTTTTATTTTAATAATAATTATACCATTTTAATGGAAAAAAGTCCATTAAATGAATCAATCTTGAATGTCAGGTTATATGAGTCAACTTTTATTCATAAAATGGAATTTTGGAAGGTTTTAGTGTAATTTCATTATCCTTATCATATTATTTGTTACACTAATTTAACTGATTTACTTTTTACTGTCGTAAATAAAAATTAACCTAGTTACTATTCATAAACAAAATTAAAAGAAACCTATTAACATAATTTGACCCCAATGATTCAAAATATGGAATATATTTTTCAATATTCTGAACACAGAAGTTGTATTAATTGTATTGAAATTAATACTTTTTATCAATACCATAAACAAGTTATTTAAGAAGTAAAATCTATCAAAAGATTGACATGTGTTTATGTTCAATTTAAATGTGAAATTACATCAAATTAATAACATTGGATTAAAGATAAAAGTATAATCCAATTACAATTTAAAACCAATTAAAAATTTAATATAACTATATAAATAAATTAGATGAAAAGTTAGTTTCCAATTAAAATGTAGTATTTCCACTATTCATTAAAATGTGAATTTAATCAAAAAATACGAAAAATTAAACTAAAGTAAATTTTGATGCTCTGATTTGAAATAACGCATTTATTATTTCAAATAAAATATATAAAACTATTTAAAATTAGATTTAATATTGTTGTGTGATCAAATGGTGGAAAAACTCTATTTTTTGTGAAAATACTTCTTCTATCTGAAAAAATTTAATTTGTTAGGATATATTGTTCTAGAAAATACATAAGATGAATGTTAATGTTATATAAAATTAAAAATTTGGTCAATAATATTCATTATAGATAGTTCTTATCCCATTAAAATAATATTTTAACAATATATCATTGTTTAGTGAAACTCAATATTGTGTACAATGCAAGATATCGAGGGAGGTTTCTCTTGCATTTAATGCAATATAAGGCAGTGTTGAGTTTTGTTAAAGCTTCATTTGCTATTTCATATAACATAATCTAACCATATTTATTTTATACATTGAAAAAATATATATACTCACTATTGTGTGAATTGAATTCTATCAAAATAACTGGAAATTGTGTGTAACACAAGGCAAGAATAGTGTTGCGTATATTGAAAGCTAATACAGTGTTGCATTTATAGCATGCTAATCATGGTGTAGCATATAACACATGAGATCAATAAAATTAAAAATATTATATCTCATAAAATATTAGGGTGATACACTTATGATCAATCGTTACCATACATGTTTGGTCAAACACATCAGCATAAGTCTTCAGCTGGAACAAAAAGACATGAGAATAGATCTATGGACGCATTCCCTTTTGGTACCACTAAGCCATCATTTTCTCATTAGAGGCAATTTTAGGGGAATATCGTAGTAGCATGGAAATGATATTGGCATACTCCATCGTTGACTGGTCTCCTTATACATAGTCCATAATATCCTGGGATATTGCATAAATCATGACCTCAAGGCAATATTGTTTATTAACTACCACCTTGAAGTCCTTCTAGCTCATCCACTCATGCTTTACAGCCAACATAACTGAATCCCACCATCTCATAATAGGAAATTCTAGTAGAAACGAAGCACACATCCCCCTGACCAATTCCAGAGTGTCCAGGAACATGAACATACATTCTATTATCTCAATCCATTCCTCCACTTCTTCTAGTTCTTAGCCATCTCATTAAGAAAGAGTTTTTTTCATGAGGAACTCCCAAGATTCTTCCTTTAGTGGACCATTTTCATCCTCTCCAACTGAAGAAGGTGTAGGACCAACTCCATAGCCCAGATCTTAATAGCTTGATCTATAGCATCTATCTACCTCTGGTCAAGTGGTGAGGGAGAACTCTCTCTGACTTATTTCGGTGGTTGAAGGGAAATTCTATAGGGAGGAAAGTTGCAACAAAAATAAATAGTCACATGAAAAATTCATTAATATAACATGTCTTAAAAATTGAAAAAATATACATGATACTAATAAATCAAATATACCAAGGTAATTCAATGACCCATCTACTTCACCATGACCCGATGTACACATATAGTATGCAGCCTTTACATCCCACCTGGAGAAGAAGTCAATCAAGTATCTTGACATCCCATGGAGACTTAAGAATTTTTGGGTTGTGTGATCGCCAGGCACCTGAATCACAACCATAATTCTGGGACCAGAAATTCCTAGCTCCTATTTATCTAGACTCATCCCAAATAGCATGACCCAATGAGAAAACTTTCTCTGATACCATTTTCTCATGAAACAATCTGGGTCATCATCAAAATTGTCTCCCTACCTGGTATATGTAAAGGCCATAAGGGCGCTCCCTATCCCCTTAGGTTGGCATAAGTGGGTATAATAAATAAAGAGTGGGAATGATATACCCAAATATACAATCATGAATGATCAAAAAATTTAAAATAAACCAAAGATGGAAATCCAATCCAAAGAAGACTATAAAATATCCGATTTAAGTTTTTGAGTTAGTACAAAAACCAAAAGGTGATATATCTAAAAACATAACTTAAAACAAACTTTAACCCCCTATATGGAAAGGGGAACATCACCCTCAAGCCATATTTACAACACCACCAAAAAAATATCACTAGAAACCCATATTTCCACCTCAAAAATATTTACCAATACCTATATCAAACATCCCACACTCTACATACAATAGAGAGTTTTAGTAGGGTGTGATCAATTTCTCGGTATCATTCCACAAAAAAATATATTACTTTCTATAAAAATTAATAACAACAAAATTGCATGTTTTATAAATATATGAAATTCTATAACAATTTCAAGGGAAACAAATTAGCGTAAAGAAACTATAAAGAAAGAGAACATTAAATAAAAAACACTTTATTTTGAAGCAACCTATATGCCATACTGTATTCCAATTGTAAGTGAAACATAGAGAAAGATCAATAGTCATGAGAGAGTCCCTATAGTAACTAGCTAGGAAATGGACACTAGAACATCGTGTCTTAGTGAAACGTGGCTTAAGAACCACACCCATTAACATACTCATTCACGATCCACAAGAAGAAAACATTGTAATGTCTTATTAGTCTCCAATCATCATCCATGATTAGTTACTTTTATCGTCCTCAATCCTACTAAGTGAAACAAGGTCGAAGAAACTTCTGTATTACTAGAACATTTGTTTTAGTCTTCCCTCTTAGTTACCTTGGATCCCATTTAGTGTGCGTACCTATTTGTCAAGAAATAAGATATGCCACAGTCAATCTCACAATCCATAAGTCATTAAACACCCCAAATACCACCATTTCCATACCCAAATCCCCCTTTCAAATCAAATTCACACCAAAATATTATATAGGAATAGTTTGAATCCTTTAAATTGTCTAATAAATCATTTAGATAATTTTTAAAACCATTTCAAAGAGAATAACAAACCTTTTCTTTGGAAAAACACCACATTTCACATGAAAATAACATTTTGAAACCAAATGGATAATAAATAATTTTTAAAACAACTTTCAGACCTCATATAAAATTATTAAAAAATTATAAAACACATCAGAAATCAAAAAATGTTTAACAAACAATGATTAGGCACGGAATCACATACCTCGGGAGGAGAAGGTTCCAAAAACATGTCCAACACTCTATCTACGCCTCAACCACACCACAAAAAATCCAAATTACAAAAAAATTCACATGATCAAACCCAAAAAGTTAATATATAACCCTTAAAATAGAAACCTAGTCACTGGGGAAGAGTAACCCAATAGAAAGTGAATAAAACCCTAATTTGGATGAAGAAATTAAAGGATGAGTTGACTACCATGACGAATCGTGGAAGAACCCCACTTAATCCGAAACAAAATTGAAGCTTTGAGAGAAGAGGAGGGATAGAAGAAGTCTCTTAGGGAGGAAAATTCTAAGTAGGGTGAGATAAATGGATATAAGGATTTATAATCAGGGTAATGAAAACTTAATCAAAATTTTAATGTGCTGGATTGTGTGCATTGTTAGTCTGCATAATTTGTTAAACACTTCGGTAACTGTGAGACACATTCTATATGAGAAAAAACCTACTTCACAGGTACTTGGGCTGAGGTGCATGGTCCTACGGTGGTCGTACGACAACTATTAACTCACTGAGATGGCTTTTGTATCGTTACTTGGGAAAGACAAACAGTTATATCTGACAGTGCAACAACCATGCTGTTGGGTCTATTTTCCAAAAAATACCATTTTTTCTAAAATTAAAATGGGAAACATCAAAGAAATGATAAGGCAAAATGAAAATAGCAAAAATACCTCAAAATGAGATCACATGAGTGATATATTACCACCATTAGATATTCTTATAAAGAGATGATAATTAAATTGCGATGAAACAATTTAATTTATGCTATAGAATGTAATGAGATGAGATTTTGGATCCTTTAAACTAAATTATATATTCTATAAAATGTATAAAAAATTACTCCCTTGTAATCCAAAAAAGAATTAGAATAAACTATTAATAAATCCATTATATACAATAATATGTTGATCGATTAATATATACAACATTTATATGGTAAATATTTAATATGAGTTAATATTAAAAAAGTTATTTATAGTAAGTGTGCTCTTTTTTAATATTATATATGTTTATTTAAAATATAGTTTTAAAATTAATAAAATTTAAATTTTATAATTTTAATTTAATTTCTAAATTCCTCATAAAAAACTATCTTAAAATGATTTTTTATGTTAATAATTAATTGTCATATGAATAGTGAAAATACTAATTTTAATAATGTCATTATTTTTTGGAAACTTATTTAATTATATGAATAAAATGAGATATTTTAAAACCATATCTGATAAATATATATTATTATGTATGATAATTAATTTTAAATTACTATGTTAAATTTATTGACCTTGCTCAAAATTTTGAAATTTTATATAAAGATTTAATTAAATTTAATTTTTTCAGCTACATTGTTTAATTAATTATAACATTATGAAATGAAGATTTGATTTATTCTATTATGAAATAAATAATATATAAATGATATTATTCATTTCAAATTTATTTTACAGAAATACATTAATAAGTTTATACTAGTCATAAATCATTTGGCTTCAAAAAAATTCATTGAAAAAATGAGTTTTTACATGTTATATGTGCTAAGATTATGATTAATTTACATACCCGTAGAATGTTAAAATGATAAAATTATTCTTATATTTGATATAATAATTTTCTTATTTTTCATTACTAATTTAATTTTTCGGAAAAAATTTTAGATTATTACGAATAATCCTAATATCCACAAGAATGGTGAAACGACTATTTTAAAATTATTTTTTTATTAACATCCAAATAATTATATCAGTTATATTAAATTTAAATAATATTAATTAATAATCTAATTAAATTTATAAACACATAAAAATATATATTAACACTCATTTAATTGGAAATTAAGGCTAAATATGATTAATAATCCATAATGGTGAAAATGAACTTTTTCTACTAAAGAATATTTTCTACACATTATGATTTTTAGTTTAAAAATTATTTTCATAATATTTAAAAATTTAAATATATTTAAAATATGTTTCATATAATTATATTAAACCTAGGATTGGTTATAATGAGAATCTCGTATGATTAGCAATAGTTTATTTATTAACATAAAAAATAGTTACTAAGGTAAAAAACTAAAAAGGAAAAGGTTATAAAAAAATAGGGAATGGACATAAACCACATAATATTGTTTTTAAATGAAATTTTTGGGGTATTATTAATCATAAAACAATAAAAAATTCACTTTTTCCAACTTTTAAAACCATTCAACCATGTATTGTGAAAGGATAGAATTAAAGTGTAAAGGGTGATTCTAAAACAACCATTCTCTTCCCTTATCAAATGATACCACTTCATCCCATCAAAAATATAAATAACCATAATATTACTCCATAAAAATATAAAATATTTACATATATATAACTGTATCACACAAACATACACCCATATTCACTCATAGTTGTCCTAACACCTTCAATTTCATGGTAACATTGATGGAAAAAATTAATACTATAACATATGTATTATCCCCTTGTTAATATTTTCTTATAAATATTACAGAAATAATTATATTTTTAAAATTATAATATAAATATTTAATAATATTTATTATTATGATATTTTATTATATTAATGGTATGACCAACTGTTATTCATTTATATCCACTTATGTGTTGTGCAGACATTTACCTCCATGAAGTGCCATCTTTTGTTTTTTGATAACACAATTCATGGAAGAAATTAATGGTGATAATCATGAATAGATATGATATATATCATATAAATATTATTATTAGTTTAAAAATTACTATCTAATATAACCCTTACCATACATTGAGAAATGAGAATATTAATCATGCGTTCATGAGGATTATGACATCCATGATGAAACATTTATCAATTGTCATCTATATTTTCATAAATTATATGAAAATATAAAATATAGTTCAAATCCATAAAAAATTAAAATAATATCCTTATTTTTTTATAATGATATTATTTTGAACTAAATAGATTTTTAGCCATAGATTCCAATTGAGATGGAGATGGTTCACGTTTGGGTCAGTTTAAGAACCCATGTGAACATTTCTATAAGACCCATTTATAATGGAATACAGGAGACTTAAAAGTAAAATTATTGATATATATTAATCATATTCATATTATTATATATTCATATAAATATTATATTAGTTATTCAACTTATTATTAATGTATCTTTCTCATTCACTAATTTTTTTGAATTAATCCGTTATCAATTAAGCTTTCACGTAACGTAACCAAAACAGATATGGAATAGGATAGGAACATTTTAGATAAATATATGTTATATATTATATAATATTAAATAATATAACAATAATTTAATGGTATCAAATTATTTTTATTCAAATCAATATTATTAAACATGTACTATATATTTAAATTTGTTAACATCTGATGGTCATTATATGCTATAACTAATTAATTTACTCATGATAAATAAATATAACAAGGATATTAAAGGGTGGAATTTATTAAAAGGTTTTTAAAAAATATATTAAATTATCTATTTTTAATAGATTTCACAGTTCAATCGACTAAGCATAGAAATACGGTAAGGGTTTCTTTCTCAATCTCGTTTCATTAAGACATGTTTATACAATTGTTTTTTGCCTCCAGTTCACTTTCATTAAGGAATGATTTTATTATTTTATCCTAACAATATTTTAGTTGATATATCTACTACCCTATTGTTTCCATTAATGATATATATAATTCTTCAAATTTTATTTCAATTTATATTTCGTGTTTTCCCTCTCCTGTCTATTGGATTCTTACGATATCATTCTCATAAGGGTTTCATTGTCAAAAATTTGAATTTTTATAGGCATGCTTTTTATTAACACCATGTATCCTTTTAAATGGTATGAATACTTACCTATTCCAATTTTTCACCACAATCATATAATATTTCATGATTTTCAATGTGAAATTTTAAATTTCACTCCTCATTGGGGTTTGATTCAAATGTTACAAAGGATTTTTATGGGATCGTGTGACACAATTCTCTTACATGGGTCATAATCACTTATCTTTTTCTATTGTATTTCAGGATTGATATATTCTATCCCCTTATTACTATAGGATTTATTACAAATAATTTTCTACTGAAATCATCTTTCACAGTAAATACCTCTTGCCTTTATGATTAAAATGTTTCATTGAAATTCATTTTTCTTAATAATAATTACCACTATTTATAATAGACATTTTATTCCATGTCTATAATTTTAAAAACCATAATTTTTTCAATACTTATTGTAATTTCAGGTTCTTTTTATCTACAATGATTTTTATATTTCCCTTGTTGAATGTTAAGCCAGAGGTTTCAATATCCTTTTAACGATGTTGGTTTTCAATGAGGATATTTAAAAATGATCAAAAGGATTTATATATTTTCTAAATAATTTTTTTACCATCATTCGATATTTTATATTAATAAATTTTATTCCTATTTAATGTTTCATTTATTAAATATTCTATTAATAGATAAAAATTTCAATTTCATTTGACTTCCCCGTTTTGAAAACATTAATAAAAATTCATGTCTCTGTTATTTAATATTCTTTTAAAAATTAAACTTTTGTAAAGTATTTTCCAATATCTCTTCAAAAAACATTATTTATTTTCAAGGATATATTATTTGAAATTAATTATAGTACTTTTTTCTAAATGATTATCACTAACTTATCAAAAATTTTATTTTAATGTAACTTACAATTCATCTGTTACAACAATATTAAAAAAGATATGTGAAAACATTCGTACTTTTTTGTTAATTTATCTTTTATGGTTTATCATCCTTGATGTGATATTTTGATAATAATTTTATGTTATCATTTTATGGATTATATTTTTAAAATATAATTTTATATCCTACGATTTCTTAATTTCATTTTAAGGGATATGTTTAAGAAACCCATTATTTTTATTTGGATTGTATATGATATGGTGATGATTCATGTCATGTGGCACACATACATATTGATGAAAAGGATGGTGGGGTCATATATCACTCCCCAATGTGTTCGTTTAAGATTATATGTCATGATATTGTCATGTGTGAAAAAAATGAGTTGGTTCACACAAGCGTGAGCATTATGTGTTTTCTCACATTTTTAGTCATGAACATAATGAGATTGTTCACATAGGTGTGGGAATATTGGGTTTTATCATATAAGGTTTATTATTCATATGATTGTGCCATAATTTCATGTTGTTTATCAATATATAATACATTTCCATTTTTATCATCTTGTCACAATAAATTTTCTTGATGCATTTCATTTCCATAAAATTCAATGTTTTCAAGATTATGAATTACTTTTTAAGTATTCCATAATTTTAATTCAAGTTCACTACTAGATAAATAACCTATACCAATGGTTTTGAACCGTTGATATAGGCCTCCAAACCATGGGTATAGCCTATACCAACTGTTTGGAGGACCATGGCCATGTAAGGTGTTGGGATAGGTCTATACCAATGTTTTTGAAAAAACCGCTGGTATATGTAATATGAATATCTAAACCAACAGTTCAATAAAACTATTGGTATATTTATTTCAAAAAAAACATTCGGTGGGATTTGATCCCAGTACCTCTAGTTTATAATTGAACGACCTAACCACTAACCTAAAATGACGTTTGTGAACATAATTTAATAAATATATATATTTATTATCATAATTATTTTAAATTTTGATTTATGTAATGTTATAGGTAAGAATATTCGATAAATAATCAAACAACCTATAGCAACGGTTTTTCCAAGCCGTTGGTATATAGTCTCTATAATGGACCTATACCAATGGTTTGGCTAAAAAAGATGGTATAGGTCCTCTATAATGGACCTATACGAACGGTTTTTCCAAACCATTGGTATAGGCCCCCCTATAAAAATGGTTTTTCCAAAACCGTTTGGATAGGTTCATATAAGTGACCCATACCAACGGTTTTGGCCAAACCTTTGGAATAGGTCCGAATTAATGAACTATAACAACTGTTTGGCCAAAACCGTTAGTATAAGTCATATTTACTATAATGGATCTCATGTTATATGACAATTCATATGTGTTTTAAGTAATGTAAAATATTTTATGATTTATTAATGATTTATTATCATAACTTATTTCACTCTATCATGTTTTATAATTATCTACTAATGTCATTTATTTGTATATTATGATATTTGTGTCACCCTCATGTTTTTACATTATGTTATAATATTTTTTTCATTACTGGGTGCTTGATGTCACCCCTTTATTATGTTTCTAATGACTATGTTATGGAGATTATTATACCATGATCGATATCTTATAAGGGTTCTAAAGGAGCATGATTATGGAGAAATTTTCGCAAGTGTTTCAAAATAACATGTTTATATAGCTAATCTCTATGACACGAAAACTTTTTATATATGTTATGGAGTAGATTTTGAGATGCATAATTTGAATCATGGCATTATTTTACAATTTATTATAGTTTTAGCTTGGGTCCCTTCAATAAACCCCAAAATCAAGTTATTTTAAGAAGCTTGATTATTAAGGGTTTCAATGAAGAATTGATCATTCGAGATTCATTACATAGCTATGTGGTATCATAAGAATATAAAATTCCATTAATATGAAAATTGAATTTAGAAATAATTTACATTTATAATCATGTGAGTATAGATAAAATTAATTATACTCGTTCATCAAAATGTAAACACCATTATTCAAAATCATGCCCAAGCATAATCTCATGTGCATAACATGAATCAATCATACTAACTCATCAAAATGCGAAAATATCTGCTCAAAATAATTTACACACTTATCATAATAATATTATGATATTTCTATATTACATTAACCAATGTATAGGAGAGAAATAACTGAACCTCTAATCACATTATCATAATCCATTCATATAGTCTTCAAATGATCATGAAACTATTTATCATTTCATCATAACTTAACCACAATAAAAAGGAAATAGGTTTCATCAAAATTTAATTATCATAATCGATAACCATTCCAATAAATAACTAGTATAGTGTCATTAGATAATTCCCCCAATAAAGTATATCTAATATCAATGGTTGTTATTATAGATAAAAATACCACTATAAGAACACTGGAACATTTCATGAGGAAAATACCCATTTCATTTTGAAATAAATTATTTGAAATCTATAAATTTCTTGTTTATTATGAAAAAAAATTATTTTAAAATAATCTTGGAATCTTATAGTGGAATCATAAATGAAATAAGTAGTCATGATGACTGTAAAAGTGGTTCATGTGTTATACATTTTTAATAAAACAAAAATACCAATGTAAAAAATTATACATAGTAAAATATGAATAAATTATAATCTAAAAAATTATTTTAGAAATGTATAAGATATATTTATGTATTTTATAAAATATATAGACATTGAAGGAAAATATTCTGAAAAAAAAGATGAAATACTGGAAACTTTTCAAAAAAACATTTTCTAAATAGTTTTATGTACCAAAAGAGAAGAATGAAAAACAACTAATAATCCATGAAATTAACATATGAGAAGAAAAATCATGGGGTTTAAAGGATATATATTAAATAATTTTCCTTAATGTAAAATTTACATAAAAATTCCCAAAATGAAATAAGATTGTAACAAAATTATCTAACCTCAAGTCTTGTCGTCAATCTTATAAATTCTAAAAATATATATAATAAATATATATTTATTATAAAAATATTTTAGATCCATATTTATACATACAATAAAATAAATTTTTTATATATAATATTTTATCAACATTTCATTAACAATCATTCATTATCAAAATCATTTCAAGTGTTAACTGGTTAATTTTTCATGTGTGGTTTGGTTCGGTAGTTTTTTTCCTGGCACTATTATCATGGTTGAATATTTTCCATAATATTAATAATTTTATATGTATCATATTTAATCATTATATAAACATGTTTTACAATTAATATAAATTTTTCCTAGAAAATTAATTACATCACTTCATAGAGATGACAGCTCGTACCTAGGGACAAATGTTGTTTCGAACTTCCAATGGATTAAATGAAATAATGTCACATAATAATTCATATTTAAAGAATTTTTTTATATAATAAAAATAAAACATATTCATTAATTATATATTTATTACCTACCATGAAAAATATAAATGAAAATGGAATCACATCATTTAGTAGAGGTGTTACACCACTCGAACACACAACCAATATTATGATTTCCCAAAGGATGGGAAAGTAAGAAGTTAAATAATATATTATAATTAAATAAGAATAATTATGTCCTATATATCATTTAAAAATATAAAATATATCCTAATATCCATCGATGAAAAATATTGATGTAAAATGAATTATATTTTTATGTAAATGTGGTAGTCCACATATTCACAAGAGCGATACATTCATTTATTATTTGATGGAAAGTAGGTGGAAAATGGTATTAAAATAATCATAATAAAGTGTTGATATATTAATTATTGTATATTAATTATCTTAGGATATATATATAATAGATTTAAACAATGTATAAGAAGAAATAATGTTTGAAATAGATGTTTATGGAAAATACACATTCTTTGAGAGACCACCATTAGAATACACCTAAATCCATATTAGGATAATATTTGGAAAATAAATAAATATCAAGTATGTGCGGATGGAATATATTAGGGTATTTGGTTAGGTATTTTTTTATATAAGTCGATAAAGAGGTGTGACTTATAGAAGAGAAGTTGCGTTATTTTATAAGTGAGGAGTGTCACACTCTTGTAATTATGCAATTTTTTAAATTCATATAAGATCATATACATGGTGAACATGAACCTAGACACCAAAAAATTATATAATATGTGTTAGGGTAATAAAACTAATCATATTAAATTTTAACTTGTTTTGGAGACATTTATAGCCTTGTCTAAAAGTTATACTCCTTTTAAAATGCAATTTAAGGTCAAGTGTGATACCTTAATTTTTAATTATGGAAACCAAATTATAAGAACCAAAATTTAACGTGACTTATTACATAATTGAATATAATGATTTAAAAGATTCAAAACCTATTAGAGATCAATTTAAAATAAGTGTATGAAATTATATATAATATAACAATGTAGAATTCTAGAAGAACATATTTTAGTAAAATAAATTATTTAAGAATAAAAACTATTTCACCTTAAAATAAAGTAAAATATGTTTTTATACATTTGGATCAGGAAAATATTAATGAATCCTTCTAGACATACCATTAAATAGAAAGACCAAAAAATAGTTCTGTATTAAATAAAATATAATATATATTCATAAATGTCAATAATGGTCTCCCAAATTTAAAAAAATGTATTAAAATACATTATTTTACACATTAAAAATATATTTGGTTAATAAAATCATACAATAATGTAAATTGAAGTGTTGTTGATATTTTAAATCCTTAAACTGATGTTTTAACCTGGTTTTACCCTTACTGGTGAGACAATTATTTATAATTTTTACTAATTATAATAACCGAAAATAAAAAGGAAATATTTCCAAAATTTAGATCTTATGATTACAAATACATAACCATATATTTTTATTCTATTCTTAAAATTTGAAGAAATATCGTTTAATATAAATTCATAAAACACAATGAATAATAGTTTTTTGAAAAATGCATTTTTATGCATATATGTGAATTCATTCATATTCCTTGCACATTAAAATCCCTCATGTTAATGTAAAAATATTTTATTGAATATATAGTTTATAAATTATATGATAATAATTAATATATATGGATTTATTTGATTTATCCTGAGAAATAAATTTGTTTACATAAAAAATATCCAAAAAATATTCTATTTTCCCTTCAAATGATTTTATAATCAGTTATAACCATTTGATATTATATTTAATAGTGATTATTAATTTATTGAAACAAAGTATTAATATTTCATTAAAATATTTATTAGAAGTGACCAATATATATTTCCTTGATAAAAATACTTAATATGAAATAAAATCATCTTAACATTAAATGATTTTACTAAAACTGTGTTCATTTATCCTTGAATGAATAAATAAATTTATTTTACGTAAAACCATTATACATATATTTAATAGAATGTTTAACCCTATTCATACCATCTAATTCAATGTATAGGTCATATATTGTATAATATTTCAATTCTGGTTCATTTAAGTTTGATGTTGTGTGTAATTAATGTTATCAATGAAATAAAATTATTAAATGAAAATTATATTCTAAAATATTGGACTGTTATAGAGAAGCAATAAATATAGCACGAAATTATATACCATTGAACCCTAAAATTTTCCATTGTCACATGGAGTCACTCTATAAGGAATCCTCCATCATGCTATACACATAACCACCACTGATGAGATAATAATGGTTAAACCTCAATAATAGTTTTTATAAAGAAAGATTATAAATATTGGAGAAATATACATATTAGATAGAACTTGGGAGAAGTACAGGTTGTTATTGAGGACATAAAATAGCCAATTAATTTTATCCACCAAGGTAGTTACCAACAACCATTGTGTGAAAAAAAGAAACCGAACCTGAGAAATATTAAAAAAATAAATTGAACCCAATGATGAATAATATAACACCAGATACATGACCTTAGATGCACTCATATGACCACATCCAAAAAAACCACCATTATAGTCCCAACCCACCCTAAGCATTAATTATCTAGACTAAAATGGGGTCTTTCCAGGTAGGTAATGTATAAAGAGAGATGAATTTGTGAATAATGATAAAAGAAGACTACACTCAGGATACCAGTAAGCATCCAAAGACCAATAAGGACCACAATAACATTAGGTTGAGGAAACATTGACTCAGGATGAAACAATTGGATAAATTTTCAAAAAATACACCACTATAGTCCCAATACACCATAAATGATATCATACTAGACCAAATATGGGGTCTATCTTGTGGGATAATTTAGATATAGTATAGGATTATGGTGATAAAAACCATCTATGAAATAAAATACTATATAGAAAAATAACCACGATGAATGGAATAAAGCACAAAGATAGAGTAAAATGAAACCCTCAAGGATCATGAAGATAAACAAGGGAATAATGGGGTTGACAACTATAGAGAAACAACTGAAGACTTTACTGAAGTTAGAAAAGATAACCCCACTAAGGATAGAAAGAGGTAATGACCCATGTTTTGAGGTGATATAAGGAAGATAATCATCAAATTGATAAATATCCCTATATTTACAAATGGAACTAAAGAGAGAAAAATTTAAAACATAGAAAAATAGAGCCATAATAAATACCTTATCACTTCTCATTTTAAGAGTTATAATGGTAATAATAAATTTATTAATATATAAATTATTTCCCTTGAACACAATATTTATTCAATTCATTCATAAATACAAAACATAAAAATTCAATAACTCTGATCCCTTTGTCAAAATTATTAATAACCACATCTTGATTTCACTTCCATGAACAAGCACCCACTAGTTTATCCACCTCAAACACTGTCTCACATTTATCTAATTATTTATTTTACATTATAAATAAATATCAATCAAACCATATAAATCTCATTATACTATAACAATATATATATATATATATCATATCACTCATGGAGATAGGTAATATACATATCGCATAAAACACATGAACCACATACCCAGATTAATTATAGTTTATTTATTAATATTATAACAATATTATCAATATAACTAAATACAAATGAATTATATCTGGTCATAATTGATAATATTAAATGAATGGATATAACATGAATTACCATCCATAAATTGAGTCATGATTTTTTTAAAAAATAAAGTATAAATTTGAATTAACCAACTTCCCCATTATTTCAATAATACAATAAAAATAATAACATAACCATACATAAATCAATATTTCACTATAAAAACTCATAATTCACTTTAAAAAAAACTCTTCAGATAGAAGAATCATGATATGAATAGAAAATGAAAGTACATTGGATAATTATGATTCAATCTACTAGTGTTTGGAAATTGATGTCTTCAAAAATTGACTAAAAATAGACTTATAATATTAATTGGTTTGTAAAGTAAATGAGATAACTAAAATGAATAATTAAGGGTTCCCGCAATTTATTTTTAAATGATATATGGAAATAACATTGTTATGTTCCATAAACCTCATTTTAATTTTTTATTAGTTAATGGTGATATGAATACAATGTTTTCTATTAATTTAAACCCTATCATATCCTTAAAAGTTCTTTCCTTTCATATATTAAATATTCAACTATGTCAAAGTCATGGTATTCAAACCATGAATATTTTAGAACTCAATTTCAATAATTACTTAAGAAAATATTTTTGAGTATCATCCCCTAAACCACACCATTTTCTACCATAATGAAAACCATGAGTTTTCCCCCCACCCTGTGGTATATATAGAGTTTTCTAATGATTAATCCCAAAATATATGCTAAACTTTTACCATAAGGACCAATGATACAATCATTTGGAACCCCAAAAAACCCAAACATGATGTTGACTGGACCATAATATAGATTTATAAACAAAATCCATAAATACATCTATGATTTTAAAATTAAAATCTGATAAATCACATTTCATCTTTAACACCGTAAAATCATTAATTAGAGGACCATGAAAATTAATGCGGCAACATTATATACTTCATAAGAAATTCCTTTCCTTATTGATAAAAAAAAATAGATTAAATGAATTTAAAGGACATAATCATTATTAGATATACATGTCAAATAGAACTAAGTCTATTTAAAACCCCCAAAATCATACCTCAAAGACAAGGTTGACATGAGAAGTCAAGTTCATCACATTAAATACCACCCATAAATAAAACTACCACTCTCAACTAATACATTTAATTCCCTATGTACATTCCATATATGTAATAACAACCAATAAAATATTCAACATATAAACTAAATAAAGTAGGCACACTATAACACTAGTCCTTCTCCAAGAATAATCTTACAAAAAAACTAATATGTGAGATACCTATCAAAAAAATAATCTCTATATAAGAAATGATCAATAGTTTTAGGGAGGTAAATAGAAAAAAATAAATCATTACAACCCATAACTCTACCGTTTACTAAACAATACAAATTTTATTTAAATAATGTATGTATAAAAATTATAAATATAATGTTTAAAATAGTTTAATCCAAGACAAAAATTTTATTTACCAATAAAATATTTACATCCATTTATAATAAATTTTATAATATTTAAGGAGACATTAAAACTGATTTTAATTCCACTTTTACCTTTAAATTTAACTAAAATAAAATTCACACCACATTAAAAAGAGATACTGAAACTGGATTTCAAACCCTATATAGAAAAACTGAGACAGAAAAATCATGTAAAACACATTAAATTTAAATTTCAAAGATTTTTTAAAATGTTTTTTATCAAAGTATTTAGGTCACATGCTTATAATGTACTCTAATACTCACTACCTAACCAACTCTATAATAATCCAATTCACATCAAATCCTAACAATGTTATTAGGAAAAATAAATACACATATATAGTTAGGGGATTCCATAAATCATGGCTCACTCATATTGACAATGTCCTAAAAATATACAAAGAAAAGAAATAACCAATTGAATGAAATCATAATCCACTCACCCCAAATGATCACTGTTTCATCCTTTTACCAATGTCTTAACATTTTGATTACATTTATGAACTATGAGTTCCATGAATCATAAATTTATCCTCATCACTTTTTGAATACACCAATATTACTCTGAATAAAACTACCTTACCTAGAGAGGGCTTCTTATATTTCCATTATGTGAGCTCTCACTTCTGTCCATGTCTTCAATTATACAGAAGATATCCTTAATAAAATTTATGGATTATAATTTGATTCAAAACAAAAATTTCACATATCCTCATTATATTATAGTCTTATATATTTTTTTATATATTTATAAGAGTGTTTTAATATTATGAAAAAAATATCCTCTATTTTGGAACATTTTAATATCTTCAATACATTCCACTTATGGAAATCTAGAAATAAATTATTCAAAAAATAATTCAAGAAATTATTACCATGATATCTTATATGGGAGACCATGATTCAATTGTTTTCACATTTATACTACAACTCGAATTTTACATACTAGAAAAGAATCTCAAAATAAATCTATAGTATTAAAATGTTATAAGAAACTTTGACCTCATCTGTCCATGATTCTACCTTTTTTTCTAACAATACCCCAAAAAAATTCTACACTCTCCATAATTGAGAATTCACAAATACGTCATACCATAAATCTCTACCCATAATCTCTTTCCTTGTTTAAATCTAATTTTTCTCAAGTGTCTTTAGCATAAAAATATGGCTTAGAGAATATAGTACAAATAATTAAATTGTAAAAACATAAAATATAAAAAAGACCTATCTAGTATAAAACACATCAACCCTTAAATTACACAACTTATACACCAAAATCATGCATCTATAATGGTAAAATTTCAACATTAATCTTACTCAAAACTACCCAAAATATACCTCTCACAACTCAAATATATTACCACTTCCACACTTTTAATTTAATGAACTATTTACCTTAAGCAAGAAATAGATAAAATGTGTTCATATTCTCACCAACCATCTCCCCAAAAAACATTATCACATTCAATCAATGAATATTTTCTGGAATAATCTTTCTAAGGAAACAATAATTCCTTATAAATCATTTTTAACAGGCTGTCATATTATTTTCACATGTTAATTTCTTTACTCTATAATTTATATTTATAATTAATTTAATCTTAAACCATTAATTCAACAAACAAAAATAAGTTTTGAAAACAAGAACATTTACATCCAATGAATCCACAATGTAATTAAAAAAAAAATACTATTTCCAAAATACATTTAAAATAAAACCAAGAAATAATTTTCCTTAAAAGAGTAAACCTAAACTACCATTATAAAATATCTCAAAAAAATATTTAAAAATTCTTGTTATAAATCCTTTTTCAAATCTGACACAAATTTCATTAAAATAAAACCCATAAAATTAGTTATTTAATTGGGGAAAACATTACCAATAAAACATGGAAACATTGAACCAATCCGTTAAAAGTTTTTAATCTCTACTATAATAATTGTGCACATCATTATAAAGAAAGTTAATATTTATTCCACCCTTACATTGAACATGACCTATAATCCATTTTTATTTTCTATTCTGGGAGATCTTCCATGATATCCACTAAATAATTATTGAGTTCAATCAACCACACATTTAGAATCTCATAAATTTCACACATTATCAAAAATTAAGATTAATTATCATGATGTTTATATCATTATACTAAATGATTATTTATATTATAATTTAACTTATTATACATATTTTAAATAGTAATGAAACAACTATATTTAAAAAATGATTTACTTCCATATTTCATGCCATCATATTCCACGGTAAAATATTATGCAAATCATTTCATAACTATTAGATCATGATCAATAATTCTGGAATTTAGATAAATATATTCATAATAAATATGAAAAATTAATATCTTACCTCTTTTTAAAAACCACAACTTATAGTCTCTAATTCCATTAAACACATAATTAATAATGTTTTACATAATTTCGCTAGGTACGCACAAATTAAACAATATAATCCCACAATTATATATTCATTAGACTCAAGGTTCATGCATTACATCCTATGTACCCTATATGTTTCCTAAGAAATCTATCAGGATAACATCACATGTTAACCTGTAATGATTTTTTAACTGACCTAATTTGTGTAATTCTTAAACATTGAGTACTCTAAACTCTATCATAACTCTCAATAAAAATCTATGATACCACTCTATCTTGACCAATCCATACTAAGACCTCTCTAAGGATAGTTGTAAAGCTGATAGAGGCCTTTAAATCCAATCTTTGATAAGATACAGATTGGATATTAGTAAAAAAATTACAAAAAATACAATATATATTGAACTACACTCTTCAATACTTAAAAGGAAAGTAAAACCACCAATCAATTCTAATAACAAATATGAAATAAAAATAAACATACTAATTTAACACACACACACACACACATATATATATATATATATATATCTGTGTGTGTGTGTGTGTGTGTGTTTTGTGAGTCTTATGTCATAAAAAACAAGAAAATAGAACATATTCATAGAAAATACATGAATCAATGACTTCTAAAGAACCATCTCCTCCAACACCAACCAAGGACCATGTTATAAACTTGTTGGGTTATTCCAATCACTAATATTATCTTCAAAGAGTGTAAAAATAGTACATAGAAGGGTGATAATATAAATATACTTATTAGATCATTCCCCAAAATCACTTCTAGTAAGGTAAAATATTTATACAATATCATCAATGAAAACTATATGAAACCAAGTAATATATCATACCAAGGCAAACTATAAACCTAACACTTAAAAGAAACAATAACTATATCCTCATATAATTTAAGTATATTAAATTAGGAAAAAACTTCAAAGGTGGTACCTCATATCCACTTTCCTACAAATTTAGTAACCCCCACGTCCCAATGGAAAATGTCAGGAGGCTTCCATTCCTTCTTTTTCGACAACATATAGCTTCATAACACACCATTATATTATAACCTCTATTATAACTAAGAGGTTTTATTTTAATATTTTTGTAAATATGTTTTGAAAATCAATGTTGACATTCAATGGTGAAATTTTATGATTTTTTATATTCATGATCCATATTTTTGATTTTTTATAGAGAAACCATTCTTTATTATATATAAAAATATTGAAGAATAGGGTGTATTTGAACCATGATGTTGATGTTATTAGGAAACAATGTATTGTATGGACAATGTTGAATATGATTATCATATATGGAAATTATATTTGGTTAAAAGGAAAATATCTAGAAACATACATGATTTCAACTGTGAAAAGGATAATACAAGACATTTTTATACATATCTTATAAATACATAAAATAATAATAGGGATTGTAATGAAATGGTCAATGTATATTTGTGTGTAATTCTTAAGTAGTTTTTGATAATAGATGAAGATATATTGATGGGTAACTATTCATAATCTTATATATATGACAATGTTAATTAATTAAAAATGTATATTAAGGTATATTTTATCATTGGGTGAATTTTGGAATGATTTGTATGTGTATATATAAGATTGTATTTATTTTTATGAATATAGAAAAAATGTATTCCCTAAACCATGTGGTCAAACAAGTATTTATTTGTCTATTTTTTAAAATGAAAAATTAAATATTAATCCATGAGTATAAATCAACATGCTAATAAAAATAAAATATGTGTTCATCATTGGATGTTATGATTTAAAATCATGGTATAATGAAATGATGGAATATATATAATACTTTTGTTAAGAATTGTTTACGTTTAAAAGGTTAGATGTGTTTCAAAAATTCTATATTAAGATTAAATGATTCTACATAAGTGCAAATCCATAATAATGGTTTGGTGGTTTAGAGTATAGCTACAATGTCAAATAATAATAGCATGTGTTCTATTGTGATTTCGGGAACTATGTAATGATGGGAGACCTCAAATAAATTTGTGTAGTACATTCCATATAGCTTAAGAGGAATGTCAATATGGTATTATCAAACATATTATAGGATATCGATTATAATATAAACATATAAGTCAACATATTGAACATTTTTCATAAATATTTATAGAGACATCGTTCATGGTTTTTTTGAGTTCAAAATTCAAATAAAATATTATTTTTAGTGGACCCTATAAAAAATTCATATAACATTGAAATTGAATATTTTATGTCATGTATTATAAAACACTATATATGTCTAACATTTATTTTTAAATAAAATAAAAGAAGTATGGATTGAGATAGATCTATATAAATCATCCTATTTCAATGAATTTAATCACATTTAAATGATTGTATCACATTTCATGATCATAGATAATTGAGAGAATGTAGATTGATATCAACTATTGAGTAAAGGATTGGATATTTGGGGAAGATGTTATATGTTATTTGTGGTGAATATATGGAGAAAAGAAGAGTATAATTAAAATATACATTCCTATAAATAATATAAGAAGATTAATGAGAGAGAGAGAGGTGGAGGAAGAATGATTCTTTTGATAGAGCATTACTAGTGCATCTAAGTTATTCGAAGAGTCTTAAAGTATTATGGTATTTCATAGATAAAATCTATCTTGATGTATAGTAAAGATCTTTTTGTACATTAAAGATAATTCCACCGACTATGGAATTGAATTACTTGGATGAATATTTAAAAAATAATGATTAAAGTGAAGATAATTTATTTTTCATAATTATCCTAATATTGAAGATGAATTATTTTACATGCAGTGTAACTGCTCAGATCCTTTATTAAGGAGTTGATCATATCCAACTTCGAAGCATGAAAGAATCACGGTGTATCTCATGGATGCATAAAATATACTCAAGTTGATTTCAAGAGACCAATAAAACTATAAAATATTTCATTATTTAAAGAAATGTATAATGAAGAAAGTGGAGGGAGTGACCCTTGGGGGAGATGTGATATTTCTATAAATATTTGATATGGTAGTGTAAATTGGCATGACGTGGCCATTTTTAGATATTTTATCCCCCAAAATAGTTCGTTAATAGTTTATTTTGGTACAAAAATAGAAAAAAATGAAATTTATATATTTTTAAATTATAAATAATTGATTATATCCTCGCCATTTCCAAAATACATGGGTACTAATCTTTTTTTTCATTATACAAATAAAATTTGGGGACTATATTAAATATGTATAAAAGATTATCTTAATTTGATCAATTGATATTTGGTGTTATTTTTTCATGTACATATATTAATTAAATGTGTTTTGATGACATATAGGAAGATAAAAACAAACATGGGAAATAAATAAATTTAAATTAATGTTCTAAATATAAATAATGATTAAATTTATTGTTCTTCATGTTATGTTAAATTTAATACTCTGGTTCTGTAAGATATTTTCATTAGGCCATGAAAACAAGTATTTATCCTTTTTTATATGAGTATACTAATAATCCTAGAAGAAATATAATAATAGATCCATATTTCAATAATCTACTTAGGAATAATTGGGGTTAGCATTGATGCGATGAAAGAAGATTTCCTTTATCATGGGATGGATATTTGGACCAGAATTTAAGAGAGATTAAATGTAAACAATTGAAGCACACATATGATTAATTATTACCCATATATAGTTGAATAATAATTTTAAAGGTCTATAAAATATTAAAACGAACCCATAAAATATTAATCTAGTATCATATAGTGTTTTCCACTCGGCCAAAATTAACCTTGGCATGTAGAGAATAATAAATTAATTAAAAATGTGAAATAGAAGACTTATAATTCATTGATGCACATGATTTTATGAAGTCATACATTTATACTTGCCATCAATAAAGTAACCTAAATATTCCATTTTCTAACTATATCAAGTGATCAATTAATAAAAATAGAATGTTGAATATGACCCTATAGAGATAAATTATAGATTATCATATCACTAAAACACATAATTGCTAACTATTAATGATGAAAAAATAGGAACTAAATAATTTAGAAGATATGGATTTGAAATATATGCGAGATTCCATTATAAAGGGTTCCTCATTTGGTATTTTTATTTTATATTCGTATATCTTCATTCATTTTTTATTGAAGCTTATGATTTCTTTATAAATTTCATGAGCTCATACCAAAATGATAATAGATAACAAACCTTATGGTTTCTTCAAGATATATTCAGTGATTTTTAGGTGTCCCTAATCTATATAGTATAATATTTAAATCAATCTCGAATTATTTAGTGATTTATAGGGATGATTGTTTAATAACATTTCTTCTCATATATATATATATATATATATATATATATATATATATATAATTCTCAAAAAATGAAATTATCTTCCCTTAATCTATTCTTTTCACTGTTCTATAATGATCCTTATGATTGAGTGGTGAATGAGTTGGGTTGAATACAAGGGGAGAGGGAAGGATATTCTCTTGATTTATGAGTATTTTTTCAATTATTTAGTTAATGTGTGGTATACTTGAGTGTCCTTAGGGTGTGTTGGGTATTCATAACATGAAAACTACAATGATATATTTTCATTAACAAAATGGAATGTAAACATTAATTTAGGATGATATCAATTATATCTGATAGTGAAGAGTTCATTTTTACTAACCCTATGGGTGAAACCATTCATCTTAACATTGGGTTTGAGTCTGCATGCATTTTTTATCTTAATAAATTATTCTTTTAATACATTTATACACATCTAGAACATTTAAATTGATTTTTTAATATTTCATTATAAATGATAAACAATGACAATATGAATAGTTAATGAGGTTATACAAATTTGATGAAAACCCATTTTAAACTCGTAATTTGTTTATAGAGTATTTTAAAAATAATTTTAAAAAATAAAAATAAAAATACAATTATAATTTGGTTCCATTATCAAGAATATATGCCACCTCTGTTTTTACTTCTTAATTGTTTTTTTAGACTAAAAAAAATATGAAAAATAAATTATAAAAAATGGAATATATTTTTGACTCACCACATCTATATGTTAAATAATAGAACTATACATGAGGAACACTAGAGGGTTCTAGGGGTCACATTTCAGGGATGTAGTATTCATTGAACTCGTTTATGATATTAAATAATACCCTAAACAGAAATACCTTGAAGGTTTTCTAAATAAACTAAATAATTTTATCAAATTAATTTCTATAATAATTGAAATATGTTGTAGTTGAACACCCCATGAAGCTATAATTCAATCCCATAATTTATAAAGTGATCTTAGAGGTCGAGATTACATATAATGTTCACCCACTACCAACTTTAGGTGACTAAAGAAATACATAAAATCAGATTACATAATTTTTCATGAATGTTAAATACATATCCTAAAAATTCACACCTCAAAACCTAAATGATTAGAGTATTTGGAGATTAGGTACATAACCAACATATGTTTTTCAATTTTTTCAACATTTAACGTAATTAATCTTTACATGAGGTTCCCTTTATATAAATATATTTCATAATATATTTCTTCATAGTCATGAACATCAACTAGGTGAGACACACTATAAATTAACTGAGAACTTGAATATACTATTAAAGGATCTTTTGAAAATGAATGGTTTGGGTCCTCATATTGGAATCATAGGTTTTCAAAATTTATAAAGGGATATAAGGGTTATAATTTGTTTATAAATTCAAGATAATTTCAAATGAATTGTTTTTGAGTTGGGGAGTGGATGTGACCTTTTATAAGTGATTCAGGAGGTACTTTTATATATATTATTGATTATATGTATATATATATTTTAAATTCAATTATCTAATTTAATTTCTACAAATTATCCAAATTTTATAGGCAAGTCTGGGGATTATAGAATCCACTTATCCAAAAATATATGTATTATTGTTTTAGATATTATGGGCATTATGACTTTTTAACACCATATTAACGGTTTAAACCTTTAGTGAAACAACAAACATATACCATGGTAACATATTTGTATGAATAAAAATTAAATAGAATATAATAAGTATTTATAATATTTTAATTCCATGTATCGAAACCAATTTGTAATATTCAATTTCTAGAGGTGGAAAATATTAATTTTAATATCATTACACATAACTCAACAAAATTTGTTTTTATAAAAATACCCTATTAAATAATAAATTATTTTTATACGAAATTCATGTATAATATTGATTATAATGATATTTATTGTTTAATAGTTAATAAAATAATATTTTTGTGACATTAAAAATAAAAATAAATCAAATAGGTCTCTACGAAGACTTTATTATCAGAAAAGAACCAGAAAAGCTTTTTAATACAGTAAAATATATCTTAAGTTGCAAAAAAATAATGGGCTTCCAAATTTCACATATTATTTAAAATAATTTATTTTAATAATTAAACAGTTATTCAGATCGTAATATGGTTTTATAAATTTTTACTTAATTTTTATATCATGATTATGTCATAAAAGTTACAGCATTTATAATAATGTTACTACTCAACTAAAAATAAAAAATTTGAGCAAAAAATCATAAAAAACACCTATATCTAATTTTGATGTGATGAATCCCAAAATAAATTTCATATTTTAAAACTAAAAATATAAAATTTTGAAATTTATTTTTTAATTAGAACATATATAATATCTTGAAACAAATGTTTTTCCATGAATAGTTAAAGTATTACTTCTTATGATTATATAATTTCATTATGGATGTTACAATTTTATTTTTCTAATAATTAAATGAATTTAATCAATACAGTTGATTGAAATAGTTTCTTATAATCAGTAAATTATAATATATTTCCACATTTTGTAAAAACGGTTTCTCTAAAAATAAATTTATATCATATGTGTATTAAAATATTTTAATTATAAAGGAATAATTTTTTTATTTATGTTATTAATAAACATCTTTTAGTGAATTTCATTATGTATTGTATATATCATTATTCTCTTTATTTTGGCATTTTGTGCACCACCATCTATTGTACATGTTTAATTTATTCTAATGGGAATGATTACTTAAACCATGGGGTGGTATATTCTACCACTTCAAAGAATTTATACCTTTAAATTACATTACATTTATGAAACAATGAGGTTAAATTTTATCATTTCATTGACAGGTTCCCACATTGATTCCATAGACTTATGATTCATCAAGAGAACCTTAACCATGTGATTGGTCTTGTTTCATCACATCATATATCAAAGATTCACGATTTTAACTTCTTTATACTCATAATAAAGGTCATCATCCAATTATTAAAACATCCAGTTCAATACATATGAAGTGTCTATTTTGTACTTCCTAAAAAAGATACATGGAACACATCATGTTCTTGTGAGAGGTTAAATTAATGGGAAAGACAATGAACCACTGATCCCACATGATGAAGAATTTCAAAAGGGAAAATGTGCCTACGGATCAACATTACCTTCTAGAAAAATCTCACAACATTATTAAAAGGATACATTTGAAGGAATTTATTTTCATTGAATTTAATCTCTAAATTTCATTTATTGTTATTGGAATAGTTTTTCCATAGACTTTGTGCTCTTATAATGTGATTCTAAATTGCTCGAATATTCTCTAACTTTTCTTGATAGAAATCTGGTCCCAATGACTTACACTCTCCAAGATAATCCCAAAAACAAAGAGTTCATCACCTTTTCTCATACAAATCCACATATGGTTCCATCTTAATAGTAGAAAAGACACAATCGTTATATGAAAATTCTACCAAGAGAAGGTGTTAAACATCCTTTAAATCCATTAAATTGTATCTCAATAAATAATATAGTGGTTTAATTGTCCTCTAAAACTGATAATCTATCATCAAATGATATGAAATTATATGTATCGACTCTATATTCAATTATTTATAAATAATTATATAGAACCTAAATGTGAACCTTGAATACCAATCATATATAATTGAATGTTCTACTCTGTGGAGTTTTACAACATCCATAGTGTACATATGAGAATGTTGTTCAAGAGATAAGTCTTATTTTATAGTAATGAAATTCTATGACTTCATAAGGAGTTTCAATATAACCTAAATGACAATATAAACTTATGATGTCTTGGGGGAGTCCTAAAATTAAATATATAGTGATATTTTCCCATTTCCACATTTATGTGTCTAAGGTTTATGTCTCCCCCTTTTCCCTTAACTTATTAGTATACAATGCATCATGATATATACTCTTTAATATCCTTTTTTATATTGTCCCACCATAATTGAATATTGGGTTCTCTATAAATCATTTTTCTTTTGAGATGGTGAGAGAATAGTGAAAAAATGGTTTATCTAAAAGATCCTTCTTCAGTTCCTTTGCTAATGGAACACATATTTGATCTCTAAACATTATTATTCCATCATGGCCAATGTTGTACTATGTAACATTCCATACCATCTTTTTTAGATCAATATCTTTAATTTTGTACCTTTTTTATATTCACATATAGATATGGTTGAGTATGAATTTGATCAAGAAACAATTTCTCCCATTTTTTAATGATTTCAATATCCATCCTATACAAATACTTCATTATTTTATTTTTTAAATTCTCATAATTGATAAGGAATCAGCATCATTTGTAATCATAGAATCAATTACCTTGTTTTCTTTCCTAATGTGATAATTTATTTTTAAATCATAATCCTTAATCAACTCCAACCATCTCCTTTGGTTGATAATCAAATCATTCAATGTAAATATATAAATTATGTATTTATTATTAGTATATATATAAAAAAATTTAAAATAGAGGTAATAATTATATATTTTTATGGTAATTATTTTGACGAGTAGCCATGAATAATGGTTTAGGAAACTTCACTCCTAAACATTAAACTAACCAGAGTTATATGATACCTCCATGTTGTTTGGTATAAGGACACACCCCAATCCATTCTTTTATAAATCAATATTTACCAAAAACTCTTATACAATACAAGTTAATGTGATTATATGTGTAGTGTCCAATATTCTATTAACCTATATGAAGTTTTCATAAATTCACATATCTAATGAAACGTAGCTCCCATTTTAGTTAACTATGTTAATTAAATTAATAACTAAGTGACATTTCTCACAAATAAAATATATCCATCCAATATAAGAAAACTATAGATCTCAATCATTGAGGTTATTCTAGAAAATTGTTTAATAACCTCTTTTTTAAGGATCCACATATACACCCTTTATTTTAACTATAAGACCCATGAATAAAAATTTCAATAGCCAAAATTAATATTTGAAAATTTTATAATACATTTTCACATTAATAAAGTTGTTTAAAATAATCCTCAAATGATCTTTAAGATCTTCCATTACTTTGGAATGTATAAAAATAATTTTTAGGAATATTACCTAAATTTGATTGAGGTAATATCTGACGACTATATTCATTTAATCTACAATGATACGTGGATAATGTTTATGTTTGAATATAATCACTATTAATTCATAGGGTTAATATCTTATACGAAATGTTTTCATGTGAGTAATCAATGAAAAGACGCATTGACACGCCTTTCTTGGTTAAAAAAATAATTGGTGAGCCCCATTATAAAGTAGTATGGTTTATATATTCCCTTGTAGTTTATAATAGAATTCATGCATTTTAATAGGTTCTACTATATATGTAATCTGTGAGGTAAGAATAATAGAAAGTGTTAGTTATTTGGAAAACTCAACCTCACAATCATGGGGAAGTCTATGATATTAATCTAGAAATACATGATCATACTTGTTCATAATATATGTATCTTCAATTTTGAGTTTCTTCCTAACCATTTGGCATAGATACCCCTCATGATATGGTATTAAGACCCATATAATATAAGTACTTTAAATTATGAGTTCACAGTCATCCATATACTAATAGATACTCATGGGTTGATTCTAGATATGAAATGTGACTTCCATAACTTGGAAAATGAAAAGGATTTATATATATAGTGTTAATACATTCCAAAAAATTACATTAAATTCAAATTTCTATATAATAATATGATTTTTTGGAAAAAAATAGTATTAAGAATATATTAGAGAGGAGATGTAAAATATGGATTAAATCATTATACCTTTAAGATTATTCAATGATAATTCAATATCTAATCCCCGATTTTATGATTATATAACCATAAAAAATAGTGGGTAAAACCATAATCAAATATGAAATTAGTAGTTCAATAGTGTATAATAATTATAACATTCACCCCGATATCCTTGTGACCCATTTAAGTGGTTGTGATATCATAGGCTTTCCCATTATCTCTTTTATTTAGAGGTTATTAATTTAATTTATCATCATTAACCATTGGGTTTTTTATATTTATATTCATAATTAACATACTACATTCAATAAATGAATTAGTCTGTCGGTGTAACATTTGGTTGGGCATTATTTTCACTCTTTTCATTAGTTTAACTCTTCATATATTCTTTAAATTCATGTTTATAATTTCATTCTCTTCCATATTTGAACCATTTACACGTTCACTATAGATAGTTCCGCCATATATTCTTCCTAAATTTTTGGCGTATAAGAATTTGATTCTTCCTCCTACCATGTAATTTATTATAATATGATTTTCAACAGAAATTTTTTATTCCTTATTTTATTGAAAAATAAGATAGTTATGGTAGTCTCCAATTTCAATTTATAATTTGATATCATGTCATAAGAATTCTTCATCTATACCAAATACCACTATAGATAATTCCATTAGTGTCCTTGTTTCATGTCACCAAATAATTGTTTGACTTTTCTTTTATGGTAAATAATAAAACACGACGTGTACCTTGAAAGGATTGTGTAATTTTCTTTGTAATTACCAAGGGATTATCTGATTATTGTTTCATCTCATAATATTTACTCACAATGTTGGGAAAAAGTGATTGGGGAAATTATTTATTGAAAAATATCTTCTGAAACACCTCCCATATAACGGAGATGATTTCTACCTCATAAATTTTATACTTTACAAGAGTACACCGGTAATCTGTTTCACTTTATAAATGATACATGAATAATATTAACTTCCCATGCTCTAAGAATTACTATAATGAAAAATTATTTTCTATTATATTTATCCAACACTAGATAGTTACTGGATTAAAAGGCACACTAAAGGAGGTTCGTTGTTGCTGTTTGAAGGACTCATTGGTGAGTTGTTCCATCCATTGATCATTTATAAACATGAAATGGTTTTCATTATTTTTTATAACTTGATATATTTTTTTGAGGATAACCACATGAATTTTCATTCCACCTTCCATATCATTTAGTTTCTCATGATGATGTTCATTTCATTTCTCATCACATTCATTACAAACTATATTCATCCCAATTACATACATCGATAAAAAAAATTATTGTGAGCATAATAACTAATTAGAGTAATTATTCATATCGCATGGGGAATTATTCCTAATATTTCATAAATTATGACCCATGTTTTTTACCCATGAAATTTTTGTTTCATCCTACTTCACACTATTTTTCTTGTCTCTATATACATTTCTATCATAACATAATCCCTAAAAATATCTAAACTCTAATCTAATACCAACATAGGTGACCTATGAGAAACTTACAAGCGTATTACATTATTTTATATGAATATTCAATACAACTCACAATAATTCACACTTAAAAGAATTAATGTTTAGTGTTTCAATAGATTAGTTATAGAAAAAAAATTCATTGTATTCAATATTTTATAAAAGTAATAATCCCACAAAACATCAACTATACACATATTGTACAAAATATCCTTTTTCACATACTCATACATCCACTTGATAATACATGTTATAAACTCATTAAGGGAATGAATCTCCTCTTGAATAACCACTTTGAAATTAGAGTTTTATGACTTATTTCTGGGAACAGAGGTCCAAAAATGTGAGATAGTATTATGATGAAGATAATTTGGGTATGGATTCAATATAACATCAATGTAATGGTTTGGTTTGATTTAGATAGTGTATATCCCAAGATAGGATTTACATCTAAAAGGGGATAAGTGAATGAATGATTTGTTTTTTTGAATACCTTTTCATTCAAAATCAAACTACAAAATTATTAAGAATCTTGGTACACTCAGTATTATCTTTCAATATCACCACATGTGTAGATGTAATAATGGTGATAGATACAAACCAAATTTATAAGGTTTAGAAAAAATTCTAATCCATGTTGAAACTAGTTATTATCATTAGATATATAGTCATTACTATAAAAAAGTGATTATTATATCATCAACTCCAACTATAAAAATTTTTATACTCCATATACAACATATGGATAAATTCTACAATGGGATATAACTTTAATACTTACACATATTTCTTACCAAATGAAATACTTCTTTTACTCTTTCTCAAACTTATATATGAATTCCACTCCTAGAACCAAACAGAACAATTTAACTACTCCCAATACCAACCAAAATACATTAACATTATTTATTTCTTGATCAACTAAAGGATAATTTATTTGAACTTGATCTATGATATCATTGAATCTCTATTACTCATATACTTGTTCAAGTAACATTGCAAATTGTGGTCATTATTAATTGATTTTTATCACCTCTATCGAATCGGTATTCTTTAGCTTAAAACATTATTAGGCTATACTTCATTATGATGATTAATTCCTAACCAGATTTAATTTTTCCTTGGGGTGCATAGAACTATTAAATATATTTTTCAATAACAATAATTCAACAATATCAAACCACTTCTTTATGAATTTTAAATTGAATTAATTCAAGTGCACTTCATGCATGTATAATACATTTCATGGTATTCATAAAACCTAGGACACTGTAATCTTGGTTTATTATTTTATGTGTTATATGTTAAACTATTTTCATGTTCTTTTTTATCCTTGATTTATTCTATATTTGTTTATATTTAACTGATTCTATATTTTCTTCTGCATTCTTGAATGCAAGCATATTCTTCATCATGATGTCCTCATCTTACCTTTCCCAACCCCAAAGCTAGTGAACTATTATTCTCTGTTCTAGACTCAAAAAACACTGAACTATCCTTCACACATGTGAAATATTATTATCATCCTCATCAATGGTTTTAAATAGATGTTCATGATTTTCACAGTTCATTTTCATCACAAAATAATATGTTGAGATACATTGTCTCACTGTTATCAAAGAGCTTGCACAAATATAAAGGGATTAATAGGTCAAGTTCTTCACGAGGCCATTGAGTTTATTAAAAAAATACCTATATTATATACTTTTCTCCTTCACATGAGAAAATTCTATGTGGGTTTCTACTTCTGGAAAGAAGAGGCTTCACAATAGCACTATTTTCATCAGAAAATGAGAGCTATCACAATATTGGCAGCAACCTTCCTCAAATTGTATGATCTATTATTATAGCCGAGTTCCACATACATAATCCGAAATGAATAATTTCTATTCATTGATAACCTCAATTAACAAAAAAACATGTTCTGTCATAGATATTTTAAATCACCAAAACATAGAGTAATTAAAAAATAGATGTTGAAATATATGGATCATTCTCAAATTCCAAAAATCGGCACATTTTTTTATAATAAATCAAATTATTATCCTTATTCATAAAAATAAAACTCATCCTTGAATTTTTGATGTTCAAATAGATAATTTCAACTTCACTTTTAAGTTTCAATATTCATAATACTTCATATTTTAATTTCATCAAAATCATAGAATTTATGCAAGATGATTTTTCTTCTCATAATCTTAGCCTCATAGTAAATATTTTATCCCCAGGATTTATCATCAGTCATGGAATAGAATGGTTCAATGAAATAGAACTATTTGGTTTATGAATGTAGAATATGATAATGGTGTGATCAGATGACTTGGATAAAACCAATCAAGTAGTTGAGGTTCTTTCAGTATTTTTTTGTGGAGGAACTGTATCCCATGAAACATAATCATGATTCGACATTTTTCTCATCATGTTCTCTCCTTATAAGACTGGGCATTTCAAAAAGACTAAATTTCATGGATGTAGGGGATCAAATCCCTCACACACCTTCACACACACCACCACACCTCCGTGCCAACCACATGGCTACACAATCACCTCCTATGCTTTCATTTCATGATCCTTATGAACTCTATAGGCTCTATATAAACCCAAATTCTCGCCTACCACTCACAACATTCTAGGTTGACCTCTCTCATGGAGTTCAACCCATGGGTCCCACATGTGTGGTTGAAGGGGTCCTTGGTTTCTCCCTTTTTTCATGAAATACCAACCAAAGATCAAACTTATACTTCATCACAAAAAAGAATATAAGAATAAATTACTTGGCCTTCAAAATTAAGGACTCCCCATGAAAATAATTATTTTCACTATATTCTTCCTTCTTCTAAATTTCGATGATAATGTGAACCCACCTAGTTTAAATGGAATAGGTCTTCAAACATAAGAGAGTTTCCACAATAGTCAAAATTCCAAAGATAATTGTCAAAGTTTGATATCCAATTCCATAAATTGAATCCAAAATAATTCTCCAAGAATCTCCACCTCACACCATAAACTCACCAAACATACATTGACACATCATTGAAAATAGATGAAACATTGGTCCCAAAAATCTCCCACATTGTATTTTTTGTAATAATATTTTCATATGTTTAATATATAATATGTGTGCTCAAAAAATTCTCCCCCTTATTAAAAATTCAATAAAATGGGTAAGTGGAGATATTTTTAACTCTTGTTTTTTCTTAAAATCATGATATTCTCCCTTCTATGAACATTTCTTACTAACATCTAAGAGAGAGATTATCTCACATGATTTTCACTGAAAATCGTCTTTAGATAATCCACTCTAAGTATATATGGGATAAACTAGTGTAAAATCAACATATATTAAGACAAGGTGGTCCCTGATATCTATAAACTATGACACATTTCAAATAATGTTCATAAATTATCATGTTTTATTTTAGGGTATGAAAATAATAAAAAATAACAATGAAATACAAAATCATAAACATACATTAACAAATACATCATAATGGTCATGTGAAAATGATATAGGTCCCCCTCTGTCTCATTTTTTCATTAACCATGTACTCCCCGTAATATGATATTATTGATATAATTAATAATTAGTAATAATAGAGTGATTAGAATACCTCAATGTTTCTCCCCCATCAATGGGTAAACTATTTTCTTCCACATCATGGAAATTAGTGGTCTACCTAAAGGAAAATATACTTTTATTAACCTACATTGAGAGCCTAAAATTTATCTTTCAATTCCCTCCATATTAGATTAAAACACATGCAATAATAATGAATATGGGATATTAGATTCCCAGAAACAATATTTATACTGAGATCTTCGTCTCATTATACACAATTCTTTTCTAATAATCTTAGCATGGGAATATTTCATTTGGCTATTCTTATTTGGAGTCTCATTGGTTCAACTATATTATTTCTTTCAGTATTAATATTTCTATTGAATAACCTTTCAACCCTAGTTTTTTGGATCTCCATGTTTCCAAATGTCTATAACTTCTTATCAAATTTAACGTCATTTTCATAGATAACTTTCTCTTATTAAGATGTATAATGATTCTCCTCCTTCATAAATTTTTTATATTGTTTCAATTTATGTATCTAAATAACTAGAAAATCATTTTTGATATCCACAATGACCACAAAATCATCACATGACATGAAATTTGTTTTATTTTATAAATTATTTCCTTTCACAACATTAGGAACTTATGCCTCCAATATTTTTTTTGTACCTCATTCTTTGACCTTTTAAATATTTTCTTCCACTATCTTATTTCAGGATAAGAAATTTATTTCATTCAAATAGATGTAGGATAGATATTGTCAAAGGTTTATTTCTCAAATTTTATTTCCACAGATTCTCATTAAAATACCCTTTATATTCTTACTTCATTCATGTTAATAACATGTTAAACCCAAAAGAATAATATTTGTGACCATTTTGCCCACAGCACTAATAAAATCAAAAAACTTTATTCTCTTATGTTGGTTCCATGCGTATCCATATCTATTTTTTGTTTTCTCATTAAAAATCTTTCCACACATTTTATTGGGGTTGTGGAATTATTAGTAAATTATTCACTTACTTTGATATAGATGATTTATCTTGATTATTATTCACCTATATATTTTTTGTTCTAGTATATATATATAATCGATAAGAAAATAGTGATAGATAATTATGATTATGTGAAATTTTAACATCCATCTCTTCAAATTAAGAAGATTGTTCCTTTACCAGAATAGATATATTGAAATATTATCTATCTTTATTCAACTCATAATTAATTGTGAAACATAAGGATTTTTTCTCAAAAAAATCTTCAATTTATGATGTCAAATTATTTTCCATATCACAAATCATCTTATCTTATTTAATAATTTTTTGTTTTTCTCATCTTGGCATCATTAATAAGAGATACTTCCTTATTGATCATTTCATACTTTTTTAAATCATACTGTTTTATTTCCTTCACATTCATTTATGAAATTAATATATATTTTTACATTTCATGTTTTTTATTTTATTTTTGGAAATATTTATCCTACCACAAACATAATTCGTATTTCTCTTTTTTTCTTTGGATTATGTTTTTTTCTTTATTTTTCATCATCACTAGTTATTGAAGAATAATTTATTTTCATTGAATGTGAAAAGGATCCAACTTAATTATCAAAAGAAATTAATGATGAATCTTTCATCAAATTTCTTAAAATATTTCCATTAATGTTGTTATAGTGATTATTTTTCTTCTGGCCCCATTTGTGTTTATGAGATACCACATCATCTAATTCAGATTCAGAATCTAATTATTCAAACATTTAATTTGGAAACTTTGAAAAAAATTACCATAAAACCCTAGTTAAATCAATTTGGTGGTTTCTTACTATTTATCTATCAACTTTCCCTTTCTGGACCGTTTTTATAAAATAGTGATAATTAAATTTAATTCAATATTATCTACATCCCAATATAAATTATCTAATTTAGAATTCTATTCTTCTTTAACATTCCCTTTTTTTATTACCTCAAACACCTTTTATGTTTTTATTTCTTCTTCAAATCTAGAATTGTCCCCATCTCATAAGCTATAAGAATATTTTCATGTTAAAAAAGATACAAATCATCTATTTCTTCCATGGTAGATATCATTGAATAAAAACAATCTAGAAATATTGTCATCCATTCCCAATAATTATAGGGTCATCCATCTTCTCACCAAATCCACATATAATTCATACAATATCATTTATCATGGAAAAATATTTATTCATAGTATCATCATATACTATCTTAATATCTTTAAATTTTCTCCGCCAAACATGATGTTTCTATTCCTTGACATAAACATTACATTAATACATTCTTCTCATTTTTCCACCATCTTCATGGTATTTTAATGACCCATGAATTTTTTAGAAAATCTATAATAAATACATCAAGATTAAATTTTGAGGCATTCCATATAACTCTATATTTCAAATATCTTTTGGTTTCATAGAAGTATTATTAGTATTGGGTGGAAACCCTAATGTTGAAACACCTTCAATACTGATTGATACGTGATTGAATAGAATCATCTTTTTCCATCTATTTGAATTATTCCTATGAAATTTTGAAAACCTCACCTATTGATAGAATTAAGATTCTCTATCTATTGGAATGAATCCTGGATATTTAAAGGGATATTTTTCATTGATACACTTCTTAAGACCCAAGATGGATTGACCATTGAGAGGGGAGGGGTGAATTAGTGGTTTATTTTTATGAATTCCTTTTATTTAAATTTAAATCTATCAAACATGGTAAGGTACTCAATATAATGAATATTATATCTTAATCTCACCTTATGAGTAGTTGTAATAATATAGAGGTTTGAACAAAAAAAATTAAAAGGTTTAGTAGAATGTATAATCCCTGATGAAACTGGTTATTCCCATTAATTACATATTATTTTCTATCCAATAAGTGATTATAATGATCCCTGATTCAACTTTGATACTTTTTGTTCTTGGATTCCAACTGAGATTCTCATTCTAATTACAACTCTATCAAAAATATTTTCACTAGTTTTATTTCTAACTGAATGAATTCCTTTACCCCAAATCTGACAAAGATACTCATTCTACTCTTGGAACCAACTAGTATAATTCACCTACACCCAATATATATAGAACATGTCACCTTTACTGAAGTATTGATGCATCACAAGATGATCTATTGAATTATGAATCCACTACTTCTTGAATTACCAACTCAATTTATTCAAGTAATTGTCATGCTAGTACAATTAATTGTGTGGTTTTCATTAACCCTATAAAAAAGTAATATTGGTTTATTATTTTATTTTTTGTATTTTTAATTTTTATCATGTGATTTTATTCAATTTTATTTATACTATCATTAGTTGTATTCAAGTGATTATACATTCGCATGTTTATGAATTCATGCACTGCCTTCATCGTGAAATTCTCTTTATTACTTATATAAATTTGAATGGGTGTGAGTTCACTGTTCTTCCTCATGAAATACCCAAAAATCCACTAAACTACTCTTTTCACAAGTGAAATGTTATTATCATCTTCGTATAATGTTTTAAAAAAATGTTTTAAATTATATCAGTTCTTTTCTTCATGGAACAACAGGTGGATATATAGATCCTTGTAGTCATCAAATAGATCTTGAAAATAAAAAGGGATTATTTGAAATATTTATTCCTAAAGAATTCAATTATGTTACAAATAATTAATAAGACTCAAAAAATATCTTCTTCTCCTTCACATAAGAAGATACATTATAGATTTACACTAGGAAAAACAGGAGGCTTCGTAGTGGCTCTATTTTCATCAGAAAATGAGATCTCTCAAAATATCAGAATAAACATTCACTGGATTAAAATAAATCATTTTATATGTGAGTTTTGCTACATTAATTCTCTATGAATAATTATTATTCAATTATTCTTCAATTATATTAAAAAAATCACCATGTTAAGAATATATTAAATAACATTGGATTACAGATTTTCTCAAACATACTCTAAAAAATGATAGAGATATTTATTATGTGAGAAATCCTCTTGTTAATGTGGTTTGAATCATGTGATAATATTCATTAATAAAAATCCAACTCAACCATGATCGTTTTTTGTTAGATAAGTTGACTGCAACTTCATTTTCATTCAAAATCTCTATAATCCTTAATCAATTGATTTCATAAAAAGAATATAATTCATTTTAGTGGATTCATCTTTTCATATTGTCTCCCTCATAATGAATATGGATAGATAAATTTTTATCGTCATTTGTGGAAAAAAATACTCTAATTAATTGGAACTACTATTCCTCTAAAGGAAAAAATTTGACAACTGTTTGATTGAATGGCCAGGATAAAATAGATCGAGTTTTTGATGTTCATTTCCTATTTTTTTACGGGTGTAATAATATCCCATAAAACATCATCCCACAATAGAATTACAATTTATCTAAGATAATTTCTAAATGAATATGAATTCTACTACCATAATGTTCCCTAACATGGGGGGATCGGCACCCACATACACCTTCACACACACCACCATACCATCATGCCTCCCAGCATGGTTTCACTGGAAGCTCTCATGCATGATCTTCGCATGCCTTGTTAACACCCAGTCATGTTTTGTAGGCTCTATGAATTCCCCAATTATTACCTACAACTCATGTCTAGAATGTTTATCTTCTACCATATGGTTGATCCCTTAATTCATACATGAGTAGTTAAGGGGTCCTTGGTTGGCCTATTTTTTTGAAAAATATATTCCAAAACTAAAATTCATTCTTCACTGAGAAAAAAATATACGAATAATTTTCATGGTCTTTATAATGAAATACTCCTCATTAAAATATTTATATTCATTCCATTTAACATAATTTTTCATGTTGAAGACAGTTTTGCACCCTCCTAGTTAAATTGGCACATGTCTTTGAATTTAAGAACTATTTAACATTTATCATAATTCTATGAATTCTTTTATAAGTGTGGAATCCTATTCCATAAATTGAATCCATAACTATTATATAACAATATAAAATTCTCAACATCAAATCAGTAAACACATATTGACAAATCATTGAAAAAAATACTACAATTATCTTAATAGGGTGAGGAGGGGTATTTTATTAGTAAGAGGGGTGTAGCTTTTGTAAAAACTCATAACATTAAATAAAATTCATTTCATTATCTATGTATTGTTGAAAATATTATAAAAAATTAAATGATAATATTTTTGGTTTCATAATAAACTCATCCAATCAATTAAATATAATTTTTTGGGGTATTTATGGCCTTATAACTTACATTAACCCCTTAATAACCATTTAAATAATAACCTCTATGACTAAATTTTATACTTGTAACATATTTTTATGAAAAAAAATGAAATGGAACAAATTATAGAATTTCAAAATATTGATTCCAAATATGAAATCCAATTTACTAGATACAATTTCTAGAGGTGGTAAAAATTAATTTTAATAGAACTACACATAACTTAATAAAAATAGTTTTTTTATTAATTCCATTTAAATAATATATTGAATTTGTATCAAAATAATGCATCATGTTGACTAAAATGTTATTTATTAGTTTACTATTAAAAAAGAATAATTTTTTACTATAAAATTAATTCATTATAGAATGGATCATTGTAAATACATAATTAATCAAAAAAGATTTTTATTTGAAAAAATTACAAATTATGTTATAAAATATCAAAAATGGGTTTCAAATTTCAACATTATATTTTTCAATGATTAATTATAATAAAAAATAATTCATTGGTAGATTAAATGTTTTTAAAAAATTATTTAATTTTTATATCATGATGTTGTTATAAAAGTTATAATATTTGCAAAAACGTTATTATTCACATGAGATCAACCATTTAAGAATAATCCATAAAATTCACACGATGATAATTTTCAAAAATTGAATCAAAAAATAAGATTAATTTTATTAAATTAATATTATAAAATTTATAGGTATATATTTTAAATAAATATAATATTAAACAAAATATATATATTTTCAAAAAACATATTTTAATACACAATAATTAAATAATTACTTCTTATCACAACTTAATTTTTTTTATATGTTACTAATTTATTGAAATAATCCTTCAATGTATTTCTTCAATAAATATTAATGATATAATTTTATAAAATGAGTAAAAAAATTTAAAAAAAACATATTTTAAAAAAAGAAATTATTAAAGACCAATATTATATAACATGTGAATTAAAATATTTTAATTAATATAGGGTCATTTATTTTTAAAATTTTTCAATAAATATATTAAAATGTGTTTCATTTTGTTTTTTAGAAATCTTTATTAACTTTAGTTTATTTTTGTGTTCATCACAAACGATCAAACATTTTGAATTTATTGAATAGGAAAATATTAAAAAAATCATAGATTGTTACATAATAATTCCAAATATATTCCAATAACACTTGTGGAGGAAAAAAATATAAGTTCAAAATTTAGAGGAGATAATTATTACATAAATTGACTTTTTAAAATTTTCATTTAAGATAAATTGGTCAATAATGCTACCTTTTCTTTTATTATAGATTCGATTTAATGTAGGATGTCCCTAGGGGAGGAGGATAAAGTATATGATGTTACATTTGAGGAAACAAGATTTTAAGATGAAATTGAGGGGTTTAATGTGTGGTCCAGTAAAACAAATATTGATGGTGGGAAAAAAATACATATAATTATAGAATAATTTGATAATGATGAACTAGAAAATAAGACACATGCGATCATATAGATTATATCACAACTGTAAAACACACTTTCATCCAAAGAACAAGAAGTGTGTGCCTAAATAATTTCCCCACCTTTGAAAAACCTAATGGTATACCGTATCATGGATGTGAAAAATTGAATAATGATGGATCTCCCTACAAAATATGAAAATTGAGAAGCACCAGAAAAAAGAATATGTGTTTATTTTTACATCATTATCACCACACACATAAAGGTTGGGGATAACCACCAGAACATACTGAATGTAAGAAGTCTAAAAAAATAACCATAAAGACTGTGTCAAGAACCATTTCAAGACATCCATCTACTGGTCACCCAAGATAGACCATATAAAATCCCAATTTGAGTTACCATTCACCATGGGATGGTGATCATAACTAGGGAATCAAACATAAATGACTGGGAAAAATTTCATGACAGTGAATAATATTTATGAAGAAATGTCAAACTATCATTCTATAATGACTCCTCTATACGTCATAATCCAAAGTTCTTTTAGAAAGAAAAAATACACAAATAATCCAATGTAAATTATCAATAAAAATATAAAATTTAAACATATAAAAATAAAAATAATGCAGAACCAAGTACTAAAATATAATAAAATCATACATGGTCAAGATAGATGTAATTATAACATAAAATAGAAAATATACTAAATAAAATACCAAAACCGATCTCTATATGAATCAATAAGTTATCAGCCATCCTCAAGACCATGAATTCTCTATGAGTGATCAGATGCTAAAATTGAAACAAAAATATAGGTATGATTGATTATGAAACAATATTGTTATTCCAAACAAACCACAACCTATTCACTAGTTTTAAATAAAATATCTATTTCGATCGAGTTAAAAAAATTCCTAAAATAATCATTTCCTCATTTTATGTTACAAAATCTAATAACATACTTTTACCATTTTCCTTTAAAATATTTTCATTATAAAACATGGGACCCAAACATTGTAAGAGATGGGCCTTAAAACAAAAATATGAAAAAATTTGTTTTTGAAAACATTCTTTGAAATGTTTCACATATAAAAAATATGATTAAGGATATCTAAATCATTTTACATAAATCCTTAAAGTGGTTGTTTTATTATAATACAAAAATACTACAATAATAACAAGGAACAATTACCATAATTTAGATAGTAGTAAAAATGAGAAAAGGGAAATTGAAAACAATGAACAGTATGGTATCACAAAGGTAAATATAATGTTTCTAGTATCAAATAAACAAACACTAATTATCATGGGGATACCTATCATACTAGGATAATTTATTAACATGTACTATTTAACATCCATTATACCAGTACACCTGATGCAATAAAAATACCCAAATGATCATTCATACCCTATCTAGACTTATTGAGTGAAAAAACTCCCAATGAAAATAAAATTCCAACTAAGTCACACAACTTGTAGAATGATCCCAAACTATATTTTCGTGAAATATCATAATTTACACTAGCAAACCTTAGTTTCAATGATATTAATAAAATTTAAATGATCCAATTGAACAAAAAATAAACCATTGTAAAAAAATAAATAAACATATGTATATACATATATATGAAGTATAAAAAATGAGAATAATAAACATAGGCACATCCTCAACCACCCCTCATAGAAAAAAACGTATTCAATTAGAAAATACATATAGATTAAACTTTATATATGATGGAAAGTTTAATTATATAAAAATAACCAAGATAATTTAACATATAATGGGTGTGTTTTTACCATGAAAATCCATTTTACAAAGTTCCAATAATACCTCATAATAAAAATTATATTCAATGGCTATAAAACCAATTTTTATAACTCATACATAATATATTGAAGCATTAAAAATATACTAAACATTTTAAACTACCATTTTATAGGACCAAGAACACCTTTAAATGAAAAAAAATGTATTTAAAAACATTTTAATGTCTAATACACATTTCATGGATTTGAAATATCTTTATAAAAACCATTCAAGAAATTTATCAAACACTTAGTGTGCAAGATTAAGTGGAAATAGATTTATACTATATATACCAGGGGAAAACCAATAAAAAATGAAACTAAAGTGAAAACCTCATTTAATATCCATATAATCCTTAAAAAAAATTAATACCACAATTTCATATCCAAAACATTCATTTAGACATTCAATAAACCATTGATCTAGAATTTAAGGGCCAATACATGGGGTAACCAACCTTATTCTTGTATATTTAATGAGACATTGCATAAAAGCTTTTTAAGAGGCCAAAATAATCCAAATCAGACCAACATAAACACTATAAAGACAAAAACTCCAAAAGAAATTAGATTCAACATGATTCCCAATGTTTCCAAGACTTATGAAGGGAAAAATAATGAAGAACACTGAGGAAAATATGCGATGGGAGAAATAAGGGATGGATTACCTTTAGATTCGAACCTCAAATATTTAAAAAAACCTATAGAAATCACAGTTTCAGAGAAATGTGTCAAGGGGATATGTTTCTAAGAATGTATAATTTTGAATCGAATGAGTAGAGTTCATATTTTTAAGGAGTAAAGATCTAAAATTTCAAAAAAAAATTACTTTTTCTATACTAATTCTTGTCTCGCAACATGGATTCCAGATATGGAAGTTACACCCATATAACATTTCATGTCGTCAATACCATTTATTTAGGTGAATCATTCTAAAAACCCCCTTGGTTCCACTTGAAGGTTGTTCATCACATGAAACCCAATAACCCAACATGAATAGTAATATCTTATAGTTCATTAAGCTTTAGACCTATCTATGGTCATCCAACATTAAAAAAAGAATATAAAAAACTAAAAATCAGTAATCAAATAAATTATCCTGATAAAACAATTTTGGTATATGAAAATAATAACTATTATAATGATTCCCCATAGAAATATTTCATTAGTTCAGCTGTATAAGAAAATGAATACTGTTCAACCCTCTAAAACACAACTGTTTTCTATAAAACTAATGAAAAATACAACAGTTAGTGATACAAATCCTATGAAATCAACCAAAAAATCCATTTACATATCTAGACCTAAATTAATCTCCCAAATACAATCAGAAACTATAATCAACCACTGGGTGCTCTAAAAAAATGGTTACTCGATCGAATTCTTTTTGAATCTGCCAGAAAAAACCAGGTTAAGAAAAATGTGGTGGTCTCTAACCCTATGAGAATTCCAATGAAACACTTATTATATATGAACAAAAAAACAAAAAAAATCCAATAAAAAATTATAATATAATTCTACCAATACAAATAAATTAAATGCATAAACATCAAGGATAAAAATTAACAACATGAAGGAATGTTTCACAACAAAGATAAACATATCATCAAAATGAAAAAAACTTAAAATTGAGATGTCTTTAAATATATAACGAGGGGTGTGAGTTAGATATGAAGAATAAAAAATAAAGAAGAATAACTTAACCAACCACTTCATATAGATCATGCCCATGAAGTGGTACCTATGAATTATTTGATGGGTTAGATCTGGCTCCAAACCCACTACATGTTGATTCATTATAAAATATTTACTGATGAACCAAGTAGAAACAACCATGATAATTTATAAACTATTTTTGAAATGTGGGATTATTTATCTCTTAATTCTTTCATTTATGGCATATTTATGACATACCCCATAATTAGACTATGAAGAGATACTAGAAGGCCTCTACATACCACCACCAACCCACTCCACCTCAAAACAAAATCCCTTTTTCTAATGTAATTTTCGTCCCCAATTTCTAGACTAATAGAGATAAAATTTCCCTCAAACACCCCTAGACAGACTAACTCAACCCAATCACCTACCTCACCAATTTAATAATAGAGTTAAAAAAACTCTAACACCATTGAATGTAGATCTGGATGAAGGCCCCATTAAAAATACTAAGTGTTCATATAATTCCCCATATCCAACTATATAAGTAATGGGTAACGATTAAAGAATTTATGAATATACTCCTTTAGAGATCAATCGCCCTTTTTGAAACAATACAACTCCATCAGCTTAATCACATTAATGGACCTAAAGCAATAATTTATGATGGGAAAAGACTCAAAATTCCCCCATGAAAGGTATTCTCATACCTTAGTCTATAAATTTTCACCTAAAATACTAATGCATAAAAGTTATGAACATGATTTTTAGAGACACATGAAGCTCATTAGGACCAAAGATCCTTTCAATATACTTCATACATTCTTTTGTTTCTCAAGGATCTGGTTGACCATAATATTTAGAAGGAATAAACTTTTGATACTTTGAATGAAAATCTGTAGGTTTATAATTTAAAGAGATCACTTTTTCGAGAAAATACATGATTAATTTATGAGTTTATACACTAAATAAAAAAGAAATAAAATTAACAATCAATAAATTAACTAAACTCAAACCATACACAGCCAAATGTAAATCCGAACAAATACATATCACCTAAAAAAATCTAATCGTATACAGTAAAATGAAAAAAAAAATATTTCATTTAATATTATTTCCAACATCCCATATTATTATTTTTAAATCTTAAAACATCACTTTGAAATCATTTAAAATTTCCCAAAAATACTTTATTAAGAATCATTCACCCATTTCCATGCATCGAGTTCATTTAAATTATCTATATAAACATCGTTTTTAATCATGAAATTTTAAATTTTACCTCAAAACATTATTTCTATCACAAATCCCCATCTTGATTATCAAATTCCAATTTCATTATTTTAAAACTAATTATTTTCATGTATAAACAATAAAACCACATCAACCAATTTGTATAATTTCCTTAATAATTTTCAAAACTATCCCTCTCCATTGAAATACCAAACCATTCTTCAAAATCCCATAAAACCAATGAAAATTGTTCAACACACCACTCAATATAAAAAATTACATAATAAGAACTAGTGTTCATGCATAACCAAACTACATAGCTCAGTTGACCATGGTTTAGTCATGAATTTGTCATTGAGTGTCATATCATACAATGTACATGGGATCAACATAGTTTTCTAGACCCTCTAATATCACCATGTAAAACAATTTCATCTCCCATTGTAATTCCACAAAACAAAATATTCTTTAAATAATCCTTACATTCTCAATAAAATTTGAATAACCTAAAAACCCAAAAAATTCACTTGAAATAAATTGTGGAAACTAAAAAAAAATCAAAAAACAAAATCCATAAGAAACATGATGATCTAAATGTGAAAGAGCTTATGAGACTCTCCCCTCACCTACATCTCAAGTTACATCATTCTAATATCCAATATTCCATTACTATTAAAATAAAAAAATATAGGTATGTAACCTAGGCCCTTTTAAGAATCAATGTTATGATAGATTTTTATCATGAACTAAACTAGGATATCCATCAACTAGAATCTTGATCTTGCAAGTTAAATATAAAAGGGTAATTTCTAATTCCCTAGGATTATAAAAAGGCACCATGGAATCCAAAATACAAAATTGTAATTATTCCCCCCTAATTAATGATATTTAAACAAAAACATCCCAACTTATGTCCACCATTACTACTATTTACATCATAGGTTCATGATCCCATATAAGGAAAAAACTACAAAATTATGAATATCCATACGATATAAAATAGATGAAAAACACTTCATAAAAAAATTAAACTGTGAACTAGGGTGAAAAAATCATACTTTACCGTAGAAAATGCATCCGTCATAAAAATAATGAACTAAAAAAATACCCAAATGGATCACCACATGAATTCATAAGGCAACATCAAACATCAATACAAAAAACACTAACTAAGTGATCATATTATAAAAATTAAAATAAAATAAAGATATGTGTGACTATGAAACTCATTATGTATTTCAAATCATAAAACCCCATCACTACCTCTAAATAAAGGATTCAATTAAATAAATTTTGTAATAAAATTTATCAAATTATAGTTTTTCTTACAGTATTTTTAAAATGTATAAAATATTTGATTTCCTATTTCCATTAAAACTGGTTTCTTAGAAACTATGAGGGTAAAGAAACAATATGTGATGATATTTAATATTAACAAAAGAAACATAATGTTTATTATAACATTCCTTGAAAATATCATTATATAAGATATATAGTGGTAGGGTTCCAAATAAATTTTCATAAAACCATGAAGTAGTAGTTTTTTAAATTAAAAGAGTATTATAATATAAAAGAGATATCATAATAACATAGATAACAAAAAAATTGAGACAAGTAAAATGGGAAATAAAAAACAACCTATTATCATAAAACAATGAAAATCTAGCCAATATAAAATAATGAAGCACTAAAAATATTTGGAATACCTCGGAGCACTAGGTTACATCCACAATAGTACTAATCCTAATCCTTCATACCATGATTCTAGATCTAATGTAACCTCCCTAACACTTGGTAATAATCTACATAGATTAATTGAGCTCAAAACACTAAAAGCATATAAAAGTATTACTAATGAAACTAAGTCACTACATGATCCGAAACTAGTGTACCATGTGCACTTGGAAATTAAAGTAGTCACTCTTGGTTACCTTTATATCGATAAAATAGAGATGATCTAATTCATCAAAAAACCAATGGTATAAACAAAAATAGAAAATATATATCTGTGTGTTTGTGTATATATATATATCATGTCACACAAAATATGAATCATATCCGGAGGCTCACATATTATAACCCCTTATTGAAAACCCCTTATTCTAAAAGAAAATGAATATAAAAATTTCTCATATAAAGGATGATTTAATTCATTTAAAACAACCAAGATATGAAAACATCCCATTGGTGTATTTTTTCATGAAAAAACTTTTTAAAAGTTTCCAACCCGGAATCATAATCACATTTGGATTTATAGACTATAAAATCAACTATTAATGGCATATACATAACACATTTAAAATTTAAAATAGACTAAACTTCTTAAAATTACCATTTAAAGGACCAGTGACACCTTTAAAATCCATAAAAATCATTGAAACCCATTTTAATTTTTAAACAATTCATGTATTTAAAATATCTTTATAAAATCAATTGTGATGTTTATCATGCACTTTCTATGAATGGTTAAGTAAAAATAGACTTATTTAGTGTGTATAAATTGAAAAACCCTTTTTATCAAATTAAAATAACATAGAAACCTTATTTTAATTACAAATTATACTTCAACACATTCAATGATAGAATTTCATATCTAAAACATATATTTAAATAATCAAGAAATCATGTTTCTCTAATATAAGGTATAATACAAGGTATAAAAAAACTTAATCGTGTCTATTTAATGATTCATGACATGATATCACTTTACCAGACTAAAAATCATTAGGAGACCAAGATAAACCCCTGAATAATAAAAAACGATTAATGATTGATCTAATGTGAATTCCTAGTTCTGTATGACCAATACAAGGAAATATAAGGAAGAAAAGAAAGAAAAGATAAGTGAGAGACTCTGGATGGAATACCTTGGGAAAGCAAAATAAAATATTGAATAAACCCATATTAAGAACTGTTTTAGAGGAATTGGTCAATAAGAGATTTTTAGGGTGAGAGGAAATTCAAATAGAAGTAAATGTGACCCCAAAGGGTCTTATTTAAATGAAATATATATTTAGAGACTCATAAAAAAATTGACTTCTGAGGACGATTCACTTCATAACATAGGGATTCATGATGTGTTTGTTCATTCCATTGAATATGTCATTTAATTAATCCATTTCATGTGTTTAAATATTTATATATAACCCAAAAGATATATTAGAGGGTTTTTCATGGAATCACAGCTAGGGTCAGATCATGACACAAAATTTCATGGTGTGAAAATCTATAGTTAGATATTATTTGAACTATAGACCCCTATAAGGTCCTCTAAAACACCTAAAAATCATAAAAAATATTAGATACAAAAAATCCAATTAAATAAGATATCGTGAAGAAAATTCAATTGTCTGATAGGGAGGTTAAACATAATATATCCATAGTATTCCTTTCAATATTTTTTAATTTTTTAATTCACTTTTGTCTTTACAAGTTTCTATGTAGAGACAAAAACTATTGAAAATATCGATGATCAGTTTTAGCACCACTAACATTTCTCATTATAATTGGTTATGTTTTGTATTTTAATTCTCTATATTATGTATTTATTTTATTAATCTATATTGAATATTAAATTCCTTATTGATTTTAAATGATCCAAATGCATGATAAAGTTTATGGGGAATGTTTCATAGTTATTTGATTAAATTTATTTTCATTTATTTTTTTTTCTTTTGTAGTTATAATTGAACTTAATATAACATAATATTCATGATAAACCTTGTAGAATTTTTTATAATATGTTATATTCTTTTCAAACTATTATATAATTGATGATATGATTGAATTTTATGAATATTGATTTGGGAATTAAAGAAATATTAATCAAATGTGATGCATTTTTCTCCCACAGTTATAGTTGCATTACCCTTGTTTTTTCTAATTTGAGATTATATAATTTTTTTGTTATGTCTCAGAAGGTTTAGGATGGTTTTTCAATGGTTTGGAGTTTTTTATAGATGTGTGTGTTTTTTTCATGGATAGTAAAAATTGTGCACTACCCCAGGAAACCATGCAACATGTTTTCAAGGTCATTGATTAGACGTACAATTAGCATATGGTTTGTTCATTCATTATGAGTTCCTATGGGAAACCATGAAAATTGGAACATAGAAAAAAATCGTAGTTGGTTTATAGTTTTTATAGACATGATTTCCAACAACTAAAGGGGTGGCCGTGAAATTTTATCAATAAAAACTTGCATACATTTTTATAAACCATCTAGTCTAAACAATGTGGCTAGATGGCTTGTGTAGTAGCATGTGCATACTCCGTGCATAGTTTGATAACCCGTGTGACATGACTATGTGACTTATAGTTATCATCCTAAAAATTATAGTTTTTATTATAATTAATTCCAAAAAACAACATTAGTTTACTGTTATCCTTGGGTATTATTCCTTTTTCTCCCAATTATCTTATTAATATTGCTTTTGATCCTCAGGATTATTTTTGAAAATATAATTGTTTTCGATATCTGGATCTAATGATAAGACATTTTTTTCGCTCTCTCTCTCTCTCCTTAGATCCCCTCGTTTTCTCTCACACATCTTATTAGATAAATTCCATCATGGATAGATCTATATTATTTTTCTAAGACTATGATGAGATCGTACTAGATCAATTAAAGGAAAGATGATCTAAGAAAGGATCTAAATGATCTTTAGACTATTATTCATTTTCACCATCCATTGAGAGGTAGGTGAATTTTCGCTAATACTTAGAATTATTTATCATCAAGGCATTATTAAGACTAAATTTTTACATTGAAATTGTTATTCAAACCATGTGTGATCCTTGATGGAAATCCATTATTGGTTATGGATTTTGATATTTTTAGAAATTGGAATGATTTTAGTAATCCCCCTTTGTTTGTTATTTAAAATAATATTTCTTAAATCATGGTTTTACTTTAGTTCATGCAATGTTTTGGATGAACTGATTCTAATTTTTCTTGGTTTTATTAGAATTGGATTAAAATGGAATTTTGAAGACATTGATTGTCTGAGTTTTTTACATAACCCAGAAGAAGGTGCCTGTAGAATTTTGATATTATGATGTGTCCCAGAATATGGGGAGTGTTATATTGGGGTATAAGTAGATAGGACACATAGTGTTGATCTGGTAGATTATTGAGAGACCTACAATGGGTATGAAACTATCATTTACCAAGTATCTGCCACTATAAAAAAATCACTATCAGCAAGATGTTTTTAGTGGAGATTATATTAACTACCGTGAAATAATTTTGGTTTTAAAAAATAATATAGATGTCATTTAGTCAAATCGATGTTACATTTTTTTAATAATTAGCGGCAGTTTCCGTTAAACCATAAGAATATGTTTTAAATAATTCTATTTCAACCCATCCCCTATTCCCTCTACGGGACACGACCCCTACAGATATTCTCCCCCACTCCACACATGACCCCAACCCCATGACCCCTCCCCCCAATCCTCCCTCTACCCAGTGGAAACATGACCCCCCTACCAGCTCTCCTTAATCCATGGTGTAAACCCCAACCCCCTCAACTCCCCTTCTAACATCCCTCTTCTTAGTGGTGATACAGAACCCCCTCCCCCCTGACCTCCCTTTCCCTGGTGGTTCCCCTCCCCGATAGTGATGCAGACCCCCACCCTATGACCTCCCTCTCACTGGCTTAGTTTTCCTCTTCCTAGACTCTTATGGAATATTTGCTCGTGTTTTAGTGATTTAGTGTTCCATGTTGTGGAAGTGGAATACCATAGGGCTTTTTTCTCTATTTTATTGTTTATTAAATTAACAAAGAATAATTTCGTGCATCTTTAAGCTATGTTTTAAATTAATTATAAAATTATTATATGTGTCTATAAATATATCTTAAAGGGAAACTATGGTTCAATTTTTTTCCATTGAATGTGAAGGTTTTTTATATGAGACATGAATTTAAAATATATTTTTCAACTATCATGAAAACATAACATTTGATAAAATATTATATTGTATTTTATTATGTGATTTCATTATATTAAAAGTTGTTTTTGTTCATAAAATAATTTTTCATGCAAACTCATGACTCCCAAGGGTGTTCATGGATTTTTAAGAACCAATGTTGTGTTACCTCGAATATAGTTACTTTATGATTATTGCATATTTTATTTTTTAAAGGAAATTTTATAAGGAGGTTTCTCAAAGTGTATTAAACATTATGGTTGCAAAATTTCATTAATAGTATTAAACATTAACCATATACCTTCCCCCTTGATATATTTTGGAAATTGAAATTCTATGTCATGTTGATTTCCCATAGGGGGTTTTATATTGATTATTGTTCACAATGAAATTGAAGGGGATGTTTTTCAATGCATTTATAGAGGTAGGAGTGAGCTTATATGTTGAATGGATAACTATATTATTGTGTGATAAATTATCTATGGCCCTTATTTTAAAACATGGTATGTGGTGACAAGTTATTCTCGAAATTTAGGTGCACTTATAAAATGGCCTTATATAGTGTAATGAAGTATAAGAACAAATAACAACAAAAAACTTCTCTATTTATCAATTTTAGCCACCAAATAGTGCATGGTATCCAAATAAAGTATACTTTTCATTAATATTTTTTAAGGGTTTGTCTTGGACTTAGTTAGACTATTTGAAATAGTTCAGTTATTGATCAATATAGCCAATCATTCAACGGAATGAACCCTCCTTAGTTATAAAAATAGGGTACAATACACCATTTTATTTTTATACCATAATAATAATATCATCTATATATAAATTTTAAAAAATTGATAAATCTTTATCAACATTACTGTAGAAGTTCTTTTTCCACACTTCTATCCTTAAATATTAATTGTTTTAAACATGTATCTTACCTCAAAACAATGCTCTTGAGTCCTAATCTTTCCCAAATAGATTTGTAATTAATTTTAACTGTACAAGATTGATTAAAATTTTTTATCATTATACATGAATGTATAGGGACAATAAACTCTAATACATATGGATAAAAGATGGATTAGTTTACTTCGAAACACACCCCAGTATTATAATGGATTGGAATAATATTTTAAACTATGCAATGGGAAACAGATTAGTGGATGGTATAATAATGTTTTTGTGTCCTAATTGTATATTCAAGTGATGGATAAAGAAAAATGAAGTATATTAGCATATAATATTGAAACATTTTCTTGGATCAATTTTTTTTAGATTAGTAATAGTGAATCAAATGTTATTGAAAGTAAACACAATGAAAATACTTACAAAAAAATACAATGTGACCTTGTAGAAGAGAATTGAGTTCTAAATTCATTAAATGAAGTTTTTGGTTTCCCCTAATAAAATGTTTATGATTTTAATATATCAATAAAACCTTCATCTGATCCTGATCAGGGAAATATTTCTCAAAACATTAGTGAAAAAAATTATTTTTATTAATTATAAGATGACAGGTAAGATAAATTGTATGAAGTGTGTACCATGTATTTGATGTTTCATTTTTTTACTCATGTTTTATCATATCAAGTTCCATTGTGGAATTATTTAATTATAAATTTCCACGATATTAGAGTTTCTTCATGATTTTCTTACTAAATCTATGATCCCCGCATTATTCTATGAAACAAAGAAAGTCATCATGAAATGTCGAATTGGTTATAAAAAGATACCTACATTCCCAAATTATTGTACACATAACTAGGGAGAATATTATGTTAAAGTCGAATTCACAAGTTTTCATACAATCTGATTGAATTCAATGAACCACTATAAGAGTATAAATCAATGCAACCCTGAGAAGAAATAGAATAAAGAAAGATATATAAATGTATTGTGTTATTTTACTCTGAAACCATGCTAGAAAAGATTATTCTTATTGTCTATGACTGCATACAACATGAATTTGATTGATTAGGATATTAATTATGGATTGACGAGACATCCAAAATATTCAACACCATGGAATTTGATTAATTCTCTATATCCAGATCTTTTTTTCAGATCCTTGGATAGTATATTTGGGATTTTTTTCTAATTGTTTAAAACCTTTTTATACTCTAAGTACTAATTATAGAATTTTCCAATTGTGTTGATACCTTATACTCTACCTACATATATGTTTATGAGGAAGAATTATTTCTTTATTTCAATGGTTATTCATAGAAAAAAAATTACTTGAAATGACATTGATGTATACCTTCAACGTATAATAAAATAATTTCATGAATCATGGGATGATAAAATAGAAAAAAATGATTCTTCAAAGAGAAAACTATTTAAAATTCATGATTCCTTGATGTGGGAAATTAGTGAATTTCAGGGCCTAAGAAAATTATCTAGTTGGAACACTCATAGTAGTTTGGCTTGTCCTATTTTTACTTTTGATAGTGACCTTAAATGATTACCTCAGAGTAGAAAATGGTGTTTTCTGTGTCATCATCAATTTATTTATACTTCTCATAAATCCAGGTTCAACAATACATGATTCAATGGAGATATTTAAAAAAGAAGGTCGCTACATGTGCTATTTGGTTTATAAATATTTGGAAAATTAATGAATGTCACTAATGAATTTGGAAAATGACATCACATTAAAGGAGGGTAAAAAGTATGAAGTAAAATATCTGATGAAGTTAGAAGACAATAATGGAAGAAAAAGATTATATTTTCCCGCCTTACTTGTTGGGAGTTAATTTGATATTTTACAATCTTGATGTAATGCATGTTGAGGAAAATGTCAGTGAAAATGTAATTTTTAAAGAGCTTAATGAGTTGGGTAAATTGAAAGATCACCTTAATGCTCAAAAGGATTTTGGGTCAGTGAATATAAAGCAAGTATTGTGCAAAAATGATAATGAAAATTATCAATCATAAATTTTTACAATAAAACCCCATAAGAAACACATATTCTTTCAAACATTAATTAATTAAAGTGTTCCAGATAGATATTCAAGTAACCTATCAAGGTGTATTGGCTTAAAACATAAAAATTTTCATGGATTGAAATTTCATGACTCGTATATTTTTATTTTTTAGTTTTTTATCTTTGGAATTGCGTAATACATTATGTGAAAATTAAATATGATTCTAGTTGAGTTCTGTACCTTTTTCAGAGATCTTTGTGGGAAAACTATAAATCAAACAGAGAATCTAAAACTTCAAGATGGAATTTAATGGACATTATGTAAATTGGAGATGTTAGTACCCCTTCATACTCCATAGTCATGATATATTTGACTATTCATTTGGTTGAAGAATCAAAACTTGGTGGACCAGTACACTATCGGTGGATGTATCCAATAGAGATGCGTGTTGATATTTTTTATTTTCACGGGTGAATTAGGATTTATAAAATAATTGAATAAATATTATTAATATCATTATTATTTTATTCAATCAGTAACATAGTTCATTTGAAATCAAATGTGAGGAATAAAGATTAACCAGAAAGCTCTATTGATTATGATTACACAGTAGAAGAGCATTAGACCTTCTATTATAGGCAATTTGACAGGACAGAGACTATATTCAATAATGTGGGATGTACTACTAACATTTCTATAAACTCTCATTGTTAAAATTCATCAGTAGTATTTTCATGTATTGGATGAACAATTAGAGTGGGTTCAAATTATACAATTACTAAATTGGAGTTTCTACAAGAACATAGATATGTGCTACACTATAGTGTTATTTTAGATCTATTTATTGTCGAATTTTAACTACAAATAATGAGGTGACTAAGGGGTAAATCTCGAAATTATATGGAATTAAAAACATTTGTTAATAAGGAGCATGTTGAATGGTTTTTCCATCATGTAAGTATATATTCATATTCATATTATTGACATGAAATTATTTTTTCTATGTTAAATGCAACAGCTATCCTTTTGTCTAGATAATGAATGTTGAAATTTGGGCTGAAATATTCAATGATTTTTTTGGCTCGATGTCCTTTATGGAAGAATTATATAGTTCATGCCTAAAATTTTCGTGGATTTAGGTTTCATACAGTTTATCGTGAAGAATGATTGAAAACTAAAATAGTGGTTTATTTTGATTTCTAAAGGTGGGATACTTTGGGATCCTGAATGATATAATTGAATTAAACTATCATGGATAGTTTTAAGTTGTCTTATTCAAATGCATGTGGGTCAAAATATATAGGGGTATAATGAATTTTTCATTACAGTTTACTTCTATCAACATCTCCTGTTTGATGGATATAGGTGAGCAGGTAGAACAAGATCCATTTATATTTGATTCACAAGTGAATATTTTTTATTTTATAGATGATGAAATACATAAATGTTAAGGTGTTTTTGTATAGTTAAATTAGAGAAAATTATATAATATTGGAGAATAAGATCAATTAGTGCTTTGTGATACTAAACCTCATCATCCAAAAAACATTTAACAGTTTTCCCTAAAAATATAAAAATAGTAGAACTTACAAGACATGGTGAAAATGAAGGACTGGTCACAATGCAAGTTGATAACAATGAAGATAATGTAGATGAAGATAATTGGATGTCTCAATTTTTAATAAAAATATAATATATTTTCTCATTGATAAATGTTTTGAATATATATACAGAGTTCTAGTTTTTCATTATTTTGAGAAAAACTTTTAGTTATAAATTTTTTGTACATTTTTTATAACATAACCATTTGAAATATAGGAATTACAAGAGAAAAAAATATATACTAGCATATCAATATCTCAGAGCATGTGACCACTAAAATTATATTATATGGATTGTGGACAATCTATTGTACATGAGATTGCTTGCAAGATGGTGACGTTGTTGAAATATATTGGATGATTATTCGAAACATTCTTACAAGACTATGACCTTTCTCATTAACTTCCTCCATATAATTTTTTGTTATTTTTTTGAAAATATTGCCTCCACCTTATAAAATAACTAATTAGTACTCAAATATAAACTCATTAAAAAATATATCTCAACTACAAAAATCACCACAAAATGACTATTTACTATAAAAACATGGAAGATTACTTAATAGCCACTAAATAATTTATGGGCTATTTGAACCACCGCTTGTAGTAAAAACGGCCACATAGATTATAATTATTTTTAGGGAACCTCTTGTAACAACATCTAGCACCATGTTCCAATGAACAAAGAATTCGGTGCAGGTGTTAGGTGGTTCATACATGTGGTGTGGTGTGACTGGATGGGGCGAGATGGTTGTTGTGACTATATATTGTGTGAAACAGTACGCCACTAGGAAAGGTGTGATAAATAAATAATTTAATTAATAATATAATAATTATAGAATTACAATTTTTAAGAAATATCTATTTAAAAAATATGTAATCATAGGACAACAAACATATATTGATTGGTAAAGTGTATGAATCGAGGTGACATCAATCCTTGTTACGGTTGGCTTGTGATAACTATAAATCCATTTTTATTATTTTAAAACACTAAAATTTATGTTTAACAATAAAAGACAAATTATTTTTTAATGATGTGAAACCTTGGTAAAACCAGCAATTAATTATATTTGACAACTATAAGATAGAAACATGTTCATTCAATGTGTGGTGTCCTCAGAATGAATCAATATGAAATTTTAAAATATATTAAATTTTTAGAAACATGTTTTATTGGGTAAAAAATTAGAAAAAAATATTATATTGGCCAAAAATTAGGGTAATACAAAAATATATTTAATATTTGACTTTATGAAACGATAACACATCAATCTAAATAACGGTTTGACCGTTATGGCTGTAAATGTGTTTTTAGTGTTTTGAAACACTAAAAATATATGGAATGGTCAATGATATAGAAAAAAAATTAGGTTTATGAGAAATCATTTCAATACCACAACTGATTTGTTTATGATATGTACGCATAGAAATAATGTCAATCTGACATGTGTTATGGTGGGAATGACTCATTTACCACTTCATAAAGGTATAAAACCCATTAATTACAATTTTCAAGGGTAAAAACTATGAAAATGATGTTGAATTGCCTATATATTGGAGAAAAAATACTATATATTTAATTATGAAAACTACAAATTGATAGAACATCCTTTTAAAGGATGGTTTTACTGTTATGGTTGTAAACACGATTTTATTGTTTTAAACACAAAAACATGCATAGAATGGTCAAAACCATTGAAAATGACCTTGTATTGATCTCAAATAATTTTAAAACCAAAAATGATTTATTTTTCGATATGTACATGTAGATAACACATCAATCTAACATGAATTTGGGTCAGAATGACTTAGTAACCACTTCATAAAGGTCTAAAAACCATTAGAAACAATTGAAGGAGGTTAAAAATCAATAGAAATATCTCGAATATCCCTTAAATTATGGGATAGTGACTGTATATTTAATTGTAAAATTTAGGAACTGAATGCACATCATTTTGAATTATGGTTTTCCTATCATGGAAATAAATGAATATTTATTGGTCTAAAACACTAAACCGTTCATGGAACTGAAAAACAATTGAAAATGGCCACATATTGACCTATAATATTTGGACAACTACTGTTGTATTATTTTTTATCCATATTCATAGAAAACAAATCAATCCGACATAGGGTGTGGTTAAAGTAACTCATTAACCACTTCTTAATGTTACAATAAACTATTTAAAAAAATTGATGTGGGTCAAAATTAGGAAAACAATGTCGGGTTTTCTTGTAATCATGGTTAAAAGACCATATAATTAATTGTAAAATATATTAACTAATGTAACATCATTTTGAATGACGGTTTTCCTGTTATGTCTTCCAACATATTTGTAGTGTTTTTAAACACTAAAACAAGTGTGGAACTGTCATAACCTAACCAAATGACCTCATATTGATTTCAAATCCTTGGAAAACCACTGATTAGTTATTATTGATGTGTATTCACTGACAACACGTGAATCTGACTTCTAGTGTGGTCAGAATGTCTTAGTAACTACTTCTTATTGGTAAATAATATATTAAAACAAGTGTTCTATAGGGGGTAAACAAAATAAATACACATCATATTTCCCTAAATCATGGGACAATGACCATATTTTTAATTACAAAATCTAGGAACTAACGACACATTATTTTAACAGGTGGTTTTCCCGTTATCATCAAAAACATGTTTTAAGTGTCTTAAAATGCCAAAACATACATGGATTATTAAAACTATATAAATAGACAACATATTTATTTAAAATCAAAATAATACCACTTCTAGGTTAATTTTTACATGTACGTGTAAAAAACATTAATTGGGCTTGCGGTATGGTGGAAATGACTCAGTAACCACTTCTTAGAGATATAAAAACCTTTTAAAACAAGTGTTGATGGGTAAAAACCATAAAAACTATGTCAAATTTCCTTTAAATCATGGGAAAATGATTGTATATTTAGTTTTGAAATGTAGGAACTGATGGACTATCATTCTTAAGGACAGTTTTTCCACTATTTTTGTAACTATGTTTTTTGTGTTTTAAAATAGTAAAATGTGCGTGGAATGGTTAAAACCATAGTAAACAACCACATATTGAATTGAAAACAATGGAATACCACTATTAAGGTAATTTTTAAATATAGGACACTTTTTGATATTAATATATTTAATATTTTATATTAAGTAAATTTCAAGCATACCACACATGGATTTAAAATCAAATTTGAATATTTAATTATCCATTTTTTCAATTTCAAGATTTTAATATCATCTTAAATAGGAATGTTTATGTATTCAAATAATTTTTTGTTATATATATATTTTTTTATGTTAAAATTCATTCTATTGGTTAAGAAAATAACAAATTTTATTTGCATCACTCTGAATATATTCTGTGTCTTTTCTTTTTAAATTTTTTTTTCTTAAATATTTTTCTTTTCATTATTTCTGGAAGATACTAGTAGTAGTCATGAGTTTTACTATTCCACTGCATGAAATTGTTCAGATGGTATTTAAGATACTTCTTATTTTCCATAGTGTGTTAAAATTTTATCCATTATTCTCTTATAATTATGATTTGTTACGTTTACTTTTAATTGTTTTTTCTTTTTTTTCTTATATTTGATGAGATAACATGGTCAGTATCAATTGATGAGATATATTGGAGGCATACAGATGTATTAGAGGTTGTGACATGGATTTATAATGTTTGTGATGTTGATTAATGGAGGAAAATAGAATTTTTTGGTTGAAAGATGTATGGGCTGACTTAGGTTAAGGTTATTATGATTGTGGATGATTGTATATCTGTTAAGGATGTATGATGTATGTGTGGTGGTTTATTATATATTCTTGTTTTAGTTTGTTGTATGTCTCCTTTTTTATATATTTATGGATTTTTTAAATTTAAAAAAATATATTATTTAGGAACTATTTTTAGAAATATTCACTAATTATATTAATTAAAATATATTTAGTGGTGGTCAGGATTAACTAAATCTAAAAAACCACCACTGATTATATTATAAAATGTTCTTTAAAATTTTTAAATAATTTAGTGGGATATATTTTTTAAAAAACTAACTCTAAATTAAACTAAAACCACTTCTGAATAATTTAAAAATAAATCATAGTAAAACCACCGAAAAATTATTAAAAATGTTGATAAATGACAACAGACCATGTAATACATAATGGTTTTTAAAAACCGTTGTGATACTAATAGTCGATAGTTTAAACCATCGCTAGTCCCGAAAATAACGGGCATTACTCCAACTATTTGTAGTGTGTTTGTATATGTGGAAAAAAAGAATGTGAATACCGAATAATGTGAAATAGTTTTGAGACTACTTTTAAATATTTTCAAGGAAATTTTATATTTTTTTGACAAAATATTTTTTTAACTTATTCTAAAACTATTTTATATGAATTTCATTAAATAGTTCTTATCTTATTAGTTTGATTTGGGATGTATTTGGGGAAAACTAAGTATGCTTTTACTCACCCCCTTCTTGGTAACTTTAGTCTGTTTCCACATGTCATCTACTAGGATACATGTAAATGGAAGATGTCATATTTCACTAGTAAAACATGTTGACACCTTGGTAATGATAGGCATAGTTAGAACATTGAGCAAGTTGGATAGTGTAAGGGATGATGCATTTTGATGAATTTGGACTTTTTGTTGAATTGGTTTTGTCATTTTTTATCATTTTCATACTATCAATCAGATATAACTGTATGATTTGTTTGTATTTAAAATTACATGGTTATTATACATGTATTATATTTGAGGATTTTATATATACTGGTCAGTGTTGTCAATTGTTTTATCTTAAAGTGAAAATCTTCCCCAAACATGTTTCTAAGAACATAGAATTTATTTATAACATTTAGAGTCTTGGGGATATAGCCAAAGGATAGTGGCACCCTATCACATCTCATGACAATGAAGAGGGGAGAGATGTTACAAAAAGTATCAGTTTTTCAATCCTTGAGTTGGACGTGCTATCAGTTTTAGACGGTCTATCTACTCTCTTGAGATAATAGCATGAAGATAATATTTTGTGAACATGAAATATATAGCACTAAAATTCATAGTTAACCTTTTTATAATGAAAGTCATGTTTCCTTGGTGTTCTGGTATAAAATTTTTATAACACACGTTGGGGATAGTTTTCATCCCATCATCATGGGTTTAGCTGATTATTATTTCATATCAGGCATAGATATTGAGACATCCCACTAGTACAGCATGGTAACTTTCAACTTATATAACTTCATAAAATATATAATAGTGTAGATTTTTAAAAATGTTTAAAATGAATTCAATTGTTGGATTATGAAAAGTATGGTTGTGTTAATTATAAATATTGTAATTCCAAATTTTTAAGCCCTTTGTTTTTTGTGAGGGAGACTAAATAGACTTTTTTCTGGTTATAGGTAATTGAAAATAGTAGCCATTGTATGAATCAAATAGATATTAAAAAGAAAATATGGATTCAACTGATCCAAAAGTGAACTAATAGTTTGTCCAAATCATTTTTTAGGATTTTAATTTTGAAGAAATAGAAAAAAGTAATGGTTATCCTCAACATGTGAACCACTGAGTTTAGTTTCAAAATAAAAATACACCTATCCTTTACGGGGATTATAAGATCAAAAAATAGAGGTTTGGATGAATCATATAATTAAAATAATTTACTAACTAGTTATAAAAGATGAAAGAAAAGTTGTATTGTAAATGCGTATTCTTATAAATTTAGCATTCCAATGGTGGGGTTTAGCAGTTAAGGCTAAAGATAAATAAAGAATTGCGTGGGAGGATTTTTAGGAATTTATCAATAAGTGATTCTATCCTCAAACATTTTATATCACATAGAAAAAGGATTATTAATCATAAATCAAGTAAATCACATGGTAATAGAGTATACAGATATTTTTTTGAATGTAGTACTTTTTCCTGGAAGTTCTAGAAAGTGCATCCTAGAAGGAAAAATTTCTTTAAGTATAGATTACAACTGGAAATTCAATAAAATATTATCATACATTATATTTTGTATTATACAAAGATTTTAAATAGAATTTTGGTGGCATAATGGGATATCCCTAGAAATATAGTCATATAGAGTGTTCGTATCCTCATGGAAACATGCAGGAACTATAATTTAATGAATAAGAAGAAGCGACAAACCTACTTCTAGATTTGTGGTATATCTTAGAATCAGACCACAGGATCAGTCAACTTCTATCATTGACCTAAAATATGCCAAGATATTTTCAATGTGGTTCTATACATCAAATCTAGATGTATTGTACAACACCACCTAGAGCATGTCACAAATGTGACCAAATGGGAATTCTTCAGGGCTATTGTCATTCTGCACCAAGGTATGTTATTGTGAATGTATAAAATATTTCTTATCCATCCTATGGTTCAAATTGGTTATATCATCATAATAACACCAATCGTCAAAGACAATTTAAATGGGGTGATTCTAGGAACATGATGACTACTCATCAAAGGAAAATATCGACAAATAAATTAAGGGAAATGGACATTGAGTAAGCAATTTTATGAAGTTGAGAAAGACATCATGGATGATCAATATGGACCTTATATGATGTGAGGAGTGATTATTTGGAGTTATACCCTTATATAATCCTAGTTTGATATGGGAACATCCCACCAGTTTATTTCTTCTCAGGATGTTATCTTATGGGTTATTATGTTGATATAATGACTTATGATTTAAAATTAAAAAGTAATCTTTTCCAATGATAATTTAAATATTTTACGATTGTGGAATGAATGATGAATATCTATATTTCTTAATTGGTATGTCACTTTTCTATTCATGAGATGGAAATCTAGGACTTTACTTTTGGGAATTTGTTCGGTTGACCAGCTGAAGCCCATATCAATTTTTATCCATGGAAAGTGAGTTTCACCTCATCAAATGATGTTAAGAATATATTAATATAATATTGGGTAGTTGATAAAAGAAAAAAAAGAACTTTGGTACCAATTGTTGGAACCATATCTTACCATTTGGTAGTAGTTACTTTTCCATCGGTGGATGAAAGTATAAATAGATATTTTCCAACCATAGATGACCAATTTCATTATGTTTTTCATGATAATTTCTCAAGGTTCCCACATAATACAAAATTTCATTTTCAGATTGATCTCTTTCTATAAACCATTACTATTTCCTTTCTCTATTATAGGATGACACCAAAATAATTTTGGAAGAAGAATGTATTGTATGATGAATTTGAAAGTTAAGGGTTTATTCGACATAGTACATCCCCTTGGGTAGAACCACTTATTTTTGTAAAGAATGTGGATAAAAATATTAGGGTTTCTTTGGACTATAGTAATATTAAACATGTTATAATAATGAATCATAATCCTCTTCCATGCATTAATTATTTGTTTGATTATTTTGGAGGAGCCCAATATTTCCCTAAAATTGAGTCATTATTGGGGAATCGTCAGCTGATAGTTAAGAGGATGATATTCTCAAAATATATTTTTAGTGATTTTATGGCCATTATAATTATGTTTATAAGCCCTTTGGCAATACAAATTCACTAGTAGTGTTCATGTACATAATGAATCCAATCATGTAGATGTACCTAGATTTCATTATAGTGGTGTAAATAGATTATATTCTGGTGTATTCTTGGACAATATATAATCATGAGAGACACATGGATATAGTGTTTAGAATCATATAAGAGAATCTCCTTTATTATAATGGTTCAAATTGTGATTTCGAGAAACAAAATTCACATTTACTTGGTTAGTTCATATCTGAAAAATAAATTTCCATAGATCCTGAAAAGATAGAAGTTGTTACTTATTGGAAACCAATAAATAATGCCTTTAATATATGTACTTTCCTCGGCCTACAAATATATTTTAGATGATTTTTCCTCAATATTTAATGTCTTTCCTCACCATTGATAGCCTTGAAAAGGAAGTGTATCCATTTTCAGTTTAATGATGGATTTCGTAGAAATTTCAAAGAGATTAAGGTTCACCTTACATCATCTCCTATCCTGATATTGCCAAAATTAGGACAAAGCTATGTGTTTTATTATGATACATCGTGATATTTTTTCAGTTATGTTCTCATATAGGGAGATCATGTGGTACATTATAGATCATGGTAGTTATAAGTACATGAGAAAAATTACCCAACATATTATTTGGAATTAACTATTGTACTTCATGCTTTGATGAAATGTCACCATTGTATATTTATTAGGAAATTATTAATGTTTACAGATGATAGTTGATTAAAAAAAATCTCATAATGGGATTTTAATCTACGCCAATTAAGATACAAGAACTATCTTCAAATGGTTGTCTTAGACTTTATGTATATAGGAGAAAAAGGAAATTTTATTTGTGATGCATTAAGGAGGAAGACATATAATTAGTTGGATAAATAAGCATCAGATTAGTGGTAGATAATGTCTGTCATAGTTGAAATTCAACTAATGTGTTCTCATAAAGTTATCTTTATATATTTATTCTTAGTTTCATTTGATCATGATTTTTTTGGACATATGTAAGGGGCCAGGATTTCCAATCTTGATTACTTTACCGTATATTTTAAAATCCATGTTGGGGATACCATTGAGGGATGGACGCTAGACAATAGATCTATAATGAATTTTAGAGATCAGGTTGTGGTTCCTAAAACATATCAGGAACAACATCTTAGTGACTACCACCATTCAATATGGGTTGTTTATTGAGGAATAAATAATATGTTTGAAGCTTTGAGATCACAAGTTTGGTTGGATGGAATAGAAAATAAGAGTGATATAGTTTGTTTCAAGATATCTCACCCATGATCATGTCATGAAAGAGTACCAGTATCCAATGGGTATGTTTCACTCTTTACCTATTCGTGTCATGAAAAAAGATCAAATTGATAAAGTTTTTATGATATGTTCTCCCAATACGGTTCAAAACACAATTCTATATAAGTGATTATGGATCTTCTAGGAAATTCAGATCACTTTATCCTAATTTTTTAAACCATTATTGTGTAATATATATAAAAAATATACATTTGGGAAATATTAATTATGCATGGTGTTCCATTCTAGATGTTATCCGACCAAGACCCTAGACAAATGTCTCATTTCAGGATGTCCTTGAAGAAAGCCGTTTGAACATAGATGACTTTGAGAAAGTATTATCATTCTCAAATGGATTCAAAATAAGAAAGGATGATCCTATCTTTTAATTATATTGTTAGGTCTTGGGTAAATTGTTTTAGTAGAGTTCTAATATAATATCATTTATCAAGCATTAATGCATATGGCTCCTCTCAAAGCTTGGTTTCGTTATCATTTCCATTCTCTAAATTTTTATGGGGAAATAGGCGAAACATCACTTATCAGACCTATCCTGGGGAATGAGACAATATAGACGATTCATATGATCAAAAAGAGGATAAAGACTACTCATAGCTATCATAAATCATATATAAATCATCATCGATAAACATTTTCCTTTGAGGTTGTAGATCGTATTTTTTTAGAACCTCTCTATGTGTTGGACATTGTTACTATAGTAATCAAGGAATGTTATCTCGAATGTAAATTATATTTTAAGAGATACATGTATGAGTGATTTATGTATGTAATTTTTTGGATTTACCATCAATGTTTTGTTATGTTCATAACATGCTTCATGTATCTTAATGAAAAAAGGAAAAACATGATTCTGACCATGTGATTCAATGTGACTATGATTATATTTAAATTAATTATACATTGATTTATTTTCTGGTATAGTCTATACAGAGGAAATATTATATCTTCATTGGGAAAATAATTGGTTTAATAAAGGTTTTATGGAATCATGGTAATATTTAGGAAGAATCACGCTGGCGTAAGACGAAAATGTTAGAGAAGTGGTCTGAAATCTTCAAAAAAAACAATGGTTTTCTAATTTCATAGAGCAAAAATAATTATGGATGGGAAAATGAGACACCCCTGGTGTTAGGGAATTTTCCCTTATTTTTTGTAATAAAAGATTATATAATAATTTTTTCGGAGGTTTGGGATAGGATTTTAATTATTTTGGAGGTATTTATATAGGTTTATGGTTTGTGAATGAATATTAAACATTGTGAACCACCTCAAAGAAACCATGAAACATGTTTTAGGGATCACTATGTAGGTGCAAAAATGGTGCACTGTTTTGAAAAACCATTTCTGATCCCAGGGGAAAAAGAGAAAAGTGAATCATATGCGAATGAATAGTTGGTTTATGGTTTGTCTAGACATGTGAGCCAACCGTGCATGGGTTGGCCTTTACATAGTAGCACCACATGGTTGGTGCATGATTTTCCAAAGTTTACAACACAAACTATTATAATATTAAGATTTACTAGTATATTTATCAAGGTTCACATATGGTTTGAAAGACCATGTAACCTAAGCATGCAACATAATGTTGGCACCACAAATATTAATTTTTAATTTTGAATCATGTCATAAAACCTTTTTTAGTTTCTTAATATCCCATATTATGGAATTCCAATTTCTATCAAGGATCCTCTATAGATTCATTTCCACATAGATCTATTTTTTATAAAATATAAGATTTATTTCGAGATCCATATTCACTGGTAAATCAACATTTTCTACCTCTCTCCATATATCCTCTCATTTTCACTTATTGGATTATTATATTTATACCATAATTTATAGATATATATTAATTTCTATATATATTATGGAAATATTATTATAGCTATTAAAGAATATATGATCTAGGAATACATCTAGAATATATTAGGAATGTTCTTTTTAAACCATCTATTAAGTTCTATGTTAATTATCTCTTATCTACACAATTCTAGAACATGAACGCTTAGATTTGACTAAATATTCTTTTTAAATCATTATAAAAACCATGTGTGATTCATTATGGAAATCCATTTTTTAGGGAATTAAAATTTATTAGAAATTTCATGGGTTATGGTAAACCCCCTTCTCTATAATTTGAAATGACTATGGTTTTCATTTCATACATGAAAGTTGTTTGATTAAATTGTTTGGCATGGAATTTAAAAAACATGGATGGTGTGAATTCATTATTTTATTTGTGACCCTAAATATGGGGTGTTTACTATTCGGGTACCCATATATGACCTTGAATTTGGGTTACGTTCCATTATTGAATAAGGAAATGGCCCACCTATTAAAATCAATATGGATTGAAGAGATACCACTCATGAGTATGAAACTATTACTTAGCAAGCATGTGTCTGTGTGTTTCTGTAAACATAGGAATCGGTATTCAAAATAGTGAGAAATAATTTTCAAAATTTATTTAATATTTTTCATTTAACATGTTTATATATTTGATACAAACTATTATTAACATCTTCTAAAATTTGTTTACATAACATTTTCCAACTGGTTCTTATTCTAGTGGTGTGAGTTAGGATGTTTATGGGTAGATCATATTGTGTTTATAATCTCCCGTTTTATGGGAAATTTTGTATATTTTCATATTTCATCTATCGAGATAAAAGTAAGGGGAATGTATTATATTTTTTTAGTGATTCATCTTCATACCATGGGAATGGATGGTGTAGTAGGAGCTTGGAGATGGTCAGATAGTGTCTGGGATAATGTCTTTTGATGAATTTGGTCTTATTGATCCATTTTTCTGTCAATTTTTCTCTTATTTACTTTTTCACTTTCATATTTTTGTTTGTTTGGTTTATATTTGAATTTTATTTGTTTTTATTCATGCATCATATTTTTTTATTTGTTGTTTATTGATTTGTGTTATTATTATTTTTATGTTTAAGAGAAAATCATCCCCTAAAATGTTCATAATATCTATTTATTTATTTACCCTCTTGGTATACTGATGATGCCACCTAATTCTAGTATAAACATTTCAGTTATCAATATAATGAAGAGGGTTTTGGTGTTATAAAAAAATTTAATAACATTACCCTATACAAAATCCACACATCCAAGAGATTTAAAAATAATTTTTTCAAATTCTTCACATTTCCCTTATTGATAAAGGTAATCCTTGTTTTTATGTTACAATGTATAAATTTTTATACTTTAATTTCTATTACTCTTATAGGAAAGTGGGTGATAAAATTATAATGTAATAGAAGTTTAAAAATACTATTTTGAAAACTATTTATCCAAACATAACCTATAACCTCTTTTGAATAATTGTACAACATAAAACAACTTTTTAGGATCTACATAACAATAAAAATCATATATCCTTTTTATTTTTTAATATATAAGTAGAAAATAAAAAATAACTATATGTGGGGAGTGATAGTATATTTAGGATCACTTGAAATAGCCAAATTTTAAAAGGATTAAATGGTGAATAAAATTAATGGGGTATTGGAGTAGACACTAAATATTTAAATATATTGTTCTCAAAATTTATCTAGAAAATTATTATAACGAATTCTAAAAAAATATAAAAACACTTAATGAAGAATTTTTTTTATAATGTAAAACCTAGTGCACAGATTTCCACTGAAGATATATTTAAAGAGTTGGTGATATATAGATGAAATTAGTGGAGAAATTTAAGTAATCTTTTAAAAATTATACAATTAATTTTTTATGATTATATACCCCAAATTTAATTATATATTTAAAAAATTCGAAAATATAATGCTAAGCTATAAAAGAACTTATTAAAAGGACTTTTGATTAATTATCTTATTCTCCCACGTGTTTATTGTAATGGATGATTAAGAAAACTTATGAAAATTTTACATGATTCTAATAATGAGAAATGTAATCAAGAACATACTATACATTGAATGAGAGAGATACATATCTTAAAAAGAACGTATTTAATATTCATGGGTGGACTAAGAGATCAAAATAAAATTTATTGGGGAAAAATAAAGGAACAAATTACATATGAGGCAGGATGTATTAACCATTGAAATGATAAAATATTTCTACCTTTGATTTTGAGAAATTGTTTTGGTTGTGGTGTGGATTTTATCCAGGAGAGAAAAAAGATAAGTGTTGGGAGGTGGATGAACATGAAATTTCACTATTTTCATAATATAATTCATTGATTATATCCCCAACATTTTCATATGACATGGGAAAAATAACATTTTCCTTATATTATAAAAGTTTTTTGTTTATTTTAAATATAGGAAAATATTTTAATTTAATTAATTAGTTGATATTATGTGATAATTTTTCATGGACATACATTTATTATGTTTTTTTTATGACAGACATGTGGAAGAAGATCGACTATAATAACATGTTAGAGTGATACAAAATTTTTTATGTTTTTAGATGATAGAATAGGTTATTATCAAGGATACATTAGATTAAATAATCACAATGCAGAAGATATAGTTGGGAAAAATTCCCCAAGGAAACATTGCATTATTTTTGGGTTGGTTTTTCTTACTGACAATGCAATTTTCTAGGAAGAATTGTCGAGTTCTAGAGATGTTGTAGACAATAAATGTTGACAAAGAACCATGATAAATGAATGGAAGATCTGGAGGCAGTGAAAAATAAAAGATAAAAGTTTGCAACCATTTCTATTGTTTGCCAAATTTTTGGGTTCCAAATTGTGGGATTTGGTGAGCATCGAAAAATGTGAATATCATTTAATATCTCTTCAAAATATGGAAAAGGGTTGAGTTTCGTAAATATGGGATTCTTGAAGTGGATTTCATAGAGACATAGTGAATGTTGATGGTGAGCTCTACGATAATGATGAGCTTTGTGAATGACCAAGATGAAGGAGATTGTGTAGAAGATTTACAGTGTTATTGCAAAGGAATTAAAATAATTATCTACAATTACGACGAGCTCCACGATATCAAAAATTTCAAGATTCTTAGAGATTTAGAGAGAATATATGCTGAATATTCAGAGCAATTAGATTGGAGATGACATGGTGCTGACTTCTCGGGGAAGGTTCTTGAGTCATTAAAATCTTCTATAAATATGCCTCGATCCCCTCAACAGAAGTAAAAAGTTTTCCAAGAAATTTTCATATCTCTCTGATTTCAAAGGAGGTTCGTGGGGGCTGTAACATCTCGGTTCCTAAAACCACCAGAGGCACCCCATACCTAGTTGCTCACATGCCCTCAAGCACATTTCTATAAATGCCAGAGGCTTCCGAATCGTAGCAAGGGCATTGGGTGTGTTAGTGGGGAAACTATTCCCTCATTGGCATAGTACACAACAAATATAAGCACCACATACAATAGATGAAGCAGTAAATATCCAACAATAGTAAACAGTAGAAGAATGAACAATAAACAACTAGAGGACACACATATATATGAAATGATGCATGGTACTTATGTCTAGGAAAGCAGCCAATATGTCACAATGCTGAATACAATACTAAACCGTAGTACTAAAGAAAAATAGATAAGGAACTCCTCAACATCGCAAGCCTCGGCTTGGTCCCATGCTTTCCTACTCCAATGAAATCTAGTTCATGAAGTCGAAGGTTGCTTTTCCTTCTCTATACCTACAACAATATAATCTATTTGGGCCCAAAAGCACGACCCAAACAGTGTGTGAGACTAAATCCCAGTATCCAACCACCCGATGATCTGTGCCTAGTAGTCAGTGAGTATATGGTAGGTAAAGTACCATAAATATTTAACAGTAAGAAGTAAGCAGTAGACAGTAATACACAGAAGTATACAATAAGAAGTAAACAAACAATAGATCAACAAGCAATAGTTAAGCAAACAGCTAACCACAAACCAGAAAACACTCTATGAATTACCCACATCCATCCCCTCTAGTCCTATCCAAGAAGTACCAACAACCCTCTGGGAGTACACTCAGCCTAACCCCTTTGGTTTGGTCATATGAAATCATAAGACTCTCTGAGGATGCTTGATCATTCAATTCCCCATATATTCTAAGGTAGTCAGGGACTCTATGAGGTATATCACGTGGTAAATTCCCCTTATAGTCCCAAGATATAGAGACTCTCTGAGGAAGCTCACTCGGTCAATTCCTCCTATAACCTGGAATGGTTTAAGGAAATTAAAACAAAACAAAGACTCTCTGATGAAGCTCACTTGGTATACCCCGGTACAATCTACAAATCTCAGGACTCTATAAGGAAGCACACTTGGTCTATCCTCCTGTGGCCTATAATATCCAAGACTCTCTGGGAAGGTCACTCGATCTATCCCCTATAGTCTATAATATCTATGAGACTCTGAAGAAGCTCACTCTGTCTATCCCCTAATAGTCTATAGCACCAGGTTCTCACTGCCCTGTGCCAGTCAGTGGATAATAATGCTATATGGCCAAAGTAAACCTATAGAGCTACTTGGCTAACCAGTCTATAGAATAACAAACATGTCAGTGAACAACACTTCATCCTACGGTCACAATGCATGGAAAACAGGTATAACGTCCAAAGGCAGAACAACACCAAAAAGTCATAAATATAACATGTCATGGGAAAAACATCCAAGAATAGTAATTATCCATATACACAACCAAATTACTTCTTCACAAGCATACAAGAAATTCAGGAAAAACAATAGGGGAAAAATAGTAAACATGCAATACCATGTTCAAGGGTATTGGTGGAAATTTCACATAATCTCAACAATATTGAACAAAAAGTCACAAACCACCTACCCTGATTCTAGGAGACCAATATACTTGATCCAGGATGCTAGAATCACCTTATAACATCTTAGATCTACAAAAACACACAAAATGTTCAACCCAATATAACTTGAAAAAGAGGAGGAATTGGAAAACTATGCTCTATAATAAGGAAGATCTTACCGTTGCGGTTCCAACACAATCGACGATGGTAGATTCATATAACAAATGGATTCTATGGGTATCTAAAGTGATTCACAGCTATACGGGATTCTCTCGGTCAAAGAATCTAGAGAAGAATACATTTTTGGGATTAAGACGTGACCCTAGTCTATTTAATGATAAAAAAGAAAGTACACGGTGTGTACTAGGATTTTCTGTACTCTGATTTAAGTGGCCTCCACATCACCACTGCAAGAACGTCTTTGTGGCCTAGACAGGGCCAGCACACAGCCTCACGCGGTATCAAAGTACACGGCATGTACTTCAAAAATTTCCAAAAACTCCTCTTTTCTCAAAAATTCAGAAAAATGAAAAACATATCTGAAAAGGAGGTCTGGGATCTTATAGAGGCAGTGTGCTTCAAGAAATATTGGAGCTCTACTGCAGCTAATCCATCTCCATGAAGGATGTGTGTTTTTCATTGGCTTAGGGAGCTTCATGAAGGATGTTACATTGTGATTGCTTGAGATCTATGATAGCCTAAGCTCTGCGAAGGCTTGATCTTTGAAAAGGCTTGAGCTCTACGAAGTAGTGTGCTATGTGAAGTAGTATTCTCTACAAAGGTGTGTACTTTGTGAAGTAGAAGGGACTTCATGAACCCTTGTTTGAGATTTGCGAAATTGGGAGCTACGCGATGTAGGGAGATTTGCAAAGATATTTCCAAAGGTTGTTGCACATTGATTAGTGGATATGGGTTATTAATCAGTGGATGAAATTTTAACTTCAATAGATCATGTATCTATAATTGAGGATGTATTTATTAGAGATAATTAACAGACCTACATGTCTATAAACTGTGAGTGGATAATCTGAAGAAGTAGTGATCTAACATTAGTTGATAGAGGAATGAGTTCTCAAATTGTGAATGGTTGTAAACCAAAAGGGATAGTGAGTCCACATAAAAAATGTAAACATCACTGTGATTTTAGTAGATTGGGTAAATCTGCAGATTGTCCGTGTATGATCCTTGGATGTATCCCACTGAGGGTGAAGCGTGTAAAGTTGATATTTCCTGTACAAAATTTAACGTGTTTTCATAATCTGAAATGGGAAGGAGAGAGAAGAGAGTTTTGTCTAACAACAAAATTAGATCATAGGGGCAGTTGTTTTAATCTTATATACCCCAATTCACCTGCACCCCCACACCCTATCACGATATCAAGCCTAGTGGGCCTAACAATTGGTATTAGAGCTAGGTTGATATCAGTGTTTCTCTCTCTATGGAAGTCACCAGTCACAATAGAATTCCCATCTTCGATGGATGTAATTTTCACCTATGGAATAATTTGATACAACCCTACTTCCAATCATTGGGAATGAATATTTATATAGTAGCGATTCATGGTATCTCAGCTGTCATCAATAGTTTTGCTTTATCAAAAGACGAGAGAATAGAATTCGATGCTGAAAACAAGGGAATTTTTTCTCTATGGGGAGATCTATCCAATAAAATTTATATGAAGGTGATATCATGAAAAACATCACATACTATGTAGGAGAAGCTATTGAAAAAATATGAAGGAGATACAATGTTCAAAGAGGAAAAGCTACAAGTGTTGTTGAATAAGAAAGAAAGATCTAAAAATGAACCCTAATGAGTCTATTGGTGAATTGTTTTATATGGTAAATATTGTTATAGAAGATTTGATAGGTCTTGGATAAGTCGACAATCATATATAAATTATGAATTACATCTTGAGAAAACGTCCACCTATGTTCAATCTGAGAGTTTTAGTACTGGAAGATAAATATCTAAAAGAGCTGACACATGAAAATATGCATATTACCTTGGTTACATATGAAATTAGGAATGATGATAATGAGGATCTAGAAAAGGAGAAATCCAAGGAGGTAGAATTCAATACCATGAAGAAGCTCACTATTAAAGATACCCAGGACGAATAAGAGACTGATGAAGTGATGTCATTCCATTCTTCAGATCTGCAAAGAGGAAAAGAAAAGTATAAAGGGAAAATTCACTAGCATGATTTAGATGTGGAATGGTTAGTCATATTTCAGTATGGTTCCCCAAATGTATCAATATGATGAAATTGATGATGATGAAGTTGAAATTTCCAAAAAGAAGTCTTCAACCTATATGAAAGGGAAGAAATAGTTCAAGATAAATTTCATTAAGAAGAAAAATATTCTTTCACAAGAATTTGAAAGTTCAAATGAGTCTTAGGTCGAGAAGGTTAAGGCTATTGAAAACTACAATGATCATAGAGAAAACAAAATGGTGTTCATTGATGGTAGTGCTCTAGAAAAGGAAGAATCCAACATTGATGAAGAAGAAGAATTTGAAGGAAGAATTGATATGCTAGTTGAGTTTGGAGCTTCTCTTGAATAGATAGATGTTTGGAGAGGCAAAATAAATAATTACAATATATTTGTTCATGATTCCAAAATCTATATGATGTATCAATATGTATACAAATCTTAGTTAATGGAAGAAATTGAGAAACTCAAGTCGTCAAAACTAGAGGACTGAAAATCGGTTAGTTACTATAAAATAATGGTGAAGGAACAGAAAATGGAGGTCGATGGATTGAATACCCCAATGAAAGATAAAATAAATAATATCAAAGAACATAAAGGGGATTTTTTTGGTTTGTGGAAAAGGTTTAAAGATCAAGAAAAACTATTGACTCCTACTACAACATCAGGAAATCATATCACTCGGAAAATAGTGAATCTGAAAGTAGAGCATAGCAGTATTGCATAAAAGAAGAATCAATTTTTTTCAGATGCTGAGGTTGATGTGGGGCTTGACAAAAAAAAAAGTTTTGAAAATTGACGTCAGACCACAAGCAAAAATTTCACGAGTGAAGGATGATTAAGGCACAAAGCCGAATTAAAATATTCATAAATCCCAAATAGTAACTAGTAGGGTAGAAGAGACATGCGAGAATGAACCCTATATCTGGTATAATTTTTGTGGAAACTTGTGACATTCACAATATGTGTTTTCTAGAGCCCAAATATTCCATAGGGCACAAGAGAAATAGTGGAATCCAAACAGAGTTTGATATTATAGAATATCCTCTGAGGGACGGTTACTTTGGTGCGATGAATTTGTGAAAATGGCCAGAAATTGTACATCAACAAATCATAGGAATTCTCCAAGTCATAATCAAATTAGTCGCGACCATAAAATCAACAAACCAATATGTGAGTTAGATTTTTAAAATCGATTTGTAGCTCTACAGGATGATGTTGGTCCATCGCACTCCGAGGAAGATCATGTTCTTCAAACTAAAACAAGTGTAACGTTGATAAAAAACAATTTTATTGAATTTCATATTGATAATAAATGATGAAATATCCTCACATTGGAATAAATATGTTAATTTAAAGAATATTTGAGAATAGATCATTCATTTGGAAATTTGATGGAAATTCCAGTTTTACCATTTTAAAATTCATTGTAGTATTTCGAGCATAAATATTTTTTTGTATATTATTTTAAATTCAAATATTGTAAAAGTGTTCCTAAATTAATGTGATATAAATTATATTTAGGACATCATATTTGGGCCAAGAAATTCAGTGGATTAAAAGGTCCATGAAAACAAAGTTGTTCTGAACTATCCAGATTGGGCATCACATCATCATTTCAGACGTATCTTATTCATCCAAAATTTTATTGGGGACAAATTTGGAGAGAATATAGGGGACATGATTATTTTCATATAATCCTTCTAGAATTACAACCATTTATCGTGTTTATGTGGTAAAATCTGCAGTAAAATTGGATTAAAAAAATTGGCCAAATTTCCCTTTCACATTTAAATATTTTTCTAACACCAGACTTCGAAAAATATATTTAAAGGATGTTTTCAGAATTTGGGAGGGTTGTTAGTGGATTTGGTATGTTGTTTCCAAATGGGTGGCTCCTATGAACACCTCACAGCCCTTGGAAAAAGCACGCCCTTGTGCAATGTTCTCTTACAAGAAGGATCTCCTCTCCCACCTCCCCTTTGTTTTTTTGTTCTTCTGCTTGTAATGTGAATTTTCTTCAATAAATAACCTCTATTATTATCTTTTAATCATTATATTTTTCTTCCTGGGTTGGAATTTAAGAGTGGAGACAAGATTATTTTATCCCCAATAAATCCATTTCTTATTCAAAATGTCTCCATGATGATAACTCCGCCCATAAAAGAGTGATTTGTTTTCTAGTTGATATAATCCCTAATATGTTAATGTATTCATTTTCAATACATAAACATATGATGTGTATAAAAACTACATGGCGTGTTATTTTAACCCATTCACATGGCATGTACCTTCGCCACAACTGGTCTTCTAACACCCCAACCACATGGCGTGTTGTCCCCACACATGGAGTGTACATGAACTCCCTCCCCCCTTCCTGAGTCTACTTCCATGGCTAACCCACACATACCTCTTAATCCTAGACTACACGGTATGCTCACAAAAGAAACGATGTGTACTAGACAAGGATTCAACAACCCATGTTGTTAGTTTACATGGCCAGTGTACCCAGGTTAAACTACACGACGTGTTCCAAACAAACATGACATGTACTAAAAAAGGATAACATCAACCCCTTTTGTTCATTACACAGTCAGCTACATGGTTCAATCTTACATGACATGATCTCTGAGAACATGTGATGTACTTGAAGATTTTCCCCGACCCGTGTTGTTCGTGACACAACCGGGTACTTAGGTTTCAAAGTGTTACATGTGAATACAGGACATGGCATGTATAGTAGAAGATTCATCCGTCTGTGTCATTAGTCGCACAGGTAGACACATGGTCAATAAAACACGGTATGTACTTACCGTACACGGCATGTTCCTGATGATTTTTCACAACTCTATGTTTCTTCCGACACAGTTAGTGACACGGTTTAGAAACTACCTGATATGTATCAAAATAGTACACACCATGTATTCGGGGTTTTTCCAGGTAGTAGATCACAAACTACTCTGATGCCCATAAAACACAGAAAACAAGAGATAAAGTTGTAAATTCTAATCTGTGAGGGCCCATACTCCCCGGGAATCAAAAATTGGAATATTATAAAAGTTATAATAAAAAACCAAACAATTATCCACAAAATTCCAGTCCATGAGGGCTCATAACACCTCTAGAATCAAAGTTTTGCGTCCATTAAAGAAAATCACCATACAAAAAAATTTCTATCATTTAGCATAGATTCTATCAAAGCGTCTATCACAACAACATGAATAATTTACATAACGTCTATCACAACAACATGAAATTTCTAATTAATTCTACATGGCATGGCAATAATGCATGGTATATGATTTATAACATGTTCCTATATGATGCATGAGATGGCATACCCTCATATCATAAATTTCAGATAGAAATAGAACTGCAATATCAACAATAGTAACAACACAAATCATGCGAATCACCGAATAGTGAAGCCAATTCAACTATAAAATTGAAAAGATGTAAAATTTCAATAAAGAGGTAGTATGGATTTTCCTTGTACACTAGTTAGCTACTCCCAGGAACAACTTATTACCAAGTACTTATTTCATCCTATCACTGACTAAGGCTCCAAACTGTAAGTCAAGAGAATAGATTTCCTCTGATACCACTTTGTAACATCACAGTTCTAGAAACCACCTAGAGGAACCCCATACCCAGTTTGTCACATGGCCTCATGCATATTTCCATGAAGACCAGATGCTGCCAACTAGCAGCGAGGTCCTTGGCTTTGTTTTTGGGGAAACTATTCCCTCATTGGCAAAGTACACAATGGAACTATGAAACACATACAATAAAGGAAGTAGTAAATATCCATCAATAGTAAATAACGGAAGACTAAACAATAAACAACTGGAGCACACACATATATATGAAATGATGCATGATACATATGTCTAGGAAATCATTCAACAGGTTAGAATGCTGAATACAATACTAAAGCAATGTACTAAAGAAAAATAGATAATAAACTCCTCAGCATCGCAAGCCTCATCTTGGTCACATGCTCTCCTTCTCCAATGTAATCAATTTCATGAAGTCGAAGGGAGCTTTCCCATGTCTATACCTATAGAAATATAATCTATTTTGGCCCAAAAGCACGACCCAAACAGTGAGTGAGACTAGATCCTAGTACGCAACCACCCGAAGATCATTGTCTAACAGTCAATGGGTATATAGATGGTAAAGTACTGTAAATATTAAACAGTAAGCAGTAAGCAGTATGCAGTAGCCAGTAATAAACAACAGTAAACAATAAGCAGTAAACAATCAATATATCAACAAGAAATAGGGAAGTAAACAGTTAACCACAAACAGGAAAACCCTCTAGAAAGTACCCACAGCCATCCCCTCTGGTCCTATCCAAGAAGTACCAAAACCCTCTAGGTGTACACTTAGCCAAACCCCTCTGGTTTGGACATATGAAATCGTAAGACTCTCTGAGGATGAATGATCAATCAATTACCCTTATAGTCTAAGGTATTCAGGGACTCTATGAGATAGATTATGTGGTAAATTCACCTTATATCCCCAAGATGTTTAGACTCTTTGTGGATGCTCACTAAGCCAATTCCTCTTATAGACTCAGGTTGATCACAGAATCTCTGAGGAAGTTGAATCGGTCAATTCCTCCTACAACCTAGAATGTTTTAAGGAAAATTCAAACAAATTAAAGACTCTCCAAGGAAGCTCACTCGGTCTACGCCCATACAGACTATAATGATCAAGACTCTCTAAAGAATCCCACTCAGTCTATCCTTATTTGGTCTATAACTTCCAAGAATCTCTGGGAAACTCACTCAGTATATCCCCTATAGTCTATAACATAGAAGACTATATGAGGAAGCTCACTCGGTCTTTCCACTTATAGACTATAGCACCAAGATCTCACATCCAAGTGCCAGTCAGGGCATAATAATTCTATATGGCCAAAGTAAATCTACAGACCTACTTGGATAACTAGTCTATAGCATAACAAACATGTTAGGGAACAACACTTCATCCTACAGTCACTAGGCATGAAAAACAGGTATAACATCCAAAGGCAGAACAAGACCAAATGGACATAAACAGAACAAGGCAAGGGAAAAAAATCCAAGCATAGAAATTATCCTTATACATAGCCAAATTACCTCTAAAAATTCATACAAGAAAGGTAGAAAAAACAATGGGGGAATAATAGTAAACACGCAAAACCCTATTCAGGGGTATTGGTGGAAATTGTACATAAAATCAAAGATTTTGAACGGAATATCACAAACCACCTACCTTGATGCTAGGATATCAATATACATCAACTACGAGGCTTGAATCCCAATAGAATGTCGTAAATCTACGAAAATTCACAAAAAATTCAAGCAACGATAAATAGAAAAAGAGGAGGATTTAGAAAACGATTCTATAAAAGAAATAATATCTTTCTTTTTCGGTTCCACCACAATCGACGACGGTCTATTCAGAGAACTGATGGAGGCTCGGGGGGACCGAAAGAGATTTTTGGACATACGGGATCCTCTCGGTTGAAGAAGCTGGAGAAGAAGACAGTTCTGATGTTAAGACGCTACCCCGGTCCATTTAATGAAAAAATGAAAGTACATGTCATGTACTTTTGGAGTTCATGGCATGTACTAGACTTTTTTGTTCTACGCTTTAGGTGGCCTCCACATGGCCCAGACACGGCCAGCACACGGCCTCACGCGACATCGAAATACACAGCATGCACTTATAAAGTACACGGCGTGTGCTTAAAAATATCCATGAAACTCATATTTTCTAAAAAAACACCAGAAGAAGGAAAAAAATACCTGAAAAGGAGGTCTGGGTTCTTACAAACATCCACCCATAATGAAAATTTTCCCCGAATTTCCCTAGTGAGGCGTAGAAGAAGAAACCCTGAACAGTTCCAGCCACTGTTATCGTACATCAGCCTCCCTCTCTAAAGTCTCATCTTGTACTCGACCGTGCTGCCATACCACCCATATCAGAGGAACAGACCAACCACAGAGAACCTTTATACTATGATCGACAATTTAGATAGGTTGCTCCTCAAACGATACATCTGCTTCGAGGTCAACCTCTTTAGATTGAAAGACAATATGATTCTCTAAAATGAAACGTTGAGCTGTGAAATGTGGAGGACGTCGTGAAAATCCCAGTACCACTGAGGTAACTACAGCCGATAGGCATCCAGCCCAACTCTCTCCAACACCTCAAACGGCCCGACATAGCTGGGTGAAAGCATCCCCTATCTCCGAATTCTCTTCTGTCCCATCCTCATTGCGACACGCAAGAAAACCTGATCCCTAACCTCAAACTCCAGAGGTTGTCTCCGCTGGTCAGCATAAGACTTCTGTCGAGACTGTGCCGTAGTCATCCTTTTCCGAGTCAACTCTTTCTGCTCTGAGGTATCCTAAACAAGACGAGTACCATCAAAGCTGTCTCTCCCGCCTCCAGCCAGTATAAAGATGATCAGCATGGACTACTGTACAAATACTCATAAGATTCCATCTGAATAGTTGCTTGAAAAATATTATTGTAGTCAAAATCCACAAGAGTATATGTTTCTCCCATGAACCACAAAATTCAAGAATGAAAGCTTAGAGCATATCTTGAAACACCAGAATCGTATGCTCAGTCTGGCCATCTGTCTGGGGATGGTATGTTGTACTCAAAAGTACTACGTACCCAAAGCCTTCTGTATCCCTTTCCAGATCCTAGATGTAAAACAGGAATCGCTTTCTAAAACAATGGAGTGAGGATTTCAATGTAGATGTACAATATCTCATATTTACATCCTCCCCAGTTCATCAACCCTGAAAGTCTCCTTTATTGGTAAGAAGTGAGTAACCCTCATGAGCCTATCGACGACAAACCAAGCCACATCATTCCCTAAAGGTGACCTCGGAAACCCAGTCATGAAGTCTATCATGACATCATTCCACTTCCTCTTCGGAATGGGTAACTACTAAAAATGACATGCTGGTCACTGAACCTCCACCTTCACCTGATAACAAGTGGAACGCCTCATGACAAAATTTGTGACATCCCTCTTCATACCTGGCCACCAATACTGATGGTGTAGATGAAGATACATCTTGGTGAGGACAGAATGAACTTCCCAAACTGAGGAATGAATGTCCCGCATCATCACCTCGTGTATGTATGCTAGCACCCATACAAATCCTTGGAAATGCAGGATCTCATCCTCTCCCACATTCTATCTAGGAAGAGGTTCCTCTCCTAACACACTCTCCCACAAAACTAGGCCTTCTATGCCTGATATCTGCCTCATCCGTACCTGATCAAAAAGTGTAGAGTTAACTACTACATAAGATTGAAAACTCTTCCCCTATTTTTTGGGCACCTCTAAATGCATCTCATTGAACATAGCCATATGATTCCTCTCACTAATGGCCTCTAGAACTGCCTGTATCTCAGTTCTCATGCTCAATGGGTCAGCCACTGCGTTTCCCATTCCAGGTGTATATGTAATCTCAATTTCATCATACTGAAGATACTTGACCCACCATCACTGTCTCAGATTCAAATCACGCTGAGTGAAGATGTACTTGAGACATTTGTGGTCGGTGAATACCAAAAAATGATCTCCCAAATGACAATGTATCCAACAGTGTAAGTCATGAACAATGACTGCCAACTCTAGATCGTGCGTCAGGTATTTCCTCTCATGTGGCCTCAACTGCCGAGATACGTACGCAACATCTCTATCTCCCTACATAAGCATATATCCTAGCCTTATACCCGATGAACTAAAATAAATGGTGTAGCTCTTTCCAGGCTCTAGGAAGACTGGTATTGGTACTAAATTCAACATTCCTTTTAGCTCATGAAAGGATGAATCATAAGAATCTGACCATAAGAACCTCACACCCTTCGTAGTCAGACTCGTCAGTGGTGCTGCTAGGCATGAAAAGTCCCAGATAAACTGTTTGTAGTATCCTTCCATCCCTAGAACACTCTGCACCTCAATGTTGTTCTTTGGATGCTCCCAGGAAACAATTGCTCTCACTTTTTCTGGGTCTACTGATACTCCTGTCTCTTAGATAACATGACCCAAGATGTGAATTTGTCCATCCAAAAGTGGCATTTTGAGAGCTTAGAATATAACTGATGCTCTCTCTGTGTACTAAAAACGATCTCAATATTGGTAGCATGGTCGTGTCGAGTGTGAGAGTACACTAAGATATCATCCACAAAACCCACCATGATGTAATACAAGTATGGATGGAACACTCGGTTCAACAGTTCGATGAAAACTGATGGCGCATTCATGAGACCAAAAAGTATAACCATATACTCGAATAGACCATACATTCTCTATAAATCTATAAGAGGTATATCAGATGATATAACATGCAACTGATGATAACCGGATCTCAAGTAAATCTTCAAGAACACCCGGGCTCCTCTAAGCTGGTCGAAGAGATCATCGATCCTCGGCAAGGGATATCGGTTCTTGACCGTCAACTGCTTCAACATCTGATAATCCTCACAAAGCCTAAGGGTACCATCTGCCTTCTACGAAACAGGACAGAAAAACCTCAAGGGAAAGTACATGGTCACATGAAACCCTTTTCCTGGAACTCCTCCAACTACTTCTTGAGCTCCTATAACTCAGTTTTATCCATCATATAAGGAGGAATGGATACAAGTGTCACTCTTTCCACGAGCCTAATAGAGAAGTCTACCTCACATTCTGGTGGAAAAACTGAAATGTCCTCTGGAAAGACATCCATAAAGCGATCCACCACTGGGGAAAATTCTAATTTCGAAGTCCCCGTGTCATCTAGATAAAGACATGAAATCTGGGTTATAACTCCTCCTAGCCCATGATGCTCAGGTACTACTCGACTCGCCTGGACATCCCACTCACCATGATGAAGAAAATTTCCATTGTCTGGTGATACAAAGCTTACACTATGGCGATAACAGTTTACGATTTGTTGGAAGGGAACTAACCAGTCCATTCCATGAATGACATCATAACTCGTCATCTATTGGAAATATAGGTCTCATAAGATGTAACACCATGCAACCTCAAGAGGGCACTCTCTACATTGACAAAAACTATCCGCTCTAGTCCCCAATGGTGATTCTAGATTCAAAGTATCAGAATAGGAAAAGATGAAGAGCACAAGGATATACACAATAGTAATAGAGATAAAAATATGCATAGCACTAGTATCAAAAAAGAGATGAAGATAAAATAGAGGATACTAAGATCATACCTCATACTGTAGAAGGTCAGGTATCCTGCTCTTGATGGGTCTGCTCCACTGCAAAATTCTGGCATCTACCACGGCCCTATGACCCTACCTGACCACTCTAATATGACCCACTCTACTATCTCTAGTAACCTAGAGATAGAACACCATGACCGTAACCTCCACCTTGGCCCGAAAAGTCGAAAGAACTCCAGTTCCCAAAATGGTGAGAAACCAGCGATGCATATTCTGAATGCGGGGTCATAGATAAGCCCCTACCACTAGCTGTTGGTGAGAAGAACTAACAATAACGCTAGAAGATGGCCCATATTTTCGCAAGATCGTCACACTAGTGGGTCTCTCTGGCACTGAGGCCTAGTATGCCTGCTCCTCCTGGTTTGGTAGAATACTACCTTGCTGCTCGAAGATACATTCCGCCTACTCCAATATCCTCGAGAATACTGTCTGCGGAATTTATTACTAACACTAGGAGGAACACTAGCTCTGGAGGTCAAACCGACCTGGCTCACTACACCGGAATCCCTCAGACTGAACTCTGTGATTAGCGCCTGGTTGACCATAAATGATATTGAAGTCAAACTGAAGATGTTCACTTGTGACTAAATTTCGTGCCTCAAACCATCCTCAATCTTATATGCATGGAACAGCTCATCGCCTCCTGAAATAGGTGTGAAACACTGCAGCTCAGCAAAGCGATACAAGTACTCCAAAATAGAAAGAGAACCCTTCTCCAGGCTCATAAACTCCCGGGCTCGATCAGGCCTCAAGATATCTGGGTATAAGTAATCATAAAAGATGCACCGAAACTCATCCCAAGTCATAATCTACTAGGACCCTGACTATGAGATCACCTCCCACCACCTCTTGGTGGAGTCTCAGAGCATATAGGCAGCGATCTTTAACCACTTCTCTGAAGGTATCTCTAGATGCTCGAAAATTGTCAGCGTGGCCTCTAGCCACAACTCTACATCCTGAGGTCCTCAATCCCCTGAGAATATAGGAGGATGCAGCAGTTGAAAAACCTACGTCAACTCTGCCATTGACGGGGCAGGAGGAGGCACTTCTTGGAAGGTCTCCATAATCCTCAGAATGCCTTCCCTAAACTGTGCATTAGTGCCTGCAGCTGGTATAACTGCTGGTACCAGGGCTGGAACAACAGGAGGATCTGGAAGAGGTCCCTGATCAGCCATATATGGTTTCTAATCACTGTCTGGAAGTTGATGTATCACTGAAGGATGTCTCAGTGGCGTAGTTATGATAGATCAAAATTATACCATAGACCCGGATCATCAAAGACTGAGACACCGGAGTACAAGAGTGGAACATAAAAAGGAAACATTCCTGTTTTACAAAACATGACTACACATCGTATATAAATTCTACACAATGTATTCTTTTAAGCCATTCACATGGTGCGTACCTCCGCCACAACTGGTCGTGTAATGCCAAAACTACATAGCATGTTTTCCCGACACATGGTGTGTACTTGAACTCCATCCCCATTTCCCGATTCACCTTACTTGTCTAACCCACAGGGTTCTCTTAATCTTAGACTACACGAAATTTTCACAAAAGACACGGCTTGTACTAGATAGGGTTTCAATGACCCGTGTTGTTTGTTTACACTGCCCATGTACCCAGGTCACACTAAACGATGTGTTCACTCAAAAATGGCATGTACTAGGAAAGGATAACACCAACCCGTGTTGTTCATTACACGATCGGCTACACAGTTCACTCTTACACCGAATGCTCCCTGAGAACATGTAATGTAAATGAAGGTTTTACCCAACCCGTGTTGTTTGTGACACGACTGAGTACTTCGGTTTCAAGGCATAGTGTGTGAAAATAAGACATGGCATGTATAGTGGATGTTTCATCTATCTGTGTCCTTAGTCACATGGGTAGACACACAGTCAATATAACACAATGTGTACTTATCGTACAGGGCGTGTTCCTGAAGATTTTTCACAACTCTGTGTTTCTACCCACACAATCAGTGACATGGTTCAGAAACTACACGACATGTATTAATAAAGTACACTACATGTATTCTGGGTTTTTCTAAGTAGTACCTCTGAAACTGATTAGAAGCCTAGAAAACACAGAACACAAGAGTTAAGGTGCCAAATTTTGATCTATGAGGGCCCATAATCCCCACGAATCAATGTTTGGAATCTTATACAAGTTATAACAAGGAATCCAAACAGTGATCCACTAAATTATGGTCCATGAAGGCTCATAACACCTCAAGATCCATTGTTTGGCATCCATAAAATCAAAATACTATACAAACAAATTCTCTATCGAACAGCAGTGACTCTATCAAAATATGTATCACAACATCATGTATAATTTACACAACTTCTATCAGAACAACATGAAATTTCTAATGCATCCTATATAGAATGAAAAGAATTCATGGCATATTATTTATATAAAGTTCCTATATGATGAATGAGATTTCATACCCTCATCTCCATGGGTTGCAACAGATATAGAACAGTAAGAACAACAACAGAAAAAATATGAAGCATCTGAATAACCAAATTGAGAAATCAAATCAACTGTAAAATTGAAAAGTAGTAAAATTTTAATAAACTAGGTAGAATGTATTTTCCCTATACATGGGTTAAAAACTCTGGGGCACAGATTATTACCATGTACCTATTCTGTCCTATCCTTGACTAAGGCTCCAAACTGTTTGTCAAGAGAAAATATTTCCTCTAATACCACTTTGTAACGTCGCGGTTCCGAATGCCACGTAGAGGTACCCTGTAACCGGTTGGTCACATGGCTTCAAGCGCATTTCCCCGAATTCCAGAGTATTACAACTAGCAGCGAGGGCCTTGAGTGTGTTAGTGGGGAATCTATGCCCTCATTGGAAGAATACACAGTGGAAGTAAGCAACCCATACAATAGTGAAAGCATTAAATACCCAAGAACAGTAAATAGCAGAAGACTGAAAAATAAAAAACATGAGCACACACATATATATGAAATGATGCATGATACATATGTATAGTAAAGCAACCAACATGTCACCATTCCAAATAAAATACTAAACCAAAGTACTAATGAAAAATAGATAAAAAAACTCCTCAACATCGCAAGCCTCAGCTTGGTCCCAAGCTCTCCTGCTCCAATGCAATCATGTTCCCAATTTTGAAGGGTGATTTTCCTTGTCCAATCATGAAACAATATAATCTTCTTCGGCCCAAAAGCACAACCCAAATTGGGTGTGAGACTATGTCCCAGTATTAAACCACCCAAATATCGGTGCCTAAAAGTCAGTGAGGGTTTGGCAGGTAATGTAACATAAATATTAAATAGTAAGAAGTAAGTATTAAGAAGTAGCTAGTAGTACACACCAACAAACAATAAGCAGTAAACAATCAATAGATTTAAAAGAAAAAATGAAGCGAACAAATAACCAAAAATAGGAAAACCCTCTATGAAGTACCCACAACCATCCCCTCCGGTCCTATCCAAGAAGTACCAACAACCCTCTGGGAGTTCACCCATCCTAACCCCTCTGGTTTGGTCATATGAAATCATAAGACTCTCTGAGGATGCATGCTCAGTCAATTCCCCTTATAGTCTAAGGTAATTTGGGACTCACTGTGGTAGATCATGTGGTCAATTACCCTTATAGCCCTAAGATCTTGAGACTCTTTGAGTTTTGTCACTTGCTCAATTCTTATTATAGTCTCAGGTCGATCTCATACTCTCTGAGGAAGCTCACTCTATCAATTCCTTTTATACCATGGAATAGTTTAAGGTAATTCAATGGAAACAAAGACTCTCCAAGGAAGCTCACTTGATCTACCCCCGTAAAGTCTATAATGCTCATGACCATATGAGGAAGCCCACTCGGTCTATTATTATACAGTCTATAATAACCAAGACTCTCTGGGAAGTTCACTCGGTCTATCCCCTATAGTCTATAACATCCAAGACTCTCTGAGGAAGCTCCCTCAGTCAATCCCCTTATAGTCTATAGCACCAGGTTCTCATGGACTTGTACCAGTTAGTGAATAATAATGCTATATGGCCAAAGTAAACCTACAGAGCTACTTGGACAACCAGTCTTTAGCATAACAAACATGTTAGGGAATAAAACTCCATCCTACAATCACAAGGCATGGAAAACAGGTATAACAGCCAAAGGCAGAACAAGACCAAAAGGTCATAAACAGAACAAGGCATGGGAAAACATCCAAGAATAGAAATTATCCTTATACACATCCAAATTACCTCTACACAAGCATACAATCGTGTATGAAAAAACAATTGGGGAAAAACAGTAAACATGCATTACCCTGTTCAAGGGTATTGTTGGAAATTTCACAAAAACTCACAGAATTCAAATGGAAAGGGACAAACCAACTACCTTGAGGCCAGGAGATCAATATTCGTGATCTATGAGGCTTGAATCCCCTTATAATGTCATAGATCTAAAATAATGCACAAAATGTTCAACCCACTATAACATGCAAAATTGGAGGAATTGAAAAACAATGCTCTAGAAGAAGGAAGAGCTTACTGTTGTGGTTCCAATAAAATCAAGGGCGGTCGATTTAGGGAACCAATTAGGGGATCAGAGGAGATTCGCAGCCGTACGGGATGCTCTCAGTCGATGGAGCTGGAAAAGAAAATAGTTCTGGGGTTAAGACGCGACCCCGTCCGTTTAATGAAAAAAAATGTACATGACATGTACATTTGGAGTACACGGCGTGTACTAGGCTTTTCCATACTCTACTTTAAGTGTCCTCCACATCACCCCTATACGACCGTGTGTGTGACCCGGACACTGACAGCACACGAACTCGTGCAGTATCAATGTACACATCTTGTACTTTAAATATTTCAAGAAACTCCACTTTCCTCAAAAACTCCAGAAAAAGGAAAAGCACAACTAAAAAGGACGTCCGGTTTCTTATAGAGGTAGTGTGCTTCATTAAAGATAGGAGCTCTATGGCGGCTAATATTGCTCCGTGAAAGAGGGTTGTTCTGCATTGCCTTAATGAGCTTCATGAAGGATGTTACATTGTGATGGATTTAGATCTATGATAGCCTAAGCTCTGTGAACGATTGATCATTGCAAAGGCATGAGCTCTAAGAAGATGCGTGCTCTGTGAAGCAGTATGCTCTATGAAGGTTTGTGCTTTGTGAAGTGGAAGGGACTTATTCAATTATTGTTTTTGATTTTCAAAATTGGGAGTATCACTAAGTAGGGATATTTGCGAAGATATTTCCAAAGGTTGTTGCCCATTGATTAGTGTAAAAGGGGTATTTATCGGTGGATGAAATTTGAACTTCAATAGATAATCTATCTATAATTGAGGATGTATTTATTAGAGATAATGAAGAGACCAAAATTTCTATAAACTATGAGTGGATACTCTAAAGAAGAAGTGAGCTCACATTAGTTGAAGGAAGAATGAGTTCTCAAATTATGAATGGTTTTAAACAAAAAGGGATAGTGAGTCCTCTTCAAAATTTTAATCATCACTACTCTATTATTAGATTGGGTAAATCGGCATATTTTCGGTGTATGATCCTTGGATGTAGCCCTGTGAGGGTGAAGAAAGTAAAGTTGTTGTTTCTTGTACATGATTTTATACGTGTCCATACTCTAAAATGGGAATGATAGAAAAGAGGGTTTTGTATGACAACAAAATAAGATCAATGGGGAAATTTTTTAATCTTATATACCCTGATTCACCCGCACCCCCACCCACTCTCATGGTATATAGCCTAGTGGGCCTAAAAATTATTATTAGAGCTAGGTTGATAGCAGTGTTTCTCTCTCTATTGAAGTCAAAAATCATATGGGAATTCCCATCATTGATGGAAATAATATTCACCTATTGTATAATTGGATTCAACACTACTTCCAATCATTGGGAATGGACATTTTTTCATCAGTGATCAATGGTATCTCATCTGGCATCAATAGTAGTGGTTTATCAAAAGATGAGAGAATAGAATTTGATGTTGACACCAAGGGAATTCATGATCTAGGAGGAGCTCTTTCCAATACAATTTATATGAAGGTGATATCATTAAAAATATCACATGATATGTAGGAAATTATATTGAATATATATGTAAGATATACAAAGTTCAGAGAGGAAAAGCTACAAGTGTTGCTGAATAAGTAAGAAGATCTAAAAATGAACCTGAATGAGTCTGTTGGTGAATTTTCTGTTATGGTAAATATTGTTATGGAAGATATTGGAGGTCTTGGAGAATTCTTTGGTCATATATAAATTATGAATGGCATCTTGATAAAATATCCACATATGTTCAATCTGAATGTTTCAATATTGGAAGATAAATATCTAAAAGATTTGACACATGAAAATATGCACAGTACCTTGGTTTCATGTGAAATTGGAAACGATGATAACGAGGTTCTGGAAAAGGAGATATTCATGGTGATGGAATTCAATGCCATGTAGAAGCACACCATTGAATATACTCAGGAAGAAGAAGAGACTAATGAAGTGATGTAATTCCATTCTTCAAATTCGTAAATAGGAAAAGGAAATTATAAAGGGAAACATCCACTAGCATGCTTTAGAAGTGGAAAGGTTAGTTATATTTTAGAATGGTTCCCAAAAAGTATCAAGATGATGATAATGATGTTGATGAAGTTGAAATTCCCAAGAAGAAGTCTTCACGCTTTATGAAAGGGGTGAAACAGTTCAAGAGAAATTTCATTAAGAAGAAAAATCGTCTTTAACAAGAATTTGATAGTTCAAATGAGTATGCGGTTGAGAAGGTTTAAAAATTGAAAACTACAATGATCATAGAGAAAATTCAAAGGTGGCCATTGTCGGATGTGCTCAGGAAAAGGAAGAATCCAACATTGATGAAGAAGATGAAGCTGATAGAAGAATTGATATTCAAGAAAAGTGAGAAGATTCTATTAAAGAGATAGTTGTTTGGAGAGGACAAAAAATGAATTCCAATAGATTATTTCATGATGAATAACTCTATATGCAGTATCAAGATGTTGAGAAGTCTGAGTTAATTGAAGAAATTGAGAAAATCAAGTCGTCAACAGCAGAGGACTCAAAAGTGGTTAGTGACTATAAAATAAAGGTTTTGGAACAGAAAATAGTGATTGATGGATTGAATACCACAGTGAATGATAAAATCAAGAATATCGAAGAACATAAAAGAAAAGTTGTTGGTTTGTGGAAAAAGGTTAAAGATCAAGAAAAACTATTGACTCCTAATGCAACATTAGGAAATCATATCACTCAGAAAATAGTGAATCTGAAAGTAGAGCATAGAAGTTTTGCAGAAAATAAGTATCAATTATGTTCAGATGCTGAGGTTGATGTAGGGCTTGACTGAAAAAAAGATGTGAAAAGTGATGTCAGACCATAAGGAATAGTTTCACGAGTGAAGTTTGATTTAGGTACAAAGCAGAATTAAAATATTCTGAAATCCCAAAAAGAAACAAGTTGTGTAGAAGAAATAAGCAGGAATGAACCCTATATTGTAAATTTGTTCCTAAATTAATGTTATATAACTTATATTTAGGACATGAGATTCTGACCATGAAATTGAGTGGATTAAATTGTCCATGAAAACAAAGTTGTTCTAAACTATGCAGATTGGGCTTCACATTATCATTTAATACACATCTTATTCATCTGGATATTTATCAGGGCCAAATTTGGACGTAATCTAGGGGACATGATTATTTCCAAATAATCCTTCTACAAGACCATCCAATTTGTGTGTTTAGGTGTTAAAATATGTAGCCAAATTGGATTAAAAAAATTGGCCAAATTTACCTTTCACATTTAAAACTTTTTGTAACACAAGACCTCACTAACAATATTTAAAAGATGTTTTCACTATTTGTTAGGGTTGTTAGTGGATTTGGTATATTTTTTCCAAATGGGTGGCTCTTGGGAACACCTCATATCTCCTGGAGAAATTAATCCCTTGTGCAATGTTCTCTTCTAAGAAGTATCTCCTCTACCACCTCCCCTGTGTTTTTCCTTGTTTATATTCTTGTAATGTGAAGTTTCTTCTATATATATTGTGTATTATTATCTTTTAATCTTTATATTTTTATTCTTAGATTGTAATTTAACATTTTAGTCAATATTTTTGGTTCCCAAATCAATCCCTTGCTTGTGCAAAATGTCTCAATGATGACAACTCCGCCCATAGAAGAGTGATTTCTTTTCTAGTTGATATAATCCCTAATACATTAATGTAGTAATTTTCAATACATAAACATACTATAATTCAAAAATTGTGATAAATTAATTGAGTTTTAATTTCTATTTTACTCGATTGATTTTCTTGAACTTGACTGTGTGGTCAGGAATGTGTAAATCGTGTGAGTGAAACCTTAATCAGAAAATCTAATCAGCATGGGATAGAATTGATGGTTCGAAGTTTCATCAGAAAATCAATTAATTATCCACTTCAGGGAGGTTATTTTACCCTAATAATCCACTTATCATAATTTGGCTTTTAGATCACAATCAAGGCAGGGTGCTGCAGTTGGACATCCCAAAGTTAACATAGGGATCATTCTTTTTAAAATATTTCTCATCTGGTTAATTTTTGTAGGGTTATGGTGTTGACAATATTAGGGGATAATAATTGAATGAATTTTAATCCCATGGGATAATGATAAATGAATGGTGAAGGGGGTAGATCAGATTGGAAACATCTTCTCATATAAGTGTTTTTTAAAAGAAACTATATCTTTGATTGTTCATGTTTGTTGTTTAGTTTATTTTACCAAAATCAAAAAAACCACCCCCAATATTATGTTTAATTTTTTTCCACATATTCCCATGTTTTTGTTTCCATCAATCCTATTAGAGGTCTTTTAATTCACTTCCTCCTTGAAAGAATGATCTAGGTCAGCAGCTTTGCTACACTTAGTTAAATCCAAATATTTTTTGAGTGCTTGTGTAACAACATTCATCAAATTGGAATCATTTTTGGGGAGGAAAATGTTTTATTCAACTAATTTTAGTTAACTAATTTATTATTATTTTTTATTTTGTTTCACTTCTTCTCCTCCCTTTTCTTTTCCATTCTTTCTTCTCCACCACTTCTTTTTTCAGAACATCTGTTCAATCTTCATTAAAAAATATGGGTTCCCACTACATTTATTTCTCTTTTCCATGATTTATAATATGATCCTACCTTGATGATATCCTTGATCTAGACCTCATTATTGAGCACAACCTTTGGGCTCAAATTAGAATATATCGGTCTACGAGGAGTGTTGACATTTACTCAACTAGTGATTTCCTCAACTCTAGGAATTTATAATTTGGAAACTCTTATAAAAAAAATTAAACAAGATAAAATTGAAGAAAATAACAATAATGAACTCAATAAGACTATTTGTTATTTTTATCCACTAGATAATAATTATCATCTTATATGCATTGCATATCAAACTCTCGAATCAAAAATTGAAATAAATTCTGGGTTTAATCAACTTCTTCAAAAATTTCATGGCTTATCTGATGTGGATCCAAATAAACACTTAAATTAATTCAATGTGATAGCTCAACAACGAGTCCATGAAATTTATCTAAAGATGAATTAAAATTTAGACCATTCCCATTCTCACTTGATGGAACTTCTAAGCATTGGATGTATTATTTACAACGTAAAGATGTAACATGTTGGAATGATTTGAAACAACTTTTATTTCAGATATTTTTTCATGAAACAAGGACCACATCCATTAGAAAGGGGATCTCGGGGATGTAGAATGCACACTGGGAGTCAATGAGTGAGTATTGGGAGAGATTCAAGAAGTTTTGTGCAAGTTTCCTACATCAATGAACTAGTGACAAACTCCTAATCTAGAACATATATGAAGGAATCAAACCTATGGTGAGAAGCATGGTGAATTCCATAGTAGTAGGGGCATTGGTTGACAAAACACCATTAGCTGCATGTGCTTTGGTCAAAATGATGACACAAAAATCCCATAAATTTGGTGATCGAGGTACCCCACATGTTTGAGGAGTACATTAGGTAATTCCATATTCTCTGAAAAGTAGTTTAATTGATACTAAGTTGGAATAATTGTCTATAATGGTGATTTAGATTGATTTAGCATAGAATATATCCCATCCCCTCCATCAAGGCCTTGTGGAATTTGTACTGATACAATCCACCTAACTGATTATTCCCCCAAATACAAGAAATAGAAGATAGTGTAGAAGTGCTTCCTAGGAGACCTTATTAGCAGAAAAAATATCCATATCCTCAAAAGAAGAATTATTCCTTTTCTCCAACATACAATTAAGGGTGGAAGGATTAATCAGACATGAGGTATGCCTCTAGAAAACAACAACGACCTCCATTTCATCAAAACATCTTGTAGCCTCCACCTTACCAACATGGTTTCCAACAACCCCAAAGGTGATTAGAACCTCAGGCATCAACAAGTCAACAAAAAGGTACATCTAAGCCAAAGGAAGTTTTTAATATATATGATAATTTGAAAAATATTTTTCTTAATCAACAGAATTAGTTGAACATTCAATATTCAGATCCGAGGGAGTTGAAAACATTGATGAACCTGATTTTCACTGCCCTCCATGATCTGGTATGTAAAAATTCTAGAAATCTGCCTCCCCAACCTACTCCAAATACAAATTAGAATTTCACTTCCTTAACATCGAGTAGTGGGAAGTAAACAAATGATGCTTCTCCACATACCATTCCATCAGTATTCACATCAACTTCGGAGAAGCTTCATTGATGAACAACTGATGAGCATCCCGAAGAGAAAGAAAAAGGAAGGAAAAATATCAATGATGTTCCAAATAAACCCCTTCCCTTTACAAACATGGTTATAAAAACCAAGAATATGGATGAGTATGTGAAGAAAAAAAGAGGTTTTGAACACATTCAAGCATGCGGAGATATACATCCCCCTTATGGAAGACCTCAAGAAAATCCCAAGGTATGTGAAATTCATAAAAGTGATTTGTACCAATTAAAGAGGGATCATAGAAAATGAGATGATAAATCATTGGTGGAATTTTTAATTACTTATTACACCAACTCTAGAAATTCCAACAAAGCGCATGGATCTAGGTACATTTACTATCCAACACATCGTAGGGGAGTTAAACTATTCCGATGCTTTATGTGATTTAGATTCTTCAATAAATGTGATTCATCAGTCTATATTCTATTCTTTAGAGGTTGGTGATTTGAAACTGACAAGAGTAGTGGTGTAGTTGGTGAAGAGAGCTAAATAATATCCAGTGGTAGTCCTTGAGGGTGTACTTGTTTAGGTAAGAGACATGATCATTCCATTTGACATCTATGTTCTTAACATGGAAGATGTTCAAGTATGTTTTAATTCTTCAATTATCATAGGCAGGCCCTTCCCCAAAACTACAAAAACTAACATAAAGGTTCCTGAGGGTACACTTTCTATGTATTTTAGAGATGAATTTGTGATATTTACTGTTATTGACTCCCTGATGTACCCCTCAAGGAACTATTACTACGTTTGATATCTCTCATTTTGAAAAACCAAGTAAACCCCCCCCCCCTAGAATTTGACTATCCTATTCTTAGGTAGATTATGAGCATCATTTATAGTTTAATTTCTAAGAGAACTTCTACACTCATTTATAATGAAGATGACTCTATTAGATTTTTTTAATGGATTCATATTCTGATTTCGATCAGGTGAACTAGGATTGTGACATGGTTGTTGATTATGCTGATGGATTTGATGAACTATTCTCTGATTTTGATGACGTCTATTCTGATATTGACCCTCTTTGTACACATATTTTAGATTCTTAACTCTATCCATCCATACAGCACCACCCAATATAGGAAATGAATCCATTTCCACCAAATCTCAAATACTCATAATTGTTTAGTGGTAAATGATTACATTTTATCATTACTAAAAATCACTCTTTTAAACAGAATAAAAACTATTACATCATTTTAGGGAGAATGTTAGGGAAATTGGGAGGACCTTTAGTTATATAATAGGTATTAAGACCTCTATTTTCATGCATATAATTCTTTTGGAGGCTGAGGCTAATCTACTAAGGTAGCCACAAAGGAGACTCAATACAACCCTTATAAAAGTTGTTAAAAAGATGTTAAGAAATTTCTCAAAGCATGTATACTCTTTCCCATTTAAGATTCTCAGAGGGTAAGTCCTATTTAGGTAATTCCTAAGATAAGTGGTGTTACAGTTGTTAAAAAAGATAATGATGAGTTAGTTCTAATGAGGGTGAAAAATAGTTGGCACGTGTGTATTGATTATAGGAAACTAAATCAATCCACTTACAAGGACTATTTCCAACTCCCATTTATTGATAAAATGCTTTAGAGACTAGCTGTGAATACACATTATTATCTCTTGGATGGATTTTATGGATATTTTCAGGTTTCTATAACTCTTTATAATCATGAAAAGTATACATTCACCTATCCATTCAGCACATTTTCCAACATGAGGATGTCATTTGTACTTTGCAATGCCCCAGCTACCTTCCAGAGATGCATGGTGGGTACTTTATAGATTTGTTGTGACCTCTATGGAGGTATTTATGAATGAATATACAGTTTATGGATCCTCATTTGATGAATGTCTAAGTATTTTGGTAAAGGTGTTTAATCATTGTACTGATAAGAATCTGGTCTTGATCTTTGAAAAGTGTCATTTAATGTTAGAGTGTGGCATTGTGTTAGGGAATGTAATGTCAAAACATGGGAGAGAGGTTGATCGATCTATGGTAGATATCATTTCATCCTTACCCTATCCTTTGGGTGTCTGTGATATTAGATCGTTTCAAGGGAATGTAAGGTTTTAACAGTTCTTCATCAATGATTATAGAAGTATTCCTCATCCTTTGTCATGATTACATCAAAAGTATTATGATTTTTATATTTATGATTCTTGAAAAAATTGCATTGATGATATAAAATAATATCATACCACTCCACCTACCATATAGCCTCCATGGTGGGAACATCCTTTTGAGCTTACGTGTGATGCATCCAACTCTACATTTGGTGTTGTCTTATCTCAGAGGGTGGAGGTACATTCATATGTTATTTCCTATGCATCAATAATTCTTGATTCATCCCAGTAAAACTATAGAACATTGGAAAATGAGTTTATAACCATCATATTTTCATTTGATAAATTTCATTCATATTTATTGGGCTCTAAAGTAGTTGTTTTTTTCTAACCATTCAGCTCTTAGGTACCTCTTGAAGAAGCCAAAGGCAGAGCCCAGGCTAATCCCATGGATTATCAATATTCAAGAATTCAATATTGAAATAAAGGATAATAAGTGGTCAAAAAACCTAGTGGTAGACCACATGAGTAGGCTTACTAAAACACTAGAGACTGACACCTTTGACTAGGTAACACTTTGGGACACTTTCCCCGATGAGCATCATTATCCCATCTCAGGTACCCATCCTTGGCATGCTGATTTAGTAAACTACCTTGTTGCATCCAAAATACCTACAAATTTAAATAAACATCAAGTCCAAAAATTAATATGTATGTCTCAGTATTATATATGGGATGATCCATACCTCTGGCTCATCGGTAGGGATCAAATTATTAGGAGGTATATTCATGATCATTAGTTTAATTCTGTTCATCCATTCTTTCATACACTTGCTAGTGGTGGACACTATGGACCCCAATGGACAACTAGGAATGTTTTGGACTCTTGATTATTTGGGCCTAGCTTATTCCATGATTCCCATGTGTTTTATAAGTCAAGATCTCATTTCCAACACATTGGGAACATTTATTGGAAACACAAGTTTCCCCAACTGTCCATACTATTCTGTGATATTTGATTTGTGTGGAACATTGATTTTATGCGTATTTTTCTTAATTTATTTGGTTCAGTGTATATTTTTGTTGTTGTTGATTATGTGAAAAAATGGGAGGAGTCTAAGGCTTCTATGAATGATGATTGTTATGTTGTAGTGAAACTTGTTAAACCATTAAATTTTTTTCAGTTTGGGAGTATGGAAGGCCATTATTCGTGACCAAGCGATGAACTTTTGTATTACAAATTTTTCTTACCTCATTCAGAAGTATGGTATGACACACAAAACATTAACACCATACCACCCCAAAACAAATGGAAATGATGAGGTTTCAAATAGAGATTTGAAACAAAAATTGAATAAAACATGCATCGAAATTGGATGGATTGGAGAAAGTACTTGGATGATGAGATTTTCTTTTATAAGACGGGAAACAAAACTCCCACTGGTATGTCCCACTTTTGGATGTTTTTTAGTAAAGCTTTTCATCTTCTCATAGAAGTCCATCATCGTGCATATTTTTCTTTAAAAAAATCTAACATGGATTTGGCACAAGATAGAATTTAAATAATGTAGAAAATTTAAGAGCATGAGGAGATTATATTGTCTTTATATGAGAACTCAAGGATCTGTAAGGAAATTTCAAATGAAACTCATGATAATATCCTCGAACATAGGGAGTTTCATGTTGGAGTGAAAGTCCTTCTCTATAGTTCATGAATAAATCATATGTCTCGTAAGTTATTTTCTAGATGGTTAGGTCCTTATATTGTAACTATTTTTGTCCTTATGGTGCAGTGGCGAACACAAAAGATGACACTCGAAGGAGAATTACAGTAAACTGGAAACGATTGATGAAATACATTAAAGGACTTCCTACATATGTAGTAGATTTCATCACACTGCATAACCCCATCATCACTTGAGTATATAAGGTTGTTCCAAACCCTTTATCTTTTATATTATTTTTCCTATTGAAAATTATTCTTCGATGTTCACATATAATATCATGGGGTCACATTGTGGAAAATGAATTATTTTAAGTGTGAGGTAGGAGAATACATTTTGGGGTAGATATTTATGATTTTCCTTTGTATGTTTTGTGTGTATTTTATATTATGTTTCTAGTTAAAATTTTTAAGAAAAAAAACAACAACAAATAAATATTTATATATATATATCATGTAACACTATCATGTGGAACATATAGAAAAAGCATTTTTTGAAAATTCATTGTTAGAATGATAAGCATGAGTAAGATTTCATCATCAAGGGATGATTATTAGAAAAATTAAAGTCATCAATTATATGAATAGTTGTGTCATTATAAATCCTTTCAAATTTTTACATCATTATTTGTGATTATTTGTCAATGGTGAAATGTATCATTGATTATCCAAACAAGTTTTCAGTCAACCATGACTTGTGAAATTTTTTCTACTCAATTAAAGGTATAGTTGGGATAATTAAAAAATCATTGGTTGATCCATATCTGCATTTCTCTTCCGATTGGCTTCTTTACTATACTAAATTTAATTAAACATGGGTACCCATTATCCAACTGTCGTACGCCCTCATAAAAATATTAGTTGTGGTTTGAACAGTTCAAAAACCACTCTTTGTCAAACTTTGATATTGCTATAACTATTACAATTAGTGTCGTGAGGAGATCAAACATGGGTTGAGAGTTGAGTGTGTGATTTTTTCTATGTGAAACATAAAAAAATAAAATATTAATAATAAATTAGGGGAGTGGTGAAATGTACAACTTATGGGGATATCTAGTTCAAGAGCTTAAGGTTTGACTTTTATGAATGTTAAAGTGAGTGGGACTTTAAATTTGATTGGAATGGAATGAAAAAAATTGTTTGGTGAATTAAACCATGTAATAGTAATTTTTTACATGACCTGAGAATACATAATAACAAATGGATCTTATTAGCTTGGAATGTTTGGCACACACACGTAGAGAATTAGTGGCATGGTAGACACATGACTTGTTTTACTATGATTAGTGTTATGAATCTCACAATATTTTTTTTGACACAATTTAAGAGACATTGACTTTGAAATTTATTGATATTGACTATTTATGGGATTAGTACATTGCTTATATTTCTAATTTGGATAGTGAAATATCAACATGCATATCTTGACACAAATTTTTCAAATACATGATATGAGGTTTATCCATATAGTGCAAATGGGTAAGTCTAGGGGAGTTGATAAAACAAAATTTTACTGAATATTGTGTGGATAAAAATTGAAATAATTTCCTAAAATTATGCAACATATGTAAATTTATAGAATATTTGGGAATAGATCATTCATTCAAAAATTCGGTGGAAATTAAAATTTTACCCTTTTAAAATTCTCTATTTTATTTCGGGCAGAAATATTTCTATATAAATTATTTTGACTTAAAATCTTGTAACTGTGATCTTGAATTAATAGGATACAAATTCTATTTATGACATGGGAGTTGGATCATGCATTTGAGTGGACTAAATGGCACATGAAGACAATGTTGTACTCAACTATCCTCATTGAACATAACTTCACAATATAGGTTGTATTTTCTTTATCCGGACTTATATTGGGCCCAAATTTGGAGGGAGGCTTGAGGATATGATTATTAACAAATCATCCATCTTTAAGGCCAGCCAATTCACATGTTCAGGAGGCCAACAATGTAGTGAATGTGGTATTAAAATATTTGGCTGAATATCCCTTTCACATTTAAAAATTTAATGTAAACCAAGACCACCCCATCTCTATTTAAATGATTTTTTCACTCTTTGGGAGGGGTTTTCAAGGCTGTGGGAAGGAGTGGCAGAAATGGTGGCTCTTGGGAACCACTCAAAACACATGGAATATGTTAGGCCTTGTGAAAAATTCTATTAGAAGAAGGCTCTGCTCTCCCACCTTTACTATGTTTTTCCTTTTTTATGCCTTTAACATGAAATTTATCCACTAAATATTATATACTATTTTACTTTAATATTTTTATTTTTCTTCTTGGGCTGAAATCTAAGAGTGAAGAGCGGATTGGTTGTTCCCCAATCAATCCATTGCTTATGTAAAATGTATCCACGATGAAAACTCTACCCATTAAAGAGTTATTTCTTCCGTAATTGATCTATTCCCTACCTCGTTCACATACTCCTTTTTAATCTATAAACATACTATAATCCATAAGTTGTGATAAATTAATTGAGTTTTAATTACTATGTTACTTGATCAACTTGCACATGACCATGTAATTGGGCTTGTGTGAATAGTGTTAGTGAAACCTCAATCGTAAAATCTAATCAACTTGGCATAGAATTTTAGGTTTCATGTCTCATCCAAAACACAATTAATTATCCATTCTAAGGAGGAGATGCTGCCCTAATTTTCCACTAACCATAAGTTGTAATTTGGATCACAGTCAAGGCAGGGTGCTGTGATTGGATGTCCTTATGTTAGCCTAGGTATCATTTTTATAAAATATTTGTATTCTTGTTAATTTTCATTGGTTTTGGGGGTTGAAAATAATATGGGATCATAATTGAATGACTTATAATAAAAATTGATAATGATACATGAATGGTGAAGGAGGTATATTAAATCAACTACATCTTCTCATATAAGCATTTTTTAAAGAAATAGTGTCTTTGATTACTCTTTTTTTTGTTTAGTTTTTTGTCTGAAAGACACAAAACCAACCACCCATATTGTATTTCATTTTTCTCACATATTTATTTTTTTATGCCTATTAAGGGTTGTTTAATTAATTTATTCCTTGAGTGAATGTCCTAGGTCATTCACTTTGATGCACATAGTTAAATCACAAACATTTTTTGATATTGTTTGCAAAAATTCTCATTCGCGGTCAAAGGCATGGATCAAAAAGAAAAAGGATGAGAAGGATGTGGTGTAAGAAATTATCCCTAATGCAACAGATAGTTCCGATGTATGTATCTTTAATAGCAGTTGCACCTCTCACATGATAGGTAATAAGGATATTGTCACATCCATAAAATATGAAAAAGAAGGAGTGGTCAAGTTTGTAAATTATGAAGTCCTAATGATGAAGGGATCAGGATAGGATAGGTTTGGGGGAAAAGAGATGAGACATGATGATTTCATAGTAGTCAAAGGTCTCTACCACAATTTTCATAAATTCAATTAATAATGTGACTTGGGGAATTATATAAGGTTTACTAAGAAGATGTTTATTGTCAAAGGAAGGGATGGTGCAGTGGTTCTATAGGGAAAAAGAACAAATAGAAATTTCTACCTTGTATGTGGACAAGAAGAAATGTGTTTTCTATGTAGAGAGGAAGAAAAAATGTTTTCTCATAAACAACATGGTCATCTATGTCAACCATCCCGGGAAGATCTTGTAAAATTTGAAGCAGAAAGAGACCTCCATAAGCTATCAGGTGATCATACTCATACATGAGATTCATGTCAATAAGGGAAAAACATCAGAAAAAACGTACAAGGCTAATTAAAATATGTCTACAAGAGTGATTGAATTGGTGAATGCTGATGTTTCTGGACCTATCTCACCAATAGATATTTACAGGAAGCGATATAATTTTGTTTTCATTAATTTTTATAGAAGAACGACAATGCTATTCATCATTTCCAATATGTCATGTATGTTCAGTTTCGTAAATTAGTTTTGAAGGGAATATAAAAGGAATCTTGGGTTGAAAATTCTGATTCTTTGTACTAACAATGGTATGGAATTCACAAATTGTCAGGTGGAATAATGTCTTAGTAAACATGAGATAATTTATCAAGCTTCTTTAGTAAGAACTCCCTAACAAAATGGAGTGGTTGAAAGGAGAAATCGAGTCATCAACCACATGGGCAGAATGATGCTTATTGAAATAGAACTACAAGAGAAATTTTGGAACGAAGCAGTATTGATGTTGTTCTACATTTCTAACAAGGATATGCTGTGTCCAAATGAAGGAAAGACATTATTTGAGATGTGGTACCAAAAGAATTCAACCGTAAAGTACTTTAAAATCTTTTTAAGTAAGTGATTTATTATCAACAGTGAAAAACACAAGAAATTTGAGTCATGATGAGATAAAGGAAAATTCCATGGCTACTCAAGAAAGAGACAAGATTACAAATGTTTTATTAAGTGGATGGGAAAAGTTTTTGAGAGAAATGTTGTAACTGTAGTGGATAATTACGAGAGCATTCAATAGAACCTTGAACAATTTCTTGATGAATGTGATAAATAATAAAGTAATAAAGGGGGATCATAAGTTCTTGATGCTAATTTAGAAGAAGATACTGATGATGATCATGAAGAATTAATTTCCATATATTCAAAGAAGACAAGGAGTCGAGCTAAAATTGATAGGTAGAATATAATTACTGATCCCCCAGCTCTATTTCAGAAAAGAAGAATGAAATCCCTGCATCAGACATAATTCCTATCTTGGGTAAAGCCTAAATGATTTTCTGATGCAGGTGAAGATAAAAACTGGGATCAAGATACGAATGAAGAGGTAGATCAAATTGAGAAGAACCATACATGGGAGATTGTTTCGAGGCCAGCAGATAAGAATGTCATCAAGGCTAAATATGTCTATCATAATAATATGAATGATGAAAGCATAGTGATTCAAAACAAAACCCACTTAGTATGCAAAGGATACTCACAGATAAAAGGAATATATGATGATGATACATTCGAACTGGTTTTAAGGCTATAGATAATATGATTATTTTTATCCATTGCAGTTCAATAGAAGTTCAATGTTTTCCAGATGGATGTCAAATCTGCTTTCTTGAATGGGGTTATGAAGGAAGAAGCATATATCTAGAAACAATATGGTTTTGTCATTCATGAGGATGAAAAAAATATTTCCCCACTAAATAACTCAGTATATGGTATGAAACAAGTAACAAAAGTATGTTACTCAAGGCATGATCAATATTTGAAGAAGATCAATTTCTAGTGTGGTAGAGTTGATTACAATATCTATTTCAAAAATGAAATTAATCAAAGGTTGATGGTGTTGGTTTATGTAAATGACATAATATTTGGCTAATCATATGAAGCTCATTGTAGATAGTTTTCAAAATTTCTAAAAAGTGAGTTCAAAATATAAGTGATTTGAGAGATGAGATTTTCCTTGCTTTACATGTGTCACAAGGAAAGAATGACACTTTCATTTCTCAAAACTACTATACTGAGAATGTTCTATGAAAATTTTGAATGGAAAATTCCAATGGGATGAACACCCTATTTGCAACATAGATTAAATTATTGAAAGATGATGATATAGAGGTAGTTAATATCAGAGAATAAATAAAAAATATCGGTAGTTTACTATACCTAACAACGACATGACCTGGTATTGTTTTTTGTACACGCCATGTAGCGTGATATCAAATAAATACCAAGTAAATCCACATGATTTAAGTGAACAAACTACATCGATATATCAAAGGATGTGTGGATTTTGGTTTGTTATATAATGAAAAATCTAAGTATGAGTTGTTGGGATATATAGATGCAGATTGAGGTGGTTTAATGGATTAATGAAAATCAACATAATGAGGTTATTTCTACCTTGGTGTATTCTGTATTTCATGGCTAAGAAAGAAGAAATATTTCATTTCATTGAGCACTGCATAATCTAAGCATATTTCTCCCACCCATGCATGAACACAATTGCTTTGGATGAAGTATTTGGATGGTGATATGGGAGTTGAAGTGATATCTCCAATTTGAATCCTATGTGATAACTCATGTTTTGTAAATATCCGAAAAAAATCTTGTCCATCTATAAAGGACAAAAAAACATTAAGATAAAGTATCATTTTATCAAGGAGAAGGTTGAGCCGGGAATCGTGAAGTTCGAGTATATTCTTACAGGGCAATACATTGTAGAAATTTTGATAAAGGCCTTACCTTAGGAGTCATTTGAGATACATCGACTAGCTATGGGAGTTTAGTTGACCCCCTACAAATAAAAAAGTATTGATTCGGGACCCCTATCCCCCCTCCCCGTGGTATGGTATGTTTCTCTGTAACGTGCTAACTTGTGTTCTTTCCAATGTTTCTGACCGTAATGAAGTTTCCATTGGGGTCTTTGAGATAGGGAAAGTAATTTTGACTCTTAAAGGGGGAGAAAATGTGGCTAATGGAGAAAATATATTAGTCAAAGACACATGGAGAAGATGATATGTGGAGCAATGAGATATAGGGAGATCAATGAGATAGGGGTAGTTTTAAATATGATGATGCATGAAGTGATCGATAAAATATTAGATCTCATGATAGAAGAGGTCAATGATGAAAGTATTTTTTTGTATTAGTAAAATATCAATGATTGAGGTCAGTAATGAAGTGATTCATTGATAGACATTTGATACTACTCTTGTTTCTCACACTGTGAATTTATCATGTGGGCTATGAGTATGTGGTGAGTGAATCTTTGGTCACTAAATTACTCACATCTAGCGAATGGTTGTAGATGATGGATGTAGATTCAATGAGGTATCAATATGCCAAAAATTGATATGAGAAGAGTTTTCGACAACCCAAAGGCGAAGATTGTTGGGAAAAAATACCACAAGGTAACATTGTATTATTTTCGGGTTGGTTGTGTTTGTTGACAATGGAAGTTTCCCGGGTGAATTTTCTAGTTCCAAAGATGTCATTGACAATCAATGTTGAAGAATAACCATGAAAAATGAATGGAAGATCCGGAGGTAGTGAAAAGGAACAGATATAAGGTTGTGCCATTTTCTAGTGTTTGCCAAATTTTTGTGGTCCAAAATTTGTGATTTGGTGATCATCATAAAATTTGGATTTCCATTAAGATCACATCATAATATGGAAATTTATTGTGTTTCATGAAGATGGGATTCTTGAAATGGATTTTCACTGAGGCTGGAATAATTTTTATAGTGAGACCTATGATTATGATGAACTTCACGAATAGACGAGATGAAGGTCATTGCAGAGTAGAATTGTAGTGGTGGTGAAAAATAATTAACGGAATGATATGTGATTATGATGAGGTCCGCAATAAAAAAATTTCTCTGGTGAATTGTGATTTATAAAAATTTCTGTAGAATATTTAGAGCATTGCAATTTGAGATGACGTGGTGATGACTTCACATAGAAGTTTCTCAAGTTGGTGGAATTGATTATAAATATGCCCCAACCCCCTCAAGATAATTAGAGAGTCTTCCAAGAAAATTTTGGATCTATCGAATCACAAAGGAGGTTCACTGAGACATTGTGCTTCATGAAAGATAAGAGATTCCTTGCGGCTACTATAGCTCCACAAAAGAAGTGTGTTCTGTGTTGGCTCAGTGACTTTCACGAAATAAGCCTCTTTGTGAGGTCTTGAGCTCTACAACAACCTAAGATCTATGAAGGATTGGGTTGTGTGACATTTTGTACTCTACAAAGAACTATGCTTTGCAATACAGTAATCCAAGTGAAGGTGTGTGCTTTGCAGAGAATCACGGACTTCACAAATCCTTGTTTGATATTTGCAAAATTGGGAGCTTTGTGAAGTAGGGTGCTTTGTGAAGGAATTTTTAAAGGATGTTGCCCAGTGATCAGTGGCAATGACGAATTCATCAGTGGATGAATTTTGGACATTAACAGATCATCAATATATAATTGAGGAGGTATTCATTAGAGAGAATTAAGAGACCTATGGTTCTATAAACTCTGAGTGGATCCTCTAAAAAGCAGTGAGCCGACTTCAGTTGACAGAGCAGTGAGTTCTCAAACAATGAATGGTTGTAAACCAAGAGGGATTGTGGGTCTGCATCGAACTTGTAAATAGCAGTGCAGTTGTAGTGGATTGGTTATATCGAAATATTACAAGTGTATTCTCGATGGACATAGCCCAGTGAGGGTTAACCAAGTAAAATTGATGTGTCCTATACATGCTTTCAGATTTTTTCATACTTTGAAATGCGAAGGAGAGAGAAGCGAGATTTTTATAACAAAGAACAACTATCAAATGAGGAGTTGTTTTAATCTTTCAAGCCTTGAAACCCCCCCCCCCTCAGTGTATCAATCCTTGTAGACATAACATGTATTTCATAATTAACATAGAATCAAGGATTATTCCAGGTTTCATAAGAGTAAACTTATAATGATTAAGGATATATAAGTATAAATACCTATTTATATAGACTATATGAGAAAAAATCAGTATCTATGTATGAGTAACTCAGGTTAACACTGAGTATATGAATGATATTGTAATTTTTTATGAGACTGAGAGTTGGTATAATAAATAGTATAAGATTAAACATGAAATATTAAATCCTATAAAATATTAAATAGAATACATGTATGATTAAATCATAATTTAAAATTTATAAATAGAATAAATAATAATCTGTGAATGAATAATCATGGCTCACATATAGTTTTCCAATTTTCAAAAATAATTCAATTTAACTTTGATAGAATAACTCAATTCATAGATGGAATTTGGAAGAATACTAAGGCACTGATGATTTAGAAGATGTAAATGGAATTTATTCACACAAATCATTTGTAAAGTAACATATTCATTCTAATGCTTGAGTAAATTGGGTAATCTCTCGATACTAAGGCCATGTGAATGGAAACCTACGAATGTGAAGTGATAAATGATATGGGAACTGAAAATCATTCCAGTTGATGATCAATTAAGAAATTAAGATGATCTAGATAGTTTAAGGAGATATATATTTAAATAGAATGGGTATACCACTATAATGGTGTTTCCAACTAGTGATTGTTTTATTTAATTTTCCTATATTTTAATTCATTTAAATTTTTATAGATTTATATGTTTTGATTATCCTTTTCATGAATTAATGCCCCCATTATTAGGGATAGATAACTATATTTCTTCTCCAATGGTGTTTTTGTGAGTTTACCATGTATTTAATCAAATAAAAACATTAATTAATATATTATCTGAGGATTTAGGAAGATTTAGAGATGAGAATTTTGTTTAATATTTTTTTCTTTTTTGTATCTATTTTCTTCCCATTCCATATAATCATTTTATTTTCCTGCATTATTTTCATTATTATATGTTAGAACTAGTTTATTGCGTTTTTTATGCGTATGATTTCATATGATGGTGGCATGTATGGTGTTCTCTTGAATGGGGACTAATATTTGTATTTCCCATGAATAAGGTGGATGTGTGGTACACTCAAAGACCCTCTGTTATGGTTGGAATTCAAAATATCATTTATGTATTGAGATATTTTCATGAAAATGATAGATTATGAACAATTATTGAAGATAAAATGATTTTTTTATAACTCTAAAAAACACATTTTTAATGATATCGGGGGTGACACCACTTTCTTAAACCTTCTGTCTGAGACTTCTTAAATTATTTATATTCATAATGGAGCTTGTCATTTCATTACAAAACATTTCAGCCCATAGAATCCAGGATTTAAATTTATTTTCAAAGATAATAATAAGTGGAGAAATATTATTGGATCAAAGTTTCCCTAATTAAGGAAATTCTTTGTTTAACTCCCTATTTGTTTATATGGAATTCTAAAATATGATTCTAACACCCCTATTATAAAAACCCTTTCACTAATACATCATCATAATTATACTATATCTAATATGTTTTTTTATTTTACCTATATCTCTAGGTGTCAAAATATAAATAAGAAATAAAAACATGTAATTTAGTGTTGTGGAAACGTGGGTTGTCTCTAAGGAAGAGTGAAATTTATGTTTCATGGAGTTTTGTGTTTACAAGGGGTGTTTGTGATTTATTTTTGTGTAAGTGAAACAGGTAAAAGACCTACATAAATTATAAATAGAATATATTAGTGATAGATCATACGGTCTGAGTTCCAACGATGTTTAATAACTATTCAAATTTTGATAAATCCATATCCAATTGTTCACCAGTGAGTTATTCACAATAATTATTACCTCACCATTAATATTTTTTTTAGTTTCAAAATCACAATCATTATTTTAGTTTGATCCATGTTCCAAAAAAAATTACCAATCCACTAGAATATTACTCTACCACAACATTTTAAGAAGTTTTGAATCAGAAAATGTTGATCCCAAGAAGCTGGTGATGAGAATATACATTACACATATGTTTTAATAATCACCCAGAACCGAACCACTTGATCATACATATACTATCATATACATAGTTGATAAATTGGAGATAGATAGTATGAATAAATTAATAAGGACTAGATAATAAATTATATAAATATTAAATATTATGGTTAATAACTAATCAAGAATAGTTAAAATAGATATTAATAGAATAATATAAATTGTATATGTATTATAATCCACTAAAATATAAAGATATCTCACACAAGATCAACTATATATGATGAATTTTCCCTCTATGTGGGAGATCACATCCATGAACATCTAGTTTACAGTCAAGGAAACTATAGTATTTCTTAAATCATAATACCCCCAAATAAACATATTCATCCTCTATTTATAACAACCCTCAACTCATTGATATTTATACCAGACAAAAAATTGATCATGATTATCTCCATGTAGAATGTATAGATCATCTTTAAATTCAAGATAGAAGTTTGAGCTCCACAATCTCAAAAGATTCCTCCCTCCCAAAGACTGTGTGACACCTATCTAGTATATTGCATATATTATTTATTTTCTAATCAAGTTGAATTAAATATTTCAATATTTCCCACACCTTTTTTATGTGATCCACCTAGCTATAATATTGAACAGGGGTTCATATTAGTTCATTTGGCTTCCTTTGATTATAAATGACCATTTATGAGTGTTTGAGGTCCAAAAAGAAGTTATAAATTAACACTAGTTATAGGATAATTGAACAGAATTTTTTTTTAAATTAAGAAATAATAATATACTATATTCAATATATCATAAAATATATCTATACATATTATTAGTTTTTCAACAAAATTTCAGGCTACCTTCCTCTGATGTACATTGTATTGTTTACAAAACATGCCTTGTCTTTTGAAATATTATTCGGGTGAGAAATTATCCTCATGATGTAATGTGGATTTCTATATTCTCAGATATATAAAATATATGTGGTGTGTATCATTTTTCTTCGTAACATGACCTCATTTAACCTAACCTCTCATATTCCTAAAAATAGAGGATTACAAAAATGATAATGTTGTTTTTGAGTTCACATATTGTGTTAGATATTTACATAACATTGAGTGGAAACAAGGGTTGTGTTCGCTTACATGGGACAATTTTAACATATAAAAATATCTCAAGGGTCTCTTCATTTTATATTGCGGTTGATGTAGTCTTGGTATGTGGACACAACATTTATTGGCAAGTAAAAATATCCTCGCGAAGAAAAATTTGAGACCATGTTGAGGAGACCATGTATTCATAGGATATAACATGGGGTTCTATTGTCCCTAACATAACATCATTTATAAATGAAATCCAACATTAACATTTAGATGTAATGTGATGCACAAATATTAGATTTACTACAATCATCTGAGATATCCTTAGGCCACATTGTGAGGTTATGTTATTCTATTTACATACTCCCAATCCCTCTCTTTAAATATTATACTCCCATCTTCCCCTTCACATCCAATTGTTCACCCTCTTCCTAAAAATTATCAAATCAAAAGACGATATAAAATTAGAATTTAAATTAATTTATAAAAATTAATAAGTCAAGAATGATCAGAAATTGGCTTATCTAAGAAATATTTATCAAATATAATAAAATAAGGGGAAACAATAAAAACATTAATGAATAATTATTGTTTTCTTTTGTAAGGTAATAAAATGAATAAATAATGAAATAAATATGATAATAATTCACAATAATCCTTTACCTAACACATAAACTATTTTTTATCCCCAATTAATAAATTTTCGAACATTCACAAGGGTTCTATATTTTCACATGTTTGAACTCTAAGTAAATGACTATTATGTGAATAGGGACAAGTTGAATCAAATTTCCAATAATAAATAAATTAAAAATCCAACTCCCTTCATATCATTATCAACTACCCAAATGTGCACTTATTTTATATTTCCTATATGAATTTTTATACATCCATATCCCCTTATTTATTTTTGTTTTCCCCAAATATTTCCACCGCATTTTTACTAATAAGAACTTATTGAATTTTTATCAAGACACATTTGTGAAATTAAATTGATGAATGAGTGTATATATCCTATAATTAAATCATACCTAATAATAGGAAACCCTTAGGATAATTTTGATAATCAATGTGTGTACGAAAGGGTTCTAATTCCTTCTCTTCAGTCACACCAACACTCATTTATTTCTTAAACTCACATACATGTTATTCTATATTACCTCAAAAAAAAATCTAGATTAGTTACCATCTTCTTATTTTATGATAGTTCATAGATTTTATTAAATGGTAATTTAGAGAGGCTCTCTAAGTTGTTAAATTTTTTAGTAGAATATTTATCTAATATTTAGTTTCAATTTCCAGTGATTTAATGGAGAAATTTATACACCAAAAACATTTATTTTAAACATTTTGTTCACATTTTTGAATTAAATATTCTATTTACCCACATGTTTCATTTTTTACTATTCTTACACGGATGCGTAGATTTGTGATTTTTTCAAATATAATTACTAAAAATGATTTTAAAATAAAAAAACACATGAAAAATAAAATAAAATTAAAATTCAAAAGATATAGAAACATAATCTCTCATACAGTTTTTCTGTGTAATATTATTAGTTCATTAAACTAGATGTCATCATGATTAAAATATTATTAATTTAGATAGTATTTCACTAATTAAAATAAAAAGAAATGTTTTTATATCCGTCTCTATTTAATTCAAATTAGCTATATGTTATATCAGCAATAACTACAAAAGGTATTTCCCATATAGAATAAAATATACATTGAGTTTGTTTTAATCTCAAGTTGTAATCTTGAGATTTGTCTCTAGGATGAAATCCTCTCTTTTTATCATCTTGTCATGCTTTATCCTAGATTTCCCTTTATGCATTTTATCATTCTCATGGTATTCTCTTCAAATTTTATCAAAATAATTTATTTTTAGATTCCGTTGATTTATAGTATTCCAAAAATCAATTTTAATCTTCTTTATTTCATAGTATGATTTATATTGAACTTAAACTAGGATGTACTATCTTCCCATCAACCATCCTTTATAGTTTTATTCATTTTTTTTTCAAAAAGTTGTTTTATAATCCCATAAGGTGTCTTATAAGCTTTAACATCAATATTTTATATTTTTGATATATAGTTTTCTCTATAATATCTTTAAATTATCTCTTTGTTACCTATGAATTTTTAATTTTCAAGGGGTTATATAATTTTAAGAATTTATAGTTCACTCAATATATTTTCATCAATTATTCCATGATTCTATTATATAAATGAGTTCCTTGTTCAATAATGATGGAACTGATTAGCCCAAATCTAAATAATATGACATATTTGATAAAATCAAAAATAATAGATGAATCATCATTCATTGAGCCCTTGGGTTCAACCCACTTATAAACATAAATAAAAACCAATAATATGTAAACCAATATAAAATACATGTGAAATTTTCCCATAAATTCCATATCCCATACATATAATATTTCACATATGTTCATGGGTATTTGAGGAATTGAATTTAGTTTATATATATTTGTTATGAACTATTATTATTTTCATTTTTTACATAATTTATTGGTATACATGAAAATATTTGTCTATTAAAATTCATACTATATCAATTTTCTAGTAGTTCCTTGGTTTCTAAAGTGGAAACCACAATATAGGGTTCAACAAAAGTTTTGTACAATGGGTAATTCAGTTTTAGGAAGCCACCCTCTAATTTCTAAATCACTATAGATTCTCGAAAGGAAATTATCCTCCCATATATAAAACCATTATTTTGACATTGTTATTTCAATTATTTTTAATAATATATTGTGTGATTTGAGAGGTAAAAAGAATGTTGAGTATATCAATACATCATGTACACCACCTTTAATTAAAAATAGGTGCTCAACTATAATGTGATCATTCATTAGTTCATATTTTGAGGTTCTTACCTCTATATTTTGGGTTAGTCTAATCATGTGATATGCTACTTGGTTTTTATTAAATCATTTGTATTTAATTTAGTAATTTAATTCTTAATTAAATGGAATTCATCTTATCACCCTTGATATAACATTATTCATTCTAAAAATTTATCTAATATCTACATGATTTAAAAATATATTAACTTAAGTTACTTGAAAATATTCTCTAAATCTCACTAATGTATAAATTTAATAAATTCAATAAACTCCATCTATTTTGTTAAATAGTTCATTTGAGTAGATTCTAATGTCTTGGAAGGATAAGCTATGTCATGTATTTATTTCGTCAATGATATTTCATATTTTTATTCCAAAAGAATAATTTGAAGCATCAAATATTTGTTCAAAATATTGTTCAAAATTTTGGTCTTACATAAATGGTGTTGAATTTATATTTCTATTCAACTCATCAAAATCATTCATGTAAAAATCATAAAACAACAATATAGAACGTTTCTTTAAAAAACTTACAATGGTAAAAATATCTTAATAAAATCATTTATTAACATCTTGTAAAAAACATGCACACTATAGAAATATTAATTTTTTTTTCCAAATATAATTTAATTCAAAATAATTACTATTTAAATAATCTCAATATTAACATCAATTCTATTATTTGAAATCACATTTGCAAGGACATTAAATTTTTTTAAAAATTAAATGAGATATTTCATAATTGAGCACAGTATCCTTTTAAAGCATTGTTTTTAAAATATGGTCTATTTTTAAAAATTAATTATCATAATTATTTTCTATAAAAAGTAAATTTATTGAATAACACTTAAATATACTCTTATATGATGTTAGAAAAAATTATTACCATATAACATTAAAATTTATCATGGATATTGCACAATCCAAATGGAATCCTCTTGTACGAAAGGGTTATATATGGGTAAGTGAAATTGGTTTTCTCCTAGTTATAATATTTAATGTGAACATATAATTTCCTAAAAACCAATCTAAGAATTAATAATTAGTGTTTCATAATAGAATTTCTAACATCATACTATTATAGTTATTAGATAATATTCATTCCTAGTAATATGAATAAAACTCCAAACTTCAATGAAAACTCTTAAAATATTATGTAATCTCGTAGGGATGAGTCCAATAATTTTATTCTTATGATTTAAATATCTAGTATTCTTGGGAAAAATATGGATGGGACTTACCCACTATGGGTCATAAGTGGGGTAATGTTTATATTTTTATTTATAAATTGTCAAATTATTTTTAACAACATCCATTATGATTAGGTTCAATATTATTTGAGGATTCATGGTAGGTTTAGATTCGTCATCAAAGTAGATTTTATAGTTATATATCCTATGAATGAGTATAGAAATATCTTCTAGAATATTAGATTTTGTGGACTTTAACTAACTACGTTGTACATTATTTTAAACTTGTATTAATGGATTTGAATATTAATAAATATCATATAACGTCTTTATTATTCTTCTGTGCGACAATTCATGTGATAATGTCCTAAGGATAACTACCACACTAAAGGGTTTTAGAGGATCCATGCTATGAAGAGATCCTGGAAGTGTTGTAACACTTTTCATGAATATATTTTCTATGGCCAAATGTTGTTATTTGAGGCACACAAATAATACATGCCATTTGGGGTGAGGTCACATAAATCATTGAGGTACCTTCTCATAGTGTGAACCATTAGTAATATCTAGAGTGACATTATGAGAATGAGACCCACTAGTCGTAAATGCACATTTCATAGTGTAATTGGACGTTCCAATATGTGGATGTGTGTTTTTTTCCATAGTCTTTAAGGTTATTATATTAAAACTCACGTAAACAGATGTATTGAAGAGAACTGTGATAACACACTATTCAGAGTGAGGTAGGATTTGTTGGGTGCATCATGAGTAATAATGCATTGATAGATAATGCAAGATAGGATTTGTCCCTTTTGTTCTGTAGTGGAATTTTATATCTCAGGCCCTTTGATGGAGTTGATATAGCATAAATAAATTCTTGTCCATAGTGAGGAACGGGCTAGTTCAATTCTGAGAAGTCAATGAAAGGGTAATCAAGCACATGGGTTGATGGCACTAGCATGCAACCCACTTGATTGGAGATATCGAGACAAATGGATTACATTTCATAGTAACTATTCAAAAGAGGAGACATGCCATTGTGATGCTAACTTATTTATCTATTGGTTCCATAGTGTGTTTCTAGATGATAACCTTGGAATTTATGTAGGATCAACTTAATTCTTCTATGAAATATTCCTGTAAGGTCACACACTATGTGTATCCATGTATCTTAGTAAAATATTCATTTAATAAGTTATATAAATATTCTTCCCAGTTTTGGATTCTTAATTATTCTAGGATATCTGATTGTATTTATTTTTACACTTGATATTTGAGAGAATATATTATGAGAAAATATTATATTTATTTGTTAATAATGTAGTTATAATTATTTAAGGAATAAATAGTCATTATTCAAGGTCTAGTAAATATGGTGGATCAATTATAGGAAAATGGGAAAACAAAAGTTCACACATTGTTGTGTTTTTAGGAATTTTTGAGAAATAATATTATTTATTTAATTAAATAATATTAGTTGTAATTCTCTTGGAACATGTAATGTAATTATAATAGTCATGTGCTATTATTAGAAATGGGGTATTACTAAGAATAAAATGAAATAAATCAACACCTATAGGTAATTATTTTATTTTATTCTTATAATTATTATAAATCCTAATTACATTATTCTCATTAATCCTAGCCATTATTTGTGGTCGTACACAATAGATCTAGAGAAAGACAAGTAATAATTCCTTTCCTCCAAGAATGCTCTCATGTTACAAGAGAGATCCTCCTCCACTGGATCATGGATAGCACTTTGGATGTGTCTATCAAGGAATTCGAAGGCCTACATCGCAAGAGAAGGATACTCTATGATAGCACCATAAGATCCATTTCGTGAGGCCCAAGGATACATGGAGAACGTGTGGATAACTTTTATTGGAATCCTACACTTCACTTATGTGACAAAATGATATATCACATTGGATCATGACGGGAATCTCCAATAGATTGATAATTCCAACAAGTTAATTCTTATATTTTAAATAAATTAATTATAACCAACATATGATGTTCCTCTCTATGGTTTTAGGAAGTTCCTCTTTATTTTTTGGTCTCTGTTCAATTCCAAAGATTCGAAATTTTATCATCATGAAAGATCACAGATCGATTGTTGTTAATGGTAAAATTATAGTTGGGTAGACCCATCCATGGCATTAGTTGCACCTGGAAACTACAAGTGGTATCAGAAGGGTCATATCATTGATTATAATTATTTAGTTTTCTAAATGTTTTACGCATTTAATAATATGGTTGTCTCAATTCATTATAATCATTTTATAAATCTGAATATTGAGATCTATTGCTCCTCTTTAGTTTATCATTCACCTTATAGAAAAGATATTTTATTTTGATTTTATTAAAATAAAGTAAAGGATCTCATACGGAGGTGCCAAATGATCATAGTCATATAACACTATAACACACTGTATGTATACGGTAGTACACACTGTGTAGTCATGGTTCAATGCATCAGGATCGGTCCCCCAAACCATGCCGCCCGATTAGAGTTTTTATAAGTCGTAATGACTTCATGTGTTGACTTGAAACATGTGGATCATAATTTTTGGATAACATGATGTGTGTCCCATTGGACATGGATTGTTGTACTATCAGGTTAGGGTTGGACCACGTACTTCGTACATGACTTTCGAGCCTAGAGACCTTGTAATGCGGATACTACATGATGTGTTGCCCACTAGACACAATGTGTACTCTGAATATTTCTAATGTAAAAATTCTTTTGGAATGCCCGAGAGTGTACTTCATATGGATGTTGAACTATAGTACACGCCATGTAGTGTAAAATTCATGTCATGTACTTATCCAAATTACAACGATTTATTAAAATTTATTTTTAAATTATACAAACACGTGTGTCATGTACCGTGGTGCAGGTGTAAATATATGACACAACATAGGATTGGTGTTTTATATATGTTTGTTTTATTTTACATTTTCATATTGTTCATTACTACTCGTTGGTTTGTTATAAATATGGAAATCATCAGGTTTCCTCCATGCTACAAGTTATTAACAAGAGATAATTTTAAAAAAATTATTTTTTTTAAAATATTTATGATGGATTTTAATCTCAAGGATATTACAAAAATGATTTAAGATAAAAGGATTGATTAATTAAAGATAATTATTAATTGATTTGAGCATGATTTATCTTAAACATTAAGGATTAATGAATTGAATGATAGATTTATTTGTGCATAAATATTATTTCATGTATGTATGATCATGAGCTATGCTAGGACCTTTTTATGGTGATGGTTTCTTTTAATTAATTTATTTAAATTAAATTTGTTGGACTGCAAGCCTAATCCTCATTAATATGTAGGGCCTACATGACCAAGGTGTCTTTTATGTATACCCACATTTTACCCCTCCCCAACATGTGAGATAAAATCATATGTAAAAGATTGAGCTCCCAAGATAGAGGATGCGGCTATAGTTAAAAGCCAAGGTAAAACCAATCAAAGGAGATACAAAGGTGGATTTGTGGAATGTTGTAAAGCTAGAGCTAAAAGGTTCAAGGTTTTTTCTTCCCTAGTTCTTTGGTAAGTTTATCAACCGGTAGATAAAATAAAGAATACAAAAATCTCAATATCATTCCATTTATATTATTTTTTTCAGTTCCACTGTTTATTTATTATGGGTGTGTTCTCATAATCAAAAAATTAATGAATTAAACTAGCATGCAAGATGAAAATAAAATAAGATGGGATTATATGTTAATATTATCATAGACATGGTTAATCACTTATTTATATCCCAATTAATTTTAAAAATCATGTAAAAAAGATAATAAAATGGAAATTTTTGTATAAGGATAAAATAAATCAAGGAAATATTATGTCGGTATAGCCTTCCATAATCATTGTTAGAATCGAACCATAGTTCAATGTTCAAGACCAAAAATATTTGGGGTGCTTTCAACAATCAGTGAATTCAAATTTGAGGTTTTGGGTTGAATTTACTTGGTTCACATCCTGTGTTGACTGGTATAGCAGGACATGGTATGACCAAGAGGTAATGGTTGAAGAAATCCAAAATAAAAGTATTTCATGACTGGTGAGTCCACTCAGCAGATCATTGAGATATGAGTTAATGTAGTTAGAATTTGGAATGTCTATGTAACATTTCATGTTTCTTGAACAACCCTTTTTGGGGTAATTCGATGGGTAATATGGATCCTTGAATCCAGAATATTCAGGCAACAAAATATTCTGAATTCAATGGTGAGGGACATTGGATTTCGATAAAATAGTGGGAGACTATTAACTATTAATTTATTTATGTGTTTCATTTTTATCATGATAAATTAATAAATCTTTTCCCATCTTAATATGGAGATATGGAAAGAAAAATTAATTCAAACAAATCATTACATAGCATACTCAAGTAAGAAATCCTTCTCACTCCACAAATTTTCAGCAGTTGAAGAGGTGTTTATGCATCATGCTTCTCTCTAAGAGTTATCTGTATGTGCTGGAGGATCTAGTTTTAGTAACACTTATAAAAGAGGCATGTGATGAGGAAATATCACTATATATGAAACATTTAGATGATGCCATTGATTTCCAATGTTTCCTGCTATGATCCATGTCTAATGAGCTCCTGAAGCATTATGAAAACATTGACGCGTATAGAATGATGTATCACATTAAGGATCTCTATCAAGAGAATGTGATTCAAGAGAGATATGAAATCTACAATGCTTTGTTCACAACAAATCTTGAAGAGACTACGCTAGCTGGGCCTCATGTAGTCAATATTATTGGCTACATTAACTGCCTAGAAATTTTAAGGATTATGTTCCAAGATGAGTTTTATAAAGATATCATCCTATTATCACTACCCAAGTCCTTATCTATCATTATTTTCAACGACAACAAGATGTACAATGAGAAGATTCCATCGTATCTTCTGACCTTGATTCTATAGGAAGATATGGACATGGGGCATGACAAACTCACCGCCTTTATGGTGAATAAGAAGAGAAAGGAAAAGTAAAATAGTCCAAGGATTTATAAAAAGTATGAAGATCCCGAGCTTCATCCCTACACGAAGGGGAAGATCCATTGGAACGACAAGGAATGAGTGGTAGTATGTTTTTCATGTGGCAAGACAAACCACTATAAGAGAATCTACACCTAGAAGAATGGAGACACTAAATAAGTGTTTGTTATTCAGTGTAATCTTTCCACTTCTACACATTGGGTATTTGATACAACATGTGGGGTTCACTTTTGTATTGAAATGAATGAAACAAATATATTTAAATTTTAGATAGAATATATATAGATCTTCAAGATTCTAATGGCTCAAGTATGGCTGAGTTTTCCATTGGTGATTACCCCTCTCATTACCAACTAGAATGATTTTGGTTTTTCATAATAGTTATTATGTTCCTAGGGTTAACATTAACATAATTTGTTTATCTTTATTAGTTAGGGATGTAATTATTTACATGTTTAGAAATAAGGGTTGATTATTTTATTGGAACAACTTATGTTATGGTATGGAACAAATAAATAAAGGTTTGTATGTATTTTATAACAAAAACCATGTGTTGGAAATTGACAATGAATCAAACTCACATGACTCATACAATACCCAGTTGTGGAATCATCGTATCGGTCTTGTAAATAAGAAACGCTTGAAAAGTCTCTACCAAGATGGTTTTCTAAACTATATTGAGATAAAACCAATTTATAGATGTCACACTTGTTTACAAGGGAAATTGACGAAGTCGTCGTTCGATGGACATGGTGAAAGTGTCATAGAGCTTCTAAGATTTGTACACATGGAAGTGTGTTGAACATTTCTAGTATAATCAAGAGGTCGATATTATTATATCTTTAATTTTACTAATTATTTGAGTAGATATGGATGTATCTACTTAATGAGGTATAAGTCCAAGTCATTGGAAAAAATTTATGAAATTCAATAATGAAGTAGAGAATCATCTTGGGAAGAAGATAAAGAATCATTGATCGGATTGAGGTGGAGAATAACTGGACCAACGGTTCATCATCCTTTTAATGGAGTCTGGTATTCTATATCAACTCACTCCTCCCTATACACCACAATGTATTAGTGCTGGTGAAAGGAGACACCATACCTTGTTGGACATGATGAGTTCAATAATTATTCATTCAGATCTTATATTATCCATTTTCGGATATGTATTGCAAACTTTAGCATACACATAAAATTGAATACCATCTAAGGTGAAAAATGGAATTCTCTCTGAGTTATTAAATAGAAAGAAAACCATTTTTTTTCAAACACACATGTTTGGGGATGCGAGGTGTTTGTTAAGGACTTCTCAAGAAACAAACTAGCACCCCAAGGCACAAGGTGTATCTTTATAGGATATACCATTGAAATGAAAGGATATTAAATATATAACCCTTAATACATGAAATAAATAGCCTCCATACAAGATTTATTTATTGAGAGTGAGAAAATCCTCAAAAAGGATAGTGGGAGCATGATTTACTTTGAATATGTTGGTGCTCAAGATACACAAGAATTGGTTCAGGAACAAGCTCCACAGGTCGCATAGAAGAGGTTCCAGAAATACAAGTACTGAATTGGATCTCAAGAGATGTAAGGGTACCAATGATATTTGGTTTCCTATTCACTAAGGACGGTGAATCATTGTCTTTGTAAAATGATGAACCTCTGTCCTACAAGGAAGTATTAAAGAGCTCAAAAGCAGCCAGATGTCTCTAATTAATGAAATCTGAGATAGAATCCAGGTATCAGAACCAAGTCTAGGTTATGTTCAATGATCCAGTTAATGTAAAGCTTGTGGATTGAAAATGGCTGTTCAAGAGAAATATATACATGGTAGATCAAGTTAGCACATATAAAACAATTCTAGTGGCTAAATGATTTAGAAAACATCATGGAATTGACATTAATGAAAACATCCCACCATTTTAAATGTTTAAATCCATAAGAATCATACATGCCATAACAGCCTACCAAGACTACGATATTTGGTAGATGGATGTCAAAACAACATTCCTTAATGGGAATCTTCAGGAAGACATCTATATGACCCAACTAGAAGGGTTTGTGACACCAGGTGAAGCCAAATGGGTTATATAGTTGAATAAATCCATTTATGGATTAAATAATACATCCATGTAATGAAAGTTTTTATTTGATGAACCCATAAAAGAATTTGGTTTCATGAAGAAAGAATGAGATCCATGTGTTTATAAGTGGTTTAAAGTGAATTTGGTCATTATCCTAGTAGGATATATTGATGTATTACTTATTGGAAATGAAGTACCATTCTTACAAACAATTAAGTACTTGTTGAACAAGTTTTTCTCCATGATAGACGTAGGTGATAGAGCCTATATTCTAGGGATCAGGATCATTTAGGAAAGATCTAATAGGTTTCTTGTACTATGTTTTGGTATATAAATTTACCAAATACTATAGATATTTAGTATGAAACAATCCAAAAAAGGTATTGGTTCCAATGTCACATGGAATACATATTTATAATAGAACATGTCATCATACACAACATGAGAAATATAGGCTGAGTAATATCCCATACGCTTCGGCTATAGGAATTATAATGTATTCTATGTTATGTACTAGGATTGATGTTACCTATGAACTAATCATGGTAGTTAGATATTAAGAAAATTAAAGAGAACAACATTGGACTACTATTATGTCTATCCTTAATTATATGAGAATATCTAAGAATATGTTCCTAATGTATGGAAGAGATGAGGAGCTTGTCATGAGAGGGTATACTGATGCTTTATTTCAGACATATCAAGACAATATGATGTCCTAATCAATATATTTTTTCTATATCAATGGAGGAGTTGTGAGTTGGAAGTGTTGAAAGTAGATAATTTTCTTCAATTTTATAGTGGAGTCCAAAAATATATTAGCTTCTGATACAACCAATGAAGCTATCTGGATTCAGAAAATTTTCTAGGAGCATGACGTTGTTCCTAGTAGTAGAGACCCTTCCACATTATATTTTGACAATATTACAGTGGTGGCTCTTGCAAAAGAACCAACGTCACATCAAAGTACAAATAACATTCTCTAGATATATCACCCATTGGGGGATTTATATCAAAGGGGTAAAGTTTCTGTGAGCAGAGTGTCCACAGATAAAGACATGGTGGACCCAACGTCTAAAGGCATATCTGAGGAGAATCATGAATATCTTGTGAGAGCTGGCTGGTTAAAGGTTTTTAGAATTTTCCTCTAGTGCATTTTGACGTCTGTTGGAGTTTGTGGCCCAGAACTAACTACTTTTTACTTTATTATAAACTAGTATTCATGTATTCGAATATTAATAAATAAATTATCACATCTTGATTGTTATTATATGTAAAAATACATGTGATAATGTCCTAATGATAGCTGTTTCACTAAAGGGCCATAGAAGATCTCTGCTGTGATTAGTGCCCTAAAGTTCCATAACAAAATTCTTGAATATTTGTTCTATTTTGGGAAGATGTTTTTTGAGGGACACAAATAATACAATTCATTAGGTTTGAGGACTCATAAAACATTGATGCACATTACCATGGTGTGCGCCTTAGGTAATATCCAACAGCATATTATGAGAATTAGACCACCAGTAGGAAATCCATATTTTACAATGTCATTGGTTGTTCTTATCTTACCGACATATGTTTTAGTCCTTATACATTATGATTATTATCAATGGGTATTACAACTCGCATAAATATATGTATTGATGAAAACTGTCATGATATACTATTTGTAATGAGGTAGGATATGTTAGGTGTGTCTTGAGTAATATTGCATTGATAGATAATGCGAGAAAGTATTTTTCCTTTCACTTTTGTAATGAATGTTGATATCTTAGGACCTTTGATGGAATTGATATAGAATAAATATGTCCATGTCCACGGTGAGTAATGAGAAAGATCAATTTTGGTTGTCAAAGAAAGAATAATCAAGCGTACGGGTTGATAGAACTACCAAGAAACCCTCTTGATTGGAGATATCGATACAAAGGGATCACATTACATAGTAAACAATTTTAGGAGGTGATAGGTAATTTTTTTCTTTTACACCATTATCTATGTGTTATGTAGCATGTTTCTAGATTCTAAATTTGTAATTTAGGTAGGCTTTGCATAATTCCAATGAGAAATTAGCCTAGAGGGTCACATAATAAGTGTATCCAAGTATCTCAGTTAAATATTAATTTAACCAGTTAAATAATGATTATTTCCAATTGTGGTCTAATAATTATTCATGGATGCCTGATCACATTTTTTAAACACTAGTTATTCAAGAGAATATATTATGGGAAAAATAATATTTTTATTTTTGAATAATTTAGGGATATTTATTTAAGGAATAAACATTCATTTTTCAAGGTCTAATAAATATAGCGGAGGTAATAATGGAAATTGGAAAAACAATAGTACTTATTGTGTGTATTAATATTCACACCATGTGGTTTTTTAGGGAATTTATGATCAATAATATTATTTATTTAATTAAATAATAATTGGTGAAATCATTGGGCACATGTAATGTAGTAATAAAAGTCAAATGCTATTATTAAACATGGAGTATTACTAAGAATTAAATGAAATAAAACTATTCTTATGGGTAATGATTTTATATTATTATTATAAGTATACAAAAACCTAGTTATATTATTCTCATTATGACTGGTAATTCTTAGTGGTTGTGCACAATAGATCAAGAGAAAGATAGAAGATAATTCCTTTCCTTCAAGAATGCTCTCAGGTTATGAGAGAGATCCTCATCCACTAGATCAAGGAGAGATAATTGGAAGTGGCTCTCAAGGAGATCGAAGGCGGACATTGCAAGCGATGGAAATTGTGCGCTAGCACCCAAATATCCCTTTAGAGATTCCTTGAGACAAGTTAAGCACACATAGATCAACGCTAGAGGAATCCTATACTTGGATTCTGTGACACAATGAAGGATCGAATTAGATCATGACCAAAAAAAATCAAAAGAGAGAGAATTCCATCAAGGTAATTATTTTCTTTTAATTAAATTAATTACAACCAATATATGTTGATCTTCTATATGGTTCTAGGAAATCCGTATGTCCTTTAAATTCTCTGTTAAATTTTGAAGATCTGTAATTTTATCATCATGAAGGGTTTCATATTGATCATTGTTAATTGTAAAATTAAATTTGGGTACACCCATCCATGTGCTTCTATGGAATCAAAATAATGTTGTGGTAAATTTTATTTATTTCTCATAATTTCTCAATTTCATTTTAACAACATCTATTATAGATAGTTTCAATATTATTAGGGGTTTCATGATAGGTTTAGATTCATCTTCAAAGTATTTTTTTATGGATATATATCCTAATAATGAGTATATAAATATCCTCTAGACTCCATCATATGGATATTACACATTCCATTAAAATTATAATGTGGTTTATTTCTTAATCAAATTCTCTGTTTCCTATAATGAATACTGAAATTTTATCTTTCCCTATTAAGTATACATATTTTAATTTGGGTAGAAGTGGTTTAAATTCTATTTTATGTTATATACTAAGAGATGGAGTAAATTTAAGTTCACTTACCTCAATCGTTTCGAGTTAAAATTTAAAGGTCAAAAGGATTAATTTCATCACATTTAAATTCACAAATCCATTAAATAAAAAAATCACATAATCCTATAGTTTTTGTTTAGAGATGGAAGATTTTTTATAGACAACTATCATGGATTTTTCATATCTTAGTTGATTCCCTAAATTTAAAAAATCATTCAACAGATCATTTTCATCATGAATGCATTATTCCATTTAATGTGTTAGTATGAAAAATTAATGAACCTCTAGTGGAAAGTTAATAGAATTGTTGAAATGAACAATGTTTTCACTAAATGAAATATTAACAATTCCTTTATGAACAGTAATGATGGTCTGAATGTTTTAAAAAATGGACTACCTAGGATGATGAGTGATTGTGTTGTTTTTCTTTATTCCTCTACATTGTGGACATCAAATTTATTTAGAAATATTGAGTTTTAGAAATTGTGAAAGGATATATTCCACAACTTTAGAAGGAAAATTAAATCCATAGTTAAAAATTTTAACTTCCACACTTTTAGGATTGAGTAGACTTATCTATAAGGAATTAAAAATGTATTAGGCATTACATTGATAGAATATCATAAATCCTATAGTTAATATTTTAATTAAATGTATCAGATGGCATGTGAATAGATAAGGTCCCATTATCTTTGTATTTAATGGGTACTTATAGTCTAATTAATGATGAAACATTCCTTCCTAATATAATTATTTCATTTGTTTGAAGCCTTTTCTTTTTAGTGCATAATTACTTAGGAGGATTATCATTTTTTTTAAATTTATTATCACTTCAAAAATGACTATTTTGATTTAAATACTTTTTAATGTTTCTATTATATATTTTTAGCTTATTTTAATCAATTATCATTTATTTATTTATCATATATATAGTTGGTAAAGGAATTTTCTCTTTTTACTTTTGATATTTTCTCATATGTATTTCGTTTTACATTAAATTTATTTTCAAAATTAAATATATCTTATTAATTAGATTCTTTGGGATATTCCAATTTTAAATTTTATTCATAATGAATCTCTTAACCCCTCTGGGTTGTTACCAAAAAATCTTTTTTTTGGATTGTGTAATATTTAATCTAGTAGTTTCTCAAGGATCTTGGATTCTATTTTAACTAGACCTTGTAGATGGGTTTTTAATTTTATCTATTTATATTTTTAGATTCATGTTATTTTGGTCAATTTGAGAGTGGTATTAATGTTGGGAGATAGAAAAAGGATAATTAATGTCTTCCCTCTATTGAAATGGTTTTGGTTGATAAGTTTGTTGGGATCCATTTTTTATATTTTATTAAAATGGATTATATTGATAAAAATATTGTATATAAGGTTATTTATCTTGGTTTTAATGATTTTAAATCTATAATATACTTGGGAATGGTCTCTTTATCCTTGGTTTGGTTGCTGATGTTTTATCTTTTGATAGAAAGTAACACAAAACTATGTATCACTGACTTAATACATTAACCAATGACATTATTAGGAGAAAAAAAATGAGCACATAACCAAATATAATTTTTTGGTTAAATTTATTTTTAGAGAAAATTTCCATACTATGTGGTAATATCATCTATGTTTTATTAAAATAAGGGTTATTCAATGGAGTTTACCTCATGTAATCCCTGGGTGGTAGTACCTTTTTTCTAAATTGTAGTCAGTTCTATGAAATAGTTTTTATCAAACTTTGGGATTTTAATCGTGAATTGTCAGTTATTAATCCAATGGATGATTAATAAAGTGTGTTTCTATGATTTATATCAATATTTTTTTAAAAAATACTAGTAAGTTTTTTTCCTCTATGGTTTAAATTAAATCTCTCCTAGTAATCATATGATTTTTTTCATATTTATTTTATAATGGAATAAATATACATCAATAGGGTAGTTCTCCTTGTGTTTGGGAATAATATTTGAAATAAATTCCACTGTATATCATCCCAAATTATGAATTATCTTATATGGAGGTTTTATATCCACTACTTCAAGATAGAGGGGAAATTCTCTCAACTTCAATTTTTCTTATGCCACTCCCCTTGGATTCATGTTAGTACGCCACCATGGAAAAATCAATGATCAGTTTATTAAGATAATACCCTTCCAAGAAATGTAGTGTATGATATTGTTGTATTAGTCCAATTTTTTATTTTAATTCCATTTTTAGGGAATGGTAGACAATTTTATGGCATTAATTCATTAAATTTTGTGCACAAATGTACCAAAATGTATGGTCTACATTTCCAACCATGGTTTTAAATTCACCACGAACACATTGATTTTAAATTTAATATATTAATTCAATGTTCCAATATTTATTATGAATATTATCATGGTTTATTATTTTTCTAACACTCAATAGAAATTTCCTCTCAATCTATCGATCATGAGTGAATATGATCTTAGTATTATATTTTTTCATGTAAAGAGTGTGGTTGGGTATTATAAAATTATATACTCCACCAAAAAATGGAAACAAGTGATTCAATATGATTTTTACTTTTTTCACCTTATTAATGTTTGTTTGAAAACATTTTTTAGTCTAATTAATGAATTGTAATGGATACTCATATTGTCTCCAAGGAGGGTTAAATATCAGTGTCATAGTGTAATGTGTTAACATGGGTCTCTATGTATAATTTTTGTGTATGTTATAGTGGTCAAAGACTTAGGGAACCTATTAAGATAATTGATCAATGATTAATCCCATGGTAAGAGTGATAGTTTTATATCTCTCACATTTCCAATATTGAAGAATTCATTAACTTCTATTCATTTATGATACATTCATAGTCTTTCATACCTCACCCTTGACTATTGGTTTTTGATATTTTCATCACTCAAATAATTATTGTAGTATGAACCTCATGTATGGGGGTATAAAATAGAAATTAACCAATACCTCAATAAATAACTCAACTAAAACTATCTGAGCATATGAATTGTAGGTCTCATGTAGCTGATGATGATATTATACATGCACATATAATTCCTTGAGCACTAATAAATTCCGAACATAACTTCACTTGTTCCATCATATAAATGTGTGATTAATTATAAAAAGATTATCAATGAACAATTAAGGAAGATAAAATTGAATTAGGATTTATTATAATCTGAAACAACATTTAATACATAGTTGAAATCAAGATAAACAACAAAATAGGATTTTTATATGTATTAGAACTCATGTGAATAAAAGGATCATCCATGCTGAATCAATCACTAATTAGTGGTTTTATCCGTACATTTTAAATATCATTGTCATAAATATTATGATAACATGATATGAAACTATAGTATATCTCGAAAAGATAGCCATCTGAATGACGATATCAACACTCTATTTATAATATTTTTTCTCCCTTATAACTTTCTATGGTTCATCATAGTGCTTAAGATTCACTAAATATAGAATGCATAGTTTTTTCTTGAATATATGAGTAAAGTTCAACATCCACAATCTTAATAGATTCTTCTATCTGAAGGATCATTTACAACTTATCCCTCATATTTATAAAATTCATTACATTTTTAACTGGTTAAATGTAATATTCCATTGGTCCACACATTCTTTGCATGTGATACAAGTGTCCAGGATCATGATCATTGGTTCATAGTGCTCAACTCCACTTTGATCATAAAATACCCATCAAGGGTGTTTAGGGTTCATATATACAATTCGCAATTAACATTGTTTATGTGTTGGTTAAAATGTAGAAATTTTGTGATTTGTTTCAGAAGAGTGTGTTAGCTAAAATATATCCTCTTTTGGTTCCAAATATGTTTTCATGTTTTCAATATAATATTACAATAGCTTCCCCTATAGTTTATGGAATTTTGAAAGAACATGAGTTTCCTCTGAATATAGAATTTGTTTTCAATATATCCACTATAATTAATTTTGGGTTCCATTGTGTAGTACATGTCCTTGTATTATTATAGGGTTAATATAATGCTCCAAGCCCGTGCTTTCAGATTGGGTACTAAAAATGCAGTGTCATTTTTGAATATAAATGTAACTAATAAATTACACAACAACATACTTGAAAAAGGACCTTTACCAGTATATGTATTGGATAATTAGATATAACTGTCACATTTCATCAAAATTTTACAAAGTGGAAAATACAAACACATCTAATAAGATTTTTCACCTTAACACTTTATCGAATGTCATTGCAAACAATACAATACCAATATAAAAATAATTTAAAACAAGTATTGAGTGTTGGATTAACCAGTAAAGGGTTTAAAAAAATAAATAATTAGAAAATAATACAATTAAAATATTTCATTTACTAAAATAATGTTTATAAGTGTGTTTAAAATCATTGAATAATAATAAAAAATTTCATACATTTATGAAAACTATAATTTTCGAATTATAACATTTTAAAATTTTCATTTCATTTCAATATATATGACATTTGTAAAATCAACATCATTCATTGATACTGTTATAGTAATTTCACTTAAAAACATATTGGTATTAATTCTTAAAGGCCCCTTGGATCATAACATTGATTATCAGTTCACTCCCAAGACATGGTGGACATAGTCCCCTGATGGATTAGGTTTTCTCCCTAATCCCATAATGTTTTTTTGATAAACCTCCCATGCACCATAATGTTCTTTTGATAAACCTCATGCGCACCATACTTAACATCTCATGGGATTAACACATTACCAAATGCATTGAAGCATTATCTGGGCACACCCATTGTGTAAGCTATAATGGTCTCACTTGGAACTATTTTGGAACACCCTTGACATAGTTAGACAAAGTCCCATAATGGTTTTGGGTTCCCTCCCCAACCCCTTTTTTCATAAAATCCAAGTGTGATGCATTGGAATTAGAAACATTATAAATTTCATTTTTCATCATAAATTTATTAAGGTTCTTTAAATTTTTAATCTTCAATGTCCATTTTGTAAAAGAAATTACTTGGTTATAAATGTGTCATGAGAAAAATAGTTTTTATGAAATCATAACTTTATTAATGTATATAACATTTTTATATAAATGATAAAATAATATAATCATTTTTTATAAATACTAATATTTAAATAAATCATAATTACATACTCACATGAATGTATATCGATATTAAAACTAATACTGCTTTTACATAAAATGAAATATATACCTACATACATATATAAACATGATGAGTAATATGTATATAAATAAACAAAAATATTTCTTAAAAAACGTTTTTATATGGAACGATATATATTTTTTTGTAAATAAAATATAATATAATGGATTGAAAAAAATTTACAAACACTTTGATAAATGGAAAAAAATCCTATTACACAAAATTATAAGTTTAGGAATTATTTTAAATCCATAAAACATAAGAAAATAGGTAGATATATGCATATATATATATATATATCAAACATTGTTTGATAAATTGAAATTAATATCAAACCCTTAAAATTAAATAATAATTCAATTTTGTTATAAATTCCTTAATGGACATTACCACATAAAAATGAATCCTATTTAATTTCAATATAACATGATGACATGTAATGAACCATTTTTTTAAAACATTAAAATAAAAAATTAATACACCTTAATAAATATTTCAACAGTATTTATATATACATACACTCATATATATATATATATAAACTATGAATTTTAAATTTTAAATAAGTGAAATTGATGTTTCATAATCCAATATTTATATGAGTGCTTGTGTGTGTTGGAGTTGGTGGCCTAGAAACAAATACTGTGTACATTATTCATTAGTAAATGCCTTATCACATCTTTATTGATCTTATGTGTGAAAATACATGTGATAATGTCCTAAGGATAACTGTTCCACCAAAGAGACATAACAGATCCCTATTATGATGAGAACGTGGAAGTTCCATAACACAATTCTTTAATATATATTCTTTTTCTAGATAATGTTATTTGAGGGAGAAAAATAAAACATGCCATTAGGGGTTATTACTCATAAAACTTTGATTCACCTTCTCACAGTGTATGACCTTGATTATATCCCAAAGAATATTATGAGAACAATACCTGAATGTAGGAAATGCACATTTTATAGTGCCATAGGATGTTCCTTTCATCAAACATGTCTATTGGTCATTAGAATTTAAGATTATTATTATTGTGTATTATAACTCACACACTTAGATGTATTGACGAAAATAGTGATGACACACTGTTCGCAGAAACGTAGGATATGTTGGGTGTGTCACAAGTAATACTACATTAATAGATAATGTGAGATATGATTTGACCCTTCTATTCCATAATAGAAGTTGATGTCTCAGGCCCTTTGATGAAATTGATATATCCAAAATAAATCCATCACCACGATAAAAAATGGGCATGTTCAATTCCATAAAGTCAAAGAATGAATAATCGAGCACATGGGTTGATGGAACTTGCACGAAATCCGCTTGATTTGAGATATCGCGGTAATGGGATTACATAATACGGTAAGAATTAATAGGTGGTGAAACATCAATGTAGCATTAACTTCATTCACTATGGGTGCCTTGACATGTTTCTAGATGATAACCTTGGACTTTAGGCAGGCTTAACATAATGCCACAGAGAAAGAGGCCAAGAGAGTCACACACTATGTCCGTGTATCTCAGTTAAATAATTATTTAAAAAGTTGAATAAATATTATTCTCAAATTTAGTATAAATTTTATTCAAGTATGTTTGACCTCATTTTTTTGACACTAGTTATTTGATAGAATATATTGGGGGAGAAATAATAAATTAATTAGCAAGTAATGAAATGATTTTTATTTATGAAATATATAGCCATTATTCAAGGTCTAATAAAATTTCTGAAGGAAATAATGGAAATGGGAAAACAATATTGTACACACCGTGTATATTAATATACACACAGTATAGTTTTTTTGGTGATTTTTGAGAAATAATATTATTTATTTAATTAAATAATATTTTGTGTAATTTGATAAGTTCATGTCCAGTAATAATAATAGTCAAATATAATTCTTAGACATGGGGTCTTAAGAAGAATTAAATTATATGAATAAACAATTTTGGGTAATTAATTCCTTTTATTATTTTATGTAATGAAAATCCCAATTATATTATTAAAATTAGCCTAGACATTTTTGGTGGTTAAGTACAATAGAACAAGAAAATATCTCAAGCCAATATAATATTATTTTCCCACCAAGAACTCTGTCATGTTACAAGAGAGATCCTCTTCCACTGGATCAAGGAGAGAGAAATGGAAGCTGCTCTCAAGGTGATCGATGGAAGAATCACAAGTGGAGGATATTATGTGCTAGCACTCGGAGATCCTTTCAGTGATTTCTAGAGATATATAGAGCATGTATGGATCACCACTAGAGGAATCCTACACTTACCGTCTACGATGCAATAATGGATCATAGTAGATCATGAACAAAAACATCAACAGTGTGAGAATTCCACCAAGGTAATCATATAATTTTAAATAAAATAATTATAACCATCATATGATGATCCTCTCTATAGTTTTGGTACTCCGTTTATTTCAATTGTACTTCTTCCTTTTCTGAAGATCTAATATTTTATTATCGTGGTTGATCTCAGATTGATCGTCGTAAATGAAAAAATTCTAGTTGGGTACAACAAGAAATTTGTTTTTGTTGTTCCCAAAACCTATATGTGGTATCAGAGTAGTGAAATAACTGATTGAAATTAATTAGTTTTTCATTGATGATTTATGAAAATAGAAATTTTTTTGTTTTAATTCAAGTTAATTGTTCTAAAAAACATGAATCTTATGATATGTTCCCCCTATTTTTTTTTCTCGTTCACCTTAATGAAACTATCGTTTCTTTTAATTCTGATTAAAATAAAATATAGGATCTCATTAGTAGGTTACAAAGATTCATAGATATAAAACACCAGAACACATGACGTGTATTCATCAATGCATGATGTTTAGTCTAGATTCCATGCACCAGGACTAGCCCGACAACCCAAGTTGTGTGTTGGAGTCTATATAATTCTAAACTGACTCCATGTGTTGATAAGGTATAGGTGGAACAAAAATTCTAGATTACGCGCCATGTGGATTAGTGGACATGACATGTAGTCCCTTTGGGTTAGGGTTGGACCATGTACCCCATACATGGCTTTCCATACTGGAGACTGTGTAACACATAACTATATATCATGTGGCTCATTAGACACACCGTGTACTCTAATTATTTCTGAAGTACATCTACAATCCATATCCCCATACATGTACTTCGGATTAATGGTGAAAAATCGTACATGTCGTGGAGTTGGAACTACATGACACTTACTCTTACAAATTACACTCATTTATTAAGATATATTATTATTTTATAAAAACACCTGAAACGTGTATCATAATGTGGACGTAAGGTAGAGTAACAACAATTTATTGGTGTTATGTATATATATATTTAAATTAACATCTATGTAATTATTATTTATACTCAATAGGTAGTTATCAATGGAATACATTGGGTGTCCTCCAAGGTACAGGTTACATACGAAGAAAATTTTAAATGAATTCATTTGTTTAAATATAATGATCGATGAGATTATCAATGAAATTCAGAAAAAAAATAAGATAAAAGTATTGATTAATTAAAGATAATTAATTGATTCGATAATGACTTATCATAAACAAGAACAATTAATGAATTGAATTCAAGTTTTATTTATGTATAAATATCATTACATGTATGGATTATCTTGATCTAGAACAAGAACTTTGTATATGAATGGTCTCTTTTAATTTATTAATTTAAATTAAATTTTTTGTCATGTGAGCCTTCAAATCAATAATATGTATGTCATGTGTGCCATTGGTTTCTTTTATGTAAACCCCTTATACCCCTCCCAAACATGTGAGATAAAATAATATGCAATAGATGGAGCTCTGATGCTATTGGAGGAGGCTCATGTTATGATACATGGTAAAACCATCCAAGGAGATACAATGGTGGATAGGTGGAAACCTGTAATGATAAAACCAAAAGGTTAGGGTTGTTTCTCCCCTAGGACCTGGGTTAGTTTATCCACTGCTAGATAAACTAACCAACATAAAAATATCATAATCATACAATTTTTTTCCTCTTTCAGTTTCATGGTTTATTTATTGTGAGTGTGTTTTCAAGATCACACAATTAAATAATTAAATAAGCATGCAAGATGAAACTAATATAAGACTGGATTATGCGTAAATATTATCTTATAAATGGTTAAAAACATAAATATATGCCATTTATTATTAAAAATCATTTAATTAAATATAATAAAATTGAAATTTCTGTATAAGGATAAAATCCCTCAAAAAATATTAAGTCGGTATAGCCTTCCATAATCATTATTATAATCTAACCATAATACAATGTGCTTGAACAACCCTTGTTATGGTGATTTCAATTATTGAGGAATAATAAATAAAGGTTTTTGGTTGACTTTACCTTATCCATATCATGGTTTGACTACCACAGTCGGACTTAGTGTGAACTATAGGCAATGGTTGAGGAAATCCAGAATAAAAGGGTTTCATGATTGGGGAGTCCACTCAGTGGATCAAGGAACTGTGATTTAATGTGGTTGGAATTTGTAATTCCTACCAAAATATATTCAATTTTATTGACCAACCACAGTTGGGGTAATGCTAATGGAAATACAGATACTTCCCACAAGAATATTTAGGCATTAGAATAATTTGATATTAATGGTGAGAGATATTGTATTTAGATAAAATAGTGGGAGACTAAAAATTATTAATTTAATTATTTTCCTCATTTTTATCATGATAAAGTACTAAAATAATTTCTCATCATAATTTGTATAAATGGAATGAAAAATGACTTCAAATATATCATTACGAACCATTCTCGTGAATGAAAACCTTCTTACATGCACCAATTTCTAGGAATGGAAGAGGTGTTTACGCATCATTCTTCTCCACGAGAGGAAATAGTATGTGATGGAGGTGCCTATTCTAGTTATTCCTGGAAAAGAGGCATGTGATGAAGAAATATCTCTTTATATGATTCATTTGGATGATTCCATTGATGTCCAATGTTTCATGTTATTAGCCATGTCTAACTAATTCTTGTAAAAACATGAAAACATGGATGTGTATAGCATGATATATCACCTTAATGATCTATATCAAAGGAAAGTGAGAAAAGATAGATATTATATCTTCAATGCATTAATTAAAACTAATCATATAGAGTCTGTGCCAGCTGGGCCTCATGTAGTTAAGCTTATTTTCTACATTGAATGCCTGGATATCGTAGAGATTATGTTCTAGGATGAGTTATATAGATAGTTAATCCTATCATCACTTCCCAAGACCATCTCTAACATTATTTTCAACTACAAATTGTGAAATAATGAGAAGAGTCTATCAGAACATCTATCCATAATTCGGTTGTTAGAAAAGGACATGGGGTGTGAAAAACATGTAGTCCTTATTATTAATAAGAAAGGGAAGGAAAATGAAAATGGGACAAGGACTTATAAACTCTATCAATCCCCAAAGAATTTTCCGTCCAAGAAGGAGAAGATCACGAGATAGGTAAAGGAATGAGAAGTTTATATTTTTCTTGTGGAAAGTCAGGCCACTGGATGAGGAATTTCACCCAGAAGCATTGGGATGCTAAATGTTCCTTCATTATCGAGTGAAATATTTCAACTTCTACACATTTGGTATTATATTAAGCTTTTGGGGATCATATATGCATTGATATGCAGGAACCATGTAGATTTAGAATGATAGATAAAGGAGAGGTGGATCTTCGAGTAGCCAATATGGTGAGGCTGCCTGCATAAGCCACTGGAAATTACCATATCTCATTGCCAACTGGGATGAATTTAGTTTTTCAAAACTGTTATTAATTTCCTAGTGTTACCAAAAACATCATTTATGTATCATGTTTAAATAGGGATGTCTATATTTTCAAGTGTGAAAATAAGGGTGGTGTCTTTTATCTAAAAATGTATGTTATGGTATGGGGAATTTAAATAATTATTTTTATATTATGAAAACCATGTGATTAAAATAAAAAACAAAACCAACTCACATGACTCAAACATCAACCAGTTGTGTCGTCACCATCTCGATCATGTAAACAAGAAGTTCTTGACCATGCTCTGCCAAGATGGTTATTTAGACACTACTATGCTAAAACCAGTTGATAGATTTAATGCTTGATTAAAAGGTAAAATGACCTAGCCATCTTTCGATAGATAGGGTGAAATGGACACAGAGCTTCTAGGATTAGTTCACACATATGTTTGTGGACCATTTCTAAAATAATCTAGAGGGGGATATTCATAAATCATTAATTTTATGGATGATTTGAATATATATGGCTATGTTTACATAATGATCCATAAGGCAATGTCCTTAGAGAAAATTAAGGAATTCACGAATGAAGTAGATAATCATATTAGTACGAATATAAAGAGTCATTTATCAGATCGAGGTGGAGAATATTTGAGCCAAGAGTTTATCAAAATTTTACAGGAGTCTGGGATTCTATCATAACTCAATCCTCCTTATACACCATAGTGGAATGGTGTTAATGAAAGGAAAAACCTCTCATTGTTGGACACGGTGAGGTCGATGATGAGTCATGCATATCATCCATTATCCTTTTTCGTATATGCATTAAAAACTGCAACATACACATTAATCGAAGTACAAAATAAAGTTGAAATTGGAGTTCCTTCCAAGATATGGATTGGAAGGAAACCTATTTTGTTTCACACAAGTGTATGGGGTTGTGAGGCATATGTTATATCAGTCTCACTTAACAAAATAGCACCCAAGGGCACGAAATGTATCTTTATAGTATGTCCCAATGAAATATAAGGATATTACCTATAAAACCCTTCAGACAGGTAAGTTGTTATCACCATAAAAGTCATATTTCTTGAGAGGTATCACATCCTCAAAAAATATTGTGGTAGTAAGTTTGACATCAATGAAGTTAATGCTCAGGATACATATGAGTTTGTATAGGAACAATTTCAATAGATCCCTATGGATGAGGTTTCAGAAACACAAGTACTGCGTATGAGCACAATAGAGGTAAGGTAACTCGACAGATTTGGTTTCATAGTCACTATGGATGGTAAATCATTATTGTTGGACAATTATTAGCTCTCTCCTACTAGGAAGAAACAGTGGTATCAGAATCTATATTATGGCTAGAATCTATGGAATTTGAGATGGAATCCATGTATCATAATCGATTTTGGGTTCTAGTTGATGATCCAGTTGATGTAAGTCATTCTGAATGAAAATTGGTATTCAAGAGAATATTGGACATGGAAGGCCATGTTAACACCTATAAATCAAGGATAGTGTCAAAATGATGTATAAAAATTCAAGGAATTGTCTATGATTGAACCTTCTCTCCAATTTTCATGTCTAAATACATAATATTTATACTATCTATAGAAGATTACCATGACTACAAGATTTGGCAGATGGATGTCAAAAAGTCATTCCTTATAGGGAACCTTTAGGAAGATGTCTATATACCACAAAGAAAAAGTGTTTGGGACACCAGGTAAAGACAAACATTTTTTTATGTTGCAGAAATCCATTAATGGGTTAAAGAATGCATACATGTCATGGATCATTAGATTTGATGAATCCATAACTGAAATTTGTTTCATTAAGAACAAATGTGAGCCATGTGTTTATAAGTGGTTTTATGGGAATGTGGTCTTTATCCTAGTATTATATGTTGATGACATATTAATTATTGGAAATTATGTACCAATATTATAGTGAGTTAAGGAATAGATGAAAAATTGTTTAGCTATGAATAACATAGGTGAAGCAGCCTAAATTCTAGGGATCAATATCATTTGGGATATATCCAAGAGGATTCGAAAACTATGTTAGGGTACATACATTGACCAGATACTAAAGATATTTACTACGGAACAATCCAATATGGTATTGGTTCTAGTGTCACATAGACTACATATTTTTAAGAGAATGTTTCCTCATAACCGACATGAGAAAGATAGGTTGAGTAATATCCCATATTTTTTTGTTATAGGATCCATCATGTATTCCATGTAATGTACCTGGATTAATGTTTCCTATGAACTGAGCATAGTAGGAAGATATCAAGAAGATCCTAGAGAAAAAAACTAACCTGTTATTAATACTATCCTTAAGTATCTGAGAACAACTAAGGATATGTTACTAGTTTATGGAGGAGACTAAGAGCTTGTAATCAGAGGGTATGTTGATGCTTGTTTTTAGATGGATCAAAATGATCTAAATTTGCATTCATGATATGATTTCTATCTCAACAGAGGATCTATGATCTAGAAGAGTTCAAATCATCTGGTGGTTACTGATTCTACAGTGGAGTCTGAATATATATCATATTCTGATGTAGGTAAGGAAACCGTCTAGATTTGTAACTTTATCCAGGAGCATTATGTGGTGCCTAGTAGTAAAGATCATATAACAATGTATTGTGATAATACTATAGCTGGGATCTTGTAAAATAACCAAGGTCACATCAACGAATAAATCATATACTCCGAAATTATCACCTCTTGAGGGATTTCTATCAAGGGGGGGAGTTTCAGTGAGAAGAGTGATCAGAGAAGAGAATGTGGCAGACTCCATGATTAATGTCCTATCTCAGCAGAAGTATGAACACCATGTGAGAGCAAGCAGGTTAAGGTTTGTTAGTAGTGGGATCTAGTCCAAGTGTGAGTTTGTTAGAGTTGGTGGCCTAGAACCAACCTCATTGTGCTTTATTCATTAATAAATATCTTATCACATATTTGTTGTTCTTCTACGTGACGATGCATGTGATAATGTCCTAAGGATAGTTTATGCACCAATGGATCATAACAGATCCCTGCTATGATGAGAACTCATAAATTTCATAACAATAATCATGAATATATGTTCTATGGTTGGTTGATGTAATTTGAGGGACACAAATAATACATGCTATTAGGGTTGAGGGATCATAAAACATTGAGGCACCTTTTAATGGTGTGGTCCCTTGGTAATATCTCGTATAATATTATGAGAACAAGACTCACCAGTAGGAAATCCACATTTCATAGTGTCATTGGATGTTTCTATATGCGGACGTGTGTATTGGTCCATAGACATTAATATTATTATAATTGTGTATTAAAACGTGCGTTGTTAGATATATTAGTGAAAATTGTGATAACACATTATTTGCAATGAGGTTGGATATGTTGGGTGCATCATGAGTAATACTACATTAATAGATAATGCGAGAAAGGATTAGAATCTTCTATTCCATAATAGAAGTTGATATATCAAGATCTTTGATTAAATTGATATATCATAAATAAACCCATTTCCATGCTATGGAATAGAAAATATCAATTCCATAAATTAAAATAATGAATAATTTATCACAAGAGATGATGGTACTATATTTGAAGCCCGTTGATTTGAGATATCGAGAAAAACATATTACATTACATGGTAAGAGTTCGTAGGAGGCCACATGTCAATGCGTCATTATCAACTTTCTATATGGGAGCTTTGGTGTGTTTCTAGATGCTAACCTTGGACATTATGCAGGATCTTCCTAATCCCACTGAGAAAGATGCCTAGAGGGTTACACACTAAGTATGTCCAAGTATTTCAGTTTAATATTCATTTAACAAGTTGAGTAGAGATTATTTTCAAACATGTTTTAATAATTATTTAGGGATGTGAGATCTCATTTCATTCGACACTAGTTATTCGAGAGAATATATTGTGGGTGAATTAATATATTTATTAGAGTGTAATGAAGTGATATTTATTTTAAAAAATAGATATCCATTTTTCATGGTCTAATAAAAGTGGTGGAGGAAATAATGAAAATATAAAAACCACAAAGCACACAACATGTTTATTAATATAAAAGATGAGTAGTTTTTTATGATTTGTTCGAAATAAAATTATTTGTTTAATTAAATAATATTAGGTGTAATTCTCAGGGTACATGTCAGGTTCTAATAACAGTCAATTGTTATTATAAAAAATGGGGTATTTATATGAATTAAATTAAATGATTAAATGATTTCAGGTAATTAATTCATTTTATTATTCCACGAAATTAAAATCACAAATATATTATTCTCATTATTGATGCCATTTTTGGGGTTGAGTACACTGGATATAGAAAATCTCTCAAACAAAGATAGAATTATCTTTCCACCAAGAATGCTCTCAAGTTATGAGGGAGATCCTCCTCCACTAGATAAAGTAGAGTGCTTTGGAAGTGGCTCTCAAGGAGATCAAAGGATTACATTACAAGTGATGGATCTTCCATAATAGCACCCAGAGATCCCTTTGACGACATCTAGAGATACGTAGAGAATGTGTGGATCACCACTAGAGGAATCCTACACTCATCTTCTACGATGCAACAATGGATCACATTGGATCGTGACCAAAAACATCAAAAGAGATAAAAATCCATTAAGGTGATTATTGTGTTTTAATTAAATTAATTATAACCAACATATGATGATCAATTCTATGGTTCCATTACTCCCTTTATTTCATTCATTCTCTGGTCTATTCTAATGATCCAGATATTTATTAATGTGATACATTTCAAATTGATCGCTGTTAATTGAAAATATAACGTTGAGTACACCCACAAATGCACTTTTGTTGGGCCCAAAACCTATAATATGTATATCAAAGAATTTATACTACTAAAAATTGTATAATTAAATTTGAGATTAAAAAAACTCTGATACACAAATGTATCTCCTGAAATTAAAATTTAGAGAAAAAATATCTACAAATAAACAATCCTTTAAAAAGAAATAATAATAATGAAATACATTGAAAAAAATGCATAAAAATCCTTAAAATAAATAATTATAAAAAATTACCATTTCTATAACAAGAAACTACTTTAAAAATATTTTACAAAATAAAATTTCATACGTACAAGTATTATAAATTACAATGGTTTTACTTCATGTAAGAAACAATTATATGAAAATAAATTTTTAAGAAGAAATTAAACCATTAGAGACATAATTTAAATAAGTAAAATACCAAATTAATATTTAAATAAATAAAAATATTATCATAGAAGTATATTATTACATAATTTTGTAAATAAATAAAATAAAATCCCTTCAAACCTTTAAAAAATTCCCTTATTCATGACTAGATTTTTTATACAGGATAACAACACCCAAAAATATATATAAACACATAAACACACTTAAATATGAAAATTAATTATACACACACTCTGATAATAAATAAATAGAAGTCCCCTTACATGAATTCTAGACACACGAAAGACTATTTATATTGTTGCATAATCTATGCACACTATCACTCTCTCTAGACTAGTAATCAATTCTTGAAAATTCATTTTCACATTTTTTGATTTTGTAGCCTTGGACATTACAAAATAAAGCATTCAGTGAAAGATGGTAGGAAGAAAATTGAAAATATGATATCATTGTATATATAGACATATTTTCATACTATTCAACTAGAAAAGGACACAAAACCAATGCTTGACAAGGACAGAAGCAATATAAAATTGCAATCACATAGATATTTGAATAAAAAATTCTTTAAAATTGGTTCAAAAAAAAACAAAAAGAAAAACATTACACATTAAACATGATCACAATGTTAAGAAGACTACAGAAAGGGAAATTAAAAGTGGATGAACAGGTGGATGGAAATCCAAAATTGACCCCTAATAAAATATTTTGTCCCCACATAAAAGAATTATTTCCTCACAATTAGTTCATTAAAATCTAGATTATTATGAATTTTCATCTTCAGAATTAAGAAAACTAAGACTGCTAAACATCTAGACTCTATCACAACATCTAATATCCAAAGTTTTCTAGATCATTCCTCTGATAGAATTATAACATCCTAAGACCACACTTTCAAATTTGGTGCTAAAACATACTGTGTATTTTATCTATAAAAGAAAATGATAAATTACACCAAAAATTACTCGATAGGGGACCTTTAATGATCTAGGATTTGGATAATCAGGTACAACTATTGGATTTCATCAAAACTGTACTTAATTAAAAGATAAAAACACAATGAATATAATTTTTACAGATTAACCTTTTATTTAATGTCGTAGAAACACAAATATATTTGTATAAAAAAATTAATTTACAACAATAGGTGAGTATTAGATTGACCAATAAGGGGTTTTAAAAATAAATAATTAGAAAAGAAACCATTTAAAATATTTCATTTTCTAAAAGAATGTTTATAAGTGTGTTTACAACTCATTGAAAAACAATAATAATTTTCAAACATTTATTAAAATTGTAACATTCAAATAATAACACTTAAAATTTTGTCATTAGATTTCGATATATAAAACATTTTGAAAATCAACTTCATTAATTTATAATTTTTTAGGAGTTTCACTTGAAAAATTATAATAATAATTTTTAAAAGGTGCATTGGATCATAAGATGGATTCTCAGTTCACTCTCGAGACATTGTGGACATAGTCCCATAATGAATTAGGTTAATATTAAAACCCCATAATTTTTAGGATAAACCTCCTACACACCATAATGTCCATAGGATAAACATCCCATGAACCATACAAAACATCTCAGGAATTAATCCATTACCCAATGCATTGGAGCACTCTCTGGGTGCACCCATCATGTAAGTCATAACGGTCTCACCTGGTACTATATGGGTTTACCCATGACATAGTTGGAAAAATTCCTATATGTTTTTGGGGTTCACTCTCCATACCCTAACATAAAAAATTCTAAGTTTGATTCTTTGGAATTAACAACATTATAACATTAATTTTTCTTCAAAAGGGCTATCAAGCATCTTAAATTTTTTGATCTCCATTGTCCAATTTGTAAAAGAAATTACATGGATATACATGTTAGGGAAAACATTTTTTTGTATGAAATCATACCTAAAAAATGTATATATCAATTTTAAATAAAAGATACAATTATATATACATTTTTTACATAAATGATGATATTTAAATAAAACAAGATTTCATACTAAGATGCATGAATATTGATATTAAAAATAATAATTCATTTACATAAAATGACATATACACTTCCATACATATATAAACATTATGATTAATATGTATATATATACACATATACATATTTTAAATAAAAATAGTTTCATATAGAAAGATATATATATATATATATATATCATTTTAAATAAAACATAAATGAATGGATTGAAAAAAATATCAAAATATTTTGATAAATGGAAATAAATAACCTTATTACATAAAATGAAAAGTTTATAAATGATTTTAAATCCTTAAAACATATGAAGATACGTAGATATATGAATATATATACTTATAAATTGTACATAGTTTGATAAATTAAAATATAAATCAAATCCTTAAAATTAAATAATATTTTATTTTCACTATAAAATTCTAAATGCCCATTACTACATGAAAATGTGTCTCCCTTAATTTCAATATAACATGATGATATTCTATGCAGTATGTTTTTAGAAACATGATAATTAAAAATTAAATCATGTCAACAAACATTTCATCTTTATTTATATATCCATACATATACATAAATATATATATACACATATATAAACTATGAATTTTAAATTATAAATAATAGAAATTGATGTTTAATAATCATATATATATGTATATGTATATTTATGTATATATATATATAACATGGAATCTATAATACTAATAATCATAAAATTAAATTAGTGACTAAAAATTTCGATTCATTAAAGTATCCCTCACAATTAAATTTTAGGGGAAAAATATTTGTAAATAAAAAATTCATTAAATAGAAATAATAATAATGAAATACCTTAATAAAAATACATAAACTCCAAAATATAAATAATTTTAATAATGGACCCTAACAATATCAGTACTATAACAGTACTATACTGTAAAAAAAATTTCAAAATTACAATCTAATATAAAAATGTATTCTCACCTATCTACAATTTTACATGAATAAAAACACAATTACGATCAAATAAATTTTAAGGGAGAAATTATACCCATAGAACCATAATATAAATAAATGAAAAACCTTAATAATTTTTAAATAAATAATCATAATATCATAGCAGAATATTTTTTCATAATTTAGATATAATATAAAATAAAATACAGTACAAACCATAAAAATAAAAAATTCCCCTTATTGATGACCATATTATCTACGAAGGATAGAATCACTAAAAATATATATAAAAACACATACCTGGACTTATGTTTGAAAAGAATGTATACATACATACTAATAATAAATAAATAGAATCCTCCTTACTTGAATTGAAGGCAGAAGCCTGAGTAGTTTTGTTGCCACATCATCTTTGCACAGACCCTCACTCTCACCTAACTAGAAAACTATTTTTTAAAATTTATTGAAATGTTTAATGATTTTATAGACATGGAATATTTATAATAAATTATGTAGTGCAATCTGGTAAGAATAAAATTGATAGTAATATATCGTTTCATATAAAAACATTCGATGAAAACTATTTAACTAAAAAAATACACATAACCAATGCATAACAAGGACAACAAAAATATAAAATATCACACATATAGACATTTTTAGACCAAATTACTTCATATTAGTTCAAAATATAAAAAGTAAAACAATACACATCAAACATCATTACACTGATAAATAGTCTACCGATAGGGAAATGAAAAGCAGATGAACAAGTTGATGAAAATCTGAAATTGGAATCTAAAAAAGAATTGGTCACCTACCTACAGATCTAAATGTCTGAGAACATGTGGAAGATGAAGATGGAGAGATCTCCATTATTGGAGCAAGGAAATGGAACCCCAATAATGTTAAAACCCCATAGACCAAATTGGTCCACCTTCGACACCAGTCAAACTCCATCGAGGTTAGGCTTCACTGGAAAACGTACTCCCCAAGTTTGAATCGAACCCTCACCAGTCCTGAAGCTCACTTTATCTCCCCTATAAAGACCTCGGCCTCTCCCTCGATGTCGGTCCATGCTCCCCCAATGCCTTCTGAACACTTGGTTGACACCCCTTGACACAAAGAGAAATATAATTCCCCATATCCCTTTCCCAAAAATGCACCCCTCTTTACCGCTAATACCCATATTGGATTCTATCTTTTCATAACCAATATTCAATTCTTATTGTTTTTTATGTATTGGGCCTACTATTTATAATTTCTAATCATTATAAAACAAAACTATATATATATATATTCTATATTTAATATAATAATATTACTTAAATAATTTTCAATATTCAAAATGATTTTATGATTAATAAAATATGTTGTTTTCTAATAATGTGAATTATATTATTTTTATTGAAAGCATGAATTAAACTATTATTATAAATTTATATAAATTAAATTTTTTATAAATCATATAATGCGGTCAAATTAAAATCTTAATAATTTATAATAATATTATTTCTTTTGAGATTTATTAAATAGTTTATTTTTAGAATCGTTCTATTATATCAAAACATATTTATATAAAAAACTCTACAAAAATAAATAAATATTTATTTATATTATCCATTAAAATAAAATATTTAATTTTTACGAAAATATAATAAAAAGAATACTTTTTATAGAAAAATGCTATTTTAAAATAAAATTATTATCATAAAGGCTATATTTATTTATTCCTATGTTTTATTTCTTAAAAATTTAATTTTTTTAAAGAAAATTATAATATATGTTATGAAAAGAATAAAAATAATACAAAAATATTTCATTATAATTCATTAATTACATAGAAATTCTACGATGTCACAGTTAAGATTCTTGATTACTTATCATCATTTAACCTAAAAATTTTAAATTTCACAAATTAGGTGATAATAATTAAGAGATCATTATATTTTATTTCATATCATGTGTTATCTCTTTACCTTATATTGAGTTTTAATATGGTCCGTGTAGGCTTCCCTAATATATAATTTTCACTTGATGGTGTCTTTATTGTTTCTATCATGTTATGTTGAGGTTGTTGTACTTTTAGTAAGTTGAATTTGTGTTTCCTAGGAAGAAGTTGTATCCTCATGGTGGGAAAAAAACATGACTCCATTGAGGGGCCATCATATTCTCAAGATCAGACATGGGGTTCTATCATATTTTTTGTTACACTAACTAGAAACATGAGCTAGTTTTCGGATTAAGATATAATGTGAGGCACTAATGTTAAAATGTTTTTATTCCCTCAAAACTCCTCATTCTGTATTAGAACATTCTATTATCCTCTTGATGTACTCCTAAGATGTGGATATAAGTATTATAATCCCATCTTCTCCCTCACTTAAAAAAATAAACCTCTTCTTTAAAATCATTAAATCAAATTGTTATTTTCAATAAACCATTCATTATATTTCCTAACCTAAATTAATCATGTCTGTACAAATATTAGTCGATGTGATAAATTTTGGAAATTTATAATTAAATAAGTGGTAACACTAAAAATTTCATAGAATAGATTTTTATATAATTTTTATAGTACTAAAATAAATTTATAATGAATTAAATATGATAAATAATTCACATGAATCAATTCTCCTTGTAAATAGTTCTGTTCTATTTAACCAAGTAATATCATTTGGTTCTTCTGTACTTTATGCTCAATATATGTGTTTGATAATCAGTTTTATCATAGTTGAGGGATTTATATATTGATGTTTTTTCCATATAATAGGTTAGTTAGATCCCATTTTTCATTATGGTTAATAATTTCAATTAACAAAAGATTTTCAATTCATCAACACAGCGATTCACCACCTTTAAGGGTGATTTGGGTCTCACTACTTAACCTGGTGGTCCCAACAAGTTTTATTATTAGATGGAATTATTTATAATTAGTATTTCATAATGTATAATACTTTTTAATTATCACATTTTAGTGTATTTCAAATCATTGATCTCAGTCTATGGGATTCATGTATATTTTGAATGCCCATGAGAAGGGATCCCAATAGGTTTCAAAAATAATGTAGAATTGGTTATAATTTAATCTAATTGGTCATGTATGGATTACTCTAATATTTATCATTTTTTTCCTTTTGAAACAAAATAAATGGTATCAAATAAATTTTTATTCTCCTGGATCTCAATCAACCAATTCTATTTTTGGATTTTTTGTACACACAAAATCCTTTATGACGCCTCCCATTCCTAACGATATTAACATTAATGGCTTTAAATCAAATAAGATATTTTTATCTATATTATTTTTTAATTATTTCATGGATTATATATATTGAGATACTAATTTTAAAAAAATATTGAAATATTTTTTTATAAAAGGCCACAATTAATGTTATTTAGTGTAAAAACTAATAATGCATTCAAGAAAACAATTAATGACCTTCCTGATGATGAGTTTTAGGAATCATTAAATGATATTTATATAAAATTATTGATAAAAATAGATATTCTCCAGTAATTTTTAGAAGATAAGTCGGATAAAATTTCCTTATGTCAAAGGGTACAAATATGAATAAAACTAAGAAGGAAAAAACATATATGAAAATTATTTATCCAATAAATGTAACTATTAATTCTTCTATTTATATATATAAGAAAAATATTTTTAAAAAATAAGTTCACAAATAAAATAATATAGGTTCTTCCATGGTGGTGGATTTATTTGAGGATTCCATTGGAGATAAGTAGAAACTACATATAGTTGTTTAATAGTGACTGTTCTTATACTAATTAAGGAGTAATACAATACTTATATAAGGTGGTGGATCATTTATAAATAATTAATGGGGATTAAAATATATTTATAGAAAAATTAATTATGAAAATTAAAATATTAATGTTGATTTTTAATTCAAAAAAACCTTTTAATAAATGGGTTCCGAGATAAAGAATCAAAGTGATTTACACATAAAACATGCATACATAAGTGAAGATCAAATATCCAAACAGAAAGAAATCTAAATCTATATTTATTACTATCTAAATAGAAAACAAATATAGGATTTAATATAAATAATAATAATTTTATATAATAGATATTTTGGATCCCCAATTTGAGGGGTGGAATGATAAAACCCTAGATAATGAAATGAGATTAGAATTTTTAAATGGATATTAAAATTTTTAAATATTATAACATTAATAAATGTACTTCACAATGATTTTAACATGGATTCAATGAGTAAAAAGAAATTTATTACTAAATGAATATGTTCTTTTCCACAATTAAAGGTTACAATGAAGTCTTATTACTATGATGTTTTTGGACACACCATGGATGTGTGATTGGAATCCAAAGATCTTAACAAAAGAAATAAATTCATTGTTACATGTTAACCAAGAAAAAGATACACAATGTATAATTTTATCAACATTTGTTTTATCTATGTTAACCACATATATATGTATATATGGTAACATAATATAATATATAAGATTATGAAGACTCCAAATATAAAAATCAAATTCCCATGTTAAGTGGGATGAATGTATGGAAGGAATAAAAACATGATACATTGATCAAATAACACTTATGTGTTATATTATTAAAAATATACAATGAAATGAAGTTTAAATAAATCATTTGTAGCATCTTATTCAAATCAGTTATCATTGATTGAAAGGAAGAAAGAATGAAGGGTGTCTATTAAGGCTAATCATTTTACACATAATTAGGATGAACACTTGAAGGTATACTATTTATAAAAATATATGAGGTAGACATTAATATTATTAAAAAAGAGATGAATGATTTATTAATATGTGATTTAAAAAATACCACATGAAGGAAAGGGAGAAGGATAGGTGGAATGTCTCTACTGTAGAGGAATAAACAGGCTGGGTACAGTAATAATGTCCCAAATTGGGAATCTTGGGAATATTATCACATATTATTTATAATATAGGTTAATGGAGATTATGTATTGAAAGGAAAATATATAGAAAAAAGATAATAAATTTTTGTTTCTTAAAGTATAACCACAAAGAAAACTTGAATGTGAAAATAAATGAAATAGTTAGTTTATAAAAAACATTCCACTACTTGAGGATGATTCAAAACTACTCCTCTCTACATATATTTTATTATCATTATTATTATTATAGTGATGCAAGTTTAATGATCATATAAGATTTATGGGGTGAATACATTGAAATATGTCAAAGAATCATAAGGAATAATTGATTTAAGAAGTATTTTTTACACATAATAGGTAGCTATGGATCGATTTGGAACATCATTTTTTATTTATCTCTTAACATGAATTAAATATAGAAGTGGAGAAATTTAATTTGAATGGAGACTATTTTTCAAAAAATTATAATTGATATCATACCTAATTTGGATATAAAGATTCATCAAAGACTAATATGAAATATCCTGAATTATAAATTTAATCATGGAAAAAAAATTTATCAGGAATAAATCATTATGATTCAAACAATTAATAAAGTGAATGAAAACGATATCATCCTGAAGAGGATTAAACAACTTATGAGGATTTCTCAGTTAATTTTATTATCCTTTAGTAATGTATTATCATCTGTACTTTTAAGATAAATATTTCTATAAAAACTCTTATATGGCACAAAATATTTATTAGGTTTTAGGATGATTTTATAATATATGTAAGAAATTATGTCATCTCTCAAGGAGTGTTGGTTATTTATAGAGTGTATTTGAAAAAAAATTTAAAAAAATTTAAAATCTTGGGGGATTATAAATAATCATTCAAAATAATATACAATAACTAAAAGGGTTTAACAGTTAAAAATTAATACCGTTGTTTTGAGATATGCAAGAGAATGTGACAATTGTAATTTTACTAAACATGAATTATTATTCACAGTTATAAAAATTACATTCGGTTTAATGATATTCTTTGGATGAGGATAACCAAGATCATTATTACCAAATGTTCCCTTTAAAAAATATGAACCATGAAAAATCTATTGATATAAAAAGTTCTTAGTCAATGTATATAACATAATCATTGTATAAGGGATACTAATGTATATTTAAATATCATGTATGTGTGATAAAAAAAGGATGCTTTTTTTCTAATTTGAACAATCCAAAAATCACTATTGAAATCTCAAACTAATTCATTGTGAAATGAAAACAATTTCACTAGATCCTATATAAAATTCAACCATAGTAGAATCAAGATTAGATAAAACATAACTGAAATCTCTCAGACACATATTACACCGAACTAGTATAAGACGGAGTGTTATAGCTCTCTCTCTATGTGAGTAGTTCCCTCATAATGGTTTCCCACCATTTATCCCACCGTCGAGAGGAGGAGAAGGATCATATGGAACAATGAATTCATATTTATTATTCTTATGAGGGTGGAGGCCTCCATAAATTATGCAATGATAAAGGGGATAAATTGGATATCCAAAATTTTAAAACAATTCACCCTAGTTGAAATTAAAATTGGGGTTCCCAATGTGCCAATTTTTTAATTAATGTGGAATGTGGTTTTGGGAATCCTAAATTTGTAAAACCAAATTTATCCCTACTTTTCAATATAATAATGACTTATCATGAATTTTAAAAAACAAATAAAAATTCCCCAACACTTTATTATCTCCAATAAAAATTTGGTATTAATTGGTGTCCTACATCTCTAGATATGAACATATTATTGATGTGACCTTGTAACTATGAATAGTAATTATTCTCTTCAATAATGTTGCATTTTGAGCATAGAAAATGGATTTAGTTGCATCAGTAGTCTTATATATAATTTCATTCAACACTGTTTTACAATCATGCATTGAATTTCAGCCTAATTGAATGGACGTATTAGCTACAGTGTGTTCTTTAGTGCATATGTGCTCATGGGACATTGTGGTCCTTGGAACATTTTATTGAATTTCATTGCATTATCTCCAAATCACATTAACCTAAATTTTAATCATCCAAAATTAGAAATTTAATTTTTTAATAGTGATAAAAATAAACTAATTGAATCAAATATTTATTATAATTTTATATTATATTTTTAATTTAAAAAAAAATAGTTTAACACTATGGTATAAGGGTTTAAATTAACAATGAATCATTATATAGTCACACCCCCATAACTTAAAATCTACACTCCTAATAAAAATAAAATTTCAAAAAATTAGAATAAATATATTCCATAGGTCATTTTGATTTAACATTCATAGAAAATTCATTTAATGATATCATAGTGAGAAAAGTACAAATCACAACAAAGAGTTAATCTCAATAAACATGTAAATGAGTACATCATAAATTGTATTAGGAATAGATTCAAGGATATGTGTGATACATGTGTTAAAAATTAATTGACAAGTCTACAATGTCACTAAATCTCCATGCCTAGGTGAGATAATCATTTCATGAAATTATTACAACCATTTATCCAGTAAATATTTGTTACATTAAAAAAATATGATTACAAGATTCTTTCCAGCAAGCCTTCCCATCATCCCTTACAATCAAATTTCAGGACGTAGTCAAATAATAGTTCCTAGAAGTTAAAATTTATTCTCTCATCTTAGATATAACCATATATTTTTCTTTCCATCACTTCCCTCAATATATATTTTTATTGTTTTAGTTTTTTTTCTTTTTCTTGTATGTGAATAAAATAATAAACATAGAGGTACACATGCATTGGAAAATCTACTACAGTGGTTATATAGATCAAATAATTAATGAATGTGTGGTAAAATAATTTTGGAAAGATAAGAAAATTTAACGTAACTTATATATACCATAAATTATTGTATAATTATTCCCATTTAAAATTTGAGTGAAATGATGTTTGGACATGTTAAATGAAATAATTAATCCCTTAATAATACATACATAAGGTAATAATGTCTTAATGGATATATAAGGTTACGAAAATTTATATAATTGACAAAAAAATTAAAATTGCATCCTCAATGTCAATTCTATACTCAAACTCACATACCATTAATAAAATATAATTAAATTTTAAAACAATATGAAAATATGAAATTCATAAGGATTTCACAATTATCATCATGTTTACTTGGGAAATTCAAATGATAATTCATATACAAAAGTGAAAAAAATTGAGATAGGGGAAAATGAAAATAACAAATTGATTGTGAGAAAGGGAAAAATAATAAAGGTGAGAAGATATCCTTAATAACTCAAGAATGTATCCACTCTCTGACACCAAGTATTTAAAGTGTCCTATGTGTAATTAAATAGATGGTAATAAGGAAGGATAAAACAAAGTGATTGTTACTAATAGGTCACTTTTGAAGATATAGTTACTTTATTTTGAACTATATAAGAGTTTGATGGAATTTTTTTAGTCACGTACCATTGAAGGATAATGATTTTTGAATTTCATCATTTTTTACTAGAAAACATGAAAAGGATATGAATTTGTGAAAATAAATTCATCAAGCAAGTGCGAAAGAAGATTATCTCGATGAAAAATTATCCTTTAATTGTAATGGAGGTCCTTCTTTTTGATACGGAATTGATGATGTAGGATGTGGTTTTTATGGGATTCCTTGGTTATATTCTTATTGATCCAAGAGTTATCAAATGAATATAATTATATTTCTTCGTGATCATGAATATAAAATTTCCTTTGATAAACTAAAACAGAAGTATTATAATTTCATTGTTTAATTTCTTAGTATTATATCTACTCAATCTAAATAGGTAGGTGAAAACTCATTAAGAAAATAGATTGATAAGGTGACATGTCAATCATATTTTTTATGGTTGTATGGTAAGACCACAATACACCATTTAGTATATGACTCATAACTTTTCATTTAATAAGGATAATTTTTAAATATTTTTTTCCTATCTATTTGAAATCATAGTTTCACTGTTAGCTCAAGGGTGATACAGAAATGAAACTAAATGCCTATCCCCATACCAACACATAAGTTATTTCATTATTCTATTTCAAAAATGATAACCCTAGTCACTGATAATAAACTTTTGAAATAAAAACCTACAACAAAACTAATTATAAAATATTCCATCACTATATTTGAAACACAAATCCTTGTGTCTCATACCTCTATCTATTTTTACACATACTCTACTTCTATATGAATGGACATGTTTCAAAATGAATTAATAAATTTTCTAATAAATTAATTTCCCCAGACATAAAAATTTCATGAATTTTTTTTATAATTTAAATTAATTTGGAGACATTACATGTACAATTAAATTGATTAACATATCAATAAAAACCATGGGAATACTAAAATATTATTGTATAGGGAGGCTAGGGTCAAGGTCCTCGCAAGCATTCCATTGTAGACTAAAGTGTCCCCCATATGAAAGAGTTTGGCAAATTCTAATGATGGATGGAAATATTATATTAGGAATAAAATACATATGTAATTGAACACTATATGTACAAAAATGGTAGGTTTACTGCCAAATGAACCATTGGGACACATGTTTCATACAATCAGCTTGATTGTTATTGAAATTAAATGAAATATAAGATGCTACTAAAAAATTATTGTCAGCATACCAGGGGATACCATCATTAACTCATCACAATTTCGCATTAAAAAATATATCATTTATTGGAATACATGGGAAGATTTATAATATGATTATTAAAGTATCATACCTGTATGGTCATCCACCACATTCTCATCTCCTTTTTATCCCATATTTCTAAATTAAATTCTTAAATAAATTGAATATAATTAATGTGATGTGGTTTGGCTTCTGGTGTCTCAATTAGATAATAGAGGGATTTAGGGTTAAAAACACAATTATTTTTTTCCCTAAAAGGTGTGACTAGAATTTATTCAAGGTAGACACAATGTAAACTAAATATTTTTCAGTTTTTGTGTAGTTTCCATTGGTTTGATCATGTATGTGTGAGGAATATGCAATGTAATGTGGATCTTGATTAACCCATTATGATAAGACATAACCCACTAAATAGTTGGAATCATCACACATGAGAATAAAGGGTAAATGCCACAATGGTGGATGGATTATTGGGGTTGCAACGAGACTCTACTATAATTTAACAAAATAATCCTTATTGTTTTCATCAAATGAAAAATTCATTCTTTTTGAGTAACCAGGAGAGGGTGTGTGTAATAATGCTAATGTCATAAATGAAATGATGCAAAAATACCATGTGACCAATGAAAGAATTCACATATCCAAAATTATATGGGAATGATAAGAAGTAAATTATATCAAATTTTTATTTATCAACATCAATAAAATGCATAGAAATGATGTGTCTAATCACTATCCCTTGTGGCACCAGGAAAAAAAATCATATTCTAATCCAATATTCTTTATACTATAGGAATGAAGTAAATCAAGTAGAATACCTAATCATTCATCAAAATAAGAACCACAAATATTTGTATAATCCATTATTACTTTTATGAAATTCTTCATATATTACAAAAAAATAATCACTATGATTCATTGTAAGGTTATTGTAGATTCGCATAGACCAAATGGAATCATCCTATTTAAAAATGTGGTAAAAAGGTAAGGGAAGTTTAAATTATAATGATCCTTAGAGTAAAGGTATATCTAAAATTATCTATAGTACCCATCATGAATATAGTTGTGGGACTTCCCTACTAACCTATCTCGCATCTGGTCAATGAATGTAATTGGGAAATGGTTCTTGTTATTGTGTTGGTTTAGTCTAACATAATGAATATAGACATTTAAACTATTTATCACATGGTTAGGTCCAAATTTATTATTTTTATTTATTATTATCATAAGAGTGATTTTATTACGAACTAACTATACTAGATTGACCTATTGAGTGTCAAATATGGTCTTAATGACTCTAATACACAATAATTTCGTTACCCCCAATTTTAAAAAAATTAAGTATGTATGGGTTCAGTCGGCATTGTACTTATATCATATATTTTTCCTCATATTTTAATAATAAATGATGCATACGAATTTAAGGGATAATATGGAGAATGTCAGAAAGTGTCCATCTCTATGATTTTTATTCTCCTTTAGAAATTTAAGTAATCACAATTCATGATTTTGAGGGAGTGAACTGGAAATGATGATGCAAATCTTGATTATATTCTCAATATATGATTGTTTTAAATTATGATCTAGTGGTTTAATTTAAAATTCTAGGGGATTTTGGGATTGATTATATTGAATGAGAAATAGAGAGGACTTTGATCTCACCAATCTTTTCAGTGGGAACATCATCAAATGGGGAGTAATATTTTACAAGCTTATTATATTCATCAATGGAAATTGTATCCTAAATGCATAAGAAATCAGAAATTAATAAACATTCCTGAACATTTCTAAAGAACAATTAAATTAAATGCAAGATTCATTACCTCTAATTTCTTTCAATTGTGAGAACTCATATGGTTGATCAAGGGAAATAATATAATTTTTTTTTGGGAAAGGGAGTACATCAATAGAATTAACTGAATGAGAGTAATGACATTTTGAGTAGTGATTCATGGAATAAAGGACATTGAATTGGAAAATTTCACCTCCAAACTCCATAGATAAGGTACCATTTTGTACATTTGTGACACCTCAAACCCACACCCCCAGATATGGTTCTATAAAAAAATACTTTACATTATAACTCTAATACCAGCTTTAAAATCCTAGATATAATAAACCCTAATTACATGATAGATAATTATTATTTTATCTCTTACATACTAAGAATATTTTTAGTTTTATATAATTAGAGATTATGGAAAAAACAACAACTAAAAATAACATGTTACATTTATCAAACTCATATTTTATCATTTTATATTAAACTATTTAATCCATAATGAGTCTTTAAATACTCTTATAAAATTTTTCACACATTCTATCCTTCTAAACATCCCATGAATACTAATATTCTTCAAACCTGTGTAATAAGAATAGAATAAAGGGGTATACTAAAAAACAATGTAAGGGAAACATATTACAAAATCTATCAAAAATACAATCATGGAATGCATAATATATAAGGAATAAATAATCAAAATTGTTTTTTAATCAACTAAAATCAAGATAATGTTATATCCATGAAAATAAATGAAAACATGGACTTCAATAATAAATATCTTCTACTGATGGAATATATAATATCTAAAATCAAAGAATGTTGTCAAATATTTGTTCAAAGACACAATACTGATATATGGAGAGGTATACACATAAACCATAGTTGTTTTCCTTCATGAGATGTGTCAATACGTTAAGGCGTTATGAAATTTTGTGGCCCACATATCACCTGATTATGTCCAATGCCTTTTCTATAAAATATACCAAGATCCTCCATACAATACCATAAAAATCCTTAGAATAATAAAAACATATTTTTTCATATAATGATGAATATAGAATATAAATATACAAGAAACCTGCATTATCAGTCTATAATCAATAATAATTTTAATACTTTTCCCTATGTTAGTAAAAGGAATGACATTATGATAACTTATCCTCAGAAATAAGGTTGACGGTGAAGTAATATATAATCAATTTTATAATAATAATTCATGTTGGGTTAAAAATATACCAGACCCAATTATATTTTCCTATATAAATAAAAAATATAACATGATCATAACCCATATAGAGAATGAATATTTATAGTTTTAAAAGAACATAACCCATGAAATGAGAAATATTTTTGAAATGGTAAATTTGGTAGAAATATATCCCCAAATAACAATGATATAATAGAACATAATAAAATAAATAGGAAAGTATACCCAAATTATATGCAATAAGTACTAAATAATGATCATAACTTAATGAAAAAAATTTGAGTTACTAAAAATCTTTATTAATAGGGAAACAACTAAATCAATGGATACATTAATATTGGAAAATTATATGGCTAGGAAATATAATAAATTAAGAAAAACATGATAAAAATATATCAATGGGAATTGAATATACCATACAAATAAATTATGGTTCCCAAATATTATTATGTATCAAAAATCAAAATTAAGATCAAGAAAACCCTTACTGCTGCAGAAAAATATAATTCCATCCAATAAAAAGGTAGGGATTGTGATTCATCATAAAATACCATGATTAAAATATAATTCATGGTACGATACCTAAAATTGATTTTATATAAAAAATATAAATGTAATTATATGTATAAAACCAAATATGTCTCCACGAGAGGAATTTGATATGAAACCCCATTATATTATATTCTCGGAAACTCGATCATGATCTAACATCCTATATGATGGACATAAATAACCTAGTAAATTATCATATAAAATTACTATAAAAATAATTACTTTTTTTATAATTACATAATATTCATTTATTATAAATATGTTAATAGACTATAGTATATTTTCATTATTGGGTTTAGATATTTTGTATTTTGGTTTAGTACAAACTTGATGAAGGCAGGATTGATTCAAAATAACTGGTGTCAAGTTCATCATTCCTAGATCATTCATGAATGAATAATAATTTTTATAAATTATTACTTTACTCCCATTTCCATTATTTAATATACATGAATATAGTTTGTGAAAAATGGAAATAACGATGAAGTAGTTTTCAATATGTTGAATGATTAGATGAGAAAATATTAATAAAAAAATTAACATTAACAAAGATATTTTAGAATCATTAGATAATATTAAATATATCATTATTTTATGATATTACCATTATATGACACCCCATAATCATTAATGATATAATCATTATAAAAACATTTACATTGGTGGCTAAATCAACTCATATGGTAACATGTTATAATGATTTCATGAGTAACAATATATATGTATAAATATATATAATTTTAACTATAATTTTACATATTAAGAAGATATATATTGTTAAAAACATTATATATCTTCATTAAATAAATTCTAGAAACCAAAATTTTTTGGTGGGGATGAAAAACGAAATCCATTGTTTGTAGAGATGGTAGTTCATCGTACAAACAATAATCAATCACATTTTACCATGGATGGAATGAATGATGGTATATGAAAAATTATAATTTTATTAATTTATTTTTGAAATATAAAAGATATTAATTCATAAAATACATCATTAATACCATCCTTTAGAGGAGGTGATGAAAAATTAACAACATTACGATGTAGTGAAGGTAGTCTACACATACTCACGATAAATATTATTTTGATTTCTTAGTGAATGGAAATGTTTGAACAGTTTTTTAAAAAAAATAATATTATTAAACATAATTATAATAATGACAATTATTTAATTACATTTTATGTTTAGATAAGGTTATGATAGTAAAAAATAATAATGAAACCCTTTGAAGAAGTGGATACTCATATCAGAGACGTTAGTTTTTTCTAGGAATTTTCCATTTAAATGAAATCTTTATGCTAACTAATAGTTACTAAGGGATTTTTGAAATGGGAATGGGTTATATGATGAAAAAATTGGTAGTGTTTAATGTAACACCCTAACCACAGTTAGCTAGAGTCAGTGCATTAATTTTTTACATTGGCGTGATTATAAGGAATCAGGTCCCAAAGGACTGATCAGTTTAGCAGTCTTGGAAAATAGATTACGTACATAGACGTTACAATACACTTTAGAAAATAAGACACAACATAAATTATCCTTCGAGAACACCATTAATCCCCCTGCTTAACCGTGATTATCAATAATAATACACATCTTGGAATCCTTAGAAAATTAAAACATAGAAAGGGGTGACCTCAAATGCTTAGTATAAATAAAAATATAGCAGAAACATTAATAAATAATCATTAAAATTTAAGGAAATGTATAAAAATAAAACAAAATCCTTTTTAAACATAAACATCATCCTAATATGGAAAAGAAACAATAAAATAATGCCATTTACATATTCACATTGATGTTCGACTAGTCAAACAATCACATGAAATATCAATATCCACTTTCATAATGATGGACTGCATAATGCCAGACTATCATAACTACATAGTCAAGGCCTTGTGTGAAGAATAAAAAGAATATTTTTTCAAGGCCTTGTTCCAAGACACTAGTTTGTCTCATGAGACCTACAGATGCATCGAGGAGCTATCGCAGGATCCACCCGTCGCATATTATGTCCAATGCATTCTTCATATGAACAGGTTTAAACATAACATAAACATTTGTATTAAAAATAGAATACGAACTTTCAATACTTTAACCATAAACCATGAATGGTATAAAACATCCACAATAAAACATATCTCAAAACATTCAATACTATATCAATGTTTTGTATGATAATATATTAACATCAAATAAACCTAAAATCCTTTAAAGGATGTTGACATAGATGAAATCAAAACTATTTGAGAGAAATATCGGTTTTTTAAATGATTTAAAAGTTATAATTATAAGATAAATCATATAAATTGAAAATATTCTTTTAAGATTGTAGAGGAATCTTCAATGATTTTATAATGTGGTAAAATAGTTGTACTCTCCATATAAGTTAAAAAGGCATTCTTACCTTAATTCTATCGAATAGGTTAAAAAGGACTGTGATTGGAAAACGATGAATAGGACCCTTTATAAACATTTTATAAAAAGTCAAAAAAGTGTATAAATGACTTTTACCAATATTATATAAAATAGTATGAATTATTTGAAATACATTTTTAAGAAACATGGATGTGAATGATAAAGAGGTCCCAGTAGATAATTATGTATAAACAACCTCAGATAATGAAGAGATTGTGAGATAAACCTTTACGTTGTACTTTTCCATGGTTTATTGTAGTTTAAATTCCTTTATAATGGTGAAATAATTGTTATTAAATTATACAAGAATCATATACATTAATATGATATCATATATAATCTTTTAACATTTCTCTGTTAATAATATTTTAGTATTATCGTCGTTTCAGGTGTTAACTTACTCATTTTATTTTATATGTTTAGTTACGTAAGCCATTTTTGTTATGGATAAGTTCTTTCTTATTCATTTCCAGAATGATATCAAGTCCTTCAAAATTACTTTCAATCATCAATTGAGAATTACACTGTAATGGATACGATGGAGAATGAATCTCATCGCGTTCGTGGGGACGGTAGTCCGTACGTACGCACGAGCGACAATATCATTGTTTTGATATTAAAATAATATATATATGGAAGTTATATCATAAAAAATAATCATTATAATATTATATTTATTATTTACTTCAATTACACATCATTATCATATGCATCAAAATAATATTGTTTTGAATAAAAATTACACCACGGCGTGGAGATGGTAAGCCGTGCGTACGCACGTTTGGTGACATGTCATTCAATGGATGGATATAATACTGAATATGGTAGTTACATATTTATAATAACATCACAATATATATAAGATACTTCAGTTATTATTTTATAATGGAAATAACAAAGAAAGAAGAAGTGGAAGATGAAATGAACTTGAAAGTGGGTGGTGAAAACATTACATCTTTTTCAGGTTCTTCCTTTTGATTTGATCAAAAGTGATCCTTCTTTTGGATTTATGATAATACTAAGGCCTCTAGGATTAAGTGGTTTATGTTTAAAGGATATTTAGGCAGGTTTTGTCCAATACAAAAGGGTTTGAAGGTATGCATTTGAGAGAAGGGGGGGGGGGGGGTTCCATTTTATAAGAGGGGTAGGTGCACCTTAGGAAAAACATAAAATATTATTTTATAATAAATTCTTATTCGGATTTTAATGTCTCCAAAGTGACTTATTTAGAGGCTATGGTTGTGATGGGTCTAAATACTTTCAACAAATTGATTTTAGACAAGATTTGGGTCACTATATGAACCTTATCATTTATATTTAACTCTTATTTAAATAGTTTGACATTTACCAGGTCTCTTTGTATTTTTATATTACATGGTTAATAAACTTACTATAACAAGACAAGAGGACTCCAATTTGTTCATTATTAATATATAATTCATTATATAAGTGATTTTTTCGAACCATATATTTTTAGGAATAGAATATCAATTAATAATATAATATTTTTATAAATACTCGTTTATGTCAATTTTGAAACTACTTTATAAATGATTTTTGATAAAGTCCTAAAAACTTTATTAATTAGAACTAAATTAATTTAATCAATCCTAAAATGTCATATTAACCTATAAAATTTGTTTATGGAAACAAAGTATTCAAATTATATTTATTTTATCATTTAATTGATTCTTTCAATAATAAAGAAAATGATGCATCACCATTGTATCATAAATAAATTTTCTTATTCAATCTGTAAATATTATAAATAAAATAAAATAATGTAATAAATCTTTTTAGCTATCTACTTAATATTTATAATTTAATTTATCTTATGTATAACTCTATATTAATAATGTTTTTTATTTAACATTGATTTTATCTCTTTTAACTCTTCCTTGAATTAAATAATAATAAATTTCCAAATCTAATCCAAGTGGACCAAAGAGGTTCATATTTAATTCCTAAGGTTATTTTTGGTCGAATTATACATATCCAATAGAATTAGTACATGTGTTAGGGTAAAAATAATATCATTTTTACCCATATTTTCCATATTTTCTTTTAAATGTGGTAAAAAAAGTAAAAAGTTACTATTCACCAAAAATTATTTTTATCTTATTTCACCATATTTAACTCCATCATATTAACTGTTTCTCCCATATTTTTGAAATTCCACACACAGAAGTGGTAAAATTATGTTTTATGTCAATTTTCAAATTTTCCTAAGATGTGGGTAAAAGACGGTGAATAGTTCAATAATATTTTTATATATCTAAAATTATTATAAACTAACTCCAATCAATTATAGTGTACATATATAGGTATTATGTATCATTTTTGACATAAACTAAATTTAAATAAATTAAATAATTATTTAAATAAAAATTTTGGTTTTAAACTATCACTAAGTGTTTTTCACTATTCATCAAAAATTTAAAGTTTTCCGAAAAATACCAAAAATTCACCCTAAGCTAATTTTGATATTTTGAATCAAAAAAGGAAGTCTAGTTTGAATGAAAAAATTAATAAAATATCAAAGAGTGGGTATTACTATTCATAACGGCTAGTTTGATTGGTTGTGGTGTGTTAGAACTCGATGTTGGGTACAACACACGTTATTGTATTATTCAATGAGAAGCATACAATTGAAGCTTGGGGTTTTACATTCTCCGCTCCTTAAAATAATTTCATCCTTGAAATTTCTAGAATAATACTGCATAATAAGACTTAGGTGGTTCTTCATCATAAGTTCCTCGGGTTCCCACATTGCCTCTTCCATCTTATGGTTTTTCATGGAACTTTAACAGACGAGTCATACGGTTTCTCAACACTTGTTCTCTCGTATCAAGAATCCTGATGGGCTCATCACAATAAGACTGATTGGGTTCCAATTAAAATTCTTCATAGGTGAGTACATGTGTTGGGTTAGGCATGTATTTTCTCAATAGTGATACGTGGAACACATCATGATCTTAGGAAAGATTTGGTGGCATTTCCAAATGATAAGATACAACCCCAATTTGTTCTAGAATATCAAAAGGTCCTATATACCTGGGACTCAATTTAACTTTCTTACCAAAATGTTTAACACCCTTCTATTAAGATACCTTCAAGAGAACATGATCTCTAAATAGAAATTCCAAATCCTTCCTTCGGTTATCAGCATGGCTCTTCTGCCTATATTGAGAAGCTTGGATGTGGTTTTGGATTACCTTCACCTTTTCCATCGTTTCCTCCACCAGATCTGGGCCTACAAGTTTTCTTTCACCAACATCATCCCAACAGGTTTGTGTCTAACATCTCTTTCTGTATAATGCTTCTTATGGTGTCATCCGAATACTTGAATAGAAGCTATTGTTATAGGAAAATTCTACCATAGGTAAATATTGATCCCATATACCCTGAAAGTCACATGAGTAGGATCTCAATAAGTCTTCTAAGGTTTGAATAGTCCGTTGTGATTGTCCATATGTTTGAGGGTGGTAAGTAGTGCTCAAAGGAAGTTCAGTTTCTAAGGCCCTCTAATGACCCTTCTAGAATATTGAAGTAAAACAGGGATCCCGATCAGAAATAATTGATAGGGTACTCCATAAAGTCTCACAACTTCATTAATATATAGTCTTGATAGATGTTCAAGTGGTAGATCTTCTCTTATAGAAAGAAAATTTGCTCACTTGTTAAGATGATCAACAACGACCCAGATTGTATCATTCCTTCTAGGAGACTTTGGTATCCCCATGACAAATCCCATTATAATATTATCCAATTTCCACTCCTGTATGGGAAGAGGTTGTATGACTCCTCTAGGATATTGCCTTCCAGCTTTCACTTGATGACAAACAAAACATATTGACACAAAATTAGTAATCTCACTCTTCATGTTGTCCCACCAAAAAATTTCCATCAAATCCCTATACATCTTGGTGCTCCCAGGGTTTATAGAGAAATTGGAGCTATGAGCATCATCTAACAATTCCCTTTTTAAATCAGGTATATTTGGAACACAAAACCTCTTCCCAAATTTCAGAACTCTGTCCTCATACCCAAAGACACTAAATCTCTAATCATTCACAGCTTTAATATTCTTTTTAAACTCTTCATCATCAGTATGAGAACTCTTTATCTTTTCTAGTAAATACGATTTGGCAACCATTTGAAAAAGTATTGATGTTTTACCTTCCATGGTTATTCCCATGTCCATCTTCACTAGATCCATGAAAATCGGATCCCTTTCAATTATAATCTTGGTCAAAACTCCATGATCATTTCTGCTCATAACATCTGCCACAATATTTTCCTTCCTCGAGTGCTAGTGTATTGTACAATCATTATCCTTGAGTAGTTCAAGCCATATCCTTTGCCTCATGTTGAGTTCTTTTTGTGAGAAAATATACTTTAATCTCTTGTGATCAGTATAAATCTCACATTTTCACTATAGAGATAGTGTCTCAAAATCATCAAAGAAAATATTACAGCTGCTAAGTCAAGATCATGATTAGGATTGTTTTGCTCATTAATTTTCAGTTGTCGTGGTTCATAAGCAACAACCCTATTATTCTGTATAAAAACACAACCAAGTCCTTTCTTCAATGCATCACTATAAATAACGAACCCATAATTCCCCGATGGTAGAGTCAATATAGGATAATTGATTAATATTATCTTCAGTTCTTCAAAACATTCTTCACACTCATTTTTTCAAACAAATTTAACCCCTTTCCATGTGAGCTTCGTTAATGGGATAGCCAATCGGGTAAAATTATAGACGAAACATCGATAATAACCTTCTAAACTAATAAAACGGCATACCTTGGTTATACTCATTGGTGCTGGCCATTCATGGATTGCCTTGGTCTTAGAAGGATCAACAGAGATTCCACCCTTAAAGAAAATATGTCCATGAAAAGAAATCTCCTGAAGCCATATGTGAATCTTGATAAACTTCCCATATAATTCATGTCTTCTAAGAGTCTTCAGTATAATACACACGTTATTTTCATGATCTTCGTAGAATTTGGAGTATACCAAGATATCATCAACAAATACCACAAAAAAATCATCAAGATACTCCTTGAATACTCTATTCATTAAATCTATGAATACAGAGGGTGCATTAGTCAGTCAAAAAGGAATTACTGTAAACTCATAATGTCTGTACCTATTTTGAAATGCTGTCTTCAGAATGTCTTCCTTCTTCACACAAAACTGATGGTATCCAGATTGAAGGAAAATCTTTGAAAAGTATTGAGCTCCAGACAGTTTGTCAAATAAACATCAATGCAAGGTATATGATACTTGTTCTTTATTGTTATATCATTGATTTCCCTGTAGTCGATAAATAACCTCATAGACCCATCTTTCTTCTTAACAAAGAGAACATGGGCTCCCCATGGAGAAAAACTAGGGAAAAATAAATCCCACATTACTCAATTCCACTTGTTGTTTCTTATGTTCAACAAATTCCAAGGAGTCCATTATTTAAGGGGTCTTCGATATAGGCCTTGAACTAGTAATTAAATCAAAGGAAAACTCAATTTCTAGTTCTAGAGGATATCTAGGTAAATCTTATTAAAACACATCTATATATTCTTTCACAATAGGTACACCCTCTATTTGTACATTCCTTTCCCCACCCAAAGTCATTTCTTTCTCTTCCTCCACAATAATTGAATTTAGTTGAGCAACTAGTGGTGGATCTAGATAAGAATCAGGTGGTGACGATTCTGCTCTATAGATAAGGTGTTCTTTATCATCATCATCAAAAATCATAACCTCCTTCTTCTTACAATAAATCTTTGCATCATTGTCTGAAATCCAATCCATACTGAGGATTATATCATATTCAATCATAGGTATGACGATGATATCCACAGATAAAGAACATTTATGTGCTCTAATGTGGACTGATTCACAAAACATTGTTGCAATGATACATCCAATAATATTTTTAACTCACAAATCCCTTGTTAAATCAATTTGGAAATATCTAATTTTCATAGAAAACATGGAAGATATGAAACAATGCGATTATCCAGAATCAAATAAATCATTGGCTAAACTTGTGGAAACCATTAAATTACCTACCACTACATCTTTCGGAGCTTTTACATCAGCAGTAGTGATATCATAAGCTTGGCCTTGATCCCTTGGTCATTTCTGAGGTTCTTCCCCTGACACATAGGACATTAATTTCTATAATTTCCCATATCACTGTAATTGTAGCATTGAGCATTGGTAGCTTCTTTATTCCCCTTGCAATCACGAGCTTGGTGGCATTTTTCACTACACTAGTAACAGACTCTCATTCCACTCGTGCCGGTACCAGGGAGTTTCTTCCCACATTTACTGTAGGATGGATATTCAACATTTCCCTTCATTCCCTTATTCCAATTCCCATAGTGATAAGAAGATCTCTTCTTCTCTTTCTTGGCATTAAAGTCATAAGACTTAGAGAATTCCTTTACTATCGTGGTAGCACATGAGACAATATCTTCATATGATGAGAAGGATTGTGAGAATAATACTCTATGGAGAAATGGTATTAACCCATCAATGAAATGATCAATATTACATCTTGGGTTACGTATATAATCAGCTGCATACCTCGATAACCTTGTAAAGTTACCTTCATACTTTGTGACATTCTCATCCTCCTTTTGCCTCAGACTCTTAAATTTTCTTTCAAGAACTTCTCGATGGTTACGAGGAACATATTTTTCTAAGAAAATCTCTATAAAACAACTCCATTCATTATTTTATACATCATCATCTTCCTTCGTGTTTCGAATCAATGACCACCATTGATCAGCATCTCCATTGAGGCGGTAAACTGCCATGATAACTTTTTCCCTTTCCCTACTCCCCAAGGCATGGAATATTTTCTCTAAGGAATTTATTCATTTCTTGGCTAATAATGGATTTGTACCCCCATTGAATTTTGGTGGTTTTTTTCTCATGAAACGATCTAACATTGATCATCCATGTTGCGAATCTGGGTGCTCCATATGGGTAAGGTTATTATTCATAACCTGAGTGATTTGTCCCTGTATGGTGATAAGCTGATCAGCACCAGTTGTATCACCAGCTCCACTATAATTATCTTGAGTAGGAGGGAAATCACTAAATGGAGTGCGAGAATTGATACGATAATGAAAATGAGAATTATCTAAAGCATATCCGCCAGGAGTGTCGTAACCAAGAGTGGAGCACAGCCTGTTGTTGTGCATCAGTTGATGATTTCGGGTTTTACCCCTAGGTAAATTTGTTCCTGAGATGCCTCTTCCTACTCATATCCTGACATGGATGTATTTTCAAGGAAAACTCACACAATCTTTACATTACCAAAATTCTAGGAAGATCTACTATTCTAATCCTCAATGTCTATCTTAGGGTAATGTCCTCTAATCCGAGTTTATCTAAATCTAGTTTCCAATGTTACTGCTAAATTTCCTTTGATACCATCGGTAACGCCCTGACCCCAATTACCCATAGTTGGTGCATTATTATAATACATTGGCAAGATTACAAGGAATCAGGTCCCGAATGACCGATCAGATTAGCAGTCTTGGAAAATAGATTACATACATAGACGTTACATTAAACTTTAGAAAATAAAATACAACATAAATGATCCTTTGAGAATGACATTAATCCTCTAACATAACCCTACTTATCAATAATAATACACTTCTTGGAGTCCTGAGAAAATTAAAACATTTAAAGGGGTTGAGCTCAGATTCTTAGTAAGGATAACAATATAGCAGAAAATTTCATAAATAAACATAAACATTTAATGCGATGTATAAGACTAAAACATAAGCCTTTTTAAACATAATCATCATCATAATATGTAAATGATACAATAAAATAATTTAATTTACTTATTTACATGGATATTCTACTAGTCGAATAATCACATCCAATATCAATAACCACTTTCATAATGATGGAATGCATAATGCCAGACTATCATAACCACATAGTCAAGGCCATGTGCCAAGACTACAAATAAGATTTTATCAAGGCCTTATACCAAGACAGTAGTTTTTCTCATGAGACCCACCGATGCATAGAGGATCTATATCAGGCTCCACCCATCCCTCATTAAGTCAAATACATTCCTCATATGAAAAGGATTAAACATAACATAAACATTCATATTAAAACTACATACCAAATGTCAATACATTATTCGTAAACCATGAATGGTATAACACATCCACTGTCAAACATATCAAAAAACCTTCAATACTATATGGATGTCTTGTATCATAATAAGTCAACTTCAAATAATCTTAAAATTCATCAAATAATGATGACATAGATGAAATCAAAAATATTAGAGAGAAATATCAATTTTTTTGAAATCATTTAAAAGACACATATTTATAAAATAAAATAGTTAATATGAAAATATTCTTATATTCTTGTAAGGGAGGCTTCTACAATTTCATAATGGATGAAAATAACCACACACACCGTATATGTTAAAAAGACATTCTTACCTTAATTCTGTCAAAAAGGTTAAAAATGACCTTTATTGGAAAATGACGGAAAGGATCCTTTATAAAATTCAAATAAAAAGTCAAAAAAGGGTATAAATGACTTTAACCCATAATCTATAATATAGTAAGAATTGTTTGAAATACATTTTAAAGAAACATGGATGTGGATGATAAAGAGGTCACAATAGATAATTAAGTATAAACAACCTCTGATAGTGAATAGATTGTAAGATAAACCCTTACCTTATACATTTCCTTGGTTGAGGGTTGTTTAACTTTCTGTATGATGGTGAAATAATTTTTATCAAGTTATACATGAATCGTATACATTAATATGATATCATATATGATCTTTTATCATTTCTTTGTTAATAATATCTTAGTATTATCGTCGTTTTGGGTGTTAACTTACTTATTTTCATTTATATATATTTTTAGATAACTCGTGATTGTTATGGATAGGTTGAATATTATTCATATCCAGAATGATATCAAGTCATTAGAAATTATTTTCAATCATCAAATGAGAATTAGGCTTGATTGGATATGATGAGGAATGATTCTCATCACGTTCGTGGATATTATAGTCCGTACGTAAGCATGAGGGATAATATCATTGTTTTTATATTGAAATAATATATAATTTGATGGTATATAATATATATATAATCATTATACTGTTATATTTATTATTTACTTTAGTTACACATAATTATCATACCATCCAAATAATAATGTTTTGAATATCAATTACACCATGATGTGGAGACGGTATGTTGTACGTACGCATGTATGGTGACATATCATTAAAAGGATGGATAGAATACTGAATATCATTGTACCATATTTATAATAACATAAAATTATATATAATATACTAGAATTATTATTTTATAATTTAAATAACCAAGAATGAAGAAGTGGAAGAATAAAGGAACTAGAAAGACGGTGGTGAGAACATTATCTCTTCTTCGGGTTCTTCCTTTTGATTTGATCAAAAGGGATCCTTAGGTTGGCTTTCTGATCAAAATAAGGCCTCTAGGTTGATGTGAGGGAAGCTGAACAGATATTTCTGCAAGGGTTGGACAAACCAAAAGGCATCGAAGGTATGAATTTGAGAGAAGGGGGAGTGCCCTTTTATAAGAGGGGTGAGGGGCACCTTAGGAAAAACTTAAACTATTATTGTTAAATAAATTCATATTCAGTTTATAATGGACCAAAAGTGACTTATTTAGAGGCCAAGGTGCGGATGGGTCTAAATCCTTTCATCCATTATATTTTACACAATTTTGGGTCACTATATTAACCTTATCACTTATATTTAACTTCTAGTTAAATAGTTTGACATTTACCATGTATCTATGTATTTTTATATTATATGACTAATAAACTTACTATAACAAGACAAGAGAACCCCAAGTTGTTCATTATTAATATATATAACATTCTCTTAGTCATTTGGCCAATCTTTAGATTTTTATGAATATAATATCAATTAATAATATAATATTATTTTTAAATACTACTTTATATAAATTTTGATACTATTTAATAATTGATTTTTGATAAAGTCCTAAAAACATTATTAATTCGAAATACTTTCATTTAATAAATACTAACATCTCATATTAACCTATAAAATTATTATATGGCATCAAAACTTTCAAATTATATTTATTTTAACAATTATAATACCATTTATTTAATTCATTCATTAATAATGAAAAATACAACATCATTATTGTATCATTTATACATTTAATTATTCTATGTCTAAAAATTATAAATAAAATATCATTACGTAGGAAATCATTTTATCTTTATAATTAATAATTATAATATATTTATTATTATGTATAACCCTATATGAATTTTTTTTAGTTATTTAACTTTTATTTTATCTCTCTTAACTCTTCCTTGAATTAAATAATAAAAAATGTCCTAATCTAATCCATGTGGACCAAAGATGTTCATATTTTATTCGTAAGGTTATATATGGTCGAATTATACTTATCTAATATAATTATTACATGTGTTAGGTTAATAATAATATCATTTTTACCCTTAATTACCCTATTTACTTTTAACCTTGGTAAATAAAAGTAAAAAGTTACTATTCAACAAAAATTATTTTATTCTTATTGAACCAAATTTTACTACTTGATATTAACCTTGTCTCTCGGATTTTAGAAATTCCATTCACAGAAGTGGTAAAATTATTATTTTTGTGAATTTGTAAATTCTCCTAGGAGATGGGTAAAAGACGGCGAAAAGTTCAATAAATATTTTATATATCTAAAATTTTTATAAATTGACTCCAATGAATTACATTGAAATTATATAGGTATTATGTATCTAATTTAACCTAAAAAAAATTTAAATAAATTAAATAATTATTTAAATAATAAATTCAGTTTTAAACTATAACTAAGTGTTTTTAAATATTCATCAAAAATTGAATGTTTTCATAAAAATATCAAAAAAAATTCTATGCTAATTTTGATATTCTAAATCCAAAAATAAAGTCTATTTTGAAAGATAAAATTTATAAAATATCAAAAGGTGGGAATTACTATTCATAACTTCTATTTTGATTGTTGTGGCATGTTATAACTCGTAGTTGCGAACAACACATGCTATTGTATTATTCAAAAAGAAGCATACCGCTGAAGTTTGGGGTGTTACATTTAAAGGATAAATTCAATGTAATAGTGATTTAAGAAGTAGATGAAGTGTTCCCTTTTATATGTGAAGATAATGGAAGTGTTTGAGGCATCCTATATATTTTCAATAATGTGAAGTTATTATTCTATGTTCAAATGTTAAAAATAGGTAAAATGGTATTGGAATGGTAGTTTCAACCAAAACACACCTCAACCACTAATTTAGTATACAACATGAGGGTTTAAAGACTTTTTATCTAATTTTTTTAAACATTCATCCCAATTTTCCATAACCTTGTTAATTAATTTTTAAACATTGTATTGAATAATAATGAAAAAATTAATAGTGATCACTTTATGAAACTAATATGATTATAATTTTAATGTTTTAAATAATTTTATCAAATAACATATTTATAGTTTTTAAAAGTTAATTTTATGATTAGTTAATAAAACAAGTAGAAACAATTAATAGAAAAAGTGTGTTTCTAAAAAATAAAATTTATCTCCAAGTAATAGTTATTAAACTTATTAATTATAATGAAACATTTTTTATTATAAATCAAATATAAATTATGATTATTTAATGGAATTCTAAAAACTATTGTCACCCTAAAATTACTTGATTGAAAGAAAAGTCTCAAAACGGATTTTTTTATTAATCTAACATTTCGGTTTAGTTCTAAAAATTTAAGGAATTAGATTTATAAGCCTAGGGAATATATTAAAATACATAATATTATTCCTAAAATAATTATTTTACTACTTAAAAGTATTTATAATCTTCTAGGATACCCTTACATAATGATAAAATCATTAAAAAATATAATTTTCCGAAAACCTATCTTTTTCGGCTGAAAATACATATTTTTTGGAAGGAACCCAAAATTTTATCCTAAAAAAATATTTTTATTATAAATCCAAAAATTATTTCCATTTTAGAGGTAAATAATTATATATTTATTTTATAATAAAATTATAAAAGAAAATGATAACCTAATTTTATTAAAAAATGGAATTTTTAAATATTTACTATTATTATTATTATAATTTGATAAAATTTGTCTTATAAATTGGTTTTAACCAATTATTAACATAAAAAGTTTTTAAAAATATTTAATCATGTGATTCTTGAAATAAGAATTGATATTTCATAAAATAATTTTTTTATAAATATTCATTTCCAAAAAATAAATGATCTTATTACTCATTTTTTGAAAAATAATTGATGTTTTCCTAAAAAAATTAGTTTATATTTTATTTACATATTTATTTTATAAAAATGTTACTTCTATTAATTTTGACTAATTTAATGACTTGATTTTAATAGCCATAGATAAATATTTATATTTTATCAAAATATATCATCATTTTATCTTTGTTTTGTGTTACATTCAGAGCAATTTATAAAATACATTAACTTATTTAAAGGTATTTATATATTAAAATATTTTGGTTTGATGTGGCCTTAAATTGATACTTTTTTCCATTTATCATTTTTTGTCAAACTATGTTTCTAATTCATACATTATCATTATTCTCGCTCTTAATATGTTTTTTTATGTTTATTGTAGTTTCATTTAACTATTGAAATTATTAATTTAGATGTTTATATTATCATTAAATATTTTAAATTTTCATTCGTTGAATTATTTTCTTAATTTTTGTTTTATTTTTTATTTTTTCATTAATATAATTAAACTATTTCATTGAGTAAGATTTAATTTTCTATTCCATTTTCATTAAAATTATTTTATTATGGGTTTTTAGAATTTATATATTAATAGAATAATTGTTTTTTAAATTTTAATTAATGGTATTTAAATCGTGATTTAATAATTAGTAACATTTGTTTGTATTTCATTCATTCATAATTTTTATCTTTTACTTATTAGTGAATCAATTTAGTATTTAAATGGATTGTCTTAATATTTAATATTGTATTGATTTATCAATTTAAAAGTTATTATGAATTTATTTTAAAATGCCCATAGTGTATTCTCTCTTTCTATTGTACAAAGAATAAGATAATTTTTTATGTATGAATAAGAGGTTATGAAATGGTGGCCTATAATATGAAATGAATGTGGATATCAGTATAATTTAATTTTATCCTTACATAAGGTAATTGATTTTGGGAATCTCGTATGATAATCTTGAGTGATAGGATAAATTTACCGTAGGAAAATTAAACTTACCAAATTTTTGAACTCAAAGATAAGAACCCACATTGGCTAAAGAGTTTGAAATTTTGAGACCAATATTGCACACCCAATGATGATTCTTCAACCACACTAGATTTATTCAACATGAAAATAATCATCAAGGTTTAAATTTTGATGTTAATATTCTATAACAGTGAAGTCAATTTGTGCCTTTTTGGGGGTCTTTTATTTCTTCCACCACATATTTAGATAGAATACATGTCCAGAGAGTTTGAATAGTCCATAAATCCAAGGTCACATGAAAGATGAAGATTAGATGAATTTTTCGATGCTTAGATTGTTGGGATTTTATATTTGGATGGAATTAGAAGATTATTTACTGTGACCATGTCGATCGGGATCTTGTGACACCGCCAAATGAATATAAGGGGGAATTTTACAAGAGAATATTGTTTTCTATTAAAACTAATCTAGTTGAATTGGGAGACTCCAGTGTTTTATGAATCATATATGGGGTTTACTACCGTAGAAGATGAAAAACTCAAAATATGTGACTTCTATTGCTTCATGTTATTCGATTTTATATTTAATTATCAAAACGAAAACCGTTCAGGATCGTTGTGTTCTTGATCTGGTTTAGCTGTATTGATTAAACCAAAACACATAGATGGGTATTTTGGTAGGCCACTAAATACCAACACCATTTTTGATTTATGTATGAATAAAATAAATTTTTAAACTGAAAATAATTGATAAATTGACACTTTTGGACTAAAACTAAGGCTCGAAATTGAAATCATTAAAATGATGTTAATGTATATATTAGGAAGACTCTAAAACTGAAACTCGTGATGATTATTATCATGTTTGTTCCTTATGTGTGTTGATGGATTTAGTGTGGTATTTTCTCATCCTGAAGGTATCAGTATTTGAGTTGGTATCCTAGAAACAACTACTTTGTACATTATTCACTAATTAATTCCTTATCACATCTTGATTTATCTTCTGTGTGACCATGCATGTGATAGTGTCTTAAGGATTATTGTTCAATTAAATGGTCATACCGAATCCCAGCTATGATGAGAACCCGGAAGTTCCATAACACTTTTCGTGAACATATGTTAAATGGACAAATGATTTCATATAAGGGACACATAGAATACATCCTATTTGGGGTGAGGACCCATAAAACATAGAGGCACCTTCCCATGGGGTTCCCCCTTGGTATTATCTAGGAGGGAATTATGAGAACGAGACCCACCAGTAGAAAATCCACATGTAATTGTGTCATTGGATGTTCCTATCTATGGATGCGTGTATTGGTCCATATACTTTAATATTATTATTAATGGGTATTACAACTCTCTCTTTTATATGTATTGATGAAAATTTTGATGACACACAATTCACAGTGAGGTAGGATATATTGGGAGTGTCACGAGTAATACTAAATTAATGGATTATGTGAGAAAGGATTTGTCCCTTCTGTTCCATAACAAAAGTAGATATCATAGGCTTTTTTATGGAATTAATATAGCATAAATAAATAAATGGCCATAGTGAGGAATGGGCATGTTCAATTTGGAAAATTCAAAGAAAGAATAATCGAGCACTTGGGTTGAGGGCACTAGAATGAAGCCGATTGATTCGAGATATCAAGAAAAAGGTATTATATTACACAGTAACTATTCTTTAGAGGTGACATGTCATTGCAGCATTAACTTCTTTCTGTGTGGGTTCCTTGACGTGTTGCTAGACACTAAGCATGGACATTAGAGAGGCTTTGCCTAATTCCACTAAGAAATAGGCCTAGAGGGTCCCATAGTAAGGGTCTCCAAGTAACTTAGTTAAATATTAATTTGACAAGTTAAATAAAGATTATTGCTTATTGTGGATTAATAATTATTTAAGGATACCTGATCACATATATTTCGACACAAGTTATTCGAGAGAATATATTGTGGGTGAAATAATATATTTATTAATGAGTATTGCAGTGATATTTATTTTAGAAATAAATAGAAATTATTCATGGTCAAATAAATTTGGTGGGGTAAATAAAGAGAATGAAAAATGAAATGTACATGCCATATATATTAAAATACACACCATGTATTATTTTGGGAATTTATGAGAAATAATATTATTTTTTTAATTAAATAATATTAGGTGTACTTTGTTGGATGCATGTCAGGTAATAATAATAGTAAACTGTTATTATTTGACATGGGTTATTACATATAATTAAATTAAATTAATATATGCTTTCGGGTAATTAATTAATTTTTTTATTGTAAGTAATTAAAATCCCAAATATATAAATCTCATTAGCCTAGCCATTTTCGGGGGTTGTGCACAAAAGAATTAGAAAATCTCTCAAGACAATAGAAAATTATTTTCCGACCAAGAATTATCTCATGATACGAGAGAGATATCCATGTCCACTGGATCAAGGTAATCGAAGGCAGACATCACAAGCGAAGGCTCTTCCGCACTAGCACTCGAAGATCCCTTTCTATGACTTCCATAGATGTAAATTACAAGGTAAATAAAGAACATAAATTTTTTCATATTTATTAATATTTGTGAACTAATTATTAATTCAACTTTACAGGGGACTCTATGTTCAATGACAAACCCAAAACGCAAAAATGGGTTACTTTGAAATCTTACGTTGCACAATAATAATATGATATTATTAATTTAAATGGTAGTTAACACCTATTCATTGTAATGGAATGAATGAACAGAACTAACTATAAAATGATTATATATTTCTGTTAAATGTTTTTACATTAATCCAACAAAATGTAGAGGCTTAAAATATGAATGAATCTAATTTTAATCATAATTGACCTTAAATGGTTGATTTACCACATTTTGATGGTTTACCCTCTTTATATATAGTGATAATAACTTTTATATGTAATATTTAACGAAATAAAATTCTTTCTTTATAATTGGGACATCAAAATTTACTTTGGGTAAATTTTCTGTAATTTTCTATGAAAATTCAATTTTTTATGTTTAGTAAAACTATTATATTTTAATTGAAAAGTGAATTTACATATGATTTATTTATATGGTTATATTATCTTTTAAATTGTATTTAATGTGTAATTAGATATGTTTTTTTCTATTTAATCCAATTTTGGTCATTGTAATAAATTTTACTTTGAAATTAGACATATACAACTATCAATCATTTGAAAGTTAATGTTTCTTAAAAACACGCTATTTGTTTTGATAATGGGAAGTAATTTTATTTTAATTAATCCAAATTATATGATTTAGATATGGTTAAATAGACTTCATTTTGGAATTCAGAATATCAAATATAGCATAGGCTGAAATTTGGGTATTTTTCTGAAAAACATCAATTTTTGATGAATTGTGAAACCCCTAAGTCATAGTTAAAAAACTAACGTTTTAATTTAAATTAAATATTACCACTTATGTAGATTTAATTTCAAAAATATGACATACATGGTTGTAATTATTAAATAAAATGTGGTTCAATAACATGAAAATAATTTTTGGTGAATAGTATCTTTTGAATTTTATTTTCTGCGGATAAAGGTGAATTGGGTAATTCAAGATAAAAATAATATCCTAATAATAGAAAATTACATTAAAATTTTCTCTAACATTATTTTCGGACTCATGGACGACCATGGTTATTCTTAGGATGATTTTGGGATTCCATGGAGCCACGTGGGAGTGATAATGGCCCTTTAGATTAATTAACCTAAAGTAATGGAAAAAATGACACAAACCAATATCTTTCAGTAAATTAATTTTTACAATGGGATATACAAATTATCATTTGGACTATAAATATTCATTATAAGGCTAAAACTATTTCCTAAATCATGGATTTATTTTCAATTTTTAGAAATCATATAAATTACATTATTTATGACAAAATAATGATGTAGTATTTCCCTCATTAATAAATTATTTTAATAAAGAAGATTTTAAATCATAAAACAACATCCAAAACCTATAAAATTATTATTTGATGATTTTATTTATACCATGAGTAATCTTATATTTGACATTAATTAGTTTTGGACTTTTAGAAATCGAAAATCATTATATAATAAAATAATATTTTCACACTTTCCAAAAGAGCCCCTCTTCCCCCTTATAAAAATACCTCAATTCTAACACATTAATCTCACCTATCAAGCCCTTTGGATCGTCAAACCCCTATCCAAATAATCTCTCAATATCCTTATCCTCCTTCTATAAGACTTACCTTAGGGATAAGGCACTTCAAGAAGTCTTTTTGGTTCAAACCAAAGCGAGTTACCAAAATTAAAGGTAACAATTTCTTTTAACTTATTCTATTTTATTTATTTATCAAACCCATAAACTCTTCTTATTACATCATTTCATAACAACACCAGTATACTAAATATATTAGGATTTTGGTATAAGAAATATTAAAATTACCCTTACACACACCTTTATCTAATTGGTGAAGAACATACTATTTTTGTGTGTGGCAAACTAACGCCTCACAAAATCATGATTGTTTTATTATCTCCTACTGCCTCTCATAGTGGAAATTAATATGGAAATATATTTATATATGATAAATATTTTGTTTATTTTATTTTATGGTTCTTTATTTTATATTTATATCCTATATTTATTGTTTCTATAATGGGAAAACATGATAATTTCATTTGAGAAAGTGCGGACTACCGCCCTCTCAAATTGATTTGACTTGTTAATGCCGTATGGGAAATGTATAAAGGATGGAGTTATTGATATTATATATGTTACTATACTGGAATTATAATATACCTATTTACCATTATGTTTTAAATTCCATTAAAATAAGAAATAGAAATGAAAGTAGTGTTCATGCATACGTACGGCTTACTGTCTCCTTCAACGGTGTATTTCATTTCTTACCTCCAAATGTCATGTAATATTATAAATACATGTATATAATGGATATATATGATATATATGATATCTCAGAGAGGAATATCATTCTAGATATAATGAACTTTTGACTATGTGAACAAATTGTAATTATAAGAAGTCTATTTTTGACTCATGTACCAAATATCGACAAAACGAACGTTATTAACTTAAATGATAACATATTTTTTATATCATGATAATTAGTGATATAAAAGTAATATCAAACTTGATAAAGGTTTTTAAGAAAGTATAAATTAACTTTATTTTATTATTCAGGAAGAACAAGGAACAAACGAGTCAAGTCAGACACGAGGTAAGGGATTTCTTATCTCACTTTTAATTTTGTGAGATTTCCATTGTTTGCCACTTATTTATTCCATGTGTTGTATTGTGTACTACAAATTGATAAATATTTTTATGATTCATTTTATATTCATGGTATTCTATGATTTTATTGTTGGTTATTAACTTTTGGTTGTACGACTCGATTGATTGTAACGGGGTAAGTGGTTTTTATATCACTTTTTATTCCTGTGAGATTCATGCTATATTTCCACTATTTTACTTTTGTGTGGTTTATGTACTTCCCATGATTGAATTAATTATGTAATATAATTAAATTTATGGGTATTTATATCTTTATTGTATGATTCATATTTCATGATGTGTATGTTTCGTATGTTACCAAATCAGCAAGGGAACCATTCACCCTCCTCTTTTTAAAGGACTTATTTTGTTATGTATTTTAATTTATATATTATTATATTGGGATATGTTCTTATATATTTTTATTGATTAAAATTATATTTCCATGAGATGATATACCCTTTTTTCTCTCATCAATTCATTTTCTGAATTTTAATGTGACGCTGTTAGGCTGTCAAATTTATGTAAGGGAATATATTCACCCAATTTCAATTCATTGGGTTAAACTTATACATCTTGATTATGTTGTGCTATGAATATATATGAATAAACACTGATTGTGTCACACATAATATAGATGTATATTTAGTGTATTTTTATTTATCAGACATTATTATTTAATTGATTTATCATTAATCTATGGATACAGTTTTTATAAGGTCTTTTATATAAATTAACATTCCATTGAGACTTCATTGTTGTTATGCACAAATTCTCTCTTATGTGGTGTATATAATTTTCTTTGGCATATGAAATCATGAATCGCATTATTCTCATGATATTATAAAGTTATGATTCAATGTTATTCCTCAATTATTTTTATTCAAGTGTCTCTAATTTTGTTAAAAACACTTTAAATAAAATATCGTTTGAAATGTTCTAAAGATTTATTATTCTAAATAATTATCATTAACTTCCTTGTTTTAGAAATGTTTTTTAGCATTTATTTATATGTACATTAATGTATTCAAATGATAATTTATTTAAAAGTATCAAAGTGGTATGAGACACTTTGATACAAAAATATCTTTATTAAATTTTTTAAATGGTTTTGAAAATGGTTTGATAAAGCATTGATTATGTCATGATATATTGTAATTGAAATACAGAAATGTTATATTTCCTTTATTCTTATGTTATGTGTTATGATTATGGTTATTGGGCATTGTTTATGTATACAGGTGGTTCTGTGATAAACCCAGGGCAGGTGAGCCCAAGATAGCTCTCCAATGCCTTGGGTATCGTGGTGGAGGTATACGTGAATGTTTCTACTAAGTGATTTAGGAAATATAATATGATGGTTGTTCCAATGTAACTCCATATGTATTCATGATATCAAAAATGTAAGTATGTTAGGAATTCCATTAGATTCATTTATGATCTATTATTTGTGTGTGTTATTCATAAATCATACGATTTCGTAAGGTATGTTATGATTGAAAAGTATGGTTTCATTCATTTGTATTTAATGATAGGCTAATGTTTTCCTTCCTTATTTTATAACTCTTACTGAGCTTTATATTCTCATACCATGTTATTTAAATGTTTTCCAAAATACTTAATGATGAATAGGGTCAAGGAATGGATCAAAGAAAATTCATGTTGTCTAAAACATGGAACTAGACATGTTTATTTTTAAGAATTTTTATTTTATGATAAAAATGGATTCTGAGTAGTAGTGTCTAAAAGTAATTTTCAAGTTGATATGTAATAGTTATGGCCTAATTCTCTAAAAATATAAAAAGAAAAAGATCCTCAATGTCAATTATTCATTTAATTCAAGATTATGTATTGTTTAAGGTTGGTTCCTTATAAGAGATACATGGAGCATGTGTGGATCACCACTAGAGGAATCCTAAAATTGGATTATATGACACAATGAAGTATCACATCAGATCATGATCAGAAACATCAACAAAGAGAGAATAATATCAAGGTAATTCTTTTAAATTAATTAAATTAATTATAACCAATTATTAAAATACTATCTATTGTTCCAGGACTCCACTATTTATTTTTCGTTCATCATTTTATTCCAAAGATCTGCCATTTTATTAAGGCGATGTATCTTATATTGATCGTTGTATATTCTAAAATTAATGTTGGGTACACCCTCCAACTCACTTCCGCTACGCCCAAAACCTACAAGTGGTATCATAGGGGTCATGTCATTGATTATAATTTTTTAATTTTCCTTTGGTGATTCACGCATTTAATATTCTAGTTTCTTCAATTCAAGTTAATCCTTCTATAAATCTGAATCTCAAGATCTATTCCTCCTCTCTCGTCTCTCATTCTCCATAAAGAAATTATTTTTATTATTTTGATTAAAAAAATAGAGGTTCTCGTCTAGATGTTGCAAACGTTCCTTTTTATACCACACCATCATACATGTCGTTTATTCAGCAGTAGACTCCGTGTAGTCCAGGATCAATGCATTGGAATGGTCCACCAAATTAGGTTGTGTGTCTGAGTCTTTCTAAGTCTTAAATGACACCGTGTGTTGACCAGGAAAAGGTGGCACGTGGTTTCTATATTACACGTCATGTGGTCCAATAATCACAGTGTTTAGTCTCTTTATGTTAGGGTTGGACTGTGTACCATATACAAGGGTTGCGCAGCAAGAAACCGTGTAACGCAAACACTACACAGGGTGTGCCCCACTGAACATGCAATGTACTCAGAAAATTTCTGATGTACAAAAACAAAACATATCCCTGGTTGTGTACTTTGGATGGATGGTGAACAAAATTACACACCGTGTAGTCGTAACTACATGCCAGGTACTCATCCAAATTATGCAGATTTATTAAAATTTATTATTATATTATATAAACCCTTGAGACTTGTACCTTATTGAAGGAATAAAGCTTAGTCACAACATGTGATAGGTGTTTTATATTTATGTTCTTAATTTAACATCTGCATATTGTTCATTTCTACTCATTGGGTAGTTATGAACGAGAATTAACTGGGTTTCCTTCAATGTAAAAGGTACACACAAAGATAATTTTAAATGAAGTTATTTGATAAAAATTATTATTGATGAGAATATCAAGGAAATTAAGAAAAGGGTTTTAATATAAATGGATTGATTAATTAATGATAATTAATGGATTCAAGTGTGATTTATCTTAAATGATAATGATTAAATAATTGAAAGCTAGTTTTATTTATGCGTACATATCATTTCATGTATAGATGATCATGATCTTGACCAGGAAATTTTAATGTGAATGGTTTTTTTAAAATTTATTTATTTAAATTATATTTGTTGACCTACATACCTTCTCTTCATTAATATGTAGGGGCCTATATGCCCAAGGTTTCTTTAATATATAACACAATTTTATCCCTCACCTTCAAGTGAGATAAAAGCATATGTAATGGATGGATCTCCCAAACTAGTGGAGGCTACACAAGTTAGGATCCATGGTGAAACCAATCCAATGAGATACAAAGGTGAATAGGTGCAAATCTCTAAACATGAAGCCAAAAAGGATCAAGGTGTTTCTCCCCAGGGTATTGGGTTTGTTTTTGAAGAGATAGCTAAACTAAACAATATAGAAAGCTCATGATCATTCAATTTATTTTATTTCTTTTAGTTGCATGGTTTATTTATTATGAGTTTGTTTTCACGATCACACAACTAAAGAATTTAACAAGCATGAAAAATAGAACTAAAATAAGACCAGATTTTGCATAAATATTATCATAGAAATTGTTAATCACTTAATTATATCCCACATAATATTAAAAAGAATATAATCAATGATAATAAAATGGAAATTTACATATAAGGATAAAATAACTCAAAGAAAATATCATGTTAGTATAGCATTCCATATTCTTGGTTAGAATCGAACCATGGTTCAATGTGTAAGACCAACCCCAGTTGGGGTTCTATTAATTATCAAGGAATTCTAATTCAAGGTATTCTATTGAATTGAATTGGTTTTCATCAAGGGTTTTCTTCCACTGTAGGACTTTGTGTTATAAAGAGGAAAAGGTTGAAGAAATCCAAAGTAAATGGATTTCAAGATTGGGGAATCCACTCAGCGGATCAAGGAGTTGAAAGTTAATGCAGTTTTAATTTGAAATTCCTACCTAAAACCTTCCAAGTTGCATAATCAACCCTTGTTAGGGTAATGAGAAGAGAAATATGGATCCTTTCCACTAAAATATTCAGGAAATAGAATAATTCAAATTCAATGGTGAGGGATGTTGGATTTCGATAAAATAGTGGGAGAATAATAAGTAATTATTTATTAATTTATTTTAGTTTTACCATAATAATGTACTAAATACATTTCTCAGCTTAATTTGTAGAAAAAGAAAGAAAAATGACTTCAAAAATATCATTGTGAACAATATATGAGAAGAAAAAATCTTTTCACCGACAGTAATTTAAAATAATGGCAGAGGCGTTTACAAGCCATCCTTCTCCATGATAAGAAGTTGTATTTTATGGAAGAGCATCTTCTAGTTGTTCCTGGAAAAGAGTCCAGTGATGAGGAACTATCTCTTTATATGAAACATATGGATGATGGCCCATATGTCCACTGCTTCATGTTATCGGCCATTTTCAATGAGCTATTGAAGCCACATGAATACATGGAAGCATATGGCATGATGTCTCATCATAAGTATCTCTACCAAGAGATGGTGAGATATGATAGATATGAGACCTCCAACACATTGTTTACAAAAATTCTTGGAGTGTTTTTACCAAATGGGGCTCATTTATTCAATCTTATTGGATGCATTCAACACCCAGACATCTTAGGGATTAAGTTCCCATATGAGTTGTGTACATATCTCATCCTATTATCACCTCCCAAGTCCTTCTCAAGCATTATTTTCAATTATAACCAGAGAGATAATGAGCAGAGTCTATTGGAACATGTGACCTTAATTTATGAGGATATAAGGACACGGGGCATAACAACCCCGTAGTATTTATGGAGAATAAGAAAAATAAGGACAAGGCAAAGGGGAAAAGGAATTAAAAACGGTCTGAAGCCCTTATGCATCGTCCCTCCAAGAATGGGAAGATCTAGACACAGGTAAATGAATGGGAGGTGGAATGTTATTAATGTGGCATGCGAGAACACTAGAAGAGGAATTGCACCCAAAAGTAATGGGATATGAAAGGTGCATTCTTTATAGAGGGTAATATTTCCATTTCTACACATTTATTTTTAGATACATCTTTTAGGGATCAAATATGTATTCATGTGATGGAACCAAGTATATTTAGAAGGATTTATAGAGGAGCGGTGGATCTTCAAGCTTCTAATGGTGAAAGGATAGCTGTATTAGCCATTGAGGATTACCACCCGTTGAAAAATGAGATAATTTTGGATTTACATAACTGTTATTATGTGCCTAGTGTTACCAAAAACACAATTTATGTATCATGTTTGGATATAGATGGATTTATGTTCATGATTAGAAATAAGGGTCGCATCTTGTATAAGAAAAACATATTTTATGGTATGGAACATATAAATAATGGTTTGTATGTATGAAATTACGAAAAAAGTGTTGGAATTCAATAATGAAACAAACTCACATGACTCATACATCACCCAGTTGTGGAATCACCATCTCGTTCAAGTAAACGAGAAGCGCTTGACAATGCTCTACCAATATGGATATTTAAACTCTACTGAGATAAATCCACTTGATAGATGTCACACTTATTTACAAGGTAAAATGACTGAGTTGCCTTTCGGTGGACAGGGTGAGAGGGCCACATAACCTCTAGGATCAGTGCACACAGATGTGTGCTGACCACTTCTAGTAGAAGCTAGAGGTAGGTATTCTTAATTTATCACTTATACTGATGAATTTATTAAATTTGGATATGTCTATATAATGAGGTATATCTCATAATCCTTAGATAAATTTAACAAATTCAATAATGAAGATGTGAATTAGATTGGCAAGAAGATAAAGAAACAAATATTAGATTGACGAGGAGAATATCTGAACCAATAGTTCATCGATCTTCTATGAGATTCTAGGATTCTATCTCAGATCACTCATCCTTAGACACCAAAGTGGAATGGAGTTACTAAAAGGTGGAACCTCACCTTGATTGACATGGTGTGGTCAATGGTGAGTCATTAAGATCCTCCATTATCCTTTTGGGGATATGAATTACAAACAAAAAAATACACATTAAACCAAGTACCTACTATGGTGGAAAATGGAATTCCCTCTAAGTTATGGAATAGAAAGAAACCCATTTTTCACACACACGTGTATGGACATACATGGCATTTGCAAAGGCCTTATCATTAAACAAACTAGAACCCTATGGAACACGGTGTATCTCTATATAATATCCCATGGAAATGAAAGGATATTACCTAAATAACCCTTCAGAAAAGAAAGTGATTGTCGCCAGACTAGCTGTATTTAATTATAGGGAGCACATCCTCGAAAAGGATTCTGAGAGCAATATTGACTTCAACAAAGTTGATTATTAAGATACACATGAGTTGGTATTGTAACAAGTTCTATAGGAACCCATGGAAGAGGTTCCAGAAACACATGTACTTTGTATGACCTCAAGAGAGGTAAGGGAACCAGATGAAGATGGTGAATCACTATTATTGGACAATGAAGATCCTCTCTCCAACATGGAATTATTATAAAGTTCAGATGTTGTAATATGGATAGAAGCTATGAATTCTGAGATGTATTCTATGTATCAGAACCATGTCTGGATTCTGTTCAATGAGATAGTTTATATAAAGCATGTTGGATTCAAATCGGAATTCATGAAAAAACAGGAAGGTATGGTCAAGTTAGAACCTATAAAGCAAGGCTACTGGCTAAAGGATTCTGACAGTGTCCATGAATTTACTATGATGAAACCTTCTCGACAGTTTTCCATGTTTAAACCCATATGAATCATACTTCTATAGAAGCTTACAATGACTTAGAGATTTGTAAAATTGATGTCAAAACATAATTCCTTAATGGGAACCTTCAATAAGATGTCAAAATGATACAACCAGAAGGATTTGTGAAAACATGTGATGCAAAACGGGTTTATAAGTTGTAGAAATCCATTTATGGATTAATGTAAGAACCCATGCCATGTACCATTTGAGTTTATGAAGACATAAAAGAATTCAGTTTTATTATGAAAAAATGGGAGCCATGTGTTTATAATCGGTTTAATGGGAATTCCGTTGTTAACCTAGTAGTATATGTTTGTGATATATTTCTTATTGGGTATGATAACCAGTCTTACAGTTAGTTAATGACTGCTTGAACTAGTGTTTCTCCATGAAGGACTTGGGTGAATCAGCTTACATTCTAGGTAACAAGATAATTCATGATAGATCCAAGAGGCTGCTTGGACTATATCAAGGTACATATATTGACCTGATAATAAATCCATTTAGTATGGAACAATACAAGAGGGGATTGGTTCCACTATCACATATCCTATATATTTGTAAGAAAATGTGTCATCAGACACAAAAGAGAATGATAGAATGAGTAAGATCCCAAATGCTTCGATATAGGATCCATCATGTATTCCATGTTATGTAGTAGGTAGGATGTTTCCTATGCAATGATCATGGGAGGAAGATATCAATAAGATACAGTAGAACATGATAGGACTTTTGTAAAGAATTTCTTTATATATTTGAGAAAAACTAAGGATGTGTTCCTAGTGTATGGAGGAGAAAAGGAGCATGTCATTAGAGGGTATGTTGATGCTCGTTTTTAAAAAAAAATCAGAACGATCTGATGTCACAATATGGATATGTTTTATGCCTCAATGGAGGAGATGTGACCTATATGTGTTCAAAAAAACTAGTTATCACTGATTTTAATGTGGATTTCGAATACATAACAGCTTCTGATGCAGCCAAAGAACCCATTTGGATTCGGAACATTGTCATGTATCTTGATATTGTGCCTAGCAGTACAGATCCTATCACATTATATTGTGATAATACTGTAGCGGTGGATCATTCAAAATAACAAAGGTCACTTCAATAGACAAAGCACATACTCTGGATGTATCACCTATTAAAGGATTTATATCAAAGGGGTGATGATTCAGTGAGTAGAGTGTCCATTGAATAGAACATGGAAGACCCCATGACTAAAGGCCTATCTCAATAGAAGCATAAATATCATGTGAGAGCTATTGGGTTAATGGTTGTCAGTAGTTGGATGTAGTCCAGGTGGGAGTCTGTTGGAGTTGGTGTCCTTGTACAAACTACTTTTTACTTTATTAATTACTAAATTCAATATCACATCTTGATTTCTCTTCTACGTGATAATGCATGTGATAATTTCCTATGGATACTTCTTTCATTAAAGGGTTATAACATATCCCTACAATGATGACAATCCAGAAGTTCCATAACATTGTTCTTGAACATATGTTCTATTGCCATATGATGTTATTTGAGGGACACAAAAAATACAGGCCATTAGGGGTGATGAATCATAAATCCTTGAAGCACCTTATCATGTTGTTCACCCTTTCTAATATCAATGAGGATATTATGAGAATGAGACCCACCAGTAAGAAATCCACATTTTATAGTGTCATTGGTTGTTCCTATATACATATGTGTGTATTGGTCTATAGACATTAAGATTATTATTAATTGGTATTGAAACTTGTAAACATAGATGTATTGATAAAAACTATGATGACACACTATTCACAGCGAGGGAGGATATATTGGGTGCATCACAAGTAATACTGCATTAATAGATAATGTCGGAGAATATATTTCCCTTCTATTGTATAAAAAAATAAAATATCTTCGGCCCCTTGATGAAATTTATATAGCCTAAATAAATCCATGTACATGGTGATAATGGGAAATTTCAACTCTATAAAGTCAAAGAATGAATAATCTAGCACATGGGTTTATGGCAGTAGCATGCAACATGCTTGATTTGAGATATCAAGACAAATGGATTATGTTACACGGTAAGTGTTCATAGGAGGTGACACATCATTGTGTCATTATATTCATTCTATATGGGTTCCTTGGAATGTTTCTAGATGCTAACCATGGACTTTAGGCAGGCTCTGCCGAATGCCACTAAGAAAGAGGCCTAGAGGGTCACACACTAAGGGTTTTCAAGTAGCTCATATAAATATTAATTTAATAAGTTAAATAATGATTATTCCCAATTTTTTGATTAATAATTATTTAAGGATTCTGGATCACATTTATTTTGACACATGTTATTCAAGAGAACATATTGTGGGAAAAATAATATATTCATTAGTGAGTAATGTAGTGATATTTATTTTAGAAATAAATATCCTTTATTCAAGGATTAAAAAATGTGTTGGAGGAGAAAAACAGAATTGAAAATCAAATATACCTTCCATGTATATTAATATACATGCCGTGGATTTTTATGGGAATTTATTATAAGAAATGTTATTTATTTAATTAAATAATATTAGGTGTAATACGCTAGGTGCATTTAATGTAACAATAATAGTGAACTATTATTATTAGACATGGGTTATTTCTAAGAAATAAATAAAATGAATAAATGATTTTGGGTAATAAATTCATTTTTTATTCTATGTAATTTAAATCCCAATTATATTATTCTCATTATCCTATCCATTTTTGGGGGTTCTGCACAACAGATTTGGAAAATCTCAAAAGACAAGAGATAATTATTTTCCCCAAGAATTATCTCATGCAATGAGAGAGAGATCCACCTCCACAGGATCCATGCGATTGAAGGTGGACATCACAAGTGAAGGATCATCTATGCTAGCACTTGTAGATCCCTTCAAAAACATCTAGATATACGTGGAGCACGTGTGGATCAAATATAGAGGAATCCTACATTTGGATTCTACAATGAAATGACAAATCACATAGGATTATGATTAGAAACATCAACAAAGAGGGAATTACATCAAGGTAATTATTGTATATTAATTAAATTAATTATAACCAACATATGATGATCCTATCTATGTTTCTAGGACACACCTATTTCTTTTTCGTTCTTTGTTCTATTCTGAAGATATGATGTTTTATTATCGTAACAGATCTCTGAATGATCATTGAAAAGGGTAAAAGTAATGTTGGGTACACCCACCAATGAGGATCTGCTGTTTCAAGAACCTACAATCAGTTTCATTAAAAAATAAGTGATAAAACCAAATGTTTGATAAAATGCACGAAATAGACTCCAACTATGGATTTTCTCCTGTTTGATTGTAATTTTAAGTGAAGGATAAATGTTATGGATACCTTATGTTCCTATAATAACATTGAATGTGGGTTCATTACATGTCCTTGAAGAAATTTATAGAGTGTTTTTTTGTTCTCATGTATAAATATTGAGGTAATATTGAATACAATATGACAAATTTTTTGGTTTCTACCCGCATGTTAATTATTTGGAAAAAGTGAACAATTTGTTGTTGAGGGGGATCTTGATCTATAAATTTGGATTTAGAAAACTGGAATCGATATCTATTTATTAATATGTTTTGTTGACATGGGTGTTTGAGATTTTTTTTTCATGTTGATGTTAGTTCCACCTTGAGTAATTAAATAGGTGGTAGGAAGCTATGAGTTTGTATACAGTCATAAGAATTTTGATAGAAGAACTTTACAGGCTTCACATTATTTTTGTTTTCACAAAATTATTTCGATAAATATTGGATGAAAACTAGGGGAAATAAAAAAGGAGACGTATATTAATATTTTGGGGTGAGAAAATACAAGGATGAAAATATTATATTAGATAAAGAAGAGATAATTTGAGAGAAATAGATAGAGTGGAATGAAGAAACACTCTGTATGCTGAAATCACAAGAGCATGATCTTAAGGAAGAAGGTTTCTTCAATAAACAATCTTCTTTCCTCTTTAACCTTTTATTTATTATCTATTTTTAGATGAAATATCAGGTTTATATTTTTCTTTTCACTTTTACAGACATGTGTACATAATTTTTTAGTATTTTCATATTGTAATGAATTGATAAATTAATATATATTTATTTTGTTTCTATAATCATATAAGAGTAGTATAAATTTAGTTAACTTCTTTTCATTATTGATGTATATCCTTTTCATATTATTCTAAATAATAATAAGAGAGGATAGAAATTACATTTATTTTGATAATCAAACGAAGAACCAAAAATTGGAAAATGGTGATGTCTTTCTTTTTCATCACCAAACATATTTCTTCTAAATTTTATATTGTGATCGTGTTTTTTTAGTTAATTGGACTATTTAAAAACATGAATGACTATTAGGCATCTTGATACACCTTCATCAAAATACCTTTCATGGTATTGTTTATTGAAATAAATCAGAGAAAATATTTTTTAATAATCTCAGAATTTTCTAGTTTCCTTAAATTTATCTGCTCGAGTCTGTCTCTCATTTCTCTTATTTCAATTTCGCAATAACATTATTCACCTAAATTTTTTTATTTAGTTTTTATTTATCCTTATCTTTTGGTTTGATACTTGTACTTTCCTCTTTACTAGTTTTGGTTAGATTTTAGAGTAATTAAAATTTTCATGTTCTTAATGATGACATGGGAAAAGTTTTTCACCATTTCCAGAGAAGGAAAATGTGTCTAATCAAAAAACTTTTGAAAATATTGAAAATATTGAAAATATATAAAAATTTTATAAAAATAGTATAAAAAATATTTTTTTAATAAAAATTATGTTGTGGATTGGTCATTATTTGTGTTAAAATTCTTGTCTTTGCTTTGTGTCATTTTGTGTTCAACCTTATTTTCACTATTGTACTTTATATTTTTGATTTATTAAGGATTTAATACACTATTCTAAGTAATGTATTACTAAATATGGGTCAGTTTGTTGGTTGTAATCTATTTTATTATAATTATTTTTTTCATTGTGGATATTATAGTTAGATTTCTTATCCTTAGATCAAGGATGAGCCATAAAAACATCTACATCATAAAAAGAACCAACGTTTTTACAATACAGTTAATGAGAATCGTATGTTGCATAATAAATATTAAAATGAATAAATTATTGAATAATGATTTTTCTAACACTTTTACGATATTTTAGAAGCAGATGATTAATATCCAATTTTCATTATGCCACTTGAACTAGTTCACATTTGAATTTTTTATGAAATTGATTCTTAGGTTGAGGATAATCATGTAAATGAGGTTTTAATTGTATAAAATACTACCATGTATTTATATAAAATAATATAATATTAACATAAGTTAATTTTTAGGAAAATTATGAAAGGAAATAATGAACATGAAAAGATTTTGAAATATTAAAAGATGATATTAATGTCATCATCCCAATTCTGAGACTAAAAGCCTGAAAATTTCCAAGCACATTTTTCATGAAGAAGAATAGGGTTATGATTTGGATGTGAATACTAGTGAAGATCATTTGTTCCTTGGGAAATTTCTTGAATTAAATGATAAATGGGATACAAATGTTTACCATTTTCATAGGATTTACTTTAATCTAGAATTTCCATGTTTTATTTTTAGTAGGTTTGAAATAGAGTTATACATTTCTAAGGATTCCATAGAAAACCCAAAATTCAATGTATTTATCATTATGGATGAATTTTTTTAACTTAAACCTAAATTTATGCAAGATATCACACTAATATACCTTAGTAGAGGTTTTTATTTATAAGAAGTGACTTTTTTGTGATATTATAGTTGGGGAATATTTAGAAGAAAATCAATACATGAAAAAAATATTGAACAATAATTCTTTCTATCTGAATTTAATTTATATCTTCTTAGTGTTTCACAATTATCCTCAACTTATTTGGTTGTTGAAAATATTTCTATGTCAGAGAATAAATTGGTTAAGAATTCAATTTTGATTTCCAATATTTCAAAAACTAATATAGGCATTGTTGTATTCCCTCGTCCTAAATTGTTCCTTAACACAACCTTCGCCACGTTTGTTTTTTTATATTTAGTTTTTGGAAGAGGAGAATATATATTTAAAGACCACGATACGGCCCTATAAACACCTTATTTATTGTTTTCACTTCTTGTAAATTTAATGTTTTTCAATTCTAGAACAATTATAAAATGTGGATAGTAAGTTGTCAACGACTTGGTAGTGGTGTTTCTAGTGGTATATTGTATCTGAAATGTTTGTCAAGTGTTACCCTAGAGATCTTGATCCCATAGAAATCCATTCCATAAAAAAATAAATTCACCAAAAACATGTGGTGGTTTCTATGAATGAAACCACATCCACCATCTGATAGAGGATGAACTAAAGGTTGTCCTACTATAGAGATTCAAAATAATGCACCCCTTAGCAGGTTATCATAATATTTCCAATGTTTTAAATCTTTTTTTATTTTTTCATTTTCATGATTCAATATATGGTAGAATTTTTTTTGTCGGGAAATAATGGAATTGAATTTCTCCATGTGTTAATGAATTTCAATATTTTTTTCTTTATCTTCTCTGATCTTCGGGGATATATCCTTCCACCCCGAAGTTTTTAAGACATTAAATTCATATTACATGTTGTAATTAAAGTGTTCTAGGGGGGAGGATTCCAATTCCCATCCATCTATATTTTTAGGATTATGGGTGTTATATCATTATAGAATAATTTTTAAACATGTTGCACAGTTTAATTTTCTTTAAATTTTTTATTTAGACCATTAAGAATTAATGCATCTAATTTCCATTTAATCTTTTTTTAGAATTTTGTTCATAATAATTTTACATCCTATTATTGTAGATTAATTTTGTTTTTCAAGTTCCAAATAGAGCTACAAGATAGAGTGAAATGAAATAAAATATCATACACAAACTATAGTTTCTCCCTTGTTTTGATCATTAAATTATAGATTTTAATGCTTGTATTTTTAATGATTTTAGATTTGTAAATTTTTCATCCAGAGGAACTCACCCTAAATTAAAGAATGTGGTGTCTAATTCGGAACAAAAATTATTAAATATTTGACCTAGGGGAGTAACAGTTCAAAATTATCATCTTGATTCTACATATATTCATTATGGAATTAAAAATATACTACTTGTATTTAGGGGTAGTAAATAATGAAAAATTTCTTTTTAAGTTCTCTTACATGCTAAAATTATTTTTTTAATATTATAGTTTTTATACCTTCTTTATTGATTTTATATGATGAGAATTTTTTATTCATGTTTATTTTAACACTTTGCTGAAAATCATTGTAAAATATTTCAAGTTAACATGAAAATACATTGAAAACCATGCATTTTTGTTGAAGTTGTTAATGTAGTAACTAATGGGTTTATCTTATGCATTATAAGATTGATTGTTGTGTGGAAAAATGATATTTGAGCTATGTTGTGTCCCTCAAACAATAATCATTCACCACTTAACAGAAAGTAATTTATAATTGACATTTTTAAAACATTTTCACCTACTTTAGTGTTTAGCATTAGGGATATTTCTGGATTTTAAGTGTGTATGATATGTCTTAAAATTTTTTGAACCTTATTTCACTGAGAATGCATCAGAAACCATTTTTTTGAAATTTTCTTTTTTTAAACATCATATAGGAAATTTCACTGGGAAATTTTTTATAAAATACAATTTATGGGTTATTATGCACCTATTTGGTGGTTAATCTATAATACCTCTTTTATTTAATTTAGTAAATCCTTTTTCATGTCCTACTAGAAAAAATGGATTTTGTAAAAATAATATAAAAATAATATATATGTTATATATACATTGAAAATTTTAATTTGAATATAACACATAATATATACATATAAATAGATTTTGAAATGAAAATATTATTCCAGGTTTAACTCATTACATCTTTATTTTCATTCGTTATTCATCAAACTATTAGATGAGTTAGTTATTCCACTAATAAATTTTCACATCAACCCATCCAATGGTATGTCTCTTTTTTATGCATTCTAAAATTATGTTTCTTTGTTTTCCTATTGGTAAATAAAAGTTTGGAATTTTAGTTGCATAAAAATTTACATTTCATAAATTCTCTTCTAATTTTTAATTATTATATTTTTTTGAATAATAAACGATTATGAATAGAAAAAAAGTTTAGAAGGCATTCATTTTTAATAATTGAAAGCCCATGATGGAAAATCACTATAAAGTCAAATCTTTGTGTCATTACGACTTTTTTATTTAGAAATTTATTTTAAACCATTAAAAGAGACTACTGATTGATTGAGTACAAGTATTGGATTAAGTGTTTAGGAATTTGATTTGTCCTAAAATATATATTTTTTACCACCACTCTTATCATATCATTTTACTTTTATAATGCATAATTTAACATTAGTGTAGAAATTTATTTTTTTAGGTTAGTTTATTGTTGTTTCAGTGAAATTATGAATTTATTAATTTCAATGTTCTTATAGACATTAAATTTTTCAATTGTCATTATTTTAATTATTTATTAATTTTTTTCATTTGTGTTCTTAATTATAGTTTTTAATTCTTTCATTAAATTATTTTAAATTTTCTATTCCATTTACATAAAATTTATTTCCTTTTGTGTTTTTTCTTTAATATATTAATTAATTTATTTTTCTTTAGATTTAAATAAATTTTCATTAAATAATGTTTCAATATTAAGTAACATTTATTTATAATTCATTATTTTGTATTTTTTATCGTCTCTTTGTTAACTAGTCAATTTAGTATTTTAACATATTTTCGAAATATTTAATCTTATATTGACTTATCAAATTAAGAGTTATTATGGATTTATTTTTATCTGTCGATAGTTTATTTTTAATATATGTTGTTTAGGGAAAAAGATAATTTTAATTTTTGTGTAATAGATTTTGAAACTATGTATAAATTGAAATGGAATATCATTATAATTTAATTCTATTCTTATATAAGGTAACTAATTTTGAGACTCTCGTATGATAATATGGAGTGTGTAAGATATGTTTCCTATAGATGATTCTTCAATAATGATATCAATTGTTCATATAAGTGAAACTGATGCAGACCTTCTAATATTCATTCCTCATTTCCACCAAGTATTTTGATAGTTCGATGGAAGCTGACAATTGAGGTCACCTAAAATATGAATATCTGATGAAGTTGAAGTTGATCCGGGTTTTGTGATTTATGATTTGGATGGAATCAAAAGTATATTAAAATTGATTTCAGGACTCTCATATGATAATCTAGAGTGAGTAAGATAAATTTCCCAAATATGATTCAACAAGAATGATGAAAATTTTTCATACCAGTAAACCTGATGCACACCTTATAATATTAATTCACAGTTTCAAACAAATATATTTATACATCAATGGAAGTTGACATCTGAGGTCACCTAAAATCTAATGATCTGCTGAAGCCAAGGATGTCTAGAGTTTTGGGATTTCAGAATTTGATGGAATCGTAATTCGATTTTAATTGTCTTCAGGACTCTCCTTTGATAATTTGGAGTGAGTAAGATAAATTTCCCTCAAGAATAATATTCAATAATTATGACAATTGTTCATAAAAGTCAACCGAATGCACACCTTATATTTTTCATTCATTTTTTCCAATGATGATTTTGATATTTCGATGGAATCCAAAAATGTGGTCACCTGAAATATGAAGATCTGATAAATCCAAAGATGATCAGTGTTTCGGGATATCATATGTCGATGGAATCAGAAGTCTATTTAAATTAATTTTGGTACTCTCAAATGATAATTTGGAGTGCCTATGATAAATTTCCCATAGTTGATTCTTTTAGAGAGATGTCAATTGTTCATACTGGTAAACCCGATGTGCACCTTTTAATCTTCATTCATCATTTCCACTGATGATTTTGATAGTTCTACAGAAGCCAACAAATGTGTTCACCTTAAATATGAAGATCTTATAAAGACAAATATGATCAAAATTTTGGGATTTTAGATTTGGATGGAATAAATAGTGGATTTAAATTGATTTCAAGACTCTCATATGATAATCTAAAGCGAGGAAGATAACTTTCCCATATATAATTTTTCAACCATGATGCCAATTTTTCATACTAGTGATCATGATTTGAAACTTATAATAATTACTCATTTTTTTCAGTGATGATTTTGATAGTGTGATAGAATAAGACAACTGAGGTCACTTGAAATATGAAGATCTGCTGAAGCTGATGATTACTAGAGTTTTGGGATTTTAAATTTGGATGGATTGAGAAGTCGATTTAAATTTATTTTGGGATTACTGTATGATAACCTTGAGTGAGTAATATAAATTTCGCATTGATTATTCATCAATCATGATGTCAATTTTTATACCAGTGAACCTGATGCGCACCTTCTAATCTTCATTCAAATTTACAACAATAATTTTGATAGTTAGATGGAAGCCAACAATCATGGTCCACAAAAATCTGATGATCTAATGAAGTCAAAGATGCTAAGTTGTTAGGTCCACAAGGGTGAATACCCTGAGAGGGGTGGGGGTGAATCAGGGTATGACTAATTTAAAATTAATGCCCGTTCTGATCTTGTTTCGATGTTGAGCAAAACTCTCTTCTCTCTTTTTCCTGTTGCACAAAGAAAATAGAAAGAAAAGTACTCACAGGACACAACAATTTTACTTGGTTCACCGCAAAGGGCTATGTCCAAGGAGCATATGCTGACAAGTTACTGGTCATACTAAATTCCACTAATCTTCACTAGCTGTGGATTACAAGGTTTGGGCTAGATTACTTCTAAGCCCAGGCTCACTGCCTTTACAAGTTTAGGGTCCGCTCACTGCTTTCCCAAGGGTCACTCCCTGTTTCTCTCTCTCTCTAGCTCTCTACCGGTGGAGAGGATCACCTTCTTCTTCTTCCTAAGCTCCCTGCTCTTGGATGGAATCCACTCAAAGTTTATACCTGTAGGTCTCTTCATTTGCATGAATGAATGCATCATCCTATGTGTGTAGATGATCTGTTGAAGTACAAATTTCACCCGTAGATGAATATATCTTTGCACCGAAGGTATCGGGAAATGTACCACCTTCCACGCAGTCTGAAAATCACTACTGGAACAAAACCATACTTGGCGCGCAAGTCAATCTCGGCGCGCAAGTATCGGCGTGCAAGTCACAATGGGCACGCAAGTTTACCTCAGACACTTGCGCGACACAATCTTCCCCAACTCCAAACTTAGGCGACTCTCTTCCTTTTACGCCCAAACCAATATTGGCGTGCAACTTCCAACCGGCGTGCAACTTCTAACACCGGCGCACAACTTTAACTACTGGCGTGCAAATTCACCTGCGCGACCCACAATCACCACTTGCGCGACCCCCACACATGCGTGACGGGAGCTCTGATTTCTCAAACTGCTGAACTCCATTACTAATGAGGAGGGGTGGTCCAGTATTTATAGGCAATCTGACCACCCTGCGCGACGGCATGCAAATCACCTGCATGACCCAGTTTCGTCATGCAAGTCCCCTGTCATTTAGACAATTGCGCGACCAACTCCAAAACTTGCGCGAACCTTTTTCCATAGCCATATTTTGATCTTCTGATCTGGAAAAACATATGGTGTACAAGATTCCTATACTCCAAGTCCTCGGCACACAAGTCCTTTTTCCAAAAACACTTTTCATCATTTTCCGATTTTTAGGCCCGAAAATTTGGAAAACACTAGAAAACGGCGCCACCTTGTATCTGTTCTTTTGTACTGCCTCCAGATAATCCATATCTTTTATCGAAGTTCTTGAATAAAACATGGACCATTGACCATAGCTCTTGAACTCGACATTCCACCATGAAATCCTCTTTGTCAACAAATTTGTATGTCATTGGTTTTCTTTGTCAACAATCAGTACTCAGATGTCCACTTTTTCAACAAAAACAATCACCTCAAAAATGCTTCAATGATACCTTGAGGGATTTTTGCCCAACAATCTCCCCGGTTGGGTTTGTTGACAACTCTTCTAAAACAAAGATACGTCATTGATTCTTCAGCCTCCATTCGCCTCATTGCGATTCTGAAAGCGATCAAGGATTTATTCAACACATACTCTAAGCCCACATGAGCAATGCTCGGCGTGAGAAACAAGAGTAAATGAAAAGTTCATCAATGAATCACTTTATCTCTGACATCCACTGTTGACACAAAACTGATACCAATTTCTACTAAACTGATACCAAATGTTGATGGACTTTTTGGAAGACCAATGTTTGGTTTGGAAATATTCTTACCACTTTCCAACACCACTCTTCTGCTTTTATCACGATCCTCAACTGTCGTGATATCTATTCTTTGAAATATTCTTACCACATACCAACACCACTCTTCTGCTTTTATCACGATCCATAGCTGTCATGATATCTATTCTTTGATCGATCACTTCTAGCATCGTCAGATTTAATACTCTCCCCCTTTCTCATTTCTCCCCCTATCTAGCTGCTCCACTGGTTAGCTTCTCCCCGTATCTATCATGATTTCTTGTATAGACACACTGTCTCCCCCTTGAACAATCACTATTTCCCCCCCTTTGTCATCAAACCCAAAGGTCACTCTTTTTTAGGTTGTAACATAGTAGAGAACACATATAAGCACATTAGGGAAAACACATCATACCTCGGGGAGAGGGGGGTGTGGTGTCACATCCACACTATTTCATGTGTGGTAAATCGACTGAACTCCCAGAGCCAGTCGATGCCTCTCAAAATCTTACTTGGGTAAGGCCTTTGTCAGAATATCTGCAACCTGTAACTCTGTAGGCACATACTCCAACTTCACGATGCCCTACTCAACCTTCTCCTGGATGAAATGATACTTGATCTCAATGTGCTTTGTCCTGGAATGATGGACATGATTTTTTCTAAGATTTATAGCGCTTGAGTTGTCACACTGGATTCCGATCAGAGACTTAATGTCAAATCTCATATCATCAAGCTGCTGCTTCATCCACAATAACTGTGTGCATGCTTGAGTGGTGGCGATATACTTAGCTTCTGCGGTGCTTAATGAAATGCAATCCTGCTTCTTGCTCAACCAAGCAATACATAGTCCGCCAAGATAAAATGCACCTCCAGATGTTGATTTCCTGTCATCTGCTGAACCAGCCCAGTCTGCATCAGAATATCCCAATAATTCTGTCTAAGACATGTCGTTATATGTCAGCCCGATGTCCACTGTGCCCTTGATATACCAAAGTAATATTTTCACTGCGATCATGTGACTTTCCTTAGGATTACATTGATATCTCACTGCTTGGCATGTGGAAAATACAATATCAGGCCGTGTCTCAGTCAAGTACAACAGACTTCCTATAATTTGTCTATATTATGTGATATTAATTGCCTTTCCATCCTCATATTTTGATAATCTCATCCGGGTAGCAACCGGAGTCTTTATCTCCTTGGAATTATCCATTCCAAACCTTCTTAGAACCTCCTTGGCGTATTTGGAATGAGAAATAAGAGTCCCATTACTTCTTTTTGTCACCTGTAAACCAAGGAAAAATGTTAGTTCTCCAATCATTGACATTTCAATCTCATTTTTCATGAATTCAGAGAATTGTCTGCATTGAGCTTCATCTGATCCACCGAATATTATGTCGTCAACATAAACCAGCACCATCATCCGTTGATTACATTCATTACTAAAATAGAGATTGTAATCAACTCCTCCACGCTGAAAACCATGCTTCTTCAAATACTGATCAAGCCTTGAGTACCATGCTCATGGTGCCTGTTTCAGCCCATAAAATTCCTTATTCAGCATGCAAACTTTGTTCTGATCCTCATGAATGAGAAAACCATCTGGCTGCTCAATGTACACCTCTTCTTCCAGAACCCCAATCAAGAACGTGGATTTTACATCCATATGGAACACTTTAAACTTTCTTTGCACTGCTATGGCCAAGAATAATCTGATTGTCTCCAGCCCTGCAACTGGTGCAAATGTCTCATCAAAATTTATTCCTTCAATCTAGGAGTACACCTTGCTCACTAGTCGTGCTTTGTTTCGAATCAAAGTTCCATCTTCATTCATCTTGTTGCGATAGACCCATTTAGACCCAATGACATTCTTGTCAGCTGGTCTCGAAACAATCTCCCACGTCTGGTTCTTCTCAATCTGATCATTCTCTTCATTCATAGCTTGAACCCAGTTTTCATCTTTAGCTGCATCGGAAAAACATTTCGGCTCCACCTGAGATAAAAACGATGTCTGTTGTACTGACTCCATTCTTTGAGTCTGAACTGGTGCTGTCTGATCACCAATGATATTATGCCTATCAATTTTAGCTCGACTCTTTGGATTCCTTGCAGATATAGACTTGACACTTTCTTGTTCATCAACAGTATCTTCTTCTGAGTCAGCCTCTGCAACTTCTGCTCCCCCTGTGTTTCTTTCCTCATCATCACTTTCATCCAAGAACTGTTCACTAGATCGTTGAGTATTCTGTTCATTCTCAACTATAGTGACATCATTGCTCTCAACGATTTTTCCCAGCCTCTTGTTGATGAATTTATATGCTTTGCTTTTCCCTGAGTATCCAAGGAATATCCCATCATCTCCTCGTACCTCAAACATCCTATGATTTTCTTTGTTGAGAATGAAACACTTCCAAAGATTTGAAAGTATTTCAACGTTGTCTTCTTTCCATACCGTAGTTCATACGGAGTCTTCCCTTGCTTCGGACATAACAGAGACCTGTTTGAAACATAGACCGATGTTAAAACTGCTTCCTTCCAAAATTTCTCTGGTAGGTCCTTATCAATAAGCATTGTTCTGGCCATGTTTTTGATGATCCAATTTCTTCTTTCAACCACTCCATTCTATTGGGGAGTTCTTACTGATGATACTTGATTCCTTATCCCATGTTTCTCGAGATAGTTTTCAACCTGACTGTTTGTGAATTCTGTACCGTTATCAGTACGAAATTTCAAGATTTTCTGCCCAAGCATATTTTCTGATTCCCTCCTATACTACTTTATACAACTGAACACCTCTGTCTTGTGGGTAATGATGAATACCCAGGCCATTATTCTATAATCATTAATGAAAAGAACATAGTACCTTTTCCCATTTATAGCTCGTGGTGAGACAGTTCCACATACATCAGCATGAACCAGTTCAAGCACTCTAGTTTATTTCTGTTCCTTTGGCCTGTATGTATTTCTGATGATCTTCCCTTGTTGGAAAGCATCACACGTGTGAGTGCGATCACATGATAGTATGGGAAGGTCTCTAGCAGCATCACACATTACAAGATCCTCCATAGATGGTTGGCATAAATGACCAAGTCGCTTATGCCACAGCTGGTTTTCTTCCTCTCTGGATAAGAGACATGTATCTTCTTCCCCACTTACAAGGTAGAGATTCCCCTTTGACCTTTTTCCCTACAGAATAGCTGCTCCATCTTTTCCTTTCACAACACACATCTTCTTGGTAAATCGGATAGAGTGCCCAGAGTCACATAGTTGACTGACACTGAGTAAGTTATGACTGAGACCCTATACTACCAATACATCAGCACGCCTCATCTCTTTTCCCCAAAACATGGCTTTCCCTGAGCCAACAATCTTCAGGCCTTCATCATTTCCAAATTTGACAACTCATTCTTTGTCATATTTGATTCCTGTAACAAGATCCTTATTACCTGTCATGTGGGATGTGCAACCACTACCAAGGATCCAAACACCAGATCGATCTGATGCTTTAAGGGAAATCTCCACCACAACGGCCTTCTCATTTTTCTTCATCTTGGTCCATACTTTTTCTTTCACACTCGGCATGGATTGTGACTTCTATTCTTTCTCAGAGTATGATGGACCAGCCTTATCATGAAAAGATGCAAATCTATTCTGGATTTTTAACTCACCTGTCAGTTTATTGACCTGCTACTTGTGAATGTTTTGATTCTGCTTTGGTACATTTCTCTGAATGGTCGAAGTACAGTACCTAGCCATATGGCCAATTCCTCCACACCAAAAAAAGTGTCCAAAATATGTTCTGGAAATTTGTTCTCTGTTTGGCTGTTATCTCTGTTCTTGATCCCTTCGATATCTTTTGGCTATGGAACATACATACTCTGAATGTCCCATCTTTCCACAACAATAACAGCTATTATATGGTGCATTCCTTCATTTTACTTCAACACTATGAGTTTCCCCTTGGGATCTCTGAATATTCTGATTCTGCTTTGTGCCCAAATCCACCTTCAATCTCGGGACGGGTGCTTGCGGTCTGACTTCAACTACCTCATATTTCTGTTTCTGATTAAGCCATGAATCAGCCTTAACTTCTGAGCTCAATTGTGACTTCTTTCCTGCTGAACTATTGGGATCCTCTTTCATCTTCTTTGTCTTCTTTATGACCTTCTTTTCTGATATCACATTGGGGGTCAAGAGTTTTTCGTGATCCTTAATTTTTTGTCGCAGACTAACCACTTGTTCTTCAATCTATTTGATACGTCTAACCTGCTCCTTTCCTGTGTTAGTCAAACAATCAATTTCCTTCTTTTGTTCCTCAATTTTAAGCTTATACTCAACAATATTTCGTGAGCTCCCTAGTGTTGAGGATTTTAGTCTTTCAATTTCTTCTTAACAGCTTAGACATTTCTTCATCCTATTGTTGCATATAGAGTTTGGCATCACGAACCACTTTATTGGCTTTCTTCATTTTGGCTCTCCAAACATCTATCTCCTCAAGAGATGCTTCCAATTCGGCTTCCATATCAACTCTCCCTTCAATTTATTCTTCTTCTTCAGCATCAACTTCTTCTCCCTTTTGAGAACTACCAACAATCGCCACCATGGAATTTACCCCACGATCTCTGCAATTTTCAATTTCCTCAACTTATTCATCCTCAGACTCATCTGAACTTTCAAATTCTTGGGAGAGAAGATTCTTTTTCTTGAAGAAATTTCTCTTGAATTGCTTCTTCCCTTTCACTAAAGCCGAAGGTTTCTTCTTGGGAATTTCAAATTCATCATCATCATCATCATCTTGAACCTTATTTGGGCATCTTTCCGCAAGATGACAAACCTTTCCACATCTAAAACATCCTAGTGGAAGTTTACCTTTAAATTTTCATCTTCTTCTTTTAAGATTTGAATAATGAAATGACATCACCTCATCCTTCTCTTCTTCTTCATTAGAATCTTCAATGGTGAGCTTTTTCATGTCCTTAAATGCCACCTCTTTAGACTTCCCATTTTCAACAGCCTCATTATCACCGTTCCTCATTTCATATGCAACCATGGTACTGTACAAATTGTCCAATGTCATCTCTTTTGGATCTTTATCTTCTAGTACTGAAACTTTCGGATTGAACCGAGGTAGAAGTTTCCTCAAGATGTGCTTTAAAATATTTAGGTCTTCAATGACTTCTCCAAGACCTCACATATCTTCCACAACAATGTTTACCCTGTCATAGAATGCGTCAACAGACTCATTCGGGTTCATTTTAAGATCTTCATATTTGTTCCACAACACCCGCAGCTTTGCCTCTCTGACTTTTGTGTCCCCTTCATATATATTCAAAATCTTTTCCCACATGGCATGTGACATTTTTCAGGACATCACCTTCGTGTAGATGGGATTGGAAAGGGCTCCCCCTAAGGAATTTATTGCTTTGGAATCAGCATCCAACTCTTTATGCTCAGCTTTTGATAAAGCACCACTATTAATATCAGCTGTGATACCATGCATAGCTACTGAAAACACATCCATTCCCAAGGATCGGAAACAGTGTTGTATCTGATTCTTCCATATCTGAAAATTATATCCGTCGAAGATCGGAATCCCTTTATGATTGGTGACCTCTATTGAGAGAAGAAAAACATTCAACCTTTCCCTTTGATACCAATTGTTAGGTCCACAAAGCTAAATACCCAGAGAGGGGGGGTGAATCAGGGTATGAATAATTTAAAATTAATGCATGTTCTGATATTGTTTCGCTTTTGAGAAAAACTCTCTTTTCTCTTTTTCCTGTTGCATAAAGAAAATATAAAGCGAAGTATTCACAGGACACAACAATTTTACTTGGTTCACCGCAAAGGGCTATGTCCAAGGAGCATATGCTGACAAGTTGCCGGTCATACCAAATTCCACTAATCATCACTAGCTATGGATTGCAAGGTTCGGGCTAGATCACTTCTAAGCCCAGGCTCACTGCCTTTACAAGTTTAGGGTCAGCTAACTGCTTTCCCAAGGGTCACTCCCTGTTTCTCTCTCTCTCTGGCTCACTGCCAGTGGAGAGGATCACCTTCTTCCTCTTCCTAAGCTCACTACTCTTGGAAGGAATCCACTCACAGTTTATAGACCTGTAGGTCTCTACATTTGCATGAATGAATGCATCTTCCTATATGTGTAGATGCTCTGTTGAAGTACAACTTTCACCGGTAGATTAATATCTCTTTTCACTGAAGGTATCGGGCAACGTACCAGCTTCCATGAAGTCCGAGAATCACTGTTGGAACAAAACCTTACTTGGCGCACAAGTCAATCTCAGCGCGCAAGTATTGGCGTGCAAGTCACAACGGGCGCACAAGTTCACCTCAGACACTTGCACGACACAATCTTCCCCAACTCCAAACTAGCGCGACTCTCTTCCTTTTACGCCCAAACCAATATTGGCGTGCAACTTCCAACCGGCGCACAACTTCTAACACCAGCGCACAACATCAACTACTGGTGAGCAAATTCACCTGCGCGACCCAGACTCACCACTTGCGCGACCACCACACCTGCGCGACGGGAGCTCTGATTTCTCAAAGTGTTGAACACCGTTAAGAATAAGGAGTGGTGGTCCAGTATTTATAGGCAATATGACCACCCTGCGCGATGGCACGCAAGTTACCTGCGCGACCCAGTTTCATCACGCAAGTCCCCTGTCATTTAGACACTTGCGCGACCAACTCCCAAACTTGCGTGAACATTTTTCCTTAGCCATATTTTGATCTTCTGATCTTGAAAAACATATGCCACCTTGTATCTGTTCTTTTGTACCGTCTCGAGATCATCCATTCCTTTTATCGATGTTCTTGAATCAAACATGGATCTTTGATGTCAACTCTTGAACTCGACATTCCACCATGAAATCCTCTTTGTCAACAAATTTGTATCTCATTGGTTTGCTTTGTCAATAATCACTACTCAGATGTCCACATTGTCAACAAACACAATCACCTCAAAAATGATTCAATGATACCTTGAGGTATTTTTGCCCAACATAAGTGTTTTGGTATTTCATATTTAAATGGAATAAAAAGTAGATTTATTATAATCATGTCAACCATGATATTGTGCCACAATCAATGAAGTATGGGGATGATGCTTCTGAGAGAATATTGCTTTCGAATGAAACATAGTATGTTAAAGTGGGAGTCAATGGTGTTGTCAATAGAAGAGATGGGTTACACTATGTTAGAATGGGACCAATTTGATTCTAATGTGAACCTTCTCAAATCGAATTGTGACTTTGAAGAGGATGATGGAAGTATAGAATACTTGATTTTCCTATATCCAGATTGAATGTGGGTGTATTTTATGGAATGTAGTGTTTTTCTTTCTCATATTTTAATTTAGAGCTGATACTAAAAGAACATCATCCAAATTTTTAATTTCTTCCATCATATTCATTTTGGGATAGAAATGAATTTTTAGTTGATGATGGGGATCAAGATTGAGAATGGTGGGTTTAGATAACTAGAATTGATGTTTATTTATTTTTATTTAGTGTTGTTGAGCATGGTAATTTATGAACTCACGATTTCTTGTTGACTTCAGTGAAACCTTGTGAAATTCATAATGTGGAAGGAAATTAGGAGTTTGACTATAGAAACAGTAATTATAACAGAAGGACTTGGGGATTGTAGTCTATTTTGTGTGTCACAAAATTAAGTTGGAAATGATTGGGTGAAAAAAAGGGATGATAAAAATGGGGCACACATTAAATATTTGTAGGAGAGAATATACATGGACATAAATACAAGAGGAAATAGATGAGGGCTGATTCTAGAGAGGGAGTTTGAGTTTAAAGTTGAAACACTATTATTGCATAAATCAGATGAGCAAGATCTTGAAGAAGAAGGTGAATTCAACATATAATTTTCTTTCCTCATTAAAATTTTCTTAACTTTTTGTTTCTGATATGAACATTTTCAGATTTTTTTTCTACTTCAACCATGTGCAGATTAATTTTTAAGTGGTTAAAATTATATGGAATTGATAAATTTATATCTATTGATTTTTGTTTTCATAATCATACAAGTGTATTTCTCATTCAGTGAAATTATTTTCATTATGGATGAGTATATTATTATTTATTTTTTTATTTACTGATAGGATATGATATATAATCCTCTGTTATCATCATCTGAAGTACCAAAATTTTTAAAAGGATGATGTCTGTTTTCCATCAAAAAACAAATTTCTTCCAGAATTGAATTTTACAATCATATTTTTAAATATCATACTAGACTATATAGTGCACATTAACGATTTTTAGGTGACTTTATTCACCTTTATCGCAATATTTGGATTGTCTATGTTTATTGAAATAAAAGAGATTAATTCATTTTTAATAAAATCTAAAAAAATCAGATTCAAATAAATTCATTGACTTCAGTATCTCTCTCTTTTCTCTTATCTCATATTATAATCATATTCATCACCTACATTATAATATTTCATCACATTTTATTTTATGTCTTTATATCGTTATTTTCTTTTAGCCTTCACTATAGTAAAATACTCATAAATTCATGTTTTAATAGTTTTTACTAGGATTTAAATTAATTAAATTTACCGTCTTCTCAATGATGACATGATGAGGGTTTTACGACATTAATGGTTTCAGTTTTTTTGAGAAAGGTATCCCCAATATAATCAGAACATGTCAATTCATCATATAATGTTCCATTTTAAGAAAATAGAAATCCGTAGTAAAAATTAAAATTTTAACCATCATCGGAACATCCTTTAACAAACCATTGGTCTGTGAAAAACATTGATTTTTTATTTTAATGTGTGTTTCTAGGGGATTTATTTTTCCAATGTGAAATTTAAATAAAATTAGGTTAGACATCACAATTATACTTCCAAATAAATTATAACATTAGAAAAATAAATACTTCAATACAGTGCATGGAATTGAGAATATTCCAGGATCATTACATTTGGTGGGAAGAGATGGGTTAATCAATGTTAAGACTTACAACCCCAAGATCACATTTTCATTCCCTCAAATTAAAATTTGGTGTCTACAAATATTCTTTTGAAACATCTCACCACCAAAAATTTTCTTTATGATGTTAATCAAGTGGATGATATCCTATTCTTTTTTGAATATTTTGAATATTTCATTATCATGTTTAGTTTCATTGGTTTTCCTTGTTTGGGATTATATCTGGGGGAATATAAGAGAAATAATTTTTCTTTCTTCTTTGATCTTAGTAAATTATATTTACTTTGGCAAGGATTCTCTCCGGAAAAGGTTTTCCCTCATTTGGATCATTTTGGATGGTTGGAATATATGTTCCATCTGGAAGGGATGACAGTACTTGAGAGTTTATTTGTGTTTATATATCCCTAAAACTTTTAATGGTGTTTTCACTAATATTTACCTTCTACATTGGGATGAATATAGGTTAAGAGAGATTTTTTCTTAAACAGTGACATTGTATTTAACCAACCAATGTGAAAACTTATTATCATTGAGTTCTTATGACTTTAATTTTTGCATCGGTGGTTTGTTGGAATTATAGATTATTTGTGTCCATTTGTTTCATCGTGTAATCAATGTTGAGATCATGTTTTAGAGGGGATATTTGAATGTACATTGTAGTGATTAAGGATTTTTGGGTGGTGGTTGGGGCTGATTACCCAAACCTAGGTAGTTCCAATACTATTGAGTTTGGCTATATTACACCTCATGCCTGTAAGATTTTTTATCCTTCCATCCATAGTTGGATGGATATTAAGGTTCTTGACTTTTGGTTTGGTTATACAGATGAACAAAAAAAATTCCTCAAAACCTTCATAATAGCCTCACAGCTAATGAAATTAGTAAAAATAGTTAGTTTCGAAAGTATAGATATTGAAATGAATAGGGGAAGGTAGTTTTGATTTCCCATTTTAAAAGGAAAACTATCAATGAAGGGTACTTTCCTATTCAAAATTAGTATCCAAATTATTCTCAATATACAAAATTCACATTATGAGTATCTTGAACGTGTAAAATGGAGCTTGAATCAAATTTTTGTGTGTTATGTGCCCTGTTTTAATGGGCGTCCTTATAGTGATTTGGGTTTTTAAAACTATCTAACCGCTTACAGAAACATCAATCCTATTTATGTAAATTGTAATTAAACCACAATACAAATATATTATTTAAGACACCCCAACTTGGCTGAGTCAATAACAGAAGCCCACACAATAGTGACATGGATAAATGTGTGTCTCATTGTACGTCAGAGGCTGCTGACTATTTATTAGGGTCTATTTGAGTATAGTCGGTAAATTTTACCCTCATGAACAGGGTGTGTCACAAAAGTAACACAATACCAAAAAATAGAAACAACATAATAAATAAACATAAGTAGAGGATTAGACTAGCCATATAAAAATAAAATGGGAGAAACCATATCCAATATGATATGTTAAATGATGGTTATGTCATGATATACAAAAAGGGAAAACATTGGGGAAAATAATTTTGAATATATAACATGCTATAAAAAATTAATGAAACCACCAAATGTTATCTCCAATAGAATCACAAGCATAATATTGTTACTATTCTCCCACACCCCATCATATTATAGAAAAAATAAAGATTCCATAGTGGGGAACTTTCCTTTTTCCAAACCAGTGTCCCTGAACTCCACTGTAGTACCAATAAACAACTCATACCTGGTGTGTGATATACTCAGTAGGCCACATAAAATTGTGTCTAATGTTATTGAGTCCATTAGTATATAATAAAGTAGTGATCAGGTAATAATGAAAGTTATAAATGAAATATGTAATACCCATGTAAGTGTACGTTCCCAATGGGAATCACAATTGATAATACCTACTTCTTCCTATGCCAGAAAGTCTCTGAAAGATTACCCACTTATCAAAGAGAAGGAATCCCATGTGGATGATATCTGTATAATTGATGAATACATCCGATGAAATATTACTTGATATTTCAAATATAACAAAGTAATTATATATATAAAGTATCGACCAAATCCAATAATGTTATGTGGCATGGTAGTCATGTCACATTGATTAATTTTTCTATTAATTTGTTGAAAAAATGATCATGTCCAAGGAATTATATATGAGGATACTGGGTATCACCAACAGTGTACTATGAACCAATCACTCTACAAGCATATTCATGGAATTCCACATATGAATCTTAGTATCACTCTAGGTGTGGTATAAATTCATTTCCCACTAAGTTCATCATTATCATTCCATGTGGGAAACCCAAGTGACACTCATGGAATAAAATAAATCACTACCCTTGGAGTCCATCCTTGTCATTCAATATAATGAACCCAAGAATCACTCTTGGAATAATGTGAATTCACCCACCCAATTGTTCCACTCTATATGATTCATATGAGAACCCATGTATCGCTCACTTTGTGAGGTAAATAAATTGAATAATTCAATTTATTTAAATAATTCCAATTATTTTATCCATAGAGTTCCAAGTAAAAACCCATGTATCACCCACAAAATTTCATAATCAATATTCATGGTCTCTTAGACTAACCATACTATCTAACAAAACTTTTAATCTAGTTGAGGAATAAAATTTATGATGGATAATTCTAACTCACCTAAAGTGGTGGTTCAATTTTATAGCCTAGTTATAAAAGGTTTAACAGAGCTTAATTAATTCCATGAAATTTAATAATCCACATCATTTTATCAATTTTAACTTCCCAATTACCTAGGGTAATTAACACAACACAAGGGTGAATCAATTAAAAATTAAACATGGTCACGTTATATGATTTGATAGAACACCTCAAGGGGTGGATTTAATCAATTAAATTAGCCTCCATTGATAGGTATGGGGCATATAACATAGTCTCATTAATTTAATTTATTATACATAAATCCTTTAAAGAGGCGAATCTTGGAATGTATAGTGCGTTGCACAATAGCACAACATATATATAATTAGAATTTTAGGGAAAATCAAGATACCAACTCCCATAGCTTGATAGTAGATTTTGTATCTGATACTAGCTTCTGCTTCAGTATAAAATGGATGAAATAATAGAAATATATGAAAATATTTAAAATAGGGAAAAATATGTTTCATGGAGTTATCATTTCTATGGTGAGATAATCAAAATAAGGAAGTAATAGGTTACGATAGATCATCGATATAGATCCAATGTGAACAATAAAGAATGATTCTGAGCTAGGTTGGAGAAGATTATTCCAAAGACTAGTGGATGAGAATTTGGGACCTCAAAATATAGAGGAGGATGTGAATGGGGAGAAAGGGAAAATGGAGGATCATATATTGTTAAAGAGGGGGGAAACATTAATTTATACATTTTTAAAGGGGCACATAGTTTGGTTGTATGGTTTGACCAAACTCTCTGCTATCATTATGGGGTCACTTTCTATGTGGCACTGACCAAGTAGATAGGAACATGGTTTGAAAACCCATACACATCCCATGAAGATTCACTATAATGTATCTCTATATATCCTCAAATAGTAATGGAGGCTCCGATATATAGTTAAACTGAATGTGAACCTCCTCTTACTAGGGCCTCATGGTTTAGCTGCATGGAAACTATTAACAATGCGCCATAGGATGTATCTCTAGAAAATAAATCTCTGATATCCGAATAATATTTAGATTCACATAAAACCTTAAATTAACCATTCAGTACTTCCATTATAATAAAATAAATGAATTATTCAAATATTTAAAGGTCTCATACATCATTATAAAATCTATGATGATACAATATCCCCTCTTTAAAACAACTTGTTCTTGATTTTTCTCTTATGATGGTTGTAATGCATGACCTAAGAAAAAATCCTTCCATTGAGCATGTAAATCACCCTCTCTCTCCTAGTTCACATCCTGTATATGACTTTTCTTCCATTACACATTTACTAGTGAAAATAACTTATCTCAAAAATCCCTTTTTGTCCATTCATTGATACGTATGGGATCGTCCAAAATGGATACATCAACCTGTAATTAATCCTCATCATGTTGAAGACTATGAGATGGGTTTAAATAATAATGGAAATGTTGAGATACATGGAAGACATCATGAATGACTTGGTACCTCTGAGGTAACTATAGCTGGTAGGCTACCATCTAGACTCTCAAAAATCATAGAAGGACTTACATAATGAGTAGAATGTTTATCCTGTATCTGAATCCATCTCATCCCTAGTCTAGGAGAACCATGTAAGAAGACATTATCCATGTCCTCGTGATCTAGAGGTCATTGAAGACGGTTGGCATATGACATATTCAAAGATAGGGGGATTTATATACCAGCAACCCATTTTTTCCCATTTTAAAATAGCCGGTTTGTGGGTAATCGGTTCCCATTTTCAAACACATCCAAATTTAAAATTCAATATTCAAATCCAGGAATCATCATACCAAATCTCTAAAAAAAGATGTACGACACGCACCTCATGACGCACCGCCACCTCGAACATTACAACCATCCTTCAAGCTTCCCACCAGATCAGAGAGCCGGTGAAACCAACCACCAGGGAACCCTACCCCGAGGATTTATATACAGTTCTTGATAATTTTTGCCTACTCTAAGGTCTTCTGAATGAGACAAGGTCTAGTAGAATTTCTTCTCTAGCATCTAACATACATAGGGGTGAATGGAACAACTTATCAAATAGAACATCATAAAGATCTATATGTATAGTTTCTTGAATGATATTATTGTAAGAAAATTCAGAACAAATTAGGTGTTCCCCCAATGAACCACCACAATTGTAACACCCTGTGATATTGTGAATTTCATTCTGAATTAATTTAATCTTTCTGATATTTTTCATTTCACACAACACTAAATATAACTTTTTATATATGAAATCACTATGTTTTTCTTGCTCTACATACAACACCAAGATAATATTGTTCTACACACAACACATAGATTAAATTTCCCTACAAAAACATTATTTTTGACATCAATTATGAACAATGCTGAGTTCATTCGATAACATGTCTTACCAGCAAGCCTGAGTTTAACCGAAATATAATATACTATTAATATTATTATTAAAATATTAATATAGTTGCAACCTTGTTATTGGAATGAATGTTAAGAATAATATCAACTAAATTGTGAAAATATGATTTAAAAATATATATAAAACGAATCCCTTGGATATAAATTATTTAGAAATGAAAGTAAGAACTAGTTGAAAATAAAGAATTTTTTTCTCTAAGAAAAATATTTTTCTGTGTAAAAAACATTTTATCTCAATAAAATAAATAAATGCCTTTTGATTAATGTTTTTAAAAATATTTATATATTATTTTTACCCATATAAAATATATTTTATAGGAATAATATAATAATAATTCCAATTTTATGAATAAAAAGATATAATTTTTTAATGGGTAATTTAAATGTTTTTAATGGGAAACCCAATTTAAAAATAATTTTTGAAACATTTATAATTTTCATTCTATGAAATAAAATTCATTTTATAAATTTGAAGATCATAATTTACTTTGGATTAATTTTGGGTAATATTTTAAGAAGATTCATTTTTTGATGAATATTGAAAATTGCTGAATTTTAATTCAAACCCTCCTTTTCATATAATTTCTATATATATTTAAATTATATTTTTTAATAGGTTAATTAGAAAAAATTTACAGCGACTAAGACAATTTACTTAATTGGAACTGATTTTAAATAGGAATTGGAAACAACAACATTTCAAACTATTGGACTTTTTCACTTTAAAAACATGTCTTCTCTTCTCATCTATGGGATTGAAATTAAAATAATTTTTTCCATTTCAATTATTAGAATTTAAAAAAATGGATTCCATATTTGTAATAAGAATAATTTATAATTTATAATAAGGAAAACTGAGTTTTTTGGAAAAAACAATTAGTTAATTTAATTAAACTTAATTACTATGATTAAGGTTAAAAAAGATAACTTAGTTATTAATCATTAATTTATGTATCCAAAAAACCTATTCACGTGACTAAAATCCATTGGATGGTAATATTTCAACCAAGTCCCCTCTTGGATCAAAAATGGAAAATTATCAGTGGCACATGATGTAAGGTAGACCTCTCAAAGGTGCTTAACATTATATATTTACAATAATTTCACTCCACCCCCTCTATAAAAAGGAACTCACCCCTCACTTATTCACACACCTTAATCCACATTGGCTTATCTAACCCCTGAAAAAATAAGATCCAAACATCCCTAGTCTCAAAAAAGAAGCCTCACTTTGGGTAGAAAGAAAAACAAGTTTGTTTTTTGCTGAAAACCAAATGGAATTAACCATACAAGAGGATGTTTGAACAAGTCCTAACAAAGTGAATACGTAAGGTACAGTTTTTCTCATCTCATGTTTATTTTCGTGAGATATATGATATATTCACCACTTATTCTTCCTATGTGGTCTATATTCATCCCTATGAAATATTATATCATTAATATATTTTATGTCATGATATTAAATGTTTCAATTGATGTTGTTCTTTCATGTGGATGATTATTATAAAGTTACTCAAGTATTAATGGGATTTATAGTCTCACATTTATTTTTGAGAGATATAGGCCTCATTTAACATTCGTTTATTTTTTGTAGTTTATATATTTTATATGAATTTATTATATTATTATTATCCTTTAATTAATGGGTATTTACAAATACATTTTATGAAATCTCATTCATGGGGTTTATGGTACAAAAGTTACGAAATCAGTAAAGAATCTTTTTTCTCAACATTCATTATTTAAGACACATTCCATGTAATGAAACCATATTCTTATATGCGGTGTATATACATACCTTTGACATGTTATATAATTAATATATTACTTTTAATGATATTTTACACTTCATGTAATGTTATTATTTCATGAGGATTATGATTCAATGCTACCAAAGTATAAACAATTTATTTCTATAATCTCACCTTTTATTGAGATTTTTTATGGTTATACTTCCATTGATGAAATATTATGATCCATCTCTCAATAACACTTATAAATTTTATTCTCCTATAGGAATTAATGATATCTTCATATAATGGTTCCATTTTCCCACTCATTGGTACTTAATATTATTTATAAAATGTTTTTAAGAATGTTCGACTTTAATTCTCTCCTCGATCGAAAATAATTTTTAATCAAAAACCATTTTTTCTAAAAATGTTTTCCAATTTTTTAAAATGATATTTTAATCTCATTTTAATGTAAAAATTATTTTATAGGTTTTTAATGTTTGAAAACTTATTTTAAAGTCATTATTATAATTTTTCATGGTAATTTCAAGGAAAAATTTTTACAAGGAATTTTTTTGGAAAAAAGTTTTTAAAATGTTCTATGATTAAAAAAAAATCATTGTGCAGAGAATATTTTCCACATGAAATGTTTTAAATTAATTTTAATGATTATTTTATAATTTTTCAATGTGGTTTTAAATTAATGGATTTTGATGATGCCGTATACCGTAAAATGTCAATTTCAATGAAATTTTATTTTCATTATGAAATACACCGTGTTATCTTTAAAAATAATTCCCCATATAAAGTGACATTGTTTTACATAATATAGTGTTTACATGGGATATTATAAAATTAAAACATTCTTATTATTTATTGGTTGGTTTATGTTCAAATGATAAGTGGTTTATGAAATCAGTTTATCTTCCATGGTTTATACCATGATAAATCAATTATGAAACTTGATTCCATTAATGGGTTATTCCGTAATGAATATCATCTCATTTTATGGGTCAAGATATTATCAATGTTTTTCTATCTTGTGTCACATTAATGAATGATTTAATTATATAATGGTTGATACTTTTATATATTACTTTATTGAATTCAGTAATAGTAAATTTTTTATGAGAGCAGAGGTTACACAATAGGGAATCTAAAATCTAAAAAAAGAGGGTGCATAAGAGGGAATCCCATGCCTGAAGAAATAGGGTACATGGGAGGGCTTCCCAAGCCCAAAAAAAGAGCGTAAAAGGAGGGACTCCCAACCCAAAAACAAGAGGGTATATGGGAGGGAATCCAGAGCCTGAAATAAGAGGGTACCCGAAAGGCATCCCAATCTTGAAACATGACGGTACATGAGAGGGAAGAGCATGCCCAAAATAAAAGGGAACATGGGTGGAATCCTATTCCCAAAACAAGAGGGTACATGAGAGGAAATCCCATGATCAAAAGGAGGGGGTACATGGGATGGAATACCAATACCAAAATAAGAGGGTGAATGGGAGGTCATTCAATGTCTGAAATAAGAGGTTACACAAGCATGAATCCAATTCCCAAAAAAATAGGGTATATGGGAGGAAATACCAAGCCTGAAGTAGGTACAAGGGTATTTATCCCAAGCCTAACATTAATTAAGTCTTGGTTTGTATGATTGAAATAGTATTTGATACACTTAGGTGTATGCCAAAATTCAATGTCTTGTTCCTCTATTGTGCTCTTAGGGATTATTCCATTGATTACCTTATGATTAATATCTTATGACCTTCCAATATTTATTCCATGACTTATGATTATGATCTTTGATATGTAGGGTATGATTTTATAACATAATGATCATGTTATCATGATCTTATTCTCATGTTATACTTACATATCTCTCTTGTTTACCCTCATTGAGAATCTAATCTCACCCATTTCTTTTCTTTCCTTTCCTATGGTTATGAAGAAATGTTTTAAGTATGAGTAATAAAAGTGGACAATCATTTCGCGACATATTGAAATTATTTCACCAAGTTATAAAATTATGTTTCAATTTTTCAAAATAAACGGAACTTTTACATTCCTTGGGCATGTATTTATTGAAATTTAATGAATATTCTTCTAAAATAGTGTAATATACATATTTATTAAACATTATTTGTGATAGTTGGTATCAATGTAAATATTTATTCAACATTTGGAATCTAGGATTGGAGATATTTAGTGTGATACCTATGGATATTTTTAAGGATATGTTTAGTTACGTCTTGAAGTAATTTTTCATGATTTAGGCATCCTATAAGTAATTTTTCATGATTATGTGCTTTTTTATATGATAAGTGTTTATAACACTATGATTTATGTTCTTATTTAGTAGTAGAAACTAAATGTAATTGGGTTGACAATGAATTTTTTATATGTTGAATTTTTGGTCATTGTACAAAATGATCCCCTAAGAGGAAATATTATGAAGAGAATCAAGATGGTTGTATGAGTATTTGTTACACTTCTGATGACAAAGAGATTTCAAACAACATATGAAAGTTATGAAATGTTATAGAAAATAATTTTTACATTAAAAATAATAATAATGATTATATTCAGGTCGAGGAACCATAATAAATGATTTATATTTCATATTCTATGAAATGGGTATTAAGGAATAAGATGGTGAAGCTTTAGTAATGGTTTAAAAATAATGTTGGATGATTGAATTGTATGTGTATAGTAATTCATGAATTTTGTAACATGAATAATAAAATATATGTTTTATGTTAAGGATTTTAAAAAATATATTTAATGGTTTTGATGACCTAGAATGGTTATTTAATTAAAAGGTGATATTGTGGTTAAGGGAAGGATACCCTTAATGTGTTCTTGAGGTTGAGAATATTATGTTTAGAGATGATTATAGATAATGTAATTTGGAATGTATTTATGACCTCAGAACTGATTTTGGATTTTTCTTTAAAAAATTATTTTATGCTATCATGGTTGTGTTTATAAGATTTTTGAATTTAAGGAATATATCTAATAAATTCTGGATTAAAGAAACATGCATTTTTTAAATAAGTATTTATCGAAATTCAGGTTATTACTATGTTTTAAGAGAATACATGATGATGGTATTCACATGTTTATAATTTGATAACAAAGATATACATTATGATATATGGGGGGGTCAATTTTACGCTGATTTAGCGACTTTAATTATAATTTTTAATACTTTTGCATTTTGGAAGGGTTATAAGGATAACCATTTATGGAATGGATTGTGATAAACATCAGATAAGTTTTTAGATGTTTATGTATTATCTCACTATATGAGGATTTATGTATGGTGGATAACTTATTCTAACCATTTTATATTATAAATATAGATGGAATGATTTATAATTGTATTTATGAATCTCATGATGATTTAGGAATGAAAAATTCATCTTTATTACATGAAATAAGAGACAATGTGGAAATCAATCATGGCACAAAAAAAATATGAGATTATGCTGAAGTCAATTAATTATATCTCCTTATAAAATTTCATAAATATTAGAAAAGGATCGTTAAATAAAATGTTATCTCTTTATCCTAATTTCGATGATATTGATGAATTTTTTCATGACTCTCTGTGTTATGGATTTCTAATTTTTAACTTTATTCTATCCATGTTCTATATCACTCTATATAAGAACAAAATAGTTATATTTCTCTTCCATATAAATGTTTTCACTTTCCTTCTATGTGGAATCCTAGTTATGTGTTACTCTGGGTAACCGTTATGTTACCAAATTTCTTTAAAAGCATATTTTAGTATTTTTATTACGATGTCGCTTTATTTGAATGGAAATTTTATGTAATAAAACTTTGATAACATAGAATAATTTTTTGGTAAAATTAATTTTATGGGGGGGGGGTTATAATATAACACCTCGAGATTTTGTGAATTTTTTCAGAATTAATTTAGTCTTTTGGATTTTTTTCATTTCACACAACACTGAATATAGCTTTTGGTATATGAAAGTGCAATGGTTTTCTTGATTTATATGCAACACCATGTTAATCATTCTCTACATGAAGCACTTATATTAACAATTGGAACATGAAAAATTATATTTTACTTGTGTTACACATAATGCCAAGTCCCTTCGATAGCTTTCATTACACACAAGACTGAGTTTCACCAAACTACAATATACTATTAATATAATTATTTAAATATTATTATAGTTACAACCTAATTTTTGAAATATATGTTAAAAATAAGATTAACTAAATATTGAAAATATTAATTACACATGTAAATAAAATTAATCGTTTGGTTATCAATTAGTTAAAAATAAATGTACTAACTTGTTGAAAATAAAGAAATTCATTCTCAAAGAAAATTATATTTCCATGCACAACCACGTTTTATCCCAAAAAATTAATAAATTAAGTTTTACGAATGTTTTTAATAAAAAATATATTTTTTTCACACTTATCCAACATATTTGATTGGTATAAGGTAATAATTAATCAAATATTATGAATAAAAAATGTATATTTTGAAAGGGTAATTTTACCATATGTTAATGGTGATCACATTTTAAATACAATTAATGAAACTAATTTAAATTTTATTGGTATAAATGTAAATTTCTAAAATAGTAATATAAAAATTTACCTGGGCTGAAATTATGGTATTTTTTTATGAAGATTCATTTTATGATTAATAGTGCAAAATAAAGATTCATAATTCAAAACTGATTTTTGTTTAATTTATTAACATAGTTAAATTATATTTTAATTTGGTTTAAATGTTTAATTACATCAATTTTAAATAAATTAATCCAATTTAGGTTATTGAAACAAATTTCACATTTTAATTGAATGAAAAACATTCAAACTTATGAACTTTTTCAATATAAACACATGTCATCTCGTCTCATCTACAGTATTAAGAATAAATTTATTTTTGAAACTTATATGATTAGATTTTTGAAAAATAGATTCCATATTTTTATTCATAATGACAAATAATTTAATATTAGGTAAACATCTTTTTTAGGAAAAAAAATTAGTAAAAGTAATTATAACTAATTATACTGATTAAGGTAAAAACAAGATTTGTAAGTGGTTAAACATTAATTTAAAGGTCCAAATACCCAAACAATTTTCCAAAAGACATTGGATGGACATATATATACCAACTATTATTTTGGAAAAAATGTACAATTATTGGAGTAAAATTATGTAAATGAGACCTATCAATAGAGATTACCTTTTTATATTTACAAGAATCTCATTCCTCCTCCACTATAAAAAGTAACTCACACCCTCACTTCTTCACACATCTCAGGAAATTTTTTCCCATCCAACCCCTACCAAAATAAGATCCCCAATTCCAACTTATAAACCTATAAGACTCCCCTTTCATAGAGAACAAACTATGTTAGTCCTTTGGTGTAAACCAAAATGAATAAACTAAATAAGAGGAGGTTTTGAGCATGTATGGAGAAAGTCAGGACATAAGGTAATTTTATTCTCATCTCACATTAATTATTGTGAGATATATTATATATTCATCACTAATTCTTATTATGTGGTTCATATACATCAATATGATATGTTATATCTTGAATAACCATTATATTATGATTTTTACAGTTTCAATTGTTTTTATTTTTTCATGTGGATCATGATTCAAAAGTAACTCATGTTTTACGGGGATTTCTAGTCTAACTTTTTTCTAAGAGAATTAAGCCTTATTTACCACTAGTTTATTTTGCGTGGTGTATATATATCCAATGAATGTATTATATGATTAGTATCCTTAAATTTATGTGTATTTATATATCCATTTAATGGTCTTTTTTTGAAATGGTTATGGTTAAAAAATAACCAAATAAGAGAAGTAATTTTTTAATCTATTTTTTTAGTTGATACACATGTCGTGTTATACACATACATTCCTATATGAGGTGTATATAGTACCCTTTTACATGTTATGTAATGAATACATTTTTTTTCATATATATATTAAGCTCTATTTAATGTTGTTATATATTGACGATAATGATCTAATGTTACAGAAGTGGTAACACCTTATTGCTACAATCTCATCATTTATAGGGATTGTTTATGCGTATTCATACATTGATGAAACATTTTAATACATCTCTAAATAACACTCATCAATTTTATTCTACTTTTTTCATTCGTGATTTCTTTATATAATGGTGCCATTTTACCACAAATAGGTACTTATGATGTTTAAGAAAATGTTTTTAAAAAACTTCAGCTGTAATTCTGTCTTAGGATAGAAATAGGTTTTATTAAAAAACGATTATTTATACAAATGATTTCCAATTTTTTTTAATGATATTATAACTCATTTTCAAGTAAAAAGTATTTTATAAATTTATTATGTTTTAATAATTATTTTCAAAGCATCCTTATACGTTTTGAATGTATTTTCAGGAAAAAAGGGTTCTCAATTGGATCAATGATTTAAAAATCATTTTACAAAGAAGAATGATTATTTTACTCAAGAAATTTTTTATTTGATTTTTAAAGCTTATTATATATTTCTTAATTTGTTTCTCAGAGAAAAGGATTTTGATAAGGTTTTATGCATTGAAATGTGATTTTCAAAGAAAAGTTGTTTTCCTTATGAAATGATTCATCTTTTCACTTAAAATACTTTCCCATTCAGATTTATATCCTTTGATATATTTAATTCTTTATTTGGGAAATGATACAATGACACCATTATTATTATTTCATTTAATTTATTATGTTTAGATGACATGTTTTCCATGAAACCCATTTATCTTTCATGGGTTCTACCATGATAAAATGACAATGAAACTAAGTACATTTAACAAGTTATTCTATGATGAAATGATTAGGAAATATATCTCTTTTTCACAAGTTTTGATTTGTTTAAATGTTTTTAATACCCATTTAATTTAACAGGTTATGATATGATTTTTATAAAAAACATCTCTTTTTATGGGCCATGATATGATGAATGTTTTGTATCTTATGAAACATGCCTAAATGATTTCATCCAATGATGGGTGGGACCTATATCTACTTAAAATATATTGGGAAATGATAAATGTTTTATGAAATCAAAGGGTATGTGGGAGTGCATCCCATGCCTGAATCAATAGGGTCCACAGGAGGGCATACCATGACTTGAACAATAGGGTTCATGGGAGGCCCTCCCAAGACTGAAATAAGATGGTACACAAGAGGGTATCCAAAGCTTGAAACAAGAAGATACAAAAGAGAAAATCATAATCCCAAAACTAGAGGGTATACAAGAGGGTATCCAAAACTCGAAACAAGGGGGTATATGGGAGGGAATACAAAACCCAAAATAAAAGTGTAAATGGGAGAGAATCCCAAACCTGAAATAAGAGGGTACACATTAGTATATCCCAAGACAAAAAACAAGAGGGTTCATGAGAGAATATCCTTGGAATGAAATAAGAGTTTACATGTGGCTATCCGAATTTCGAAAAAAGAGGGTACAAGGGAGGGAATCCAAGACCAAAATGAAAGAGTACATGGGAGGGAATCCCAATCCCATTGCAGGTACATGGGTGATTATCCAAAACCGTTCATGTTATTTAGTTCTTGGTAGGTTTCTTTGATATAAAAATTTATACACCTATGTGTATGAAAAATTTCCAAGTCATATTCATATTTTATGATAACATGGATTATGATCTTCATTCCATTATGATTCATGTATTCTGAACAGACAATAATTATGATATGACTCTCGATTGTGACCTTTTATATGGTGGATATGATCTTCTGATGTTTTTCATATGTTATCATAATTTTGGGCTCATGTTATTCTTACATATCTCCCTTTTTTACCATTATTAATCATCTGAGCTTGCCCATTTCTTATGATTCCATTCCTCAAGTTATGAAGAAAGGTTTTAAGTAGATGTACTAAAAAATTGAGAACTTTAAGGGATATGTTGAAGATCATTAAACAATATAGATTATTGTGTTTTAAATTTTCCAACGTTAGTAAACTATTATGGTCCCCTAGCATGTATTTTTTTAATGTGATGAAAAATCATATATGCTTATGTAATATCCTTGTATGTTTGGCTTCGTTCACTATAAAAAATTGACAATGAAATCATAGATCATGTCCTCTAACACCTATATAACATGCCCAAACCTACCATTGGCCTACAGGTGATAGGTTTTACTCAGTAGTACCTATGAACCGAGTTCCCACTACATCTCTTACCATAAATATAATGTAAAACAAGAACCTATATCTGATACAATATTATATTGAACTCAATGAATGTGTATGATCACTCAGATATATATCCTTCCTAGATAATCCACTAAAATTTTATCTATGATAGGTATATAGTGGGTCGAATTTTTCAACAAGTTTATGATCACCCATACTACATCACAACCTCAAGGTGACATTGGTAATCCTATCAAAAAATATATATTGATGATTTCCAATTTCTAATTAGGAATAGAAAATCAAAATAAAATAATTACCAGTCACTAATATTTTCCTTCACATACTAATAGGTGTGTAATCAATTAACAAAGCTATATATATTCATTTTTTTAGTAGACCATATGTATTGGTGATGTAAATCATGGTACATATTCATAAAGACACGACGTACATTCCATGTATAGGCATGATAATATTTAATAAATTATATCCACATATACATATGTCTAGAAATTCCAATGAAATTTAATGACCTCATCCCCATAAAAAATCCAATTAGGTAGTGGTTCCTACCCTAATACGCTCTCCCATAAGACCAAACACTCAGGATCAAAAAGTTGCCTCATCTTCACTCTATCCAGAATTGAATGTGTAACTGATAATGATGTGAGTACAATTTGACCATGTTGGTAATTTATAACAGCCCTGTTCTTTATAAAATATTTAATAATTATTTATTACATAAACTTTCACTTAAGAAAACTCCAAGGATTGAGAGGTCTAGTGTCTTGGGAAATTAGAATCATTAAAAAAAATAAGAAATAAAATAAAACATCCTTATTAAAAAGTTTTTTTACATTTCCACAAAATTCATTAATACTTAGAATTTAATGAGAGAACATGAGGACCTACATAAGAAAAGATTGAGATATAATGCCCAATAAGGGAGTAAAAAAAGTAATATCATGAAGAATACTGTACAAGTTAGGAAATAGGCATATCAATGGAGAAAAAGTGAAACATGAAAATAATGGCATGATATTTCATGATTATCATAACATGTAAATGTGGAAATGTCATACAACATGTTACTTTCATGATCCAAGTCTCATTGCACATGGATTTTCATGACTGACCCCTAATTTCACTTGAATTATCATGAGTAAACCCTCATTGCACAAGGATTTTCATGAGTGAACCCTCATTACACATGGATTATCATGAGTAAACCATAATTTAACGTGTATTAGAATGAGTTAAAACTAATTTCACATGGCGTATCTTGATACTAAACATTACCCAATGCATTGGAGCACTGTTAGAGTTCACCCTTTATAAACATTTAATTTCATGCATAATTGTGACACACAGATCATATAACATGGAATCATTCAACACCATAATTTAATAAATGGTAAAGGAATGTGGAATAAATAAATGAAATTATATAATTAATAAGAATATTTTTACAAAGATTAATACTTGTGATGGATAAATGGGCATGGTATTCACTACATAATGATTTTGGCATGGAAAATTACAGTGCAATTTCGATAGCATAACAGCATGAAGTAAAACGTCTTAAAAATTGTTGATGAGAGAGAAACGATTCACTAATCAAATGAGAATATTATTTAAAGTAAAGGGTTAATATAGATACATTTACAAACACATATAATTTGGATATATAAGGCGTATCATTATAATGAAACATGATTAATGAAGGGAAATGGAACAACTATTACAAAAGTTCGGCAAGGTAACTGCTGTACATGGGAGGAATTAATGAGACATAAAGAGACATATCATCTTAATAATAATGGGGAAAGTATTTTAGAGGTTATAAATCATACCCCACAATTATTAATTAAAAATAAACGGGTATAATGAAATAATGAATCTTGGAAAAAAAAGAGAATGGAATGAATACCATACTTGAGTGTGTGACCTCAAGAGCTTGAGGAGGGGATTATGGAGAGATAGGGGCACCTTGGGAGGTTTATAGAGAGAGTAAGGTGGATTAGGGGTGAAATACAATAATTTTTAATGAAGATAAGTGGAAGATTGGGTGGGTTTATATTGGAAATGAGAGGGTAATTCTTTAATATTTCACGAACATAGGTTTGGAATCTATATAATTAAATATTCAAAACCACAAACCTTATCATAGTTTTTTGCCCATTATTTTGTCTAATGTGAATGGAAAAACATTGTTTTATAAGTCTAATGTTCAAAAATATTATAATATTGGTCTTTCTTATGTTGAGGTGAGTAACACCCTCATGGAAACATATTTAAAAAGTAAAAATATGTTATAAGTCTTGGTGGGTGCACTAATGAATTGTAAAATTAATAGAAAAATATTATAATCACATTATTTTAAAGTTAAAACATATAATTTTCTAATATTCCATCTTCTAGTATTTTATTATAGCACTATTGGGTAATTATTTTGTCATAAGACACATTACATATTTTTATGTTATTTAATTCTTACCCAAAAATTCTATTGTCTCACAAAATTATGAAAAATTATCTATTTGATAATTTTGATGTCTTGTTTCCAAAAATAAATTCATATTATGTAAATAATTTTCTAAATATGGGAATTTTTTCATTTATAATAAAAATCAACATTTATTGAAATTTCATGAGTTTTGGAAAAAACAGTTTTTAAACCTTAATAAAATTTACAATTATATTAATAAAAATTATACCATAATTTATATTTACTAAAAATTAATTTATAAATAATATTTAATTATTTATTTTTTAATTTAAAAATATATTAATTAATCAAAATAGATTTTTTAATTAAATTTATATATTAAATAAAAATACAATTTATGCTTTAAAACCAATTTACAAAGTAAAAATAATAAAATGACTATATATTATTTATTCTATAACAATTAATAATGAACATATTATTAATTATAAGGTATTCTTACATATCCCTTTATTACAATTGAATATGCCTAAGAGTATGTTGTGCGATGTTGGGTCGTTCTTGGGTCATTCAATGAACATGGTTTGGGTCGTGATCTCGATGAGCTTGAACATCCCCCATAAATGGGTTTTTTTCATTCTTATGTTGTTTGATATCAAATTGGTCTTGGTATTGGGAAAATCGCAAAAAATTTATCTCCCTCAATATATCTGATAAATGGGATTCAAGGGGAATGATCCTACTAGTCGAGGTTATCAGTTCCTTTGTCTGTGTCAAAAGGATTTGTTAAAACCCTATATACTAGGCATGTGATCACTGTTCAATAGCTATATTATTAATAGAAATGATAATTAGTAGTTATTTAAAAACAATAAAAAAAGTTTTTCTATTTTCTATACCCATAATACAATTAATTATATAATAAAAAGATAGTTTTATTCATGGATTTTCTGGTCGTTTTAAAATTCCCCCATTATAAATTTACCCAACAAAATTTCCTTTTCCAACACTAAAATAGTTGTGGGTAACTCTAACTCTTAACTTCCTCTGGCTCGCATGTTTCCCCTTTGGACTTTTGGTTTCTCTATAACACCTTTTCGATGGGCATTGTCTTATTTCATAGAATATTTTCCTTATGATCTAAGATCTTCAGCGACATCTCTTCATAGGTGGGGTCATTTTCCTATGGTACCACCTCTGGATTGAGTACATGTTATTGGTCAAGAATGTACATTCTCAAATTGAATACATGGAATACATCATATACTTGAGACATATTTGGTGTGAGTGCTAGTCAATAGGCCACTAATCCAATGAGATCAATGATCTCAAAAGAACCTATTTACCATGGACTAAGCATTCCCTTTCATTGAAAATATCATAACTCTCTTCCATGGTGATATGTATAGGAATACCATGAATACAACATCAATCTATAGGTCTTTTTGACGATTATTATCCTAGATATTTTTCCAACTTTAAGTAGATTTAATGGGTTTCAGGATGGTCTTAACATTCGCTAATAATTCTTTGACCATTTCTAGACCTATAAGTCTTCACTCCCAACTTCATCCCAACTAGTCGGTGCTCCAAATTCCCATAAAAGTCTTCAAAAGGAGGAGTTTTTATTCTTGAGTGGAAATTTTTTTTTAGGAAAAATCAACCAAAATAAGATGTTGATATCATCCTCATTTGAAGTCCATTTAACATGCTCTCAACATATCCACAAGTGTTTGAATAACCTTCTCAGATTGGCCCCCAATTTTAGGATGATAAGTCCTATTGAAATTCAGATCAATATTCAAGTAATGTTGGAGACACATCCTGAGCATAGAGGTGAATTTTGGATCTTGATCAAATATAATCACTTGTGGTACTCCATGCATCCTTACCACTTCTCTAATATATATCTGTGCCAATTTATCCAATGAGAAATCTTCTCAAATTGGAATTAAGTGTGCAGTCTTTGTTAGATGATCCACAATAACCAAGATATCATTATTTCTTTTGGATGAATTCGGAAGTCCAATGATAAATTCAATGGTGATGTTCTCCCATAGCTATTGGGTATGGGTAATGGTTGCATTATCCCCTTTGACTTATGCCTCTAAGAAATCACATGTTGACATACTAGGCACATTGATGCATACTCAGTGATCTCCTTCTTCATGTTATCCTACAAATAATTCTCTTGGAGATCTTGATACATCTTTGTGTTTCCTAGGTGAATGGATAAATTTGAACTATGTGAATCATCCAAAAGTTCATTTTTTAACTCCATATTTTATGGAATGCATATTTTTGAACCCAATCTCAAAATTACTTCTTGCATTAACATTTAACTTTGAGGATTTACCTTTTCTGATAGTTTCAACATTCTTATGAATTCTCACATCATCCTTTTGGGAATCCCGTAACATTTCCAAAATAGGCGTTTGGGAAATCATTTGTGAAAGGATTTGTGATGTTCCTTTATTTATGATTCCCATTTCCATCTTCATCAAATCTAAAAAAAATATCCTTTTCAATTCTCATCAATGATATAATCATTGGGTACTTTTTATTTAGATCATACTACATTTTTTTTGCTTTCCCAGGGTGGTAATAGATTGAGCATTCATTGTCGTTGACTATATCTAACCACCTTCTTTGGTTCATGTTCAGATCTATCTATGTGAATATATACTTGAGGGTTTTTTATCTATATATATTTCACAACTATCATCAAAGAGGTAATCTTGCCCAATTTTTAAAGCGATGATTACTGTATCCAAGAATAGATCATGCGTGGGATTGTTTTTCTCATGAACATTCAATTTTTATAAAGAATAGGCGATGAAATTTTCATTTTCCATCAACAAACAGACCATGTCCTTTGAAGCATCACAGAATACCACAAAATTCTATCCACTTGTGGGTAGTGTGAGAATGGGTGCAATGATGAGACTCATATTCCACTCCTTGATGTCATGTTTTTATTCATCATTCCAAAAAAACTTGAATCTCTTTTGAGTTATCTTAGTAAGAGCATTTGAAAATTGTGATAAAGTTTTTTAAAAATGAAGAATAGTATCCATCTAAGCGAAGGAATCTACAAATATCCATAACATTTGTTGGAATAGTACATCCCTCAATTGTATTTTTCATCAGGGGTCCATAGATATCACATTTCTTGTGATGATATGACCCAAGAATGAGACCTACTTCAACCATAATTCACAATTGTTGTACTTTTCATAGTGCTTATCCTTTCACATGGTCTCTAGTAAAGTGCTTAGTTGCTCCTCATGGTCCCCCATGGTTTTGGTGTATATTAAATTACCATCAATAAATACTTCTACAAATTTGATGAGGTAATATCTAAAGACCCTCTTCATCAATTACATGATGATTTTTGGAGCATTAGTGAGACTGAAAGGCATTACTAAGAAATATAGTTCCCATACCTTGTATGAAAATTAGTCTTGGGGATATCCTCCTCCTTCGCCGTTAATTGTTAATATCCTGACTATAGTTCACCCTTGAAGAAAAATTGTGCTCCACTTACCTAAATGAACAAGTCATAAATTCTAGGTAGAGGATAAATTTTCTTTATCGTAGTTTTCTTGACCACATTATAATCAATGAAGAGACACATTGACCCATCCTTCTTCATGACAAGGAGGAATGGTGCACCCCATCGTGAAGAACTTGGGCATATAAACCCTTTATCCAGATTCTCTTATAGTTGTTTCTTTACCTTATCAAGCACCACAAAATCCATTCTATATAGATCCTTGGATAATTGCAAATCCCCAGTTATAATATCTATAAAGAGTTCAACATCTATTCTAGGAGGAAGACACGACAATTCCTTCAGAAAAAATTTATCAAATTCCCTTATAATAGGAATATCATCAAGGATGATTTTTTTTGTAGACTCAATCATCTAAGAATGATATAAACACTCATAGGGTAGTAATATCCATTATTAAGATGATGGTGGTAATGATGATTCATAATCTTCTTTTCACTTGTACAGAATCGGGGGTTGATTCTTCATATAGAGAGTGATTTCCCTCTCTCGGCAATTTATGTTGGATCTGTATAGGTAAAGACAATACAAGACAATAATTACATAAAATTCCACTATAAAGAGTATAATGAGGTTTTCCAGAATGTTTAATCAAACAATTGTGATAGGTGAGGTTTAAAATTCGTTGGTTATAATAATTTCCCCATTTTCCATTCTCACTGACATCTCTACTTTTATAATTTGTGGTGTTGTTCGTATTATTCAACTAAATATTTGGGACATAAAAGAATGTGTAGAACTATGTATAATAAACCTATTATTCACTTCCTTATTCTGGTTCTACATTATCCAATATTGTCATAGGAATGAGTAATTTAATCTATTAAATGCATTACGGGGAATCCTAAGAAAAAAAGGGATAACTTATAAATGAAATTGATTTATTTAACATATGAATTTACAGGCTTCAATCTATGTTATCCATGGTCTACTTCCAAACATATATTGTTAGGAGCTTTTTTCATTCCCTTAATAATGTTTCATACCAAGTTTATGAAATTACTAAAGCATAATCCCTGGGAGTTTGGAACCAAGAGTGCAGTAAGGCCCATTGTCGTGCACCAGTTCCCGTTCGATTCTAGATCAAAGTGGTGTTTTCCAGTTTTACCACTAGATACATTTGTTCTAGAGCCACCTCTACTTTTTCGTATCTAGATAGGGAATTAATTTCTTCATAAATCACTAACTCTATGATCACCAAAATTTACGGATTGTTTTCTTAGACATACTCTAATACTTTGGGTTTTCACTAGGGTTTTCTAATCATAATAACAAAAATAACTAAACTTATCCAATGATACAAACAATTAAAACCCTACGATTTATTACATATTTAAACATGAATTATTATATAAAGATAATCTTAAGACATGTCCAAGGATCCATTAGTTTATTGTCTTGGGAAATTAAAAACATTACATGACAACTTAAGACATAAAATACAACATCTTTATTGAAAAATTCCTTTCATGACCACAAAACTCCATCATAATTATCATTTTAGGGGATTAACTGAGGATATAAATAAAAAAATGGTGATCTATATATACCAATAAGGGAGTAAACAAGGAAAAACATGAAAAATACAGTACATTTTGTGAAATAGGCATATCATTGGAGCACAAGATAATCATGAAAATAAAATCATGATATTGAATGATTATCATAACATAGAAATTTGGAAATGACATATAACATGATATTATCCTGAGACAAGGCTCATTGGACATGGATTATCACGAGTAAACCCTCATTTCACTTGAATTAGAATGTGTAAACCCTTATTGTACATGGATTAGCATAAGTAAACTCTCATTGCACATCGATTTGCATGAATAAACCCTAATTTCACATGGATTATCATGATTATACCCTCATTTCATATGGATTATCATGATACTAAACATTACCCAATGCATTGGAGCACTATCATGGTGCACCATTTATAAACATTTCATTTCATGCAAAATTATTCCACATGGATCATAAAACATGGATTCATTTATTCCACGATAAAGGAATGTTGAATACACACATGAAATTATATAATCAATAAGTATATGTGCTCAAAGTTGAATACTCTTGATATATAAATGTACATGGTATTCACTATATGATGATTTGGGCACAGAAAATTGCAGTGCAATTTCAGCAGCCAAATGATGTGACATAAAAATTAAAAAAAAGTTGATAAGAGATAAAGGGGTATCTCATAATACGTACAAGAAAATGAAAGTAAGTGGGTCATATAAATACATGTCCCAATTCATATAGTTTATAAACATAAGTCACAAAATAATAAAGAAACATGTAGAAAGAGGAGAAACTGAATAAATCTTAAGAAATTTCTGCACGGTAATGGGTGTACAGGGGATAAATTAATGGGAGATAAAGATGTGTCTCATCAATAAAAAATAAGTAGGTCAGTATGGGGGAGGTGATAAATCAAACCCCAACATTTTTAATTGAAAATAAAATGTTATAACAATATAAATATACTTAGACAAAAAAAGAGAAATTAGTGAATCCCTTACTTGAGTGTGTGACTTCACGAGCGTGAGGAGGGGATTCTTGAGAGCTTGGGGTGCCATGGGTGGTTTATAGTGAGAGTTTCGAATATTAGGAACGTGACCCATGAATTTTTAGTGATGATAAGTTGTATCTTGGGTGGGTTTATGTTGAAAATGAGAGGGGAATTCATTAATATTTCAATGACTTAGGTTTTTCAATCTATATAATTAATTATTCCCAAACACAAACCTTCCCATGAATTTTCCCATTTTTTTCCAAACTGGATTGGAAAAATTATTTTATAAGGTAAATGTCCAAAAATATTAAAATATTAGTCTTTCTATTGTGGAGGTGATTCACACTCATAAAGAAATCATTTTAAAATGTTCAAATATTTTATAAGTCTTGGTGTGCCCACTAAGAAATTTAAAAGCTAATCAAAAAAATCTAAAATCAAATTATATTAAAGGTATAACATATATTGGATGAAAATTTCTTTTATAGTATTATATTACAAAAATATTGGGTCATTATGATGTCATAAAAACATTATATATTTATAAGGTATTTATGTTTTACCCAAAAACTCGGTTATCTCTGAAAATTATTAAAATTTCACCATTATATAATTTAGACATCCTTATTCCAAAACTAGTAATCATTTTTTCTATATAATTATGTAAATATTTGATTTTTTTCTTTTAAAATAAAAAACGATATTTATTGAAAATTCATGGGTTTTGATAAAAATAATTTTCAAACATTAATAAAAATTGGAATAGTATTCATAAAAATAATATGATAATTTATATTTAATAAAATTAAATTTAGTAATAATATTTTATAAGAATATTATTTTATTAAAAAATCCATTAATTCATCAAAAATAAAATTCTTAATTGAATTTAGATTTTAACTAAAAAAACACTATCTATGGTTTAAAAACCATTTACAAAGTAACAATAATAAATTGAACGTATATTATTTGTTCTGTACAAAAAAATTAAGGCACATAATCATAATGTTAGGGTATTGTTACATATCTCTTTATTAGACCAGAATATACCCTAGGAGTATGGTATAGAATAGTGGGTCTTTCTTGGGGTCTATCGGTGAACATGGCTTGGGTCGTGATCTAGATGAGCTTGAACTTACCTCATAAATGGTTTCTCTCATGCTTAAGTTGTTCGATCGCAAATAGTTCTTGGTTTATGATGAACCCTACAAATGTTACCTCCCTCAAATGATCCAATAATTGTCCATTAACGTAAATGATCCTACTAGTTGAGGACATCACCTTTTTTGTTTGTGTCAACAGTTTTTGTTAAAACTCTATATACTAGTCATGTGATCACTGTTCAACAGCTGTATTATCAACAGCTATGATACAAAATAGCTATTTAATTCCAATGAAAAAAGTGTGTGTGCATTCTATATCAATAAGGCATATAATTAAATAGAAGAAATGTAATTTTATTCATTAATGTTCAGGTCATTACATCATGAACCTCTAAATGAATCTCTGTAACTATACCATCGATTACATTCACTAATGACCTCCCCAACTGCATATGTTAATTTTTTCTTACTCAAAGAGTCGGAAATGAAATTGCAATTACCAAGTATATAATCTATATCAATGTCAAATAACTATAGGTATTCAAATCATATTTGCATCATGACATTTAACTCATTATTCTTAGATATATACTTAGGCATTTAATGGTCTATGTACACCATAATATTATCTCACAATAATTAACACCTCTAATAATCCATGAATAAACCAAATCTTCTAGCTCGATATTATGCGTCGAGTAATTCCATATAACCTGATCGTTGTAAATCATTGTTCTTTCTAGACCGACACCCTATGCATCATAATAAATTGTGTATCTATTTTAATCTTATGTAAAATTAGGATTGATGCAAAAATCAGTCACCCTTTTAGCTCCTAAAAATATTTCTCTCATGCTTCATTCCATGTAAACCTGTCACATTTCTTAGGCATGCCTGAGAGTGATACTTCAATACATTATAAGTTCTATATAAAGAACTAATAATATCCAGTTATCCCCAAAAATATATTTATATTAAATATCCTCTTGTATTTATCATAGTAAAGAATTGCTAAAACCTTTTCTATATCAACTAATACTCTTTTATCTAAAATTATATGACATAAAAAGATGAACATATTAATCCAAAAGTGTTATTTGGTTACCTTATCATACATAGTGTGTTATATTAGTGCTCTGAAAACAATATCAATATTTTGGACATGCTCATGTTATAGATGTGAGTAAACCAAAATGTTGTCTATAAAGACTAACACAAATGAATACATGTACGAGTAGAAACCCCAATTCATGAAGTCCTTGAATATTGCTGTAAAATTATTGAGACCAAACTACCTAATCAAATAACCTAACAAGAAAATTCCAATGAATAATTTATTATGTGGTATATCTAATATTTTATCATGACCTTAATTGTAACCTTACCACAAATCAATCTTGGAGAAAACCCTCACTCCTTGCATTTATTCTAATATGATGTATATTTGTGGTGGTGGATTCCAGTTCTTAACCATAATATGGTTTAACTAATGGTTATCCACGTGAAACATAAGGGTAAAATCCACCTATATGGAGAAAAGGTTATGTAAACCCCATGGTGAAGTAGTAGACATTATAAAACCTATATCTTTCAGGTACTCTGGATTTATCTTGACCTCAGGAAAGTCAGGAGTAGACATCCAACAAGGAGGAATGGATATTGGTTCTAATATTGGCACTATATTATTAGTATTCTCTAATGCTCTATCAAAATGTATTTTAGAAAATTCGATAGGGAATACATCCCTAAAATGTTCTACAATAAGATGGATATTAGGATGATGGGTTCCCTGGTCATCTATATGAAAGATTGAAATCTGGAATTTCACTCTACTCAGCCAATGTTGCGTGGGTCCAGCCCAACTCACATAGACATACAATTCACCATTTTGAATATAATTATCAAAATTTGGTGATGTGAATGGAAACCAATGATGTTTGATATTTACATAATTATGATAATGAAAAAACCAATGCATCCCAACAAATAGAGTGTGAGCTTAAGACCAGAGGTGTAGCAAGTGGCACTATAGGATTTCATACTATATTATAAAGGAACAACACCTCAAGAGCATGTATATTTCAACCCTCTTAGTTCAAAGCTTGAGGATGATGTGGTCGAAAAAATATACAAAATCCAAGTGTAGGGCTCAGATAAGGTTTTGATAATGATATATATCATAAATATTAGAATATAAAGAGTAAAATCCATCTTATATATGAATCAATCCCCTATGATTAATCCTAAACCTATGTCTAGGAAACATTTTAGAGCATAATAAATCACATGAGAAACTGACTACAACCCAAAACTATGGTCAAACCGTGTTCATGTTTCCTATTTATTAAAATGGGTTAATGTATACAACATGACAATTTCACGTTATAGAGGAAAACACCATTTATGTTTCAATTGGATTCTCCATTTAACAGTAAGAATTTCATTTAAGAATCAACAGTTCGTACTCATTTATACATAAAATGGTCCAGTTAACTGAGATACCATTCCCATGTTATAAAGTACAAGTCATTTTGAGTTGCAATTGTCCTATTATGTAATTGCATCTTGGATATTACCTTTAACATCAGAATTCCACAAGTTTATATGTGATGGTTTTATTGTATGGGTTACCCTTCCCAATTTATAAAGGCACATGCACTATTAAAGATGTTATTATTACCCATTTAATAATAACCATAAATCCTTCACACCACCCAACTAATGGTCCATGGCACAAAAATTTCATAATTGGTTAATTAAGGATATACGAATAAGATATATAATAAAAGACCATTTAGGATTTTGTAGAAACTTTGAAAACCAATATTATGTCACACACTACAATAATGGAAGCTAAGATAGGGTATTATTTCCAATAAGTATGGAAATAATCAAAAAATCATTAGATATAGATATCATATTCAAATCAATACAATATGATGCATGAAATACACATTGTAAAAATATATGTGGTATAGAATACGCATGACATGTTAATCCTCCTATGACTATAACGATGCATGGGATGATACTTCTATAACATATTAATTCAAGGGTGAAATAAAGTCTAAATTAATAATAATATTGACACAAAACATTTGTGCTGCCCAATGGTGAAATTAATACAACTTTAATTGAAATAATTTTGAGCAATAATTCCCACCCTTTGTAATTTTACTTTTCAATGTATGTCCATTAGGTACTCCCATGCACAGGGTCATTACCAAATTTTGATGAATCACTAGTCTCCTATACAATATGGTAAAACATTATACAAAATTCAATAATGATTTGATAGCACTTTGTGATGTCCTAGCCTATATCACCTGATAATAGTAGGTTAACTTATATCTACATTTCCTAAAACATGTCTCCCTATATGATAGATACTGTCATCTAGTAGTTAGGGGTATTAAGAGTATGGTGTGGAGACTATAACCCCATGATAAAAGTGTGGGATAATAGTAACACAATATAAATATACAGTAGAATCATAAGAAATAAATGGTAGTGGAATATTAAACCATCCAGATAAAATTAAACTGGGAGAAACCACACCTAATATCATATACAAAATAATGATAATGTTATTTTGTACAAAAAGCTGATATATAGGAAATAGAGTAGAAGTAATACACAAAATGATATAAAAATTAATTAAAATACCAAAATCTATCTTTAATACCATGATGAGCATATGATTTGTTCTCTACTCCCTTAATAATTCATAGTATCAAAAACAATCAAGAATCTATAGTTGACCTCTTTCCCTTTTACCTAACACAATCCATTAAGTCTGACTAGGATCTAAACGACAACCAAAATACGGTGGGATATATATTATGTAGGACTCCACTGCTAGTGTCTAATGTAATCCAATCCACGAGTATATAATGAATTATTTTCCATGTAATAATGAAATATATAAAATAAATATGCAATACCCATGTTGGTATGATTTCACTATGGGAAACTCGACCGATACTACCTACTTCAACCAACACCATAAATTCTCTTAAATATTACCCATTTATGTTATTAACTACAAAGATTATCATGACTTGGATCATATCAAATGTTTTCTCATGGATCATATCAGTATAATGGATGAAAACATACCATATCATTACACTTAATAAATAAAACATAACAAAGAAGTTATGTATATAAATTATTTTCTATACCCAAGCATGTTCATTGAAATGGAAGTTGTATCACTTTTATAAATTTATCAAATTTATTGGTATCCCGGGCCCAACCAAGACATCCATATTTTGACCCAAAGAATATCTCTAGGCATACTATAGAGCCATCACCCTGTATTCCTATCTATAGAATTCCTCATATAAACCCAGGTATTTCTCTAAGAATGGAATAAAGTCACTTCCCTCTGATTTTTTCCTTGAAATTATACATGGTAAACCTATCACCAATGGAATAAAATAAAGCACTTCCCTTATAGATGGTCCTTGGAATTCTATGTAAGGAACCCAAATATGACTCCATATATATTGTGAATCTAATAAATTATGTTTTTCCATCTGTGGAATTCATATAATAAGACATGTATCACCATGGTGTTGTGTAAATCAATTGAATAATTCATTTTAATTTAGTAATCTCAACGAGTCTATCCACGGAATTCAATGCCAGAACTCATATATCACACTCCACATTTCATAATGGATGACCATGGTCTCTTTTTCTAACCATACCAAATGGAATCACTTTTAATCTTTTTAATAAATATCATTTACGAAAGATAAGTCTAACACACCACATAAGGTTTTTCAAATTCATAAAATAGGCTTGGAAGGGGTTTAAAGTCTTAATCCATTCAATTCAATTTAATAAAACACTTTATTTAATCAATTTTATCCTATAAATTTCCTCGGTTAAAGCACACACATCAAGGGTGGATCAATTCACAATTAATCATGTAAATTTATAAGATTTGAAATCATACCTCCATGGGGTGGCTCTAATTGTGGTTCACAACCTCTTTCGACAAGAACTGTTTATATAACAAATTTCCATGATTTTTTTAATAGGGTAAATTGACCAAAAGGGAAAGGTATTTGTTTATAAACAGAAATTAAATAAGTTTAAATAATGTGATATTATTACAATAGTCTTCATAAAAAGGAATCAAGACAACTAGGTGTGTGTCTGAGGAGGTGAGATTCACACTAATTCCCATGTTAGCAAGCCCATCTGCAACCATGTTTCCATCCTAAAAAAATGTGTGGAAATGAATTTAAGGATTATAGGTGTATTAATTAATTCCATCCACTTAGTTTTTAGTACTAATGAAATATGAAATTATCAATTTATAATAACATTAAAAAGAGTACAAGAGTCACATTCCAATGAATGTTTATTCAAACTATCATTTTTTAAATGAGATAACATGAATGAATCCAAGATTCTTTGCTTCAAGAAAAGAAGTCACACCAAAAGTGCCATAGAAGCATCCAATGACATTATCACCATGGGCCAAAAAAATAATACCTCACTAGAGGGTCTAAGGATTCATTTATTGGCCCAATCGGTGTTATATTTAATCCAATGATGGAAATGAGGAAACCAAAAAACCTTAATTGTACCCATAACAGGCCTGATGTTTCCAAAAACAACCAATTTTTTATAACATTGAAGTCTTATATACTATTATCATAATATACAATTTGATCCTTGCTTATGTCCTCGGTAGATGAAAAAAATATTTGAAGACCAGCTTTAAATAGAATCCCGTACTAGTATGAAGAACTACATTCTGACACATCCAAATGTTGTGCAATCATTCAGCAACAACAACAATGAAAAGTTCTCACACCTGAGAAAATCATTGAATTTATATAAAATAGTATAGAAGGGCCTAACAACATAAGAACCATAAGACATACAATCCAAATAAATAAAAGATATCATTTCATATAGCCAGGTCCATTGAACAACTGAGGAAGAGATAATCCTCAGTCTCCCTACGATGATGACACATGATACATTGAGAGAAAAGAGGAAGACCAAACTTCTAAAAAACACGATCAATGGGTATTAAATTATGAGATAACGAAAATATGAGTGTTAAAAGAGATGATATAAATCAATATTTGTTGAAAATAGATATCCAATTGAAATCAATATTTGATCCCCCAAAGTAATGATGATAAAAGTGTTTACTATTGAGGACTCCACTTCTAGATGGCTCTCATACCATAAAATCTCGACAATAAAAAAAGTCTTAGATATCAAAAATTACATGATTTTAATGCCTCAAAAGAGGTTTTGGAGCATCAAAAATAGTATTAATAGAAACATGACCATTAGTACTCAAAACAGGTGGCTGAAAATCATCAATGAGGGTAGAACGTGTCTAATTATCAAACCAAATATTTAAATTAGAGCTCTTATTATCAATACATCTTGAGCATGTCATAATATTATAAATAGATGATTTAATTACTGAGCAAATGGAAGATTATAGGAAAGCATTAATTCCTTATATTAGTTTAATAGAAATATTTGCTTTGAGAAACCCCATTGAGTCTGACTTTCTATGAATGAGGTTTCTGGTGAGTATATTATGAAGAGAATCATTGAAAATTCCAATATTTTTTATACCCATTCCACCATTGGATATGGTTTTACAGGAAGACTTACAAGTAATAGTTACCAGATTTCATTCATGGATATTTCGACTCTAAATAATGTTCTTAATGGAAAAATTTATTCTTTTAATAAGACATCCCAGTAATTTATAGAAATAGATGAATTCCTAAAAAAATAGGGAATGATATCTCACATTAATATGATATTCCATAGAGCGTGATAAATGAATGATGGAGTTAAGAGGATTAGAGAGCTAACTGATACAAATCACATTTGATCAATGACAAACTATTCAAACATCAGATGATTAAGTTATTCAAAATCCTTGGAGAGTATCATTTTGGAGCTCTTAACATGGTGGAGGATGTGTGTGGGAAGGAAGATAAAAGAGAGGAGAAATGTGATAAAAAAAAGAAAAATGTAATTTTCCCCATATCAAAAGGGGGCGAACAGTTTGGATACATGATTTTCCAAAACAATGAACCAAACATGTGGGGTCATGACCTTTGTGACACTACCCTTGCGGTTAGGCACATCATCATTATCGTTTATTTATTAGATAGAAAGAACAAAAAGTAACAAAAGGAGAAAACCGAGGAGCCAAAACTCCAAGGAACAAGGAGACAAGAATCTAAGGGGGTCTAAAATGGTGCAGCCCAAGAGCATCCCCTCTAACCAGATGGTCCCCCTCAGAATAAATCAAGATAATATCTTGCATGAAAAAGAAACTCTCCCCATGGGTTGCGGCTAGGCACACTGTTTGATAAACCACACACATAACATGTGGACTTACAATATAGTTTCTCTTTATCCTTTTAAATGGCAGTGATTTAACTCATGATCATTGAAACTAACTATGTACATCCCCTTACTGGATCACATGGTTGTACCATGTGGTTACTCTTAATCAGGTGCTAACTATGCACCACAGGAAATCTCCCCAAAATCGATATCTCCAATCTCTGAACAATCCTTAAACTCTCACAATATCTTCCTTAAACCTTTTGTAATTTTCATTATAATAAAAAATGAGTTATATTAAAATTTAAAGGGTTTATACCACATTATAAATATTGGTATCTTATAGTTGTAATAGTTGATCACTTATTTTTTTGGTATGGATAGCTTGATCATAACAGTTAAAATCATTCCCAATATTCCTCAAGTATTTCTCCTTGACATTTATTTTTTACACTAATTTAATTTGTTACAGTTCTAGTATGAGAGGCTAGAAATAATTTTTTAAAAAATATGTTTTTCATGTCTACCTGACCTCTGATTAGGGAGTTAAAATAATATAACCATTATTTTTTGTGTAATTTAATGAAAATGGAAATAATCAATGTTTTACAAGTTTAGCAACCACATTTTTAGTTATTAATGTCAAACACAGTATAGAATTAAATTTAGTTCTCATGTGGGTATTCTCCTAAAACTCCTTGAAATTTTAGAAAAAAATGAATGAGACCATATTTTATTTTAATATTTAGTGATCTTCCATGTATGTCAATATAAGTATGTTAGATTTCAATACCCGATGAAGTAAGTTATTTTAATGTAAAATTAATTTCCTACAAATTATATAGTGTTATTTATGGTTCAATTTGTTTTCAATGAAGTAGAAGAAGGGTTTATAAGACATTGAATGGGTTGTGTGTACTCCTTTAAAAGTATATTTTGGCCATTCTAATGTCAATTAAAAATACTCATTTTGAGTTTGAGTTTGAATAAAGTTCATTCTCCAAAATAAAAATACTTCAGAAAAAAAATCCTTCAAAATGGGGTTTTTAACACCACATAGAGAGAAATTATGAATAGTGAAATAAAATAATATTCAAAAAACCACAATTTTCTTTTCATAAATGCACACTAAAATGAAAATAACTCCTTGACAACGGTTCCAAAATTTGACCTTTTTACATGATACATCATATTTATTGGAGTTTTAGGATAATTTTATAGTATAGAAAATAAAATAGGTTGTATATCAAGTATAATTTATGGTTTATATAGTGTATTTAGATTTATTTTTTGAAAAAAATATAAAATTCGGTGTGGGATGAATGTATAAATAAAAATAAAAAAATCCTATTTTAAAGAGTTTAATAGTTAACAAAAAGTGGCGGAGGTTAAATAGAGGTATGACAATGTTACCATTTTGAGTTTAATACACATTAAATCATGTTCATATTTCATATAATTACATTTATTTTAATGAAATTATTTTATCGAGCGTAACTAAGACATTTATCACCCTCTTTTCTCTAGAAAACAAATATAATCCCGGAACCAAACTCTGTCACAATAATAACTTTATAATGGAATTGAAATAATGTATGAAATAATGGATTCCAAATCATACTAAAATATCAAGTATGTGTTAGAGAAACCAGAATCATGTGTTGTACAATCGAAACAACCCAAGTATCCCACTTGAATTATCAAACTAATCAGTTGTAAAATGAATGTGTTACATTAAATCATTCAATAAAAATGATTTAAATATATAAACATGTTAATATAAAATTAAAATTAATTCTATAAAACATTAATTAATTAAAAAATGTATATGAAAATGTTTTGTAACTCCCAATACAAGGACATAGCATCCTCACAATGATCACCCATCATTTAACTCACCATAAAAAGGAGAATGATACTATGGAACTGCGCCTTTATATTTGATCTCAATATGATAACAGGTCCCTCTAGAACATATTGTATAAATAGAGGACTCATTTTTATCTCCCAAATTTTATATCCTTTCCACCTATTCAAACATACGTATGGGGTTCCCCAGGTTCCAATTAGTAGGAAATGTGAAAGGTGGTTTTGGGAACCGTAAATTTCAAAATATACAAGGCTCATTGAGATGGTATAGCAGAAATTTTTTTCATACTTTTTAAAAAACTAAAAATTATTTTCCAAAAATATTAAATATCTTCATTGAAAATTGGGAATCAATTGGAGGCCTATAGGAAGAGATATAGCCGAATAATGGAAGAAACTTCAGGACACTGAATAGTAAAAATCATCTATAGTGATTAAACTTTTTGGGCTTCAAAATTGATTACTTTGGATCACTTTTCTTCTAGAATCTTATATCACAATTTTTTTACAATAACCCAGTACTGTGTATCCTAATATTATTGAAATATTAGACACATTTTGTATTTTATTCCACATGTGTGTGTGGTATCTTGCGTGGTCTTGCCCATTTTCCATTAATTTCATCGTGGAAAATACAATTCCCCTCAACATACAATATAATAATATAAATTAGTGAAATATCCATTTCTAATAAATACATAAAATAAATTATTGAAATAAATTTTATTTGAAATTTGTTTTTTAATATTTGTAATTTACTATACAAAATCAGTTTAACACAATGGTATAAGGGTTAGAATGAAGAGTGATCTCTACATAATCAAAATAAAGAAGGATACACCTCTGGTGAATATCATTAAAATTATTCATACTATTTTTGATTTAATTATATAGGAGTTTAAGATGATTCTTTTATGGATAATGGTCAATAGATTAAATTATAGATTGAAGGAATGTAATAAGTGAAATCAAAGAATGATCATAATGCCAAGCTAAATGGAATTATTACATTACTAACTAAGGAATAATAATTTATCCCTTAGAGATCGAAAAATTATATAATTGATTCACTATATTATTTATTGGTTATTCACGGATGATCTTTTTGTTGTGTGATTGATATCATAGGATGTTTTCTGAAGACATTTAATTCTCAAGTTGTATGATATTATGGAAAAAATTGATTACAATGAAAACCATTAAAGTTATTTATTATAAACATATTTACTATATTGATATTTGACTCAAGTAATAATATAATGCCTATCAATGAATCACTTAAAAGTTAAAATTTCATTCAATAAATTTATTTCCAATGTTCTTTCAGATTTGGAAAATTTGTTTATATTTATTCAAAAATTTGGAATTACTAAAACAAGTTGTAATATATCATTTACTAACACAACTATTAGAATCAAAACATTTATATATGAAAATATAATTATTCAATTATTTGATAGAGAATTAAAAGTTAGTAAATAAAGATATAATTTCAAATATAATAGTGGTTAGAATAATTAATGGATGGAAGAAAGGGATTATAGAGAGGGTATATGATGAAGAGGGAGTTTAATCTCTCTAACTCTGGAGAAGATGTGTAACGCCCCGACCATAGTTACCTAGAGTCCGTGCATTATTACATAACATTAGCATGATCACAAAAGATCAAGTCTCGATAGACCGATTAATTTAGTAGTATTGGAAACACTTGATATATTCATAATTCTTAAATTACATCATAAAGTAAAAAAACAACAACAAAATCTTGCCTTCATATCCCCTCTTACTATCCCTGCATGTTATTCACAAAATTCTTTTTCACATCATGGAAAAAATAAAACCTTGAAAGGGGTGAGCTCAGATGCTCAGTAAGGATATCAATATAGAGGATACTTTTATAAATAAGCATAAACATTTACGGAAATGTATAACTAAAACAAATACCTTTTAAAATTGAACATCAACATAAAATGGAAAAGATAAAATGAAATAATTCCATTTACATATTAACATGGATATTCTACTAGTCGAATAATCACATGAAATATCAATAAACACTTTCATAATGATTGAATTCATAATGCCAGACTATCATAACCACATAGTCAAGGCCTTGTGACAAGACTACAAGTAAGATTTTTTCAAGGCCTTGTGCCAAGACACTAGTTTGTATCATGATACCTACAGAGGCATCGATGAGTTTTATTGGGCTCCACCCATAACATATTAATTCCAATGAATTCCTCATATGAACAGGTTTAAACATAACATAAACATTCATATAAAAACTATGTTTTGAAATGTCAATAATTTCTCAATAAATCATTAATGGTATAAAAATAACACATCCACAGTCAAACATATCACAAAAACTTCAATACAATATGGATGTTTTGTATCATAATAAATCAACTTCAAATAATCTTAAAATCCATCAAAGGATGTTGAAATAGATATGATCAAAACTATTTGGGAGAAATATCACTTTTTTTGAAATAAATTAAAAGTCACATAATTATATAATAAAACATTTACTTTTGAAATATCCTTATAAGATTGTAAGGTAAGCTTTGAAGATGTTATAATGGCAGAAAATAGCCTTACCTCCCATATAAATTAAAAGAAGACATTCTTACCTTAATTCTGTCGAAAAGATTAAAAAGGACCTTGTTTGGAAAACGACAGAAATATTCCTTTATAATCATCTTATAAAAAGTCAATAAATATATAAATTACTTTAACCCATAGACTATAAAATAGAAAGAATGACTTGAACAACATTTTTTAGAAACATGGATGTGGATGATAAAGAGGACCCGGTAGATAATTACGTATAAACAACCTCGGATTATGAAGAGATTGTAAAATAAACCCTTTCCTTGTACTTTTTCTTTGGTTGAGGGTAGGTTTACCTCATGTATAATGGTTAAATAATTTTTATTAAATTATATAAGATTCATATACATTAATATGATATCATATATGATCTTTTAACATTTCATTGTTAATGATATCTTAGTATTATCATTGTTTTGGGTGTTAACTTACTCGTTTTCTTTTATATGATTTGATACATAATTCGTGTTTATTATGGATAGGTTGTATCTTATTAATATACAGAATATTATCTAGTCCTTAAACATTATTTTAAATTATAAAATGTGAATTAAACTTGTATGGATACGATGGGGAATGAATCTCATCGCGTTCATGGAGACAGTAGTCTATACTTACGCACGAGCGATAATATCATTCTTTTGATATAAAAATCATATATAATTGGATGGTATATCATATATACAGAATAATTATCATGTTATACTTATTATTCACATGAATTACACATCATTATTATACCAATCCAAAGAATAATGTATTGAATAACAATTACCCCACGATGTGGAGACGGTAGGCCATACGTACGCACGTATGGTGACATGTCAATCAAAGGATGAATAAAATACTGAATATGGCTGTACCATATTTATAATAACATAACAATATATAAAATATACTGGATTAATTATTTTCGAATGGAAATAACAAAGAATGAATAAGTTGAAGAAGAAAGGAACTTGAAAGAGGGTTGTGAAAACATTACATCTTCTTCGGGTTCTTCCTTTTGATTTGATCAAAAGAGCTCCTTAGGATGTCTTTATGATCAAACTAAATCCTCTAGGTTTACGTGATGGAAGTTGGGAGGATATTTGGGAAGAGGTTGGCAAGTAAAAAAGGATTTGACGGTGTGAATATGATATAAGGGGGAATGCCCTTTTATCAGAGGGGTGAGGGGCACCTTGGGAAAAGCTAGAAACATTATTTTTATATTATATAGAAAATAAACATACTATATACCTCCAAGAGACCCCCAAGTGGTCCATTAATGATAAAACTATCATTCTATAATTATTTTGTCCGACCTTTAGATTTTGAGGAATAGAATATTAAATAATAATTTAATATTTGTTTTAAAAACTCTGTTATTTCATTTTTGACACTATTGGGTATTTTGTTTCTGATAATTTTATAACAATATTATTACTCCGAAAAAAAATTATATAACCAATCTTAATATGTCATATTAACCTATAAAATTATTGTAATTCATTAAAAGTCTCAAATTACAATTATTTTGATATTTATAATATCCATTATTTAAATATTTCATTAATTAGGTAATTACTACATCACCATTGTGTCATAAATAAATTTAATTATTTAAGGTGTAAAAAATATAAATAAAATACCATTATGTGGAAAATCATATTATATTTTTAATTAATATTTATAATTTATTTTCTCTTATGTATAACCCTATATTAAAAATGATTTCGTTATTAAACATTGATTTTATATCTTTTAACTCTTCTTTGAATTAAATAATAATAAATGTCCTAATATAATCCCAGTGGACCTAAATGATAATATTTTATTCCTAAGGTTGTTTCTGGTCGAGATAAACTTGTCCAATAGAATTAGGACATGTGTTAGGTTAATATTAATATCATTTTACCCTTAATTACACTATTTACTTTTAACCGTGGAAAATAAAAGTAAAAACATTCTATTGAAAGAAAATTATATTTATCATATTGAACCACATTTAACTTTTTTATATTAACCTTGTCTCCAGGATTTTAGAAATTCCACTCACAAAAGTGGTAAAATTATGTTTTATGTGAATTTCCAAATTCTTCTAGGAGTTGGGTAAAAGGCCGTGAAAAGTTCAATAAAATTTATATATATCTAAAATTATTCTAAAATAACTCCAATGAATTAAATGGAACATATATAGGTATTATTTATCAAGTTTTAGATTAATTAAATTTAAATAAAATAAATAATTATTTTAATAAAAATTTGGTTTTAAACTATAACTCGGTTTTTTTTCAATATTCGTCAGAAATTGAATGATTTCAGAAAAATACCAAAAATTCACCCTAAGATAATTTTGATATTCTGAATCCAAAAATGAAGTCCATTTTGTAAGATAAATTTTTTCAAATTTCAAAATGTGGGTATTTCTATTCATAACTACTAGTTTGATTGGTTGTGGTGTGTGTTATAACTCTATGTTGCGTACACCACCCGCTACTGTATTATTCAAAGAGAAGCACAACGTGGAAGCATGGGGTCTTAAATTCTCCCCTCCTTCAAATAATTTTGTCCTCAAAATTATTAAAATACTATCACATGAAAAGACTCAGGTGGTTTTTCATCATAAGTTCCTTGGGTTCCCATGTTGCCTCTTCCATCTTATGATTTTTTCACAGAAGTTTTACCAGACGAGTCGTCCGGTTTCAAAGCACTTTTCTCATGTATCAAGAATACTGACGGGCTCTTTTCAATAAGCCAGATCGGGTTCCAGTTCTAATTCCACATATGTGAGTACATTTGTTGTGTCAGGTATGTATTTTCTCAATAGTGATATGTGAAATACATCATGAAATTTGGAGATACTTGGGGGGAATTTCCAAATGGTAAGCTACATCCCCAATTCGTTCTAGGATTTCTAAAGGTCCGATGTACCTGGGACTCAATTTACCCTTCTTACTGAAACGTATAACTCCCTTACATGAAGATACCTTCAAGAAAACCTGATCTCCTACCTAAAATTCCTAATCCTTCCTTCGGTTATCAGCATAGCTCTTCTGCCTAATTTGAGTTGTATTGATGTGGTTTTGGATTACCTTTACATTTATATCATTTCCTCCACCAGTTCTGGGCCAACAAGTTTCCTTTCACCAGCATCATCCAAATAGATTGGTGTGCGACATCTATTTCCGTATAACGCTTTATATGTTTCCATTTGCATATTTTAATGGATGATATTGTTATAGGAAAATTCTACCATAGGGAAATATTGATCCCACATACCCTGAAAGTCATGTGAGAAAGATCCCAACATGTCATCTAAGGCTTGAATAGTCTCTTCTGATTGTCCGTCTATCTGAGGGTGGTAGGGAGTGCTCAAACAAAGTTCAATATCCAAGGACATCTGAAGACTCTCCAGAATCTTGATATAAAATGGAAATCACAATCAGAAACAATTGATAGGGGTAATCCATGATGTCTCACAACATAATTAATATATAGCCTTTCTAAACATTCAAGTGGTAAATCATTCATTATAGAATGAAAATGTGCAGACATGGTAAGATGATCAATAATGACCTATATTGCATCATTCCTTCTCGGAGTCTTTGGTAGTCCCATGACAAAGGCCATCATGATATTATCCCATTTCCACTCAGGTATGAGAAGTTGTTCCATGACACCTCAAGGCTATTTCCTTACATTTTTCACTTGTTGAAAAACCATACATCTTGACACAAAATCAGTAATCTCTCTCTTCGTGTTGTCCCACCAAAAATGTCCCTTCAAATCAATATACATTTTGGTTCTCCCGGTGTGTATAGAGAAATTGGATATATGAAAATCATCCAATAATTCACTTTTTACATCAAGTATATCAGGAACACCATGTCTCTTCCCAAATTTCAAAATTCTATCTTCATAGACAAATTCATTCAATCTCCCATCATTCATAACTTTAATCTTCTTTTGAAATTCTTCATCATCGGTCTAAGAACTCTTTATCCATTCTAGTAAATATGTTTTGGCAACCATTTGAAAAAGTTTCGATGTTTCGCCATCAATTGGTATTCCCATATCCAACTTTACTTTACCCATGAATATAGGATCCCTCTCAGCTCTCATCATGTTCAAAACTCTGTGATCCTTTCTGCTTGAAGCATCTGCAACCTTATTTTCCTTCCCCGGGTGGTAGTGTATCGTGCAATCATAATCCTGTAGTAAGTCAAGCCATCTTATTTTTCTCATATTGAGTTCTTTCTGTGAGAAAATATACTTCAAACTATTGTGATCAGTATAAATCTATCATTTTTCACCATAGAGGTAGTGTCTCCATGTCTTTAATGCAAAGATCATAGTTGATAACTCGAAATCATGTGAAGGATAGTTTTTCTCATGAATTTTCAGCTTTCATGATGCATATTCAATAATTCTATTATTCTTCATAAGGAAACAACCAAGTCCTTTCTTCGATGCATAACTATAAATAACGAACCCATCATTCCCTGATGGTAGAGTCAACACAGGGGAATTGGCTAATCATCTCTTCAGTTCTTCAAAACATTCTTTGCAATCATTTTTTCAAACCAATTTAACCCCATTACGTGTGAGATTTGTTAATCGGATAGACAATCGGGCAAAATTCTGGACAAAATGCCGCTAATAACATGCTAAACCAATAAAACTTCATACCTCAGTTATACTCGTCGGGGTAGGCCATTTATGGATTTCCATGGTCTTAGAAGGATCAATAGAGATTCCAACCTTAGAGACAAAATAGCCATTAAAAGAGATCTCTTGAAGCCAGAATTCACACTTGCTAAACTTCCCATATAATTCATGTCTTCTAATGCCAAGATATCATCAATAAATACGACCAAAAAATAATCGAGATATTCCTTGAAAACTCTTTTCATTAGATCCATTAAAACATAGGGTGAATTAGTAAGCCCAAAAGGCATTATTGTAAACTCATAAGGCCCATACCTAGTTTGAAATGTTGTTTTCGGAATGTCTTCCTTCCTCACACATAACTGATAGTATCTAGATCATAGGTCAATCTTTGAAAGGTATTGTTCTTCATGCAGTTGGTCAAATAAATCATCAATGCAAGGTAGGGGATACATGTTCTTTATTTTTATAGTATTGATTTCCCTGTAGTCTATACATAAAATCATAGATCTATCTTTCTTCTTAACAAAAAGGAAAGGGGCTCCCCTTAGAAAAACACTAGGGAAATTAAATCCCTTATTACTCAATTACCCTAGTTGTTTATTTAGTTCTACGAATTCCACAGTCACTATTCTAAAAGGGGTCATTTATATGGGCCTTGATCCAGGAATTAAATCAATGGAAAACTGAATTTCTCATTCTGGAGGATGTCCAGGTAAATCTTTTGGAAACACATCCACATATTCTCTCACAACAGGTACATCCTCTATTAGAACATTCCTTTCCTTACCCATAGTTATTTCATTCTATTCCTCCCCAATTATTAAATTTAGTTGAGCTACTGGGGGTGGATCTAGGTAAGAATTAGGTGGTGATGATTCTGCTCTAAAGATAAGGTGTTATTTATCATCATCATCAAAAATAGTAACCTCCTTCTTCTTACAATAAATTTTCACATCACGGTCTGAAAGAAAATCCATTATAAGGATTATATCAAATTCAGTCATGGGTATGACGATGATATCATCAGATAAAAACATTTATATGACCTAATGGGAACAGATCCACAGAACATTGTACCAATGATACTACCCTTAAGAGTTTTAACTGAAAACTCTCTTGTCAAATAAAATTTTAACCAACTAATTATCTTAAAAAACTAGGAATATATGAAACAATGCGATGATCCAGATTCAAATAAAAAAATTTCTAAAATTGAGGAAACCATTAAATTACCTACCACAATGTCTTTCGGAGTTTCTACCTCAGTAGTAGTGATAAAATATTCTTGGCCTTGATCCCTTGGCCTTTTCTGAGGTATTTTCTTCTAGATCTTAGGACATTCATTTGAATAATGTCCCATATCCCTATATTTGTAGCATTGAACATCGATAGCTTCTTTATTCCCATTGCAATCACGAGCTTGGTGAATTTTTTCACTACACATGTAACATACTCCCATTCCCTTCAAGAAAGTACCAGGATGTTTTTTCTCCCATTTACTTCAGGATGGATATTAAACTTTTCCATTCTTCACATTATTTCCATTCCCAGATTGATCAGCAGATCACTTCTCCTCATGATTTTCATTAAAGTTGTAAGACTTAGAGAATTCCTTTCCTGTCTTGATAGCACATGAGACAATATCTTTATATGAGGAGAAGGATTATAAAACTAATGCATGATGAATAAATGGTTTTAACCCATCAAATAATTTATCAATCTTAATTCTTGGGTTATGTATATAATCTACACCATACCTTGCTAACCTTGTAAAGTTAGCCATATACTTTGCGACATTCTCATCCTCCTTTTGTCTCCGATTCAGAAATTGTCTTTCCATATCTACTTGATTGTCACAAGGAAAGTATTTCTCTAAGAAAAGCTCTTTCAACTCTCTCCATTCCATATTTGATACTTCATCATCTTCCTTTGGGTTTTGTAACAATGACCACCATTGATCAGCATCTCCGGTGAGGCGATAAACTGCCAAGATAATTTTTTCCCTTTCACTACTCCCCAAAGCCTGAAATATTTTTTCCTAGGGAACTTATCCATTACTCAACTACCAATGGATTTGTACTCCCATTGAATGTTGGTGGATATTGCCTAATGAAGCGATCTAACATTGATTCACCACACTACGGATCAAGGTGCTTCATATGGGTATGGTTATTATTAATAACCTGAGTGAGTTGTCCCAGTATGGTGATTAGCTGATCAGCAGCAGTTGCATCCTCATCTCCACTATAATTATATTGAGCAAGAGAAAAATCCCTACATGGAGTGTGGGCATTGATACGGCTTCCATTTCTTCCACTATGCGCCATTTCTAAACAATGGCATTCACTAGATTAGTTTATGAGTCGAAATATATAAATCCGAACTTGTAAAACACTTAACATAAATTGAATAATTTATGGATATAGTTTGTAATCATAAAAATGTTTTCTTTGAGGAAGTATATACTCATAAACCCTTTATAATGGTTTGTAAAGAAAATGAGAATTATCCTAAGCATATCCCCCAGGAGTGACGTAACCAAGAGTGTTGCAAGGCATGTTGTCGTCCACTAGTTCTCGTTTGAGTCTATCTAAAAGTGGTGTTTTTGGGTTTTACCCCTAGGTGCATCTGTTCCAAAGCCGCCTCTACCTTCTTGTATCCAGAGAGAGATGTATTTCTCTGGATACTCACAAAATCTCTACAATACCAAAATTCTAGGAAGTTATTCTATACTAATCCTCAAAGTCTATCTTAGGGCTATGTGCTCTAATCAATGTTTATCTAAATCTAGTTTCCATGGTTTGTACTAAACGTCCACTGATACCAAATGTGATTCCCTAACCCATGTTACCTATAGTCGGGGAATTATTAGATGAAATTGGCATAATCACAAAAGATCAAGTCGCGAAAGACCGATTAGTCTAGTAGTCTTGGAAACACTAGATATATTCATAAGTCTTACATTAGATCATAAATTAAAAAAACTACAACAACATATTGTCTTCATTTCCCCTCATACTATCCCTACAGGTCATTCATAAAATACATCATCACATCCTGGGAAAAATAAAACATTGAAAGGGGTGAGCTCAGATGCTCAGTAAGGATATCAATATAGCGGAAACTTTCATAAATAAGCATAAACATTTAAGGGAATGTATAACTAAAACAAAAGCATTTTAAACATGTACATCATCATAATATGGAAAAGATAAAATAAAATAATTCCATTTACAAATTCACATAGATATTCTACAAGTCTAATAATCACATTTAATATCAATAACCACTTTCATAATGATGGAATGCATAATGCCAGACTTTCATAACCACATATTCAATGCATTATGCCAAGACTAAAAAATAATATTTTGTCAAGGCCTTGTTCCAAGACACAAGTTTGTATCATGAGACCAACCGATGTATCAAGAATTTATAGCGGGCTCCGCCCATCACTTATTAAGCCCAATTCATTTCACATATGAACAAGTTTAATGATAACATAAACATTTGTATTAAAACTAGCATATGAAATGTCAATACATTCTCCATAAACCAAGAATGGTATAAAAATAACACATCTATAGTCAAAAATATCACAAAACCTTCAATCAAATATGGAAGTTTTGTATCATAATAAATCAACTTCATATAAGCTTAAAATCAATCAATGGATTTGGACATAAATGAAATCAAAACAATTTGTGAGAAATATCCCTTTTTTTTGAAATAAATTTAAAGTCACATAATTATAAAATAAAACATTTACTTTGAAAATATCCTTATAATCTTCTAAGAAAAGATTTAAAGATTTTATAATGGTGAAAAGTATCCGCACCCGCCGTATAAGATAAAAAAATACATTCATACCTTAATTTTGTTGAAAAGGATAAAAAGGTCTTTTTTGGAAAACAACGGAAGGATTCCATTATAAAAATCTTATAAAAAGTCAAAAAGGGTATAAATGACTTTAACCCATAGTCTATAAAATAGTAATAATTATTTGAAAAACATTTTTATGAAACAATGATGTGGATGATAAAGAGGTCCCAGTAGATAATTACGTATAAACAACCTCGGATAATGATGAGATTGTGTAATAAACCCTTACCTTGTAATTTTTGTTTGGTTGAGGGTAGGTTAACCTCTTTTATAATGACCTAATAATTGTTATTAAATTATACAAGAATCATATATATTAATATGATATCATATCTGATCTTTTTCCATTGCTCTGTTAATGATATCTTAGTGTTATCGTCGTTTCCGGTGTTAAGTTACTCATTTTCTTTTATATGTTTTGTTCCATAAGTATTGTTTATTTTGGATAGGTTGTATCTTATTCATATACAAAATGATATCAAGTCATCAAACATTATTTTTAATAATAATATGAGAATTATACTTGTATGGATATGACGGGGAATGAATCTCACCGCGTTCATGGAGACGGTAGTCCGTACGTACGTACGAGCGATAATATCATTCTTTTGGTATTAAAATCATATATAATTCGATGGTATATCATATATAAAAAATAATAATCATGTTATACTTATAATTCAATTGAATTACACATCATTATTATATCCATCAAAATAGTAATGTATTGAATAACAATTACACCACGACGTGGAGATGGTAGGCCGTACGTACGCACGTATGGTGACATGTCATTCAAAGGATGGAAAAAATACTGAATATGGTTGTATCATATTTATAATAACATCACAATATATAAATTATACTATAGTTATTAATTTAGAATGGAAATAACATAGAAATAAGAAGTTGATGAAGAAAAGAACATGAAAGACGGTTGTGAAATCATTACCTGTTCTTCAGGTTCTTCCTTTTGATTTGATCAAAAGGGCTATTTAGTTTGGAGTTATGATCAAAATAAGGCCTCTAGGATTAATTGAGGGAATTTTGGAGGATATTTTGGAAGTATTTGGCCATTCCAAAAGGCTTTTAATGTTTGAATTTGAGATAAGGGGGAGTGCCCTTTTATAAGAGGGGTGAGGGGCACCTTTGGAAAAGCTTGAAATATTATGTTATAATAAATTCATATTCAGTATATAATGGATTCAAAGTGGATTATTAAACTATTAAGGTGGTTATGGGTCGAAATAATTTCATCCAATATATTTTAGACAGGTTTGGTTCTCTATATTAACCTCATCATTTATATTTAAGTCTTAGTTAAAAAGTTTTACATTTACCAGGTCTCTTTTTATTTTTATATTATATAGTTAATAAACGTTCTATATACCTCCAAGTGACCCCCAATTGGTCCATTAATGATATAAATATCTATATATAATTACTTTGGCAGAATATTAGATTTTTAAGAATAGAATATCAATTAATAATGTAATATTTGTTTTAAAAACTCTTTTATGTCAATTTTGACACTATTGGGTATTTTGTTTTTGATAATTTCATAAAAACATTATTACTTAGAAGAAAATTTATATAATCAACCCTAATATTCCATATTAACCTCTAAAATTAGTTTAATTCATAAAAAGTCTCAAATTACATTTATTTTGATATTTATAGTATCAATTATTTTAATATTTCATTAATTAGGTAATTACTGCATCACCATTTTGTCACAAATAAATTAAATTATTTAATGCCTAAAAATTATAAATAAAATACCATTATTTATAAATTCATTTAACCTTTTTAATTAATATTTATAATACAATTTCGATCAGGCATAACCCTATATTAAAAATGTTTTATTTTTTAAACATTGATTTTATCTCTTTTAACTCTTTTTTGAATTAAATAATAATAAATGTCATAATCTAATATAAGTGGATCTAAATGATAATATTTTATTCCTATGGTTGTTTATGGTCGAGATACACTTTTCAATAGAATTATGACATGTCTTATGGTAATATAAATATCAATTTTTTCCTTAATTACCCTATTTACTTTTAACCGTGGTAAAAAAAGTAAAAAGTTACTACTCACCAAAAATTATTATTATTTTATTGAACCACATTTTACTCCATTATATTAACCTTGTCTCTCGGATTTTCGAAATTCCACTCACAAAATAGGCAAAATTATGTTTTATGTGAATTTCCAAATTCTTCTGGGAGGTGGGTAAAATATGGTGAAAAGTTCAATAAATTTTTATATATCTAAAATTATTCTAAACTAACTCCATTGAATTACACATAACTTATATAGGTATTATGTATCTATTTTGACCTTAATTAAATTTTAATAAAATAAATAATTATATAAATAGAAATTAGTTTTTAAACTATAACTCAGTGTTTTTCACTATTCATCAAAAATTGAATGTTTTTAGAAAAATACCAAAAATTCCCCATATTCTAATTTTGATATTCGGAATCCAAAATTGAAGTCAATTTTGAATGATAAAATTTATAAAATTTCAAAAAGTGGGTATTACTATTCATAACGGCTAGTTTGATTGGTTGTGGTGTGTTTTAGAACTCAAAGTTGCATACAACACATGCTACTGTATTATTCAAAGAGAAGAGTAACAGGGAAGCTTGGGGTGTTTCAAGATGGTTTCATGAAAAAAAAATTTCAAATATATCTATTATATTTTACTAACTATTGGTGATTTAATTTTTCCTCTATATATTCATATGAGAGAGAATTTTATATATCCACATTTCTAAGGGGGAAGAGGATTGATATTGACATGGGGAGACAAATGTTGTTTATTATTAATGGTTTATGTATTTATTGAGTAATTTTCAATAAATGGATTCGTGAAGGAATTTTAAAAAAAATTGTATGAATGATTCGACAAACATTATTTAGGTTGAATATGTTTTCAATAAGTGTTGAAAATAAATTTTGACATTAAATGGGGAAAATATTCTATTTTTTATGTTAATAATTATGTTGTTGGAATTTTTAAAAGAAAAAGGAATAAGTTGTATATTGAGAGATCATGGAGAAAAAATAATAATAAAACCAGTATGATGATGATATGAGGAATCATGGTGATTCATGGATAAAAATAGAGGTCATTATCAGACTTTGAATCTGTAAATGGTAAATAGGATAGATCATGACCCTTACATGGCTCAAGAATCATAAAATATAATTAAATTCATTATCATACATGTACTATAAATATGTTAGATAACAATATAATACTTGTTTAATATACAAATATTGATTTATGAAAATATAATGTTGAATTTATCTCAGTGTGGAAAATATAATGTTTGATTAGAGATTAATATATATTGATTGATTAGTATACATTAAAAATATATATTGGATGATAATATAAATCATTTGAACTTGTCAATTCTAGAATAATTTTACGTTGAGTGAAGTGTATAAAGATTTGTAAATGTATGAATAATTTTGGTGTTATTTTATGATTCATGATAAAATTCATATCCCAACACATTTGGTTAGGTTATAATATTTATATGTATAATATTTTTTGGAAATAATGAATAAATTATTATACCATGATGATGAATAACAATGTCACAGTTTAGGTTTTTTATGATTAAATTTAGAAGATGTGTTATAAATCATATGTTGTGGAATAAAATCCAAGATATAATGTTTTTTTGTAATGAAGATAAATTTTTTGGTTATGAATTGATTACCTTACAATGATTAATGTTGAAGATATGATTTCACACATAAGATTAAAAATATAATATATAAGAGTACATTAAAAATAATGGTTAATCACTAGATATTATTTGAAATGTTTCACATCATAATATCAGGTACTACACCATAATTTGGGGAACCACACTATAATTGGATGCCATATTAAAAATTAGTACAATCTAGGGATTACATATTAGAATCAATGATAAAATAATTGGTTGCAACATATATGAGGATGGTGGATTTACTAAATCATCGAGGGATATTTTTTAACTTGTTTTGATAAAAAAAATATATAGATATATAAAGACTATGATTTTTAAATATTAAAATTAATATTCGGTGATGATATTTTGTGGAAATGGTAATAGAAAAATTTTACATCGTAAGTGAAGGTGTTACACTATGTTTTATAAAAAAATTATATATTAGAAAACTATTAATGATGCAATTGACTCCTGAGGAAATTGACTCATTGAAGGAATGTTTCTGGTATATTGTATTTCATAGATCAAATATAACTTGATGATTAATGAATAAGCTTATGTGTGTTATATATACTTTCATCAATTAATGAATTCATTCACCTGGATTATTGTTTGAAATATATGAAGTACAATGAAGATAGTTGATTTCTATGAATTATTTTATCCTAAGGATGAATAATTATTTTATGGAGTTCACAATGAATAAAATGTTTTATCACCCTTATTAATGAGTTTATCATATACATATTTTGAGAATTAATACAACATGATAGATCTCATGACCATGTCAAATATAGGGTTTTATGATGAAAAATGAATCATTGACCATGTTGGTCTTAGGATACATATAAGTCTATAAATTGATTCTTTCATTAATGAATTGAATGGAGAAGTATGTCGAGGGAGTGAACATAAGGTGATTAGTGTGATTTCCATGAATCATTGTAAGGGAAAATCCCCGTGTCATAGTAATACCATTTACCAAATGTTATATACACCAAAATAGAATGTTAATTGTGGATTGTGGAACATTAGAATGTCATCATTTGTATTATAATTATATGTATATCAGTATAGGTAAAATATTAATATAAATTTTATCTTGTGTACTTTAAATTATGTTTATTTGTAATATATTCTATTTGAGAACATTTTAGGTTGTGATATATTGAACATTATTCCTTCTAAAAATGGATCAAGAGAAAATGATGGGTGAAGGATAAGAATTTAATGTGAAAAAGTATAAAAACTTTGTCATACTAATTCATTTCAAATACATTAGGGTTATATAGGTCGCAATATATAACCTAGTGATCCCAATAACCACATTTCTCAAAAACATACCACAACCTCATACCTCAACAACAAACAACAACCTTATACCATATCCACATAACACATCGACATACCACAACAACATCCACATTCCATGACCACACAACCACTCTATAGTTGGAAGGAAGAGTTGGAGAGGGGGAGTAGTAATCCATTTGTATCACCCTTTTCCAATATATTAGGGGTTGACTCAAAACTCAAACCCCCTATGGGGTTCAATCAATTACCATACTCACGTTCTAGTGCATAATAAATAATAAAATAGACACTGATATAATATGAAATAAATTGTAGCCTAGTTCCATCTTATGAATCATCTCTACCATCATCTTAATTCCACCTCAACACTACACAAACACTACTACCACCTCTAAACACATGTCAAGTCTAAACACATCAATCCCAAAAAAGAACTATTTCACACCACATATTAATTCCATTTTTTAAATAATTTCTAAAAAAAATTATTTAAAATTCTTATACTTATATTATATTTTTCATAAAATATACCCATTATCACCATTCTAATATTTTTTAAATTAATGATTATATTTCACAAAAACCTTTAACATATTTCATTTTTACTTTTATTTTATGCATTCCATTAACACATATTTCTTCACTTTTCCCACTTTTTTCAATTAACATCAATATCAATTCATTCTCTTCCAATATACATACCAACATCTATTTAAACAAACATTCAAATTGATAAAATCAAATTGATACAATCAACTATATAAAAAATAATATCACACAATATCATCCTTCATGTTTTACAATTGATTATGAATTTAATTATTATTCATTTTCCACCATCTTATAGTTAATCATTAACTGTATCATTTATCATTATAAATTTTAACATGTTATCAAGTCACTTATTACCTCATAAATAAATTATATTTAACACTTCATTAATTTATTTCATTCATCAATATATCATATACAATTCAACAACACAAACCTTATTATCCAAATTATTAACTACAAAATCTATTTTTCCCTAATATGATTAGCTACACATAAATTAATTCACATAAAAAATAATCAAACATGTATATTTTTAGTTATTTTACTCAATACTAACCTCCCAAATCTCACCAAATCAGTCTCATTTTATGACCATGTTAAAAATATATAATATCACTCATCAAAATGGTTAACAATAAAAAAATATATCACATAAACTCCTTCAAAATCATATCCCCCATTTATTTTAATTTATTTTATATGATTAGAAGGATAACATAAATATAACTAGATAAACAATATCATGTTAATTCCCCATTGAAAAATAGTATACAAAACAATAAAATCTCAATCACCCACCTCAAATTTAATATTGAATCATTAAGGAATAATAATGGGAATTTCATAGATCAAACTTCATATTCCTAATAGGATACATTGATAATCATTTTCTTTACAATACTCACGTTATTAATTCACCATAAAAACACATAAAAAATTATAATTAAATCCCATGAATTAACAATCCTGAGAATAATATAAAAGGAGGAAGACTTGTAATGAACCAAACATTTTTTAATAAAATTCCCAATGTGATTTAAGTAAATGCCTTATAATATATTATGGACATAGAAAACAAAATAAAATATTTTTTTTTGTTATATAATATCATATTTAAAATAATTTTAATTTAAATTAACATAGATAATATATCATTTGAATTGTAATCATATGATTAGTATAAATACATAGTTTTGAAAAATCCAATTGACATAGACAAAGTAAGAGATGACCTCAACCAGTATGATCATACCATACAAAGACCATTTATCATATCATCCTAGGGATATATCATCACTGGGATTTCCCTTGACCAATACCACACGGATGTACAACATCTTATGCATTGTTGAAGCTGTTTATGGGAGAATTTCAAGCTCATCAAGATTACAACACAAACCATGTATGTCAAACCACTACATGAATGTCTCAGCATCTCAAACCATATTATTAGAAAAATTTCTACTGCATTGAATGGGAATGTATAAATACCCTAATAATAAGAATATGTATATTTTATAGAATAATGAATACATTATTGTCATATTATTATTAATTTCTAAATAATGTTCTATTTTTGATACAATTAAAAACAAATTATCTTTTTGGGTAATATTCAAATTCAATTGTCAAATTTAACCTGATGAATTAATGAATATTTTAAATAAATAATATTTTTCCCAAATATTATTATTAATTAATTTTTATTTAATATAAATAATCATATAATTTTTCTGAGGGAAAATGTATATTTTATAAGTGTTCAAAAACAATTTTTGTCAAGAAAACGTTATATTTCTCAGTAAATATAGATCATTATTTTAACAGTGAAAATTCAAATATCTAGAAAACTATATACATAAAATGAATATTTATTTGGAATCATAATTTCAAAATTAACTAATAGTGAAATTTTCATAATTTTCTAAAACTGTAAAATTTTCATGTATAAATTAAATATAGTGTAAATATGCAGTTTGTATTATGACTTCATAATAACTCAAAAGTGATGTAATAAATACTATAAATCATATCCAAGAACAAATATATGTTTAATTTTTAAAATAATGTGATTTTATGATTATTTTATTAATTTTATAGAACCTTTATGAATCCTCCAAAACATATAATATATTTTGAGGAATTAAAATCAATTATTGAAGGGCATGACTCACATTCAAATCAGTAAAGGTATTATTTGAATAATTTTGGAAATTGAACTAATAATATAAATTAAACCACCCGTATTTTTTCAGAAATCATGGCTAAATACCATGGGATCATTTGTGGTTTTGGTTATTTAATTATAGTGTCCAAAACCTATGTTTGAGAAATTATAATGAATTCCTCACTTATTTCCTATATAAACCAATCATGGATCCCATTTTTATTCACTCAAAAACCATTTATCACATAATTACTCTTCCCTACCTTTTAAATAGTCCTATTATCGTACCCCTGAGCTCTCAATAGTCTCCTTCCAAGAATTTGGAATCTCCCTCTCAAGGTAATGGATCCTTTACTTATCCTCTTTATTATTGTTTTTTCATTTTATTATGCCTTAAAATACCGATTCCTATTGTTGGAATATATTATTTCATATCATTCGTAAGGAAAAATTAACGTCTAAATGATGAGAGACCCATATCACTCTCATTAATCCCTTCTACGAACCTTTATGTACACCCGTTACAATGTTGAAATTTTGTTAGGAAATATCTCGCACTCATTTTTATTCAAGAATATATTTTATGTTAAGCCTATTTATTTACATTTTTCATGATGTGATATTTTTCTATATCCACCATAATAACCATTTTATTTATAATTGATTATATACCAATTTTATTATCATTAATACCTCCCATGATCATTTATGTACACATGTTACCATGCTGGTATTTACTAAGGGATCCTCTCCTTCACTTATTAATATGTCTTTTTTAGGAATTCAATGTTATGAAAAAGCCCTAGAATTAATTTGAGTCATGGAGATAGAGCTTTCTCCAACAAACACTAGTGTATCATAGATCAACAATCAACAACACACCTAGATTCTATGGAACGCCGCCGCCACCACCGCTAACAAAAATCCTTTATCTGTAACTAATCCTAATCGAGGTATGGAATTGTTCATTTATTTTATTTCCATGTTTCTAGAATCAATGAAAAATGTAGATCAAACAAAAATAGGTTGACCCATGTTTCATCATTCTTTTGGGATGGTCTTAATTGTGGAAATCCTTGGGGTTTATTGTTATCTATTATTGCTTCTTAGTTATTCATTCTAACAATAATGAATTGAGGCCGATACAAAAAAAGGGTGAGGTTCGTTCCTCCAGGTGTTATGTATGCTTTTCTTATCCCTGTTTCTATATTTATTCAAAGTAAGAACCTCTTTATCTCAGTTCAAATTTTTGTGAGGCTAAAAATTTGATTGGAACCCTATAGTGGTGCCAAGATGACTTAGAGCCCTGAGTAGTGTAGACCGATAACCAAGGATCAGAAAAGTTTCCTCATCTCGAATAACGGAGCACTTTAGGATAACCAGTGGTGTAGCACACCAACACCACATTGAAAGAGGCTTTCCCACATGTAGGAAGAGTGTGTGGGGTGCATGTTGATGTGGTGGGCCAACCACGTGGAATGTGGTGTGGCAATGTAAGGACCAGGGGCACACGGTCGGGGTGGGCCATGTCTGTCGGACACGATAGCCCTCATGTGTGTGGTACTAACCAAGTGATTTGGTCTATGCCAGGTGTCCAAATGGTCTGGAATGGTCCAATCCCAATAGACAGGTCCCAACAGACTGGGTTGGGTCAGCTAGTAGATCTGTCCAGGTCTTTTGTGTTGGGTTAGACTTGGACAAGTCCCAGGTCATACCTTTTCAATAATACAACAATATCATTCAAACTGTGCATCTGTTTGACAATATGTTAGTGGTGTTTGGGCCCTCATGACAAGATGTTCTATTTCGGAAATCCTAAGCGGGTTTTGACTGAATTTTTCATATGACCTAATGGATTGAAGAGTGGTTTCCCATAGAATGACTGTTCTATAAGAGGAATCATGTGGCTGGCTATGACCTTGAGACTATGTGTATTATCTAGAACATGTGTCTTATCAATACTATGTGTCTTATCAATGCTATGTCTATTAAAGAGGCTAAGTGTTTTATATAGACATTGTGTATTACCGAGACATTGTGTTATATCGAGACTATGTGTCTTTTGAAACATGACTATTAAATCCTATAATTTGTACTAAGGACTTATACCTATGTGAGCTAAATATACCTTCCTTAATGGAATTATTTTTCCAATTATTTGTGGTATCATTTGTTTTATTCTTTTTGGTATTCTTTGTCGTATTGATTTTTGTTTCAGGGTGTCCTACTGAGTATTGTTTTACTCACCCATGTACGAGCCTTACCTACATGTGTTATGTATAGGGAAGATGATAGAACATTTGATGGAGTCCTAGGTAGACCAATACCAGGTGGTTCTTAGAGATGCCGAATAGACAGGTTCTCCTTTGGCATTATAAAAAATTCCTAGTACCTTCACCTTCTATTTAGATCAGGTATCATATTCAGCAGATGTGTTTCAAGAACCTATGCCTTCACTTTCCTAGACAGGGTGTCGTGTTTGTGTTTTGTTTGGAGACTCATTTTTCTTTTTGGTGGGCATGTATTCTAGCCCAATTTATATTCTAGTCCTTTCTATATAGTGATATGGTGGGGTTATAGTTGTTTTCATTCATTTTTTACTCAGTTTTTTCACATTTCTGTGTTTGTGTCTTTGGGATGTGTGTGTGCATATAGGAACTGAGTTCAATACATCTTATTTGTGGGATATTCTTACTCAATGCTATTCACTAGTCCTTGGACCATTGTAGGATGGCTTGGGGTAGTCACGTGATGGGACCCTCTGGGATAGGCGATGACAAAGTAATATCAGAGCTAATCGGTTTTACGTTAGGACTAGGAGTATATGAGGTTTTTTTGGGGAAACAATGTCAAATTTTTGGAGTTTGACATTCAGGTTAGGGAATCCAGTTTTGGTGTTTCGGTTGATGTATCCATACCCAAGAACACTGGACACCTTCTTTTCAAATCAGTTCATGAAAACAATATTTGCTTCAAAATTAATGGTACACGCATCATATAGGATTTGGTTGTGTTATCATGTCCTTCTTGAGTTATCTCATCAGGTATACAATATTGAATGTAATACATCTTGATTCATTTAAAGATTCCTCCATGCAGATAGCCATATTAGATTCTATTGCATGATCTTAAGGATGATGATCATAGATATGAGGCATCAGTATAGGGGTTTGTATGAGAGATGTCACCTCTAGGTGGATATAGAGGTTGGAGTAGGGTGGACCATATAGAGGAGGACATGGTAGAGGAGCAGTCAGGGTATCAGGAGGTGGGTAGGAGTTCAATGTATTACCACAACCCCCCCAGGTGGTCCACGTTGGGCTTAGGGAGCTGGTGGGAAGGGACTAAGAATGATATAGGAAATTGGGGCTTATAGCCCCAAGGATATAGATATGATTAGAGGTATGGTCTGTGCCTTTTACACCATATCTATTTTTTTATAGGCACATGCCCCAGCCATTTCCTTTCTTTCCATGAATCTTGATCAGGGCTCAGAGATTTCGGTTGAACCACTGAGTTAGACCTAACACATAGAGACTCCTACAGGAAATGATTTGATTATCACAAACTAGTACCCATAGTTCGACTATAATATTTGAGGTGAGAGTTTAGTTTTTGATCACTTAGTTGTGGTGTCAAGGTGTTATGAAATCATTATTTGTATGGACTGGTTATCCATCATTCATGCTTTAATTGACATTTTTTGGAATAGAGTGCGTTGTTTCCATAATGATGGGATCTTCTTTTAATTTGATGGTTAAAATGAAATGCATACAACACAGGATAGACTCACTCATTAGAGGGTTTAGCTGACTACTCATCAGTTGTCCAACCTCACCCTTGGTATAGTGGATGATAGGAGTCCTCAGTTTCCTACAGTTACGGTAGAGTATGGGGATGTATTTCCTAAAGTTTTTCTTGGGTTACTTCTCCATTGGAAGGTAGACTTATACAATGATCTATAACCTAGTATCAAACCAGTATCTATTCCTACATATAGGATGGATCACATTGGACTTCATGAGTTGAGGGTGTAGTTTGGGGCATTGTAGATGATGGGCTCCGTGAAACCTAGTGTTTTACCCTAGGCTACCCCAGTTTTGATTTCCAAGAAGCCAGATAGAGTCTTGAGGATATGTGTGGACATTCAACACCTAAACAAGGTGACCATGAAGAAAAAGTATCCAATAATGAGGATAGATGACAGATTCTATCAGTTGAAAGCGCCACAATGGTTCTCGAAGATTGACCTCAGATTGTGCTACCATTAGGTACATGTATATGATAAAGATATACCGAATATTAACTTCAAATGTAATTATGGACCCTATGAGTACTTTTTTATGCACTTTTGTGTGAAGAAATCCCTAACAGTGTTCTTGGGACTCATGAGGAGGTTATTTTTGCCTTACATAGACTAGTTCGTGGTGGTATTAATTAATTTCATCTTAGTATACTTGGAATCTGAGGAGGAGAAAGTAAGACACTTGATGATGGTTTTGAACACCCTCCAAGAGCTCCAAATTTATGAGAATCTGTCAAAGTGTCAGTACTGGATTCAGGATGTCCAATTTCTAGGACACATCATCTCAAACGTTGGATATGTAGTGGATGCAGTGAATATTGAGGTACTGATTTATTGAGAGCTACCCAAGAACATTACTAAGGTGCATTGTTTCACTTGGTTTGCTTAGGTAGTATAAGTGGTTTGTAACTGAATTTTATAGAGTGGAAGAACCCTTGATGACATTAACATGAATGGGACAACCATTCATGTAGACAGAGAAGTTCCATCTGTGCATTCATTAGCTGAGACGGAGGTTGAAGATTTCTCTTATTCTGAGATTACCAGAGGGGGAATGAATAATTTTGTGTTTTGCGTTACATCAGGGACTTGGATTTTATGTTTCCTAATGCAGGGGAAAAAATATATTTCTTATGGTTCACTATAGTTGATCCATAGTGATAATATCTACAGCACCCATGATCTTGAGCTAGTGGAGATAATATTTTCACAGAATATGTGGGAACACTAACTAATGGGAGAGTGATTTATCATCTAATATGATCTCAAGAGTCCCATGTATAACTTCTCTCATTAGGATATGAACATGAGATAAAGGTGATTTATAGAGATCCTCTAGGACCAAGACATTGAGATTTTTTATATTACTAGGAAGGGGAATGTTGTGGAAGATGCTCTTAGTGGGAGATCTAGTTTGATGTTTCTAAACGAGTCAATAAAGATATTTTCTTAGATGTATATATCCTTCCTGGAGGGAGATGAAGCAGCTTACCTCCAGTAGATGGTTTCCACCCCGCCACTCTTACATCAATTTATGGAGGCATAACTTGTGGATTCCAACTATTAGACACTATGTGCTTAGTTTTCAATAGGAAATTCCCTTAATGGATATTTTAAAAGTGAGGAGCATGTCATTATTTTCAGAGGATGCACTGTTTTACAAATGGAATTTTGGGAGGAGGTTCTAAGGGATTTACACACATACCCTTGGGTGTTACATCCAGGTGTGGTAAAGATATACCAGTACCTCTGACATTAGTTTTGGTTGCTTGGGATTAAGAAGGGAGTTTTAGAGAGTGTTTCTTGATTCATCATATGTTAGTAGGTATATGCCATGAATCAGGTTCCATTGGGTTTTAATCAACCCCATTGAGGTACTTGAATGGATGTGGGATGGGATATATATTTACTTCAATACAAAATTACCATGTAAGCCTAGAATACTTTACCCCATCTTGGTGATCATTGATTTAATTAACAAGTTGGCCCACTTCATAGCTATCAAGGGGTAGATTTCAGTAAGGAGTATGGGATGTCTTTACATGTAGGAGATATTGTGGATTCGGGGAGTTCCATTGATGAAAGTCTCATATCGTGATGCATGCTATACATCCCTATTGTGGAAGGGATTGTAAGAGGTTTTTGAGACACAGTTATGCATGAACACAACATTTCACCCCTATACATAAAGCCAGACTGAACGAACTATTCATGTTCTAGAGGATATGCTACAGACATACATGATATAATTTTTCTGTAGTTGGGAGGATCACCTACCACTAGTATATCTTTCATACAAAAACATCTAACACCCATCCAATGGTTTGGAACCATTTGAGGACTTATATGGTCTACCTTGAGGATCACCACTTTGCTGGACTGAGCTATGAGAGTTAGTACTCATGGGTCCGAAGTTGGTGAGGGTGACTATAGATAAGGTGAAGATCATCCAGGAGGGATGCAGACTATACAGAGATGATATATTCCATATGATGATGTGTGTCAGAAGCCTTTCTAGTTCTAGGAGGGAGCCCATGTGATCTTTCGGGTCTCACACAGACATGGACTATGGAGATCCTGTTAGGGAAGCAAACTATATCCAAGTTTCATATTCCCTTTCTTGAATCTACGTAGATTTGGTGAGGTTGTGTACTTCTTATACCTACCGCCGTAGTTAGATCGGGTGTGTGGCGTCTTCCACATGTCACAATTAAGGAGGTATGTGAATGACCCCTCACACATTATCAACTGGGGCTAGCTACACATAAATGATGGGATGACTTTTTCTTAGTACCTTGTGGACATTGACGATCGAAAAGAGAGGATCCATTATGTATGGTTTATCCCTCTGATACACATTTAGTGGAAGAACGAGAATCACTAGGAGAGAACATGGGATTAGAAGGCTCATATTCATGTTCAGTACCCTAATATTTTTTAATAGACCTTTTTCGATATTGAGGTCGTAAATACCTATAGTGGGGATAATGTAATGATATTTATATTTTGTTTATTATTTTTTATTTTTATGAATTAATTGTGAAAATTTTGATACCATAACTAAGAAGTCATGTTATTCAGAGGTTTGGTGTGACAATAAAAATGCATTGAAAAATGTTCAGTTTTTAATAAAAAGTGCGCGAGTTTTTCATGAAATAGTGGAATAAATATTTAACAGGTTCTTGAATCATAAATAATAGGGAACCATTGAGTTATAAATTTCATGTTTACCATAGGTGTTACTTGACTTTACTCAGAATGGGTATTTACTGGAAACCCTAAAAGGGCATTAGTGTCATATATAATTTAATTAAAAAGTTATTTTTGACATAGTGTTAGTTTTTCTTATAATATTCATTTTTATTGAATTTAGGGTTAACAACATACCCTATAATTCCTCTGAGGTAAGGAGAGATAGAACACTGTAATGAATATTGTCGAATAGTTGGTCGGTGATCAACACTGCCCCCAGATTCGAAGGAACTTCTCCTTCACCAATAATAACAACATTCCTTCAACTATGACTAATCTGAATTGAGTTAGTGTGTTGTTATTTGATCTTTTTCTTTGTTTATATAATTAATGAAGAATTCAGATCAACAAATGAATAGGTTGACCCATGGCTTGATCATTCTTATGGGATGGTCTTAATTGCATGAAATCATCGGGGTTTATTGTTATCTATTCTTGTTTCTTCATTATTAATTCTTTTAAAAACAGATTTAGGTCGATATGAAATAAGGCCAAGGATAATTAATAAAGGAATTATTTTTTCTTCTTATTAACCTTATTCTTGGAGTTCTTCAGTATTGAACCCTCATGGTCATGACTAGACTTCCCAGGAGGCTCCGAACATGATCAGAACCAAGAAGTGGTGGCTAAATGAATCAGAGCCCAGATTTGTGTTGATATCTATCTGAGGATTACAGAAATGACACCTTATCAAAAAGGGCATCATAGGATGACCAATGGACCACAGAGGAACTGAAATTAGTGGTGGGGAACATGTAGACATGGAGGGACGACTGCGTGAGATGTTGTGTGGGACCACAGGGACCTGGGAGAATGTGGCCGGGGCAGGCCGCATGCAGAGGACAAGCCAACCCATGCCAAGAATCTCATAAGGACATGGCCTAGTAGGCTGGGTTGGACTAGGCTCAATGGGCTGGGCCAGACTGGGACCAGAGGATAGGGTTGAGTTGGGTCACACCTGAACCGAACACAAGTTAGACCTTTTCACTAAAACAACCATATATTTGAAATTGGGCGTCTGTTTGGTGATCCATCAATGGATTTGGGACACTTGTGATGAGATGGTCTTTTGAGATTTTCTAATTGGTTTTGTCATGGAATTTTTCATATGAACTAATGGATTGAATGGTGGGTTCTCCTAGAACGAGCATTCTGTAAGTAGAATCTTGTGGCTGGTTGTGATCTTGAGATAATGTGTTCTATTGAATCTATGTGTTCTATCAAGACATTGTGTATTATAAATAATATCTGTATTAATGATACTATCCATCTTTTATAGATTGTGTGTCTTATCAAAAATTATTTTCTGTTGGAGTTGATGTGTTATAGGGAACTAGACTGTTAAATCTTGATATTTATACAAACGACATATACATGCATGAGATAAATATACATTAATTTATGGTATTATGTGTCATATTATTTATGGTATTAATTGTGGTATTCTTTATAATTTTATTTTTGGAATTACTTGGTGGTTTCGGGGTGTCTTACTATCTATTGTTTTAGTCAACCCTACATGGGCCTTGACCGCATGTGTCACGTCTTATGTAGACAATCAACCCTTTGACGGAATCTTAGGTGGACCATGACCAGATAAATCAAAGGGATACCAGACAGATGTGTGATCATTTGGCTTTAGACAGAAATTAGTGTCTATTAACCGCCATGTTGTATTAATTAGGGTTTTTTGTGGATGAGTTGTGCCTTAACATTCCTAGGCAGGGCTGTTGTTTGTGGGTTTTGTTTGCAGACTCCTTTTTCTTTTTAGTGGGCTTATATTCTAGAACAGTTTAGTTTATAATAATTTCACTATTGTAATCTAGTTGAGTTATAGTGGTTTTCAATCATTTTCTACTTAGTGTATTTTCATATCATCATTTGTGGCTTAGAGATTTGTGTGTGCGTACATCTACATTGGTGACAGCCTCCCATTTGTGGGATATGCCTACTCATTGATAGTCACCATCCCCTGACCTATTGAATATGGGCTTGGGGTAGTCCTGATATGGGCCCCTTTGGGATAGTTAGTGGCCTTTTTTATAATAATATCTCAACAAACATATCTTTTTTATATAAAACAAGATCCGATGGAGCACCCAAATCCCCATAAGAAAGAATGAGCTATAATTGAGACCTATATGTGAGAAAGGCCTCCAATTTTAAATGGATCATCCCATCCATTAATTATTGAATAATATATCAACTGTATTGAGAAGATAAACTCTATACATCAATGTTCCAAGTAAGAGAAGTTTTTTTGGTTGTTTATCATATGGAGGGAGAATCTGATCTATGGGGGTCACTGGTCAATAATATGAATCTCGAGGAAGTTATAAAATCCATGGGGTAGAAGGGATTCTAGAAAAAAAAAATGAAAAAAATTTTACTCTCACTATCCATCTTAAAATGGAAATGGATTTCCTTTACCTCAAGAAAAAATATGATGAATCTATTCGGGTGTACGAGGAAAAGATCACAAGAATTGAATTGTATGCCTCTATCTTTGATGTTACCCACGAATACATGGTTGACTTCTTATTTAGTGCTCTAATACGTAGTCTACAAAAATATATGTCGATCTGAGAGTTCGATTTCTTTGTGGAGATTTCATAATTTCCCCTCAAACTAGAAAATGGAAATTAGAATATATGTACGGCATCACAATCCTTAGATGTAGAAATTCGTGTTTAATTATGTTGGTCTAATGGATTAATCTTACGCTGATAATAGATTTTAACATTCCACTTGTCAAAATTGTGAAAATAAACACCCAATAAATTTCATAAGTGGGGTGATGAAATTCGATAGGTGTGGTATGGAAGGACCCCTAGCTATTGATTGATGATGGTAGAAAAAAAATTAATGTGATGGAGGAAAGGAATGCTCTAATCAACCATTAGTGAATTGTTAATTATTTCAACTATAAGGAATAAGGGAACTTTTCAAACCAATTAATTAAGACAAGGGTATTCAAGGACAACCCACAACCTCTAAGGAACCAAGGGAGAGCTTATACAATCACAACCATTGAGATCGATCCCAAAACTAATGTGGTGATAGGAATGATAATTATTCATTCATGAATAGTTTACATACATTTTTATTTTGGTTCTACACATTCCTTCATATCATGCAATTTTAGTAGAACCATTCAAGCACCACCACAAAGCATGGATGTAAATATATCAGTGAAAATGGAAAATGGGGAAATTACGGAATCTTGAGTATATAACACCTCCCCTATCAAAATTTGATGGTTGAACATCCTAGAATACCGTGTGATACTTCCTATATTGGAAATTGATATAATTCTAGGTATGTTTTTTATTTCCTTGTATTTAGACAATATAAATAACTGTGAGAAGGAAATAACTCTCTATATTTCAAATCGACCCCAGATTCTATAAAAGTGCAATGAGGTGGATACATATTCATTATCTCCAACACCTTAATCATGGATGTTTTTTCCCTATGACTAAGCATATCTGGATCAAAGGGTTGAGTCTACAGAAGGGATCTTCCTTGAATAAATTCCTATAATAAGGGAATACATAGATGTGTTTCTCAATGAATTTCATGGGTTTTCACCTTGTTTATAAGTAGAATCTTAAATAAATAATATACGTTGGGAGTTACTATTATCCAAGAATCTAAAAAAATGGATATTGTGGATGTTGAAGAGATAAATAAACATCTATGGAAGAATTAGTATGAAGGGTCATATACCCAAGTGATTGAACTTAGGGTTCACCAGTCCTCTCTGTCCAGAAGAAGGATAGTTCAATGCTCCCTTACATTGATTATCGTGAGATCAAAAAGATCATTATAAAGAGAAAGTATCATCTTACATAGATTAATGACTTTTTAGATTATATATTTGGAGCAGAAAATACTTCAAGGTAGATCTTTAGTCGAGATATTATCAAGTATGGGTGAAAAAGTAAGATATCTACAAGGCCAATTTCTATACAAGGTATGAGAACTATGTGTTTATAGTAATTCCATTCGAACTCACTAATGCTCCAAAAATATTCATGGACCTGATGAATAGAGTCTTCTTATATAACCTCAATAAATTTTTGGTGGTATTTACAGACGATATTCTAATATACTCCAAAATAAATGAAGAGCATTATGTGAATTTAAGCACAAATCTAAAGACCTTATAAAAAGAAAATATTTTTTAAATTTATAACAACTGTGATTTTTATTTGAAGGAAGTCGCGTTCATTTGGAATATTATCACAAGTAATGGGATATATTTGGACCATTCAATGATTGAAAAAATTAAAGGATGGATGATGCCAAAATATGTTATATATATCCATAGTTTCCTTGGATTAACTGGGTATTATCAACGATTTTTGAGAAATTTATCATGATAGTTAAACGCTCTAACTAATATAACATTGAGGGGAGTCAAGTTTGGTTAGAATGATGACTGTGAATAGATATTCAATGATTTTAAGAATAGTCTTATCATTTCACATATAATCACATTACCCACAAGTGGATTACTTTTTGTGGTATACAATAATGGTTTTAAGAAGGGTTTCAGATGTGGAATAATGAAAAATGAAAAATTGATATCCTTTGAGTCATGGAAATTTAATGTTAATAAATAGAACTACCAAATGCATGATCTACAGTTTGTTATATTGAACTTTTTTTTGAATTTATGGTTGAATTATCTCTTTTGTGAGTAGTGTAAAATATATATATCTCAAAATCCTAAAATATATATTCACACAACAAGAGATGAATATGTTCCAATAAAGATGGTAAGAGTGATTTAAAGTCTATGATTTCACAATCCACTAACATCATAGGAAAGAAACTAAAGTGGAAGATGATTTAAGTATAAAGGATCCATAAATTTTATCATTTATGATAATTAGTAAATATCTAATATTTTATACTAGAGAAGTATGGACATGAGAGATTTAAAGGAAAAAATATCATCAATACTCTCATATATAATTTATCAGTCGTCCATTATTGAGAAGAAAAAGGATCCTCAAAGAGAGGATGTGGTAATTCCAAATAATGTGGAAGCTATTAGAAAAAGTTATGTCCTCAGAGTTCAAACTTATTGAAGGATTTGGGAGAATTGGGTCACAAATATGTGTACTATGAAATCCTATGTTAATGGAGGATATGTTGAATGATTCACATAGTTCTACTTTCTCCATCCATCTGGGGAGAACAATGATTTATAGATATCTTTGAGAGAAATATTGGTGCGATTATATGAAGAATGAGATGACAAAATATACATCAGGATGTGTTGTATGTTAGAAAGTGAATGATGGGAAGAAAAAACCCAAGGGGATAATGAAACCATTTCGCATACCAACATTGATATTCGAAAACATCAGCACAGAATATTTCCCTCATCTTCTGATCAAATCAACCAGAAATAATGCAATATAGGTTGTGGTGGATCATCTTAAAAATTATACTCACTTAATTGTAATTCTAGAGGGAATATTACTCTATCATATTTAAATGATAGACATTAATAAAGTGGTGAGGATGACTAGAACACCATTATCTATTGTATCTAATTTATTCCCATGATTTACCTATAGGTTCTAGAAGATTCACCAACACACTCTAAATGTTGAGTTAATCTTCAACATGGGTAATCACCATCAAACTAATTTCTAATATGAGGAGACTATCCAGCCACTCGAGTTCATATTGGGAGAATTATCAATTGATTCCAATAGTTGAAATTATATAAATCATCCTCCTATCAATATCTCATACTATAAAAATTTCCACTCAATCATCCAAATGGATCCATATGAAGCATTTTATGGGAGGTGTTGTAGAACATCTGCATGCAAGTATGATGTTTGGAAATGAAAACTGCTAGGTCCTAAAATGTTCAAAGAGAATGTAGAAAAGTTCTAGACCATTCAATAACACATCAAGGCCAATGAGAGTAAAAAAAATATCTATTCTGACAATTGTTGATGATACCAAGAGTTTGAGGTTAGAGTTAAGGTATTCCAATTCATATCACGATATAATAAATTCATGATATTTTGGGATAATGGAAATTGCAGTTCAGGATTCATCGGTCCCTTTGAGATCCTCGATCGCATAAAAGCTATGGCCTATAAAATAGTACATCCAACTGAAATATATATATTACATGATGTGTTCTACATATCACTCTTGACGAATTACAATCTAAACCCCTCACATATACTAAATACAGAGGTGTCAATGATAGTTAATGATCTTTGCTATGTGGAGAAGACGGTGAAGATCTTTGATCATAGGGACAATGTTCTACGAACTAAGACAATGAACATGGTAAAAGTGTTATCGAGAAACAAAAATATTTAATGTAAATGTATGACCCAATGGGGGCGATAAAAAAAATCTACCCACGTCTATTTTACTCTTTGAAATATAAATTTCACCGGTGAAATTTATGAAGGGGGAGATTGTAATGACGTGAAATTTTATAAATAAAATTCCCCTTGTTATTTAATTAAATGGATTATTATATATTTTGTATATAGGAAACACATGAACTTATTTTGTTTTACTATATTCTATTATATATGAAATACCATTAATTATAATTACATTTTTAATATAGTCATTGAAAATTGATCATATGATTAGTATAAATATAGGGTTTTCAAAAATCCAATTGATATAGACAAAAGAAGTGATGGCCTCAACCAGTATGATCATTCCATACAATATTTTTATTTGATCTTCTTTGGAAGATAATAATATTTGTATTTTACCATCAGTATGAAAAATATGATATCTAAAACATAATAATTAGTGAATCTTTTTATGGGAGAATTTCAAGCTCATCTTGATCACAACCCAAACCATGTACGCTGAGGAACACTATGAAAGACTCACAGTCATGAACCATACTCTTACAGAATTTAGTATTGTATTAATGGGATGCGTATCATGTCCCTAAAAGTACAAATATGTTTATTTATTATAATAATGAATCTATTTTAAACCAATTACTGTTACCTTATAAATGATATTTATTTTCATATAATAAACAAAAATTATATTTTTTTGAAATTTTCAAATTCACATAAGTAAATTATTTTGATTAATTAATGGATTTTGGAATAAATAATATTTTACTGAAATAATATTATTTAATAATTGTTATTAAATATAAATTATCATATATTTTTTATGATGTTAAATTTAATTTTTATAAGTGTTTGAAATCTATTATTGTCAAAAAAACCCATCATTTCAGAATAAATACTGATTCTTATTTCAAAATATAAAATTCATGTATTTAGAAAAACATTTTTATAAATTGTATATGATTTTTGGGATCAGAACATTTAAATTATACAATGGTGAATTTTTCATAATTTTCCAAGATAGACAAATATTTGGGAAAAATTTTAATATGGTACAAATATAAGGTTTTTATTATAATATAATAATACCCCAAATGTGATTTAATAAATACTATAAATGGTATCCAAGACCAAATATATGTGTCAAATTTAAAATAATAGGATTTTATCTTTATTTTATTAATTTTATAAAGCCTTTATAAATCCTCTAATAATTTTTATATATTTTATGGTTTTAAAATAATTTCTTTAAGGACATGACTAACCTCCACATAAAAAATTTTATAATTTTAATAACATCAGAAAAATTTCTAATAATTTAATTTAAACTAAAAATATTTGGTAGAAAACATGGTAAAAATCACGTAAGGTTATATGGTTATGTTTATATTATTATATAGAGTCCAAAACCTATTTTTCAGAAATGGCAAAGAATCCCCCAATCATTTGATATATAAAACCACCAAAGTATCCTTTTATCTTCATAATAAAACATTTAATAATGTACATAATCTTTTCTAATATCTTCACATTCCTCCCAATGATCCCCCAATCTCTCAATAATCTCCTACCAAGCACTTGAAGTCGCCCTCTCAGGGTAAGGGATTCTTTACTTATCCTCTTTATTCTGGTTTCTACATAATCTTATGACTTCTATTACCAATTTTCAATGTTGGAATATATTATTAAATATCTTTATTACATCCCATTTTATTTATAAATGATAATATACAATTTTTACTCCCATTAATATCTCCCATGATCCTTTATATACACTTATTACCATGCGTAAATTTATTAAGGGAATCTCACACTCTCTTTTTTACTCAAGAACCTCTTCTATGTTATGCTTCATAATTTACAATTTTCAATATTAGGATATGATCTTGAATATCCCCATTAATTTTTATTTTATTTCTAAATGATTATATAGCCATTTCACCCTTATTAATCCCTCCCATGAACTTTTATGTACACCCATTACCATGTTGAAATTTAGTAATGGATCCTCTTGTTCTCCTCTTTATTCATTTTTCTTCAATATATTGTGTCCTTTATCTCCAAATAAATTTGATTAGATATGTTATTCTATATCCCCCTTACATTATATCTTATGTCTAAATTACGATAGACCCATTTCACTCTCATAAATCCATTATATAAAAATTTATACGTCCATGTTATGCTGCAAAAATTTAACCATAATTTTCAAGACAAACAATTGTATAGTGAATACCCATACCTACTTCATATCAAGGGTGTTCAAATTATTTCAAATATAATTCATTTATTAGTGTAATAAATTTATTTCTTCCACAATCCAAGATCGTTCGATAAAATGTGATGATAAAGGATTCTCTGTTTAATGATATATGTGGCACACTTAAGCATGATAATGAAATGAAAGCGAAGGGTAAACCAAAATATTATATAGCGGTCCAATGTATTGGGTAAAGTTTTATTCTAATGATATGTTATTAAAGGGATTTGGGAGTGAACCTAATCCATCATGTTAATTTTTACGACATTATTTCTTGGTATTTATCCTTGACCTATGTTTACAATGTCGTGTTCTATGTTGTTTCCACATTTCTGTGTTTCCTTATGTTATCAAGATATACCATGCATTTTTTTCATGATTATGATTCTCATTAATTTTATGTTCCATTGATGGGAATAATATTGAAAATATGTTACTTTATTTATGTAATTCCATGTTTATTCCCTTAATGGGTTTTATATCTAACCAATTTTTTATGCATTTCCTCTAGTTATCTTGTTCAATTTTAAAAGCTATGGAATTTAATGATAATGTTAAACATATTTTTAATAAATATTATTTATTATCTATTTTAATTTGTTATGTAATGTACCTAATTTATATATACACTAGAATTCTCAATCTTTCGGGTTGTGTTATGTGTAATTTTATCCAATAAATCTGGAACTAATGTGTAATAATGATAAGGGTGGTCATAAGAATGGTACCATAGGTTGTGAGGTTTGGATATCATGGGGTTCAAGAATCAATATCCCAAAAAAATGTATTAAGATACTACACTAACACTAATTATTTTTAGAGGACCTAGAGAACCAAATAGAAAAAAGAGTGGTTCATTAAATATCATGTGGTTAAACCATGGGAAGAGGATGTAAACCATGTAATGGTTTTTCCTAGTGAAAAGTTATTCAAAAACCATGGTTCTTATTAATTCAAACCCCATTAAGTCCTTTTAAATTATTTCTTTTCATAAATCACAACATTGAATATGACCCCAATTCAGGCTATAAAATACAACCATTTTTTATCGATTTCCTTTTATCATCATAGAAAAGCCATAATGTTTCACTCACCAAACCATGTTGTTCTCCTCGATGATGGAAATAAATAGTGTTTTAGCATCCCTATAAAAAACGTATACCACCAAATCATAACCACAAACCATGAATAGGAAAATGTGGAAACTGGACAACCCACATCATGTTTTACAACCATGATATAATCATACAATAAAATGGTATACTCAACTCAAAACTCTATATCCCCATAAAATATTTTCTCTAGCATGGACAGGGATAAAAACACGAGGAACCAAAATAAATAATATCTTGGTGGGTAATAAATCCTAATTTTTTCTTTATTTATTTAAAAAACATATCTTTTATCCCAAAATTTATATCCACTCCAACTTCTTCCTTCTATAAAAATTAAAAAATTATAATTAAAAAAAATTCATTTACTAGAATCTATATTATATTTTTTAGTTAAATTAATTTTTCATTATTTCTAATTTATTATGTTAACAATATTGAAAAAAATCTCAATAAAAAATTAAAATATATTTTTTTATAATTGACTTATCCTTTAAATGATAAAAAATTCAAAAATTTATTATTAATGAACTAGAGAAGGACAATGTAAAATATCTTAAGTTTTTTTTATTATATTTAGAATCTGTGAAAATTATATTAAATATTTTTATGAAATGTTTATTAATTTTTTTTCCGTAAACTAGAGTTTGAAATTTATGGATATTATCAGTAAATAGAAATAATTTATTGTATTTATTTTGAATTAAAATAAGAAAAATATAATTAATTTATAAATTAAACATTTTAAAAAAATGGATAAATAAAAATACTTTGAAAATTATAATTCAGTTTTTGAAACTAATTGTATTTACCGAATTTAATGGAGATATCTGATATTACTTGGAATAATAGTTATGAATTTGGATATTTTTTTAAATTTTGTTCTAATAATGATATAACATGTTAATATTTTCTTGGTTTGTTATATGTTTTGATCTAAAATTATTAAAAAAATTATTTTTTTATTTTATATGAAATAAATAAATAAATTGCCAAAATGTTTGAAAAAAATATTTTTAATATGGTTATTTTTTTAGTAAAATATGTTAGAAAAAAGGGTGGAAATATATTTTTAACAAATAGGATCTATTTAAAATGATAAAATCCTTTGATAATTTCATATTTGAATTTTTTTATTTATATTTATTTGAAATTGAGTGATATTATATTTATTTGAATGAATATATGAGATGTGGAATTTAAAATTTTTATGTGATTTGTGTGAATAATTTACTTATATTCCATGAATAAATTATATATATGTTTAATATTACAAGTTATACATTTTTTAAATAATTATTCATTAAAAATAATGTATATTGGAAATAGATTTTTTGATAAAGACTCTATTAGGCGATCACATAGTAAGTAACGATGATTATGAGAAGTAAAATGAACCAAGGTTAATATTTATTCTAAATAACTATTCTTGGTCATTTTCAAGTATAAAAAATTATGTAATAGATATTTAATGTATATAATGAAAATAATTGGGAAGTGATTCGGTGTGTTGGAAATGATTTGAACGTTTTTAGAGTGATGAAAATTATTTGAATGTAGTTTAAATAGATATTTATTGTTTAAATTATATTATATAATGATAAATGATATATTGTTTCCAAAAAACCATTTCATGCACTATAATGTAGGAAATTATATTGATGTAACATGATCTTTGATAATGGGTGGTGAACTACTTATAGATTTTATACATAGGTAATTCAAATATTACATTCCAAGGTATGAGAAAATAATGGACCTATCATTATCTATCTAATGACCTGCTTATGATGGTGTACTGATATATAGTTACTGTTATCATTGGTGGTTATATAAATGAAAATGAGGCCATATCATGGGGATTCATAGAGAGAAAAGTGAATATTAGTGATATAACATTGGAAATGGCATATGAAATTATAAAAAATAACATAAAAGTGTCAATAAAAGTCAATATATCACTTTACAATTTATCACACTATTTTTTCATAATAGATCACTAGACTCATAAATTATGATAGCTCATATCCTAGTACCCATACTATATCACGAGTGATGATTTAGAATATCACAATAAAATTATAAAGAATAAAAATGATTTTTGTCAAGGGAGAGGGAATGTCATAAGTAGTGACATTAAATTTAACTAAAAGAACTAAGAGTCATAGAAGGTAGAAAACTATAATATGCGATCATATAAATTTATCTATAACATACACTATTAATTAGTTCACTAAACACAAGAACAAAATGTACAATTTTAAAAAGATATCATTGAACATGCCTAAATTATCCATAGTGATGTTGATTCTACCCAATGGTTATTTAATCAATTTATAATGATTAAGAAAGATTAAATTGATAAATAAGAATGTATAACTGAAATAAAATGATAATCAATTAAAAATAATGTCTTTAGAAAAAACATAAGTTTGATTAGGTATTATTATAATTTGGTGACAACTTTCTTCAAAATAAAATTATGTGGTCATTTATTGAGAAAAAACATAATAAAAATTCCCATAATGGATAAGAAAGTATGAAATTTGAATCAAGGTTTTAGGTTGGAATACGTTCATATCCATATACAAGATATTATATAATGAATTTCCTTTTATAAAGGCCGAATGAGTTAATAATATTGTGGAGGTAAGATATAATAAATGATTAATGAAGAGGAGACAATAACATGACATTATATGTGAGAGGGGTTATATAATAATTGGGTAAAATGGGAACTTATTGGATATATATGAAAAATTGAAAATGAAATTGAGTGGTGTTATAATGAAGACACTCTATCTCCTTGGAGAAGTTTCAGTAAATTTTGTAGTTACATAAATATTTGTTAAAGATAAAAATGTTCTTATATATACAATAATACCAGTAAATAGAGATGAAATAAAGGATTATACAACTCATAGGGTGACATATATATAACACTTTTTTGTTGATTTTATTTATTTCCTTATAATGGAGTTTACAATATCCCATTATCTTTTAGAGGCATCTCTAAATAGTAGAAAGGCTATGAAACCTAGGAGGTATTCTAAAACATTTTAATCAAACTAATTTATAGATTTATTAGTGTGGGATTAAATGAATAACTCACATCCCTTGGACTACTCTAATATTAGATTGAATCAATAAAATCATCTCACTCATCTAGGTGTATAAATTCAAAATGTCTTTCATATGTGTATTAAAAATAGATGATATTCCTACCTCGTATAAGAATTTTATCATAACATAATTAATGTTGTTATTACTCATAGTGGTAAAAATTGATTTTTTCTAAAGTAGATTAATTCATAATGATAATGAATAAAAAAATACAAGTAATTAATTCTTGGTTCACCAATGTTGAGGAACTAATTGATTTCTAGTGATTATTACCAATTTTTTGATAATAAAAAGAAAACATTTTCTACTTTTTTACACAATATTATTTAGAATAATTTTAGAAATGAAACTCTTCATTTACCTAAAAAATATTTATTTGGAAAAAATTATTATCTAAACTCTTGTACATTGTCAAATAAAATAAAATAATAAGAAATTATCTTAAAATATAAATAAAATATAATCATATTATTAGATATCAGAACATCATCATTTATAAATATTGTTGAATGTGGTGGATTATCACAAATATCACAAAACTAATAAATTCTAAAAGTAATTAGAGATCCTCACTAGCTCGAAAAAAATAAAACACTCCAACATGAATATATTTTTAATTATTTTATTACTAAATATATCTATATGTTTATGAAAAAAATTCAACACAAGATATCAATGTTCTCAAAAGTAATATTTTACACTAAATATTTATGATATTGCATTGAATTTTGTGGAATTGATGAAGATTAGATAGTGTTTTCAAAATGAATACACAAACATATACTTTAAAAATGGGAATATTCTAAAATAATTATGAACTACCATGAATATCATTACAATTCATGAATAATTTTATCAATTGCATACTATTTCAATCTCAACTCCCTAAAATAATTTTTTCTATTGGGGGTTCTACTTGTTTAGATATCACTCTTGATTTTTTAAATATGTTATCTTTAAAAGATCAAAATAATTTTGTTTGTGATATTAATTTATTTTAATCTTCAAAATTTATGTGTTATTTATCATTGATTTTCATAACATAAAAATATATGAATTAATCTACAATATGAATAAATACATCTCTCTCTATGTCTTTATCTATATTAATAGAATATTTGTAGTAATTAATTATAAATATTGGTATTTATTTTTTTTAGTTTCAATCTAATAGATTTGTGATGAAGATATAAATATTGATAATAAGTGAATAAGTTCTAATAATATGAAATTTTCCATTATTAATAATAAAGATCGAAAACATAAGTTCATCTTATCTTGAATACCAGAACCCAAATGGCTCGAAGGCCTTTTTTTAATCTTTTTTGGATAATATCTCTTTTAAGGGTAGAAATGGAACCATTACATGACACATAGGCCCAAGGAACAAGGTTCCTACAAAACCCAATACATGAAATTAAAGGAACAAGACCTAAAACAATTTCAAAAGCCCATCCCCAACATTTACATCTTGAATGTGCCAAGCTCCCCACCTCGTATGGCTGATTAGCTTGCATTGCCTCATACAAACCTGTATGGTGCCTAGTCCAAATGTAATTTTCCCTACCCTCTAATTATTCTAATCTATATAGCTCTTCTTTATTAGTTATTATTATTTTTTATTAATCATCTTCATGTTATATTCATTACATATTTCTATTCATTAAACTTTATCATCCATTTTATTTCCATTATAATTTCTGGTTATTTGTTTTATCAAAATATGTCATTTTAATTTTTTCCATTTACCATGTTTTACTCTTGTATTATATTATTTTCATCAATACTATATTATCCAAACATTATAAAATTTCATTCCATATTTTTAAATTTTATATCTATATTAATGTTTTCAATTCACCCCCTCTTGAAATATTTCATTCTACGACAACCACCCCAACTATAAGGACACTCATTATGACCATGGAACTCTTTAAAACAATAAATATTATAAGAGATAAGGTTTCCATCATTCCATATACTATGAGGTAAAAACCTTATATTTAAAAATTTTAGTTCAAATCACTTTACATAATCTATTGCACATTATATATTTTTCATGTCTTTAGTGAAAATTGTTTCCCTCAGAATTAATTTATTATTACATTATACAAATACAACTTTTTATTGATGGGTGTAAACTATTTTACAAATAGATAAAAAAAGGGGAAAAGGAAAAAATATAATGTAATACCTTTTGATTTTATAATATTTCCCTTTGAATAAGTTTGATTTCTTTGATTGTTTTCTCTACATGTAACACCAATTTTATACATACTGCATCAAACTATAAAAATATTATTATATAATATGAAAGTTTACACCTTACCATTGGATTGGAAGGTATGAATAGAACTACCTAATTTATAAAAATAATATTTTTTCCAATATCATAGAATGAATTTATTAATTATAAATTGACTATAAATTAAATTAAAAATCATTTGACTGTAAAATAGATTTATTTTCTTAAAAACTATTCGTGTGTGTGAAATGTTTTTTTATGTTAATAAATAAAATAAAATATTATTAGTTAATTATTTTACAGAAATATAATGATAATATATTAAATAAAATATTTTTACAATCATTTAATATTTTTATTACCATGATATTAATATAATTCACGTTTTCTGTTTAAAATATATTTTTCTAAAAAATGATTTTTTTCGTGTTTGGCATAGTTACATTAAAATTATTTTATTACCCAAATAAAAAATTATTGTGGAAATATTTATTCCATATTATGAATCATAAGGATAAAATTATGATAATATATCTATTTTATGTTTTTTCTCTTTATGAATAGTAAACTTTGTAAACATTTTCTTCCTTGGTATGTGTCAAAAAGTAAAAATGGTGAAACTTTGGGATAAGGGTTTAAAATTTATATAAAACTATAATTTTTCTTATTGTATGCACATTATTAAAACATTTTTATCCATGTGTCTAAAATATGTACTCTTGGTAACATTTCCCTTTAATAATGAATTCTATATTATGTTAAGAAAATAATAAATAATATATCTGTAATGTCCCGAGTCCGGAGCCCCTCCACTGGTGCCTGTACCCGGTTCGCCACATGACCTCATGCGCGTTTCCCCGAACACCAAAGGATACCGACTAGCAGCGAGGGACTTGGTGAGTCGGTGGGGAAACTATGCCGTCATTTGGTAAGGTATACAAGGTAAGAAAACAACAATAAACAGCTGAATCAGTAAACAACATGCATAACAATAGAAACCAAACAGTAGAAGGAATGTATATATATATAACTATGATGACAATGATGCAGCAGGTACAAGTATTCAAGGAAAACAGAAAACACAACGACGTGCTGAAATAGAACTGAACCAAGTACAAAAGAAAAACAATGTTAGCACCTCAGAATCGCGAGCCACGGCTCGGTCCCATGCTCCCCAGCTCCTGATGCAGTCAAGGTCCCGAAGTAGAAGGGCACTTTCCCTTATCTATTCCTGCATCAACATAGTCTGCTTGGGCCCAAAAGCATGGCCCAAACAGGGTGTGAGATACAATCCTAGTAGGAAATCACCCAAATATTTGTGCCTAATAGTCAATGAGTACATGGAAGTAAATAAACAAGAAGCAGTTAACAAGAAAGCACAAGCATCTACAATCCACAGTTCTAACAAGTAAATCACACATGTATGTAGTCAACAACAAGAAGAAAACAGGAAACCCTCTGGGTAGCTCTCACACCCTAACCCCTATTGTTCAACCTCTAAGTACTAGAAACCCTCTAGGAGGCACACACAGTCTCACCCCTCTGGTTCAGCTATGTAATTAAGCAGACTCTATCAGTAAGCACTCACCGTCAATTCCCCCTGTTGTCTCGTATCATGATAAAGGCTCTCTGGGGAAGCAATCAACGTCAATTCCCCCTGTGGCCCGTGTCGTGGATCTATAGACTCTTCGAGGAAGCACTCTGCGTCAATTCCCCCTATAGTCTCATGTCGTAATTAAAAGACACTCTGGAGAAGACCTTCCGTCAATTCTCCATTTGGTCTGCTACTCTAGGTTCTCATAGTCTTGGGTATAACTAAACATGCTCAGCGCATGTGTATCATCTATGTAAACCTCAAGAACTTCTTGGATATCAACTAAGGTTCAATAGTAAAAAAAGAGACAGTTCCACTATCCTACAACAAGGTATGGCAACTGGAAAAATTCCCAACAGGCAAACAAGCATGGAAAAGCAACCTGAGCACAAAATAAATTACTCTACTCACAAGAAATAACCTCTACTAAAGCATTCAAGCAAAACATGAAAACAACGAGCGAAAAACATGAAACACGCAATACCCCATTCAAGGGTATTGGTGGAATTGGCACATAATACCCATCAACATTCAACAGAAAGGCACAAACCACCTACCTCAATCAGAGGAGATCGATATACGCGAACCTCGACGACAGATTCCTATTAAAACACTGTATATATTAGAATACAAACAAAACCTTCATCCCACAATAACATGGAAATGATGAGGAATCAAGAAACAAGGATAAAGCAGAAGGAAGAACTCACTGCTGCGATTCCAACGCAACTTTCCATGCTCGAATCGGAGAACGGATGGTGAGGCGGGATTCCATCGATGATCTGGTCATATAGACAACCTCCGATGGTCAAAAACTGAAGAAGAAGACGAATATGGGGGTTAGACACGACCCCAGTCTGTTAAATGAAAAAAAATAAAGTACACGTCATGTACCTTTTGAGTACACGACGTGTACTTCGAATTTTCTGTACCCCAAAATAACCTGCCACCACCTCAGCCTTACACACCGTGTGTGTGGCCCAAACATGGCCAGCATACGTCTTCGAGCCAGGGAAAGAGTACATAGCGTGTACTCAGAAAGTACACGGCGTGTACATATGAAATTTCTAGAAGATTCATTTTTCTCAAAAACTCCAGAAAAAAGGAAAACATACCTGAAAAGAGACTCAGGTTCTTACAAACATCTCCCCTTAAAGAAATTCATCCCTAAATTTCCCTAATGAGGTGGAGAAAGAGAAACCCCAAAAATCTCAGGCCACTGCCATCGTATATCGATCTCCCTCTCCCAGGTCTTGTCCTATACTCGCTCGTGCTACCATAGCACTCGTACCAGAGGAACAGACCGCCCGCAGAGAACCGTCGTACTACGATAGATAATCCAGATAAGATGTTCCTTGAACGACGCATCCTCCTCATGCATGACTTCCTTAGGCTGAATGATGTGAGAGAGGTCTGAAAAGTAGTGTTGGAGCTGAGAGACGTGGAAGACGTCGTGAATGGACCGATACCTCTGAGGTAGCTGCAACCGATAGGCGGTCTGCCCCACCCTCTCCAAGACCTCAAACGGCCCGACGTACTGCGATGAAAGCTTACCCTATCTCTGAATCCTCTAGTGTCCCATCCTCGGTGCGACATATAGGAAAACCTGATTACCGACGTCAAACTCCAGAGGTCATCTCCACTAGTCAGCATAAGACTTCTGTCGAGACTGCCCTGTAGCCATCCTCTTCCGAATCAGCTCTATCTGCTTTGATGTCTCTTGATCAAGATGATGTTCAAGAAAGGATGCCTCTCCTGCCTCCAGCTAGCATAAGGGTGATCGACATGGCCTACCGTACAAAGCCTCATATGGAGCCATCTGAATGGTCACCTGGAAACTGTTGTTGTAGGCGAACTCCACCAGAGGAATATGCTTCTACCAAGAACCTGCAAAGTCAATGATGCAAGCTCGGAGCATTTCCTCAAGCACCTGGATAGTGCGCTTGGACTGGCCATCCGTCTGGGGATGATATGCTATACTCAAAAGTACCTGCATACGCATGGCCTTATGAAGTCGCTACAAGAACCGAGATGTAAAGCGGACATCTCTGTCTGAAACAATAGAGAGTGGAAATTCATGCAGAAGAACTATATCTCTGATGTAAAGTCGTCCCAGATCATTAACACTGATGGTCTCCATGATCGGCAAGAAGTGACCAACCTCCGTAAGTCTGTCGACGATAACCCAGACAACATCATTCCCCTGAGGTGATCTCGGAAACCCGGACACGAAGTCCATCGCAACATCATTTCACTTCCACTCCGGAATGTGTAACTGCTGTAAAAGCCCCGCTGGTCGCTGATGATCTGCATTCAACTGCTGAAAAGTAGAACATCTCATGACAAAACCAGCAACATCCTTCTTGATACCTGGCCACCAGATTTGGCGATGAAGCTCCCAATACATCTTGGTGATGCCAGGATGAACTACCCAAAGAGAGGAATGGAAATCATGAATCAGCTCCTCATGTATGTCTGTTGGCACCCATACGCGTCCTTGGAAACGCAAGATCTCATACTCACCCACTGTCCATCTAGGAAGAGGGTCTTCTCTTGACACACTCTCCCACTAGACTAAGCCTTCTGAGTCTGATAGCTGCCTCCTTAGTACCCAATCATGTAGTGTGGAGGTAACAGCTACAGAAGATAGAAAAGCCTGTCCCCGTCTGTCGTGCAACTCCAGATGCATCTCAGAGAAAAAATCCATTAGTTACCACTCACTACTGGCCTCCTGAACTTCCTAAATTTGAGTTCTCTTACTCAACGCATCAGCCACGGCGTTTCCCTTTCCCGGCATATAGGCAAGCTCGAAATAAAAAGACTGATGAAACTGGACCCACCTGCACTACCTCAGATTTAGATCAGGCTGAGTGAAGATATACTTTAGACTCTTATGGCCAGTGAAAACCACAATGTGCTCTCCCAAGAAGATAGTGTCTCCAACAGCTCAAAGCATAAACAACAGCTGCCAACTCCAGATCGTCTATAGGGTAGTTCCTCTCATGTGGCCTCAATTGCTGAGACTTGTATGCAATGATGCCATCTACCTGCATAAGCACAGATCCCAGACCGATACCTAAATCATTACTGCAAACAGTGTAGCTCTGGCTTGGATCTGGCAAGACTAGTATCGGTGCTGACTAAAACCTCCCATTCCGCTCCTGAAAGGTTGGCTCACAAGAATCTGACCATAAGAACTTCGCCCCCTTCTTGGTTAGACCAGTCAATGGTGGTTCTATATGAGAAAAATCATGAATGAATCTTCTGTAGTATCCAGCCAGCCCTAGGAAGCTTCGTACCTCAAAAACGTTCTTCGGATGCTCCCAGGAAACTACAACTCTCACTTTCTCTGGGTCCACAAATACTCTTGCCTCTGAGATGACGTGACCCAAGAAGTGAATATGATCAATCAAGAAGTGGCACTTCATGATTTTAGTATAAAGCTGATGCTCTCTTAGTGTACTCAGAACAATCTCAAGATGTGTTGGATGGTAGTGTCGAGTGTGAGAGTACACCAAGATAACATTTGGGAAGACCACGATGAAAGATTCCAAGTAAGGATGGAACATGCGGTTTATCAGTGCCATGAAACTGCAGGTGCGTTCGTGAGACCGAACGGCATGACTATATACTCGTATAGACCATACCTTCTCCTGAATGCTATCAGAGGTATATTTTATGGTCGAACACTCAACTTATGATAACAGGACCTCAAGTCGATCTTCGATAACACCCAGGCTCCTCAAAGCTGATCTAAAAGGTCATCGATCCACCTCAAGGGATATCGGTTCTTGATCATCAACTGGTTCAGCTTCCGATAATCGACACAAAGCTTAAGGGTACCGTCTAACTTCTTCGCAAACAGAACTGGCGAACCCCAAGGTCAAGTACTAGGTCAAATGAAACCCTTAGCCTAGAGCTCCTCCAACTGCTTCTTGAGCTCCTACAACTCAGGTGTGGCCATCCTATTTGGAGGAATGGACACCGGTGCCGCTCCTGTCACGAGCTCAATAGAGAATTCTACCTCACGCTCCAAAGGAAAACCCGAAAAGTCCTCTGGAAAGACATTCCTAAAGTGATCCACCACTAGAGGAAAGTCCAACTGTTGAGTCCCCTGATCATCCAGATAATGACTAGAAATCTGGGCTGTCACCCCTCCTAGCCCAAGATGCTCGAGTCCCGGCCGACTCGCCCGAACGTCCCATTCTCTTCTATGAAGGAAGGATTCACCTACTGGTGAAATGAAACTGACTCCGCGGTAATGATATTCAACGACTTCCTGGAAGGGAATCAACCAGTTCATGTTGAGAATGACATCATAGCCTGTCATCTCCAGGACATAGAGATCACATAAGAAGCGATACCCTGCAACCTCGAGAGGGCACTATCTCCACTGGCGTAAACTAGATGTCCTCACCCCCAAGGGTGTGTCTAGTGTCAATGAGTCAGCAGAAGAAAAGATGCAGGGTCCAAGGCACTCCACAACAGAAATAGAGATAATGCTATGCGTTGCACCAGTATCAAAAAGAGATGAAGATAAAACCGAGGCTACTAAAATCGTACCTCGAACAGTAGAAGGGTCGGGATCCTACTCCTGATAAGTCTGCTCCACGACGAAAGACTGGCCTGTGTCACGGCCCTGTGCCCCTTGCTGACCAATCTGAGCTGAACCACCCTGCTGGTGCTGAGGAACTGGTGGCTGACCACCACAACCTCGACCTCCACCTCGGCCCGAACGGCCGGAAGAACTCATGTTCCCCGACTTGTGATAAACTGGCGGTGCTGCTCCTAAACGAGAAGTCATGGAAGAACCCCTGTCACCTGCTGCTGGTGAGAAAACCTGGCAGAAACACTAAAGGTGACGCAACTTGCCACAATATCAGCACTCCACAGGGTCCCTCTGGAACTGCGGCCTCGTGTTCCCTGTCCGGACACACTGGTACCATGTCACTTGGCTGCTAGAAGATGCGTCTCGCTTCCTCAAATCACCGTGCATAGACTCTCTACGATGCTTCTTGCTGTTATCTGAAGTAAAGCTACCTCTGGAAGCAGAACCGCCCTGGCTCGCAGCTCCAGAGTCACTCATATTTCGCTCCACAATCAGTACCTAGTTGACAATTGATTTAATGGATGTCAGCTGGAAGATGTTCACCTGCGAGAGGATCACCCACCTGAGTCCATCCTCGAACTTCCTTGCCAAAAACACCCCACTCCCATCCCAAAGGGTTGTAAAATGATACAGCTCACTGAAACGAGGGGAATACTCCATGACAGATAGATTATCCTGCTCTAACCTCATGAACTCTCGGGCTCGATCGGCCCTCAGGGTCTCTGAGTAGAAGTAGTCTTAGAACACATGATGGAACTCCTCCCAAGACATAGCCGGCTTCTGACCTGCCTGTGAGATCACATCCCACCACCTCTTGGCAGAGACTCAGAGTATGTAGGTGGCGAGGTTGACCCGCTTCTCTGGAGGCGTCTCCAGATGCTCGAAGATAGTCAGCATGGATTCCATCCATGACTCTACAACCCGAGGTCCTCCCTCCCCCGAGAACATGAGAGGATGTAGCTGCTAGAAAACCCACATCAAGTCCTCCATAGACGAGGCATGAGGCGGTGCTCCTTGGAAGGCCTACATCATCCTCATGAAACCTTCCCTGAACTATGCATCAGTGCCTGAAACTGTTATGACAACCGGTGCCAAGGCTGGCTCGGCTGGGGGATCGACAGGAAGTCCTTGATCAGCCCTATATGGCATCTGATCACTACCTGATGACAGACGTACGACTGGAGGACGTCTCGGAGGCATATCTCTGAAAGATCAAAAGCACACCTTAGATCAAGAAAATAAGTATAGAGAATACAAGAGCACAAAATGGGAACAGGGGAAGAAAAACAGACAAGATTGTAAAACACGACAGCACGACATGTATAAAACTACACGACGTGTCGTCTTAAACCACTGACATGGGCATGTACTCCTGCCCTACAAGTCTTGTACACCTCAAACTACATGTCCAATTGACCCCAACACACGGTGTGTTCTTGAAAACTATTCCCCTACCCGAGTATCCTTACACAGCTAACCCACATGGTCCGATTCAACCTGAGACTACACGGCGTGTTCTCAACACACACGACGTGTACTAGAAAAGGATTCGGAGACCCATGTTTGTGAAACACATGACCATTTACATGGATGAAACATACACTGTGTGCTCCTAATAAACATGGTGTGCTTTGGAAAGGTGACCCCATACCGTGTTGTTCGTGACATGATCGGATACCTGGAAAAGACTATACGTCGTGCTCTGAACAAACATGGCATGTGGAAAAGAAGTTAATGCCGGCCCGTGATGTTCGTGACACGGCTGTGTACCTGGACAGGACTACACGGTGTGTTCCCTAAGGACACGGTGTGTTCTACCTGAGCTTCCCCGGCCCGTGTTGTTAGTGACACGGCCGGGTACACGGATCAGAACTTACACGGCGTGTAGAAAACATACATGGCATGTTCACGAAGATACTCCAACGACATTGTGTTCTGCTAACAGGGTCAGTGACACGGCCTAAAAACTACATGACATGTATCCAAAAAGTACACGCTGTGTATTCTGGATTTTTCTGGGCAGTAGCTCAGAAAATATGCAGAACTCCAGAAAAACTAAAAACAAGGGAAGAGATGCCAAATTCCGATCTGGGAGGGCCCATAACACCTCAAGAACCAAAATTTGGCATTCATTTTAATAAAGAAACAAAAAAATAGTCTTCTAACACAAGAAGAGAATCTATCAAACATCTATCACAACAGCATGCATAATCTACACAAATCCTATCACAATAGCATGCAATCACTAATTCACCCTAGATGGCATGGCAAGAATGCATGACATGTGATTTCTAAAAGTTCCTATATGATGCATGAGATGTTATACCCTCATCTCATCGGGTTGCGACTGAAATAGAACTGAAATATCAAAACAATAACTGCACAAGTCATGTGAACAACTCAAGGTGAAATCAGATCAACTATAAAATCTCATTAGCAAAAAACTGCAATTAACGAGGCAGTATGGCCTTTCCCTGTACACGAGTTAGCTACTCCTAAGCACAACTTAATGCCAAGTACCGAATCCATCCTATCCCTGGATAAAGTCTCCAAATAGTAAGGCAAGAGAAATGAACTCCTCTGTTACCACTTTTTAACGTCCCGAGTCCAGAGCCCCTCCACTGGTGCCCGTACCCGGTTCGCCACACGACCTCAAGCGTGTTTCCTCGAATGCCAGAGGCTACCAACTAGTAGTGAGGGACTTGGTGAGTCGGTGGGGAAACTATGATCTCATTCGGTAAGGTATATAAGGTATAAAAACTACAATAAACAGAGGAAGTAGTAAACAACATGCATAACAACAGAAACCAAACAGCGGAAGCAATGTATATATATATATATAACTACGATGACAATAATGAAGCAGGTACAAGTATTCAAGAAAAACAAAAAACACAACAACATGCTGAAATACAACTGAAACCAAGTGAAAAAGAAAAATAATGTAATCTCCTCAGCATCACGAGCAACGGCTCGGTCCCTTGCTCCCCAGCTCCTGATGCAGTCAAGATCCCGAAGTAGAAGGGCGCTTGCCCATATCTATACCTGCAGCAACATAGTCTACTTGGGTCAAAAAGAATGGCCCAAACAGGGTGTGAGATACAATCCTACTAGGCAATCACCCAAATATGTTTTCCTAATAGTCAATGAATACATGGAAGTAAATAAACAAGAAGCAGTAAACAGGAAATCACAAGAAGCTACAATCCACAGTTCTAACATGTAAAGCACAGAAGTAAGCAGTAAAAAACAAGACGAAAACAGGTAACCCTCTGGGGAGCTCTTACAGTATAACCCCTATGGTTCAACCTCTAAGTACTAGAAAACCATTGGGAGGCACACATTGTCACACCCCTCTGGGTCAACTACGTAATTAAGAAGACTCTCTGAGGAAGCACTCACTGTTAATTCCCCCTGTAGTCTCGTATCATGATAAAGGCTCTCTCGGAAAGCACTCAACGTCAATTACCCCTGTGGCCCACGTTGTGGATCTACAGAATCTCTGGGGAATCACTCAATTTCAATTCCTCCTATAGTCTCGCTTCGTAATTAAAAGACACTCTGAGAAGCCCTTTCGTCAATTATCCCTTTGGTCTGCTACTCTAGGTTCTCACAGTCTTGAGTATAACTAAACATGCTCAGCACATGTGTATCATCCAAGTAAACCTCAAGAACTACTTGACTATCAACTAAGGTTCAACAGGAAAAAAGAGACAATTCCACTATCCTACAACAAGGTATGGAACCTGGGAATACGCCCAACATGCAAACAAGCATGAAAAAGCAACCTAAGCACAAAATAAATTACTCTACTCACAAGAAATAACCTTTACTAAATCAATCATGCAAATTAAGAAAACTACAAGGGAAAAACAGGAAACACACAATACCCCGTTCAAGGGTATTGGTGGAATTTTCACATAATACCCATCGACTTTTAACAGAAAGGCACAAACCACCTACCTCGATCTGAGGAGATCGATATACGTGATCCCCGATGATAGATTCCTCTTAGAACAATGTAGATCTGAGAAAAATCACAAAACTTTTATCCCATGATAACTTGGAAACGAGGAGGAATCAAGAAACAAGGCTAAAACAGAAGAAAGAACTCACTGCTGTGATTTCAACGTAACTGATCGTGCTCGTATCGGAGAACGGACGGCGAGGTGGGAATCCGTCGAAGGTCCGGTCATACGATCCCCCTCAGATGGTCAAAAACTGAAGAAGAAGACAAATATGGGGGTTAGAGGCGACCCCAGTCCATTTTATGGAAAAAAGAATGTACACAGCATGTACTTTTTGAGTACACGGCGTGTACTTTTTGAGTACACGGCCTGTACATCGAATTTTCCGTACCCCAAAATAACCGGCCTCCACCTCAGCCTTACACACCGTGTGTGTGGCCCAGACACGGCCAAAACACGGCTTTGATTTGGGGAAAGAGTACACGGTGTGTACTCAGAATGTACATGGCGTGTACTCTGAAATTTCCAGAAAATTCATTTTTCTCAAAAACTCCAGAAAAATGGAAAACATACCTGAAAGGAGACCCGGGTTCTTACAATATCTCACTCTCGTGAATTTAATATCACTAAAATTATTACATAATTAAAAAAATATGTTACATACAATTATAATTATTAATTTTGAATATAAATAAATTTTTTTATCATAGTAATTTATTTTTTAATTTTTGTGATTTAATAATTATCATAGACCCTTGAAAAACTTCTAAATAGTATTTATTCAATTAATAAAAATATAAAAAAATAACATTAAAAAAATTAAAATTAATACTATTTGGGTGTATTGTTATCTTCCCTGAATTGGAAGATAAAGATAACATATTAGAGATGTTTGAAAGTATTGTATTCAAATTCCATTGCATTAATTTTTTTCTTTGATAATGTAAACAAATAGTCCCAAAATTCACATAAATAATTTTTTATAATAAATAATATTTAATTAAATGAATAAAATTTCAAAAAACTTTTAAAATTATCAAAATTAATTTTATAAGGTGGAAAATAAAAATCATGGTTTATTTATTAGTCAATTGTACTTTTATGGAAATATTCTCGACCGTTGAAAGTAGAAAACAATGTTATCAAGATAATTGTCAAGAAGTGTCAAAGGGGGTTAAAACATAGAGCTAAGGGTGAATATATAACCACTTTTTATCAAATTTTTATTATATGAGATCATTTAGAATCATACTCATATAATATTATAATTATATCATTTTTTCATTTTTTACATGAAAAATAATTATATATTAATTTAATACATTATCTAATTCTAAGAGTTCCCCCCACCCCACTTATAAAATGGCACATCATCTCCTTGATTATTAAAAATTATTAAGAATTGTATATTAGAAACTATATACAATAATATCTTAATATATTCATTCCCCTCATCCAATATCATTTTTTATTTTCAAAATACCATCCTTTCAAGGCTTAAGTTGTAAGCCAAAATATGGTTCTCAACTAAGAGTTATAATTCTTAACTAAGAATTTTAAATTTTATTTCTTCTAATACATCCTATAAATATATGGTATAAAATATAATAAAAGTAATTAATTATATTCGATATAATTAATTTTTATTAGGATGATAGAGTAATAATCATAAACCTCTTTACAATCCATTGGAAAAATGTTAATGTCTCTTAAACATATGTGTAGAATACCACCTCCATGAAGATATGGGATTCATTTTTAATTTATAGAATAAATTAAAGGTAATAAAGAAAAAATTTAATAAATATATATGCTTATTAAAATATAAAAATTCATATGGGAAGATGAATTATTATTTACCTTTCATTCAATCTATCCGTCCAAAAATGGAAACAGTGTTCATGCATACATGCAGCCTACAATCTCCCCAAATAGTGTGATATATTTTTTCACATATATAATTTATGGATGATAGTAGATAAAATTATTAAATACATATAAAATATATATCTTGTTTAAAATTATGGATATGATGTAAAAATGATAAATGAACAAGGTTGAGAACTACTGAATTAGAACATCCATGAAAAATGACATTGTTACCACCTAGAAATGGAAATTTTAATAAATAATTATTTATAAAAGGGTGTTGAATTGTTATAAGATGTAATATATAATATTATAAGTATGTAAATGATTATATTATATAATAATAATGAAATTACATTTATGATACTATAGGTTAGATCACATTCAAAGAAAGTGGAACTTGGGGAAATAAAATAATATTCCAATCTCATTATTTATTATGATTATTAATGATTATGTTTCCAAGTATAGAATTTTATAAACTATCTATCAAGATTTCCACTGTTTATATTCTCCTTTCATTATTTCTTAGTATTACATATTTTTTTTCTTCTTTCTATCTTTAAGTATTTAAGAGACCAAAAGACTATTTGTAAGGAAATATGATATTATTTCTCTTTTTGGCCAAAAATATTTTTTCTTCAATGTCTATGTTCTATAAAAAATTTTTAAATATTAGTTTTAACATAATACTATGATTTTATAAATTCATTTTATACGATTTTTGTATTTACAGATATAAATGGAATTTTTTTATCATTTCCTGAGTGAGGTGCATTGGAATTTTTAACAAAAATCTGAATGGAATATTTATTTTAACATATAGAGCCTGAAAAAAAAATTCTTCTATAAAGAGTGGTCAATGTATTGAACATAATGTACATATTCTGAAAGTAAATTTTAATGAAAAATATTTCATTAATATTTTTGATCTTTTTATAATTTAAATAAGTGATTTTAAATTGAAAAGGGTATTATCCTTATGAAGTATTCCACTTATATTTTAAATAAATTTTTCATCTATGATAACATCCTTTGGTGTTACGAAATCTTTAATGGGGTTATGATATAAGGATATTGTATAATTTCATTTTTTATTTATTATGATGATGATACTTTAAGGATGATTATATGAAACTCATTTCTTTCTCCTGAGTTAATTATATTTTGATAAAACCATTATAAAACTAGATTAATTTCCATGGGTTATACTATGATAAAATGATAAAACGTTTATAAAAGTCTTTTACCTACAATTTAATATGTTATTATTAATGTTTTATAATTTTTTTTGTACATCTGTATGATTTTCATTGTGTGACCAGCAGGCCCAAAATTACATATCCTTCAAATGCATTGGTTGAAGATGGATATAACATGAGATAATAAGGACTTGAACTTTGTGTGATCCTAGTTCTGAAATAGAATTTTTACACTATGATTGTCTTGGGAGTGAACATTTACTAGGGATATGATCGAATGGTGAGTGAACCCAATCTATTGTGACAGACTTAGAACTGATCTTGGAGTAATGAAATGATTTTCTATGCATATATTTATTCCAAAAACATATTTATTATGCCAATGTCATGTTATCTTGTCTAAAGTTGTTTGATTCCATTACGATTCACGTATTACAAACATTCAAGATTTATACCACAGCTTAATTTTTCTTCTATGATAAACAGGGTATGATTTAAAAATGTTAAACTAATAACCTCATACAATTATGTTCATGTTATACTTAAGTAATGATTGATATCTCCCTTTTTTTTATCTTACTATGAATCTAAGGATCACTCTTTATCATGTTTCATTTCCCCATGTTATGAATAATTATTTTAATTATGATATATCTAAGAACGGTGAGAGTTAAGATGAACATAATCGGAGATGATGTTGACCACTTATGAACTATTTATTTTTTCATTCTTGTTTCAATTACACTAAAACTATACAATTATGGTGTATATTATTGTGTTATGTATTTAATATTCATCTAATAATATGAAATATTTATGTATTAAAAGAATGGTTTTCTATAGTAGTTATAAGATAAAGGATTAATTACCTTTGGAAGCTGGGATGAGAAAATGTTAGTGATCACCCGCAGGATAAGTCTATGTATATAATAATATACTAATGTTATAGTAATGATCATGGATAACATAGGATAAACAAAAGGTGACATATATTGAAATAAAAAGTATTAATTTAGACATCCTATAAATTATTTTTCATAATTTTGTGGTTTCACAATATGATTACTATTTCTCACACTATAATTTTTAAATCTAGTCAATGGTTGTAACCTAGAAGAAATTTTTTAATGTTTATTCTGCTGTAAAAATCACTGATTGTCCCACTAATAAATGAAGTGTTTTGTGAGTCGTAATAAAATTATATTATTGTTATGTTTTCACATCTTTTCAAAGATATGAATCATGTTGAGTGTCCAAATGCGAAAATGGATGGAACAATATTCCATTGATTCCATTTTAAATAAACATCCACTTTATTTTAGTGGGTCTTATAATAAAATTGTTATTCTGTAATGAATCACAATGATTTAAAAGATATTTTTTTATCTATGTTTTGAAAAGGAAAAATATATATATATATATATATTTATTTATCATTTTGAAGTAGAAGCAGATCAATAGTGGACTATTATCAAGAACATGAGGCTACGAGAAGAAATTTAACCAATGATGTGGGATTAGATTAATAGATTACTTATCAATTATAACATTACTTTAATTATTCAAATAAAATTGCATGAAAAATTCAATGAGATAATGTAGAAGGATTAAGAATCAGTTATTACTTATGAGGAAAATCATATATGAATTATGAGGTATGATTTTGGTATCATCCTTAAACCTAAAATTAATATTTCTTAATTATTTAGCAAATTAAAATCATTTATATAAATGGAATTATACATAATATTCTTTAGTGCATAGGAAGAAATAATTGGATGTTCTATAAAGGTGTAAATGTATATTGGATTTACCCATCAGTTTAATAGTTTTTATAAGAAATGAAATATGCAATGAAAAAAGAATTATAAAAACCAAGGAGGAAAAATATGAAATTTTATTTATTCTCAATGTGTGTAAAGAAATATTGAGGAAATTTTTTAAGGGGAATGTTTTGTGTTTTATGTGTATAAATGAAGGATAACACACAATTGAATACTATTGTTATTGGAAGAATAAGTTAGACAATGATAGAGAAAAAAACTATAGAATGTACCACCCACACTTCAATGTTTCAAACTTATGTATTGTGGGAATTATACTATCCATCCCTCAAATTCAATGTTTAATAATGATTATCTATTCAAGTAAACTCATAATCCTAGAGAAAAATGGAAATATTATGTTATTATTGTTATTGATGTAGATAAATAAGTGGTGAAGGGTGCATAAACCACCCAACCTATAACCTATAATGACTTAATTTATTATAGTTCAACCCACTCTTTTATGTCTTGAGAATTTTCTAAGGGTATCATAGTTCCACCCCTAATGATAATATGTTGAAATATTAGTGAAAAATCTTAAAGGTATAATGATTTCATCTCATTTATACAGATCTTATCCGAGTAAAGTTTATGAGAATGTTATTCCTATAAATATCATTATTCTCTATATTGTTAAATATGAAGTTATCTTAAGTATAGAATAGATTTAATCTCATAAATTGCAAATTAATTTTTTTAAGGGAAGTCATGTTGGATATTTCAAACCAAAATATGATAATTTATCAGTGAGATGATAAATATGAACATCCAATGGAAATTATATAAATTATATGGTTCTTGATTTATATTCAAATGGGGTGCTTGACTAAGATGGTTGTAAAACCACTCAATATTGAATATATTCCTATTATAATAGAATATGTTAATTTTTTTCTATAAGTGTTTCCTTATATTCCCTTAAATTATGAAGTTTATTTTTCAATATAACTCATACCACATGTTAAACCTATTTCAACGTATCTATATAGAATAACCACTAATTCGTTTCCTAAAGTGAAGAAGTAAATCCTATAGAATATTTATAAGGTATTCATTCATACAATTTCGTCACCATGGAGTGAAACTATTCTTTTTCATAAGAAGAAAGATAGATCAATGTGACTCTTCATTGATTATCAATAAATGAACAAGATCACAATCATAAATAAGTACCCACTTCATAGTATTGATGATTTGCATGATCAATTATGAGGAGCTCAATAATTTTTCAATATTGATCTATGAACTGGAAACTATCATCTGAGGTTAAATTGTAAATTCATATGTAATAAAACCTTTTATACGAGGTATAGAAACTGTGAATTTATAGTGGAACCAATTTTTCTTACTAATTCTCCTACAATTACCATGGATTAAAAAATAGTGTATTTAGAAATTACCTTGATCAATTTATGATAGTATTTATAGATTATATCCTTATATATTCTAGGATAAAATAATATTATGAAGATCACATTATTAATTTATTGAAGTGCATATAGAAAGAGAAGTTGTATGAAAAAATTTCAATGAGTGAATTTTGGATAAATAAAATTTTATTTTGGTTATATAATCACATGAAAGGATATATTGATGGATCAATCAATGAAATATGGTATTTAATGTTTTCCCAAACCAATACCTTTAATTGGGATAGATATTTTTTTATTATTCTAATCCACTCACCATGTTAACTCATATGGGATCCAAGTTTCATTTGATGGCTGAATGAGAATAAAATTTCAATGAACTAAAGAGAAGGTTATCCAACATTACTATTCTCACAAAAACCCATAGTAGATAAAGTTTTTTGATATATATTGATGAATTAAATAATTTTTTGGGTAGTTTTTTCATATATAATTACATGGTGATATATTATGCCTCATAAAAATTTAAGGTTCATAATAAAATACCCAAAACATGATTTCCAGTTAGCTATGGTAATTTTATCATTAAATATATGAAGGCCTTATATTTATTGAGAAAGGTTTGATATAAAATCTAATAATAAAACATTATGTATTCATTCACACAAAAATAATTATATATGTTCTAGATAATATTGTCAGAGATATGTAAAGATTATTACTTCATAATACAATACCTCATTGGGAAGGAGAACAAGGGGGTATATGATCTATGTAAAAAAATCACTATTGATTATATATAATGAAGATAAAAAAGATCAAATATTTCTAAATTTGAAAAATATGGAAATTTAAATCTTTATGGAATGGTATAATTATTATCTTTCTCAAAAGAATGTTTATCCATCTATGCATGTGAGAAATAAAGAGGTGTTAAATGAAGATTTTGAACTAAAAAAGAAGGTGATAAATGTCCCTATATTCAAAATTGATTATCAGAAAATCATATGGCTCAAAAAATATGCATCTGTTTCATCTATACTATATTTATAGAAGGAGATATTGTAAGAATATCATAGTTCAACATTCTTTATTCAGTTGGGATGTATAATGATTTATAGATATCTAAAAGAGTATTTTTAGTGGGACAAGATGAAAAGTGATATTGTAAAGTATGTATATTAGTTATTGGTATGACCGAAATATGTTTATGAGAATAAAATTATGAGGTTTTTTTACAATAATTACCTATACAAGATTTTAAAAGTTAAAACATCGCCATAGGTATTTTCATCTGACTCCCCAAAACGTAAAAAAGACTATAAGGGTATTTGGGTTGTAGTCAATCCCCTTATGAACATGGTATAATTAATTACTATTAGTGAATATTTCTATCATGATAAAATTTATAGAATATATATTAAAGAATTTTTATGTTTTCATGCTGTACCATCTTATATTTTATCTAATTGGGATCTTAGGATTACCTCGATGTTCTGAAAAATTCATCAAAAAGATATGGATACAGTGTTGTGTTTTAGAAAAATGTATCATTCTTAGATAGATGGTCAATCTATATGAACCATTAATCCTATAACTGATATTATGATATTTTTTTCTATGTATTTAAAATGTTTTTGATATAAAAACTTTCCTTTAGATGAGATTTCTTACAGCAATAGCTTTCACTCAAGCATTCATATGGCTCCATATTACTACCTTTATGGAAATAATTATAGAACAATAAATTTTAGGGATAAAGTTGGAAAAGAAGATGTATTGGGACCTATGATATATAAGGAAATTTAATTTAATGTTAGATCCATTCTATATAACATCAAGGTGTCTTAAAATCAATGGAAAACTTATGCAGACAGTCATTGGTCGAATATGGAATTTTAAATTAGGGGGATTGTTTTTTAGTGAATGTATCCATGCAATAAGGTTATAACATTTGAGAATAATGGAAACATAAACCCTAGGTTTATTTTCCCATTAGATATTCTTTATTTATTATGGATGGTACCTTATCATTAACACTTCCATAGATCCTCTACCATGTTCACAATGTGATCCATGCATATCTTCAGGGGAAGGGCATACTCGATACTTCACATGCACTGATCATAATGGTTTTAACAATGAAGAATGATCATTAATATAATGGAAACCCATTATAAATTATTTATCATAGATATAATGTGCATATAATAAGACTACTCACCAGTTGAATATTCTCTATTGGAATAAAAAATTCATAAAAAGCTACATGTGAGCCTAAGGATGTGATAAAGTAGAGATACCATCATTTGTTTGTATCAGAGTAATATAATCTGAAAGGTGAAATTAATTTTAATTGAGGAAGAATATAACCCCATAAGATTTTATGAAATTACTCTACAAATATTTTTTTATTTGATTGCTTACTCTACACAAAACATTGAGTTTAAACAAACTGTGTATTACTATCAAAATATTTTTATTTATTAATATAATTATCATTTAACGTTTGAATTGGTTTTTATAAATAGGATGAAATAAATTAAAATCAATTTATAATTTAAAAAGGAACAAAATTAATTAATTGTTTATCAATTAATTATAAATAAAAATAAAAATCATTAAAAAGTAAAAGAGATTTTTTTCTGAAAAAAACTATTTTTAGGAATAAAATAGTTTTTTATCTTAATAAATTAAATTAATCAATGTTGGTGAATTATTTTAATGAAATTTATATATTATATATTCAAAAAAATGATTTAACATTCAGATACATTTCTTTCTCGCCATGATATAAGAATAAATAATATTTTATGATTAAAAATGTTTTATTCTCAAAAAACAGTTTTCATCACACTTTGAAAGCTTATTTTGAAAGGAATTTATATCAATTATAAAAATTTAATTAATTTAACATTTTATATAATTATGATCAAATTTTTTAAAAAGTTCACATTTAATTTCTGTCACTGGGAATCGTAACCTTGGTAAATATTCGTCACATTGGTAAGGATAAAATGGGTAAAACAAGGTTCAATCATTTGAAAAAGACTTCATAATTTCCCTAACACTTTAATTAATCAAGTGGATGGATTTATTTGGTCCATTATCATCCAAGTCTAGAAAATATTTCCATTTGGTTTCATTTTTCTTTTTTTATGGTCATTATTTTATTTTATGAAAACATTAAATACAAAATTCCACTCTCTTGACTTTAATAAGTCAAATTTTTTTACATAATTATAAAAGGTGGTTAGGTTAGGTTATAAATATTTATCTAAAAGATAAATAAAATGGCTTTTTATAGAAATTTATTTTAATTGTGAGTTATTTATTAATTACCTTAAATTTTTACGCAATTCTGACACTATATTAATTAAATTAATTGAATAATAAAATAAATTATTTTAAAAATATTAAAGGTAATACAATTTTTCCAAATTATTATGTTCAATGAATTTTATAGAATAATGTAAAATATTATGGATATTTGAATCATTTATCTTAATGTCCCTTTTTTCATGTTTTTTTCTATCTCAATGTAAATGAATAGTTAAAAATTAAATTAAATATATTTTATAATGAACAATAATTTATTAAATTGTTAAAAACTAATATAAATTATACCTTTGAAAAAATTTATAGGACATGGTTGAAAAATAAGGGATAATGGTGAAAACATTACCATAAATTGTGTAAATTTAATTTGTTGATATTATTTAGACTCATTCTTTTATTATATTCTAATACTATCAATTTGGATCGATTTTTTTATAAAAATTTATTTAAATTAATATTATACTTTAGGTAATTTATAGTGTTCTTCTACCCTCACTTATAAAATGGTAGCACCAGTCCTTCAGTATTCAAAATGATTTATCCTTATAGATCAGAAAATACCCCCCTTAATACCTTCCTATATTCCTTTCACACATCCTATATCTTATGGTCTTTCCAAAATACCATCATTCTAAGGATTAATTTGTAAGAAAAATGTGGTCTTTCAATATAGGTACAATACTAATCTAAGAAATTTCAATTTTAATTTTCCTTATTATTCCAATAAATCAATGGTATTCATTAAAAATATGGAATACAATATCTTAAATATATATAAATTTTATTATTATGATAGAAAACCCATTACCATCTCCATCAAATATTTTGGAAAATTATAATTCCACTCGTGAGTATGTGTGGAAAACCTCCTCCATAAAGTGATGTAATTTATTTTTCATTTCTCATTTACATGATTTGTAAAAAAGATAAATTTAATGTATGACAACCCTGCTTTTTATTACAACTTAAACATGCTTTATTACATAAAACATCACTTGATCCAACAAAGAAGATCGAGAGGTTTAGTGTCTTTGGGGCTTAGGATCATTACATAAAAACTTTAAACTTGAAATACAACATCTTTATTGAAAACTTCTTTTACATGACCACTACATTCCTTCGTACTTAGCATTGCATGGGATAACCTGAGGACATGCATAAGAAAAGGGTGAGCTATAAAGCCCAGTAAGGGAGTACACAATGAATAACATGAGGAGTACAATACATGTTAGGCAATAGGCATATCAATAGAGCATAAGAGAAACATGAACATAAAGGCATGATAAAGCATGATATTCATAGCATGGAAATGTGGCAACAACACTTAACATTGAATTAGCATGAGCCAAGTCTCATTGCACATGGAGCATGAGTAAACCCTCATTGCACTTGAAGCACGAGTAAACCCTCGTTGCACTTGAATTAGCATGAGTCAACACTCATTGCACATGACTTATCATGATACTATACTTTACCCAATGCATTGGAGCGCTATAAAGGGCGCACCCTTCTTAAAAATTTCATTTCATGCATAAGTGTGCCACATGGATCATAAAACATGGATTCATAAAACATAATCATTTCTTCCATGATAAAGGAATGTGGAATTCATACATGAAAATTTATAATCAATATGTAAATGTGCATAAAGGTGAATACCCTAGATGGAGAAATGGGCATGGTATTCACTACACAAAGACATTGGCTTAGAAAATCGGTGCGATTTCGGCAGCGTAACGGCGTGACATAAGAATTCGTAAAAAAGGTTGATGAGAGAGAAAGGGGTTCCTCATCATATTTACAAGTAATGGACAGTAAGGAGATCATATATATACATGTCCCAACAATAGAAATGGAATTTAGATTCATGATACAAAAGTATTGCTTGAATGTAAAAGAAGAGAGAGAAGTTCCTTTCGGAATTTCGGCATAGCAACGGGTGTACATGGGAGGCATTTAATGAGAGAGAAAGGGTTCTCCCATCATTCAAACAATAAGAGGGCAGTATGGGGGAGGTGCGAAACGATACCCCAACATTCATAATTGAAATAAAAAGGGCAATACAACTTAAAGAAAATTGACAAAAAATGAGAAAGGAAGAAAAAACCCTTACTTGGAAGTGTGCTTCCAAAGGCTAGAGAGAGGCTTGTGAGAGGATTCTTGGGAGCTTGGGGCACCTTGAGAGGATTCTAGAGAGATTAGGGCAGAGGTTGGACGAACTTCAAGGGCTTTGAGTGAGGAGGAAGTGGGAGCTTGGGTGGGTTTATATAGTAAAGGTGAGAGAATTCTTTATTATTTAGGTTTGAGACCCCTTATATTAAAATAATCCAAACCACAAACCATCCCATGGTATTTGCCCATGGTTTCTGGAAAAGGAAAGAGGAAAACAATATTTTACAAGGCCAAGGTCCGAACTTATTAAAAAATTAGGGTTGCTTATGTGGAGGTGAGTCACACTCCCATGGAAATTAATAAAAAAGGCAAAGTGTTGAATAAGTCTTGAGGGCTCCATTAATGCTTTGAAAAGTGAGTCAAACTAACCCAAAACCTCATTATTTTAATGATAAAACACATATTGGCCGAACATAAGGATTATGGTATTTTATTACATCACCAATGGGTCATTATGATGTCATAAATAACATTATATATTTAAATGGTATTTAATTTTTACCCAAAAATTTGACTGTCTCAGAAAATTATGAAAAATTCACCGTTGGATAATTTCGACGTCCTGATTCCAAAAATAATATTTATTTTATCTAAATAATTTTCTAAATATGTGAATTTTTACTTTTAAAATAAAAACCGACATTTATAAAAAATTCACGGGTTTTGACAGAAATGGCTTTCAAACCTTAATAAAAATTTTAATTGCATTCATAAAATTATAAGATCATTTATATTTAATAAAAATTAATTTAATATTAATAATAATATTTTATTAAAATATTATTTAATTCAAAAATCCTTTAATTTAATAAAATATAATTCTTAATTAAATAATAACTAAAAACACCGTTTGTACTTTAAAAACTAATTACAATGTATCAAAAATGACTAGAAATTATATTCATTATTATATAAAAAAATAATGTAGATGAACATGGTGCTACTTATTTGTTACATAACCCCTTAAAATAGCCGCATAAGACCTAAGGGTAAGGTGTGCGATGGTGACAGACTCTTGTGGTTGCTCGGATAACATTGCTCGAGTGGTAATCTCTATCAACTTCCATTTTTCCCGTAGACGATCACGTTCGAGCTTGACTTGATGAAGCTCAGCTTGGGCTTGGTTAAGGGCAAAGCCCAAAGACGCCACCTCCTTTCCGAGCTCCGACAAATGGGCTTTGTAAGGGGCAATTCTACTGGATGAGGCCATCGCTTCCTTTGTCTGAGTAGAAAATTGGTTCGTTAAAGCCTTGTATTTAAACTACCCAGATGATCATTGTTCAACGGACATAAAAGTAACGGTCACAAACTTAACGTAAAACTAAAGAAGTTGACATCTTATAAAAACATTTTTTTTTCATAATGAAACCTTTAACTGGATCAAGAGGGATTTTCCATTAATGAAATTTTGGGTCGTTACAACATTCCCCCCTTAAGAAATTTCGCCCACGAAATTTTCCTTTTCCCACACTAAAACAAATGTGGGTAACGTAGCTTCATCATATCCTCCGACTCCCAAGTTGATTCTTCAAACTTGTGGTTTCTCTACAACACCTTGACGAGGGGCATTGTCTTATTTCGTAGAACTTTTTCTCTACGATCCAAGATCTTCACTGGTTTCTCCTCATAAGAAAGATCGTCTTCTAATTGTACCACCTCAGAAGAGAGTACATGTGAAGGGTCTGGTATGTACTTCCTTAAGAGGGATACATGGAAGACATCATGCACCTTGGCCATAGTAGGTGGGAGTGCTAGTCGATAGGCCACAGCCCCAACACGATCAAGAATCTCGAAGGGGCCGATGTACCTTGGACTTAACTTCCCTTTCTTTCCAAACCTCATGACCTTCTTCCACGGAGATATGCGTAAAAACACCATGTCTCCGACTTTAAACTCAAGGTCTCGTTGACAATTATCTGCATAACTCTTCTGTCGACTTTGGGCTGCCTTGATATGCTGCTGAATGGTTTTCACCTTCTCCACCATTTCTTCGACCATTTCTGGTCCAAGCAGCTTACGTTCACCGACCTCATCCCAACATGCCGGTGTTCTACACCTTTTCCCATACAGGGCTTAATATGGTGCCATATGGATGCTTGAGTGGAAACTATTATTATAAAAGAACTCAACCAGAGGAAGATTTTGATCCCATCCTCCTTTAAAGTCCATTGAGCACGCTCTCAACATATCCTCAAGTGTTTGGATAGTCCGCTCGGATTGGCCATCAGTTTGAGGATGATAGGCCGTACTGAAGTTCAGTTCAGTATTCAGAGCATGTTGAAGACTCTTCCAAAACTTAGAGGTAAATCTTGGATCTAGGTCAGACACAATAGATAGTGGTACTCCATGCAACCGTACCACTTCCCTGATATATATCCGTGCCAGTTGATCCATAGAGAAATCCTCTCGAATAGCAATGAAGTGTGCAGTCTTTGTAAGACGATCCACAATAACCCAGATTGCATTGTTGCTTTTGGATGTCCTTGGAATTCCAGTGACGAAGTCCATGGTGATGTTCTCCCATTTCCATTCTGGTATGCGCAATGGTTGCATCATCCCCTTAGACTTCTGCCTCTCTGCCTTCACTTGCTGACACACCAGGCACTTTGATGTATATTCAGCGATCTCCTTCTTCATATTATCCCACCAAAAGTTTTCTCGGAGATCTCGATACATCTTTGTGCTCCCTGGGTGAATAGAGAAATTTGAACTATGTGCATCATCCAAAAGTTCCTTCTTCAGCTCCGAACATGATGGGACACATAGTCTTTTCCCAAACCGCACAATTCCTTCTTCATTAACATTAAACTCTGAGGATTTTCCCTTTTTGATAGCTTCCACTTTTTCTTGGATTCTCGCATCATCCTTTTGAGCATCCTTTAACCTTTCCAAAAGAGATGGTTGAGCAATCATTTGTGAAAGGATTGATGATGTTCCCTTCTTTATGATCCCCACGTCCATCTTCATCAAGTCTAAGAAGATTGGATCCTTCTCAATTCTCATCATTCATAGAATTGCTGGATCCTTTCTACTTAGGGCATCCGCCACCTTGTTCGCCTTCCCAGGGTGGTAATGTATTGAACAGTCATAATCCTTGATGAGCTCTATCCATCTTCTATGGCGCATATTAAGCTCTTTCTGTGTGAATATATATTTATGACTTTTGTGGTCAGTATATATCTCATATTTCTCTCCATAGAGATAATGCCGCCAGATTTTCAAGGCAAAGATCACTGCCGCCAACTCCAGATCATGCGTTGGATAGTTTCGCTCATGGATTTTCAACTGCCTTGAGGCATAGGATATCACTTTATCATTCTGCATCAGCACACATCCTAATCCCTTCTTCTAAGCATCACTGAATACCACAAAAAGCTCCCCACTTGTGGGTAAAGTGAGCACGGGTGCAGTGATAAGCCTCCTTTTCAACTCCTTGAAGCTTTCTTCGCATTCATCACTCCAAGAAAACTTTACTCCCTTTCGAGTTAGCTTGGTAAGAGGGTTGGACAATCGTGAGAAGTTTCTCACAAATCGTCGATAATATCCAGCTAACCCCAAGAAGCTACGGATATCAGTTACCGATGTTGGCCTCGGCCATCCCTCAATTTCATCTGTTTTGGAGGGGTCCACAGATATCCCATTGCTTGTGATGATATGGCCCAAGAATGAGACCTCCTTCAACCAGAACTCACACTTGTTGTACTTGGCATAGATCTTCTCCTTGCGCAAAGTCTCCAGTACAGTTCTTAAATGCTCCTCATGGTCCTCCTTGGTTTTGGAGTATATTTGAATATCATCTATAAAGACTACCACAAATTTATCTAGGTAATCTATAAAGACTCTATTAATCAAGTCCATGAATATTTCTGGAGCATTGGTGAGTCCAAAAGGCATTACTATGAATTCAAAGTGCCCGTACCTTGTACGAAAAGCAGTCTTGGGGATATCTTCCTTCTTCACCCTTACTTGATAATATCCCGACCGCAAGTCGACCTTGGAGAAGTATTGTGCTCCACGCAGCTGATCAAACAAGTCATCGATTCTTGGGAGAGGATACTTGTTCTTTATCGTGATTTTGTTAAGTTCACGATAATCGATGCAAAGCCGCATCGACCCATCCTTCTTCTTGACGAAGAGGACTGGTGCACCCCATGGTGATGCACTTGGGCGTATAAACCCTTTATCCAGATTCTCCTGTAGTTGTTTCTTCAGTTCTTCAAGCTCAACCACAGCCATTCTATATGGAGTCTTGGATATTGGTAGCGCCCCAGGTATAAGTTCAATTGAGAACTCAACATCTCTTCTTGGAGGAAGACCAGGAAGTTCCTCGGGAAATACTTCAGCGAATTCCCTCACAATAGGCATTTCTTCAAGGGTGGTTTCTTCCATGGACTTAATCATCTGAGCCAGATATGCATGCTCATAAGGCAGTAATATCCATGCTTGAGATGATGGAGCTAAAGGAGATTCATCTTCCTCCTGACACTTGTAAAGAATCGGGGGTCGATTCTCCATATGGAGTGTGATTTCCCTCTCCCGACAATTTATGTTGGCTCCATATAAGGAAATTCAATCCATGCCAAGAATTGCATCAAATTCCACCAAAGGGAGTATGACGAGGTTCACCGGGAAATTCAATCCACAGATTATAACAGGGGAGGACTTATACTCATGGGATGCAATGATTGCCCCATTTTCCGTACTCACCGACATCTTTACTTCCATGATTTGTGGTGGTGCAAGGATTATTCTACTAAACTTTTGAGATATAAAAGAATGCGTAGAACCTAAATCAAAAAGTATGTTCGCTATTCTTGAATGAATAACTAGCGTACCTGTCACCACTTCGTTGTCGGGGTTCACTTCGGCAGAAGTGATGGCAAAAGCTCTTCCTTGCTGTCTTGGAGGTTGTTGATTGCCTCCGATAACCCTTGGATTAGGGCATTGATTCGCAAAATGACCCGGTTCTTTTCATTTGAAGCATTGAACAACACGTTGAGGTTCGAACGGAGCGTTCCTCCCCTCCGTCGCAGCCGCGGGTCCTTCTTGCTGACAGTTAACAGCTAGGTGCCCTTCTCTTCCACACTTAAAGCATTTTCCTGTCCCCCTAAGGCAATTTCCAGGGTGCTTTTTTCCACACTCTTGGCAAGTGGGGTGCTGGAATTTCTTAGCGCCGTTGGATTTATCCATCGGACCACCAGCATTGAAGTCCACCTTCCGCTTCTTGTCCCCATGATACCCCTGTGATTCTCCGATCTCCATTTCAACCTTGAGGGCACATCGGACAATTTCCTCATAGCTGTCGAAGTCACGGATCGCTAATGCTTTCCGCAAGCTAGGCTTCAGCCCACCAAAGAAGCGGTCAACCTTGCATTCGGGGGTAACGACAAAGCCGGAAGCGTATCGTGCAAGCCTTGTGAAGTTTGCCTCGTACGCTCCCACAGATTCCTCATCTTTCTTCTTGAGGGAAAGGAAGTCCCTTTCCATCTTAAGACGGAGGGTGCGTGGAAAATATTTATCGAAAAACATCTTCCGGAATACCTTCCATTCCAAAGCCTCGATCTCCTCCTCAGGCTTCGTATTTTTGATCAACGTCCACCATTGATCAGCTTCACCCTCCATACGATAAGCCGCCAGGAGAACCTTCTCTTTTTCAGAGCATTGGAGGATGGAGAATATCTTTTCAATGGAGTTGATCCATTGCTCAGCAATCGTGGGATCAGATGATCCACTAAAAGTAGGAGGCCTTTGTCTCATGAAGCTTTCAATAGCGACTTGTTCTTTCTTAGGGGGGGTTGAACGTTCCTCTTGACCAGTGTTTCTATTCAAAACTCGAGTTAACTGAGAGAGAAGCGTGACAAATTTCGCGATTCCCGCTCCCATTGGATTGGGCATCTCATTGGTACAATCATCACACTGATCTTCACAACGGTTGTTAGCCTGAGTTCTCCTATTACCGGCCATTGGCTGGAATAAAAGGAAAGTTAGGGGTAACACATAAAGGGTAATCCAAAGACAAAAGTTGATGACTTATAAATAAACTTTTAATCTCTTTAACTAATGAGTCTATAGGATTCAATCCAGGATTTTCATGATCTTCCTTCTAACATATATTCTTAGGGGCTTTTTTCCCTTAATAAGGGTTCATACTAAGATTGTGAATTTATCAAAACATATCCCCCGGGAGTGTCGTAACCAAGAGTGCAGCAAGGCCCGTTGTCGTGCACCAGTTCCCATTCGAGTCTAGCTCAAAGCGGTGTTTTCGGGTTTTACCCCTAGGATACATCTGTGCCAGAGCCGTCTCTACCTGCTCGTATCCAGACAGGGATGTATTTGTTTGATAAAACACTTACTTAGTATTTACCAAAATTTAGGGATGTTTTTATTATGCTTAGTCTTGTATCTAAGGCTTTACTAGGGTTTCCTAATCCCAAAAATAACTAATCCTATCCTCTGATACCAACTATGACAACCCTTCTTTTTATTACAACTTAAACATGCTTTATTACATAAAACTATACTTGATCCAACAAAGAAGATCGAGAGGTTTAGTGTCTTTGGGGCTTAGGATCATTACATAAAAACTTTAAACTTGAAATACAACATCTTTATTGAAAACATCCTTTACATGACCACTACATTCCTTCGTACTTAGCATTGCATGGGATAACCTGAGGACATGCATAAGAAAAGGGTGAGCTATAAAGCTCAGTAAGGGAGTACACAATGAATAACATGAGGAGTACAATACATGTTAGGCAATAGGCATATCAATAGAGCATAAGAGAAACATGAACATAAAGGCATGATAAAGCATGATAATCATAGCATGGAAATGTGGCAACAACACTTAACATTGAATTAGCATGAGCCAAGGCTCATTGCACATGGAGCATTAGTAAACCCTCATTGCACATGAAGCACGAGTAAACCCTCGTTGAACTTGAATTAGCATGAGTCAACACTCATTTCACATGACGTATCATGATACTATACTTTATCCAATGCATTGGAGCGCTATAAAGGGCGCACCCTTCTTAAAAATTTCATTTCATGCATAAGTGTGCCACATGGATCATAAAACATGGATTCATAAAACATAATCATTTCTTCCACGATAATGGAATGTGGAATTCATACATGAAAATTTATAATCAATATGTAAATGTGCATAAAGGTGAATACCCTTGATGGAGAAATGGGCATGGTATTCACTACACAAAGACATTGGCTTAGAAAATCGGTGCGATTTCGGCAGCGTAACGGCGTGACATAAGAATTCGTAAAAATGGTTGATGAGAGAGAAAGGGGTTCCTCATCATATTTACATGTAATGGACGGTAAGGAGATCATATATATACATGTCCCAACAATATAAATGGAATTTAGATTCATGATACAAAAGTATTGCTTGAATGTAAAAGAAGAGAGAGAAGTTTCTTTCGGAATTTCGGCATAGCAACGGGTGTACATGGGAGGCATTTAATGAGAGAGAAATGGTTCTCCCATCATTCAAACAATAAGAGGGCAGTATGGGGGAGGTGTGAAACCATACCCCAACATTCATAATTGAAATAAAAAGGGCAATACAACTTAAATAAAATTGACAAAAAATGAGAAAGGAAGAAAAAACCCTTACTTGGAAGTGTGCTTCCAAAGGCTAGAGAGAGGCTTGTGAGAGGCTTCTTGGGAGCTTGGGGCACCTTGAGAGGATTCTAGAGAGAGTAGGGCAGAGGTTGGACGAACTTCAAGGGCTTTGAGTGAGGAGGAAGTGGGAGCTTGGGTGGGTTTATATAGTAAAGGTGAGAGAATTCTTTATTATTTAGGTTTGGGACCCCTTATATTAAAATAATCAAAACCACAAACCATCCCATGGTATTTGCCCATGGTTTCTGGAAAAGTAAAGAGGAAAACAATATTTTACAAGGCCAAGGTCCGAACTTATTAAAAAATTAGGGTTGCTTATGTGGAGGTGAGTCACACTCCCATGGAAATTAATAAAAAAGGCAAAGTGTTGAATAAGTCTTGAGGGCTCCATTAATGCTTTGAAAAGTGAGTCAAACAAACCCAAAACCTCATTATTTTAATGATAAAACACATATTGGCCGAACATAAGGATTATGGTATTTTATTACATCACCAATGGGTCATTATGATGTCATAAAACACATTATATATTTAAATGGTATTTAATTTTTACCCAAAAATTTGACTGTCTCAGAAAATTATGAAAAAATCACCGTTGGATAATTTCGATGTCCTGATTCCAAAAATAATATTTATTTTATCTAAATAATTTTCTAAATATGTGAATTTTTACTTTTAAAATAAAAACCGACATTTATAAAAAATTCACGGGTTTTGACAGAAATGGCTTCCAAACCTTAATAAAAATTTTAATTGCATTCATAAAATTATATGATCATTTATATTTAATAAAAATTAATTTAATATTAATAATAATATTTTATTAAAATATTATTTAATTCAAAAATCCTTTAATTTAATAAAATATAATTCTTAATTAAATAATAACTAAAAACACCGTTTGTACTTTAAAAACTAATTACAATGTATCAAAAATTACTAGAAATTATATTCATTATTATATACAAAAATAATTTACATGAACATGGTGGTACTTATTTGTTACATAACCCCTTAAAATTGCCGCATAAGACCTAAGGGTAAGGTGTGTGATGGTGACAGACTCTTGGGGTTGCTCGGATAACATTGCTCGAGTGGTAATCTCTATCAACTTCCATTTTTTCCGTAGACGATCACGTTCGAGCTTGACTTGATGAAGCTCAGCTTGGGCTTGGTCAAGGGCAAAGACCAAAGACGCCACCTCCTTTCCGAGCTCCGACAAATGGGCTTCGTAAGGGGCAATTCTACGGGATGAGGCCATCGCTTCCTTTGTCTGAGTAGAAAATTGGTTCGTTAAAGCCTTGTATTTAAACTACCCAGATGATCATTGTTCAACGACCATAAAAGTAATGGTCACAAATCTTAACGTAAAACTAAAGAAGTTGACATCTTATAAAAACATTTTTTTTTTCATAATGAAACCTTTAACTGGATCAAGAGGGATTTTCCATTAATGAAATTTTGGGTCGTTACATAATGAATATGTATGATATATATGATATAATAATGATTCCATAAATTGGAATTATTATTTACCATTATTCCATTCCAAATGTCGAAATATGGTAATAGTTTTCATGCATATGTATGAATTACCATATCAATGAATAGTGTAATTAATTTCTACATATATAAAATTAATGGATAAATATATATGTATATATAATGAATATATATGATATTTATATCATGGATAACATAGTGGTGATGATGTAAACATGGTGAATGTACCTGGAAAAGAACTGAAGAATCAAAATTCAAGGAAAAAGAAAACAATTATCAACATGAAATAATGATTTTGATATTGAATTATTAATAAATGGGCGATGAAATGTTATAAGTGGTTACGATATGTTATTATTAGCATGTAAATTATTCCTTTAAATTTTTTTAAAAAATTATCGTAAATTATATATGATTTTAGAGAGCATTCGAAGAAAGTATAAATTAAAGTAATGGATTTCTATTACAATTTAATTATTTATCAAGATCTTTTATGATTATGTATTAGATGATAGAATTATATTACAAATCTCTTAATAATCCCATGTTTTTAATTATCCAATATATATTTCTAGATATTACATTTTTTCCTTTTATTTTTCTCTCTTTAAGTATTAATGATTTTAAAAGAATATTTTTTAGGAAGTCCAACATCATTTCTCACTTTGACTCAGAATCATTTTCTTTCTATGTCCATGTTTTCTAAAAAATCACAAATATTTTTGCAATTGCACTTTGATTTTATAAAGTCATTTTTACCCATGTTTTATTATTTACAAAAAAAATTTATAGGAATCTTATAATATTTTATTGATTGAGTTACTTTTTGATTTTTATCAAAAATCATAAATAAATATTTGTTTTAAAATAAACAGTAAGAATGGAATTTCCTACCATCATTATTGACCAATTATTTGAATATTTATTTATATTTTTCAAATTTATTGAAAAAACCTTTTATATTTCAGAAATTTTTAGAATTTAAATAAGTTATTCTAATGTGAAAAGGGTATTTTCTTCAAGAAAAGTTTTAGTAGAATTTTAAAATAATTTTGAATCTATGATAACACCTGTTGATATTTATTATGCATTACTAGTATTATGATCTAATGATACCATTGGATTTAATTATCTCGATGAATTATAGTGATGATAATTTATGGATTATTTTATAAAACATGTTTTTTCTATGTTTTTATTATGTTGTGAAGAAACCTTTATAAAACCTATTTTTCTTTAGGTTCTGTTATAATTAAATTATGAAATTTCTAGAAAAACCATTTTATTTCCATGGGTTATTTTATAATAGTTTTTTTATGATATTTTGAAACTCATATTTTTTATTTTTATTATGTAATGGGTAGGACCAGAATAATATATCTATGTAATGAGTTTGGAAAAGATGGATAGATCTCAAGAGAATAAAAAATAGAATTGGGTGAGCCCTTAGTTCAATAACAGACATTTTCCACTATGATGATCTTGGGAGTTAACCTTGACTGAAGATATGATTGAATGAGGAATGAACGCAATCCATTATGTTAGTCTTGTTAGTGATACTTGACTAAAGAAATTATTTTATATGCTTATGTGTATTCCATAAAATTATGTTTTACTCTAATGATATGCCCTCATGGATCACGTTCATTGACTCCTTTATGATTCATGTCTTATGAACTATTAAAATTTTTACCAAGACACGTGTTTTTATCTATGATATGTCGGGTATTGTTTTCAAATGATAAAATCATAACCTCCTACCCTTATGCTCATTTTAGAATTAAGTGATCATTGATATCTCCCTTTTTTACCCATATTTTGCATCTAAGATCACACTTTCTTTTGTTTCCTTTCCCCATGATGCAAGTAATGGTTTTAACGATGATATGTCTAAGAAGAGTTCTAGCAATGAATAACATATAGGGAGATGATGTAGCCCTCCTACGAACCAACTTTTTATGCATATAATTTTCCAAATACATTAAACCTATATGATTTTGGATTAGATCATTATGATAAATATTTATTATTAATATAATTTGATATATTAATTATATATTAAAATTTTGGGTCTCTATAGATACAATTATTGAAATAAATCAGAATAAAAATACATCATGAAAAAATATAAACCTCTAATAGATGTGTAGGTCTTATATTTCAAGGGAAAATCATTGATGTCATATTCTATGTGTAGATGAAAGCTATATTCCATGCAAGATTTGATAAAATATATGACCAATAAGTAATCTTTAATGTGTGACGGCTATATGGTTTCTCATGACATTCCCCCTAAAACTAGATTCCTTAGATTTTGTTTAAATGAATAGTAGTCGCCTCTATGATAAGAGAAGATTTACTAGTAGAACTAGTAGCTAGGGGCCCAGCCAGTGATGATTAATCATTTCTAAGGTGTGTATTATTCTCCACAAACAACACAAATCCTTATAAATATATCATTATATCATTATATTTATATATATTTAATTAATGGAAATATTTATCTTGAATATCCCCTTTTTTATCTAAAAATTATTAACAATTATCATTCCACATCATTGATATTTTATAATAATTAATATTCTATAAATGGACTTTATAAAAAATTTATATTTTATTCTTCAATAATGTTTCCATTAGATTCCTCGAATTTGCATCATTGGACTTCACCATATAACTATAAAAAGGGGGAACAAAGCCTCGCCCACACTCTATATTAGCCTTTATCTCTCTGAAAACTAAGAAAGCATGGCGAATTATTCCTACTCAACATTATTTGATATATTATCTATAACTATATGTAACATATCAATCAGTAATAAATTCAAAAAAAAAGTTGTACCCTCCTTTCTATCAGTTGACACAACCATTATAAGTGGAATTTGTAGATACTCGTGGGACTACCTTCAACCAGATAGTTCATCAAACAAAATAGATATATAAAATTTAGCCTTCCATTTAATCCTCTCTTAAGGAAGAAAAATCTCAACACACAGTCTTAATAAATATTTATCCTGACTATGTATACAAAAATGGAATTAGTTTTTTAATATCCATCGATGTGTGAGTCCATGTATTCTCCCACTGAACAAAAGTAGATAAATCCACCCTCATAATTAAATTTTGATCCAATAGGATCATTGATGTGGTTATTATTTCTATGTATATCCTTCAATGCTTTGGTTTCATCCAAATAGTTGGATTAGTTAGCTATAAGATGAGTACTATGTCTAGTTTAATTATAGATTTGAAATACACACTAGTAGGGATTGAGATATCATAAAAAATAAGTCCATGATTTATATATAATTTATTAGTTACATCAATATGGAACTTTAATTTTAATCATGTTAAAACACAACATCATTTCTAAAAATCTACCTCAACCTAGATATTATGGTAAATGTAGTGGAACATTGATTTGATTCTCTAATTAGATAACTTAATCCTACCACTAGGTTTCAAATAATCTTATGGATAGAGGGGTGGGAGTGTTATGTCAGTAATACTTACAAAATAATTGAGGAAGGTGAATCAGGATGCATGAAAAAATAGAATGGCCACATAAAAATGTCGAATTGTAATTATTTAAAATTCTGAAGGATCTTAACTACACACAAAACATAAAATATTGATTAGATAATTAAATAAGAATGTGGAGAGAGTCCAAAATCCCAAAAAAATCATTATTCAAAAAAACCTAAGATTCATTGAAAAATATTTCAAACATATCAAAATGAGTTCTTTGAGTAAATATCACATTATATATAAAGGAGACACTCTCATCCGATTGAATTAATCATATTTATGGCACAATTAAAAAATTTAAGAGAATATATGAAAAACATATACCAATAGTCTACTTCTAAAAAAATTTGTGGTTGAAAGTATAAGATATTACATGAAGGTGATAAAAATAAAAAAGTAATATGATTCTATAATATAATATAAAAAAAGATTGATCAATAATTTTGAAAGATTTAAAACTATGGATGGATGAGTAATAAAAGTTAACTAATGTTTTTTAAAGTAATAAAAAAATTATATAGAATAATTTTTTGTAAACTAAGATCCATATTATGTAAATCGGTTTGAAAGTCACCATTACCCCAATAAATGGTTAATAGGGTGAAAAAGAAAAAAATAATTATAAAAATTTAAGATATAATAGTTCTAAAAATGTAATAAAATAATACATATTTTTAAGAGTATCTCAATTTTATTTTGGATGAATATAATAATAAAAATATGTTAATTTTAGAGCTATACATGAGACTAAATGTAGAAAAAAAAATAAAATAGTTAGTGAAACTAAGATTACAAGAACAAAAAAAATATTTTGAATCATCAAGGAGACTATAAGAGTGTCTATATTATTTGTGAATAAAAAATATGTGAAATAATAAAATTGAATATGGTGCAACATTACTAGAAGTAAATCTTAATGGGGGATTTATTACATAGTGAGACTTTCAAATTGAGAAATTAAGGATTCTCATGAGAAAGGATCTTTCAGTTAAATACAGTTAATATCAAAGGAGAATATTATTTTTATATGATAACTTAATTTACAATAAATTCATATGATGGATCCTTAAATGTATAATATGTATTTTTATAACAATAGGGAAGTCCGAATATATTTTTCAAAAAATCTTTTATGTATACCTATTGAGGAAAATAATAATTTCATTTAAAATATTTTATAAATTCTAAAATTGTAGACATTGATTTTTACAATGGAAGGAAAAGAATATATAGTGTCTCAATGCAATAAGAAAATTATATTAAATAAAAAAAATTCGAAAACATAGTTATCAAATTTAGTGTTGTCATTGGAAAAAATTATAAAAAAAGGTGATAAATGGTTTCAAGTCTAGTCCATGTACAATAATATATATATATATGTAAAAGAAAATAGAGTTGAAAATAAGATTTATTGTAAATCATTAATGATATACAAAGAGATGGATAACACGTTCCATTTGAAGAATAATACTGATTAAGTGTAATTATTAGTGATTTCATAGAAAATCATTATAGGGTAATGTTTATATTTTAAATGTTAAGATTAATGAAATACATAAAACATGTATGTATCATCAAAAAATTATTATGATGAAAATTCCTAATACAGAAGAGAGAGGAAAGGGTAAAGAAGTGAATAATATATTGAGATGGAAGACACAACTGTCTCTCAAATAGTGAGGAGAGTTTAGATGAAATACCCTTACACTCATGAATAAGTATTACAGTAAGAGATATTTTTATAGAGATTAATTAGAAAGAAAACATAAAATACACCCTTATTTTGTTTAAATTAATTTATTATAATATATATTTTTGTTTTTTGTTTAAATACATTGGGTAAGTATTTTTATTATTCATATGTGTAAATATAGGGATATAATGGTTAAATCTTCGTAATAAATTTATTATGAATAAATTTTAAAAATGAAAAGTTACTACTAAAGAGAATGGTACATTTAAATTTTTTTTAAGGAGATAAAGTTATTTTAGGGTAGATAAGTTTTTGGAAAAAATATAGGGTTGTCAAAGAAGGGGATCTGTTGGTGGAAGTTTAAAAATGAGTTGAAGGTTTCCCAAAACCACAATGAATTATTTTTTACTTTATTTGATATTTTAGTTTTATTTAATGAAAATTATGGTTTTGGGATATCAAAACATATATGATGTTGAATCATAGAAGAGTGGTTTACTGGTGTTTATGTTGATGCTGAAAAATAATCACGGTGGTTATAAATAATATCATATTTTTTAATATTGAGTCAATAGATATGATATAAATATTATTAAATTAATATGGATTAATTGAATTTATTTATATTTTTTTGGAGTGATGAAAATAAATTTCTAATTGTTTGTATAAATATCACATATATACACTAAAATATATCTTGGTTAGTTATCTAGAGGTTCAAGTGAAAAAAAATAATTCACACACTATAACATAGAAAAAAGACCTAATGTGTTACATGATAGTGGATGACAAACATTGAATGGTTTTTATATATGGGAAGTCACTATATTGGAAGCTATGATATAGGAAAATAGAGGATTTTATATTTTCCATGGGAATTGATATATATGTCATTGGGAAATGAAATAAGAAAATTCATATAGAATCAAGATACATAAAAATAGTAAAATACATGTCATGGGGATGTAGGTGGATAAAATAATTCATTAGAAATATAAAATTGGAAAAAATATATAAAATCATTGGAAATGACAGAATTGTTTAATTGAAAAATAAATGTATTTCTATACATGTTATTAGTTTTTATTTTAATTCTTTAAGACACTATATCACCATCTTGATATGTTATGATAACTCATATTTCAGTACCGAATCTATGTTCCATCTGATGATATAAAATATTATAGGGACATGAAAAAATTAAAAGATATGTGTGATAAGTGAAAATGTATTCTACAGACAACAAATAATATTATATATATATAAGTATTAAGAGTCATATATTCTTATAGAAGATAATAAAATAAGTATTATATATTTTATCTGATGATATACTCATTTCAAGGAAGATATATTGGAAATATAGTGGATTACATTCTATACTCATATACCATACAAAATGATATGTAGATATAACTGAAGGTAGTCAAATGATTCAAATTGATATTTATTCATATCTATGAATAATTTTCCCTATGATATTATCAAGGAATGTTAAATTGAGAAAAAAAAATATAAAAGGAGAAAGTATTAAGATATAGTAGGAATAAAATTCATATGGGAAAACAAAACTTGTGAATAGATTTATTATCAAATATTGGTAATGGATTATACCAAAATAGATATATGATGATGTATCTTGGGAAAACATACATTATAAATTCCCACATTATCATAGAAAATTATAAACATGAAACAAATTGAGTAATTCTATGTGGGAAATTATTGGATATCCATGAAAAATAGATATTAAAAGTGAGTAATTCAATTATGAATATATGAAAACTATCAAGATGAGAAGATGAGTTATTTTCATGTATACATAAATTATTATTTAATATTCAAAAGAATATAAACATTCACTAGATGTGTTAAAAAGTGTAGATACAATGGAGAATCCATCAGAGAGGGAATCATATACACCATAATATCTCTCTAATTTTATAAATATTCAATGAAATTTTCTAACAATAGGTCTTGATATGTTGGATTTGTCCTTATGAAATTTACCATTAGTAATATATAAAAGGTTCCCTTAAACATTTTAGTTATAATGAGTAATAATATTACTAGTGTGGTAGTTTATAAATTCCTCACTCCAACCGGAGTAACTCAACATTATAGTGAATAAAATATAAATTTTATATATTCGCCATGCATGATTTGACATTTTACTTCAATTTTTTATTATATAAATAAATAAAATGTCTCCCTCACATACAAATATTACCATAATATAATGAATAGTGATTCTACTCACATTGAATAATTGATTTATTTATCAAAAATAGATTAATACATTAAGGAAAAGAGAGATAAGAAGGATAGAAATATTTTCGGTATTAATTATCCTCAATCTCTTGGGATACTCATTTTAGAACCATGAAACACCTACCACAAACATGATTTATAAAATATTTTCAATATAATTGATGATTATGATTTAAAGTATGACAATGAATATTGAATAATGAAATTATTTTTCCATTTAATTTAATATATTGGAATGACATGAATTTGATATAAGATATTCCTTATACTTATAAATGGAAGCATGATATTTTCAACAGTGTTTGGGAAAAATTGACGTGTATCTATGAATTAAATAAAAATGTTTTAGAATTAAATATTTTTGTCATTTTACTTTGATAATTCTCAATTGGATTAAAAATTCAACAAATTTATTATGATTCCATAATTTATGCGAATGAGTTTCAATTTATGGTTAAAGTGGAGATAAAGTATCATATACTAATTTCAAAAAAAATAAATGGTATGTGGAAATACAAAAAAAATGAATCATTTCTAATATTTAAATTTATTATTATAATGTAGTTTAGAAATTAGGTGTGATAATTTAAATGCCATTGTTATACATTCATGATAAATTTTGAAATTTGTACATTTAGACGAAGGATATTCTAAAAAACTGCAACGTGGGATCGAATAGTGAAAAGATATAACAGGGGAAATTATGATTAAATTAGTCATGAATGATTAGAGTTAATAAATTAGTAATGATAAAGGTATGGTATCACATTATACATTAAATACCTTTATATGAGAATGTAGATATAATATTTTAGAGTATTAAATATATTATTATACTTATTATTTCAACATCCTAGAAATAAGGGCTTATAAAATTTTAACATTATTGTTATTAATTAGACTTTGAAAATATAGATAATGTTGATTCATTTAAGATGAATCAAATTGGGGATATGTATAAGTTAATTCAAGGGGGTAAGATCTTTATTAAGGATCTTGGGGAGACCTAGGGTAATGTGATGATAAATGGATATCCAATTTAGGATTTTATTTCCTTTTAGTGAAAATAAGCATTAGGTGGATTGAATATGATAAGTGAACCTACAAAATTTAGAAAAAAATAATTGGTGGTGAGAAATGAACATAATATTATTCGATTAATTATGAAATAATACTTGGTATTTAAGGAGTTCATTTTATAATGGACATTTTTTATTATAAATATGTTTATTAGTAAGAGTAAAATTTAATTACATAGTAATAGTGGTCAAGTATAGGACAACCCTACTTTTTATTACACAATTAAACATAATTTATTACCTAAACATCACATGATACAACATAGATGATCGGGAGGTCACGTTTATTTGGGGATTAGGATAATTACATAACAACTGAAAACATGAAATACTACATCTTTAATGAAAGCTTCTTTTACATGACCACTACGTTCCCTCATACTTAGCATTGTATTGGATAACCTGAGAACATGCATAAAAAACATGTGAGCTATAAAGCCCAGTAATGGAATTATCATGGAATAACATGATAAATACAATTCATGTTAGAAAATAGGAAAATCAATAGAGAAAAAGAGAATCATAAACATAAAGGCATGAAAACCCATGATAATCATAACATGAAAATGTGGCAACAACACATAACATGTAATTTTCTTGAACCAAGGCTCATTGCACATGAAGCATGAGTAAACCTTCATTTCACACGAAAAAGGAGTAAATCCTCATTTAACATGAATTATAATGAGTCAAAACCAATTTCACTTGATGTAGCATGATAATATACTATACCTAATGCATTGGAGTGCTAGCAGGACGCACCCCTCTTAAACATTTCATTTCATGCATAAGTGTGCCACATTTATCAGAAAACATTGAATCATTCAACATAATATTTTATTCCACGATAAAATAATGTGGAATACATGAATGAAACTCTTTAAAAAATATGTAAATGTTCCAAAAGGTGAATACCACTAATAGAAAAATGGGCATGGTATTCACTACACAATGACATTGTCTTGGAACATCGGTGCAATTTCTGTAGCGTAATGACGTAACATAAGTATTCATAAAGATGGATGATGAGAGAGAAATGGGATGTCTCATAATTTTTACATGAAATGGAAGGTAATTGGTTTATATATATAATTTTCCCAACAAATTTAATGGAATATAGATTCATGATAAAAAATAATTGCTTGAATGTCAGTGAGGAGAGATAAACAAATTTTGGAATTTCGGCATAGTAACGGGTGTACATGGGAGGCATTTGTTGAGAGAGAAAGCAATCTATAATAATTAAAACATAAATAGGGCAATATGGGTAAGGATCAAAAATGTACCCCAACATTTATAATTGAAATTTAAAATTCATAATAACATACGAAAATTGGACAAAATGAGAAAAGAAGAAAAACCCCTTAAATGGAAGTGTGCTTCCAAAGGCTTGAGAGAGGCTTGACAGAGGCTTCATGGGAGCTTGGGGCACCTTGGGAGGATTATATAGAGGGGAGGACAGGGGTTGAAAGAACTCCAATGTCATGGTGTGAGGAGGTAGTGGGATCTTGGGTGGGTTTATATAGGAAACAAGGGGGAATTCTTTATTATTTCGGTTTGGGACACCTCACATTAAACTAATCTAAACCACAAAACAGCTCATGTTTTTTCTCTATGGTTTTTGGGATAGTGGAGTTTTAAAAAATATTTTATAATTCCAACGTCTGATCTTCTTAAAATAATGGGGTTGCATATGTGGAGGTGAGTCATCCTCCCAAGGAAAACAATATAAAAAGACAAAATGATTAATAACCATTGGAGGGACCACTAAAGCTTTGTAAAATAAATCAAAAAACCCAAAATGACGTTATTTTAATGATAAAACATATATTGACCGAAAATAATGTTTATAGTATTTTATTGCATCACTATTGGTTCATTATGATGTCATTAAACACATTATATATTAAAATGGTATTTAATTTTAACCCAAAAATTTTACTATTTCAAAATATTTTGAAAAATTCACCATTAGATAATTTAAACTTCCTGATTCTAGAAATAATATTCATATTATCTATATAATTTTACAAATATTTAAATTGTCACTATTAAAATAACAACTGACATTTACAAAAAATTCATGGTTTTTGACAAAAATGGCATTCAAACCATAATTAAAATTACAATTGAATTCATAAAATTATACGATCTTTTATATTTAATAAAAATTAATTTAATAATAATAATATTTTACTAAAAATTAATTTAATTCAAAAATCCATTAATTCATCCAAATAGATTTCTTTGTTGAACATTAACTCAAAATACTATCAGTGCCTTAAAAACTATTTACAATTTACCAATAATAAAATGAATGTATTTTCATTATTAAATACAAAACAAAATGCGCATATTAATTGTGATAATGTCTTGTTACATATCCCCTTATAACACCTGCATATGACCAAAGGGTAAGGTGTGTGATGGTGACTGACTCTTACGGTGGCTCGGATAACATTGCTTAGGTGGTAATCTCTATCAACTTACACTTCTCTCATAGGCAGTTCCGCTCATGCATAACGTATTCATCCTTAGCTTGGGCTTGGTCAAGAGTGAAGTACAATGACTACACATCCTTTCTGAGCTCCGAAAAATGGGCTTCTTATGGGGCACGTCTACTTGATGAGGCTATCACTTCTTTTTTTGAGTAAATTAGATTTATTAAATCCTTATATTTATACTAATCATGTGATCACTGTTCAATGGATATATTTGTAATGGACACAATTCTTAACAGTATTTTAAAATCCAAAAACATAAAACCAAAAAAGTTGAAATTTTATATAAAAATTTTACATAAAGAAACATTTAATTAGATCAAGAGGGATTTCCATTAATGAATGTTCGGGTCCTTATAATATTCCCCCATCAAGAAATTTCTCCCATGAAATTTTCTTCTCCCACAATAAAATAGTTGTGGGTAACTCTGATTTATCATTTCTTGTCATTCCCATGTCACTTCTTCAAACTTGTGGTTTCATCACAACACCTTGATGAGGGGAATTACCTTATTTCATAGAACTTTTTCTTTATGATCTAATATCTTTAATGGTTGCTCCTCATAAAAAAGATCATCCTCTAACAGTACCACCTCTGAAGAGAATATGTGTGAAGGATTCGGTATGAACTTCCTTTAGAGGGATACATGAATGTCATCATGTACTTTGGCCATGGTATGTGGAAGTGCTAATAGATAGGCCACAGCCTCAACATGATCAATAATCTCGAAGGGGCCGATGTAATTTGGACTTAACTTCCCTTTCATTCAAAACATCATGACCTACTTCCATAGAAATATGCGTTAAAATACTATGTCTCCAACTTTAACCTCATGGTCTCATCGATGGTTATCTGCATAACACTTTTTCGACTCTAGGATGCCTTGATATGCTACTGAATTGTTCTTGCCTTCTCCACCATTTCTTCGACCATTTCTAGTCCAAGCAGCTTACACTCACTAACCACATCACAACATGCCAGTGTTCATCAACTTTACCGATAAAGGGCATCATATGGTTCCATTTGGATGCTTGAGTGGAAACTGTTATTATAAGAGAACTCAACCAGAGTAAGATGTTGATCCCATCCTCCTTTAAAGTCCATTGAGCTTGCTCTCCGCATATATTCAAATGTCTGGTTAGTCTTCTCGGATTGGCCATCAGTTTGAGGATGATAGGTCATACTGAATTTTATTTCACTATTTGAAGCAGGTTGAAGACTCTTCGAAAACATATAGGTGAATCATGGATCTAGATCGTACACAATAGATATCAGTACTCCATGAAGCCTTACAACTTATCTTTTACATATCCTTACTAGTTGATCCAATGAGAAATACTCCTTAATAGAAATAAAATGGGTAGCCTTTGTAAGACGATCCACAACAACCCATATTGTATTGTTGCCTTAGGATGTCTTCGGAAGTATGGAAACAAAGTCCATGGTGATGTTATCCCATTTCTATTCTGGTATGAGCAATTGTTTCATTATCCCCTTAGACATCTGCCTCTCTGACTTCACTTGCTGACACACCAGGAACATTGAGGTATATTCACCGATCTCCTTCTTCAAATTATCCCACCAATATTTCTCTCGGTGATCTCGATACATTATAGTGTTTCCTGGGTGAATAGAGAAATTTTAACTATGTGCATCATCCAAATGTTCCTTCTTCTACTACGGACGTGATGGTACACATATTATTTTCCCAAACCTCATAATTCCTTCTTCGTTAACAATAAACTCCAAGGATTTACCTTTTCTGATTTCATTCACTTATTCCTAAATTCCCACATCATTCAATTGAACATCCTTTTACTTTTCCAAAAGTAATGGTTAAGAAATAATTTTTGAATGTATTGAAGATGTTCCCTTCCTTATGATTCCCATGTCAATCTTCATCAAATTTATGAAGATTGGATCATTTTCAATACTCTTCCATGATAGAATCATTGGGTCATTTCTAGTTAGGGCATATGCCACCTTGTTTTCTTTAACAGGGTGGTAATGGATTGAGAAGGAATAGTCTTTGATAAGCTCTAATCATCGTCATTGGCGCATGTTCAACTATTTATGTGTGAATATATACTTGAAGCTTTTGTGGTCCGTATATATTACACACTTCTGCCCAAAGAGATTATGTCACCAAATTTTGAAAGATAATATCACTGTAGCCAAATCAAGGTCATGTGTTGGATAGTTATATTCAAAAAATAACAATTTCCTTGAAGCATAGGTAATGAATATTTCATTTTTGAATCATCACACATATTAGTCCCTTCTTCTAAGAATAACTTAATTCCAAAAAAAGTTCTCCACTTGTAGGTAAAGTGATCACAGGCGCATTGATAAGCCTATTTTATACTCCTTGAAGATTTCTTCACATTCATCACTCTAAGAAAACATTACTCACTTATGAGTTATCATGGTACGAGGGTTGTAGAATTGGGATAAATTTCTCACAAATCATCTATAATATCCAACTAACCCCAAGAAGCTATGGATAACTATTACCGATGGTTGTCTCATCCAACCCTTAATTGCATGAGTTCTAGAGTGATCCACAAAAATCCCATTTCAAGTGATTATATGGACCAATAATGAGTCCTCCTTCAACCAGACCTCAAACTTGATGTACATTTCATAGATATTCTCATTCTACAAGGTCCTTTGTACAGTTCATATATTCTTCTCATGATCCTCCTTGGTTTTGGAGTAAATAAGAATATCATTTATAAAGACAACCACAAATTTGATGAGGTAATCCATAAAGACTCTATTCATCATGTTCATGAAGATTTCTAGAGCATTAGTGAGTCTGAAAGGCATTAATATGAATTCATAGTGCCCGTCTCTTGTATAAAAATTAGTATTGGGGATATCTTCCTTCTTCACCCATACTTGATAATATCCCAACCGCAAATACACCATGGGAAATTATTGTGCTCCATGAAGCTGATCGAATAAGTCTTCAACAAGTGAGATAGGATACTTATTCTATATCGTGATTTTTTATGCTCACAATAATAGATGAAAAGGTTCATTGACCCATCCTTTTTCTTGATTAAGAGTACTAGTGCACCCCATAGTGAAGCACTTGGGTGTATAATATATTTATCTAGATACTCTTGTTGTTTTTTCTTCATCTCCCTATGCTCCACAATAGCCATTCTCTCAGGGGTCATGGATGTTAGAAACTCCACAAGTATAAGATAAATGGAGAATTCAACATCTCTTCTAGGAGGAATAATAGGAAATTCATTTTGAAACACTTCAGTTAATTCCCTCACAATAGGAATGACTTCAAGGATGGTTGCCTCCTTAGTATCAATCATCTGAGCTAGATTCATGTTCTCATAGGGAATTAATACCAATGCTTGAGATGATGGAGCTAAAAAGGTTCATCTTCATTCCGTCACTTATAATGAATCAGGGTTTGATTCTCCACTTGGAGAGTGATTTACCTCTCATGGAAATTTATGTTGGCTCTATATAAGGAAATCCAATCCATGGAAAGAATTGCATCAAATTCTACCAGAGGGAGAATGATGAGGTTCACTGGGAAGTTCAATCCACGGATTATGATAGGGGAGGAATTATGTTCATGGGATGCAATAATTAGCCCATTTTTCATATTTACCGACATCTTCACTCCCATTATATGCGGTGGTGCTAGGATTTTTATAATAAACTATTGAGATATAAATAATGCATAGAACATGAATCAAAAATTAAATTCGTTATTCATGAATGAATAACTAGTATACATGTCACTACTTCATTGTCGGGGTTCAATTCGGATGTATTGATGGAAAAATATCTCCCTTACTACCTTATAGATTGTTGGTTGCCTCCGAAAACCCTTGGCAAAGAGAAATAATTTTCAAGATGCCCTGGTTCTATTCAGTTGTAGCAATGAACCACGCATTGAGGTTCGAACAGAGCAATCCTCTCCTTTTTCACAGCCGAGGGTATTTCTTACTGGCAGTTAATAACTTGTGCCCTTCTCTGCCACACCTAAAGCATGTCTTTGTCCCATTCAGGCAGTTTCTTGGGTGCTTCTTTCTGCACATTTGCAAGTGTGGTACTGGATCTTCATAGCTCCATTGGATTTAAACATCAGAAAACCAGCATTTATGTAATCCTTACACTACTTATCCACATGATACTTTTGAGATTCTCCAATATCCATTTCGACCTTCAGGGCACATCAAGAAATTTTCTCTTAATTGTCGAAGTCATGGATCTCCAGTGCTTTCCGTTGGCAAGGTTTCAGCCCACCAAAGAAGTGGTCAAACTTGAATTTCAGGGGTAACAACAAAGTCGAAGTCATATCATGCAAGACTTGTGATGTTTTCCTCATTTGCTCCAATATATTCATCATCTTTTTTTCTTTAGGGCATGGAAGTACCTTTCCATCTTAATCAGGAGGGTGTGTGGAAAATATTTTTCAAAAAACATTTTCCAAATATCCTTCCATTCAAACGCCTCGATCACCTCCTCATGCATCATATTTTTTATCAACGTAAAACATTGATCAACTTCTCCATCCATAAGATAAGCAACCAAAAGACCCCTCCCCATTTTAAAACATTGAATTTTGGTGATGATATTATCAATGGAGTTGATCCATTAATCAGCGATTGAGGGATCAGATGATCTGTTAAAAGTAGGAGACCTTTGTCTCATGAAGCTCTCGATAGTGACTTGTTATTTCATAGGGGGGTTGAACGTTCCACTTTAGCCATGTTTATTTTCCAAATCATGAGTAATATAAGAGTGAAGTGTGAAAATGTTCGTGATTCTTTCTCCCATTGGATTCGGCATCTCATTAGTACAGTTATCACACTGATCTTCACATCGGTTGTTAGCCAGAGTCCTCTAATTACTGGCCATTGGCTGGAATAAAAGGAAAGTTAGGGGTAACACATAAAGGGTAATGCATGGAAAAAAACTGATTACTTATAAATAACATTTATTTCCATAACATATGAATTTATTTTCTTCATTCTATGTTATCCATGATCTTCTTTCAATCATATATTATTAGTGTATTTTTTGTCCCTTAATAATGGTTCATAATAAGATTTTTAATTTACCAAAGAATATCCCCTGGGAGTGTCGTAACCAAGAGTGTAGCAAGGCCCATTGTCATGCACAAGTTCCCGTTCGAGTCTAGCTCAATGTGGTGTTTTCGGGTTTTAACCCTAGGATACATTTGTGCCAGCGTAGCATTAACCTTCTCGTATCTAGATAGTGATGTATTTACTTGATAAACCACTTAATAAATACTCACCAATACATAGGGATTTTTTTATTATACAAATTATTATCTCTAAGGCTTTTCTAGGGTTTTCTAATCATAATCCCAAAAATAACTAAACCTATCCCCAAATGTCAACTATAACAACTCTACTTTTTATTAGACAATTAAACATAATTTATTACATAAATTTCACTTGATACTACATAAAATTTCAAGAGTTATAGTGTCTTTGGGGGAATAGGATCAGTAAAAAACAACTTAAAACATGAAATGTAACATCTTTATTGAAAACATCCTTTACATGACCACTGTATTCCCTCATACATAGCATTTTATTGGATAATAGAAGGACACTCATAAGAAAATGGTGAGCTATAAAGCCCGTTAAGGTAAGAATAATGAAATAACAAGAGGAATACAATACACATAAGACAATAGACATATTAATAGGGAAAAAAAGAAGTATAATCATAAAGTCATGATAATGGCTGATAATCATAACATGGAAATGTGGCAACAACACTTAACATGGTATTAGCATGAGCTATGGCTCATTGCACATGGAGCATGAGTAAACCCTCATTGCACATGAGGCACGAGTAAAACCTCATTTCACTTGAATTACCATGAATAAACATGCATTTCACATGAGGTATCATGATACTATACTTTACCCAATGCATTGGATCGCTATCAGGGCATACCCTTCATAAACATTTCATTTCATACATAAGTGTGCCACATGGATCATAAAACATTGAATCATTCAACATAATATTTTATTCTACAATAAATGAATGTGGAATACATAAATGAAAATCTTTAATGATTATGTAAATTTTCATAATGATGAATACCCTTAATCGATAAATGGTCATGGTATTCACTACACAATGGCATTGACTTGGGAAATCGGTTCAATTTTGGCAGCGTAATGGCGTGACGTAAGAATTCATAAAAACAGTCGATGGGAAAGAAAGGGGTGTCTCATAATATGTACATGAAATGGAAAATAAGGGGGTCATATAGATACATGTCAAAACAATTTTAATGTAATTGAGATTCATGATACAATAGAATTTCTTATTTGTAAGTGAGGAGAGATAAGTTCCTTTCGGAATTTTAGGTTAGTAACGAGTGTAAATGGGAGGATTTTATTGAGATAGAGAAATGGATATATCATAATTTAAACATAAATATGGAAGTATTGGGGAGCTTTAGAACCATAATCCAACATTTATAATTGAAATTAAAATGGCATATTAATTTTAATAAAATTGGACAAAAATTAGAAAAGAAGAAAAAACCCTTATTTGGAAGTGTGCTTCCAAAGGCTTGAGGGAGGCTTGAGAGAGGATTCTTGGGAGCTTGGGACACCTTGGGAGGTTTCTAGAGAGAGTATTATAGAGGTTGGATTAAATAAAATGTCTTTGAGTGGGGAATAAATGGGAGCATGGGTGGGTTCATATAGGAAAGGTGTGCGAATTCTTTATTATTTAGGTTTGGGACACCTCATATTAAACTAATCCAATCCACAATCCAACCCATGGTTTTTGCCCATGGATTTTGGTAAAGGTAGGATTAAAATAATATTTTATATGACCAAATTACAAACATCTTAAAATAATGGGGTTATTTATGTGGAGGTGAGTCACCCCACAAAGGAACACAATTTTAAAAGACAAAATGTTTAATAACTCTTGGAGGGACCACTAATTCTTTTTAAAATAAATAAAACAAACCCAAAATCACATAATTTTAATGGTAAAACATATATTGGCCGAACATAAATTTATTTTATTTTATTACCTCACTATTTGGTCATTATGATGTCATAAAACACATTATATATTTAAATGGTATTTAATTTTTACCCAAAAATTTTACTATCTCAAAAAATTATGAAAGATTCGCCGTTGGATAATTTTGACATCCTGATTCTAGGAATCATATTAATTTTATCTGAATAATTTTATAAATATGTTAATTTTCCTTTTTAAAATAAAAAAGATATTTATCAAAAATTCTTGGATTTTTGACAAAAATGGCTTTCAAACCATAATAAAAATAACAATTTCATTCATAATATAAGAAGACCATTTATATATAATTAAAATTATTTTAATAATAATAATATATTATTAAAATATATTTTAATTCAAAAATCAATTACTTCATCAAAATAGATTTATTAGTTTAACATAAACTAACAATAGTATATGTTCTTAAAAAACAATTAACAATGTAACAATAATAAAATTAATGTATATTCATTATTATATACAAAAAACATAAAAATTAATAATGCTAATGTCTTGTTACATAACCCCTTATAACACCCACATAATACTGAAGGGTAAGGTGAGTGATGGTGACTGACTCTTGGGGTGGCTTGGATAACATTGATTGGGTGGTAATCTCTATTAACTGCCACTTCTCTCATTGGTGGTTCTTCTCGAGCTTAACGTATTAAAGCTCATCTTGGGCTTGATCAAGAGCGAAGCCCAAGGACACCACCTCATTTCCGAGATCAGACAAATGTAATTCATATGGGGCACTTCTATTGGATGAGGTCATCGCTTCCTTTGTCTGAGTAAATTGGATCTGTTAAAGCCATATATTTATACTATTCATGTGATCGCTATTCAAAAACTATATTAGAAATGGTTACAATTATTAACAGTATTTTAAAATCCAAAATCATAAAACCAAAGAGGTTGAGATTTTATAAAAACAATTTACATAAAGTTAAATTTATTTAGATTAAGAGGGATTTCAATTAATGAATGTTTGGGCCATTACAATGGATAACTAGAATAGTAGTGGTGAGGTATCCTTGAGAGAAATTTTTTATGATGAAATGTTTTGTGGTTGGGAGGTTTTAATTACATTATTTTCTTGAACTTGGTTAAATTTAATTTTGATGTTAATTTGTTAAATAGTATAGGATAAAATATAGTAATGTAAAAAAGATCATTTGAAATTCAATGGGGAAGAAAATAATTAAATTTTTGGAGAATATTTATATTTTATCAGAAAAAAAATTAGAGAGGATTTTGGGAAAATGATATTTTCTCATAATGATAAAAAAATGGAATAGTGAGTAGAAATAAAATCCATCAACGTTATAGTGAGGGTTTAATATACTCCTAGAAAGGCCACTATATTTTTAGGGGATATACGATAGCTCCCTTGATTTACTAAAGTTTAAATGGGAAGCCATTGGAACTGGAATGATTCAAAGATTATTTTATTTCAATTGACAGTATTTATATAAATATTTTTTTGGGATCCACATTTCATTTTAGTGTTGGATTAAGAAGGGATATATTCATAACCCCTCCCCCCTGTCTTCTATTATTTTTCCCATATGTGTAGAGGTGGATTTTTAGAATTTTTTATACTATATTAAGGTATATGTTTTGATTATATAATTTCGGCATCCTATTTTTATTTTATTTTTGTTTTTGGAAGAATAACCTTGTTTAGGATGTCAAAAAGGGGATCTACTAAATAAGGATCAAACCCCACCTAATAAAGTGATTTTCATCTTTAAAAAGTCCAATAAGTTTAATATGGAATGGGTTCATGGCATTGGATAGTATGATGAAGTATTTTGTAAGAGTGGTTAGAATTTTTTTTATGAATCATTCAATGGAATTTTAGAAATTTAAATTGATAAAATTAGAAGATTTATTAGTGGTAAATATCTCAAGACCATTCCATGATGGATTTGAGGCTGATGAATGAGTATTTTATTTAATATATTAAAGTAGGTAGTCTTATCTTTATTGAGTTTTTTGATATTTTACATTATATTTTAAATAATTTTTATTAAAATCAAATCACTATTTTTTATTTATTTTATAGGTGGTAAAATTATGGTTCCCTGATAGTCAAGGATCTAAAATTTAATTAAAATTAAAAATTTTTTTAAAAAAAATATGTTATTGAATATGGAAGGAAATATATTTGGACATCCATAATATAATTTAATAGGGGCTATGTTTTTTTAATTAATTTGATTTTATTTAAAAAATAAATAATCTGTATTTGTATGTTTTATAATTCTAAATGTTTTTTACAAGATTTCATAATTTTCTTAACATGGTTAGGTATCTTCAATGTAATTTTTTGGAAGACATAATTAGTATTATTTAAGGGTTTTATTTTTATTATTTAATCTATAAAAAATATTTAGTTTATTCCATGATATATTCTGAAAAAATTTAATGTAATAAGTAAATAAATAAAACTTAGTGAATGTTTAAATTAATATGTGAAACATTTATGAAGTCAAATCATATATATTAATGTTTATTTTAAACTATATAACTTAAATGGGTCAAATTAATAATATGAAGTGATTGAAATAGTTCATAGCCTAAGGGGTGCATGAGTCAGAAATTTCTCAACAATTGCATATAAATATACAGATAAATAGGGGTTGGGTTATCATTTGAGGTGTAATAATGGGACTTAGATCATATGAATTATTTTGAAAATAAAAGGGAATATAAATAATGGTTTTGTGACATCGAATTAATGGAGCACACCATATAGTTGTGTCACACGGATAATATGATGATACATATATGGAAATGATTTTTATGTAAATAAAAAATCACAATATTTGAATCATGTTGTGGTGATATGTTGGATAGAATATGATTTTAAATTTATGAAATGATATAATACGATTGAAACAATATAATGAGATATTTATTCATATAATGATATATGATGAAATAAGATGACATAATGTGTGGCCTGATTCCTTGATGTGAAATTATAAGTGACGTCATGAATAAATCCTCATAAAAAATAATATAAATTATATAACTAGATGTTTAGTTATAAAATATTGGATCTAGTCTATTAAAAATTAAAAAATTCCATTATGTGTGGTCGGTTTGTTGCAAATCCATGCATTAAATAAAAAATCTTTATAGTATCCAAATTGACTGAAATCAGCATCCAATCCTGCCTAAAAATATATAATGTAATAAGTAATGAATTAAATTAAAATATAGTTGCTATGATTAAATTTTATAGTTTTACCCCTGCATCATTGGTATTAAAAACAGTCTATCAACCATAATTTTTTTTCAAACTATTTTAGCAGGGATGACATTATTAAAGTCAATTTATCAAAATTTATTTATTATTTTGAAGAGGTGATGTGTGGACTAACGAGTCCAAATTTTTGTTAACAGGGGGATCAATTCAATTTTTTATATAAACCTATGAAAAATATGAAATGTATTTAGACCTAATTTTCATAGTATATTATCTTTTGTAAAATAAAATCATAAACAAATTCCTCATCTATAAATTTATAACAAAGGCGCCTAGTCATTCATAATTCATGATTTCATTTACATTTTCAGAACTAATGAAATCTGATTTTTCTTGTATGTACTTATTTTTTTCAAAATAAATTGTGTGAGTATTTCTTTATATCAAATTTGTATCGACATGAGACTAAAATGATATTATCTGTGGATATAGAATGGGAGTGGTGAAGGTGCTCTCAGTAGACTGTTTCAATCAGTTGGTTGATCCTTGAGATAATTTTGGGATGATATATTGTTTCTCTCTCTTCTCTATTTTGATCTATAATAGCATTCATCTGTTTATAAGTTTTATCAATAAATGTTAATAGTCTGACATGAGAAATAAATTATAAATAGATACCTCCTTGTCAACATGTTTTTTACAAGAATTTATGGTCATGTGATTAGTGTTCCAAAAACATGTTCAACCGTATGAATGTCGTCATCATCATTTGGAACAGGTAGCTCAGCACTCGGCTCATTAGCTAGGTTAACTGACACTCATATATGATTTGTTAGAATTTTTCTGTTGGGTAGCATGTTGTTCTTCATATTGGAAATTGTAGCCCTCCCTATAAGGTGATAGGTGGGAGTTGATAGATATAAATCATTTTCATTTTCAACATTTATAATATTCATATAGGAAAGGTATTAGTGTCTATGTGATTAACATTTCATCAAAACAATTAGTATACTATTGATTACCTTAGAAACGTCAGGTTTTTAGGGGAATGGTTCACCTCAAAGCTGGTGGGTGGGTGGGGTGGGATCTTCACACTTGGTTTTTTGTTGAGTTTATTCTTCTCTTTTCCTATCCGCCATCAAACTTTATATAATCTCTCTCTAGTATTTTAATTCATCTTGAAAAATAGCTATTTTTTTACATCATTTTCATTTCCTTGGTTTAATCCTCCACTTTTTTTTGTTTCTACAAATATGTTTGTGGTCTAACCCCAAAACCCGCCCCTATAACATGGTCATAATGTTCTAGCTACTTCAAGGCCACTGAAAATATTTTTACATCTAGTGCGGGTGTTGTTGATTTCTATGACGATGAATAATAGAAAATATAGGAAAATAAGTATTCATTTTTATGTAATCGAAATTTTAATAAAATTAAATTTATATTATATCATACTTACACATGGTTCCCACACTTTTTCTGTTTTTTCATCTATTAGTATCACCTCTTAATTTACAAGAGCCTCCTTCCATATCATATGGCCTGAGATGGTTCTAGCTTTTAATTTTGATTTATCAATATGCATATAAATTGAGAAACATGGTTATGGTGTTGGTTTATGTCATATAAAAGTATTATGGTGTATTTAAAAGACGAACCAATTTTTTCTCAAGTAAAGCATACCCCATCCTTTCATTACGGTAGGGGTAAGCTGGTTTTGTGGCTCGTTCTATATTTCCAGCACTAATTTACTATTCCATAAATAAAAAACTATCAATCAATGTTACAAATACAAGAAACATCAAAGAAAATATTACCACAAACAATGTACCTGAAAAATCTACTATGCATGATGGTTGTTTAACACATCCCACACTCCTTGGGATATCAAGTGTGCATAAAGAGGAGGTGGGTGTGCCTTTATTTTCCTTTCATCATCATTAAGATTATATTCCATTAAAATTGTGTGGAAGCCTCTATGAATCCTTCATACAAATCTTAATATATATTCATTGTGTGTAGCATCTACTATAAATACACTCTACAATGGATGATGAAGAGTAAGTAAATGTTTTAGTTTTTTATTTTTATTTAATAAAATAAAAAATAATATCATAATGTTACCATAATCTATTACCACATTAGTGTCTAAAGCCAAGTGACAACATGGTGCCAAGATATTACATTAATCGGAACTTGTTGTTGAGTAACGATTCCAATGTAGCTACTAAAGATGGATTTGTTGAGGTTAATATGTTGGCCTTGCTTATTCCATCCCACCACAAATTTGATGCCTTTTTTCTTTTTCCATAAGGGTTTTAGCCAACACTGTCAAACTACAAAGCTCTAGTTTTTTTTGTGCCATCAGGGTTTCATTTCCTAACATTTCCACTGAAACATTATTACTATGTACCTCTGAAGTGCTTCTATCAGCACTGAGACAAACAACAATAGTTTGAGAAACCTATGGTACTTCAAAACTGGGACTGACAACAGCAGGTTGAGAAACCTGATGTAGCTTTTCACTGGGACCAGCAGCAGCAGGTTGAGAAACCTGTTGTGCCTCAGGATTGGGTGCATCAGCAGGTGAAGAAATCATTATCTTTAGAAGTGATTTAACATTTAATTTAGATTACATAAAATCATTAGTGAACAGATAATAACATAACATAACACAATATATAGTATGACAAACAAATCACCGAATTATTGAACTCTTTTTTTAAAAGGATGAAAGGATTTGACCCCTCTATAGACTATGTAAATCCCTTCATTATGGTATCCTTTGACATACAAACATCATCAATATTGGTACTACTGAAAAATGATTGTGAAGTACATATGAAAGGGTTATCCTCTATTGAAATTTCAACCGACCATTCAGTTGTTTTGGTTGATAACATAACAATTGATGAGTTTTGGATTGTGGGGTATAGAACATAAAATACATGTATTGCCTGTGATTCCATTATAAATGGTTCATCTTTCTCCCATTTCATACAAAAACCACCTTTCAAGAATCCCAATTCATCTATTTTAACATCCCTCTTGTAATAAACCCAATTGCCTTGAAAAATCGACACTTGTAATTTCATATAATCCATATCCCATATTTGTTTTATGATTCCAATGTATGGAATATTCTCATAAATTAGATTTTTTTCCTTAGCACCAAAAACATGCATCACTTCAACCAAACATGTACACCCACTATTCTACATGGTACTGTTTTCAACATGTTCATTAGTATAGAATGTATAACCATTAACTGTATAAGCATTGTAAGATAATACATACCCACTTTCTCCTACAACAATCCATCAAAGTCATTCTGAAACTGAGTCTAGATTATCATCTAATTTCTTAATAATATGGTCTCAAATAAATCCTTTGAACTATCTTTTATGTGTATCTGATATCCATTTTTCATCCCTAGATGGATTCAGATGCCTAATAATTTTTTTGGGATTGAACATATCGGTCAATGTCAAAACTGTTATAATAAAGGTAAAGATGAACCTGATTACGATCTGTAATACTGATTGCGACAAACTCTCTTCCATAAATTCCTTTTCCCTCAAGCCTCCCAATGTGATAAGATTTTGTAGGCCAACTTTTTCCACACCAGACAGGTATTCGTTACATAATTCAATGGCTTCCTCAATAATATATTTCATTGCAATACAACCCTTTAGCTCAAAATATTCATATACCGTTCAATGGGGTACATCCATCTATAATGTAGAGGACCACAAAGTCAAATCTCTCTCACCAAATGAACTATAAAATGAACCATCATATCAAAGAATGTTAGTGGGATGAACATTTCCAATTCACATAATATGACAAAAATTTATCTTTCCATAGTTGGAAATTTTGGAGTGTCTATAAATTTGCTACATATAGATTTGAAGAAGAAACAGAGATTATTTAATGTATGGTGGAAATTCTTGGAGAAATGATTCATAAAGCTATATGAATTATATCATTCATCAAAACATGGTAGTCATGTGCTTTCAGACCCATTGATTTTAAATCTGTCATTGAAACAAATTTTTTTATAATTTATGAATACCCATCTTAAAACTTTACATCATTCAAGAAGTTTTAAAAATGAGATATCTCATGCCTGGAAAGAGTGTAACCAGTAGGAGGAAGAAATATTCATTTATCACCCTTCACTGGTGCCAACTCTTCTTGTATTCCCATATCTACCATGTCCAATGTTGCCTTAATTCTATCCTTTGTTTTTTCTAGTGCATTTAGCAACATTCCAATGACACAATCACATATATTTTTTAACATGCATGAAATCCAGAAAATGTATGTCATACAGAAAATTCCATTATGTTAATAAACAAACTAATCTCTTTTTCCAACCAGTTTTCATATGTTTATTTAAAAATGGTTTACCAAAAGTAGTTTCCACATGTATAACATTCGCAAACAATTGATCAATTGTTAGTGGAGATAGTGTTGTATGTTCTTATGAACATCCATCAAATGATGTCGTCTAAGATCGATACTTTTGTCTTTGGGGTAGAAATCTGTGATGTCCTAGAAACATGGTTTTCGATGAATGTTTCCACATAATTGACTTTGTACCTTGTTCACAAACGAGACACCCTTGTGTTCTTTTAATGGTATATCCTGAAATATTTCCATAAGAAGGAATGTAATTTATCATCCCATTCAACATGGCTTTCAAAGTGAAATATTTTATTTTGTAAGCATCATACAACGTAACACCTGAATCCCATAATAATTTTAAATCCTCGATCAATGGAGCCAAATAAACATCAATATCATTACCCAGTTGTTTAGGTCTTGATATAAGCATAGATTACATGATGTATTTTCGTTTCATGCATATCCATGGTGGTATGTTGTAATTTAGCAACATAATTGGCCATGTATTGTGACTAGTTGTTTGAAAACCAAAATGATTCACCCCATCTGTATATAACGCAACACGAAAGATTTTCATCTCCTTTGCAAATTTAGGATACTTATGATCAATTCTCTTCCACTGAGGAGAGTATCCCAGGTGACGTAGTTTCCCATCTTTAATTATTGTATATGTATTTCATGCCAATAGTCAAACATGCTCTTCACTTCCATATAGGTTCTTAAACATTGGAATGATTGTAAAGGACCATAATAATTTCGTAGGAATAGAGTCATCTTTATTATATCCAGAAGCACCACACTTTGGGCATTCTTTAATTAATTTTTGGTTACTGAGGAACAATATATTGTCGTTTGGGTAGGTTTGTATTCTTTCAGTGATCATACGCATCGAGCGTAGAATTTGTTTTCCATCATATGTTTGGCTTGGGAGTTCATTATCTTCTGGGATCATGTCATTAAAGAGAGTAACCAGTTCCATAAAACTGGCATAACTCCACCTTTTTCCTTCTTTTGAATTATACAGCTATATTATGGCTAACAATGCTGTATATTTAGTGAAACTAGCATATAATGGTGTTTTTTCAAAACTATTTAACTCCTCAAACAATTTTGGGAAATCAAAAAGTTCATCTTCAATTTTCCTTGTCATTTCCTCAATATGATCTTTATCATCATTCACATCAGTAATCACATCCTCTATATGATCATCTTCATTGTTCATTCTTGTAATCATATCAGATGATCCTTAAAACACTGCGTTATTTGATCCACTACCAACCTTCATTTTTTTCTCATTTTTATTCCAACATGTTAAACTTAGTTCAATTCCACAACATGTCATCTATTCTTCCAACTCATCTAGAATAATTTGTCTTGAATAGCAACTATGTAAACCCGAACAAAGGATTTGATTAGGGTCACATAGAAGATCTTTTTCAAACATGATAAACTCTTTCATGCCATCTCCATAAACATTTTTCAACTGATTTCCATTCATCCATTCATTATTCATATTCATCATATTTGATAAAGTAATATTAATATTTAACCAAATTATTTATTAAAAAGGTGTCCATCAAGCTATGAGAGGCCCCTGTACTTGAATGATTTAGTATCCCACATGTGATCTATATGCATTGTTTTAAACTGGTTTTTTAATGTTTATCTAGAAATATAATGTCTTTAGCCAAGAACTATGGTACTAAACAAATAGATGGTGTAATTTTCAACAGAGTGATTATGGCTGGAAGGATTCATTACATGTGTTGTTATGGTTATTTGACAAGGGTTTCCATAAAGTGTCCCCTAGAGTACTCTAGTGAAGTGGTTTTCTTGGATTCATTGGAATTAAACTAGTAACAAAGTGGCGGTGACATTGAAATTGCTAAAGATTAGATTGATATTCAATACTGGAAGAACTACATCATGGAAAAAAATTGGCATACAATTCATTCCAACAACCACAACACTATATAAACATACAATCGTGCTAAAAATTGCAACACTATAAAATCCAATCAATCACATTTTCAGATTTTACAAGGCATACCTTATTCAATTTTGTTTGTTAATTTAGGTGTTATCATAGAATTTTTATCATCCTAGGGAATTCATTCATTATTCAATTATAGTTAAATTACAAATGTTTATATTCAAATGTTCAGTAGGAACCAACCAATATTCAATTCATTTAGTGCACAAACATGGACCACCATCAACCGTGATTTTTAGTGGGGCATTTTTCTCATACATTTCAAATTATAATCATCATTATAAAACATTAATAACCTAATAAAATGGGGAAAAATGAGTAATATGAGAAAACTCTCCACTAAGGGATCATTCAGTGTGCGGCATAGGTGCTTTCACGGTAGAGGAGATGTGCGTGGAAGAGGATATTTCCAACTGAATAGAAAACATAAAATGAGAACTCATATATTATACCTATCCAAAATAAGTCCAATGAGATTTAAAAATGGGACATGTCTGGTTTTAAAATTTTATTACTCAATAGTGGGATTTTATTTTTCATCTATGATATCTACTTCATATTTATTATATATTGCATATCTACTATTTTCCTAGATGTTCAACTTATTAATGGGACATGTCTACTTTTAAAGAGAAAGATCATTTTAAGTTTATTCTAATTACGGAGTAAAATATTCCACCTTAATTTTACCTTATTCCCAGTGGATAGTTGTTATCCCTTAGGGATTATGAACACCTCTTAGATTGGTTGAAAAATGGGCCAGCTGTTGGTTATGATACCAGACTAGTTCGTATCATTAAATTTTCAATTGTAATTGACCCATGTCCATTTAAATATAGGATTTGTGGGGGGGGGGGTAGAAACTAATATATAGAATGATTAATAGAGGTAAAAATTATCCTAGGATCTCTAATATAAGTGATTAAAGATGAAACATACACCAGGTGAAAGAGAACCGCCCAATAAGAGTGAAAGGGGACGGTGGCGTAGCACTGAGGGCATCTCAATGAGAAAAGTGGAAATTCTAGAAAAACATTAAAGGGTCAAAGGGGAAGGCAGGGGCCTATTTATTGGGTAGGGGGCTACACGGTTGTTGGGTAGGGGTGTGGGTTGGCTAGGGAGAGTGGGGGTGGGTTGCCCTAGTGGGGTCAGGTAGGGGGGGTACCGCTGTGTGGGGCGAGGGGGTGTGGGTTGTCCATTGGGGTGGGTTATCCACTATGAAATGACCATTAGTTATCCTAATGTGTGAATTATGTGGTGAAAATATTATGGGGAAGAGGGGTTTGGGTAATGGGGTCGAGTGGAAAATAAGGAATAGGGGAACCTCATTAAAAATACAAAAAAAATCTCTTTTCATTACAAGAATATGGTACATTATGGTGTAGTCTAAGAGTTTGTTGCATAGAACACCCTCTGAGGTCACATTATTGAATTACCACATTGTATACACTCCAACACTCATCCCCTAGGTAGAACCATTTAATCATGATCCCTAATTATGATGTGACTATATGGCTCATGGAATAACATCGACCCCCCAAAAAACAATATGGAGGGAATAACATAGACAACCTCCCACATGATCCAAACCATTAGTATAAGGTGGGTCCCGTGGGTAAACTCATATACATAAAAGAGGACCTATAGAGGAATAACCAATCTAACCATTAACACAATCAGAACCACTAAAATAATTTATGTCTTGTGGAAAACTGTATTCACCCCATGATGTATATCCATATATAAACGTCATATATTTTGAAAGAATATTCTCCTTGTTGAAGTATCTCTACATTGAAATCCCATGGCCTCTAGGCATCATCCTCATTATAGATATACAATAAAGATTAAGATATAATGAAGAAGCATGAATGATAAGCTTCATCCTAGATCTTAGCTAGCAAATTATTGTTACCTAGAATCGAGCAAGAGGCTATTACATAAGAATCACATACATGACGCATTGTAAGAAACCTCACAAAACGTATCCATCATTACCAAATACTATAGGTAAAAAACATATCATGACCATACAAAGACATATAGGTAAAAATATATCAATAAGAATATTTTTTATTTGTATTTAGTTACAATCCTACATCACCCAATGTGTGGATTTCCCTACCCTTAAGTTCATAAATAATTCGCATTATCATTTCCACAAACATCATAGTCAACCCCACTCAGGGTATTGTACCTATAAGGGTTCAATGGGAGATGTCACAATTTAATATATCCAAGATTATTATTTTCTATGGGATAATCAATACAAACCATGTACTCACCATTATACAAGATTTAATATATTTTGTTATATATCTCACACAACAACCTACCCACTAGTTATTCTCGCACTAATATCCCCTAAGGCATTCCCCCAATATACTGGTCGAGGGATAAATATATTAGGAGAACACAAATACCATGGGACATAAGATTCCATCTCCGTACATTCCAATATCTAATGATTACTCTCTAATATATTATCTCACTCGACCTAGTGGGATACCCTCTAAATATTATAATCATCTAATACAATGGTTTGCACATATTCATATCAATCCATTGTCACTTAAGATTATTGATCCATCAAACAAGGTGATTAGAAATAAATAAGTTCAATTAATCATGAATCGTCCAAATTGAATAAATTTATAAATAAATGATGACCCAATCTCAAATTCCCTAAAAAGAGACATCACCTTTCTATATCAAAAAAATCCCACATGACTATAGAACCACCCATTATTTATAAAAAAACAAAACTGGAAATAATTTGATATTAAGTATTTTATAAAAAACAATTTTTCATAATGTCCCAAGTGAACAAAAAAATATTTTAAGTGTGAGAATCCAAATAAAATGATTTAAAATATCTTTCATATATTCTTTTATGGCCAATATTATGAATATAATTTTATAAAACCACATGGGATCCAAAAATACAAAATAATAACATTTTTTAAAGTGGAAGTCTACCACATTTTTTACAATATAACTCAAATGGTTTATCACACCCTTGTAAAATCAAACAACCCCTTTAGGACACTTCAAAAGAATTACATTCCCAAAAAACATTATATAGAAATCAATATGTGTAAAACTCCGATTCAGAAACCATTTTATTGTACTGAATTTGAATTTTTAAAATATTTCCTTACTTTAAAGTCCACTTGGGAATTTTCTATATAATTGGTACTTAACCAATTCCATTATAAGGCTTAAAAACCTCAAAGAAATAATCATTATTCAATCATATGTCACATACATATAAACTAGATGGATGATTATAACATCAATGAAAACTACTAAACCAAGCCACAATATGTCCTTATAAACTATTAAGGGTTACCAAGTAGGAGGGATCGTGGCGCCGGAGGGATCGTGGTGGAGGAGGGATCATGGTAGAGGTAGCGGCGATGAAGGCAGTGACGGCGGAGGCAGTGGTAACGGAGGCAACGATGGTGGAAGAGGAGGAGGACGATTGCAGTGGAGGAGGAGGAAAAGGAAGTGGAAGAAGAGGAAGAGGTGGATGAGGAGAAGGTGTCCCAGTGGAGGAGGGGTTGGGTTTAGCTTCGGCAATGTCTTGAATGGGTGCGAGAGTGGAGGGGCCAGTTAGGGTTCTTTTATAAAAAATGTTGGAACCTTTATCAGCGCTAGTTAAAAGAACTACTAAAGGAATGTTTTATATGTGCTAAAATAAAATTGTTGATAAAGAATACCTTTATCAGCGCTTTTTAAAGGATGATAACTATAGTTCTTTATCAGTACTAAAAAAGCACTGATGAAGTACCTAATTATCAGTGATAAAATTATACCATTGATAAATACTTATTTTATAAAATTTTAATTTTAATAATTTATTTATATTCTATATATTTATTTAAAATGATATATATGATAAATATGTAATTAATTATTAATAATAATAACTATAAATAGTATATATTTATAAATATTTTTATATAATTGTTAATATATATTAATAAAATTATAGTTAAAATTGTATTTGAAAAGTATTTATATATATCATTACAAATATAATAAAATATATTTATTAATTAAAAATATTTAATGAGATTTTATAAGTACATTTTTTCGAACATATATAGTTTATATGGGTAATATTATGAATTAATCAATATATACCACATCATGTAATATAAAAATGAACATTCATGCACACATAATATATACGCATATTTTCGTTGACCAAATTCATTGGAAATCACATATATATTCAATAATATTATATATATATATATATATATTTGTATTATATATTTACAAATAAAATAGATATATTAAATATATTAAATATTAAAAAATAATAAATACAATGAATTAATCTAATAAATCTCTAATAAATATAATAATTATAATAAATCTAACAAATCTTGAAAATATATTTATTATTTAATGTAATTTATTATAATCTTATAATTATTTAATTATATGGATATATATATTTAATTATAATCATGGAAATAATTTTTAAATCAAAACATTATATATATTTTTTATTAAAAAAATACATTACATATAAACAATTTTTTTATATAATGTATAAAAATAAACATTGTTTTTTAATATAAATATAATAATATTATATAAACTAATAAAAAAACTTTTTTCAACACTAATAATAGTGCAGATATATGTACCCTTTATCATCGCTAAAAAGTCACAGAAAAAGGTTACACCTTTATCAGTGCTTGTTTTAGCCCTGATAAAGGGAAGCGCTTCCCTTGCCCTGTTTTGTGGTTGTGATGCTGCACGATGTCCCTAACTGTGAAAAAAACCATGTGAAATCCCACTATAAAAAATATATTTTTATACACATGAGAATGCACCATGTGTTTCATGGTTTCAGAAAAATCATGTGGACCTTGATTCTCATCTTTATCAAACAACATGGTTAGTTGTGTCTGTGCGGTCTGGTCTATATGGTTTCTACTAACCATGTTACCAAGTTTGATTGCCAATATTCTGAGGTTTCAGGCTCTAAACAAATCTCAGACCCCCTCCTGACCTTCTTGACTCCATTAGGTAATATTATAAATTATTTTCAAGTAATTTTATAAGAAAAATGGGACTTCGCTTCATGAGAATAAAAGTATTTCCATATATAGAAGAAAAATATTCTGAGTGAAAAAAACAGATAAGTTCGATTTCATATTCAAGAATCATTTCAGGTGTACTATAAACCAAAGTTAAAATTTTGAAAAGACATGTAAAACAAAAAAATAACAAGATTATAACAACACATATGGGTTTCAATATAGATATAATAATAAATTACCTCTCTTGGAAATTTTGACATGGGAAGCCATGATTTTAATATGAAATTGGAAAATACCACCATATGACAATGTTAATATTTTAATCATAATACTATGAATAAAATAAAATATTATGGAATTTTAAATCACATAAATTAACATATTATTATGATATAAACAACCCATTTGGTTTCATATACACTATACAAGAGAAAACTAGTGGTTAATATAGATCATATCTCAATGATTGGAAATTTAGATAAGAACCCCATTTTACTCTTGACTAACATGAAATATCATTAACCTATTTTATATAAAAAACCATAAAAATCAATTATTTCATTAACTAATTCATATCTATTACCATTCATTCTATTTTAATTTAATATTTTTTTTACATATATATTAGTTAGTTATTGTTTATTTTCATCATCAAATGGATGTTATTTCAATTGTTTTCTATAAGTTTCTTAATTGATATGTTGCATCTCATTATTTGATAATATTTTCAAAATTTATATATTATTCATATTAGTGAAATAATTTTTTTACAACTATTTAAATAGTTCTATATTTATTTCATAAAAGATTCAGGTATGGTTTGTATGAATGGAATTTACAATAATAATCTTTCATGTAATTTACTGATAATAATAAATTACTTTATAACAACCATTCATATCAATGGAATCTATAATAATACAAATTAATATAAATGGGTCTTTATTGTCATATATTAACAAAATTTAGGTCTTTATACTCATTCATGTTAAAAATTGTGATGATCGAGTAGAATATTTCATATATGTGGTTGAGCTTACCTAAACTAGAACATAATCTACGAATGAATGTGAAAATTTATTTATATATATGATACTAATATAATTTTTATAGAATCATAATTGTGCTAATAATATATCCTAATAGTGGTTAATAGTGTTTATAATGTCTGTAGTTGAGATGTTAATTGAAAAATATAGAGAAAAACTAGATTTTTTGATGAATTCTCTCCTTCTTAAAATAGGTTCCTTGGGAATGGAGGATATATTCATCCTTCTTGAGGCCAGAAGATAATACACTTGTAATAGGTTTTTATGATTGAAAGATGGGTAGGTATTCAAGAGATAATTGAAGAAAAATATTGGTTTGTAATGGTTGTTGGAGGGACCCTTTTATAGATGAGTTTTAGTGTCATGCTTGAAATGTTTCATTATATAATGGTTAAGGAAGGTCATTTTAACAGGAGAGTGGCCCATAAGTAGATAAAAGGTTGTATGTGATTCCCTAAATTACTAATATGTATATTAATATTACTAATTTTTAATAAATCATATTAATTATATATTATATTTTACTATTTTAACAATTTACTAAGTTAATTCGTCTTTCACTCCAATTTTTTCTAAAAATGAAATTGACACCATAACCTAATTTCAATTCCTGGATACAATAAAACGTAATCCATTTTTTTTAATTAAATTTTTATACATTATTAATATTAATTTTATATAACTTAAAAAACACATAAAAACAATTTTTTGAAAAGTATATTTTAATTATTAATATTAATTTGTTTTTATTAATTACATGTAATAATAAATAGATTATTGTTAGTTTTTTATTTTATACATATAATAATTAAATTTTATAAAATTTTATACTAAAAATATTTAAAAATTATTTTTTAAATAAAAACATATAATATATTTTACAAATTACGATTTTTTTGTTAATTGAGAATCATTTAATTATTATTCCTTATAATTACATAATAGTTTATTAATTGTTTTTTTTACTTTACAACTAATTAGTTGAATGATTCTAATATACAGTATTAAGATAATTCATTAAAATCCATCAATTGAATACATTATGCATTAATAAACTCTCATTTTTAAATAATAGATATTTTCACAAATCTAATAGTATGATTTTATTTTATTAAACAATTATTTATTTTAATTACATGTAAAATATTTTATATATAAAAAATTATTTACTTCTAACTATAGAAAACTCAATATACATAATGGTTATATTTGTACACTCTGATCATATATACAATGACCAAATATCCAATGATAATATATCCAAAAACCATATATTCAATGACCATATATATATTACTCATATTGTATTACTATATTTGACCATACATGATTTAGTAAAATTTATTCATCCTATTCATTTACTTCTCTCCCAAAGTGTTTTTTATATAACTAATGTTCTTCCTAATTTTAGATATTTTTATAGGTTGGGTTATCTTTAAGGAAAACAATGAGGATAAATATTTCAAGTTAGTGGTATTTTTATTTAATTGTGGTTTTTTTCATATTGTAATATTCATAATGATATTTTATGTTGAATTCACATAATGTATTACTTTTTATCTTTTTTGTAATATTTTATGTAAATAAAATATATCTTGGCTTGTTTGAGTTTGGTATTGTGTGTGGAATTTTTTTTAATATGTTAAAGAAATTAAAATGTGGGTTGTTGCATTATACCACTATTAAAATTGATTTATCCTTTTAAATTTCATTATTCAGATAAAAAAACATGATGGTACATTCATCCCATAACATATTATGTTTTCCAAACAAATTCCCTAATATTATGATTTATCCCTAGATCTTTGAATATATAGAGGTATTTTTTATTTTTTATTATCTCTATAATAAAATATCTCTATAAGTTTTACCTCATAAGATGGACCCTGTTTCAATTATATAGCTTCTAATTTTACTACACGTGATGGATCTGGTATATATTTCCTTAAAAGTAATACATGTCACACATAATGTACTCGGAATATATTTAGTGGACGTTATATGTAATAAATTACAATCCCCACATGATACAAACTCTCAAAGGGGACATTATATCTAGGACATATATTTCCCTTCATTCAAATTCTCATACCCCTATTCCAAGGTGATATTTAAAGGAATGCTTTATCACTAACATAAAACAATAGATATTATACATGATTATCAAAATATTTCTTCTTTCAGATTTTCATCAATTTTTTATGTCACTGAATGTCTTAAACCTTTTCATACACTTTTTGAACATGTACACATCCCAAGAAACATCCACTTCAAACATCACCCATCATTTTAGAGTTTTATTTCACATCCCAAATAGTTCCTGTTATTATTACATTTTGATACTAGTGTGAAAAAATTTGTTATATGATAATGAAACTAGAGTAATGTGTTGATTTTCAATTACATTGAAAACCATTGAGTAAGATATTCTCATATTTTCCAAATTCTTAATAGTCCATTTAAATTAATCATTATTTTGATGATGATAATATATTCTTGAGAGAAATTACGTATCTAATTATTATTTAAGATTTCCCCATAACATTGCTATAAAACAAGGGTATCAAATAGTTTTAGTTTAAAGTTGTACTCCATATATAATAACCACATTCTTTATATATATATATTTGAGTTGATTGAGTGATAAATATTCTCAAATGGAAATTAAATGTATCAATTTTTTTGAGCCAATGCACTACTACCAAATAGAATTATTTACTCTAGAATTTTTTATAAGACCAATGTCAAAATACTAGGTGATTTTTACCTTTTTCCATATGTTTATGGGAAATTGTTTCATCACCCCCATAGACTTATAACATTAATAATTTACTTATTGAAAACCAAAGCACTGAGATATATACTCCTCAACCTCCCTCGTCATGATGTCCCATTAAAAGTGTTGTTGATAATCTTTATAAAACATTTTTATTCTTGAGTGAATAAAGAATAATAATCTATATACATCATAAAAAATATAATTCTTTAGTTCTTGCATGTATGTTGCACTTATCCTTGTTCTAAATATTATAAATCCATATTTTTCAAGATTTAGTTCCAAAATATTTTCTACTTTGTTCTTTAGCTCCATATCAGAATTCCATAACACCTTGGTCTTCATATAAATGGGTTATTGAGAACTAATTATGGAGGGTAGGATTTAATCGAATCCCTAATGATTTCTAGGTTTATGCTTTATAAATCTATTATTATTGGGTCACGTAAAATAAAATCATGATAATTTATTCTTAGATCATTGGACACCTTATTTTACTTCCTATATGGTAATGTATTTATAAATTTTAATATTTTACTAACAATCAGTATATCGTTTGGAACATGTTCAACTCATTATATTTGAATATATACTTTAATCCTGTGTTATTTGTATATATATCAAAAAAAATATCCATATAGGTATTTCCTACAAATATTTAATATAAAAATTGATATTTACACCTCTAATTAACAAAATAGATCATGTTTATCATGAATATTTAGTTAACATGAATCACATGATACCAAAATATAATATTTCATAATGAAACACCCAATAAATTCTATGATGGATCACTGAATATCACAACCACTTATTCACTATAGGGTAGTGTGAGTGTAGGAATAATGACCAACCTCTTCATAAGCTACTTCAAACCATCTTCACATTCATTTTTGTAAGGAAATTGGATTCCATCCAAGTTAATGTTGTTTGTAGATTTGAAAATAATAAGGAATTTCTCAAAAATTATCATTAGTATCTAGCTAATAAAAAAAAACTAAAGATCTATATTACAAATTTTAGACAATGATATTATTCATTCACTATTTTATTTAAATTATCCAATAGTATATTCTTGCTACTTATTACATTTCCTAAAAAGAATAATTTTACTTAAAATTTACACTTCCATAACCTGTTGTATAATTTTTTATTTCATACATTTTCTATATCTTTAAATTATCCTGATTTCCTTCATTTCAATTAATATATATTAGAATATCATTAAAAAGGACTTAAAATTTCTGAGTAATCCCTATTGACTCTACTCATCACATAATTAAAGAAAATAGTGGAATTTATAAGTTTCAACGGAATAATTTTGAGTTCATAGTTTACATATCTTTTGTAGAATGTTATCTTGGGTATGTCCTTACTAATCACTCTAAGATGATGATACCTAGATCTTGGTTCCCCATTCAAGATGTATTGATGTACTCTAATTTGATCAAATAATTCATCAATATTTGGTAGATTATACTTTTTCAAGATCATGATCATGATCATGTCATAATCATGATAATAAATCTTCCTACACATTAAATCATCCTTCTTCATGAAAAAATGGATTAGACCAGCCTATGGAGAAGCACTTACATGAATAAAGACTTTTATAAATTCGCTTGAAGTGAATTATTCAATTCATCTAATTAAATGGTGGTAATTATATAAAGACACATGGACATATGAATACATTTTTATATAAGTTTAATTGAAAACTAAATTTGGAATTCTATAGGAATATTGGGAAATTCATCAAGAAATAAATCATCATATTCTTTCAAAATTTGAACATCGTCAATGTTGCATTAATTATCATCAATTTGAGTATAATATCCATTATAATTGGGTATCAGGACCCATATTATGTAATTATTATCCAAACAGGGTTTATAATCAGTCTTACATTGATATTTGACCACATTATGATATTGGATATGAAATTAGATCTCCTTAATATTGAAAATAAATATGACCTCAAATGGGGAGATCTAACCTATACCAAATATTGCAGTGAACTTTTCCAAAGAATGAATAATAATATTTATAAGAATTATGTTCCTAAAAACCTAAATTGAAGATTATTAATATACTTTGGATGTCATAATCACAGTACGTGATGTTTTTACTATTAATTTAGTATGATCATTTTGGGGAGGTGATTTAATATTCTTAGTAAACTTTAATGAAATAAAATAATGTAAAGAACCAAAATTAATTAACACATTCTCAGTTATTGAGTGGATAATATGGATATTTTTTACCTCATCATTATTATAATCTTCTTATTTTGTATTAATTGCATGTACCTTTTCCTAATCCCTCTGTTTTTTAGGTTTTTTATTTAAATTATTCTTTTTATCCCAAAGATTGGTGAATTTATTTTCATAATTCCTGAATTGCTTACATTTTTTCCATTGATGTGTTTCCAGTGTATAATATGGAACCTCATTCTCTTTTGTTGTATTTATTATCCTCTTATAATTTCTTCATAATTTTTTTACTTCATGTATTACTCTATCATATATAAAAACATCTTCATATTTTAATTACGAAATTTCTTAGGTGCTTCCCCCCACATTTTTTCATGTAGATGATTGAATTGTTATCTTCTATGTTCATTGCCATTTTAGAATCCATGAAACAGTATTTTCCATTTCTTTTCACAAAATTCATTAAAATAAAGAGATCTTACGCATTTTATTTTCACCATTGTATTAAATAAATTTTTTTTTTCATAACTACCAAAGTCCATCGTAGCTAATTATTTTTTAAGAATTGGTTTTAATACACTAAATAAATTTTTGGGTTTTCTTTTTGTATTTATAATAAAATAAATTTAAAACTATGTAATTATTATAATTTTTTATTCAAAGGAAACAATTAATTAATAATCATTATTATTTATTTCAATGAATTATCTCTTTATTTTAATATGGTAAGTTCATGGAATATATTTAGAGGAAATTATTTTTGTAAACACATTCCACTCTATTGTTTCAATTTCTTCTTTTTTCTTAGTGATTTTAATCAAATTCATCCATTGGTTTACTTTACCTTTAAAATTATAAATAACCAAAAATTATATTTTTAGGTGTCATAAATTGAAGAAAACGAAATATTTTTTTCATTTTATTGATTCATTACTTATTGATTAGGGGATAAAATTTCCAGTAATGATTAGTGGCCTTTGATAGATGATGGACTTGTTAAAAAATTTCTCTTTTTCGGCACATTTAAGAGCTCTATGTTGTTTAGTTTGTTACACATAAATTTCAATATCATAATTTTAAATTGTTTTAAACAATATTATTTCCCATTTAGTTTTCCATTGGGATAATCACCAAATCATCCATCATAGTCATTGTTAACATAGTTCTACCTAGTTCTAGCCATTTACTAAAACTAATATGATTAACATGAATAATAAAAAATAATATCTTAAAAAAATTATAGTGAATATTAATATGAATTAAAAAATAAATCTTAAGATATCATTTCCAATAACATCTTTTTATGGAATTTCCAACTCAAATGAGGCTACTTTAGGTTTACTTATCTTATACTTACTAACTCAATCCCTAGAAATCACTGAACCCCACATTGTTATCAGCTGAGGCAAACCAAGGATTATATATATATATATATGTAAAAATTATATAATTTGAAGTAATTTGTGTGTCATAAATCACAAATAGATGTACTTCTAAATACAAAATGTTTAGTTTATTTATAAATTAGCGTCATAAATGTCCAATTACACATTATTTTTTCAACAAATCCCATAAAACTCTTCGCACATTAATTCATCCTTGAAATATTCATGCACATGATTTCAAAGGGAAATGGGAAATTTAAGAAAGAGTGATATCATATTCTTATTATTTGAAGAATATCAATAAGTCATGAAGGGGATAGATCATAGGCATGTGAGAAGACATGAAAATAAAAGATTTACATGATTATAAAAACCATAATTATATGGCATATAGAATGATATAGAACATGGGATAAGGATATATAACCCAAAAATGATCACCATGAAAACATAGCCTATACCACGACATAAAAATATAGAAAAATAAGAAAATAATATTTATTAATGCAGCATTAAATAATAGTGTGGAACAAATATAAGTTTAGAAATAAGTATATATATCATGGTTAACCACAATGGCCACCATAACATAGTGGATAAGGCATTGTTATCTATATTCCATGATATATTGGATCAAGAAACATAACTCATATCTTATAGTCGATCAACCATCACTACTCACATCACACATTAATATCATCAGATATAAAGCTTTACCCAGTTCATTGGAAGGATTTTTCAGACCCACCCATCATATGATGATAAACCAAACATATATGTTCCACAATAATGTAAAAAAAAATTCACAAATCCACCATATCTTTATTAACCTAATAGAATAAAACTATTTTATTAGAAATTTCTACAAGTCATAAATAAATCATCTAGATAAATAAGTTAGGTTAGATAACTAAAATATATCCCTAGTATATCATGAGATACTTTAATGAATTTTTAAGAAAATGAAGCAATGTCTTATAATAACCTTTAAAAATCATATAGGAAATTAATATAAATATCTTGTACATTTTGATAAATTTTCTTTTCAAATGAAATATTTTATAACTATTTTTTTTGAAAAACTGTTAGAAGACAAATAAATTTTTTTAAACCATTAATTCTGGTAATAGAAGCTTCATAAATAAATCATGTGGAAACAATGGATGAAAGTAATGAAGAAAGAAACATAATGAAAAAGAGATAAAAATATTTATCCTATACTTTACAAATTTGAAATATATTGGAAATTAACCTTACTAAAAAATATGATTTTTATATAAATAAATGTATAAAATGGTATGAAAAATATCCCTAAAAGAAAAGAATACATAAGTTGCATTCAACTTACAAGCATAATTTTTGGTGAATTATAATCCAATAAGAGTGGAAATGGTAAAAATACATGTAAAACATAAAAAAACTATAGGAGAGTAAAATATATATTATTTTAATGATAAAAACATAAAATTTACACCAATATAAATTAAGACAATGATCATAATTATTTTAAAGTGAGATAGGAAGAGAAACCCTCGCTACATATCTAATGTTTAAACCAAACTAATCTAAAAGAAAAAAAATGATATGGATCTTAAAATACCAAGAATAACATTGAAATTATGATAATGTTAATCAATGTGGTAGTATATATACATCACAAGAGAACATTAGAGGTGAATTTAGAGAATATCTCAATGAAGGTGAATTAATATAAAAAACATTTACCTTTCCACACACTCCCCTAAATGTAATTTATCTTCATATATAATAAACATAAACACATTAAAAACCTTTTTAATAATATTATTCACATATATTACCTTTTTTACTATTCCATTATAATATTATTCTTTAAATTTGTATATTTTAGTTATTTTGTACATTAACTATTAGATTATAGTGATTTTGATCAATTAATACAAGTCTATAAAAAAATAATGACCCTAGTTATTTGAACTAATGTTCATAAATCATATATTTTTTAATGTTGTATAATTATTATGTTAAAATAATTTATATAGATATTATTAATTTGATATAAGATATAGTAATGGTTTGTGAGAATAAGATTGACAATGAGGATGTTTCATGTAATTTATTGATGACAATTTGTAACTTTATAATGATCATTTATTATTTCCACCCTTCTCAAACCATATCCATAAGATAAATTTACATTAATATATTATATTATCATTATTAATTTCTTGATACAATGAAATTTTTTTAATTGTTAATATAATATAAAACCATTCATATATGTTGTTGAACCAACCCAAAAGATTACATTTTATAAAAATAAACCTGTAAGAGTATATAGTTATATAATAGTAATATAACTTTTCCTAAAAAATAATGATGTTAATAATACAAATTTTTATTTTTAAATGGAATCTATAAATAATTTATACGAGAATGTAATCAAAAAATGATGAGAAAAACTAGAAACATTCATTGATGAATTCATTCCTTGAAATGGGTTCTTTCTGAATGAAGGATTAAAGCCTCCTTATTAAGATCAGATTCTACTAAAAATTGAATAACACCTTATTATAGTATAAATGAGTTGGGATTCATGATATAACCATAAGATATTAATTTTATGGATTTTTTATGGAGGGATCTATTTATAAATGAGTGTGAGTGGAATTCGTGAAATATTTCATTATTTAATACTAAAGAAAGGAAATTTTAACATGGAATAGAGACCATCGGTGGAAAGAATATAAGATGATATTAACTAGATTAAAAATATTCATATTTAATTTTAAAAATTTTATAAAACATTTTAATCATATGTCTTGTTTTATCATTTTAACTCTTCACCGAGGTAATTCATTATTCACCTCAACAACTTATTTTTTATATAAAATAAAATTGAACCTATAGAATAATTTAATAGTTGTAATTTTAAAAATAAAATATCTTTTATTTGATTCAATTCCAAAATTTTATTACCATTAAATATATACCAGGCATGAAAAACGCTGATGTTTTTAAATACTATATATTTTACATAAATGTAACTTTATTATTATTAATTAATAGTCATTAATAATTAGATTAAAGTTAATTTAATTACTATGAAATATAAGGAATATATTTAATTAAATTTAATCATTTAGATATGATAAGTCAATATTTCAAATAAAAACATATATTATATAATAATAGTGATGTTTATATACCACATTTTTTGTTGACCATGAATCAATAAATTCTAATTACTTATTAATATAAAATTATTTATTAGATTTTATTTATTTATTTTACCTAAAATCCATTAAATTTTGACAAAATAATTTACTAAAATGATTCTTCAATAAAAATAAATTTAATACATTATATAAAAATAAATTATTTCCTTAATGTAATTTATATTTTCAAAAGTAAATTACAATTTTTTATATTTATTCCAAAAATATTTAACTTATTTTCATGTCAAATATTTTATGGGTAACACATTATTTCATTCTAACTATAAATTTATGAATATTCCTAATGATCAAATATATACTCAGTGACCACATAAACGAATACCATATATCTAATGTCCATATATCCAATAACCATATATCAAATGGCTATATGTGTTGTGTCCATATTATACTCTTATACAAGTCCTTGGATTCTTCAAAAAATTTATCCATTCAATTAATTTATTTATCTCTCTAAATGTCTATTATATTTCTAATTTTTCTTATTATTTTAATTTTTTAATAGGAGAGTTGATCTTTAAGGAAAACACAAGGATGATTATTTCATCTATGTGTTTTTTTTATTTACATATGATTTAATTCATCTTAAAATTTTCATAATGATGTCACATACTTCACTCTAATGAATTATTAGTGATTATATAAAATTTAAATATTTAATCTCAATAAAATATATTAATGTTCATTTTAGTCTGGTGTTGAGATTTAAAAATTATATTCAAAATATTAATGGAATAAAATTGTGGTTAATTGCATTCATGATGTGATTCCTTACCAATAAAGAAAGAAATGCTATGTATTATTTCTATATATCAGTCTATTCTTCTTGTCCATCAATATTATTTTTTATGTTTTAATTTATTTAAATATTTTTTTAAATTATTTTTTTATATTATTTCATCTTGATAATATTTAGGTATATGAAATTATTTAACTATTCCCATGAATATTAATAAATAATTATTTATCACAAACTCACTTGTTGAAGTTGAGATAATTTTTGGAAGATCCAACCAAGTCACTTGTACCCCCTACCCATACATGACGTGGTTTTAATGTGTTAGTTGATAAATGGTGTTTGATTGTATACAATCATTTGAATATCTCAAGACTATATTATGGGCCTCTCATATACTAGTAGATTCGTGTAAGGGAAGTACATGAAAAGAAGTACTTGATCTATTTTTCTTTTATGCATTATTAATAGGATAAGAAACCATATTATGATCTATATTGATTTTTATATGGATTTTTATATATGCGTTTCTATATTCATATAGTTTATTTTATTTATATATTGAGGGTGTTTAATCCAATTTTGGAATTTTTAACTTTTTGTGTATATATTTATATATTGGGCGTGTATCACTTCTGAACATTGTAAAGCCTTGAACCCACACTTCTGGATTCAATACCAAAATATGCTGTGTATTTTTTTTGTATAGTAGATAACTAAAAATACACAGTACAATATATAAATTACGACTTTTTCTGGTCTAGGTTCTGACGATTTAGACAACATCTTACATATGTTGAATTAGAGATTACATATATTAATTGAAAATATAAATAGCTAGATTCATCTACATTATCACCTTAACTTCCCTTTGACCATCATATGATTACTTTGAAAAACATAATAAAAACTTTGGATTGGAAAAATAGCTCAGTAAAGGATATAAAAAGAAGAAAATAAAGCATCAAACCATGAATAATTGTAACATATGAAATCATTTTTAAATTACATACTTGTCATGAATATATACTTATGTTGTGAAACAAGATATTTTAACAAGATCAACACAAATAATAATAACAAACATAGAACTATAACGGTATCTTAGGGCATTACTTACATAATCTTGTAACCCTCACAGCTACCTTATAATTAGTATCCCTCTTAGCTCCCTTACAATTTGTGTAATCATCTTAGTTACACAAGGAGTAACCATGTAGCAGACCTCCGACATACACATACCCAATGCATTAGAGAGTAATATAGGTCCCACCCATCATAATAAAAAATTCCCAAGAACAAGAACATATTCATAAAACATCAATATTTGCTTAAAAACATTTCTTTTGATTTTGTAATACCGAATTTTAAAAGATGATTTTAAGAGAAATGCCCCATAGAAATATCATATAATTAAATTGGGACATAAAAAATTGGTGGAATATGTTTGCACACTAGAAATACATATAATTAAACATAATATAAACAAAACCCATCAATCAAAAAATTTCATACCACATAAATAATGAAGTAGAAGGTTAACCCAGAGAATGGAAATTGAGTTAAGAATTCCCTTACCACTGGTTTGTCTTACTTTAAAATCATTTAAAACTCATGAATAATCGGTAAAACAGTGTTATTAATATCTTACATAAACATAATAATATTTATAATATCTTTTATGATCATTTAATTACATCATTTGACACTTTAATTGTTTGTATTTTTTTCCTTGCATTGTTTTTGGTGCGTTCTTTACATGGTTCCCATGATCGGTTCCTGATGGATATTCTTATCAATAGGAAGTGAAAAACCATATTTGGAATGGATTTGTATTTAAATAATTCAATAACCATAAATTATACCATTTTTTTAATTCGTACATGAGGATGATTCATAAGTTAAAACATTATTGATATTTGTTTTGGTCATTTTGGTGATTCTTCGATCGTAAAGAACTACTTTGTTTCATAAATTAATAACATGTGTATAGAAAGATTCCAGAACCATATATAAGATATAATATTGAAATTTTAATCTATTTAAACCATAGAAATGGTTTCATGACCATTCTTGAAGAATGTAAATGAAACTGAATTCACATCGTCCATGATATTGGTAAATCAACACATCACGGATGGTGTTTTAATTTATTGAATGAGTGGGTGAGGAGAAAAAGATTGATGACGAATTTTCTGTGAACATTAGAACATACTAAATATACAATATTCTATAGCTTTCATTATTATTGGATAATAGGAGGGTAAGATAGTATAAGAAAAGAAAACGTAATGAAAGGAAACACATGAAAATGAAAGGAGATTCTTATCCCTTGATCTCTTCTCCTTGAGATCCTCCATAAGGCTTTTGGATTGGGACATTGGATGAGACAAGAAGATATAGGGCGCCGGGAAGATCCTTGGGAGGAGTGTTGGGTATAAATTATGTAAGGATCAAGGGTTGACAGTTATGGGAGGAAGAGGAGAATATGGGTGGTATTTATTGTGGATGAGAGGATGTATTATTTATTATTTTAATGATTATTACAATATTTTTCCTCAAGACTATGAATTATATATTTTTTATGTGGCCCAAAATAGTAATAATGTCTTGTGATTTTGAACCATGTGTTCTTAGATAACTTATGATGTCATTTATCGTATATTTAACTAATAATTTCATTTTACTGTATTTTGCTGTATTTCACTATTCATAAAAAATCATGAATTTCAAAAAAAATAAAAAAAAAATTACCCTAACCATTTGTTAACATTTAAAATTTAAAAATGAATTTCTATTTTTTAAAATAATTTTTTAAATATTATTAATTTAATTTATTAATAAATTCATTCTTTATACAAATATAATAATTTTAAAACTATAACTACTTTTATAACCGATTTAAAATTAAATCAAGATGTCACTATCTTAAATCCTTAATAAAATAAATAATTATAAAACATACTATTCATTAGGGTCACATTACTATTCATATTACTATTTATGTGGGTATGTTACTATTCACAAAAATAATAAGTTAGTTCAATAAGACTCCAAATAACATACTGAACACAACCATAGATGGCCGATTTTCCAATTTAAAAACATAGAAGCAACAAAATTATATTTAATGTTTAGTTTATGAGGGTCACATAGTATTTAGTAGTTCATTTAAGTACATAGTCATTCCTTTTAAAATATCTGGATTCTACATTACCCCCCCCCCCAAATTAATTGCACCCTCACTATTCATTCATTGTAATTATAATTATGAATATACAGATAAATAATTATGAAAAAAAATTTATCATGATTACATAATTAAATATTTTATCAAAAGTAAATTTCATCAATATTTTTTTTTTAAATTCCAACATCTAATCTCTATAGTTTTCTAGATCATTCCTCTCATACCAACTATAATGACCTGAACTCGCACATACAGAATCAGAACTAAAATATGCAGTGTATTTTTGTCGATAATAGATAACTAAAAAATACATAGTACATTATAACAATGAGGAACTTTTCGGAACATTTGTGTATCTTGAGGAATTTCTTACATAATATTGTAACCCTCTAATCTACTTTATAATTAGTAACCCTCACTACTACCTTAAATTTTGTGTAACCATCATAGTTTCACATTGATTAACCATACGACCGAACTCCAACATACACATACCCAAAATATTGGAGGTAGATATTGGTTCCACCCTTAATCATAAACAATTCTCAAGAACTATTAAATTATCCTACAACATGAATAATTGCATAAAAACATTTCTTTTGAATTTTGTAAAATAGAATTTTAAAAGATGATTTTAAAAGAAAATCCCCTTAGAATCAACATTTAATTCAATTGAGACTTAATATAGTGGATTTAATACATATAAAAATGTAAATACACATAATTAAACATCAAATAAACACACAAATCACACAAACAATTTTAATACCACATAAATAACGATGTTGAAGGTTAACCCAAAGAATGAAAATCAGGTTAAGAATTCCCTCACCTCGGGTTTGTCTTAATTAAAACTCATTCAAACATCCTGTATAATGGTTAAAAAAGTATTATTAATATATTACCAAAATATAATGATGTTTATAATACCTTATATGATCATTTCATTACATTGTTTGAATATTTAATTATTTTAATTTTGTTCCTTGTATTGTTTTGGGTGAGTTCATTAAATAGTTCCCATGATTAGTTCATGATGGATATTCTTTTAGATTTGATGTGAAAATCCATAATTCTAAAATAACAGTATTTAAATATTTCCATAACCATAAATTAATCCATTTTTAAAATTTGAATTCTGGCAATAGTATGTTCCATAAGTTAAAACATTATTGATATTTGTTTCAGTCATTTTGGTGATTCTTTGATCGTAAAGAACTAATTTGTTCTATAAATTAATAACAAGTGCATAAAATGATTCCGTAATCTTATATATGATTTAATACATAAATTCTAATCAAGTTAAACCATATAAATCTGTTTGTGACCAGTCTTGAAAAAGTAAATGAAATTGAATTCACATCGTCGACAATGTCAGTAAATCGATACATCGCATATGGTGTTTTAATTTCATGAATGAGTGGGAGAGGAGAAGAAGATTGATGGAGAATTTTACATGAACATTATAAAATCATAAATATAAATTATTATCAAGCTTTCATGCCTATTAGATAAGAGGAGGGGAATAGATATATGAAAAGAAAGGATAACACATGAAAATGAAAAGAGATTCTTACCCATTGATCTCTTCTCCTCGAGATCCTACTTAAGTCCTTTGGTTTTAGCCTTTTGATGAGAAAAAAAGCTATAGGACGTGTGGAAGATCCTTGGAAGGAGTATTGGGTAGAACATAGGTAAGGCTAATGGTTTCACTTTGATATCTTACTTCAAGAAACGACGTCCACCTGTGGATTTCATTGATCAATTTATCTTCAGTTCATGGAATCTACAGAAGTGTGCCATTGCAGGTCTTCTTGATTTGAAACACATAATGGTTTTCATTGAGTCAGAGGTGGATTTGATATTTTCCTGGTCCTATTCCCCGCATACCTTTGATGGATATCGCTTCTTGCTCTTCCAATGGTTATATTACCATTATATGAAGTGTGTCTCCTCGACCACAGCTATCTGGGTAAGATTTCCAAAATTTCCTCTTCCATTTCAGAATCCTTCCATCATCTTCATACTGGGAAATCTAGTTGGTCGTTTTTCTTGCTCGACAGTATAACTATGGCTGTTTCCCACCTGAGTTCACCGATAATATTTGTTGAAGTACACCAATTGAAACAGCCGGTTAAGTCGATCTTCATTGCTGTGAGTGAAGAATTTAGATGTAAACTGTCTTTTATGTTTGATTCATGGTATGATTAATTCTCCCAGTGTCTTAATATAGGGCAATTGAGGGAGGATTTCAGAGGTAGTAGAGTGGTTCTGCATGTGTTTTTGGCTCCAAAGGTTGCAGAGGAGGTGGCATTAAAACCTCTGGAAGGGAAGTAGAACATGTGTAATGGAATTCGGACAGAATCGTGTCATGTGAGTTCCATTACACTGAATTGAAGGCGAATGGGGGAAGTGAATGAGTATTTGAACTTGAGGGTAGATGACGTGTTTAGAATACTACCGAGTGATCTTGGAGTGACTCATGTAGGAGGTTTGAGGACTGTTGTGAAGCAAGTAGTCCAATATGTTGGGCTGACCAGTGGCCCAGAACTGGTACCACTGGGGGTTAAGGAGGCAGTGGACGGATATGTTATGAATCTATAGGTCGGGGCTTATGCAGATGAAGATGGTTGTTGGGTGAGGGGCTCACCTAGGCTGAAGACACATCATGTGAAGTAGGTGGAGAGTATTGAAGTCAGTAATTGCCTTGCTGTTCAGGTGAATGAAGAACTAGAAGTGGGTTAGGAGAGATTTCTCGTGATTTGTCTCTTGTCCGGATGTATGCTGAAGCTGTTGAGATCCATGAAAGTGTGGTGATTGGTCTGGGAATTATTTTTGATAAGAATGGAAGCATGAATGAACAAGTTCAGGGGCAGGGATATTTCCATCATGATAAGGAATTGGATCATGGGGGAATTTCTCATGCTGGTGAGGATTCTCCAAAGATTGATGGCGGTAATATGCTGGTTGGTTTGAATTCTCTAGATGCTGTTTCTAGGTAAGTTCTTTTGCAGACTGGGTCGCTTGATGTTCATGATCCTGCAGTGTAAACACAGTGCTTAGCATTGATTAACATTAACAGTCACATTGAGCAGGATCAGGGTGTGAATAGCGGCTAGCAGAAGGTGCTTATCCATCGGAAATGGGGGGAAATATCTGACAGTGAGAAGGATAATGATGGTTGTGTCCGAACATCTTTTAGTGATGTTGTTCAGTATGGAAAGAGGGTTGCGACATTGAATGAGGGTTCTACGACTGCCCCACCAAGAATAAGGAAGTTGAAAGATTACTCTTCTATGTCAAAGCTGATGTTTACCAGATCTTCTACCAGCAAAGGAAAATGGATGAATTCTTATGAGAAGTTTTTGTATTTGGAGAAATTAAATCTCAGACAAACGTTTGTGAAAATTATGAAGTAGTCTGGCAGTTCGGATTGGGAGTCGACCACCACAGATGAGGTAATCGGTCATGGATATGGAGATGGATTTGATGATGGGTATGGTTTCTATGACATGTAACTATATGTTCTAGTTTGTAATGTTGTTCTACTGAACTTTTCCATTCTTTTAATAAATGGTCAAGGACTTTTTCTCTGGCTAAGATTTTCTTGAAATCAAGATTATAATATTTTTTCACAAAACTATGATTTATATTAAATTATGTGGCCCCAAATAATAATAATGTCATGTGAGTTCAAACCATGTGGTCTAACATCTCTTATGATGTCCTAAATATTTTGTTTAACTAATGATTTGAATATATGGTATTTTACAACATTTCTCTATTCATCAATAATTCAATAATTTTAGATGAAATCCCAAAAATTTACCCTAACCATTTCTCGACATATTGAATTCCAAAATGAACTCCATTTTTTGGAAATATATTTCTAAAAATTATTAATTTATTTTTCAAATAAAACCATTCTTTATTCAAAAATTAACAACTTTAAAACAATAACTGCTTTTATATCACATTGAAAAATTAATCAAGGTTTCATTAGCGTAAATCCTTAAGAAAATAAAATAATAATAAAATATACTATTCATTAGTGTCATATAACTATTCATATAACTATTCAAAAGGGTATGTTAATATTCACCAAAAATAATAATTTGGTTCTATCAGATGAAAAATAACATACTTTACATGACCTTAGATGGCCGTTTTTTTAATTCTAAACATAGATGATGGAAAATTATGTTTAATAGTTATTTTAATATGGTATAATAGTAGTTAGTAGTTCATTTAAGCACATATTCATTCCTTTTAAGATCTCATGATGTTATAAATATGATTTTCTAGATTATATGTAAAAAATAATATATTCCACAATGTATTTAAAATGCAATAAATTTTTTCTCAATGATTTTTTTTACCGTTGAAACATTTCATTAACTGCATATTCCCCGGAAATTTTCAAAAGGCTAGTGATTATCTTGTACATATGTGAGGAGTTCACGGTTGGGTTATTACATAATCGACCACCTATAGTGGTTGCGTTGAGTAGTTTTTGGGTAGATGACCATTAAAAAATTGAAATATTCCACAATGGATTTAAAATGGGGGAAATTGTTTCTAATGAATTTTATTTACCTTTGACACATTTTTTTTTGTCTTGGATGATTAAGAAAATTTTTAATAGTCATTTATAAAATAGTACAAATATGAATTCGTCCACAAAAGGCTAGCACACCATAATTGATGAAATTGTGTTTGTTGTGGCTTAGCGATATATGCGTAACACTAATTCTTTTTTAAAATAATATTATTTAAATATAAATATAAATTATTATTTACAACTAAATCATTGAATAATTTTTAAAAAGCATAGATACATAGAAATTTTAATAAATCATTAGTGTTATTTGTATTTCTATTTTTCAATCCCTAAATATTTTAACTTTAAAACTTATTATGCCTTTTTAAAAAATTTATTAAAAATTTGATTTTATCTATGTTCATATATATTTATTTTGACCCCTTAATAAGTGGTTTTAGTTGGGGGTGACATATAAAGTGTCATGTTTTAATCCTAATCTGGACCATTAATATTAATTTACAAGGATGATTTATAAGAGGTTGGTATATAAATGATCATATTTCATTCAACCAACCCCATATATAGTGGTTTCAATTAGGGTTTACATATGAATGATCATGTTCTAATCTTGATCAGGACCCTTAATTTGAATTTACAAGGATTATTTATAGGAATTTGGAAAATTGATGCTTTAAAAACCATGAATGTTGGCATGTGTTGTGAAATGGTTGATTTAAATGGAATGACCAGTGACATGGTAGAGTATTTGGATTACAATTGGTAAAATTTTTAGAAATTAGTAGATGTTATAAATCTATGAATAGAAGAAAAAAATTGAATCTTGTTGATTTCAACACTGATTGTATAGATAGAAATATGGAAAAATAATATGTTGGTGAAGAAGTAGGTTGTTATTCAATGGTGTCTGGATGGAGTAAAATATCCAAAAAGTGGGAAAACTAACTTTTTATAGAAATAAATATTCATGGTTGAAATAAAAAGGGTATATCCTGTACATGCATGAATGTTTTAGATCCCTTAAATTATGTTATTCTGGAATTAAAAAAAATAATGTTTAATGGTGGGTTATTAGTGAATTAATAAGTTTTAATTATTTTTTATAGAAAAACAATATTTCAATCCTCAAAAAGTCATGAATTGTTTGATTTCCTCATAGTTGTGGGTCTGGTCATTCTATTGTAGTCTTTTTTTAGAATATGGATCTGAAGTCACATTTAACCATTTTGTGGTGCCACTACATTTTTATTATAAACCATAATATGGATACTATATCTTCACGTTTTTTATCAAAATTTATGGTTGATTTTCGGTAAATTATTTTCCCTATGGAGGATAAAAATGACTTCATATTTTGGTCATAGTGGAAATAGGTGTAGTTTGGTGATGATTATATTTTAGTAGACCCATTCTTCAAATTTGGGGCAAGAAATAACATATAATTATTTTATATCCATGTAATGGTTGGTCATATATCATGTTTTAATTAAGTAAATGATTGGTGAATATCTTAACACATGTCATTTTGAAGCATTGTGACTTTTGGATTGACATTAACGATGATAAACTATATTTTTTATCAACATATCTATGCCATGGTTTGTTCACTCAAATTTTTAATAAGAAAATTAGTTTCCCATTTTTATTCTGTTGGCTCTATTCTTTCTATTAAAACTCTAATATGATGAGAGGAAATTTTTTATGGTTTTTGGAAACCTTGTAGGATCATTAAGTCCTTGGATTCATGATATTGACTTTTAATGGTTTAAGGAACCCTTACCATCCTTCCTTCATTTATTTCATTATTATTTACTCTCATGATCTAGTTTTAGTGCTATTGAGAAACCATGATGGAAGATTTATAGTGGATTAAGGATTGTTTAATGAAAGATAGAATATTTAGAGATTATTTAAGGATCATGAGATTTGGAAGGTTGTGTTCTATTCTTTTCAACAATATTTTGTTTGATATTCATTCAATGTCGGGAAATTATATTCTATATTATTTTTTATTATTTTTAATATGTTCTAATAATTCTTGAGTTACTATTTAGGTTGGTGATGGAATTAACATTAATTGAGAAAAAAATAAAATTAGATTAATAGTTAATATGGTCATTGTTATTTTTATATGATTTATATTGACTATTTTGATGATTTATTTATATCTTAATAAAGATAAAATGATTTAATTTATTGTAAAACATGTGAAACAATGTTTAAATTTTTTTAAATAAATAAAAATTTCATGAGGTATGAATAATAGGGGAAACTGAATTAAGTTGGCCAATAATTATTTTGTTCATCATGTAAAAATTAATCAGTATAGAAACAAGGAAAAAAGTATCTTGATTATATTTATGGTATAATTGAATTACTATTATTTGTATACAGGTGTTTATGGTGGTGATATATTTTTTGGTCTGATTTTTGTATTATTATAGCTTGATGCAGCTACTGTTCATAGGTTCTCGTAGTTTCCTAAGGATATGAAATTTCCTTAAACTAATTAAAATATAGAGAAATAATGGGATGTTATAAATTTATGTGGCTATTAATAATTAAATTTAAAGTAGTGGGACATTATGTAGTACATAAATAATAATAAGAAATTATATTCAATGAAAATGATGTTTTGGTAAAATGAGGAGATTATGAAATTTACAATGTTAGTTAAGACAATGTTTGTTATAAATAATTAATATAAAAATTAGTAATGATATATGAAATAAGAATACATTATGTGGTTGTTGAGTGGTTATGATATTAGCATGTTTTGAGTAAGATGTGTCAGTGATTAGTAGTAATGATGTGATTATGGGATCTAGTCATAGGAATTTTTATAATAAGTGTACCCTATGTTGTGATTGTATGATAATATATATATATATATTTATATATATATCAATTATATGTTTTAATATTTCACATGAACCACCATAAAATCCAAATAACGTAATAGAAACCCAAATTAGGTTTTGGGTACTTGGGTGAACACCATACATCATGGATGTTGGTGGTATAGATCGCAAACTACTCCCACACCCCACCCTTCCATCCATATATAGTGTACTTATAGAGTATAAGAATGTGTATGTGGTATGTTTCTATAGTATGTGGATTTGATATATGTCTATGGTATGTGGTTGCAGTATGTGGTTACAGTTTATGGCTATTGTATATTTTTGTGGTATGTGGAATATGATATATAAGAAAGAAATGAATAGATGTGAAATGACATATGTCATTGGGATGTTAGGGAAATTAGATTAAAGAGTAATAAACCATGGAATACCTTCCCTTAGTTAGATTCTTTTGTAGTTAAATTCAGTTAGGGGATAGGATGACTTCATAATCTAATATAGTGGTGTCCATGGGTCAGGTTTGGATGGGATTAGGGACTATTTATAACTGACCTAATAAAAATATGTTAGGATGGGGAGATTCATGTCAAATATGGTTTTTAGTTAGAACATGACCTGTCCCAACCCATCTAATATTGAGTTAGGTTTGGTTTGGTCAACCGGTTTATGGAAAAAACTATTTGTTCACTGATAAATATATCATGCACCACAGGGAGACATCACATCTACCACTTCATATTCCTCGCCAATCCAGAAACCCCCCCATCCAAATTATGATTGACCCCAAAAGTGGTGTTCTATGGATGATTAGTGTACTGTTATTAGCTTGTATCACCCATAGGGGTAGTCATTGCGGAGGTTTAAAGTGAAATACTATAGAGAGATGGGGGAGGGGTGGTCTCCAATGGATATGGTTCGTGGTATTCATGGTGGAGAGGGAGGCTTAAAAGAAGACAAAGGGGGAAGTATACAGAGTATATGGGTTCGGGGTGGTCAAACTATGGAGTGGATATATAGAGAAGAGGATGATAATAGAAAGTGTTAGGGCCTTAGGGATGGTGGATTAGGGGACAAAGGGGAAATGATTGTAATCTAGATCATGGGGTGGGATATGTGCGATAGTGATAGAATGATTCGGAGTTATAGAATGGAAGACATAGATAATGGGGATGAAACAACATTGATGATGATAGGTTGGGATGTGAGGCAATACACAAAAGAGAGAATGAAAAAAGAAGGTGCATGTGGTATTACATTGGGTTGGTTGAGTCAAGTTGGATCATTTCATTCCAAATCATGTCCCAACTCAGCTGGAACATGAGTCAACATATAAAAACTATACCCATTAATATATAATTTTATACTTGACCAAATTCATTTGGGTCTGGTCGGGCCAGGTTGGATGGGTTGGGTCAGGTTTGGACCTTGCTTGTTTATTCACTGAATCATTTGTATTTTTCCTCCCTACCATTATAAGTGTTTCAAAGGAATAAACCAAAATAATTTCATGTATTATTTGTATTATATATATCATATATTCATAAATTTATTAGATTGAGTTGGTGATCATGTTGTAAATGACTTTCATTTTGCATGGTATTCAGTTGGAATCGGTGGATTCATTAGCTGAAGAGACATTTCTTTTTTGGGTTTTTAAGAGAAGTTATATTTTTTTATATGTACAATAAAATTCATTAAAAGTATCACAACTTGTTTAATTTTTATATTGTTGATATATAATGGTGGATGATAACTTTTATTAGGATAAAAATAGATTAATATCTCCCACACTGTCAATTTCATACCCTCGGTGCTAGTTACCAACACATGGCATATTGGAGGTGGGATTAAAAGGTCACTTCTCTCTTCACTACTATCCTAATAGTGGTTTTAGTAAAGATGGGTCACGATAGAGTTTATAAGAGATTTGTATAGGAATTAGGTGCAATTTACACAAAGGAATTGTTGAATACTTTAATTGTTTGTTAAGTAAATAGTTTATTTAATCATATAAACTGATATAGACCAAGGTGGCTATCTATGATGTAGAATTTCCCTTGAGATCCAAAAAAGAGACCCTAATAGTCTACTGAACATAGATAAAATTTACTATACTAATAATGGGGTAGATACATAGGTGTGGTAAATTGATTATAGTTATTTACACATATTTTTGAATTTAATGTAATTTGGAGAATTAAATTTAATCTATCTAAAAAACAATTTTACATCTATATTCTAGTACTAGGAATAAATATTGTGTTTATTAAGACGTATAGGATAAAATAAGATCCAATTGTTCAGGTCATTGAAGTATATAAGGTTTTTCTGGTGGATCGTATGTAGACAGAACACAAGGAAGATGATTCATAAAGAACTAAATTGTATATGTTTTAATGATATAGTTTTCTAATATTTGAGGGAAATGTTTCTGATTTGGGTTCTAATAGGTTCTTGAATGATATTAAGGTTTCCTTAATATTGATTCAACTAATGAAATGAGAATGAATTCTTTTGGTGGATAGCTTATTGTGATGTGTTTATATAATGTAGTGGACACTTTATCAATGTGATTGTGGTGAGTTTGAGTTAATATGGAAAAGTTTTAGGATTCAATAATATATTAGGTATATATCTTTGACAAAAAATGTGTTATAATGAAAAACATTCTAACCATTGAACATGGGACTGATTTTATAGACCTGACCCCAATTTCCCAAAGTTAGTGCCTTATTTTATTACATAGTCATAATTACAAGATTGTCATATCATGAAGGAATGAATTGGTTTAGTAGTTTTTGAAAAGTATATATAGAAGTTTAACATTAAAACTTATATGGAAATTCCGCATATCGAGTACTTTTAATCCACACATAAACTTATAGATTATCCTTGCAATTCACTCATAATATTCGTCATCACCACCAAGGGAAAAACATATGAAATGGGTGATCTTGGAGTCTTAGTAAGTGTATGTAATAAAGTAAAATTTATCAAACCCATGAACATTAGGCATGTGAAATATATGAAAACACATGCCATTAAAAATGAACTTGAACATATTAGTGTAGGAATACGGGATTAATAAATAATTCTATAATAAAGAATAATCATGGGTATTCTACAAGGTGCATAACCTTAGAGAAAATTAATTAAGTGTTTGATAATGAGGAAAATTCATAATGTCAGTCATTCAAAAATATAATCTTATGGCCTCACCCAAGTCATCTAAAAATGTTTAAGGCCTCGGCCAAAAAATTTAATGTAAATGTGAAAAGCCTCAACCAAGTCCATATCAGTTTTATGTGATGATACCTACTGATGCATCAAGTGTATATAGAAGGACCCACTAGTCACATTATAAGTAGAATTAATTCTTTATATTAAAGGGGATAAACCTAAACACCACGAACCTATGAAATAACTTTCCTTAATCTGTACACATAACCACTAATCGTTCTGATTAATATAGAAGATACTTTCATAATATCACATCCATTTTAAAACTAATCATAAACCATTCAATAAAATGTCGTTTATGTAATTATAAAATATTCGTCCCAATATTATTCAACCAGAGTGATGAAATAGATAAAACTACTTTTATTAAATCATCAACTAATTTTTAAGACAAATACTCTTTTAATTTTAAAAGAATCGTTATATTGGAAAATATTTGTATAAAACCAAAATTTAAATAATATAGTTTTATCATAATAAAATTAGTAATATTATAAAAATAATGGTGGATAAAAACAAATTATAGAGTGTACTTTAACATAGGTAAGAATCTGAGAAGTTCCCATGAAATGGGCATGTATTTAGGGAAGAATTTTTGAAAGGACAAATTAAATCGTGTAACTCCCCATAAAATAAACAAGGATTCTAGTTGGTAAAGACATATATAACATTTAAATAAAATTTATGAGTAGTAAATAGGTATAAATATTAATTTAATATAGATAATTAGAGGATATAAGTAACCAAAATGAAAATGGGGGTTTGGGCAGAAAATCATTACCTTATGTCTGAATGTATTTTTCACTTTCCCTTAATTTTTTAGATGATAAAATTAAATACATAAATTAACTAATTAAAAAATTATCTAAATATATTTAATTAATTGAAGTTTTATTACATTTATTTAGGTTATGGTTAATATGTTATAATATTGAATTCTATCATTCTAGAGTTTTCGATTCACTGATTTCATGATCGGTTTGTTCGATTTTAAGATATTAAGTTTATATGTAATGGATATAATTCTCTAGAATTGAACATATATATTATTTATGAAAATTCATAAGTGTAAATGGTTCTATATAACTATTGGTTACATGGTATGATGATGATGATGTAATAGATAGAACATTAGTGATAACCATTTAGATTATTTGGGTGATATCTTGATTTCTACAGACTAGTTTGTCATATGATTTAGTAATATGCATATACAATAGTTAAAAAAAATTATAGGTTATAATAAAAATTTTATAGACTTTTTCAACCATAAAAATGTTTTCATGACCATCCATGAAGATGGTAATATAAATTTAAAACCTACCATCCCTAAATGAGATAAATTATCCCATATTGTACCATGTTTTCATTTTTTGTTTAAAAAGAGGAGAAATGAGAGATGAAGATGAAATATTCCATTAGAATAAAAAAATTCCAGTATATTTAAGGTACTGGATTAATCATACTTTTTTAATGAGGGTATTTTAGGAGAGAAAAATAAAAAAAGGAACTTGAAAGAAAAAGTTAAGTTGAGAAGTCCCTTACGAAAATTCATCATCATAACGGTGTCACGTAAAAATTCATAAAACATGTTGATGAGAGAAAAGAAAGGTCTCCCATATTTTTTACATAATATGGATATTAAGGGGGACATGTAATGAAATATAACATCATAATACAATTGAAATTAAAAATAATAACATAAAATGAGTGCCTAAAAAATAAGGGTGGTAGATTCTCTTACCCCGTTGAGTAACTCCTAAAACAAGAATGTTAGGACCTTGGGGGATTATTTATACCTTGGGAGGACACATAGGGGTAATGATACCAAATATTAAGGATTATGAATTTGGAATGAATGAAAACGAAGGAATGATTGGTAATTTAAGTAAAAGAGATAGAATTTTTTTATTAATGTCTTAGGACACCTCATTAGAGGAATTTGAATAACCATGGGCGTGAACCTAGTATTTTCTCATGTTATCAGCCACTTGGGACACATAATATCATATTTTAATGTACAAAATTCTACCATTAATTTATTTTCATTGTTACATTATTAAGATTTCATTAAACATACTAAAAACTACAAATTGTAATTTTTTTGTTAACGAAAAAAAAATTATTTTATGAAATTCTCATAAATTCAGTGTAACCTAATAATGATGTTCTGAATTCAGAAAATGTAACATATTTTATGAATATAATTTTTTAAATTTGATTAATTTAATTTTTAAATAAAATCATAATTTATTCGAAAAATAAAAAATTTAAAACTGTAATTCATTTTATATCAACTTTAATAATTAATCAATATCTAGTTATCTTATAACCTTAAGAAAAACAAAAAATAATATGTCTTAAAATTAATATAGTTCATTATATTATTCATAAGGGTATGTTACTATTAAAATAATGTATGTTGATCCTATCTTAATCTAAATATCTTACTGACCATAATAGTGTATGTCAATTTGTTGGAATTCAAATCACAAAAGTGGAAAAATTATATCTAACAACCAGCTTATAACTATCTCTTTTAAATAATCAAGTGTTTCTTTCACATAGAATAATTGTAGAATTAATTATATAAAAAATTATTTGTAAAACCACGGTGTGTTACATTATTCAACCCTTACAAAAATTCTGTCCTCGAAATTACCAGAGTGTTACCTCACAAAAAGATTTGGGTTGGTTTTAATCATATGTTCCTCATGCTCCCATGTTGCCTCTTCAATTTTATGATTTTTAAAAAGTAACTTTACTAGCCGAGTCATTTTATTCCGCAACTAACATTCTTTATTGTTCAAAATATAGATAGTCAGTTCATAGTAAGATAAATATAGTTCCAATTCTATAACATTAGAATAGAGGAAATGTGTAGGTTCTAGCATGTACTTTCTCAATAATGAGCCATAAAACACATAGGGTACCTAAAAAAGGATAGGATGCATTAACAGATGATAATCCAAATCTCCCATTCTCTCTAGAATTTTAAAAGGGCCTATGTTCCGGAGGATCAATTTCAACTTCATTCCAAATAAACTAACATTATTCCATTGAGATACATTCATGAAAACATGATGTTTCTCTTGAAATTCCAAATCCTTTGATTGTTGGCATTGTTATTTTTATTAAATTGAGCTACATTGATATGGGTTTAAATAGTATTTACCTATTATATTGTTTCCTCTATAATATATGGTCCCAAAATCCTCCTTTCACCTACTACATCCCAACATTTTGGAGTGTGACATATATTTATGTAAAATGCTTCATATGGGGCCATTTTAATACTAGATTAGAAACTATTATTGTCGAAAAACTCTAAAAAGGGTATATACTGATACTGCATACCTTGAAAGTCATGAAAGCATGATCTCAACATGTATTATAATGTTTGGATCATCTTTTATGACTACCCATCCATTTAGGGGTGATAAGAAGTACTCAAATGATGCTCGGTGTCCAGAGATTTCTGAACACTTTTCTAAAATTTTGATGTCAATTGAGGGTTAGGATCAGAAAATATCGACATAAGTTCTCCATGAATTATTACATGTTTATTGATATTGCATCACGTAAGCTGCTCCAATGAAAATCCTTTTTTTAAGCGAGGAAATGTGAGAATTTCGTAATTCAATCAACAATTAAGTATATTAAATCATTATTTCTTGGAGTTTTGGGTAATCTAGTGACATAATACATGTTGATTTAATCCCATGAACATGTTGTAATTGGTATAAGTTTTATGAATCATAAAGGATGTTTTCATCCAACCATCACATGTTGATAGACTAAACATCATGATACACAATTTTTTATTTCCCTATTCATGTTATCCAACCAGAAATGTTCCTTCAAATCTCTAAACATCTTAGTGCTACTTGGATGTATATACAAATTTGAACTATGGGAATCATCCAATAAATCCATTTTTAGATCGATTATTGCGATAACAACCTTCAAAATTTCATCTTGATATAAGAATTTTACCAACCTCTCATCATTAACAACATTAATTTTCATTTAAATATTATAATTATATAGATGAGAACTTTGAATCCTTTTTCATAAAGATGGTTGATAAAACAATTAAAATATTAATGATGTTTCACATTCTTTGATGATTTCCATATCCATTCTTGTTAAATCCATGTATGTTGGATCCTTTTTAATTATCATTTTAATTGGAACTCCATGATACATATTACTCAATGCAACAACTTCATTAATTTCTTTTCCTAGGTGGTACAGTATGGAATAATCGTAATCCTTGAGTAGATCGAGAAATCATTGTCACCTCATGTTTGTTTATTTTTGTGAGAAGATGTATTTCATGCTCATATGATCAGTATATATCTCACATATTTCACCAAAGAGATAATGTATCTATCTTATTAAATCTATGATTATAAATTATTACTTGAAATAAAGTGTTTGATACTTCCATTCAAGAATTTTTAACTACCTTGATGCATAAGAATAACTCTATCATTATGAATTACGACATAACCACGTCCATTATTTGATGCATCACAAATGATTAAAAATAAACCATTTCCTGATGGTATAGTCAATATTGAATAATTAACTAAAATATACATCAATTCTTCAAAAAAATATTCACATTATTTTTTCCATACAATCTTAACCCCTTAATAAGTTATCTTGGTCAATGGGTTGGATAAACGGGTGATGTTCTGAATGAAATGTCGATAATAACCTTCCAAACTAATAAAGTAATGTACATCGGTTATATTTTTTGGAGTAGGCCATTCCTATATAGCCTTTGTCTTCACAAATTCACCTAAGATTCCATCCTTAGAGATAATATTTCCATGAAATGAAACTAACTGAATCCCAAATTCCATAGACTAAACTTCCCATATAATTTATTTCATTTAAGATACTTCATAATAACAAACACATGATTCTCATAATCTATATAGATTTTATATAATTTAATGATTTAATAAATAAATACAACAGAAAATTCATCATGATATTCCATGAAAACTATATTCATTAGACACACGAAAATAGAGGGTGAATTAGTTAGTCCGAAAGATATTTCTATAAACTTATAACACCCATACTTGGTTCAAAATGTTGTTTTTGGAATACCATCACTCCCCATATGCAACTAATAATATCAAAATAAAAGTTCAATCTTTGAAAAATATTCGACAAAATGAATTTGATCAAACAAATCAATAATTTTAGGTATGGGATACATTTTTTTATAGCATTGATCTCTCTGTAGTAAACACATAACCACATAGATCAATTTTTCTTCATAACAAAAAGAACACGGGCTCCCCATAGAGAAACACTAGAGAGAATAAATCCTTTATCACTCAATTATTATAATTGTTTCTTCAATTAAATTAATTGCACTATGTCCATTCTATAAATATTTTTTTATATAGGCCTTGAACCATGAATTAAATCTATAGAGAACTCAACATCCCACTCTGATGGGTGTCTATGTAAATATTTTGGGAAAACATCAATATCATCTGGCATAATATGTACATTTTCAATTTAAATATTTCTTTCATTACCCAATAATATTTCATTCTCATCCTCACCAAGAATTTCATTATGTAGGGATATTGGGGATGAACCTAGATAATATTTAAATGTTGATGTTTTTTCCTTAAAGAAAATGGATTGTACATCGTTCTCAATAATTGTATGTACCTTCTTCTTAAAATATATTTTCTCATCATAATGTGAGAACCAATACATACCAAGAATAATATCAATGTTGACCATGGGTATGATGAAAATGTTAAAAACTAATGAATTTTTATGTGTCATAAGGGGGATTAGTCAATATACTATTATTGTAATGATACTTCCATTAGGAGTTTTGATTGATAACTCCTTTATTAAATGAATTTTTAAATATATAAATTTCTGGGAAAACTAGAAATATATTAAAGAATATAATGATCCAGAATCAAATACATCATTGGATATGTTTGAGTTAATTATTAAAGTACCTTCCACCACATCCTTAGAAATTTCAATCTCAATTTTTATGATCACATAAGCTTAGCCTTGCTCCATTGGCTTTTTCTAAGGCATGTTTCCTTGATGCTTTAGACAATCATTAGCATAGTTCCCCATCTCCCAAAAATTATAGAATTGAAAATTGATAGATTCATTCTTTACCTCACAATCACCAGTATTATGGACTTTCTATATAGACTTGTAGCACACACCTTTAATTTTTAATAAAGCATCAGGGTGTTTCCTTCTACAAGTATCTCTTTTTGAAAATTTCCCTTATTTATTCTTCCCATTATCCATTTCATCCTCTCCCACCATATTCCTCTCATGTTTACCTTATAGTCATCAGACATAGATAATTCATTCTATACCTTGATAGCACATGATTCAGTTTCTTTGTAGGATGAGAATGTTGGGAAGACTTGTGCCTTTTGGAGGAATAGATTTAAACCATCCAAGAATCGATCAATCATTATCCTTGGATTATGTATATATTCTGAAACATTCCTTGATAACCTTTTAAAGATTGATTCATACTTGGAAACATTTTTGTCATCTTTTTTGTCTGAGACTCAAGAATTATCTCTCCATGTCTGCTCGTTGTGAATAAGGAAAATATTTTCCTAATAATATTTATTTACAGTCCCTTCATTCCATTTATTCTATTTCTTACTCTTCCTTTGTGTTTTGAATAAATAACCACCATTTATCTACATATATTGATAGATGATAAAAATCCATTGCAACCATATTCCTTTCATTACATTCCAAAGAGTGAAATGACTTCTCGAGTGAACTTATCCACTACTCAGCTACAAATGGGTTTGTAGTCCCATTGAATGATGGAGGTTGATGTCACATAGAGTGGTCTAAAATTTCTCATTCACATTGTGGATTAGGATACTACATATGGGTAATGTTATTATTCATAATCTAAGTTATTTGTCCATGTATAGTTATATGTTATCAACACTAGTCGTAGCTCCAATACTAGTGACATTATATTGCAGATAAGGAAAATCCATAGATGGGATACGTGAATTCATGTGGTTTCCATTCCTTCCAATAGGATCCTATATAAATAATGGAATACATTAGATTAGGTTATGAATCAATATGTATAATATTAACTTAAAATAATAGAAAGAAAAATTGAAATTATATTCATAGCAAATCTCATAATCCTAAACATAGTTTATTTGAGGAAAAATTTACATTTAACTCCTTCATAATGGTATGTATATAAAATATGATTTATCCTAAGAATATCCCCTAGAAATTTCAAAATAGGTGTTCATTAAGTCTCCTTGTCATGTATCAGGGTACCTCAGGTAATGCCTGAAATTCATTGTTGGAATTATTACTCATAGGTACAACTGTTTTAGAACCACATCCACATGTAGTAGGTATACATTGATATATTTTCTAGAGGGATCCACATAATATATTCCTTAAAAAAATTATAGGATGTTCTGGTATGTTTATCCTCAATGACTATCTTTTGTTTTTGTTCCCAAATATACATTTTCTAAATATAGTTTCCATGTTTTATACTAAACTTCCTCTAATAGAGACTGTAAACACCCAACCCTAGTTTCCCAAATATGGGGACTTATTTAATTACATTGGAATAATTAAAATAAAGTCATATCTTAAAATAATTAATTAGTTTATTATTTTTTCATAATCCAGATAAATACCTAAGTTCAACATTACAATTTGAATGTAAATTCAAAAAATAAAGTACTTTTGATTCACACATAAACTCATATATTATCCAAGCAAGTCATTCATAATATTTATCTTCACTGCATGAGGAAAGATAAAACATAAGAAATTGGAGATCTTATATGCTCAGGAAGGGTATGTAATAGAATGGAAGTTATAATCAAATAAACACTAGACATGGTGAATAACTGAAAACACATGCCTTAAAAAAATAACTTGATCATATTATGGAAGGAATAAGGACTGAATAAATAATTTCACAATAAAGCATAATTATGGGTAATAAAATAGTATAATAAACTCACAGAATATAACTTACCTTTTTCAAAATGTGGGAAATACATAATGTCGTCCATTATGAAATATACCTTCAAGGCCTCATCCATGACACGTGAAAATGATTAAGGCCTTATCCAAAACCATATCTGTAAATGGGCATGGTCTCGTCCAAGTCCATATCTGTCTAGTCTAATGAGACCAACCAATGAATCGAAGGGCTATATTGTGCCCCACATATCACGTAATAAATCCAATTCATTCCTCATATGAAAGGGGATAATCATAAACAACATGAACATATTATATAACTTTATCTAATCTGTACACATAAACACATTCCATTTTGAGTAATATGGAGAATGGTTTCCCGATAGAACATCCATTTTCAAAGTAATAATAAAAAATTAAATAAAATATGGTATATGAAATAATAAAATATTTTTTCCAATAATATTCAACAAGGGTGTTCAAATATATAAAATTACTCTTATAAAATAATCGAGTAATTCTTGAGATAAATACTCTTTTACATTGAAAGGAGGACTTGTTTTGGAAGAATCATTGTGTAAAACCAGAATTAAAATAATATAGTTTTATCATAATAAAATGAGTGATTTTATTAAAATAATGGCTTCGAAAAATATATTATATAGAGATATTGAACATAGGTAAGGATTTGATAGGTTTCCTTGAAACGAGATTGTATTTAGGGAAGGATATTTGAAGGATCCATTTAAAGAAAGTAACCCTACATAAAATAAATAAGTATTATGGTTGGTACACATATATAGAATATTAAAATAGAATTTATGAAGAGTACATAATAATAAATTAAAATTTCATTGGGGAAAATAGTGTACAAGAGTAACCTGATTGAAAATGGGTGTTCAGGTAGAAAATCCTTACCTTATGTTCGAATGTATTCTACACTTGTCCTTAATGTCCTAGATAATAAAATTAATTCCATAAATTAACTTATTCAGAATATAATATACATATATTTTATTCATTAGAGTATTATTATGTTTGTTAAAGTTCTTACTTATAAGTTATAATATTGAATTTTGTTGTTTAGGTTCATTTGTTTCCTTGATTTCATAATCAGTTTGCTTGATTATAAGTAATGGAGTTTTTTTGGAATGAATATAATTATCAAGAAATGAATTTATATATTATATATGAACAAAAATATTTGTAAATTGTTATATATATATAAACTGGTAACATTGTATGAGGATGATTTATTAGATACAACATTAGTGATAACCATTTAGATTATTTGGGTGATATCTAAATTATTACAAACTAGTTTGTCGTATGGGTTAGTATTTTGTATCTATATTAGTTACAAAACATTTTATATGTCATAATACAAACATAATATTATTTTTCAACCATAAAATTGGTTTCATGACCAGACAATAAGATGGTAATATAAATTAAAAACCTGTCATCCTTGAATGTGATAAATTAACACATCTCGTATGATGTATTGAGTTTTTGTACAAAATGAGTGTAAAGAAGAGATGATGATGAATTATTAAATATAATAAAATCATTAAAATATATGTATGTTACTGGAGTTATAATACTATTTTTATGAGGGGGTTTTATGAGATAAAAATATAAGAAAGGAACATGGAAGAAAAAGAGAGGTTGATAAGTCCATAAAAATTCTGCAGCCAAATGGCGTCGCTTAGAAATTAATAACACATATTGATGAGAGAAATAAGGTTATATAATAATTTTTACTTAATATTTACTGTAAAGCAGATATGTAATGACAAATCCTATCACAATGCAATTGATATTAAAAATAATAACATAAAAGGAGTGCTTGAAAAAAGAGAAGGGTGGTAAATTCCTTTACCTTATAATGTAACTCTGAAAACATGTTGGTTGGGACCATGGGAGCTTAAAGACACCTTAGGACGACTCCTAGGGAGGTAAAAATGCTCTATATTCGAGTATTATGAATTTTTAATGAATTTAAAGGATGTAATTGGTGGGTGTTTATAGTAAAAGAGAGGGAGTTTTTTATTAATTTCCAAGGACACCTCATTAGTGGTATTTGGAAAACTATACGCATGGAAATTGTATTTTCCTATGGTATTGGACACATGGGACACCTAATATAATATTTTGATTTAAAAAATTAGACCATCATTTCATATTAATTATTACATCATTATGATGTCATTAAATATACCAAAAATTTAACACTATACTTTTACTATTCATGAAAAACTAAACTATTTTATAAAATTCTCTTAAATTCAGAATAACCTAATATCAATGTTATAAATTCAAACATAGAATCAATTATTTGAAAATAATTTACAAAATATGATTAATTTATTTTTAAAATAAAATAATAATTTAATCAAAAATAACAATTTTATAACTATAATTTTTTTATATCACCTTTAAAAATTAATCAAGATCTTGTTATCTTATATCCTTAAAATGATAAAATAATAATATTATTTAATATTTATAAGATTCATATTAATTTTATTATTAATATTTATATGTATATGTTACTATTAAAACAATTAAATTGATTCTATCAGACACTAAATATCTTTCTAATCACAATTGGGAATATCCATTTTTTAAATTCAAATCACAAAAGCAGAAAAATTATATCTAATGGATAACTGATCACTCTCATGTAAATAAAAAAGTGTTTTTTCACATAGAATTGGTTTTTAATAATTATATAATAAATTTATTTTTAAAATCATGTGGTGTTAAATACTTTGTGTGAATGAGTTTAGATTGATATTCATGAACCTTTTATGTTATGATTTTGATTTACCTTAGATGATGAGGATCGAAACAACATTTTATGGATACATTATTTCTAGAGATCCAACACTATGTCACCCCTTTCACACCACTAACATATATTTAGTTGCTGATGAATGATAATGTAATTAAAAATAAATTAGTATGAATGAATTCATCTTGAGAGTAAAGTAATCTTAATTTCCCGAAGAGTGGAGATATTGATAAGAGTTTATGTTTTTTAGGGTAGTAACGGTTTTAAATGTGAGGATTTATATTATTAACTCCTTTCCCCATTTATCTAGATATTTTAATTCTTATTATTATATTGCAAAATATAACGTAGTTTTCTATTTCTGTGGAAAACACGAGCATCAAAAATATCTATTTTTTAACTTTATTAGTGGTTAGTGTAGATCTGATGAATAGTATCACATACAATCTCAACAATATTTACCTGAATACATTATCAAATATACTCTTTTCCTCATGAATTTACATTATAGTGGGTTTATATATAATTCATAGGGAAACCTTATGATATTTTCTATCGTGAGGGACCTAAGATATAACATGGATGTGTTGCTGGACATCATCATGTATATTAATGTGGTGGGGAAGAATTAAGAAAATTTTATAATAGGGAACATCCAATTCAAAGGATTATGATGATATTTCAAGGTTCCATTTGTCTCTATTCTTCCCAATTTTATGCAATAATAATTTGAGTATCATTACACTTCATTGTTTCACGTTTCCTAGATAAATTATTGTGGATCAGGGTGAATAGATTTCTTGTTCCCTTTGTATTGACAAGTCTAGTTTGGAATATGTGTGTCATTGGTGATAATATATAAATAAAAATATATAGTTAACAAGATTTTTTTTTATTATGTATAAAACCATACGATGTAATTATTATCATGGATTGTCTATATTTATAGAAGGGTACCAATTTTTTCCATGAGAGATGCATGGTTTTCTTTTACATGGAAGGTGAAAATGTGATGTTTCTTAAAGATATGGATCATCATATGGATTATATATATCTCAATAAAATTCATCATTTTTGGATATCACTAGGTTGTATTTTATTTGGATTGATTTTATGGTTTTATGGATGTTTTAACTAAATGGGTTGTTACACTACCCAACTCTATATAAGATCAAATTTTGAAGAGTTAAAATCTGATATCTCTATGATTTCTATGTCTTATTATAAAATGTTATCTTTATAGTTTTAGGAGTTTCATATTTTAGATTATTATGGCTTAGAGATGTTTTTTACTCAGCACAAATTGTCTCATTTATATGATTTTGGACTACTCATAAAGATATAAATTGGTAGTCTTTTGTTTTATATCAAATACATATAGTTGAGCCAGGTAAATTTTATGATCTTATATCCCCTATAGTGGATTAATTACATGTTTTATTATTTGAAAAAATCTGTTTGATTTTCATTAATTTTTTTATGTTATGAAAATTATCAGATGAGAGAAATGGGGGAGTCTATCCTAAATATCTCATTTAGTTATTGATATGGACACTATTAATTGTTGTTAATTCAATTTAGAGACATGAATGAACTTTATATTCTAAATGGACTAATAAATTTATTTTTTTGTAAGTCTCTGGCCTTGTTCATAGAGGTGTTCATAAATTATTTAATATTTTATTTAGGGTTAGAGGGGGAGTATTGTTGGAATATAAGGGATGTTTATGGAGATTCTTAAATGGCATAAATTGAATGGTAAGTTTTCCAAGGGAAATTTTTAAATGATTGAGGTTTATTTCTTTGTACATAAAATATATTAGTAGGGTATTTTGTTATATATTTTGGATATTTATGTAGATTTTCTATGAAAAAAAGTAATAATATTATGGAGGTTCATAATTACCGTGGTTTTTTAAAATATTTCAAGATATTAATTAACGATATATCTTATATTATGGAACCTTTGACATATTTGACTAAGAAGGATAATGATTTTGTGAATAAAAATTAGTTTTATGTAGTGTTTGAGTATCTGTAATAGATTATAATTAGTTATCCTATAATTCTATTTCTAGAGTATATATTCACATTCAACGTTTTTTTTTGGAATCTTCTCATATTGGTTTTCCTTGTGTGGTGATTCAGGATAATGTGGTGATATCATTGGTGTCTTAGTATTTACTTCTTATTAAGCATAATTATACCACTCATGACCTTGTGTTGGAAGTGGTTGTGTTTTCTCTGAATTTATATTAGAATTATTTCAATTATTATCTCTTTTTGGTCTTCACTAATCACATGATCTTTGATAATACATTCTCTTAGAAATATTTTAATTTTAGTCAGTGCTGATTAATGGATTATGTGAAAAATTATAAATTCAATATATCACAAAATAAATAAAAGTTAAATTGGTTGTTGATACACTATGTTGAAATATGTGATGTGATGTTTCTCAATATATTATATAATAGAAGAGGGTTATAGTTGATATTTCATCCTAATATTATTATATAGAGAAGGATATAAATGGATCATTCCAATATTAAATGATATTACACTTTCCTTTGTTTTAGAAGTTGAAGAATTCTTATCAGTGAGATCTTGAGGTGGTAGAATGTAGAGATCACTTCATTAAGGTAGATTTCATTGAAAGGACATTGAAGGATGGTGACAGATATATATTATTACATGGACATTACTTTTCTATGAAAGGGTTGTGCGAGGTTGTGTTCTATGAGTTTCATAATACACTTTTAGATATACATATTGGTATCTACATGATGTATAATGATTTTGGAGATTTGTTTTGGTTGCTTGATATGATGATTTTAAGAGTGTATTTCATGCCTCGGTGTCTTTTCTATTAGTGGGGATGGAAGTTGAGCATCAATTTTTAGTTGGTCTATTATATCCTTTAGATGTATCTTATCGAAAATGATAAGATGAATCAATGTTTTCTATAACATATACTTGATATCTTCGAGGATTTTATTATATGTAGGTTTTTTATATACTAGAAATTAATGTTTTATCTTTTATTAATGACCGGGGACTCAATTATATGGGATAAATTAGCAAGGATATAGGTGGAGGAAGTGGTGAGGTTAAAATGGAGTTCCCAAGAATATTAAATATGATAAATATATACGTTTTTTATATCCTTAGTTTGAAATATATTATTATGTGATTTTATCTCTCATTAATTTCTTATTAACAAAATTCATCCTCAAATATATGGTTAGATAAATTAGATAATCCTAATATTAGAGGAAAATATTTTTGACGTGTTTTTCAATTTATAGGTTTATCGGTAAACAATTCATCCTTTGGTGATTTTCATATAATAAGATTTTTTTCCATTCGAATTGATTATTTTGAGGCATTGTACAAATATTTATGTCGATATACACTATGTTAAACTAAATATGGGCGTTTTTTATCATTATAAATTATTTCCTATAAATAATAACATATAATGTTCTGATTATTCATTAATTGGTGAAATATAAATAGGTTCATTAGATGTCAATTTATAATTGAAGTAATAGTCCTTTGAAACATTAATTTGGTGATCCTGTATTTTTTAATGTTTATCCTCATTATGGGTAGTGGGGTTCAAAATGTGTAGTAATATATCTTCATGGTTTTTTGGACCTTTCAAAAAGGTGTATGATGTTGGGTATCATGTATATCAATTGAAACTACTAAATTAGAAGGAATTTGATCAAAATTTTATCCAAAAATTATATTTTATATGATATATTCATGATGACACCCATGTTATTCATTTGGGTGAGATGGATGTTGATAAGGATGTGATGTTTGAGGAGAAACATATAAGGATTTTGGATCATTATGAGAAGGGGTTTCAAAGATATTGCATTCCTATAGTTCAATTATTATGGATACATGTTGGCTTGTACGTGTGATAAAATTCACAGAAATGGGATCAATATTGGATATATTTTTTTAGTTTTGGTTGTTGTTATTTTAAGATATTTTTTTAATATAGTTAAAATTTTCACTTATTATTCATTTCATGAATGATCCTGGTGATGGAGTGTTTTTTATTTGGGTGGCATTTGATATTTTTTCGAGTTATTATCTTGTTTTATTTCTTGAGTTTTGATTTTATTCTCGTGTATGAGAATCAATTGATAGCTACCTAATATAGAGAAATAAAATTTTTCCCTATATTTTGTGTAATATGGTTATTTAAAATGTATAATTTGTGTTTATAGTTGGTATTTAAGAAAAGAGATGTGTGTTTGAGAATTTGGAGGAAAACACACTATAGTCTTGTCCTATAATGTCATGGTTTATTTGGTTTTCTTATAAATTTAACTCTAGTCTTTGGGGACTGTATATTTTTGGGAATGTGGATTAGAGTGGAATCTATTTGTTTTTGGGTGAGAAAATTTTATTATTGTATACCATGTCATAGTTAGTATGTTTTACCTATTTTTATTATTATGTTTTTTTATATATATTAGTAAAATTAATTTTTATGTGGTTTATGAAAACTCTTTTAGTTATTGATCATGGTGAAAAATAGAATGGTTTTGTAATCACTGCATCCTAATGATCTCAAGGATTGAATTAGGAGTAGTTATGGTCACATTATTGTGACTAATACAATTGTTATAGATTTTTTAAAATATAGATTTAATGAAGGAAGTGGAAAAAGTAGGTTTTAGAACGTTTGATTTTGAAGTGTTGTATTTTTCATATCAATGTTTGCTGCACTAAACCACACCATGATTCAAAATAACCACACCATGGTTTGGTATGTTCAATTTTTATTAAAAATTCTACCATCCCTCACTATTTATGGGGTTCTATTGATTCTCTCGAGTCATTTACTTCTTGATATTGGTTCTTTATGGTTTAATTTAATATTTTCCTACATTCTTCATATATTATCTTGTTTTTTTCTTATAGGGATATATGATAGTTCTAGTGAATAATTTTTATGGTGGTTTAATGGAGGATTGTTTATAGTTGTATGTGTCTGGACATGCTTTCAAAACATTGACATGTCAGCGTTGTGCCAAACCATGTTTTACTATTTTACTTAAAATATGTTCTGAGCTTCATTCGATATAGGTGATATAAATTCTCGATTATTTATTATTACTATTGGTGTGTTTTAATAATAATCTAGTATCTTTTTAGGTATGGTGAAAGAATTATCCTTAATTTATATAAATAATTGAATTAAATTAAGAGATAAGCAGGGTGTAATTTTTTATACATTGTGTTATCTTAACTATGTTATTTATTTATTTCTATGTTATTCACATTGATATGGTTGAATTGATTGTAAAAATTTGAAACTATCTTTTAGTTTGGATATATGAATTGAAATATTTTAATATAAAAAATATTAATGAATGAAATATGTTTATTCAATTATTTTTATTTTGTGAATGAAAATGTGAATTGATAAATAAATAATTATAAATGAAATTTCTTGATTTTTTTATCATAGAATATTATTACATATTTTTATGTTAGAGTTACTTATAGTTGTGGGAGAATTTTTGTTCTGATTCATTATTACTGTAGCTAGATGAGGATGATATGGTTACGGAATCATAGTTTCTTAGGTATATTTATATTTTTGTAATTATTAGAATATGTAATGAGATTTATTTTTGATTAGTTGATTTAGTACTAAATAACTAAAAATAATGTCTTGTAATTTTTAGAAATAAATAAATAATAATGATGTATTATGTTGAATGAATTTTGTTATTTTGGAAAGGTCAGGTGTTTCAAATGTTAATGTGGTTAAATAAGATAATGAGGTTAGTAATTGATCATTATGGAAATTGTTAGTGATAATTAAAGTGGTAATAATTTGTTTGACTTATGTGCATTTATGTTGTTGTCATGTTATTAGTTAGAGGTGGAAGCGGTTGGCATAATGTGGCATTGATAGTTTAATAATATGGTCAATTGTAAATATATTTGATTGAATGTATAACCTAGGTTGGTATTTTTTGTTTTCATATATATATATTCATATGTCTTAGTGTGTGTGTGTTCTTATAGTATTTTTATTTATTTCATATTCGCCACAAGCCTAGTTGGGTAACATTTTTGATGTTATTAAGGATCTTTGTACCACTGAGAGGTGGTTGTATCAGTGATATTTTTATAAAAATTATTCTTCTAAATTCAAAATACAAGGTTTTTTTGAATATTTATCTCCTCATCATGTTTCCTCTCATAATAACTATAATTAATTAATAAATAAAGGCACATGAACAAATTGATTTTAGAAATGTTTGGCTCAAATTCTTATTCCTTAGTATTGTTTTCTATACAACACAATCACAGATTCAATCATATAATCAATCACTAACTAAAATATTCATGTTCTTATCACACATAAATAATGTCTCATTATGTATAAAATTTTATACTTCTCATAGAAATTATAAAAATTCATCTTCATGTTGTTTTTTCCATACATTCCCTAAGCAACACATGCACTACATCATCCCAACATGTATATAAAAGTGTTTTCATTACATATAATTTTAATTAAATCACTCATGGGAAAAGGTATTTTACTACATATTTAATATATATATATATAAATGATTCCTAAAATCACAATATCTCTTGATTCTAGTATATCTTCATAATAAACACTTGTAACTTTATCCCCGTTTCTAATCAACTTTATAGATCATCTACAAAATCATTTTTATGGATTCTCAAATCACCAAGCCAATGTGATATTATGGAATCTAGTAGGTCCATGATTTATTAAATATATTATTCCTATGAAGATATATATATACATATAGTATGTTTTTTTGCCCTCTACTTCTTTTTCTCAAGCTTCTATAATAATGACTATAACTCCCCCACCCAAGAAGCCCAGAGCTGGTACATTATCACATTACATTGGCATTATTAAAAAGAAATATAATACCGATGAAACAATCAGTTTATATGTCTTGGAAATATATAATAGATACATTATAATCATAATACATTGGGTTATAATAAATAAAAACATGATTCATATAAAAATAAAATAAACTACATCCTTGAAAGCTTAATCAAAATTCACTTTTTCATAACCTGGTGAATGAAAAATAATAATGGTGAGCTCAAATAGTCATTAAGTGTGAATACAATTGAATAAATAATTAACCAATATATATAAATGTAAATAACTGAATAATATTTCCATTAATACAAATATATAACGCATAATCAATATGTAAAAGTAATCTACTAAAATACATTCCAATAATCAATAAATTGAAAGTGAAATTAATCCATAGATATCTCGATGAAAAATCTCATGGATAGATAATAACAAAGTATAAATGAGGTAAACTATTAATTTTTCTCCTCCATGTTTCTTAGGTACATGGATCCAGTACTGTCAATACCTTTCACAATATGATTTATATTTAAGGTAAAAACCAATCTTAGGCATCTAGCAGACTATTTCCTCTCATGAGACTGCTGATACATGATGGGGATTTCATAAACTAGTCCCTGACATGTGGATTACCTATCCAAATAATTACTCATGTCTCAACTAAATATTACGGCTTATAAAATAATCATATTGGTTAAATAAATGGATTTATCAAATAATACCTCTGAGATGGATAAGTAACAACAAGGGTTGATGACATTAAAACATTCCCAAGGAAATATATTATTTAAACACTCCAATTTGTCCCATACCACATTGATATATTTTAATCACTATTACTAATGAATTAAAAGAAAATTATAATGTAATTATAAATATTATATTCAGGATATAACATGTCAAGGGATATATACACAAGAAATAAAAAAGAATTCGTGCATAATAATAATAAGTCTCAAGGGAAAGTAAATTAAGATGAAATCCATTACCTTAACGTTTCTTTTTGTTTTGTGTTATTCAGACTCATGTATATTGGATTAAAATATGTTACATGATAATAAGAGAGCCATTATCATTTTTATAAAATCATATATTAACCACTTACACTACTTTATAACCCATTTGCTAACAATCTTCCATTATTTTGAATTTTTTAGTTTTCAATTTCCTAGTTTGTTGAGAATTTTTTCAATTTTTATTTATTATCATTATAAAATATATCAGGGTTTAATCATCTAAATAATTTAAACAAATACTAAATTATCTTATTTATTCCGTAAATTTTTATTTATAATGGTACATAATATTCTGAGATTATACATGAAGCACATTGTTTATGGAGATAGTAGGTCGTACATACCCATGAACGTTACATTCATTTCTTTATTGTATTATTATATTTAAAACTAAATGAAATTTTTTTATATTATTCTTAAAGTCTAATATATATTTTTTATATGTTATATATATTTATTAAAAACATTATTTATACATTCCATGTATGGCATGAATGAATCATATCGCTTTGAGGGGCAGCAGTCCACACTTCCGTAAACTAATTTATCGTATTTACACAATATAGATAGAATAAATTTCTGTTCTAAATAATAATTATAGAATCACGAGTCATCATAAATAACATATATATCATATTTAATTAAATTTATCATCATAATGGACACCATGAGAGGTGGTAGCAGAAAATTGAACAATCATCATTTCGTGAGGCAGTAGTTAGCCGTACATAGAAATAATATGATTGTTACCAATTAGATGGAGGTGTGTGTATTTTTTGGTATAAACATTATCATAAAAACGTCCTAGTATATTTATTATACTGTATTAATTATTTTATAATATAATATTAAGAATATTTGCTGTGAAGAATGGAAATTAAATTAGAAAGCATAAGAGAAGGTGATACCTATTAATCGGGTAACCTCTTTTGGTTTGTAAAAAAAGATTATTTGTAGTGATTTCATCCAAATGGGAAGATTTTATGTTGGTTGGATGGATTTTGGGACACTATTTTGATAATTTTTGGAATATCCAATGTGACTTTATAGGTGATGAAGGTGCATACTGCTTTCCTTTTAATAGTGGAGGGGGAGTGATAGCTTTGTAAATAATAAAATGGTTTTCAGTATTGGGGTGGGGGTAATCATACATAAAGTTTGTAAAAATTGGAAAAAATATGTATTAAAGGAGAATAATTGTCTAGAAAAACCTCACACACAAAAAATATGTGTATTTTAAATTTTTGGTTCAATAACATCTAAGATTCCTAAATTTTATCATTTTGGTTTTTATTAAAGCATCTAGTTTTATAATCTAATTATTTTATACATTAAGAATAAATTAAATTATAATTTTTTATAAAATATAGAGACATAGAATTTTTAAAATTATATTTAATTTATAAAAAAAATTCCCATGTTTTTTTTAAATTAATTTTCAAACAAGAGCAAGTGACGCGCTAAAACACATCTTGAACGCAGACCATGTTAACAACCTTTTTATAGTATATTGGTAATTATGTTAATTATAAAATATTAATTGGTACATTAATAGATCATATTTAATATCTATAATCACTTAAAAACCCACATGGAATAATATAGTAATTTTTCAATTTTTATTCTTTTAATAAGATTCGTTTATTGTAAAATAACAATAATGTCAGTTTTGACATTATTTGATTCATGTTAATTTTAAAATATAATTATTATATTGGAATTAAAATATATTAGGTTTAAATGTGTTTAACATGATACATTAAAATAAAAAACAAATAAATACAATTATTCAATCAATTAACATCACTTTTAATATTTATAGTATCATTTATTTTAGTTAATTATTCACTAAATAATAACCAAATTTGTTTTTCTTAAGAATTTTATGTAATGAAACCATATCTAAAAATTATTGATAATTTATCATGATAAAAATAACTGATATATATTTCAAAATGATATATATAACCAAAAATAGGATGATTTTTACATATCTCAATGTTTTCTAAATGTTAATGGTAAAGAAATATTATCTTTCATTATTTTTCCTTACATACCATTTTATATAGGTCACATCCATTTAATAATATCCCAATAAAAAATATATTTCAAACCAAGTGGGTAATTTGTCTAATATTTGGCAACCAATGGATTTTGGACAAGTTTCCATGTCATTTAGTTCTTTAATAATAAGGGATAGTCACTTATTAAGCTTAATCATACCTTTATCATCATAATTAATTATAATCACATTCAATAATAATTTTAGTAAAAAAATAAATTTTATCTTATTATACCACAAATATCCTAATAATTACAATATTGTGTGTCAATATTTCAAAATTCAAATCACAGAAGTGCAAAAATTATGATTAAATCTAATCTCATAGGTGCAGCGAAATAACGAATTTTTATTGTAGAAAAATGTTCAAAATTTTATTATGTTTTCATATTCAATTTGAAAGTAAAATTTATTATAATGAACATTGTTGTATAAATATGTGTACAATTGATATAAATTTACACTAAAACAAAAATATAATATAATTTATCATTAATAATTATTCAAATAAAAAGGTTGTTTTTTACTAAATTGTAGTGATTTCTATTAATAAAAAAATTTAATAATTATCCCAAAAAAATCACCATAATTTAATTTCGACATTATAAATTTCTAAAATAATGTTTATTTTTTAAAATAAATTTTTTAAATGTTTCAATATTTATATATAAAATATGTTCACCATTAAAAGGTTGTAAAACTCAGTATTGCATGTAATTCAAGTTAATTTAGTGTTATTTTTACTGTATGTTTATCATTTGATATGATCCGTGAAAACATAAATAATTATATTTATTCTAAAAGAAAAATATTGTAACTTTTTAGGGTGTCACATTCTCGCCACCTTAATTAAATTGTATCCTCACAATTTAATCTTCATCGTGAAAAAATAGGGGTTGAAAATAAACTATGGTTGAAAGACCCACATCATAAAAAGGGATAATAACACATATTATTAATATGAGTTCAAGTACAGTATAATGATCAAGTATCTAGGTCCCTTAGTTGGAGATCCTAGGTTAAAAAAGGAATCATGTACTTATAAGAAAAATATGACCATCTATGCTTTGATATAGAGTTCTAGATAATAGAGTTTGGAGAAAGTTATGAATCATAAGGACATAAATCTGTGATGGTCAAAGAGGACATTTGAATTATTGGAAATAAAGGTACGTGGAAAACATGTTTGGTCAATGGTCATTTATCTTGGACTTTATGAATTCATTCACAATATATATATATATAAGAATATATATGTTTCTACAAAAATAATATTTTTCTTCGATTATGCCTTGATCTATTTCTAGTTCATGTCTAATCACATGATGAAACATATAGTGAAGTAGTACATTACCCTCTAAAATCCCATCCAATGATCAAATTAATCCTTTTAAGAAATGGTTAACTTTTCCAAAATATTATGATCTAATCAATTCTGAATTAATGTCAATAAATTTCAACAACGAACTTATAAATCTCCTTTAATCAACATGAATTGGATCTAAATTTTCACATTATAAACATATGAATAACATCATAATATATCATATTGAAATATGGTAACTACTCAAATTACCATAAAATCTTTTTGGGAACATTCATACATTCTTATTATTTATGTAAGACACATGCTATTGGATATATTCCTTAAATCCAAATGTGTTGTAAACTCCATCAATTATATCATAGACCACTTGTCCACAAGTTATTAATTAGTTATAAGGTAGTAATAACTCATCCAATAAGTCATTTATTCATTATTATATTACCATCATGAAAATATTATTGTTTTTCTTTCCCTCAATCATGTGTTTTCTGGTAATTGTAACTTTCTACTGAATAACCATTATTGGTACCATGCATAATATGATCTGTAATACCTAATGAAAAATTATTGCAGTAAAGTACTCATATATTCCATAATTATTATAACTAGTACATTTTAGATAAGATATTCAAATGAAATAATTAGTGAACAATCATCTTAATCATTCTTTTTCATCTGTATTAGTAACATTACATTATCATTATCCAATAACATCATTTGGGGTACATTCCCTTAACATTTGGGATATTGATTCTCATAGTGTATCATCTCCTTATAGTGAAAGCATTGAACATTGGAAGCCTTTTTCTTACTCTTAAAATAATGATGTTTTTGTCCTTTTTTTCAAATATATAACAAACTCCCATTCCCTTTAAGCATTTATGACGGTGATTCTTTCCATAGTTATCACATGTGGTAAAATCCTTCTTTAAAATCTTCCCTTTATCCATATTTTTATCTACCATTCATATCTCCCCTTCATATCCATAAGTCTCATATATTTATTTTATAACCATGTTTAGACATGACATTATTTCCTCAGAAAATGATAATTTATTAGATATTATTTCCCTCTAAAAATTTTTAATCAGACCATGAAAGATATGATCATTCTCACTCTATGTGTCACATGCATTGGTAGAGTTCTCATTTCATCTTCTATGCACCGTTTATAAACATTTCCATATACTATATTAACTAATAAATTTATGTAAATTATATAATTTTAATCCTGGTATTTTACATGACAGAAACTCATGCATCGTGAATCCTAGAATCATAAACATTGTCTACTTTTGAAGAATTGAATATTTTAAATCCTTTATAATTTTGGGTAAAAAACTGTTAACTATCCTAATAATATCCCCAAGGAGTGTCAAACCTGGTGCACAGTAAGGGTCATTGTTGTGTACCAGGTTACCCCGAGTCAGGCCCACAACACCTTTTCGGAGTTTTTACTTCTAGGTACATTTCATCCAAAACAACGCACACTTGTAGTATCTATACATGGATGCATTTCTAATAATTACCACATTATCATTACACTATAGAAATTCAAGGATGTTCTTCTACACTCATACAAATTGTCAATATTAGGGTTGTTCTCCATAATATAGATTTTCTAAATCTAGTTTTCAATGTTATTTCTAAACATTATTTGATACAAACTCTAATGCCTCAATCCTAGAAGCCCAGATCCGGGGCATTATTACTTTACATTGGAATTATTGCAAGGAATATAATTTTCAATTAATATTCATTTTAGTAGTCTTGGAAATGAATATTAATTAAATGATACCCATAATAAATTGGGAAATAAGAAATATAAACATGATTCATATTAAAAAAAATAATGTGCATCCTTGAAATCGTAATGAAAATTCTCTTCATCATAACCTAGGGAATGAAACATAATAAGGGTGTTCTAAAATGCTCAATAAAGGTAAATAATACATAATAAATAAAGAATCAATTTATACAAAAAGGTAAATAACTGACTAAAACATCCATTCATACAACTAGGTATGGAATAATCAATATGGAATTGTATGAAACTAAAAATCATTCTATTAGTCAATTAACTGAAAATGAAATAAATCCTTATATACTTTGATGAAATATCTAATGGATAAATAACAACTGAGTATAAATGAGTGAACTAATTAATTATTAGACACCATTTCTCCTTGGTACATGGAACCGGTACTGCCAATAACTTTCACAAGATGGTATTGCTATCGGGTAAAATTTCATATAAGGCGACTATTCAACTATTTCGCCTCGTGATACTACTAATGCATCGAGGGGATTTCATTAACCTGTCCCCAACCCATGTCATAACTATCCATTTAATTAATTGTGTCTAAACAAAATATTATGTCTTATAAAATATCCATATTGATTAATGAAATGGATTTATTAATAAAACCAAAAAGGAGGATAAGTAACGATAATGGTTGTTTATAATAAAACATTTTGGAGGAAATATAATATATAAACAATCCAATATTTCCCATACCACATTGAAAGATTTAAATCATAAATCATGGTGAATTAAATAAAACTTATAATTTCATGAGAGAAATTAGATTCATGATATAACCTTTCCAGTTAGGTATATGAACCAAATAAAAGTGAATTGGTGTATAATATTAATAAGTCTCAATGGAACGTAAATTGAGATGAAATACCTTACCATAACCTTCCCTTTGATATGTGTTATTTAGGCTCTAGTATAATGGTTTAAAGCATTTTATATACTAATAAAAACCCATAATAATGTTTATAATATCATACATTAACTTCATATAATGTTTTATTACAAGTTTGTTAACAATCTTCCATTATATTGACTATTTTGGGTGTTAATTGCCTAGTCTGTTGAGAATGTTTTAACGTGTTATTTTTTGTTATTATAAAATTTATAATGGTTTAATCATTTACAGAATGTAAAACATGAATATATTATTTATATATATTCAGTACAAATGTATTTATAATGGTTCATAATATTTAGAGATTATACATAAAGTGCACTATTTAGGGAGATGGTAGGTCGTACATATGCATGAATACTACATTCATTTATTTGTTGTATTAAAATAATTAAAACTAAATTATTCATATGTATATTTTGATTTCGGTATCATATATATATCTTATATATGATTATTAAAAACATCATTTCTATATTCTATTAATGGCATGAACATAACATATCGCTTTGAGTGGGTGGTAGTCCACACTTCCTCAAATGGAATTATTGTATTTACACAATTTGGATAGCATAATGGTATGTACTATATAAAAATAAAAAAACAATTAGAAATCATTAATAACATATATATCATTTAAAAATTGATTTTATATCATAATGGCCACCATGAGAGTTGGTAGGGGAAAATTGAACAATAATCGTTTCGTGAGGTAGTAGTTCTCTGTACAAAGAAACAGTATGTTCGTTACCTATTTGATAGAGGTGTCTGTATGATTATGTCTAAACCTATTCATAATAAAATCCATGTTTATTTAGGATACTTTTGTTGTTATGTAATATTGTAATAAGAATAATATAGGGAGTGAAGAATGAAAATGATATTAAAAATCATTAGAGAGGGGTTACCTCTTAATCGGGTAACTTATTTTGGTTTGTCCCAAAAGCATCCTTGAATTGATTTATTCCAAAGAGGAGTATTATTGTTCTAGGTAAGGGGTGTTTTGAGACTATTTGTACATATTTTGGATGATATAATGTTTCTTTAGACATGTGATTAAGGGGTAGAGTGTATTACTTTTAATATTAGAGGGGGAGTGACACTTTTGTAAGTACCAAAAGTTATACACTATTAGGGGTAAATATTACCTAATGTGCCTCATAAATGGATAAATAATGGATTAATGTAGAATAAGGGTAGATAAAAATTTCATCCACACAAAAAAATGTTCTTTTTATTGTTTGGTTCCTTAACTTCTATGATTCCAAAATTTTATCATTTTGGTTTTTATTAAAGCATCTAGTTTTCTAATATAATCAATTTAATCATTAAGAATAAATTAAAGTGAGACTTAATAGAAAATATAGAGGCAATTAATTATTAATATCATATATAATTTTTAAATGAAAATTCTCATGTGTTTTGTAAATTAATTTTAAAACAAGAACCTGTGACGCGCTAAAAAGCGGCTTAAACCTAAACCGTGTTAACACCGTTTTTATAGTATATGGTTCAATTTGTTAATTATAAAATATTAATTGGTCCATTAATAGATCATATTTAATATTTTTTAAAATTAAATATATATTTTCAGTATATAGAATTTTTAGTAATTTTAATTCATTTTATAAGAATTATTTATTTGAAAATAACAATACTGTCAAATTTGACATTATTTATTTAATTTTAATTTTAAAATATAAATATAATATTGGAATTAAATTATTTTAGTATTACATGTTTTTATCATGGTATATTCATATAAAGTATATTAATAATGAAAATAATTCAATCCTTTATCTAAACTTTTAATATTTATAGTATCATTTATTTTTTTTAATTATTAACTAAATAATCACTACATTGAAATTTCATAAGCATTTGAAGTACCTATACCATATATTTTTTTTTATAATTCATTAATATAAAAATAACCCATATATCATTAAAAATGGTATCTATTACCTAAAACATATTGCTTTTGCATATCTCAACGTTTTATAAATGTTAATGGTAAGGAAACTTATCTTTTTGTCTTTTTCCATACTTACCCTATTATATAGGAAATTTTTATTTAATAATATCCCGATAACCCATATATTTCAATCCAAGTTTATAAATGGTCAAATTGTTCAAAAAAAGTGTCTTTTAGACAAGTTTCTAAGTCATTTTGGTCCTTAATATTAATGTCGAGTCTCTTATAAAAGGTTAATCAAACATTAGTCACCGTAATTAATGTTAATTACATTCAAGAATCATTCGGGTAAAAAAATTAAGATGATCATATTAGATGAATAATTTCATAATAATTAAATTATTTTATATAGGATTTTCAGAATTCAAATTATAGATGATTGAAAATTAACATTATTTTTAATCCCGAAGATGTGGTGAAATAACTGTTTTTTTATTGAAAAACATTCAAAAGATTGTTATTTTTTTATATTCAATTTGAAATTAAAATTGATTCTAATGAACTTGTTCGTATAAATATATGTATAATTGCTCTAATGTGACTCTAAAACAAATATAATTTATAATTTATCTTTAATAATTATTTAAATGAAAAGTTAATTTTTAACTAAATTGCAGTAATTTTTATTATTCATCGAAAAATGATGTTTCTTAGAAAAATCCCAAAAATTCAACGTCATCTAATTTTGATATTATGAATTAAAAATTTATGTTTTTTTTAAATAAAATTTTAAACGTGTCAAAATTTATTTTTAAAACAGGATCACCATTAAAAGGTGGTAAAACTCTATCTTGCATGTAACAAAAGTTAATTCAGTGTTGTTTGTAGCCTATATTTAACTTTCTGTATAATGAATGAAAAAAAAATATTCTAGAAGTAAAATATTGTAACATCTTAGGGTGTCACAATGAACATTATATAATCCACCTATTTATTTATCTTCAATACCCATAAGACAAATCAACTTCATATAGGGCATGTATTCTCTTCTTTTTTTTCTCCTTTAATAGTACCATGTTCATCACCTCAACTAATTATCTAGATATGTAGTTCTAAAACTCATATTTCACTCTCATTTTTTTGATTTTTATATTTAAGACACACAATACAAAAATTACTATATTTTTAAAATAGAAAATTCACATCCTATTTGGTGACCAAAATGTTATTTCTATTGTCACTATAGTTTTTTATACATCTAGTCTCTACAATCATCATTTTTTTTCTCCTCAACCATTGCCTCCTGTGTGTTTATAACAGTGAACATGACTTTTATTCACAATATATTATTAATTATATCAACTAACCGATTATTAAGATTCATTAACCAAGCATGAGTTCATCTTCTCAAAATATCTCCAATAAAATCCATAACTAAATCACTCTCTACCATTATCGTAAAAAATCACAAAAAAATCATCTTACTAATTCATTAATATTCTTATAGTGTGAGATTATTTCTATATTTAACAGAACTGTCATCTTCTAACATGAATATTAGGGAACTTCATAGAGAAATCCACTCACTGTCAATATATATATCACTAATTTCTGGTGATATTTTTAATTATTAAAAATAACTCTTCATCTTCATATTTACTTAACCACCATATTAACTTACTTGGGAATTATAGTTTTAGGATTAATTTATTTCTATAAATTTATCCTTCTATATCTTCTTATTTTTTTCATAAGATAACTTGAATCATAAATTTCTTTATGATATTTTATTGAATGATGAACAACACATGCACAATATGCTTTATTTTTCATAGAAATTAAAAATTTTAGAATCATAGATTTTTTAAAAACCAAAATTCTCCAAAAACGCTTTTTCATTAATCTTATCTTCCTAAAATTTAAACATAAACTTATATAAAATTAATTTATTATATCAAATTTATTTTTTTATGTTTTGATTCATAAAAAATTTCCTAAGAATCATCATAATACATTCATTCTTTCGAAATTTAATACTAAAATTTCTTTGAATTTTATTGACGATTCAACCATATAATGTACTAGAATGATTATACCAACCATACATGGTATTTTCTAAACCATTTGATTCATTTTACCAAAGTTATGATAAAAATTGTAAACTTCATGAGTATATGTATTATTTTAATCTTCTAGTTTTCATAACCATACAAAGACATGTTATACTTGTCACAACGTAACATTGACGGTTGTCTCAATCTTATTGCATCTTTTTGGAACATTACACTAGTAGTTATCTCAAATTTATGTAAACATGTATGTACATTAAGAAAAATCTACCCAAAAAATGTTACCAGTTTATTTCAATCTTATTAAAATTATTTTATAATGTTTATGAGCTCCTGACGTATCCATATTTCACAACTAGAATGTTAACACTTTTATAAATCCTCAATTCATCTTAAAACGTTTTAAAACACATCAGGAAATTCAAATCAATTTAATAATTTATTAAAACTCTTAAAACCATTTTTCACTATTCCCATGAACTCATATGGAATATTAAATGCCCCAAATATAGTATATCTATAAAATCGAACGTGGAAAAATATTCTAACTATAGTTGAAATAATTTAATGCCATATCAAATTGATATTCTCTTTTCTAAATTCAGTGTAATTAGTAAAACCAAAAAAATATGTGTTTTATAACACCTTATGACTTCAATTATCTAATAGGATATCTTTTAAATATTATTATACTAGTTTCTTCACGATATTCTCTAAACCATCTACTTTATCATTCTTCTAAATGTTGCAGATAGAACTTATCTCTTCAATACATGTGTTTCACATGAATACAAGTTCCATCAATCATATGATAATAGGGATACTCACCAATAATCCTTCTCATTTTAAAATCATTTTAAAATATATATAACTTCCTTTTAATATCATGTTAAATCCATTACTTCTCCATTTACAATAAGGAATGGGCAGACTTCATGTATTCCCCTGGTTTGATTGAATCCCACTTCAATACAAATTACTCCATGCTCTTTAAAAGCATCCATATTGAAATGCTTCATTTATAAAAAACACCAAAAAATCCAATGAGTACTTAAATCTGCTCTTTGGAGTTTTTTCAATACATTAAACATCATAATAAACTAAAAAAAATTACATATTTCACAAAGATTTTTTTCCTCTCCCCATTAATAGAAATAAATACAAAAGGGGAAAAATTTTCTCACTCACTTCTTCATGCCATATATGTCTAGAATGTATTTTTTTAAGGTTAACATTATCTCCCATTACTGATCTAAATTTAAGAACTTTATTCTCCAATTTTATTCCATCTTCTAGTGTATTTAGGTACTTACATGAGATAAATGTGTCACCATAGGCTACTAATAAATAAAATTTAAATAATTAAAAAATAAGACTATACGAACAAACCCATTTTTAAAAAATATTGATTTTCGAAAATAATACAAGTTATACATACCCATTCCCTAATATGTAATAAACTCTAAAATTCATTTATATATGGTTGTGAAAATATATTTTCAAGAACAATTATATAATGTAACACCACTTGAAAAAAAAGATCAAAAATATACAACTAAAAGTATTTTCTCTACCATTTGATTAATATTCCCTCCCTTTATAACTCGATTTATTATATACTATAATAAACATGGTAAATTGGTCATCATACATCAATATTCAACTCTTTGTTGGGTTGTAAAAATATCTAGAATTATATAAACACAATAAATATCCTAAAACATTATCTTGCTTTGTATCTCCCCCTCAATGGATTCTTTCATCATGGCTGATTTAATCTTTAAGGAATATTCTCTATGCACTTTTAATTATAGAATATTTATGAAACCAATTGAAATATGTCACTTTATTTTATAAGGAAATACAATTATACTAATACAAATTATTATCTATGATGTAAGGACTTCCATACTATAATAGCATCATATAATACATAAACTATTTTCATTCATCACCTTCAATCCCTTATTCTAGGTTTTACATCAAATATAATTTTAGAATAATTTGGTCCTCTTTAAGGCCCTGATTTTTAGAATTTTGTATAAGACATTTTTCTCAACATATGAATATTTTTTATTGTGGCTCCCCATCTTTGAAAACTATCCATGCTAAAACCTCCCTTAATTCTCCATGTTTATACATTTTTAGGCACCATAGGTTCCTTCTTAATCTCTTTCATCTTCATAGTTGAAATAAGCTTATTCACTCTAGAAATAAATTCATGATTACCTTTTTTATCTTTAATTGAATTCATGGGATCTTCTAACTAATATTGATATTTGATCATGATAACTTTTGGTACACATTAAACCTTTTGTTTTGTTTCCTTCGTCTTAGTAGTAACATATTTAACACAAATATCCATTGGTTCATTCTATTTTACATTAAACACATCCATCTATATATGTAAATAAATATTGAATTTTTTTGGATTATGAAACAATTTACCCTTAAAACACAATTTCATTCATCATTGAGTTACAATAATTCCACAAAAATATGTATTTTCTTTTACATATTGGGAGTTTCATTCTTAATATCATTAATTACAAGTTAACATCCTAATGAAGACAATCTTCCAATTTTATTTTGTTTTGTATATTGTTGTGGCCTCCAATTTTTATTAGTATAAATTTATAATGGGTTGGAACATAATATCATTAATTATAATTGTTCCCATACATATCAAAAAACTAAAATTACCTTTTGATAAAATCATATCAATTTTCACTAAAAAATTCCTTCCATTTTATGAAATATTACTCAATATAATAGATATTATTCTAACTTAAGATATAATCACCCATTATTTTTATCTTCTATAAATTTCATATGTAGACATATTATGTAAATATTTTATGTACATATGAATAAACTTCTAGTAACATCAATAATTCCCTACAAATCTCTTCATTTTCCTTTTATACATAGTCTGTCCATATTTTTATACTTGGGGATAGTAATGGTTTAAGGTTAGATACTCAATATTTTAGGCTTACTTTTATGAGTATCTTTTCTAATATTAGTTCACATCCACCAGTTAATTATTTTTTGTATTATTATAATTTTTGATACCCAATTTTGTACAATTTTTTATATTTTTTCGAGCATTTATTGAAAATTATATATATATAGCACCAAAAACATTATCCAAGAGGTGGTACACATCCAACTATGAAAATTTAGAATAGAATTATATTACTGTTTTCAATATGACTTTATTATTCTTATGAATCAAATTTTTAGTGAAAAATCTCTAAAACCTGAGTTGTATCACACCTCTTATCAAAATCGTAAGAAGTTCTAGTTTGTGTTGATTATATATTTTCTATTTATACTTATAATTCAAGTAGATTTATATTGATTTTATTATATTAAAACATAATTGAGTTAAACATATATTCTCAATATATCATAAACTTTTGATCTTGATCATAATGCAATGTTATACTTTTATATAAATACTGTTAATAGTCATTGATTCTTCTGTCTTTTACTTCTAATTATGCATCCATGACATCAAGAGTAGATTTGTGTGATTCTTATATACCATTTACATTCTCTTTATTCATATCACTAACCTTATATTTCTCAAAAATATATAATTTAATGTTTTCCTCATCATTTTAAAATTTTACTTTGTTTATATGAAAGGATTACTCTTTATCTTTAATGTCATCAATGTGAGAGTTTCATTTTTTTAAATTATCCTAGCAGTGCTTATTTCATTTCTTTAGAATTTCTATTTTCCCCCAAATTACATGCATTTGTTGTGGAGACATGATTTTATTTACCTCTAATAGATTTATCTATATATTTTTACTAGTTATGGATCCCTATGTGGTGTGTTTCCCTACATACTCACTTTCAAAAGGTAGCAGGCCTCCATTACCATAGATGATGATGTCGGCTCTATGATCATAATTGGATGATGGAATTTTGCCTCATATTTCCATGGATTTCTCCCTGGATCTCATCACATAGTTTTTGTCTCCCTTGTATATTTAAAAAAAGCTTATAAATCTCTTTTGTAGTGTTATCTCAAGGTGAACTTCAGTTAAATACACTAGTTTTTTTTGTCATAATATAAATGCTTCCATCAGTTTGTTTTTAATAATGATTGGGATTATTGGAAATATTGTGCCTCAATAAAATTATTCCTCATTTAATCTTGATTTAATCTCATATATGAGGCATCTTACATAGAGAACATAATATATACCATATCTTTTATGGGGTTACTTATTTCATGAACATTAGGTATCCAAGACTCAATGCCTATGGAATCCCATGTACACTTCATGGGGTCAGGATTATTATGTGTTTAGTGATACAGTTCATAGGTTTAACATCTTTTGGGAGTAGGTAGGTTATATGTTTGATGTCTTAAAGGTAAATGTATGTCAGATAGTTAACAATAAATGAGGATAGGTGGGTCACGTGTTTCGTGTCTTGTGGGGATTGGTGTGTCAAAGGTTTAATGTTTTGTGTGGATAGGTGGGTAATAGGTTTAGAATCTATTGGATATATGTGGGTGATGTTTCGTGTGTTCTAGGGGTAAATTAAAAAAAATTAGTTTCTACCACATGAAGGGAATAAATACATATTTAGTGGTGCTGTTTGGGTATCAAGATTGAACCTCAAGGAGGTATCCCTAGTTTTTGGGATATCAGGATTGATCCTCATGGAGGAATCCAACATACCCAATTAGTAAACATAGTTAAAAACACATGTATTTTGATTCCAAAGATAAAGGTCATTTGATGGGACTGGTCCATGCAGTTTAAAATCACATGGTAACGATCCTTGTGTTATGAAAGGGGTGAAAAAAAGGGAAGGCATGGGGATTTGGTGTAGGACTACCTTGCTGTTGGGGTTTCATCCCATGATCGAGTAGTATAGTGTAAGGATTTTGTGTATAACTACCCTGGGGTTGGGTTTTCTATATGATAGACTGGGATGGTGTGGGAATTACGTTTGTGAGCATCCTGACATATTAGGACCATCCCATGGTGGGAATCGATAGTGTGGAGCTTATAAATGTGTATTTACTATTGAGGGTGCCCCATAGCATGGTGGTTAAGGAGATTTCATCCCATTATTATCATTCATGTGGAATCATGTGTTAATTTCATAGGGTGGGTGGTGTGACTTCATCCTATGCCATTTATACATGGGGAATCCTACGTTCACCAGGGGATATGGCTACTGTTTAATGTCATGTGACCAGGAAATTTTCATGAAGTTTAATGTCATATGAATTGAATGTGGAGATAATAAATTTTTTATGTGTATCGGATGTAGGTATGAATGGGGAATACATGATTGGGCTACTCAAATTCTACAAGGTGAAGTGATGGTAATGATGGGACTTACGTGACTAGGACACCTAGGTGATATTATGATAAATGATTGTTTGGATGGGGATTACATAGCTGGGTTAATAGGGTACTGTTATTGGACTATGATAGTGGTATTGGGGGTTATACATCTAACATTCCCAGCTATTTCTATGAGCAATGATAATATGAGTGGGGCATACGCAACTAGGAATCCTAGGTTCTATTGAGGAGTAGTGATGGTGTGCATGGATTTTACATGTTTTGGATTCCCATTGATCTGTAAGGATCAAAGATGGTATGAGTGGGTATTTTGAATGCGGGTTTCTCGAGTGATATTAAGAAATGAATTTGTATGAAAGGTGCTTAAACAACCGTGCTTCCTGAGTGATCCTAACGAGTAGTGAAGGGTTAAGTAAGGCTTATGGAATTGGGCTGCCCAGATGCTTCTAGGGAGATGAAATGTTGTGGTTGGAGCCTAGGATTGGAATCCATCCTAGTTATTTTAGTATCATCTCACACATATAACATGATTTATCTCTTTCTAGTTATATAAATCATTCAATTCTTATCACAAAGGGAAACCCATATTCATTGAATAAGGTAAGTCCATAGATTAAAGTCATGTGTAAGGATGTTGTATGTGGGGATTACAAATTTAGTTTCCCATTATTCCTTACTTGTGTCAGATAATGAGGGAATCACATCCCACTGATGGGGAAAGTAATGTTATTGGGGGTTAAATCTATGTTTAGAGACCATGGTGAATTTTTGGTGGTGGTTTCATGATCATTAAATGATGAATCATACAGTTTACATATATAGAATCCTTTTCTTTCCATAAGAAGCATAATATTTCTACCAGATAGGGAATAGTATAGTTTAAAGACATGTATTAAGGAATAATTGGCATTATATAACAAGAAATTATCTGTTCTGGAATTACACTGAAGCGACCCTTTCTTGTTTAACATCAAATATGAATCAGGTGAGGGGTTTCAGGAATTGTTTGAGGATTATTTTGAATCAAGGTATTAAAGGAAACTAAGAGAAGAATCACTACTCATGGCATGGGAAAGGGACATAGAAAAGTCTATCCAATAAATTTATTTTATGGATTTTATAGTTTTATCTCGACTTGTTGTATTAAATGTGGTTGATGTTGGGGATGTATAGTTTTCAACCCAATATATCATTGACCCATCTTGAAAAACTCACAGTGAAACTCTACATGTCTCGTGGGGGTTAGTGATGGTATAGAAGGGACTAGGTCAGAGGCCTAGTACAATTCCCAATAGGATTATACTCGGGAATATCCATCATGGTATGGAGTAGTTGGTGAGAATTTTGGAGACCTAGGTTAAGGGTTTTGTGAAAGGTAAGGGTTTCGTAGAGGTTATCAACATTCATGAATGTATGTTCCGTGAAAGGATGGCTCCAAATGTATATAGAAAACACTATTTCAGTAAAAAAAATTGTTTCTTAAATATTTTAATTTCAAAAGGCATGGTCATATTATGTGAAAAGTATTCATAATGGATAGAAGTTTCAAGAAACATCCTTAAACACTTCATCATACATGTTAGGGTTTGCAAGAGGGAATTAATGAAAGATTAGTCTATGGGTGGAATGACCTTAAATACTTTGATAAATGATTTAGAGTCAATATAATTGAGCATGGGGTGTCATAGAATGGAATTTACTCCTTTAAATGAAGACTTTATGGGGTATATATAGGATATGGGGTCATCAGAATATTTTTTTTGGGAAATTTATCATCCTTCACGGAAGATAGTGTTATGTGGTTCTCTAAAATCCATTTATGAAATATTTTTCTTTAATGAATGTTTGGGTTTTGTGAATTTTATTATTTTGTGGAAGTTTGAGTTTCATGAATGTGTGAGCTTTAAGAATGTTTGAGTTTTTTGAAAGTTTTGTGTTTCATGGAATTCTTTCTACTAGTCTAGAATCGGCCACGTATTCATTTTTTGATGTATTTACTTCGGATGGCCATAAATATTGATTCATAAGTCTATTTGGGATTCAAAACCAGTAAAAAAAGAAAATTAAATGAAATATAAATCTTTAGTAGTGTATTTAGAAAATTTTTCATTGGACTCACTTTTTCAGCTCAAAAAATCACTATTAATTGTTATATTTTATTATATATATTCTAAATAAATCCAAATCTGTGAGTAAAAACATTAGTAATAACAGTCTTAATGATATCACCAAACTCATAGTATATATTATTAGTACCTTTAATACCATTAGTCTCATCACAATTTAAACAACTACCACCACTCTAACTTTCATATTAATGTTTTGGTTCTTCTTCATTTTTTAGATACTTCCCACCTTCTTGGACTCTTTTTTTCCTATTTTCAATATTATTTATTGAGACTTCCATATATGTAACATTATAAATAGGATATAGTTCATCCATTCTATTTTCATCATCAAAGAAATCTTTAAATACACCTCATTAACTGAGATAAAAATAAGACTAAACAAGGATCTTTTCAATGGTAACATGGATTTCCATTGATACTATTTGATGTGCCTAGGGTTAGGTGCACCACAAAGTGGGGGTGAATTTATTGTCCTATTTTACAAATTTTATTTTTAAATTCACTCTTTTAAACATATCTGTGTCATTAACTACTTAATTTTTTTGTCTCTCATCCTCAGATAAAATTAAACAGTAAATAAAGGTATAGTAACACAATTTTTTTGCAAGGTTTGTCTCTAAAGTATAATAGTTATTATGATTGGTTATAAATACCAATAAATAATAATCCACTATAATAAATCATTTTTAACAATTATTTGGTTCCTCTCACACCTATATAGAGTCTTAATGTGTACACACTTTCCTACTTCTCACAAAAATTCTTCAAACTCAACTTCACAATAAAATCAAAACATCACGTTGTGTTGTCCTTATATACCAAGAGTTACACTGGTTCCACAACTTCCATTTGAGTACATAAAATTATTTTATTTTCATAATTGTTTAATGGGGTCTCTAATCAGCATAACGATATAACTATATCCAAAATATCCATCCTCTTACACTCAGTATAATGTTACCAAATTCCAGAATATTTTTACAAGAAACACCTGAAAAAAATTCCTTATATTATCGTAGATTCATAGGATATGAATAGATGTGTTTTTATGATTTTAAACACACTGATCTCCTATTATCCTCTTGAAACATGCAGTTCTTGAATCTATGAAATACTTAATTACAATTAATAGTGACATACACAATATTTTATCCTTTACATTTCTTCATCTTCTCTAGATTTTTAACAATGACTATCAAAGGTTCCTTATATTTCATCAACATTTACACTTGGATGATAATTTTTTTTAGAAGTGGATCAAAATTTTATATTTATTTTTCTACTTTGAGTGTTTTATCTTCTACACCTTATCTCATGATTTCATTCTCTAGTTCCCAATCCCATAATTCTATATCCCTTTTCATTTAATATATAGATCACACAAGACAATATTCTCTATATTTATATTATTGGAAATTCTCAACACACTTAGTTCCCATTATCTCATATCCCCTTTTTCTGACCTTTTTAGTAAGTTGGTGTCACCATATTCCTCATTTTATTTTAGTCTCATCTATTATTTCCTCATATAAGTGTATAGGTGTTCCTTTATGTTTCCTTCTCATTATCTTCTTATTTATTATAGTCAACTGATATTCTGTATTCTTCCACCACGTTCAATTTCATCTTTTTAAAATATTTGCAATCAAATATAAAACAAAAAACACTCTATGATACTATTGGAACAATATAATAAAAAACATTCTTACAACATGACTCATCTTCTTTTGGCATTAAAATCCATTTACTTCTAGTAGAACCATTATCTTTTAAATTGTATATCAGATAACTCTATATATATCTCCACTCACTCGGATCATGTATCATAACTGTCTTTTTAAATTTAGAACCATTAAGAATAACATTGGTTTTTTATATTAAATTCTCTTCAAGATTAGATTAATCTAAAATCTCAATTTCGATCTTAATTTACATCTCATTAATTCATCATCCTATGATATTATTGTTTTGTAGATAAAAATCAGGAATTAAAACAATCATTGTGATATTTTAAACAATTATGAATATCACATGAACCATTAATTTTATTTTTCATCAAAATTATAAAATATAGCAATATAGGTTTTTTAGACTTAAAAAGACTCTCAAAAATGCTATTATAATGATCTTATCTTTTTTAAATCAGATGATCTACTTCCCCAAAATTAATTTCATTTATATCACATACTTTTATTTTGTTTATATACTTGAAAAGTAGCTTAATAACAATCCTAATACATTTATTCTTCATAAAATTAATCCTAAAAATGATAATAATTTTTTAACAAAATCACGATTAAAAATTAATAGAATTGTTTTCTTTACCTTAAATGGACTTGATGGAAAAATTAATTTACATATCCCAACCTTGAGATGACATTTAAAAACCTCATGAATACATGTATCATCCTGACCCCCTATTTTTCTCAACCATATGAAGACATGTAACACTTGTGATAACAAAAAAATAGTGGTTTTTTTAATCGCACGGTGACAAAACATTATCTTATATTTGTCACAAACTTAATAAAAAAGTTGTATCAACCATACAATCTTTAGAATATCCATATTTTATAACCAATATATAATCACTTTTGGAATTCTTCAAACCATCTTAAAACCTCTTCAAACACTTTAAAACACTTCAAATTGATTTGATAATTTATCAAACAATTTTAAACCATTTTTCTCAGTTTCTAAGAACACATAAATCATAATAAATACTTAAATTAGGTTATGTTAATAAAGTACTTTATTACTAAATATTCCATCTATAAAATAGTCATTCTAGAAATTATCTAAATTATAATAAAACTTTTATTTTATCAACAACTCCACAGAATAATGGGTTCTACAACACATCAGGTCTCCAATTTTATATTTAGATACATTTAAACAATGCTAATAGAAGATTATTCAATCTGTTCACACTTTTAGTTACATGAATATTTTTATAAAAATTATATATATCACTTTTCTCACCAAAACATGTATTTCACATAAGGATCTACTCTATCAATCATATGATGTATAAGGCTACACACTAAGTATCCAACTATTTTATAATCTTTTTTACTACATATGAAACTCCCTTTTCATATCCAATGGTATCAAAATTTTCTCCTTTTCCAATTACTCATGGGAATCATTAATGTATTCCTTTCGTTTTGGTGTAATATCACTCCAGAACCAATTGATCCATTCTCATTGACAACATACATATTGACATAACATAGTGACAACAAATTATAACACAATCCTATAGTAAATTCATTAATTAGAACATATATGAGGTAATGGGTATCAAGTAATCCCATAACATCAACAATAAGGGGGATACATAAGTCTAAATACTCCCCCTCTCTATTTTTACCATTAGGTCATAGTGTGGTTATGTGGCTATTGTATATGTATGAGGTATTTGGTTATAGTATGTGTATATGGTATAGGGTTATGGTATGGGTATGTAGTATATGTTTGTGGAAATTTGATGTGGTGTGTGGATATTTAATGTGGTTGTGGTATGATACAAGTGGTTGTGGTGTGGGGGAAGGGAATGAATAAAAACAAAAATCCATATATAAGTGTGATGTTTGGGTGCATATATTAGTGTAGAAATGGTTATAGGGAAGCATATTTGATATATTTTCAGGTCTGTGACCTTATACATTTATGTGGATTTTGTGAGCATGCTAATATGGATATGGGTTAGTAATTGAATTGGATAGGGGGCAAGTCAGTTTTATTATTTATTCATTAAGTATTTATTAGGTTTCTTCGGAATTGACATAATATTTTAAGAAAGGAACCTAAAAATTATACTTGTATTCTCACACCATTTTAGAGATATTTTTTATATGTTTATAGGATGGATTCAGTGATCTGTATATAAATTACTTTTTCATTTCATGGAATTGTATTGTAATTGGGATATTTTATATCTTAGTAGTAGTTCCTTTATATATATTATCCAATAAATTTTGTCTTTTTTTGAATAAAATTACTTGTATTTTTGTGATCATGGTTTTTTATTGGGTTGTTTTTCATTAGTGTATGTTAGATTTTATTAAGAATAAAAAAGGGTAATGTAGCCTATATTGGAAGTTTTATAATCATACCGCTAGTCTCCAAATCATGGATTATAATAAGGGTATATCATATCTTCACTATTATACTCGGAGTGGTTTTAGTGGTTATGAGTCAGAATATAGTGATATCATATCTTTGGAAAAGAGTTATGTGGGAGTTGGAGTTAGAGTTAGACACTAGTGAAGAATAATTGCTTTGGTAAGAAAATAGTTCAATTTTTTAGCATGTAATGTAGACTAGTGAGATATCGTATGACTTTGTAGGGACCCTATGATCTGATGAATGGAAAATGATATCCTACTAATAATTCCTTTACAGAACTATACTATTAGAGGGGTGGAGGCCTCAGTGTGGAAAAATCATCAAAAAATTTAACATTATGTTTAGATTGATGATAATCAATGAAATTATAAAGTATCTAATTAAAAATTATTAAATTTAATTTTAAAAATTAGGCTTAAAAGTGTTTTTAGTGATTGGTTGTGGATGGATATGTCATGTATTTTTGGTTAGTGAGGTGCATCAAGATGTTTAGATAGATTAACACTAAGGAGGATGAATAATATAGAAAAGGCTTTTATGAGTTTTATAATATGTGTTTTACAATGTATGGGGGAAGGTATCTGATTTGGAGACTAATATGTGTTTAGAAGAGATTTAGTTGTGTTCAAATTGATTTATTCAATGATGGAGCATTGAATTTTATAGGAATTTATCTTTTTTTGAGGCTTATCTATGAAACATTGAACCCTTCATCTTGATGATCATGGGGTGTTAGTGGTGAAATGGGAGATGTTATGATGTAAACCTCAGAATTAGTTTCTATATATGATATCTAAGGTATCATGATGGTAGATATTTCTCTCCATCTATAAGGGGATCTTGAACAGGTGGGAGTTTATAGTGAAATTCATGAACTTCATCCTCTATGCTTCTGGTTTTATTCTAGAAAATGAGTCAAGGGAACACAATTTTTTAACGGACATATGTTTTTAGATCAATTTTTATGTCACCTATTTTATGTTGTTGACATATATCAAGAATATAAAGAATTATAATGTTGTTGGGAAGATCTTAATTACAATAAATTAACCTTGAGATATATAAAACATAACCATTCATTTCCTATATTTATGGATATAAGTTATCTATTATTTGGTTAGTCAGGGTTTTTACCAATAAAGAATCACCCTCAGCCTTACTACTATATGAAAATCACCATCCTGTGGCGGTTTAAAGCGCTACCAAATGGTTCTACAACAGTTTCCTAAAACCACCGCTAAAATTGGTGTCAACATCTTACACATGTAGTTTCCATCATTTTGGTGGATGTTTTTGGTAAACATAATATAAAGTGTATTTAGTAGCCGTTTTTTTATTTTAGCGGTTTTTTTATTGGTGAAAAATTCGATGATTTTATTAGATGTTAAAACCGCCACTAAATTAAGAATATTTTTACCAAAAAACAACCAAAAAATTGAAGAAACAACCACTAAATAATTCTTTTTTTTCATATTTCACAGTGATTTTAAACCCCACCTAAAACATTAACATAATATCGCAGCAGTTAAAACTACCGCAAAATAAGAAAATTATTATCAGAGTTTTAAAATTCTAGTAATTGTTAAATTACAAAAAAAATGCTCTTAAGAATATATAGCCCCAGAAAAAACACTGAAAAATTAAACAATTCACAGAATCACATAACAAATGAAACATACCACAATTAGATTATAAATAATATAAAAATATAGGGAAAGTTTCATTATATTACAATCATAGTACACATATACAATGCACATATAAGATCACTCAGCATGTTCCTCTCTATGACACAAATGAAACATGAAAAAACTCTCTCCACTAATCACTAGATGATGATGATATTTAATCATCACCCTCTCCAACTCTGTCTCAAATTCCTTCTACTGGCACTAGTAAGACAATTATATTGAAAATTAAACAATGTTTCATAGTTATATTCAATCTTGAAATCAATAAAATATCGTGAAATAAATGAATTTGATGTTTTTTGATTTACCTACTCACCACCAGTCACTGATGTAATGTCACCAAGAACAGATCTATTCATATTTTATATATCAATCAACCAATGCTTTCTACAAAGCAGAAATCTGATCTCCCTTTTCCATAATTATTCTTTTCATTGAAACAAACTCATTTTGAACATCTTGGGGTATGCAGTGACTAAAACCAAGTTTGGATGATGCTACAATCCCCGATTGAATGTTAAAGATCTCAAATGGTATTTGTCCAAAACCCGTCATGTGCACTCGACCGGGATACTCTTTCCTAAATACCTTACCACATGGGTCATCCTAGGAGACTAAAAAAGACTATGTGGGATTGGAATCCCAATGTTATTTATGTTTTACCTATAAATAAAATATCATTCATATTAGAATAATTATATATTAAAATATTGACAATTGATAATATGTTACTATAATTAAAAATTAATTCATGCCAAAACTTTCTTGATATGCTCATTATCAAAACTTCCATCACATTTTTTATGAACATCCAACCAAATTTCTATTCGTGATTGTTAGTGCCCTAAATTATATAAATACATTAAACAATGATAAATCAAAATTTTAATATATTGAGTATATACTATTGTCTTATAAATTTTTTAACTAATGAAAAATATACTTGAGTATGTCAAATTCTAGAAATTTGTTTTTGACCCTACAGTGTATGTGATGATTTTATTTGTCTGACTCGATTCATTCTTCCTCGAATCATCCTGAAATAAATAAAATTTAATTTAATTGTAATGTATTCAATGTCATATCTTTTTTATATGCATGTATAAATGTAAAATGATATTAATTAAATAAAATATATTTACCTTGTTCCTCTCATCAAGATGAATATCAATTAAGATGTTCCCTTTCTATCTAGACGCCCTATTGGGTACAATATCATATAGTTGATAGGACCTCAATCAAGAATCCTTGAATTTGTCCCATAATCACTATTATAAATCTTTATATATATTTGCCAAATTTTTCAATGTCTACTTTGATGCTATTTCATCAAAAATGGTAAAGTATAAAAACATCAATACAAATAGATTCATTTTGAAAATATTTGAATTCAATAACATAATGACATTAAATTACATCATAATGTATTAAAATTACCTTTATCTATGAATCTAAAACATCATTTTTCAATGACAAATGCATATTCCTCAAATAGTCATATGTAATCAGAAGCGTTACAAGATCCACCATTAGCTGGCCTAGAATCTGGAATAATAACCCTATAGCATCATCCACATGGACCTCATAGTGGTCAAATGAGATAACTAACATTAGTCCATTCAAATTCTAGTCATCTGAACTTTTTAGGGTTTTCTCCACAGTGGCATTGCATCGATAATTTATGAAAACATAGTTAGTAGTATAAAAAAGTTTAATAAATTTATTAATATTAATATTTGTATAGATAATAGTCACCCTCTAATATCCCCTTGATGAACCTCGAGTGGCGACCTACTCTCTCACTGCTGAGGCTACTGAATGGGGAGGCATCAACTGATTTGTTGATGGGATGCTGACGAAGGGTGAGGGAGACAATGTAGGTTTTAAAGTGGATGGTGTCATAGATACTATATGGAGAGAGACATATATATCATCATCTATTGGTATGGTTGAGATAATGTCTATTGAGAGTCGACTGACAATAGTATAATGATTTCTACTTGACATTCATGTCATTTAATCAGAAAAAAGAGACACCACATGAAATAAAATTTTATTATGATGAATAATTTGAAGATTAATTTTGTTTCACAAGGGGTGTTCAAAATTATTTAGATGAAATATGAGTAGAATTTGTAAATTATGAAAAAATTAAAAAAATATATTTAAACTAAATAAAAAAATCATGAATTCAATTAGAATAATATAGTTTGTGGCCAGATATCCACTATATAGACTAATAAAATGGTGAATTAGAAGAAATAATATTTCATATACATGGATGAATCCTTAAATTTGGATGAATTCATTATTTATATGAGTTATGTCAAAGACATGAATGTGAAATGTTATCTGATTGAAATTAATATTATTGGTATAGTTATTATATGGCTGAAGAGTGATACCATTATCGAAACCAATTTAGTTTTCTCAAAAAAACATCAGGAGGATTGAAAATCCATAAAAACAATGAACTATATTAGTTTTATGGTTGTTCCCATATATATGGAATAGTTCTAAATGGGAACATCTCATCTCTATAATAGAATGAGGTTATAAGATTGGTATTTTAGATATATGATCAAAACATGTTTTAGGTTTATCAGATGTATGTGATGTATGGACTCAACAATTATGTTTTTGAATAGGAATTGTACATTGAATAACAATATAGTTTTCTCAATGATGATGATGAGGAAAAATTCTTCCAATTATTGATAGATTTATATGGAATAAATAATCTACCATGATTTAGAAACACAACGATGTATTTCTATTTATATATTATTTTTTTATGAAAGAGGTCGGGTTAATCAGAACCGATATATCATGATTTTGGAAGTGCATTGGTTGTTAGTTCATTTTCTACGTTTATTACATCCTTTTTAGGAATGAATTACACACAATGAAATTAGTATTAAAAATTTACGAGGAATGAATTAAATTGATCTCTTTTCTCTATATTATTAGTTTTAAAGAGTATAAAAGGATTTAATTGAGAAAATTAAACATTTATTTATAAAAATATCTACTAAATATGATCTAAATGGATTTCAAATGGATGATTATACACTGATTTATACAATAGTGGAAACCCTAATGAAATATTCCAAATATGTGGATTAAATATTAATTTTTAAAATACTCTAATTATCTCCCCTTTATTAGGGTACAACACTAATAAATAGCTATTTATTTGCATATAATATATCATGATCATTCAAAACATAGACATGAAAACTGGTTCTGTTTTCTCAACAATTGGAGTATTAGTAACCATTACAAACAGAATAAACACAATCTGAAACCCAAAAATATTAACTATATATATATAAGAATTTCATGCCTAAATTTCAATCATAGAATAACTAACAGTGTATGTGATAAAGATGTTACCTCTCATTGTTGACAGTGAAACATAAACATCAACCCCATCCACCTCATACAAAATAGAAAGGTCATTCCTAAGATTCTTATAATGAGATGACTTACATTTATAATGAATCATCACAAATCTACACTGACACACTAACTCATTCAACTATGGAACCCAACCATTCATTACTTATCCAATCATGTGATTTTAATGTCAACTACCACTCTTTCTTGAGATCCAGTCAAATTAATTCAAAAAATAGACCACGATACCATAATTATGATATGTATGAGGTGAATATTGGAAGATAAGAATCTTATTCCCATCTTATCCGTAGTAGAATCCCTCTAGTTGGCACATTGCATATTAATCGTGAGATGGTTCCAAAGTTGATTCCCTTGGATTCCTTTCGACATAATTTTATTCCAAATAAATTATCCCATCACTCTACTAGACTAAAATATGGAATAGAATAAAATAATCATATTAGCAATGTATTACCTCAAATTATTTCCTCATAATGATAACCACTTGATTGTTAAGAATCTTGAAAAATATAACTAATAAGAAAAACTCCAATTAGAATGGTGTCTCAAAACTATGTTCTATAAACCATTCAAGGTTTAAGATTCTAAAATGTATGAATGGAACTGCCTACCTCAACAGATGACACACACAATACTCTAGAACCCACAAGACCACCAACGGGTCTACAATCACTGAAAACGACACTTATCGCCTTTAAATTAATTAAATAAACTGCTAAACTCAATATACTATAATTGAATAATCAAATCCTAACTTACTAGATAGAAAAATTGTGCTGAAACAACAATAAACAATGTAAAACCAAATCCCAACACATCTTTTTTAATTACCTTTCTTAGGGGTTAGCAGTAGTGACTATTTAGGGGAGAGCAGGGTTGGTGCCTCTGGCTTAGGCCTGGGGAGCTCGAAGGAGAAGGGGGTCAGGAACGAGGGGGTGAAGTGAAGATAACGAAGTGGAGAGAAAGGCTAGAAATGAGGGGCAGAATGGAATCAGGTGACTTTGATAAAGTTCAACAATGATGGGGAGAAGGGGAGCTAGTGGCAAGGGTGATATAGGGGATCAGATATGAGGGTTTCATAAGGGATGGGGAAGAGGTGGTCGGGGATGTTAGAATTTTGGGCGGGGGAGGGGGTAGAAGTGTTTCCATTTTAAAAGATACACTAGTGGCGATTTCAAAAACCATTACTAAAAACTAATTTTGTTGTAAAACACCGCTGAAAAATACTTTTCTTGTAGTGCCTTATCCAATTACTCTAGATTATTTAATTCATGGAAATATATGGGGAACTCTAGAATAGTTCTTTATTTCTTTGAAGATATAGGAATCAATAATATTAGTGATTGCCCATTATTATTTTTTAATGTGGGTCCTACAATCTATTTTATATATAACATCTCTAGTAGTTACCATGTAGTATTTATCATTAGTATAAAAGTTCTTAGTACATTATATTGATGAATTATGACGGAGTTGGTAGGGAAGAGCTTTAATATATTTACCATCCTCTTAGATCACATATAGATCATGGATGAAGTGGTGGACATCATAAGGGAAGACGAGATAAAGGTCTTGAATAAAAACTATTTCATTATTTATATTTTCTATTAATAAGAGGGGTAAAGACCATTTGAGATACAATTTTATCTACTTTACCCTTCCTTATAATTTTATTGATTAAATATATTTATAATTTTTCATTTTACCTTCCTTGGTTAGATAATTAGGGCTCGGGATGATATGATTATTATTCCTATAGTTTAGACTACACAAGTGAGAGGTCAATATAGTTTAGTGGAGGCATGTATATAGTATAAACTGATGATATGGATTAATTAGTTAATTAAATATTTTATTATTAATAATAATACAATAGGATTCTATCCTTATAATAGTTTTTTTGTAGTATGTGTAGTCTGTCATCTATTTCAAATTAAAGTGACTTGTATTCATTGACATGAATGAAATGTGTATGACATTTATTATCATGTGTTATAATTGGATGGATTGTAGATTCTAGAAGATAATTTCATAATAGTTGGTAGTTTTTTTCATGTCTCTCAAAACTGAATAAAAATGGTTTTTAAGAGGTGTGGAGAAGTTTTATTTATTTTTTTATGAGGATTTAATGATTCTACCTCCATTATGTTTGATCATATTTTTGATATTTCTACAAGCTATAATCTATCTAAAAAATATGCCTTCTTATATAATAATTCTTTTATTGTTTTAAGGGTTATAGAATCATGTAAGTGATCACATTTAGAGGAATTTTATTCATCCCAAAATATCTCATTGGGGAAATATTATGTTATTACTAAAGAAGGTTAATGGTAACTTGTAATATTATATAAAGTATGAATTGTTTAATTATGTAATGATTAATAAAACTTATCCCTTTTGGACGATTTATGACTTGTTTGATTATTTAAAATGAACTATTTAGTAATTAATTAGTTATTTAGTTCTGGATACCATCATATTTGATTAAAGGAGGATGAGTCTCCAATGATCATCTTTAGGTATCACAATGAACATTATTAATTCATGTTAATTACCTTTGTAATTTAAAATTTACTAAGGAAATTCATGGGGTTTATGAAATTGATATTTCATGATTTCATAGAAAAGTTCTTGTTTGTGTTCATTGATGAAATCCTAGTGTATCCAAGGATAGACGAAGAGCATACTGAGTATTTGCGTGTTGTTTTTTAGATACTTTTATAACTTCTATAGAATGATATGTTTACCTAGTGAAAATTAATAATATTAAAGGATCATTTCCATGGGAATGTCATGTATTTATAGGGTGTGGTATTCAATCCTTCATTGATAAACGTAATTGTTTCATGGGAAATAATGTTGAATTTTGAAAAATTTTGATCATTCCTTAGTCTTGTAGGAATTTATAAGAGGCTCATGTCTTATATCTCTAGGATTTTAACACCATTAATGTATTTAGGATGGGAAGACCGTGCATTCATTCAGATGGACTGATGTCATGTATTATTTTAGTATTTAAATGATAAGTTGGTCGTGGATCATTTCTTTCATTTTATAGATAAAGAGTCATGTTGGATATAGTTTTTGATTCTTACTGTCTTATTTTGGACTATGTGTTGATTTATGAGATAACAATGATATTATATTGGCCTTAAATGTATTGTCTTCCTTATAAAAACTATTTCACCCATGATCTTTAGTTAGTGGTTGTAGTGTATTCTATAAATATCCAGAGGAATTTTCAAATTGGATAGTGGTTTGAGGTCTTTAAAATTAATAAGATAATTTGGTATTTATTCTCTTAGTGGGATCTAAATTTTCATATCTAGAGAAAAATAGAGTTATTATCGGTATTTTACTTAGAGATCATTTATAATTCTGGTGAATGTAATGGGGACTCCGATTCACATAAAAGAAATATGCAAGGTGATGTTTCTATTGAGGTTGGACATGAGTGAGGGATAAGAGAGGATATTTTAGACAAACATTTGGATATAATGATGTCTAACAATAGATATTTCCTATGTCATATGATGTTTTACACTCTTTCTTAATACAATAATTTTAATGCATATTGAACTTCCTGATGTTGAATAATAGAGGGATCACATCATTTAGGGAGGTTTTCATGATTTATGGTTGGAGTATGGTAACCATTAGATACTTTTCTAAGAAAATTTGGTTGTTTAAAGGAGATGAAATATGTGATTTTGTGTTTCTTTCATTTCTCTATATTGGTTGTATATCCTAGTATCTTCAAGGTGTATCATTGTTTATGTGATAAATTTTTGTGGCCTAGTATGAAAATATCAATGGTTGATTTCATGCCTCTGTGTCTTTCCTTTTAGTGGGCGAAATCCAAACATCGATATCTAACTGCTCTTTTATAGCCCTTGGATGTTCCTCAGTGAAAATGGGGGGATATTTTGATAAATAATGGGGTGTTATTTCCATGAAATTTTATTATGTGATGTCATATAGTAATTATTGTATTTTTCAATGATGTTAACTTATTTCATAGCCACTACATAGTAAACTATATGGGAAGAGTTGGTGAGGATCTATATAGGTCAATGGATGTGGATACATGGCGTTATGTGGATGATCATCACTAATCAAGAAATTTAATTGACTTCATGAGTATGGAATGTATTGTAACATTATTTTTTCTCTTATTTGTTCATTTTATATTAGTTTTATCCATAGATGAAAGGATATATAAAGGAAAAGATCTATGAATTGGAGGACATATCATGTACTTTTTTTCTTGAATTTGGAGGTGCGAGGGTGAAAATTTTGACGTTGGTTGGGTTTTCTAATAATAGTATGTTTCAATCTTCCATTTTTTATGGACTCATTTGAGTTATTGTATTGATGAATTTGAAAATCTCCACAATGTTAGACTTAGGTTTGAGAGTTGTTGATAATTTGAATATATTTGGTTAATAGGATGATATAGAAAGTGTAGGTGATCTATTAAGGGTTGAAATATACTCAAGACTATCCAAATGTGTATTTTTAAAAAATTAGGAGACCTCCATAAATTGAGTTTAGTGAGGACATATTTTGGAATGATTCTACTCAACATGGGTAATATATGATTGATAATTGTAGTAATATTTATCCCCATTTTATTATACTATTCAAAGTGTTAGAGTATGTTTCCAAGAAGGAATATTTATTAGAACATCCATCTCAGATGGATAAATTTACAATTTCTTCCACCGTTCATAGATTTAATGATATCTTTATGATGAATCTCATGATATTGGTTGTGGTGGTTCAGAGATTATAGATTATACATTTTTTATGGAATAGCCTATTGAGATACATTATTGTAAATAAAATTTTCTATGAGGATGTGTTATTTCTTTAGTACGGGTCTCATAAAAAATTGTGTCCTACAAAAATTTACATGAGAGAAAGATTCATGTATATAGGCTGAGTATTTAGAGTGTTTTATGTTTTGATTCTTATAAAGAAATTGTGAATTTTTTCTGTTATATTTAATTTTTCCCTTTTTATTTTGCAATTGGGAAATGGTGAGATTCCCATTTTAGAGGTAAATTATATGGTGTCTGTGTATTTAAATTGTATTGTTTTTTAGAAATTTTTTATTATAGGAATGAGAATCATTTTATAGGTATCTAATTTAGAGTCATGAATTTTATTTATCACCTAATTTATGTTATTAAAATGTTATATATGGTTTATGTTTGATTAGATATTATTTTTAAGTGAAGACATGGGTTTTTGAGCTTTTAGAGGAAAATATAATGTGGTCTAATTCTTAACACATTGTGGTTTGTTTGGATCCTCAGGGTTGTAGATCTAGTCATAGTGGATTGGGTGTTTTTAGGAATTTTTAGTTGGATTTAAATATGGATATTTAACGGTGAGAAAAAATCATGTTTGTAAACCAACATGTGATTTAAAATTTTTTCCCTATTCTTATGATCATGGATTGTGATAATGTTTTGTGATTTCTCAATTTGAAGTGTGGATAATGAAAAAATAAAAAGTTATTGGTCATAGAAAAAAAATGAATTGGTTTATGGATAAATAAATTATAATATTATCATAGTTTGAATGTGGAATAGATATGGTAACTTCGTGGTTTTTTATGCTCATATATTGGTTTAATAAAAGTTTATGTTTACATGAATAAAACTATAAGTGAATATTTTAGGACTCACTTATGTGGTTTTCAAATTTGTGTTGATCGAGTTAATATATTCCATTTTTCAAGCTCACTAAACCATTTGTTGATACCTTAATTTGTTTTTATAAATTTAATCATACATTTCCATTCATTAGGATCATTTATTTTCCATGAAACACAATGTTGTTGGAAGGCTTGGTTCTAGTATTTTTAACAACCTTAGAGGATCATTGAGTCCATGTATTCTTTATATTCATTCATAATAATTTAAAGTACTCTTTTAAAATTTTCTTTATATTTTCTCTTTTTATTCATTCTAAGGGATCTATGGTAATTTTCATATAGAGTTTTTATTGATTTTTTATGATTATATAACGTGTTATAGGCTTTTGTAGAATTTTTTTAAGGGTTGTTGGTGTAAATACAAAACATAACATTTCATTGGTATTTTGTTTAATCATTGTTTGAGTTAGGTGATTTAGATTACCTTATATTTACTATTTTTATTGATGTGGTTTAAGAATGGTTTAGTTTCCCTTTGAGTGAGGAGATGGAATTAGTCTTAATATACGTAAATAATTTAATTAAATTAAGAAGGAAGATGTCATTTTTTTAACATTTTTTTCTCTTCATTAATTTATTTTTTTATTTGTTAATCATGCTTATGGGGTTGAATTTATTGTCAAACATGTAAAATATTATGTTTTAATTTTGTTAAATAAATTAAAATATATAACTTTAATGAAAAATAGGCAAAAACTAAATTATGTTATTTCATAATTTCTATGTTGGGAATGAAAATATAAATTAATGATGAAATAATTATAAACATAAATTCTTGTTTTTTGTTATGATAGAATTTTATTATAGTAATTTTGGTAAAATTTTTATAGTTTTTTTAGGGGATTTTTTTGAGTGAGTTAATATTTAATTAGACTGATGTCGTTGTTTTGGATAGGCCATTATTGTTATTTGGGTGTAGGGAATTTTGTTAAACTAAATTATATATTGAATGTAAATGGGTTATAATAAATTTATGTAGTGGTAACTAACAAAATATAATGTGTTGGAATATTAAGTTGTTAATAAATAATAATTATTATTAATATTTAAAATAAAAAGTGTTTTAGGTGATATGATAAGTTTCTATTATTTTCATGGTAAATGTAGTTAGTGTGGTTATCAGATGATTAATATGTAAATTGGTAATGATATATGAAATAGAATGAATTTATGAGGTAGTTATGTATTTTTTGAATTAATATGTTGTGAGTTAGAGGTGGTAGTGGTTGAAATAGTGTGGTAGAGATAATATGAGGATGAGTTGTGGTAATAATGAAGTTTTATTAGAAATAGACTTGAAGTTTCAGATTTTGTGTTGATATATATATCCATTGTATTGTTTTATTTTTATATAACATCACTTGTGTAGGATAAAACAATACATTACCATATGAGGTATTCATTATTAGGAAAATTCCCAACATTTAGGATGATAGAAACGTATTTGATTTACTATTTCCACTATATTGGTCTTGTCTTCAACCATATTATGATTATTTTGATATATTTATTTGTATGCCATATATGGTTGTGGTAGATTGATGTTGTTTATAGTCATGGTATGAGGATTTGGTATTTTGTTGTATTTTATGGATGTGACATGTTGTTATACTATAAAATTATGGTATTTGTTATATGATTATGGTATGTGGGAGATTAAGTAATGGAAGTGATATAATGTATGCTCTTAATATGTAAGGTTGACAAAATAAGTATAGAAATGGGTGTGGGTAAATTCCTTGATATATTTTCAGGTTTACAATATTCTACTTAGATGAAAATTCGGGGAGTGTGACTTAATTGAGATGAGATTTTAGTTTTCCTAGAATAAGGGATGAGCATGAATCACTATTTATACATTAAGGCTTTATTACGATTCTTCCACATTGGTGTAAGAGTTTATGGGGAGGAACCTTCTGAGTATGCTTCTATACTGACCTCTTCTTCTACATAATTTTTTTATACACTTTCATGGTGGAGTTAGATATTGGATTAAACATTACTATCTCAAGGCATTATATTTAGTTAGAATTGGTGGATATAAAAGATTAAGAGTTGTTCCATTCTTGTAATTGTCTTAAAGATATTGTCTTTTATTTATGTATAAAATTATATTTATTATTGAGACTATGATATTTTTATGGAGTTAGTGTTGATTAGTGAATTTAATCATTACGAAGGGTTAAAATATGGTAATACCTCCCATATTACAAGTGTTAAACCTTGTGAATAGTCACCAAACCATAACCTATTTGAGGTGGTCATTAACTATCACTTATGTCTTCAATAACAGTATAAAAGTGGTTCTTGTATGGATTAGTCATGATATATTGGGGTTAGTGAATTGTTTTGAAATTTAGGTTGGACTTTGTGTGGGGTATTATCGTTGATTTCATTAGTCTTGTAGGGAAACCATCCATCTGAGGTTATCATGTTATGTAGACCAGGTAAAAAATCTATAATAAAAAAGGGATCCTATTATCCATTATAAAGACTATGATAGTATAGTAAATATGCCCAAAAATTACAATAATGACTGTGGGGTGGAGACATAGGTGTGATACATACATCATACATGTTTGATATCATTTTCTTTTTGGGTTTAATTTGTGGAATTATAATTAATATGATTGTAATGATTATAGAAAATTTTGTATCTCAGGTTTAAGAGTCTTGTTTGAATTTTGTAGAGATGAATTTTGGATATTTTACTCATGTATTTTAGGTTAGTGAGATGTACCAGGATACTCCAATAGGTCATAGGTATATTAAACCCAAGGAAGATGATTCTAATTTGAAAAAATTTCATGTGTTTCAACATCATTTGTTTTGGAATATGAGGATTTTATAATAAAATAGTTGAATAAGTTGTCATTAGATGATTTTTATATTGGTATTTCATTTGGTTTTATTTATAAATGAAATTAATATTATATGATTTTCATGGTTTGGTTGTTTTAATACATGGTTTGGTATTGGATTTCCGTTTATCTTAGTGATCTTGGTGAGTAAGAGGTTGTGTGGGACAGGTTTAAGAATTAATTTTTTACTATGTTTTGATATTTGACTATGAAGGTAGTATAGAAAATAATATTTCTTACTATTTCGTTGGTGATCTTGCATGTGTGGTAGTTTAGATTGAAGTTTATGACCCTGTTATATTATGCTTTCAATGTAATTTCAAAGGATGTTTTAATGGTGTGACATTTTGAGGTAGATCTATGTCTTGAGATCCAGTTTTAATGCAACCATATAATTCTAACAATGTTTATCAAGTTTTGGATTATGTATTAAGTGATTAATAAACATTATAATGAATGGATTCTTATTAATAAGAATTTCATAAATGGTAGTTAATGTTTGGATCTATGAGGAGTATCTATCTACCCTCCTCACATTTCTCCTGATATGGGAATTCATAGAATTATATTTGGAAAACTTGTGTAGTTTCCTATTTCTATGGAGGTCATGTTAATTAATGGTATTAGTTTCCAAGATTTCATAATTGGATACAAGGAGTGAATGATCAGTTTTAGATATCATATCAATAGTAGTTTCTGTAATACCATATCAGCAATAGAGTGATCTTAGTGAAAAAAATAATTTTCCAAAATTTTATACTATTATCTATTTTTTTGAATCCAATCATAGTGTTATTTTATGGGAAATTTTTACATTTTTATATTTTTTAAGTATTTTGTGCATAATTTCAAAAATAAACTGTTTTTGGATTCAAACTATTTTATTTTAAAAAATAAATTTTGCCATATTTTTTTAATGTTAATGAAATTATAAAATTCCATTTTTTAGGATTTTATAAATCATGGTATTAATTTCATTGAACTAGACCTAAATCTAAACCCATCATATTGAGGCCCAAAACCATCTCACAATTTGGGCCATGAAATTTGTCCACATAATGGGTCATTCTTAATAATGGGCTTGTATCTCCTAAACAATCTTCATAAATAAGCTCAAATTTCACATGAATATATAGAGGAATATGAGGAAACTTTTGTTCTTCTATGAACATGTGTTATTTGAAATCTATCAAGGTAATAAATGCATCGGAACATGGTGCATATGAGTTAGAATAGTCACCTAGCAAGATTAAGTTTCTATGCTAAATCATCTATAAATCCATGATCATGTGTCCATGAAAGTTGAAATTTTAAAGTCACATGTGGAAAAAAAAGAGTAACAACTCAATTAAATACACTTTTTCCCAATTCAAAAATTCAATGGGTTATCCATGAAGACACATTCAGATACAAAATTGGGATTCAAAATTCCTCACCCATTCCTTATAAAAATTGTCACCTCCACTCCCATAACAAAGGATATCCAATTTCAAGGGTTAAAGGTGGGATTTTTATTTCTATAGTACATATTAATATTTTCAAAATATATTATTATTGATCTATCCTTATTATGTCCAAATATTATTTTCTTCCTCCCCCCGTAGTACCTTATTTATTTCCATGTTTGTCGAGAGATAACACAAACTTTTTTTTGAGGGGGGGAAGTGGTGGTGTTTGAGTTTATTGAGATTTAATGGTTTATAATGTGTTAATATACGAATTTTCTATCTGTTAAAATGATTGTGGTCAGTTTTCACCCCACTATCTCAACTATTGTATTCTTCCTCCTCATTCACTAATGTTCCTTCGAATTGATATCTATTTCATATAAACTGATGAGTTTGGATTGGGTATTGATGTGGAAGTGATTTCACGTATGTAAAGAAGTTTTTTATGTTAATACCATTAAAATTGAAGGGTGTATAGTGATAGGCTATATTTAATAAAATATTGACACATATTTTAAAATAACAATGATAATATCACTATGAACCCCAAGGGAAATGATTTTATTCTACTAATTTATTTATTTATTTTAATTATTTTTATTTATGTTATATATATTAATTATTATATATATTATATGACATATATTTACATAATAAAACCCCAAATTTATATTTGTATATAAGTTATTTTTATATTATTTAGTTTATATTACTGACCATAGGAATGTAGTGCATGTAAGTGGCCTCCATGAGATATTGAAACTTGGGTGAAAACATTGTAAAATTATTAGGTAAATATGAATTTATTTGAATGGGGGAATGGGAAAAATAATTTCACAACAATTTGAAAGGGTTTTTTAGGAGTCCATTTACATTCACACAATATTTTCATAAAAGACCAATAATGTAAAAAATATCAAATACTAAAAAAACTATTTCGTTGTATATCATTATTTTTTTAATTCGAGACAGATTTATTTAGTGGTTTTTCTTATGCATCTCCAATAACTAACTTATCTGGAAGGTAAGACTATTTTTATGAATAAAATGGCAGACTGTTCACAAAAAAATGGAACAATGTTCTTGGAATATTGAAGAGAATTTAAAAATTCTAGTAAAATAAAGCAAGATAGTAGCATCTCAAAACACAAAAGTTGAAGAAGATAAATATTTATGGATGTAATAAAAATTAAGAAAAATTAAGTAGAATAAAAATCAAATTCTTAGTATATTTTAAGTTGAATAACTAAATGTTTACATGAATATGCAACTTGAGGTTCAGGTAATATCTCCATGTCTGTTTCTTGTAGAGGTTCCGGAATATATCATGCAAGCAGATAAAATTATGGGAGCACAACATGATTTTGAAGTAAATTGGTTTGAATTTTTTGAAGAAAAAAATTAAGTGATACTTCAATATTATTCAAACAATAGTTAAATCCTCTATATTTATCTCTTTCATTGTAAGAAGATAATTATTATTTCTCTTTTTAGATTAATATTTTCATGGTCTTTCCTATAGAAATCAACATTCAATCTACTTTAAATGACGGTGATGATTTATTTATTTTATAATAATTGGATTAATTCAATTAAAATTGATTTTCTCAAAAAAAATTCTCCCTTCTAAAATTATATTTATAAATAATTCTCCTATGTTGTCCTAGGTTGAAGTCATCAATGTTGTGTCTAGAGAAGAAGAGGACCCATTCTTCCTCCTTCCCCCATCATTTTAGTTATACCACATTACAATGGGGGAGGGAATATTATAATCTATACATGGGATCCTCCATAACTATTGTGGAATGAATATAATTATATGAAATACGATTTTCTGGTTTCTAAGAAACAAAACCCATTCACCATTGGATTGAGGTTAAACAACTACAATTTCATAACCGGGGGTAGTAAAAACCAATCACCCTACTAGGGGGTCAACCGAAGCATTATCCATATTATTTTCTATATCTCTTTTTTTCTATTTATTTTTATCATAATTTAACCATTATTTATTTCATGTTTAATTTTCTATCATATAGGAACAAAACCTAACGCTTCCTCAGAAAAATAAATTAGGTTGTGTCTTTCCTTTTATTTATTTTATTTTCTACCCAATTAATTACATAATAAAAACATTTATCAAAATTGAACAAAAAATATAGTAGTAAATGGAATAAGTTTGCGGGGTGTCAATTTATTTTTAGGAAATTTTTCTTACATTTTTTTTCATGTTTCTATTTTTTTAAATTCTCTATGTTTTTATATTCATTTTTGATGTGTTATAAGGATTCTTGAGCTGAATCAAATACACTAGAAAATCCAAACCATATATGTATTTGTAAAAAGATGTTTGATTTTCCTGTTTAAGGATTAATATTATTTCATAACGGATTTTTTCATTATTTATGGTCTTTTCATTTGATAATGGTTGATTGATTGTGAAACTAATGTGCACTAGTTCTATACAAATGAAAAATATTTCCCAACCCGAGAGTTTTCAAATCCTTTTTGACATATTATTTAAATTTTTTTTGAGAGACTTGAGAAAAATTTTGTGATCCATGACATTTTTTATCTTTTAGAAGTTTTTTAGTGTTTTTGAATATGTTAGGTATGACTGAGCGCCCACTTTGAAATACCTTTTTACATTTTACTATCATTTTGGTTGAACAATACATATAATATTAATTAATGCCTTAGTATCAATTAAATAAATATTTATTCATCCAAATTATAATCCATTTATCCCTTAAATACATACTCAAGGAGTTAAATTAATGATTAATGTTGAACTCTAGTGTTGGGGAAAGACAATATGGGTTTTATTTTAATTTTATCAAGTATTTTTTAAAGCTCAAAATAGTGGTTCCAAATTTTTTACTTCTTTAGTGGAAGATATTTCAAGATATAATTATTGAAGTGTGGGCCAAATATAATTAAATTGTTGGGTGTGGAGTTCCAAAATATTTTAAGATCAAAATATTTCTCTCTTTTTCCTGCAATATATGATTCTGAAGAGAAATTCATGATTTTAATTCAGGTTTATACAATGGTATAAATAGGGAAAGAGGGATGATATTTATCATTGATTTAAATATTTAATGTGTGAACTCTTCATGGGATGGATTGGTTTTTTAGAAGTGAATCATTTTTATCATATTTATGAGCACACATTTCTTGATAATAATATTTTTCAGGCATTTGTATCACTTCAAAGCCTATCCATCCTCATCCTTCCTCAGATTTTTTTTTAAAACAATCTACTAACCCTCAGAATTATAAAAACCCATGAAAAAAACCTCATGATTGAAACATTTTTGAATCTTTTAACTGGATATATTTAGAGGAGAACAAGCAGATAAGGATCACACATGTTCTTGGAAATGAGAAAAATTTAACAAAATATTCCTTGTGTCAAGAGAGAAATATTTTTCTAGGAATGTAGGTACGAAATAAACACATGTATTAATAGAATTTTGATTGTATTTTTTTAGTTGTGAGGATTTAGATAATTTTTAATCATATAAGAGTCATGATACTTCCTTATATGTGATAATTGAGTTGTGTTTTCATTTATACATTGAGATGTCTTATTTGACCTCTGTATTAGAGGATTGTGTGAGACTAAACTTGTTATGTGTGAGGAATTTATTAATTTATTACTTTCACAAATTTTAAAATATTATTCAATTTTTATAATACCATCACAGTGTCATTTTATAGGAAACAACAACAATTTTAGGTTTTAATATTAATTTGAGATATATTGAAAAAAATTCATATTTTTGGATTTTAACTATTTTATTTCTATGTTTTATTTCGAGAATAATTTTTTAAAACTAAATGAAATGGTGAAATTATTTTTTTATGATTTTATACATCATGGGATTAATTTAATTCAGCTAGAACTAAATCAAAATCTATATATATATTTCTAGAGTCAACTCATAATCTGAGCCTCGAAATATGTGCACATAATGGATAATTTTAATTATAGGACCATATCTCCTAAACTATAGTCTCAAATTATCTCCAATTTCACGTGGATACCTGGAGAAAGAGGGGTAACATCTTAATATTCTACAAGCACATGATATTATACCTCTATAAATGTAATAAATTCATGGAATATTAGTGCCTTTGAATTCAAAAAGTCACCCAACCATATTTCTTTTCTGTAGTAAATTAGCCATAAATACTTCATCAGGTGAAAAATAAATGTGATATTTTAAATAAAAACATGTATTTTTGGGATTTGAAACTTAAATAAGGATATTTTTTAATAATTCAACCACTTAATGTTTTATTTACAATCCGACATTCAGAGACCAATTTTGTAGCCAAAATTATTTACCCCTTTTTCGTTATAAACTTTCACCTCCACTCCCACCCCAAAGGCTATAAAATTTTAAAGGTGAAAGGTTGAATTTATATTCTATACCTATTATTAATATTTTTAATATATATTAGTATAGATCTCTCCTTATTCTGTCCATTTATTTTATTTTATTTTTTATTTTTCCCATATTACTTATTTTATCTCCATGTTTGGGTAGACATAACCTTCACTGTTGTTCTAGGGGGATGTGGTGGTGTTTTAGTTTATTAAGAATCTATGATTTATCATTTATTATTATAAAAATTAAATAGCAGTTAACATTGTTATAGTGATAATTCTCCCTACTTTATCTACTACTTTCTCCTTCCTCATCGTTGGCTCGTTTTTCTACTCATTGATATAAAATTAATTCAAACAGTTGTTTTTGAATTGGGAATTGATGTGGAAGAGATTGCTCATACTTGTAGAGGATTTATTTTATGGTAATACCATTCAAATTAAATGGTTTAGAGTGAAATTTTGTTATCTCTAAAATGAAAAAAATATGGATAAATAATTTTATATAATAATGATAACATCACTAGAAACCCTAAGAGAAACAATTTTCATATACTAATTTAATTTCGTGTTTATTTATTTTAATTTGTGTTATATATTTTTATTGTTATATATACTATTTTTGTTGTATTATTATAATAAAACCCACAATTTATATTAATATATTAGTTAGTTTTATAATATTTATTTTATAATAGTTATAGAAAAATATAGTGTACATAAGTGGCCTCCATGAGGGATCTACCCTTAGAAGAACACTATGATTTATTATTAGAAAAATTAGAATTTAATTGATAAGGGAATAGAGAAAAATCTCCATAAATAATGTTGGAACATTTCAAAGGAGATAATGTGCTTTCATAAACAATTTTTATGAAAAAAACCCAAAATAAATATTCAAAATATAAAAATAAAGTGAATCATTATATATATTTATTTTTAAGTGAAGATGGATTTATTTATTTATTTTTCATATGCATGGCCTATAACTAAATTTTTGAGATGAGAGGAATATTTTTTGATCCAAATTATAGAAAATACACAATGAATAGAATAATACACTTTGAATATTCAAGAGAATTTTATAATTATATAAAAATAAAGAAATCTGGTAATATGACTTGCCACAAAGGATAAAGAAGTTAAGGTTCTATGGAATTATTGGAGATAGAAACAAGATGATAATAATTTAAATAGTCTCCCAGATGAATTTCAAGTTGAATAAACTGATGGATATATGAAGATAAAACTTGATGATCCAATCATCTCTCCTTGTCTATTACTTGAATAGTTTCCCAAAGATGTCATGAAAGATGATACAATTGTCGGAGAACAACAAGATTTGGAAGATATTTGGATTGATTTTTTTTGACGAAAAACTTTAAGTGATCCTCTCATATCTTTCAAATAACAATCATCTCTTATTTACCTCTCTATTTCTTTGAAAAATTATAAATATTATGGCCTTGATGAGAAAGGTATTGTAGTGGTCTTCCCAGAAGAAACAAACATTAAATACTATTTAAATAAATGGGAAGATTTATTTCTAGATTCTACTAAGTTTAATTATTAGAAAAATTTCACTATAACTATAATTACCCATTTTATTATCCAATATATCAAATATCCTCCCACGCAGACCCTAGTTGAAGCCATCAACATTGTGTTTGAATAAGAAGATGTCTTATTCCTCATCATTCCAATATCATTCCATTTTTCCACACTACAATGATGGATCAACAATTATACTATATCCATTGGATTCTCTTGGATTAGTTTTTTCATATTATAATTGTATAAAAGAGTATTTTTTTGGTTTCTAAGAAATAAACTCCATCCACAATTGGATTGTGGTTAAACCACTGCAACCTCTTAACTAGGGGCTGTAAAAACCTAGAGCCTGCTCGGGAGGTCAAATTAATCATTGAAACATTCTTTCCACTATCTCTTTATTTTCATTTATTATTCTCATATTGAATCATTTATTTATTTAATGTTTAATTATCTATCATATAGGGTATTAAGTCAAGTCTTTCATATAAAAAAATCATGTTGTGTCTTTTCTTATACTTGTGTTATTTTCTACCCAATTGAAATAGTTATGACAACCATTATATAAATTGAAAAATAAATATGGTAGTAAATCGAATAATTTTGGGGGATGTCGATAAATTTCTCAATATTTTTTTTTTGATTCCATTTTTTTCTTTTTTTTATTTCCCTAAATTATTTGTGTTTTTATTTACATTTTTTTCTGTGTTTAGGTTTTTTGTGTTGAAACAAATTCTTTGGAAAACACAAAACATCTTTGTAATAGTGTTATATTTATTCATTTTAATTTTTGTGGAATTAAATTTTCTTGAAATGGAGTTTCTTCGTTATTTATAATCTTTTCATTTGATGATATTTGATTTATTTTAAAACTCATGCGCACTAGTGTTGTCCAAATTGAAAATATTTTCCAACCCCAATGTTTTCTAAATTTTTTTCATTTTATAAAAATTTATATTTTCCTTGAGATTATTGAGATGTGTTTTTTAATCTTGAGATTTATTTTTTTCTCTTTTTAAAATATGGTAGTGTTCATGGAATATGTCAAGTATGATTGAGGAAATACTTTGAAGTACATTTTTAAATTTACCTATTATTTTTCATTAACTTTACATATAACCATCATTAAGAACTTATCATCTATGAAATACCATGTTATAAAGCCACATTACAAGTAATCTTTCCCTTTTTTACCTAATTTAAGAGTTAGATTCTTAACTATTGTTTTACTCAATTATGAGCAGGGAGAAAATGGGATGTATTATTATTTCTTTAATATTTTATTTGAGATAAAATTTCATGATGGAATTATATATTGGTGTCCAGAATATCATCACAATGTTTTTTGTGGAGATAACCCATATGTTATGACCAAAATATACCTCTCATTTTCCTTAAAATTATGAGTTTGAAGAGAGATTCTATATCTAAATTCAAGCTAAAACAATGCTACAGATAAGGAAAAGAGGGAAGAAATTTATCATTGATATTGATATTCATAATATGAACTTCCTAACTAAATCACAAGGTTCTTAGAGTTTATTAATTTTTTATATTTCTTAGGATAACCCCATTCTAGAGAAAAACTATTTTCATTCATTTACTTCAATTTAGAACCTAACCCTCTGCATTCTGCCTCTAATGTTTTTACTCTTTAAATTTATTAAGCCTTACCCTAAAAAAACAATGAGAAATATCACATGATTGACGTACTTTTGTCTCTATGAACTTGAGATATTATGAGGATAACAAGCTTATGGATATAACACATGTTCTTGGGAATGAAAAAAATATCACCTAGAAAAATCCATGAGTGAAGAGAGAAATATTTTTTTAGGGAGGTATGTATGAAATGGGAATGAGGATTTAAAAGATGTTTAATGGATTATTATTATATTTTCGGTGTTATAGATTTTCTATCCATGCATGTATTTTTATATTTCCATATATATGATAATTGAGTTTTGTTTTCATTTATACTTTGGGATATTTTTTTTGAACATGGTATTAGTTGAATGCATGAGAGTCCAATGGTCATGTTTGGGGAAGTTATGAAGGTATTATTTCATAAATTTTACACTGTTATTAAATGTTTATAATCCCACCCCAATGTTATTTTTTAGAAATTTTCAAATTTTTTGGTTTTATATATAATTTTAGCATAACTTCAAAACATTCCTATTTTTGGTTTTTAACACTTTTCTTATTTCTGTATTCCAGCCATGACATTTTTTAAACTGAATAAAATTATGAAATTCCTTTTTTTGGATTTTTTTCATAATGGGACTAATTTCATCCATCTGGGCCTAAATCGACATCTATTATATGGAGGCCCAAAACCATTTCATAATATGGGCCCTGAAATCTATATACATAATAGAAATAATTTAATTATGGTCCCATGTATCTCGAACTACAATCCCAAATGTGCGCAAATTGCACATGGAGACCTATTGGAATATGGGGAACATTTCTTTACTTATATTACCACTACATAGTATGCCTCTATAAAGGTAATATATGCATTGGAACTTAGTGCCTTTGAATTAAAATAGTCACATAAAAAGAATAATTTTCCGAAGTATATTCCATAAATCCTTAATTAGTTCGATAATAAAGCTATACTTATTAATAAATATAAAGAAGATAAAGGGTAACAACTTAAATGAATTTTTTTCCCAATTCTTCCATTTAATAATTCATTGATGCATATAATTTAATATATAAACTTTTTATCCAAAATGGTTCACCCCTTTTATCTATAAATTTTTACCTCCAATCCAATATTAAAGGTTAGCAAATTTAAATGTTGGAAGGTAGAGTTTTGTTTTTTTATTAGTGGTTAAAATTTTTAATATATATTAGTATAGATCTCTATTTAATATGTCTATTTATTTTTCTTTTCTTTTTTCCCCATTGTACTTCTTTTATCCTCATGTTTGTGGAGTGTTAACCCTTTCTCTTGTTCAAGGGGGAAAGTTGTGGTGCTTGAGATTATTGATATTTTATATTTTACCATGTTCCATTATAATAATTCTATAGTGGTTAAAATGGTTTTTGTGAGAGGTTATCCCACTTTCCCTACTATTATCTTCTTCTCCATTATTCACTTATTATCCCTCTCGTTGATATCTAATTCATTGAAATGGTGGATTTTGGATTGGGTATTGATGTGGAAGTGGTTAATCTTATATGTAGTGTTTCTGGTGTAGGGTAATACTTCTCATAATAATTTGTGTAGAGTGGTAGGTATTAATCTCAAAATTAAGTAAAAAATTGATGCCTATTTTAAAATGAAAATGATAACATCACTATAACGTTGAGAGAATCATTTTCCGTTTACTTGTTTATTTTTATGTTTTATTTATTTTACTATATGTTATAAATTTACATTATTATTTATATTGTATTAAATTTATTTTGATATCGAAACCCCATATTTATATAAGTATATAATTTAGATTTAATTTAGTTACTTTATAATAGTAACAATTGGAATAATGTGTGTGTAATTGGACTCCTTTTGGGAACAACCCTTGGGTGTGCACTATACATCATTTTTTAGTAAATAAGAATTTAATTCACCATGGATCAGTGAAAAATATCCTCATTTCAGTTTCCCATTATTTTTTATCATAGAGGGTTGATAGAGAATGAAAAAGAAAACCTCCAGATATTCCTCATCCTCAATGACTTTTAGAAGAGCATAAAGAAGGTGGAAGACATCAACAAAGATGATGAGGTAAATGTGAAGGGTGAAAATAGCTTCATGTTATAGATTTTGTGGTGCAAGTGGGGCCCAATATTTTTCAAAGTATCATTTTTCTCTCTTATACCTAATCTTATACATATATTTATTTTTAATCATTATAGTAATTCATTACACCTCTCATTGTGTTATGTCAATAATTATCCTTTTTTACTTTTCCATTAATTTATGTTTTGAAAATCCCAAACACATTTCTTATGAAAATATATATTTCTCAAAGAATTATTTTCTTTAGGAAAATTTTCATTCTCTATGAAACATTTTCCTCTTACACATGGTTTTCAATGTCTTGTTTAATATTTTGACAATCCAAGTATAACAATGATTTCCATAAACAAAAAATTGGATCCTTACCTAACTCAAAACCATAGAATTAATTAGAATCTGATTTCCCCAATATTGTGAATCTAATTACTTCTGAAATAGTAGTTAGATTTATTTTGAAATCAGACATTGATTTCCTCTGAAATTAGACTCCAATTTCTTTTGAAATCAGACACTGATTTCTCCAGAAATCAGAGTCCCATTTCTTCTGAAATTAGGCTCTAAATTCTATAGAGATAAAAATACACATTCTATGGATGTTTGACTCCAAATTCTATTGAAATTAGATTCTGAATTATCTAGAAATCAGATTCTGAATTCATTAGAATTCAGATTCTGATTCTCTATTATTTCAAAATATGTTTATTCATATTTTCTAGAGTCTGATTCTCAATTTATTAAAAATATAACTAAATTATTTTCTTATAGTTACTAAATTTCCTTAAAGTAAAATTTCATTTTAGCAAATATTAATCAATCAATGTTTCTTACACATGATATTGTTTCCCATGATTTATTACCTGAAAAAATGTCGTATAATATTTTTAAACTAACTGTTGGTTGAGTGACTCATGTATCGGTCCCTCTAAATTTTGAGGAAAAATATGACCATTGGGGGATGATACGACCATTATGATTTTTTTCCTATAAATACCCAACCTTATGAACAAGCCAATAAAATACTACACACGTGAAGGGATTGCATGTTGTGAAGATGTGAAGTGATTTCTAGAAGGAGAGACTCTCATTCATTATGTGATCTATAAACATCTTGTTCAGTTGTGAACAAATTGTTCAGTCTGCTAAGTGCAACTCTGATTATTGTTGTCTACAATTAAGGTATTATGGGGATATGAAGATAGAGGTTCCGACTTCCTTAATGATCGAGGGCTAGTGGGGATAGTAATACAGATTCTGATATTCTTATCAAGAAGATACCCTAGTGTGGGTAAGAAAAAATTTATTTGATGTATAAATCAATAGACATTTATCTATGGTTGTTGGATACCCTTCTCTTGGATTTAAATTATTTCATATACTTTTTACTTGTCATTATTACAAGTTTTAATTCTACTGTAATGTTATTAATGAAAAAAGTATAACCTTTTTACAATTGTATCCTATGATAAATGATATTTTATGCACTTTATGTTAGAATATTTCTCTAAGTAAACTTATCTTATGTTTCCTTATAGGATCCATATATCTAAATCCTAATCAATATTTTTTCTTTGTTAAAAACTAAAGAGGGTTTTTAAATCTGTCTTGGTTAACTCTGTTAAACAAATATTTTCGTAAGGATTAAAAGGATAGTTTTTACACCTTCAATTAACCCCATCTTATAATTGAGAATCTACATATACATTTCGATCTTATAATTAGTATTAGAGTTGGTCTTTGAAATAATAATAGTAGAAAATAAGTTTTCTTGCTTAAATTTTATTTCATAACATTACATTTTCATGTTTTTCTTAATGATTTTTTATCTTTGTTTAAAAAAATTTACTACTAATCAATTTTGAAGAAAAGATCAATGGAAATAATGAACATTGGTTCCATAAATAATCCAAATCCTACAAGACCTCTCAATTTTTTATGGTAATGATTCTATGTACTTGAGAGATAGGATAAAGGAAATTAAAATAGACACTTGTGTGTATTATATTTTCACGCTCACTGGTGAATAAAAGATTTCTGAATAATAAATCACAACATTCACAAATTAGAAAAAACAAAAATATAATCTAAACTATTAGTTACGCAATACTCTTTTTTATTCCATGACTAGGAATATCAACAACAAAATATCCTCTTGTGAAGCTGAAAATGGAATTTGGATGAAACATGACATTACACACATTGAAACAAGAAATGTAATAGATACAAGAAGAGATAGATTAGGAGCTGAATATCATGGATTTTTATTTCTTAATAGAGAACATGTATGCAATGTGAAATAAATATTTATGACTATTGTCAGTAGTCTTAAATCTATGGGATAAAAATGACTTGATGATGAAATACCAACAGACAAAATAACTGATATTATTCCCAACGAGTGGAAATCTAAAAGAAAAACTATTGATGAAAATTGAAAAGTATCTAACATCACTCATGATGAGTTATTTGGAACCCTTATGCAACATAAAACAAGAATTAAGGTATATTCAATGTTCAATAATAAAAATAATGGTAATATAATTGTTTCTTTCACTACTACATCTAAATCCAAGAATCCAGAAAGAGTTAATAGATCTAAAGCTATGAATGATGTTGTAGAATCTAAATCAAGTGGTAGTGATCAGTCTGAGAACGAAAAAGATAATATTTATCATTATATGAAAAAGATTGTGGGAAAGAAATATTTTCAATATATATATAAGAATAAGTATAGAATAAAATGAATGATTTAGAAGTAACTTGTTTTGAATTCAAGAGAGTAGGACATATCATACATGAATTTCCAATGCTCAAAATAATAGAAAGAAAGGATAGGTATTTATAATGAAATAAATATTAGTACTATAAGTATACGGTTAAGAATTTCTTGATGGTTAATGACACCTGGAGTGCCAGTACAGGTGAAAATGAAAATTTTAATATAAAAAGGAATTTAGAAATGAAATTCTAGAATTACTATTTCAACAAAAGATGTTTGAGAAAATTCAAAAGATCATGACCAGAAAACCCTCGAGTTTGGTAATATTTCTAAAAACCTTAAGGATGTTAATTATGTGTATGGTAAACATTCTAAGGATATTTTATATGTAATTTATATGGAAAATGTTATAAAGAATAACTTAAACTCTAATAATAATGACTGCGAGGATAAGAATTTAGTCATCAGACTAAAATTTGAAATATTTTACATAAAAAATAACCAAATTTAACTTCTAAATGGAAAGAATTTGATAAAATGTATTTAGGAATATTTCCTATTAGGAATAGTTATGGATTTTGTTATACTAATTCAAAACCTATTTTTATTCATAACACTATTTTTTCTCCAAAGTTATCCATTTTTAACATAGTTTCAATGTGGTCGATGTTAGGAGAAAAATTTACCATTATATAAAACTCAATTATTAGGTTTTCAGAAAGCATACTTTTCTAAGAATATGTGGATACTTATGATTTTATTTTCTAAAAATTCTAGATCAAAGATAGTTTCAATTCAGAATGTCTAACTATTTTATTTTCAGTAAAATAAAGGATGTTCCAACAATAATACATTGTACATAGATAGTAGATATTCCTAGAATATGACTAGCATCCACAACATCTTTGAAAATATTATCAAGATTAATGGAGGAAAAGTATCGTTCTAAGATGATGATCATGGAGAAATTATTGGAATAGGTAACATTTTTCTTCCTAAAATGGATTTAATTTTAAATTTTTTATTTCTTAAAATTCATTATCACAACCTTATAAGCGTTATTCAATTATGTTATGAAGGTTACCTTGTGAATTTTAGGAATGATAAATGTCTGATATACAACTTCAAGGAATAGTTTATTCATTATATCCATAAGAATGAAAATGTTGATAAACAGAACATAGAAGACATTTGGAGCCAAGACCCACCTTTATTTAGTGTAATGGAAGATCAATCTTGGTTATGAAATATAAGAATACGACACACTAACCTTATAAACTTATGAAAACGCTCAAAGAAAAGACTTACTAAGGATTTACTTTAGTGTAAAATTGATCCATCCAAAGATTGTGATCCTTGCCTATATAGAATGAAAAAAAATAATGCTTTAAATAAATTAGTGAAGTCTCAACTTTGAATGCATTACAACTTGAGAATATGAATCTTTTAAGTCCAACAGAAACAAGAAGTATTGGAGGAAAAAACTATACATTGATTTTGGTTGACTATTATACAAGGTTTACTTGGGTTTATTTTCTATCAAATAAATCTAAATCCTTTTCCTATTTTAAATCTTTTCATCCAATGTTAAAAATGTGAAAAACTTTCTATTGATAACAATTCATAGTGATCATGGGGGAGAATTTGAATATTCATATTTTGAAACTTTTTGTATTCAGAAACGAAATAATCATAAGTTATTAGTTCCATGAACTCCCCAACAAAATGGTGTTCGTAAAAGAAGAAACCAAATTCTCCAAAAGATAACTATAACCATTGAGAGTGAATAATCTATTGTTAAAAGCATTAGGGATGAAACAGTTAGTATTACTTGTTATAATATATTACAAGCCTTTGCAACATTATTTAATTTTAATCATTTTCAAATGGACGTGAAGTGTTATTACATTAATTTATATGTTAAAAACGAAGTTTATGTTTAAATATTTCCTAGTTTTGAAGACACAAAACATCATGAACATGTTTTTAAAATTAAAAAATATTTATATGGACATAAACATGCCCTTAGAGCCTGGTATGACAAACTTACATGATTTTTGTTACAAAATAATTATGTTAAGGGAACAAATGATCCGACTCTTTTTATAATGAAATATTTGAAAAATGTTTTGATTGTTCAAATTTTTGTTGATGAAATTATATTTGGATAAATCCTTAACTGTTTTGTTTGAAAATCTCATGAAATCATTGTTTGAAATGAGTATAATGGTCCAGTTTACATTTTTCTTTCATTTTCAAATTTCTCAAAAATTGGAATGAACTTATATATCTTAATATATGTATATTATTTATCTTATTAAAAATTATAGATATTAAAAATACTAAGATTATAAGTATTATAATTGGTTCCTTATACTTTCTTAATCTTGATGAAGTAGGGAAACCATTAGATCAAACATCTTTTAGAGGTATGATATGAAGTTTATTATATATAATAGTTAGTAATCCAAACATAATGATTTAAGTATCCTTATGAGAAATATATAAATATAATACAAAGGAATTTCATTTAAAATAATTGAAAATATTTTTCCTCTATTTAAATGGAACCATGTATTGAGGAATTTTTTTTATTATGGAAATGATTTTTTATTAAAATGTTTTACAGATGTTGATTTTGGCTATTATATAATGGATAAGAAAAGTACATATAGAATGTGTCATATCATAGGAGATTCATTAGTTTCTTGGTAATTTATGAAGACACACTCAGTAGCACATTCCACTACTAAAGCTAAATATGAATAACTAGAAGTTGTTGTACTCAGGTGTTGTGGATGCAACACATACTCACAGACTATGGCAGGTGTTTTACCAAAACATTGATAACGTGTGATAATACTGGTGTCATTTACCTAACAAAAACCCTCACAAATCACTCTAGTTCAAAGCACATAGATATTATGCATCACTATTTTAGGGATCCCACACTTAAATGAGATATCATTCTTTATTTTATTGGAATGAAATATCAACATGATGACACTATTACAAAATATTTACCCTACAATAGATTTTAAAAAATTAAACAAAAGTTATTACTGATAACTATAACGTAATCATCCTTATTAATTTTTTTAATGCTATCTCTTAAAATTAAGATACTCATTTTTATAGGGGTACTACATATGTTTATAATTTTATATTTCCCTTTCCAAAAAAATTTGGAAACTGAAATATTCGAAACCAAAAATTTTTCCTTCACCTAATAGAATTTTCTAAAACTAAGTTATTAAAGAAGAACCTTATCAATATTGAAAATTTATTCAAAACAATACGGAAGGTATGATTCCATACCAAAATCTACATAATTGTATTTTTTTACTTGTTGGTATTCCTATCAGGTTTTATGAAAACATTGCCAGATTCAGTTTACATAAATATTTATTTTCCTTTAAGTCTCAAAAGATCAAAACCTTGAAATAATTATTTGGCATTGATATCAACTCTTAGATAATATTAAGATAATATAAAATGTTGTATTGATTTCAGAATATAAATTATCCCCGTGAAGCCAATATAAAAGACCCCCAATTCATATTCTACATCAGTTGTCTCAGAGTTTTTGCTTCGAAGCCCTACCACCCTTTTAATCCTCTATTTGGTGTTCTCTTTTTTCTAATTCCATGAATGCCTAATGATGTTTTCTCAAATATTCCAATGGCCTCTAATAAGGAACTCAAATATTGGTTAATTTACCAAAAATGTTTGGTGGATCTATATTTCTTTTTCTCTGTTTGATTCTCTAATTTTGGAATTCATAAAAAATAATGGAAGGAAATAACTTTGGGTTTCTAAACCAAAGGATCAGGATCTAGTTTATCATGGTCTTATAATATAATTATTTGAAAAATTTGGTTTTTATAGACAATTATGAAGAGAAAATTTTTCTTTCAAGAGATATGGAAACACTTATTCTTTATCCTTCAACATGATTGGAAGCATTCTAGATATACCTTATAAAGGAGAGGCCGTCTTCTGGTCACACAAGTTTCTAGACAAGGAAAGTACATAGGAAAAGTTTATGGAATTTTACTTCCTTGGACTTAAAAGAGTTAAGTCAGAAAATGTTAATCATATTTAAGTAATTATATATTTCTAACTCTGTGGATTCTAGGTTTTGACATTCCGAGGAATGGAGTCAATTATTCTCTTATAAAATGTGATATCATCATGATGGAATTATTATTGAATCTAATAAAGGTAATGATTATAAATAACATTATATTTACGATTTATAATATCAATAATTGTAGTCTCAAGTCACGGATCATAATGTACCCGACAATCTGGTCAATGTTTATTGTCTTTTTCAAATAATTATTCAAAATACCTTGTACCTCAAAACCGAAGGTTTTTAAGATAATTTTTTTAGTGAATATACTCTAAGAATGATGAAAATTAGTTTCAGTATTATGATAGGAAGGTTATTTGAACATATTGATGATCAAGATGTGATAATGAAAGGGGAATCTAGAGAAACATCCATGCAAACTCCAATGAAATGAAAAGAAAAATAACCAGTATCGAAAGATAAAGTACTGGAACCTTATTCAGCAATTTCTCCACCTAATCTAAAAAATAAAAAGTCATTTCTTGATGAAGTGATAGCCAAATAGGGAGTTCTGCAGAATAAAAATGAGGGCGGTGTATTTTCTAGGTTAGACCCAGCTGTGGTTAATGCCATGAAGATTTGAACAGATGAAGAGTTTATGAAGAAAAATAAGAGAATAAGTTATATAAGAATATGTCAGAATCTGATATCTTTCAGTATTTTCATAATGATACTGAGAAATCATCTAAAAAAATTCATGTATAACAATCCTTCTTTCAAGAACCAGTTCAAATTGAAACTCCAAAAGAAGATAAAAGAAAGAAAGTCATTTCAATTCTAGAACTCATTATTGGAGAAGGAAAAGTGAAGAAAGATGAAAAAGAAGATGATGTGGGAAGTGATGATGTGATAAGATTGGTGGAAGAATACCAAGAGAAGTAAATTACTTCTAAAATGTTTTTGATCAAAAATTCCCAAGACGAATCAAGAAAGGTAATTCAAGAAGAACAATCAGATATGAAAAATGGTAATGCTCAAGATGAGGTTGATAAACCTCTTGATGATGAAAGTAGTAATCCTGATTTTATTTATCCTAATGATGTTAAAGAAATTCTTGAAAATGGTTTTGATAAAAATGTTGATAATGATGATAAAATAATTAATGTTTATGATAGTTAACATACGACTCTGAAATTTGAGAAGGAAATATTTATATCTAACAACGTAAATCAAGTGGTTTTTGATTCACTAAATATAATTGTAGTTATAAAATCAAAGAAGGAAGTTGTTGGAACATCAAAGAGGAAATAACAAGAGAAGTATAATTACCCTATCCAACAAAGGAATCTGATTTGGAATATTCATCTTCTATAGGATAATATTTTGTTGTCTAGTCTTTAAATAATATTGTTAATACCATTCCATTATTCCCATATATTGATTCCAGGTGATAGCTACTACAAAGGACTGTCAATCTGAAGTATTATTCTACATGAATTCTCATGGAAAATTTTATCAAAGTAGAAGCCAATTTTAAGTCATTTCAAATTAGTTAGGATGCTCATAGGAGATCATATAATGAGATAAAAATTTGGAATAAGTCATTGAATGGTGAAATTACAATCATGGATCATTTCAATGATTCAGAAATGGAATCCTTTGATATGTCAGATGAAATGATCAATAAATTTTCAATAATTCTTTCACACATGTTGAATCAAGAGCAAGTTGTCCAGATCCAAGAGGTTAATGACCCGAATAAAAAGGCGTATTTGGTTTTTTTAAATTTGAAAAGGGAAAGAGAACTCATGGAAGTGATGACTGAAAAATTCAAAGATATGGAATTTGTAATAATGTCACAAGGTGAAATTATTAATTCTCAAAAATATTGAAACAATGATCTAGAAAATAAAAATCTGTATTAGGATTAGTTGATAAATATGATTAAAGAAAATTATAATGATTTGAAGAGGTTATAGGCTACCCTAAAAAAACACATTTCAAAGGAGAGGAAGGATGATAAATTTCTTAAATCTGATCTTTTGTTGTGTTTTCCCTTACTATATATTTTTTCATCAGAATGAAAATTTATTATCTTTCCATTTCTTTGTTATATATATTCTTAACATTCCCGGTACAATTTTTTTACGTTCCCTCTATTCCTTTTGGAAAATACAAAATGGGGAGAAAATAATGATCAAAATTAATATTAAGAATGAATATGTCCATGTAAGGGGGAGATTACTTAAAGAAGATATTCTAAAGAAAGAATAAGTAACTTCTCTAAAGACAATAATATGATCCTTAGTGATTTAAAAACCTATGGGGGAGTTAGTCATATTCATTATGGGTCATAGAAAAGTTGACAGACATATGTGTTTCTTTTAATGTTCAAAAATTAAAAACCTTAATCCTTATATTCTTTTACAAATTTTTTTTATTCTTTCCAAAAAGGATAATATGGTTAATTCATCATTTGTCCTTATGAATTTTCCAATCCTTTAGGATTTGAAAATCCCAAACAAATTTATTTGGAAAAATTATCTTTCTCTATGAATTAATTTCTTATGTAAAGTTTTCTTTCTGTAAGAAAATTTTTATCCTTACCCTTGGTTTTCAATGTCTCATTTAATGTTTCCTCAACCCAAGTATAACCATATTTTTTTAAACCAAAAATCGGATCCTTAAATAACTCATAACCTTAAATTTCCTTAGAATCTAATTTCCCCATAATTGTGAATCATATTTCTTCTGAATTCAGAATTTGATTTCTTTTTTAAATAAGCCATCGATTTCTTCTGAAATCAGACTCCATTTTATACTGAAGTCATATTCTGATTTCTTCTGAAATTTGACTCTAGATTCTACCTAAAACATATTCTTAATTATCTAGAAATCAATCTCTAAATTCTCTAGAAATAATATTCCAAAATCTTTAAAAATAATATTCTGAATTCATCAGAATTCATATTCTGATTCTCTATTATTTCAAAATCCATTTGTTCAAATTTTCAGACTCTAATTATCACTTTCTTATGAATCTGATGAAATTATTTTGTAACAGCTACCTCATTTCCTAAAATTAATGTTTCATTTCATCAGATCCTAAACATGTTATGGTTTCTTGAGCTTAAAAGTTATTCCTTATATATTATTGTTTCATACATAAGATATTGTTTCCCATAATTTCTTACATGAAAACAATGTTGTAAAATATGTTTTTATCTATCTATTGGTTGAGTGACACCTATACATGTTTCTTGGAAATTTAAGAAAAAATATGACTGTTGGAGGAGGAGTTGACCATTGGGAATTTTCAGCTATAAATACCAAGTCATTTGAACAAACAAAAAAATATAACAAACTTCTATAGCTTACATATTGGGATGCTATGAATTGATTTATAGAGGGATGCCCTCATGTTTTGTGTGATCTATGACCATATTCTTCATCCATGAACAACTTGTTCAGTCTGTTTAGTGTGACTCTGATTGTTGATGTGTACAATCGAGGGCATCCAGGGATAGGAAGATAGAGGTGCTAACTACCTTAAACCTCGAGGTCTAGTAGGGATAGAAAGACAAATTATGATATTCTTAATGAGGACATACCCTATTGTTGGTAATATAGGCTTTATGGAAAATATAAATAAAGGGTTCTTTATCCAAGGTTGTAGGATACCCTTATCTTTGGGTTAAAATTTTATATATACTTATTTACTTGTCTTTATTAAAAGTTTTAATTCTACATAAATTTTGTTAAAGAAAGAAAGAATAACATTCTTATACTTTTTTATACTTATATACTCTAATAAGTAATATTTTATACACTTTAAGGTTTAATATTTCTCTATGTAAACTTGTATTATATTTCCTTATCGAATTCATATTTTTGGATCTTAGGAAAAAAAATATTAGTTAAAAACTAAATAGGGGTTGTGAATCTATCTTGGTAAACTTTGATAAACATATATTTCCTTAAATATAAAAAAAAGTATTTAAACCTACAATTCACCCCCTCTTTTAATTTTGAATCTACATCTATATTTGGATCCTACACTTGGTTAAATAATTAAAGGCTTACAATGGAAGGAACTCATGTTTCCTTACTATTGACTACAATAGAAAGAGGTTAGTATAGGTTTCAATTGGTGTGTTAGGGGTGTTAAATAAGGATAGGGAACCATAATCCCATCAAAACATTTATCTTATTTAATAAACAACCATTAATGTTACCGTAAAAAAGATTGGTTTTATATAATGTCAGAACTCGTTGATTGCTATCTGAGGGGAGATATTTTAATTGACATGGATAGTTAATATTACACGTTTATTGGTTAGTGAAGTCCAAAAATGGATTGAAAATATATCTAGTTGATTTCATTATAGCCAAAAGGTTTTATTTTGGGTATAGAATAATTATTAGAATAATGATTTTTTAGATTTTTTGTGGAGTTTTTAAATATTATTATTGAAGAGGTTGCAACACCACTCCTTGGTATGAGATCATTGTTGGGGTGGAATTTAAACTAGACATCTCATGTTTTTATATATATCTATATAAAATAACACCTTCATGGTTGTGTGAGTTACATATTCAAGCCTATGTTCTTTTGTAAAAGGGCATCATTCATCCTCTCATGTCACCTTTAGAAAATACTATTCTATTTGTGATGAAGCTGGAAAGTAGTTTGTGATTGTGTATCAACTTCCACGGGTTAACTCTGGTGACAATTTGAATTCATTCAAATGATAATATTAAATCATATTAGATCAAGATAAAGTGATTAAACTCATGTTTAAATATCATCCATGTATAGAAATATAAAAAACTATATAAAAAACATAAATAAAGAACAGGTATAAAGTTTAACTATTCACTTCAAATGCCTCTACTACCCTTGATCTTTGTTTGATATGTTTAACATATACTACTAAAGTGGAAAAAGTTATCCCCTCCTCAATGGAATATTTATCGGCCAAAAAATTTCTCATTATTCAAGAAGAATTCTCTTTCACGTATGGAGTTCTAGAACCTTAATGTGATAAAGAAGCAGATTAGGAGAGGTTTCTCTCTCTTTGGTTTATGGAAAAGCATGAATCAATCATATATATCCAGTTTTATCCCATGTTTGTTCTGAATATAACAATTGTGTACTCCTTTTGTTTTTATAATTTATTCATGTGTTATAATTCTCAAATAAATTCCACATCCATTTCATGTATCAAATATATGAATTTAATTTCTCCCAATCATCTCATCTCATGAACTGTTTTGTTAACTAATATCTACATGAAATAATTACTTTAGTGATAATTTTTTATCATTTAAACATAAAAATATCATGAATACTATCATTATGGAATGCTATCATTAACTCACCTGGTATATTTTTTTAAAAACATAGGGAATGATATCATTAACTCACTTGGTATCACATTATATGTAATACCTTCTGAATACTCATCAAAGACACTTGTAGATGAACAATAAATCAAATTTAGAGTACCTATTTAAGTAAAAATAAATTACCATTCATCCAAACATAATGTGTGTCCCGATAATAATTTATTTAATTTAAAATAAATACTAATCTTTGCATCCATATAGGTAGGAAATGTTTATCCTCTAGGAATGCGCTAATTCTACTCAATATATAAAGAGATCTGGATTGATCTCTACTAAAAATGTATCTTTATTATTGTTTCACCAATACACATCAACTGAAAATGTAAAGTATCATATTTTCCCTTTTTTCCAATACATAGAGTTTTCATAGGTTACAGAACATTTCAATCTCATATAGACAACTCATCTATTCATAAATCATAGAGTGATAACTAATTTGGTCGGTGAATACGTCACAAGGAATTCATCCTTATGGATAATCATGTCACATTTACCTTATATGAATAGATATAAAATATCTAGGTGTAACCTAACAATCTCATAGTCTATCTAAATTGAGGGCCTAGATGTCATACATTTTATATGAGGGGAAAAATTCCATCTTGGTTATGCTCAAACTAATGACATGATCAACAACATAACCAAACACACATGTATTATCTAAGTTAATATGTAGTCTTGTGTATGTATTGTATCAAATTTTAATTTTTTTCATTCTAGGTATCTTTGTAACCTCATGTAATGGGGATATAAATATGATCCATGCTCTTATATTATTTCAAATACATTTTTATGACACTCCACGTGGTATACTTAGTAGGTAGTCCATTAAACACAAATAATCCAATTCATTATTTTGTTCCACATGAAAATATTCTATGACCCTATACAAGAATCGAACTCATGTTAACATTAACATTTCATCATAACATTCAATACTCTATAACATTAATCGGTTAAGGATAACTCAATGTGGTTCTTTAAATCATTGATTACTATTATATTTAAAGAAATGTATATCTATATATAAATTTATACAACCAACATGAAACAATGATAAAGTTTAAATTTCTTCTAATATGATACATTTTAATATTATTAATACCATGTTTATGAATATTTATTATAACCAACATAATCACTAGTTTATTATATCATATATACTCAATTTCCATACCAGCCATATGATTGCTACACATTCTTGGTTTTGTGAATTCATTACATCATATGTAATTCATTTCAAATATATATGTGACTATATAATAAAACCATCCCAAAAACTATTCAATGTGAAATATTATAAATTAATTAATTTGATTAATTGTGATATTTAAGAATCTTATTCCTAATTGTTCAAATTTGGGAAAATATTAAAACTTATTAACATCACAAAATCAAATGTTATGATGTTCAATTTTGTTGTCTACATTAAAACCATTCTACGTTCATTATCCTGATTCTTGGAACCCTAATCCATCAAACTTTTCCATTGAAATAAAATAAATACTTGTGTTATTTTTTACAAGAACATCTTAAAATATTTTAGGAAAATGTGATATGCACTTTATTAGATTAAATTGTGTTATAATTTTCATTCCACTTTACGTCAATATTGTAAAACTCTTTTTGGATATCATATATCATAAAATGGATAAATTTCACTGGCATAATCCTTTAGAAAATAATGTATTTACAATTTAAATGGTGAGTTAATAAGGCTCTTTGAATTTTTCAATACCATCACATATCCTAAATTTTGTTGGATATTATTTCAAAATCACTTTAACTTTACATTACTGTAATCATTTATTTGGTATCTTTGAACATCTCTAAGTACATACATACTCCCACTTGCCTCTTAGATAATATGTTGTATTCAAAACATATTTAATAGATGTAACTCAAAATACTATAGTTTAGGATATAAATATTATTTCATTCTAGTATGGACATTTTAAAAATAAACTATTGTTTCCATAGGTGTTAAACTATGTGCTTGCTTCCTTTTTTTAGAATAATTATTTGTTAAAATATACCATTGATAGGTGGCAAGAAACGATTACATTTTATTTCAATAAAAAATATGGGAACAAAATTCTCTCCGGTAAAAAACCGTTTATCATGTCTTCTTATGAAGATATATTATAGAGATTTATGAATCAAAAACCATGTTTATGCACTTAATCATCATATTTTTTCACAATACCTCTTTATTGTCAAAAAACTCATCTAATCAAATAAGTGAAATAAATTTAATATACACATTTTTTAATTAAAATAATTTTATCTTGATAAAATAATTTATACTCAAATCTTTGATGTAGTAACTCTTTATTTCATCCCATTAATGTCAACTACAAGCTAAATAAAATATACCTTTTTTTATGAACTCCTCTATATTTACACCACTTGGTAAAATATAAATTCGATATCAAATACCTTTCAAAATTGAATATTTTTACTATAACACCAATAACTTATATGGATATTCCATAGAGTTCCCTAAACTCATTATGATATTTTGGATAATACCATTTATGATATCATTATTCCTCTTTCCTAAAATCCTTATATTTCAATGACCTTTATTGTATTCTTGTAAAAACATTTTTTAATTACTTCCACTAAATTTTATTCTTCATATTTGAACTCTTAGCCACTATAAATTTCTATAAAGCATTAATAGTTATTATCAAAAAATTTATAACAGTGGGTATACATTATTAATTCATTCATATTGTCATAACATATCCATAATTAGTAATAGGATGAATTCATTAACCAAAACAATCCATTTTAGTGTTCCCATTATGCGTGTTATAGAAAAACACATATAAAAACCATGTTTATAAAAAATCATTTTATTAAACAAAAAAAAATTTACATTTCTTTTATCAAGTGCTATATGAGATAAAAACACAAATCTAATAAAAATTTTATTTCATATTGTATCAACCATGTCATTAATTCAGCAACTCCATTTCATTTTTACTTGAAAACTTCCTTCAAGATCTATTGTTTAATTATTTATTAATATATGAACTTTTTTATATTTACCATACTTTTTACATAATTTAATTGATATCATATATCTATCACATAATACAATTCATTTTTATATCCAATAAATCGTTAAGGAAACATTTAGTCTCATTGAATCGTCATCATATTTAACAACATTTAATATCATTTGACATACTGAATCATATTTAGTATATAAGATTAAATTTCCATAAATAATTGATGTAAAAAATAATATTTATCACATGAGTGGAATATAAGATTACTTTGGTTTTTTCATCTAATAAAATTGAATCATTGAATGAATCACACAATTCTTCTATAAGAATAAGGATTTACTGGTTAAATTTTTTCAACACATGGTTACTCATGGAGGAACTATTTTAAGATATATAATTTTCATTAAGAACTTGTTATGAATAACCACTCATAGTATTATATTACTTTAAATTTATCATTTCAAGGATAGATATCAATTTTCAGTTTGATGATTATATTCATTTAAAATAGAATATTTTATAAGATGCATATCATGTTATATTACCATTAACTAAAAAATAATTTTTAATAGAATGCAACTAAAATAATGAACCATTTTAAATATTCTTCATACCAATTATTAGGCCATGATCTATATTTCACTAAGTAATGATTCTCTTTTAACATTCCTCTACCCACTTAGATATTTAAGAATGGCACCAACCCAATATTATCATATATGAATCATGGACATTCAAGAAGAAAACTTATTTTCTAACCCATAATATGGATAAACTAAGCTCCATTCCTGAGGTAAACTTATACTATTAGGTTCTCCCTTATAGTGTAACAAGAATAAAACCCTAAAAATATGTTATAATGGATAATCCATGATCATCAAACATTTACATGGACTGTATAATGAACTTTCAGAATAACCTATCATTTCTTTCAAAAAACAAGATAAACTAGGGGCTCCTAAATTTGGAATGACCTACCAAGTTGGATGATATAGGTATTAAAACGTTTTTACAAAGGAATATCTAAAACATAATATTTTAAATGGATTTAATTTCAATATCATATCTCATGTTACTCCATTTTATGTATACATGCTTATAGTAGTTGAGTTTGTAATCTTATACCCACCACCAAACAAATATGTTCAAACCATAATGATGTTTGACTCTTTAGACAACCATATGTTTGTATCAATCATTGAAAAATAGAATTAAAATATATTCATACATATCTGAATGCATCATATACATAAGGATTATGGAAAATTCATGTAAAGGGTTTAAGTTATATGATATTAACAATATCCACATCACTAATCCTTGAGTTATAGATATCCAACCCCATTCACTTAAATATATGATCCATATACCTCTAGGTAGGTAGGTATTCTAACCCCATGTCCCTTTACACTGGGATACTTTAATCAAGATAGAATTCAATTCATTAAAATTCTATCACATAATATGAATAATCTATATTGAACAAATATGTTCAATCATACAAACCAAAAAAATAGGTTAAATTAAATAAAAAACTAAATTCATTAACATAGATAGAATATGATAGTTTCACCTTGGGAAATACTCAACTCTATGGGGTAATAAATGTTGGGGACTTTATAGACCAATTAATGCTTTTTTATCTCTTTACCACTTTGACCAGTTAGGTTCATGATTATCTTTTTCTCTCTTTTTTCCTATGCAAGTAGATGAAAATGAATAAATAATGAAACATGGTTTCTTAACATTGTTAATTTCCAAATAATATCATCTAATAATTTTTGTGTATATAGGTGACCTATATACAGATTCTATGCTATAATTAAGTAACAATTATTGTGGTTTTGTGAGGAAAAAATCATAAACCCATGTGTAGATCCCGATTCTTTTAATTGTGAGAAAAAAAAATATTGATTCCTTATAATGATGATAGAGTATCCAAATACAGAACATTTTTAGATATTTATACTTTCTCTATATATAGTCTTGAAATTATTTATAGTCTTCATATCTTAATGAAATTCCTTAACCGATATGAATTCTATTGAATATTACAAGGATGGTTTTTTATTCTCTTCCTTCTTCTTCTATTGTTACTTGGACAATAGTATGAAAGAAATATATTTTCTTCATCCATTGTATATACAAAAGTTCACAAAACCATCATCTTTTTCTTCATAGTATAAATCTAAAATGATGCCCTTTCCTTGTATTCTCCCATTTTTATAGATATGCAAATCTCCCTCTTATATTATTAAATTTTCTTCCCTATTTCTAGTTCACTATAGAAGAAATTTTACTAGATATATTCTTCTTGGTTTTCACTCACAATATGTGAATGATAATGACAAAATATTAAGATTTCCCACCTTTTGACGCTAAAAATATTCGTACTTGAACTATTTTTTAACCTATTTTATTACTTCTTCTTCACCTCAATTTGGAACCATGTGTCTTATACTTGTCTATCTAGTACTTATTCCCTTGATACTTCTCCATATGATGTTGTTCATTTGATATTTTTCATTAAATAACAGTCCCTAAGATGCCTTCTTCACTCAGTTCCATATTCATATTACTTCCCTTTCTCAGATCTCACTTATCCATCTGGTACCTATTCATTGTGATCAACTTCATCATTAATTTTTTCATTCGATAAACCATTTCTTCCTCTTTTACCTATTATTCTTGGACCACTTATTCTATAACATAACATCTTCATTAGGTAACTAATGTCTAGTACTTTTCTATCCAGAATCATATTTAATACACTGACCGAAATAAAATGATATGAATCATCCATGTTGGCACCTTAACACTCTTTCTACAAACACTTCAAAAATCACTTGATCCCATTTATATAATTTTTTTTAAACTAAGCATCATTAGATGAGTGTGAACTTAAAATTTAAATTTCTTAATCCAACATTGAATTTCCATCTCGAGCCTTTCATCAATTGAGTACCTTCAATTCCTTCAGACAAATCAAATCCAATAATCATAGTAAGATATTTCCTCATGTATCATTGTCAATCTATATTAAATAATTTAACACCTCAATATTTTTAAATAATAAAACAATGTTTTATAGAATAGAAAGCATGAAACAAATAACCTAATACAACTATAAAATATTATTATTTAAATATGAAAATTATAACAAAGTTGTTAAATTCAAATGTATGAATTGGATTAAATTATTTATTAAATATATATAAATTTTCAATTGTAAAAGAGTCCTATATAAATTTGAAATAACTCTTATATATTGTACAGTGTTTAACAATTTTTCAATTTTCGACACACTAACACAACCATTTCATATTTTCTAAAATGTATAAAAAACATCTCCAACTCCTTATAAGGCTTTATCAGTAAAAATTTAAAAAACTACAAATACACTTTTCAGGTAATGTGGGAAAAAAATAGATTACATGTAGTACCATGTACCAAACTACATTTGAAATAAACAATTTATTCTATAAAAGAATATTTAAATTACTCACCCTATGTGTGATCCATGTCATAGAGGTTACCTTCATGTTTGGATCTTCTTTAATGAGATCCTTAATGTGGTAGTCCGACCTATCCTAGGTTTTAATCTATTATTACTTATTTATCCCCCCCCCCCATTGATTCCTTGAGACAATATCTGATCTGGTTTATTGATCCAATAAATTTTCTAATCATTAATTTCCACATGAATCGACCACTCATACATTATATCATCTTCCTCCTTTGAAATGATGATATCAAAATTTTCCAATAATGTATCTTCCTTAAAATGTAGTAGAAGATTCATGTCAACATCCTCCTTCCTGGCCTCCTTATAGACACCATTAAATGCCTCCAATTCCAACAAGCCTTTAAGAACATCTAACCTAACAGCTTTAGTCTCCTTATCCTTATCTCTATTCACCTTCACCTCATCACCATGAGGTGTTACTGGAACCTAAAGAATTCCACTTTCAACAACCACCATTGGATCATGTCGTGCCCCTTCTTCTCTAATGGGATACTATTCGGGTTTTGAAACATTATTAACATTGACTATAAACTCAGTATTTATGGGTTTTAGAAAGATTTATTAATATTTACGCACCTAAGCCTTCATTTCCACATTAACTATGTAGTTTCCAACATCAATGTTCTTTTTTGACAATTTTATCAGACCATTTTTCATGAAAATTGTTAGTTTCTTATCCTCTTCATACTCTAAAAGAAAATGAAGGTCTTTGACTATAAATGACTCATTTTTAATGTTTTCTTCCACAAGGATGGAATAATATTCTTGACCTTTCTGTGGCTGACCCTTTTCCATCCACTTGAAACCTCAATATTGTCGCTCCATCAACTAAGATATGTAATTTTTTCTAAAAGTCAAACATTTAGTGTTTAATTAGAGGGATCATCAATTCCATGAACTATAAAGATATAAAACTCTATTTGGATGACAATTACTATGTTAATGTGCTAAAAATTTGGCTACCTGAATCAAATCTCAAATCAATCATCACACATATTCAAGAAAAAATGTTGTTTGTACCCTTTTCAACTTTAGATGAACCTGTTAAATATTTTAAGGGTAAATATACAACATATTAGTAAGGCCTCTCATGCTCATTACCTGAATACACATATTCACAAATTGGGGTAGGAGGATCAATTTCTTAATTAGATAAACCACACATATATACCATTTTATAAAGACCCAAAAATTGAAAAGGGGATCCGAAATTCATCCAAGATTGAAGAATTAGCTCATGTTTTATCCATTATTCATTTTTGTCTAAATCTATATAATATGGAATGGTTTTTTGGAGGTATCTACTTCAAAACAGATTCATGGAGATATTGGATGATAAATGACTCAAGATATGTTGTCTAAACAAAAAAATATTCCGAACAGATAACTATGCATCGAGAGAATTGTAGGGTTTTAAAATGAAGTGGAAGTCCTGAAAAACATACAAATATTGGTGTTGTTGGAGGATCTTGTCTCATATATATGCTATAAGACCATCAAAAATGGAAGAACCGAAATCTGTTGAAGAATCGTTTGTTCCCACTCTAGGCGGAGATGAGATCTTCCTTAGTATTTACAAAATAAGAAGTTGACGGGGTGTCAAGAAGACATAGTATATAGTGGTGTTCAAAAAATTATAAATTAGAGATGAAAGAATTAAATTTTTCAACCGATGGTCGATTCCAACTAAAATGAGCCACAAGAGAGTGTCTATGAAGGTTTGATGGCTCTACAAAATCTCGATCAGAAATCGATATCTTAGGGAATCTATTTTTGAAAGAAGGAACCTTAGGTCCGAGCTTGATGACATGTAAGGGAGAAATATTTGATTGAATTGTGAGAGGATAAAATGGAACAGCCTCATCTGAGCTGAAACACCCTTAGGTGGTAAAGGGATGAAGGTGAAGTCCATGGCTGTTAGAAAATAGATTACCTCGACATAGGTGACATGATAGGAAATATTTTAATATTTTTTCAAAAATTTTAGAACATTATTTTATGATTTTTTTTGTTTTGAAATCATCATATCAAATTTATCTAATGGAATTTTTTTAAATTTTTTCGAAAAGTCTTTAATTTTTCTGATAATTTTAATCTTTCACTGAATAGTGAGGAATAATGATTTTTATTTAAAACTATATTTTATTTTAATGTTTTTAAAAAATGAAATTTTATTCTGTATAAGTTTAAAAACTTAATTAGTTAATTTTCATTATATATAATCGAATTATAGTCATTTTAATAAATTTTAGATTTAAATTTTATAATAATAATATTTTATAGTTTAAAAGGCAATTTTATAAAAATCAATTTCTCATTTCATTTTCTGTTTTTAATTTCAGTGTATTTTCTTACAGTTATGGGAATTTAACAATGAAAAAATTATTTTATATTTCAAATTATGAGGTGAATATTTAGTAAATAGGACCATTTTATTTTAATCATTATGAATTGTAATCATAGTAAGATTTTGTTTCCATGGTGAAGGTAAAATGGGTTAATTAAGGTTAAAAATAATATAATAATGACTAAAAAGTTTCCCAAAAACAAGAATAAATATTATTGTAGAAATATATTTAATCCATAATCATTATAAAATCTAATATATGAAATTTGTTCCATTTTTACCTAATTTTGAACTTTATAATATTTTGTAAATGATAACGACTGAAATGTCACTTTCTTAATTTTAATATCTATAATATTTTTGATATGGGGATTACACAACATATATTTGGTTACAAGAGTAATTTTAAATTAAAATTATTTTTAATTTTTATGGTAATTTATTCCTAAGTTTTAGTGATAAAATAATTACCATAAATTCTTATACAACACTAACGCAATATTTATTTTAATAAAATGAAAATAAAATAATGATATTAAAAATATTAAAAGTCATATAATCGGAATAAATTATTATCTTACGAATAGATAAAAATAATATTTTATTAAATGGTTTAAAATTACTAAAAATACTCCATTCATCCATGGTATTCATATATGGTTTAAAATATTAACCATTGTCTATTTATGGGCCAATTTTCTTTTTATAGTAACTTTTTTGACCCCTAAAGAGTAAAATACATTGATATCACAATAATTGTCAAAAAAGTTAATGGGGGTTAAAATAATGATATAAGGATAAAAAATAATCAAAACATATTGATGTTTTATCATATTAGAATATGTAGACTCATAATCAAATTTTATTTAAATATTATATTTTTGGATCAATTTTAAATTAAAAATCAATTTATATTAATTTAATAATTTAAGAATTGCTATGAGTGCCCCTCCCCTCTCTTATAAAAAGGGACCTCCACACCTATCTTATTCATAAATAAGAAACATTTAGTTCCAAAAATATCTTCCAAAATACATTAATTATATAACTATATTCATTGTAGAGGTCTTCTTAGGCATAATATCAACCTTCCAGGGATTAAGGTGTAAAGAAAAATAGATTTCCTGATGATGAGGTATAATCCATAACTAAATGTTCTAGTTTTATTTATTTTTCACATCCATAAAAAATAATTCAAACAATATAGTATAATAAACTAATTATCTCTCATAGAAATTGAAGTTGTTGTTTTGATTTAATAATTTACATCTATCTCTATTTCCATAAAATATGAAATAAAACCACAATTCATGTGTATAGTAGATGACCACATCTCAAACATATGTAATTTTTTTCCATAAAAACCTCTCATGGTTATTTATAATTATGGATTTAATTTATAAATATATATGATATTAATGAAATATTTATTATTTTAAAAAAATAATATATCATATATTTTCTTACATTTCCATCCATTAAAAATGATAACTGTGTTCGACTGTATGTGTGGACTATCACCACTATGAAGCGATGTGATTTGTTTTTCACAACCAAATCACATGAATGGAATAGAAATTTTATTAAAATAAATAATATTTTATTTAATATATAATTATAATTATATAAATATAAAATAATACTTATCATACTTCCATTATAATCATTAAAAAATGAAAACATTATTCAGGAATACATTTGACCTATCGTATCCATGATTGTAATGTAGTTCATTCTTCATGACCATATTTGTTGATTGGTTTTTAAAATATAATTTATGTCTTAAAATTATAATCATTTCATGATTAATATTATATATGAAATATAACAATGACCTATTTTACCATATCCAACCTTCTGAAGTAGTTATTTATGTATGAACTGAATATCAAAAAAACATCTGATGTGAACATAATTGATTATGTATTTAAAATGTAACATGCTTAGAAAAAAAAATAAAAGGAATAATAAATTTGAATGAGTTTATTAAGAATGTAAATAATTAAAATTATTTTATTAATGAGGATGATAAAAAATATACATAACGAGTCAAACCTGAGGTAAGGGATTTCAAAATTCACTTTCCATTCATTAGGTTATATCACTTCTACACATATTATATTTTGTAAAGATTTTTTGGGGGATAAAATTTGATTTATTATGTTGTAATTACAATGATCTTTTGTAGATTTATATTTTTTACACATGATATCATCATTAAAAAAGTCTCATTTCAATTCTATGATATTTGTAATGGATTTTAACTCACCACTCTATTAAGACATATTTTTTATTTTGAACCTATTTTCTTTTATATTGTGTATAAAGTAAAATTTGACATGTTGTATCATGAATAATTAATACAAATTTTAATTTTATGTTTTAGTTCAAATTTTTTTATCATAGATTATTTGATTCAAAATTTACCAAATGGTATAGGGATTCTTAACCTAATTTCCATTCATTAGGTTATACTTTTACTTCATTGACTATGTTATTCTCTGATTATGTGTAAAATGACCTCAAGTTTTATTATTCTTTATTTAAAATTTATTTTTGTGGATTTAAATTTTTTTCACATAATCACTTCTTTGATTGAATTCTCAATCCAATGATACAATCTAAGTAAGGAATTTAATTCCAATTTCCACCCTATTGAGACATATTTGGTATTATGCACATGTTTATATTTATATGGTGTATATAATTTACATTTGAGTAATTTAACATGAATATCTATTTTCTCATGAATATTAATAATTGAAAACAAGTTACTCTTTAAAGAGGAATGTTTAAATGAAAATTTTATCTTATTCCTTTTTTGATCGAGTCTATTTCTCTTCCGTGGCCATATTTTTAAAAAATATTTACAAAAGTGTTTTTTATGAAATGATTTATTAATAAAATTATATGATATCCATGGATTTTGAAAAGGACTTAATGGAATATTTAAAAAAATTTACAAATGTTAAATTTTTTATTCTCATTATGATAATTCAAAAGGAATGTTTTTCTTTTAATTTAGATAGTATTAACTTAGTTTTCCACCACCATAACTTATTTTTTCTCTTAGTTTCATCTATAAATTCTAAATGGTTTTAAAAATATACTATTTAACTAAATATTTTTTTAATATTTCACTTCTATTTTTATTATTTATCTAAAGGATTTATTTTCTTATAAAACTTATATTCATGATTAATCAATGGTCATATCTTATCTCATAATAATTTAAATATATTTCACATTCATACAAAGCATTAAATTTATTATGATTATTTGGACATTAAATTTCTCTTTAATATATATATAATTTGTATCGTGGATGTGATCATTGCCTAAATTTTAGAAAATTTCTACACATGGTTTATTACTTTGAATTTTATTTAATTGACAGGGGAAATATTGATATCTTTTATTCCTTCTTAGATATCCACAAGGAATATTGTTTGTAAAATAAATGGTTCAATCAATATATGATAAATTCATTGAATATATAATGATGGGTGGGTCCCATAATTATATAGCCCCTCGATGCATCGATGGTCTCATGAGACAAATCAGTTTTCCATATTAAATGATTTTTTTGTGTATACCTACCCATCGATTAATCTATCTTTTTGAAAGGTTTTGATGTTATAGATATCATGATATTTAAAATCTTAAAGACCAATATTAATCATAACTTCATTGATTATTTAGCTATTATTATCCATGTGATTACTTCATTTGATATTATCCATTGTTGCATTTCGTACTCAATTTATTGATTAAATGGTATTCATTTTTAGTTATTTACCTTGTTATATTGATTATACCATATTTATTCTTAAAATATTCTATTGTATGTAACTATTACTGAGAATTTGATCTCATTGCTTTTTTCCTCAGGATATGAAGATGGAAATGATGAATAATATCAAGGATGGAAAATTGTTTTATATTTGTGTATTTTATATTTTCAATATAATATAGGAATAATGTATTTATCTAGTTTACCAAGACTACTAAATTATTCGGTCCTTTGAGATATAAGTGTTTATATCTTATACCAATTTAATAAGGTATCTACTGAATCTAGGGTAATATATTTGGGGAATTTACAAATAATTCTTCAAATACTAAATAAAATCATGATCTTTAATTTGTGATAATTGAGGGATTGAACATCCATCTCAATATCATCAAATTTTATAATAATACAAAATAATTTTAAAGAACCTCAAGCCTTTATTTGAACATCTTCATAGAAACTCTTATGTCTGGTAATGCTATTATTGGATTTCATTCCTACAAATATACTCAACTCAAAAATTCATTATCTATGATCACTCGATCATGAAGTATTCTTATTTTATAGTATAATTATTATTAAATTTCTCTATATGATGATATTCATCATTCTATAACCATTACTCTACATATATTTACCACATTTGGTTTACTCTATCCTATAGACTCACATTTTTTTTCTATTTTTCCTTATCCAATGAACTCACAAAAATTCTCTAAATGTTAATCACTCTCTGGAAAAATATTTCTGATTAATTCATTTGGAATCATTTTTAAAAATTTTAAAATAAAAACATATATCCAATGTCTTTACTTAGAATATTATTTCTAATTAATTTTCACAGAAACCTATTTTTGTAAAATATTCCCAAAAACCTATATCCAATTGATTAACATGGGAACCTATGTCTGATGAATTCATTCATAAACCTCTATCTGCGGACTTCATTTGGAAAATTCTAATCAATATAATAAATTTGATAATTTCCAGAAGAAAATTAGCTTCAACAACAATAAATTCTAGTGATCATGATGTATTTCACTTTGAATAATATTATAGAATAAACAAATTTACCTTCCTAAATAATAATTTTGTGTCCCTTAGAGTAAATTTGGAAAAAAAACATTCTCGTTGTCTGTCTATTCACCTCAGTCCTGTAGAATTATATTTCTATATCCCAAACACTCTATCCAGAATGTAATTTGGTTTATATGACTTCATTATATTTTAAAAATAGGTGTTTATACAAATAAAAAAATATAATACATATATATCATCTAACCAATCATCAAAATAAATTAAGAATCATTAAAAAATATCTCACCATTAATTGATGAATATATTCAAAATATTCCAAAGGAAATAACACTAATTATCTGGTTCAAAAATATTAAGACAAGGGAGATACTTATCTTATTCAAAATTATTGGATTCTTTATCTTTTATTATCAAGACATTATAATCACCATCTCCATTGAACATCCAAGAAAATTATTCCTCAATAATATTATTATATAATTAAACCATACTTCGAAGAATATTATTCTTTGTAATCTCTTAATTGACATTATTGGATACTTCAAACAATATTCCAATAAAGTTATTCATTAAAAATTCTCCAATATATTTACATTAATTAAATCCTTCCAATTAATTGAAAATCAATGAAAATACATACAACACATACAATATAGGCTCAATAGAATGTAATGCAAGTCTCTATTTCTTCAAAGTAGTTCATCATTTTAAACTAATGTATATAATTTTCATCTTATTATTATTTAATATCTATGGATAAAACTAGTAATGAACATTATATAAATATTTGGTTCAAACATATAAACAAGATATTAACTATTTATGATAAAATTAGAAAAAAAATGTAATCCTAAACACACTTATACTTTTATATTTACCATTATGGAAATTCAATAATATATAATATAAACTCTTTGTATTCATTTCAATATAAAAACATTATTATTTATCATCATATATAATTTTATTTTAAATACATTCTATTTTATGAATTATAAAATTTTTATAATCCAATTAATAATATTTAATCATTTTACAGAATCAAAATATCATATACTTAATTATAATTTAAACAATGATATAATCAATCATAAAAACTCTTTTGATGTATTTTAAATAACATCACTTAAATTTGATCAATTTTAATTAAATATTCAGTAAAGATTCACAATTTCAATATAAACACTTTTATGTTTTTTCCTTATTAGAAAATATATAACCATTTATAAAACATATCTTATCATTTATAAGAAATATTATTTCTAGATAATAATTCATTACATGTATTTTTTTTAAATTTATTGTAAACATTAACTATTAATTTTGGTTATTAAAATTTTTCAATAACATTTAATTAATTATAAAATATTTATAATTAATTAAATAATATACCATTTATAAGATAAAAGATCCCAAAAAACCTTTTACAATTATTTATAATCAATTTATAAACCATTATAATCATTGAATAATTTTAAGACATTTCTTAAAAACATTTTTTTTACCCAAATACATAATCCATATTGTTTATAAGTGCATAAACCTTTTATCCATACATAGATATTCTATTTAGGGGTATATATCATGACTCTTAAATATCAGTAACGGTTTAAGGATGTAATAAGATTTACATTTTCATAACCCTTTAGTAAGGATAGGTACTGATATACCATTATGTAAACTTTTAAAATAAATCATTTCCATTATGTAAATATATAAATCCTTCACTATTCCAATGTAGATCATAGTAATCTTTAATCATGTTGTTAAACCATTTTATTGTCATTATGTGAACTACTTTTCAAAGACATAAATCTTTGTCTATCTTTACATACCCACATTTAACTTCAGGGTAAGTCACAGGTTACCTTTATGTAACCCTTTTAAAAACATATATACTTATACACATCCCTTACATTTCATAAATTAAAGTTATATGAAACCTACATCGAATCATATATGTAAGGATGAAGAAATATAACCCTTACTTATATCACTCTGGGCAAGGGTAATGCCTTGGTTACCTAAATGTAACCCGTTTATGGAAAGGTAATCATTTGGACATTACATTTCCATAATACTAAACATGATCCTTTTTTCATCATGATTTATTCATTTAAAGGAATATTTTATAAATATAAATTTTGGTAAGGCTCTGGTATAACTGAATGATTTAAAAGTATGGTAATAACAATTATTACATTATGAATAAGTGAATAAACCTAGGACCGAGGATCTCCCAAGCATAGAAATATGAAAAAAAAATATTTAAATATATAACATTGAACACAAATGTTTCTAATAAGATTTATGTTTTTTTGATATTTTAAATGTATATCACTAAAGTGGAAAAAAATATTCCCACTTTTATAGTCCTTTCATAGGCATAACAGAATCTCTTGTCTATTGAGATGTATTCTCCTCCACCCGCAATGGGCTAGAACCTTGATGTAATAATGGATAAGAATGAGATATCTTTGGGTTTTTTAATGTTTCATTCATGCTTGATGAAATAACATATATCTACTTCTATCACATAGTAGTTCTTTAATTAAAAATCGAGGATTCTCCTTGGGGTTGTTTCATTTATTCATGCATTATAATACATTGATAAATTATACAACTTGTTTATATAACATATAAATGAATGTTAATTATCCTTAAAATTCCATATCATGAAATATTTAACTAAATGGTATTTATGTTCAATAATTACCGAAATAATAATTTTATATCATCCTTATATAAACACTTGAAGCATAAAACAATATACCCATTGTGCATGAAACTCACAATTTGTATGTAGCAGAAGACATGTTGTATATATCACCTATATTAAAAGTTTATATAATATCTCTTTCACATTGAAGAATAAATATTCCATCATAATTATTGATGACCTTTTCAATATTTTGGAATGAACCAGTTTTCTTTCAAATATTGATTCGACGTCGATATATCTTCAAATGATATTAAGGGAGAAGAACATATTGAAGGGAACCTTTAGGTTCCGTTATTTCTCCCAAACCCAAATTCCATTATATCTTTTTTATTCTCTGTAAAAAACATTTTTAAGTGGTTTGATAGGGAACCCTTACATGAACCCTATTTTTTAAGAAAATTGGTGACATGAATTGGTTTCCCAATTCATGTTTCCTGTGGAATTTATTAAAGTTGAAAAAAGGACAGTACAAGCTCGACATGTAAAGAACATACACCAGCAGAGAAAAAGGGGTTACAAATAATATTCAATCCAAAAAAGAAACCAGTTCATGAAGACAGCCCAGAAAAATCACCATTTAGTTTTTTCAAAGATGGACCTTCGGTGCAGTCAGTCCATCCAAAAAAGCAGCGAGTTGTCCTATTGGGATCAGTCCGAACCCTCCTCCCTTGTAATCAGTGTGAACTGCAACCATCCATAGCGGTGGGAAAGAGACAGAAAAGGACATATTTCTGCAAAAGAAACCTTTCCATAGCCGTCAAATAGATAAAATGCATACATATAAAACCAAGTAATAAGAGTACTTAAGCCAACACTTGATGAAGATAAATAAAATCTTCGAAAACAACTAGTGTCCAGGCAAGAAAAATGTGGAGATTCAGAGAATCCAGACCTTGTGGTGTGTTAATAGAAGGATCCTGAACAACAAGAAGAAGAATAACCAGCTCAAGTTCTTCACCAAGAAAGTCATTGAGGTTGAAGTCCAAATTCAGCCGACAACCAAGAAAACGCTGTAGTGCACCTCAGCTATAGAAAGCAAGGGACCACCTGCTCGGCCATGATCAAGAATGATCATCACAGAACATCTCCCTAAATTCAAGTTGGTGGTCCTCCATCACCACCGAATGTAAGAGAAATAAATATTAAATGGTTCAGTCACTCCAATACAACCTTCTACATCCAACCATCTCAACATTAATAATCCTTGATCGGTCTCTCACAATAGTATATTTGAATCTCCTCTCGTACAAATCACAAGGGTCACAATGAATGTATTTAGTGATTAATGGTATGATGGCTCAAAATCCCATTTGAGAGGAATAATATCTTTGCAACACTGCCCCCACAATAATACATAGTACAATACCTAAACAACTACACCTCTAAAATAAATCTATAGTACTATGGAAATTCTTTTACTACTCAGTTTGGAACCTTTGTATTTTATATAGGATTACATGATTCTTAACACTAAGATAAACCCCAAATAAATATTTTTTTAATTTAAGATTACCTTCGTAGGCATTTAAACACATTAATTACATGTTTCACATCTGGGAAAATGTTTTTGCTTAGCAGGACTCAATCCTAAGATAGTTCCCCAAATCAAAATAATAGTATAATAAATTGGTAACACTTAAATAAGAACATATGGATTATATTTGTTTCTATTGAACCTTTTAATTCATGTAAATACCCTTTTGGTTTTTGAATTCACTAATAGTTTTCATGGGGTTAATTAACTCGGTGTTCCATGACTTTTTATACCATTTAATTGTTTTTTATTGATTATATCCAGACATATTCTATAATAATGTAGACTACATATATGAATTTGAGTGATTATTTAGATATCCTTTTACAATATTAGTTATATGGTATGTTTTCCATTTTTTATTTTTGGATGTTCAAGATACATTTACTTTGAAACATCACATCCCAGTAGGGTGTGGGGTATATCATTCAAAGAATGAGGTAATTTTTTATTTATTATTACCTAATGACATTATGGTGGTTCATATATTCCTTGTACTTTTATACTATTAAATGAGGTTCATATTTAATTTATCTATGATTATTTATCCTTTGATAACTATGACTAAGAAATAGTAGGTTTACATATAAATAGATTAGTGTTAGGAATCATTTCAGTACCTAAAGGAGAAACTAATTAGTGTTTTTATCATTTATTCTTTAAATGATAGAGTCATATTCTTTGATATTTTCAATTCATCTCATCTTGGATTGGGATACAGCTTATTTCCAAAAAAATATTTGACATCATATGAGTTTTGATAGTTTCATTCTCATGCATTTAACTATGACACAAATAATATTTAGTTGGAAATAGTTATATTTTATTTAAATCTCGATAATAATTATTTAATCAATTAGAGTTTTGTATTCTTTATTGATCGCATGATCTTACACTACATTTTCACTAGGATATATTTGAATTTATGTAAGTGGAGATAAATGGAGATTATATAGGACTGTGTCTTTAAGACATGTTACAATCTTGGGAAAGGTAACGTATTTTCTAATACATTGAGTATAAATACATGAGGTGACATGCATCAAAAGTTTATCGATGATTAGAGGATAATGGAGGATCTTAAAATCTTTCATTTGGATATAGTTCAAGTTTCAAATTGATATTTTTTATTAAATGTTAGTGAACACTCGTTTTTTATGGTAAAAGATTCTTGGTTGGGGGATCCTGAGGTAAAATTACATAGAGATATCATCATTTAGGTACGTGCTCTTGATGAATGGTCATATTATAGTGACCCTAAGATGTTTTCTATTTTTTTTTGTTTTATAAGAGGTGAATGAGGTAGTGTTTTATGATTTTCATATAAACTTTATGGTCTTGTGATTTTGTATCACAAAAGTATATTGTTTTTTGATAGGTAAGTGTTGGTTTAATTTTTTGAATAGGATGGTATTGTGTTTTTCATCTCAATGCCTTGTGTGTTAGAGTGTAAAATCGAATTATCATGTTCTATATTTCATGTTGTATCCCTTGGATTTTCCACGGTGGAAATAATAGGATATTTTGAAAAAAAAAATTAATTTGATTTCTCTGACTTTAAAGAGGATTAAATTCTATCTGGATAATTAGATATTAGTTTATAAGCACATTTCATTTTATTATGTTTATGGAGTTCAATGTAGCAGATTCATTAGCATGGATCTGTGTAAAATTAATTGTTGAGGATATATTGAATTGTGATGATGAAAATATCCAATTAAAACCTCACTTTATTTAATGAGTGAGAAGGAAATTCCAATATTCTTTTTGACCTCAGTTATAACTTCAAATTTCACTTTATACTCTGATTAATGGACAAAAATAATAAATGATCAAAACAATGGTTTATATTTTCATTCATGTGTTATTGACATTAGAGGATTATAATTTAATCAGTTACATTAGTTAGAGACTTATTATAATAACAAATTGAACTCTTTAAATTTGATGGATCTATTTAATGCTTTGTAAAGATATCCATGAAAATACTCATTGTGTTGTACTAAGGATGGTATTTGTTTATTTTATTAGATTCAGTGTAAATAATGATTGAGAAAGTGTAAGTGATTCGATTGTAGATAAAAGAATCTTTGGAATGTCAAAATCCATACACTATTTAAAGGAATAGACAGATAGAGTTTGAGTTTTTTTAGTAGGTGTAACGTCCCGGTTCCAGAAGCAACCCATAGGTGTCTCGTACTCGGTTGGTCACATGGCCTCAAGCACATTTCCCCAAATTCTAGAGGCTGTAGAATAGTTTTGAGGGCCTTGGGTGTGATAGTGGGGAAACTATGCCCTCATTGGCAGAGTACACAGCCGAAATAATAAATATGCAATAGTGGAAGCAGTAAATAACCAACATTAATAAATGGAGGAAGACTAAATCAATCAACTGGAGCACATATTTATACTTGAAATGATGGATGATACATATCTTGGAAAGCAACCAAAAAAGTCACAATGATGGAAAACACCACAGTACCGAAACAAGTACAAAAAAAGTAAACAGCTCCTGAGTATCACAAGCCAATGCTTTGTCCCATGTTCTCCTACATCAATCAATCAAGTACCAGAAGTCGAAGGGAACTTGCCATTATCTATACTTGTGACAACATAGTCTTCATGGGACCAAAAACATGGCCCAAACATGGGGTGAGACTAAATCCCAGTAGGCAACCTCCCGAAGATCTGTGCCTAATAGTTAGTGAGTATATGGTATGTAATAGTACAGTAAACAGAAAACAGTAGCAGCAACAGCGGGAAGTAATCAGTAAGGAGTAAACATGATGATGCACAACAGTAATCAATCCACAGAACAACAACAAGAACCAGTAATCAAACAGCTAACCACAACAGGAACCCCTCTGGGGAGTACTCGCAGCCATCCCCTCTGGTCCAAACCAAGAAGTACCACAACCCTCTGGGCAGTGCACTCAGCCTAACACCTTTGGTTTGGTCATACGAATTTGTAAGATTCTCTAGGGAATCTCACTCGGTTAATTCCCCTCATAATATAGGGTAGTCAGGGACTCTCGGAGGAAGATCATGTGGTTTAACCCTCTTGGCCCCAAGGTCTAGAAACTCTCTGAGGACTCTCGCTCGGTCAATTTCTCCTACAGTTTCAGGTCTATCACAGATAATATAAGGAATCTCACTTATTCAATTCCTTCTCTGGCATGGTAAAGGTTTTAAAGAAATTCAATCAATGTAAAGACTCTATGAGGAAGCTCACTCGGTCTACCATCCTTTAGTCTATAATATCCAAGGCACTCTGTGAAGCTCACTCGGTCTATCCCCTGTAGCCTATAATATCCATAGGCACTATGGGAAGCTCTCTCGGTCTATACCCTGAAGCCTATAATGTCAAAGACTCTCTAAGAAGCTCACTTAGTCTTTCCCATATAGTCTATAGCACCAAGTTCTTACAGCCCCATGCCAGTCAGGTCATAATATTTCTATAAGGCCAAATTTCATCTATAGATCTACTTGGACAAACAGTCTACAGCAAAGATGCATATTATCAACATTTCTCAATCCTACGGTCACTAGGCATGGAAATAGGCAAAACTACCAAGGCTAACAAAGACACAAAGGACGTAAACATAATAGAGCATGGGAAAAACATCCAAGCACAAAAATTATCCTCAAACATGATCAATTAACCTCTACATAAGCATGAAAGCTTGGTAGGAATAACCACAAGCGCAAATCATTAAACACACAATACCCTGTTCATGGGTATTGGTGGAATTTGCACATAAAATTCAAATATATTGAACGTTAAGGAACAAAACACCTACTTGGATGCTAGTATATCAATATACTTGAGGCACGAAGAATGATTCTCCTTAGAACAATGATGATATGACAAAAAATCCAAAACATTTAACTAATAATATCTCGATAAAGATGAGGAAATGGAAAACAAATCCCAAGGAGAAGGATGAACTCACCGCTACGGTTCCAACGAATTCGACTGCGATCAAATCGGAGAACATACAGATGTTCGGAGGCTCGGAGATGATTCGTAGTCATACGACTTCTCTCGGTCGAATGAGACCTAGAAGAAGATGTTTCTGTCGATTAGGCGCGACCCTGTTCTGTTTAATGAAAAAAATACTTAGAGTGTAATTCTTGTGTACACGGGATATACTCTATTTTTCTGTACTCTACATTATGTGGCCTCCACATCATCCCTACACACTGTGTGTGTGGCATGGACACAGCCATCACATGGACTGGCACGGCAAGGGAGTACACGGCGTGTACTCAAAAATTACACAGTGTGTACTTCAAAAATTTACAGAAAATCCTCTTTTCTCAAAAACGTCAGAAAAGGTGAAGGCATACCTAAAAATGAAGATCTGGGTTCTTTACAAACTTCCCCCATTAAAGAAATCCATCCCTGAATTTCCTCAGTGAGGTATAGAAGAAGAAACCCTAGATAGCTCTGGCCACTGCGATCATACCTCAGCCTCCCTCTCCCAGGTCTCTCCTTATACCTATCGATGCTTCCATTGAACCCGTACTAGAGAAACTGACCGGCCATGGAGAACCTTTGTACTGCGATCGACAATCTAGATAGGATTCTCTTCAAACAATGCATTTTCTTCAAGATCAACCTCCTGGGGAGAAAAACATGATACTGGTCTGAAAAGAATCGTCAGAGCTAAGAAACAAGGAAGACATCATGCATGGCCCAGTACCTCTGAGGTAACTGCAAAGGATAGGCAATCGGCTCAACTCTCTACAACACCTCAGATGGCCTAATGTACCACGATGAAATCTTAACCTGTCTCTGAATCCTCTTGTGCCCCAACCTCGGTGTGACACGTAAGAAGACCTGATCCCTGACCTCGAACTCCAGAGGTCATCTCCGCTGATCAACATAAGATTTCTGCTGAGACTGTTTTGTATCCATCCTCTTCTGAATCAACTCTATCTTCTATGAGGTCTCCTGAACAAGACGAGGTCTTAGCAAAGCTACCTCTCCTACCTCCATCCATCATAAGGGTGATCAGTATGGCCTACCGCACAAAGCCTCATAAGGTTCCATCTGAATAGTCGCCTGAAAACTGTTGTTATAGGTGAAATCAACAAGAGTAATATGCTTCTCCCAAGGACCTCCAAAGTCTAGAATGCAAGCTCGAAGCATATCCTCTAGCACCTGGATCGTGCGCTCAGACTGGGCATCAGTCTGGGGATGGAATGTTGTACTCAAAAGTATCTGTGTACCCAAAGACTTATGAAGTCCTCTCCAGAACCGAGAAGTAATGCGTGCATCCCATTCTGAAACAATGGAGTGTGGAACCCCATATAGACATACAATCTCTCGGATGTACAACCATCACAGATAAACATCACTGATGGTATCCTTGATCAGAAAGAAGTGAGAAACCTTCGTAAGCATCTCGACAACAACCCAAACAACATCGTTCCCTCAAGGCGAACTTGGAAACCTATTTACGAAGTCCATCATGACATCGTTCCACTTCCACTCCGGAATGGGAAACTGCTGTAAAAGGCATGATGGTCCTTGATGCTCTGTCTTCACCTACTGACAAGTAAAACATCTCATGACAAAACTAGCAACATCTCTCTTCATACCTAGTCCCCAATACCGGTGATGAAGATCCTGATACATCTTGGTGACGCCAGGATGAACCGCCCAAACTGAGGAATGAAAATCCTGCAATAGCTCCTCGTGTATGTCTACTGGCACCCATACGTGTCCCTGGAATCGTAAGATCTCATCCTCACCCACTGCCCATCAAAGAAGAGGGTCTTCTCCTGACACACTCTCTCACAGGACTAAGCATTCTGGGTCTGATAGCTGCCTCATCTTTACCTGATCATGAAGTGTAGAGGTAACAGCTACAGAAGATAGGAAAGCCTTTCCCTGTCTATCATGCACCTCCAAGTGCATCTCAGAGAACAGAGCCATAAGCCGCCACTCTCTACTGGCCTCTTGAACTGCCTGAATTTGAGTTCTCCTGCTCAACACATCTACCAATGTGTTGCCCTTTCCTGGCATATAGGCACGCTCAAAGTCGAAGGATTGATGATACTCGACCCACCTGCGCTATCTTAGATTCAGATCACGCCGAGTGAAGATTTACCTGAGACTCTTGTACTAGGTGAACACCATAAACTGCTCTCCTAGAAGTTAGTGTCTCCAACAATGTAAGGCATGTAAAACAGCTGCCAACTCCAGATCATGCGTCGGGTAGTTCCTCTCATTTGGCATCAACTGTCGTGACCCATATGCGACGACTCCGTCTCCCTATATAAGCAAGGCACCCAATTCGATACCTGAAGCATCACAGTAAATGGGATAGCTCTTGACCGACTCTGGAAAGACATGTATCGGTGCTGACGTGAACCTTCTCTTCAGCTCTTGAATGGATGACTCACAAGAATCCGACCATAACAATTTTCCCCCATTCTTGGTCAGACCTATCAACGGTGTTTCTAGTGGCGAAAAGTCTTGAATGAAGCACCTGTAGTATCCAGCCAGCCCTAGTAAACTCCACACCTCAAAGACGTTCTTCGGCTGCTCCTAGGAAAAAACATCTCTCACTTTCACTAGGCCTAGTGAAACTCTTTTATCTGAGATTATGTGGCCCAAGAAGTGAATTTGATCCATACAAAAGTGGCACATCGAGAGTTTAGCATAAATCAGATGCACTATCAGTGTACTCAAAATGATCTCAATATGGTTAGCATGGTCGTGTTGAGTGTGAGAGTACACCAAGGTATCGTCCACAAAGACCACGACGAATGAATCCAAGTAATGATGGAACACTCGGTTCATCAGTTCCATGAAAACTACTGGCGTGTTCGTGAGACCGAACGGCATGACAATATACTTGTATAGACCATACCTGCTTTTGAAGGTTGTCAGAGGTAGTTTTGATGGTCTAACGCACAAATTATGATAGCATGATCTCAAATAAATCTTCAAGAACACTCAGTCTCCTCAAAGATGATCGAAAAGAACATCGATCCCTGCAAAGCGATATCGGTTCTTGACTGTCATCTGGTTCAACATCTGATAATACATGCAAAGCCTAAGGGTACCATCATACTTCTTCGGAAAAATAACAGCCGAACCCCAAGGAGAAGTACTGGGTCGGATGAATCCCTTTGCCTGCAACTCCTCCAACTACATCTTGAGCTCCTGCAACTCAGGTGTAGCCATCATATAGTGATTAATTGGCACCGGTGTCGGTCCTGGCATGATCTCAATCGATAATTCTACATCACGCTCCAGAGTAAAACCTGAAAAGTCCTCTGGAAAGACATCTCTGAAATGATCCACCACTATAGGAAAGTTCAAATGTGTAGTCTATTGGTCATCCAGATAACGACTAAAAATCTGGGATGTAACTCCTCATAACCGATGATGCTCGAGTCATGCTCAACTTTCCTGGACATCCCATTCGCCTCTATGAAGAAAAGATTCACCCATTGGAGATATGAAATTAACCCTACGGTGATAACAGACAATGAATTCCTAGAAGGGAACAAACCAATCCATTCCGATAATGATGTCATATACTGTCATCTCTAGGTCATAGAGATCCCATAAAAAGTGATTACTTGAAACCTCGAGAAAGAACTCTCTGCACTGATGTACGCTTGAAGTCCTCGTTCGCAAAGGCATGTCTAGTGTCAACGTCTCAGCATAAGAAAAGATACAGAGCCCAAATCTCTCTATAATAGCAAAAAAGATAAAACTACGTGAATCACCTGTATCAAAAAGAGCTTAAGATTAAACTGAGGCTACTAAGATTGAACCTTGAACTGTAGAAGGTTTGTTATCCTGCTTCTATTAGGTCTACTCCACGGCTAAAGACTAGCCTGCAACGCGGCCCTGCGCCCCTAGCGGACCACTCTGAGCTGATCCACTCTATTGTCGCTGAGAACCTGGTGATTGATCACCACGGCCGCGACCTCCACCTTGGCCCAAACAGCTGGAAGAACTCTAGTTCCCAGACTGGTGAGAAACTAGTGAAGCATCTCTTGAACGCGGGTTCATAGAAAAACCCCTACCACCATCTGAAGGTGATAAGATCTGACAAAAGTGCTGAAGATGGACCATATTTCCACAAGATCGGCACTCCATCGGATCTCGCTGACACTGGGGCCTAGTATTCCCACTCCAACTATACTGGAAGCATACAACATGGCTGCTTGAAGATACATCCCGCCTACTTTGATCTCCTTGAGACTGCTCCATGTGACGCTTCCTGCTATCAGTAAGAGGAACACTAGCTATGGATGAAGAACCGCCCTGGCTCACTGCTCCATAATCCCTCAGATTTCACTCAGTGATTTGCACCTACTTGAAGATAGAGGATATCGAAATCAACCTCAAGATATTCACCTCGGAATAGATCTTTTGTCTGAGACCATCCTCGAACTTCCTAGCAAGGAACAACTCATCACCTGGTGGGATTAGTGTGAAATGCTACAGCTCAGTAAAATGAGACGAGTACTCTATAACAGAAAGACTACCCTATTGCAGACTCATAAACTCACGGGAAAGATGAGCCCTCAGGGTCTCTGGATAGAAGTAGTCATAGAAAGTGTGTCGAATCTCATCTCAAGACATACTCTGATGGTGCTCTGACTTTGAGATCACCACCCACCACCTCTTGGAGGTGTCATAGAGTATATAGGTGGCCAACATTACCCTCTTCTATGGGGGTATCTCGAGATGCTCTAAGATAGTCAGTGTGGCCTCTAACCAAGACTCTACAGCCTGGGGTCCTCCATCCCATGAGAAAGTAGGAGGATGCTGCTGTTGGAAAACTTGCGTCAACTCAGCCATCGACAGAGTTGGAGACGGTGCTCCCGGAAAAGTCTACATAATCCTCAGGAAGTCCTCCCTAAACTGCGTATCAGTGCCAGCGACGGGAATAATTGCTGGTGCCAAGGCTGGCACAACAGGAGGATCTGTTGGTGGATCCTGATTGGCCATATTTAGTGTCTGATCACCATCTAGAAACTGTCATAAAACTGGAGGACATCTCAGAGTCATATCTCTGAAAAGATTAAAAGCAAACCTTAGATCATGATTATAAATTATTGAGAATAGAGGAGTGCAAAACGAGAACAGGAGAAGGAAACATCCATGTTTCACACAACATGACTACACGGCGGATATAAAACGACATTGCATGTTGACATAGACAAAGTACATGGGCGTGTACCTCTTCCCCCTACTGGTCGTGTGACACCCCACTACACAGCGTTTTGTCCCCACACATGGCGTGTACTTGGACTCCACTCCCCTACACGTGTCTCCTTACACGGCTAACTCACATGGTCTGCTTAAACTAAAACTACACGGTGTGTTCCCTACGGACACAGCCTGTACTAGATAAGGGTTCGACAACCCGTGTTGTTAGTTTCACGGCTGTCTACACAGATGACATTACATGGCATCTTCCAAAAAAACTCGGCGTGTATAGGAGAGGATAACACCGACCTGTGTTGTTCATGAAATGGTTGGGTACATGGAACAAGACTATATGGCGTGTTCCTTACCAACACAACATTTTCTACTCGATCTTCCCCGACCCGTGTTGTTAGTGATACGGCCGGGTACACGGATCTCTACTACACGGCGTGTACCTACCATACACGGCATGTTCCTGAAGATTTTCCACAACCCGTGTTTCTGCTTACATAGTCAGTGACACATTTTGAAAACTACACAACTTGTTTATATAAAGTACACGTCGTGTATTCAGGGTTTTTCCGGGAAGTAGCACAGAAACTGCAATGATGACCAGAAAACACAGAAAATAGGATGGGAGGGTGTCATATTCTGATCTCTGATGGCCCATACCCCCCCCCCCCCCACGAATCAAAGCTTGTCATCCCCTACATATCATATACAAGAGAACAAGTCAATGATCCACCAATTTCTCATTCAAGAGGGCCCATAACTCCTCAAAAACCCAAATGTGGAATTCATTTAAGAAAATTACAATACAAACAATCCTCTATCAAATAGAAGGGATTATATCAAAGCATCTATCACAACAACATTCATAATCTACACAATGTCTATCACAAAAATGTGCAATTTCTAATGCAGCCTAGATGGAAAGGCAAGAATGCATGGAATGTGATTCCTAACAAGTGCCTATATGACGCATGAGATGACATGCCCTCATCTCATTGGTTCATGACAGAAATAGAACCATAATAGAAACAATAATAACAACACAAGTCATGTGAATCACGCTTGGTGAATTCATATCAACCGTAAAACTCAAAACCAGAAAACTGCAATAACCGAGGTAGTATGGATTTTTCCTGTACACGGGTTAGCTACTACCGAGCATAGCTTAATACCAAGAACTAAATCCATCCTATCCCCTGGCTAAATTAACCAAATAGTAAAGAAAGAGAAAATAATTCCTTTGATACCAAATTGTAACGTCCTAGTTCCGGAAGCCACACAGAGGTGCCCTGTACCTAGTTGTTCACATGGCCTCAAGCGCATTTCCCCAAATGCCAGACTCTACCAACTAACCATGAGGGCCTTGGGTGTGATAGTGCAGAAACAATTCCCCCATTGGCAGATTACAAAATGGATGTAAATAAACATCCAATAGAGGAAGCAGTAGATAACCAACAGAAATAAATAGTAGAAGACTAAATCAATCAACTAGAGCGCATATGTATATATTAAAGGATTCATGATACATATCTTGGAAAGTAGCCAAACAAGTCACAATGCTGGAAAACACCATAGTACCAAAACAAGTACAAATGAAAGTAAACAGCTCCTCAGCATCGCAAGCCAATGCTTGGTCCCATGCTCTCCTGCTCTAAGTCATCAAGTATCAGAAGTCGAAGGGTGTTTGTCCTTTTCTATACCTGCAACAATATAGTCTGCTTGGGCCCAAAAGCATGGCCCAAACATGGTGCGAGACTAAATCCCAGTAGGAAACCACCAGAAGATCTGTGCCTAACAGTCAGTGAGTATATGTCTGGTAATAGTATAGTAAACTACAAATAGTAGCAGCAACAACATGCAATAATCAGTAAGCAGTAAATAGGATGATGCATAACAGTAATCAATCCACAGAACAACAACAAGCACCAGTAAGAAAACAGCTAACCACAATAGAAACCCCTCTGGGGATTACTCATATCCATCTTCTCTGGTCCTAACTGATATGTACCACAACGATCTGGGCAGCTCACTCACCCTAACCCCTCTGGTTTGGTAATATGTATTTTTAAAACCCTTTGGGGATGCTCGCTCATTCAATTCCCCTCATAGTCTAGGGTATTTGGGGAATCTCTGAGGAAGATCATGTGGTCAAACCCTCTTGGACCCAAGGTTTAGAAACTCTCTGAGGAAGCTCGCTCGGTCAATTACTCCAATAGTTTCAGGTCTATCACAGACTCTCTAAGGTATCTCACTCATCAAATTACTTCTCTAGAATGGAAAAGGTTTTAAAGAAATTAAAACAAATTAAAGACCCTCTAAGGAAGCTCACTCGGTCTACCCTTCTGTAGTCTATAATATCCAAGGCACTCTGGGAAGCTCACTCGGTCTATCCCCCGTCGCCTATAATATCCAAAGGCACTATGGGAAGCTCACTCAGTCTATCCCCTATATCTTATAATTTCAAAGACTCTCTAGGAATCTCACTCAGTCTATCCCTTATATTCTATAGCAACAGGTTCTCACAGCCACATTCCAGTCAATGCATAATAATGTTATAAAGCCAAATTACAACTATAGAGCTACGTGGCCAAATAGTCTACATCAAAGAATCATATTATCAACATTTCTCCATCCTACATTCACTAGGCATAGATACAGGAAAAACAGCCAAGGCTAACAAAGACCCAAAGGTCATAAATAGGACAGAGCATGGGAATAACATCCAAGCACAACAATTTTCCACAAACATGATCAATTCACCTCTACACAAGCATACAATCATGGCAGGAATAACCACAAGGGAAAAAAATTAAACACACAATACCCCGTTCACGGGTATTTGTGGAATTTGAACATAAAACTCATATACATTGAACAATAAGGCACAAAACACCTACCTAGATTCTAGGATAACAATATATTTCAGCCACGAAGATTAATTCTCATCAGAACATCGAAGATCTGAGAAAACATCCAAAACATTTATCTGATGATATCATGAGAAAGAGGAGTAATTGGAAAACAAAGCTAAAGGAGAAGGAAGAACTCACCACTGTGGTTCCAATGAAATTGACAGCGATAGAATCGGAGAACGGACAGCAGTTTGGAGGCTCAGAGAAGATCTACAGCCATACGACTTATCACGGTCGAGCGACACCTAGAAGAAGATGTTTCTGTCGATTAGGCGTGACCCTGATCTATTTAATGAAAAAAAGAAAATACACAGCATGTACTTCTTGGGTACACGGCGTGTGCTCTATTTTTCCGTACTTCGCTTTAAGCAGCCTCCACTTCATCCCTACACACCGTGTGTGCGGACCGGACACGGCCAGCACACGGCCTGGTGCGGCAAGGGAGTACACAGCATATACTCAGAAAGTACACGGCATGTACATCAAAAATTTCCAGAAAATCCACTTTCCCCTAAAATGTCAGAAACGGTGAAGACATACATAAAAACGAAGATCCGGGTTCTTACATTAAGTATTTATGATGTTTTATCCACATCATGGTAATATCAAGTTTAAAATATTTAGTAATGTTTCTCCTCAAATTGTTTGACCTTTTTATATGTTAGAGTAGGTTGTTGAGTTGTTATATCGATTAACACTTCCACTATAGATGGATTGCATTCATGAGGTATTCCTTCTTTAATAACCTTGGATATATATTTATGATGAAACAAATGTTATTAATTAGGGTGAGTTGAATATTTAGGGGGTGTGACATTTTTTATGTGATCTGTTGAGATTTATATTCATTAAGAGATGTTTTTGTGAGGACACATTATTCATTTAGTGCGAGTCTTATTGAGGTGTAGTGACTTGTATGAATATACATCATAGAGATAGAGTCATTGATACATGATTATTATTGGATTTTTTTATTAGTTTTTATTCATTTAGTGGTGTTTATATATTATTTTACTTATATAGTGCAATTTTTCATTCTTTTTTGTACTACATTTGAGTCCAGTGATGGCGAGATTACTTTTTGAGAAGTATATTGAGGTGTGATTATATTGTTAGATAGATTTATATTTCCATTTTTTTATTTTTAATCTAGAGGATGAGAATAAATTTATTTGTATAATATGTAGAGACCCAGACCTTTTTTGCCTCAAATTTATGTTATTTAGTTGTTTAAGTTTAAATAAGAGAGTTTAAAATGGATTATGATTGATGGGATGGTTTATTGTGATTTTATAAGAAATCACACAATGGTGTAGTCCTCTCTACATCATTTTTTTCTATCTTGTAGTTATACCTCTGACCATAGGGGAGTGGTTTTTCTATGAATGGGGATTCTTTTAAAATTTGGCTATTTTGGAATGAATCATCATTATGGTAGAAATCAAAAATGCACTCAATATGATTTTTTTCATAATTTTTATTGTGATATGTGGCTGAATATTAGTAACCTCTCTATTTTAAATTCAAAGGAGCAAAATTCTTATATTTATTATTCATGGGGAATATTGCATGGTTTTAAGATCACTATATAATGGTAGTCTCATGGATTGAAGATAACGATGAGAACATCGTGTCTTGGTTTTTGATTTTCACATGATGGTTTGGTAAAGACCATATTTTAATAATGTGGGTTAATAATAAATGATTTCTGTCTCACCCTTTTGAGGTGACATGGTTTTTAAATTGGGGTTTACCAATATAAGCCATGTTGTGGTTCAAGCTAACCACATCATGGTTCGGTCCCTTGAACTTTTATTATAAATTCTGTCATTGTTATGTATTCATTTATTTACCTTATTTATATTAAAACAATAGGTGACTAATAGTCTTGGTTCTAGTGTTTTTTGTGTCCTTGGATCATAATAGGGTCATTGTCTTGGTGAGAATTATTTTTCACTATTTATGGTACTATTAACTTATTTACATTATTAGTTCACTTATTGTTCATTCTTAGGGAGCTATGTATGTGCTAGGGTTTGTTTTATTAGATTTTTCCTAGAGTATTGATGATGGATTGATGTATCAAATAAATTTTGGTGAATCAATGAAGGATTTTCAGTAATATAAAGATGCGTTAAATTATTTTCATCATGATTTTTTAGCTTCATTTGAAGTTGGTGATTTAAATTATATCTTATTTATTATTATTATTTTCATTATTTAGGAATTATTTTAGTTTCAATTTGGGTATGTATATGGAATTATAATTAATAAAGATTAATAATTAAACAAAATTAATACACCAGTGGTCCTAATTGTTTTCACATGTTTTCTCATGATTATGTTATTGATTTATTAGTTTATTAGGAATATTAAAATAATTGATGTGATTATTAAACAAGTGAAACAATGTTTTAATTTGGTTTAATATATTTACATATGCTAAAATTATAAATAATAGATAAAAATAAAAAAAATTGAATTATTTATAATTAGAATAACAATTATTAATTAAAAATGAAATAATTTGTAAAATTTTTTATCATTGTTATGGTATAATTTTATAACTCTTATCTTGGTAGATTTGTTTATGGTGATGGGAGAATTTTTTGTGTGATTATATTTTTGTGGTAGATTCACATATTTGATGTATTTTTGGAATCATAGTTTATTGTGGAAATGGAATTGAATTCAAAAAATGAAAAAATAATGGGAATCTGTTTTGATGAATTAATGCAATGATGAATAACTTACAGAAAGACATTAGAATACCCAGTAGAAAATTAATAAAAATTATTAATTATATTAAAATTAGATAATTTTGTTAGGGGATATTAGGATTTATATGAATTGATGTGGTTAATGAATTTAATAGAGATAGTTTTTTATTAAAACTGAAATTGGTAATGATATTTGAAATAGAAAGAAGTTGTGTGATTTTTGTGTAGTTTTGATGTTGTAATGTAATGAGTTTGATGTAATAGAGGTTGGCATAATATAGTAAATATTTTATGATGATAGGATGTGTATATAGATATGATTAATATTAAGTGGTCCCTAGGTAGGTATTGTGTGAACTATTGTAACATTATTTATTTATTATACACAACCTTAAAATTAAGTTAATCTAATTAATTCCCATATGTGGTTTTGAGTACTATCTGAAACCTAAACACCCAAGATGATGGTGATATGAATGCTTCACTACTCCACCTATCACATTATTTCTTATATCTTTATTATGGTTATCTAAAATTGGTATGTGGATTTGGTTTGTGTTTTTTGTATGTGTATGTAGTATATATTTGTGGAACACATATATGGTATGTTAATGTGGTGTATGGTTGTGGTATATAGATTTTTTATGTTGTTATTGTATGTGATTGTGGTGTAAAGTTCTGTGATCTAGTATGTGGTTGTGGTATATGATGAGGCTATGTCATTGACCAACCTTTCAAATTATATGTTTATTTTACTTACTAACTTCTTTAAACAATGAAGATAAAGGGAAACCATAGGGAAGGATAGGTGTGTGAAAACAATAAAAACAAAACAAAAAAACAAAAAAATCACCAGTGGAAAAAATTGTACGAATTTAAATTGAAAGTATGCAACCAATGGGAAGATGTAAAATAGAATCTACTAGATAAGTGATTGAAAGCAATGGTGAAACAAAGAGATTAATGAAAAACTATTAATGATTATGGAACTAAATAGTTCTAAATTGGTTAGAATTTTTTATTCTTTAAATATAGTAAAACTTATTAGTTTAATGAATAATAGGTTTTGAAACACCTAAATATTGCTTGGTGATCACCAAAGTATAACTAACACTCCATAAAATGATTTATCAATCAAGACTCAGGAAATGAAAAGTTCTATAGGGAGAAAATAATTATCAACCTTTTCCAACATCATGTACTTCAATTAGTGTTCAAATTCCACTACCATCACCCATTGATTCATAGAGTCGTTTATAAATGATAATTATGTGAATGAAAAGAAGAACAGTAAATAAAAGAAGTCACTAATGATAATTTTGAAAATAATAGTGAAAGGCCTAAAATAATTCATATCATTATAATATTATTTCCTTAAGATACTTAACTATTCATGGTAGACATAGAAAAAAATATATTAGGTAAGATTATCTCAATGCATTGATAAAGGAAGAACGGAGAAAGGGAAAATAACGCTTCTCTGTTGGAATCACCCACCACCCTCAGGCTACATCTTCACTTGTGACTTCTTAAGTGTTCCATAACCTCTTTTACAACACTACTCTTAGTAACATGGCTCTCCCTTTATTTTTTAATTTTATACCCTCTTAGATGAATTATTAGGTATTTTTCTTACATTTTGTAACAATTCTAGCCCCCATCCATTAACCTATGGTTTATACTTCGAGAATCCGTATTTAGAACATTCACTGTAGATCATATTATCTTGGACTAATTTTTAAATGGATCAAGAGGGGGTGAATTGAGCTCTAAATTTTCCTGAGCACTTTTTTATGTTCTTTTTAAATAAATATAACTGTTATTCATTGGTATAAAAGAAAATAGTAAAAAGGAACATATTATATTTAATAGTGGTTTAGTGTATATATATACCTTATTCCACTTCGCACACACTCTCTCATCAAGCGTGGTGATTTTCACTATTCTATGTCATTTTTCTAGGTATTTCTTGTCTTGAGAGACTACATTCATCACTTTTTCAAAATAACATATATGAATATTTTATTATTATCTTCTTACATAATAATAATATCATTCACCCACATGAAATAAAAGGAATGTTCACTCATGCAAAATGATAAAAGATATATAAAATAATCATCGGTTAATGAATAGAGTTTCATACAACAACTAGTTGTAGCTAATTTTTCCATGAGCAAAAAAATTTATTTAGAGTAGATCAAGGAAGAAACTATAAAAGAAAAATTTTATTTCATGAAAGAACAATAGTAGAAATACATTAGAAAATTTCTTCCATTTGAGTAGTATATATCTAATTATTGAAAAATGAATAAGATACTGTATATTAAAAAAAATAAGAGTTTGAGTTTCATGTTTTCATAATCATATTTGATTTTTCCTCAACTTATATACCATTATACACAACTTCTACCAGGGTCTATAAATTAACTCAATATGTTAAAGGAAAAAAATTAGATCATTTATTCATTCATTTCATGACAAAAAGTATAGAAGTATAAAATAGGTAGTCTTTTTTAATTTTTTTTTAATCTATATAATTAAGGAATTCATCCATACCATATTATTAAATTCCTATTCCAAATATCATAAATCAACATTGAGTTTTCCATAAAATTCCTTGATGGTAATAAATATATCGTGTTGTAGTATTAGGTACTCAAATAAAATTTTCATAGTATAAATTCACATGTTTGATATTATATAAGAAAGATATATCCACAGATACAATGATTCATTTTTGACTGGCTCATATAACCAAAAATAGCGTATGTGAAAAGTCCATGAATCCAGAACATCCTTATAAACAATTTTATAATGGTGAAAGAACCATGTTTCCAAAAACAACATGTTACATATTCTACATAACCAATGTCTATACGCATCCGATTATTCATAAGAAAATATATCACATAAGGGATTTTGTAAAGCCTACGTATCTACATAAAGAAATTTTGTGTAGTTTTTCTTTCAACATTGCTGTCTTATTGATGTATGTGATTTTTTGTTTCCAATTTCCCATAGGAAAATTCAACATGTAAGAGAATTTACTTAGGAAAACTCAATCACATAAGATAATTCACATGTGTAGATTCCTGTATAATTGATTTTTTGAATATTAAAAAATTCCCACATAAGAAATTTTTACAAACATATAACATCTTTATTTTAAGGAATAAATAACTTCATTGAATAAAAGATAATTAAAAACACATCAAGACACCCTTAATGAGTGATAGATTATAAATATATGAAATGTTTTTTTTGTGAGAATCAAAGCATACGATAAATGGAATATATTCAAAGAACATTATTATTCTAAAAATATCCCTCACTATGATGATTACAAAACCCATAAATCAAATAATTTTTTTATGGTTTTGATAAGAGAGACATATATCCAGTATAACATTAAAACATATTGATTTTTAAAAATATAAAATAAAAGTTGGATTCCATATCTACTCCAATTCATTGTGATCTCAAAAAGGAAAAATATGTAAAAGATAAAACACAATCAATGAATCACATAACTAATTATGATTATATGAATATCTTTCTAATTTTGAATATCAATTGGACATAGACTTAGATATGAAGAATATAACGGAACAAAATAGAAAAAATTCATCCATAATGGAAAAGTGAAATATGAATTTCATTAAATACCAATAAATGTATAATATACAGAGTCATAAATAAATTGTGATCCAAATTTATGAATATGATCAAAGTCATGTTTGGGTAAAGGTGGAGGTTTCTTGATTGTATGAGAAGTGAAAGAGGTATATGGATGTTCTATAGGAGGAGGTATGACAACATGGACAATTTCATCATCAGAATGGATTTCAACTAGAAAACTAATTCTGTCACAACTAGAGATCCTAAATGGGGTAGTTAGGATTTTCTCTCTGTGTATTTAAGATATATTAATGTAATACTTACCTAAGGTACTAAGAAAATAGGCTAGGGAGTAGAGGGAGGTGAATCTAAGGTAGAATCATCAGCTAACCTATGGTTTTGTTTCTTATAAAAGTTTTAAGGATAAAAATCACTATCCTACCATTTTTGAGAACCTATGTTCCTATCAGGTGATTCAGATGTGATACATATTCTTCCTAAGAGATAGAACAAGGAATCTAAACACATTATAATTCATTTGATAATATAATCCTTATAAAATTAAAATATATTGTTATATCCTTTCCTTTTTGAGAAATAACTATATTGTATAGGTTTATCACACCATTAAAAGCATCAAATTGATCCATTCAAAACATCTAAGATGTGAAGTAACCAATATGGAAAGAACAAGATGATGGCATACCTGACGATCTAGATAAATTCCTTCTAAACTCATCAATATCGGCATGATGATGCAATAAAAATACAAAAAAAACATCCAAATCGCTAACCAATATTAGATTTATTTTCAACAAACACTTGACTGAGTTGAAAAACACTATCGGTGATTGGTTTTAGATTGAAAAATGATTTATGGATAAAAGAAGAAGGAAATGGAGTTTTAGGTAAACCATTACATCCCATTAATAACACATCATTCTTTTCTTTTTCAAAAACTAATACACTAGGTGATACTTGAGTGGGTACAGAAGAAAATATATTCTAGGAAACTTCTATAATTTTCTTTAACTATTTTTGAATAATTCATAAATTCTTTTTGATGGGGTCTATCCAATTTTCTATCAAATTGATCATTATTTTAGAATGATCATAGGTTTTATACACATTCTATTTCATAATAGGAATAAACTCCTCAAGACATGAAAAAAAATTAACTAGTTGGTGACCAGTTCCAATACCTCCCTTGTGAAATGAATTTCTTAATTCCTTATATATAGAGAGTGTTTTTGTTTACAATCATATGGTACCACTCGATAGAGCATGTCAAAATGAAGAGGTTCTAACTTATTATTTTCAAAACTGGAATTTTAATTTATCTTTTCAATTTGTCATGGAATATCCTAATTAGATACATGAAAATAATTTTGTGCATTCAGTGTAAATAGTTTGATAAACATAGACTGACTAGTAACCATTCACTTTCACCAGTGAAAGTGGTCTTTGATGTCAGATCTCAATTATTCTATTTCCTTGAAAATTTTCTCTATAAAATACTATTTAACTATATTTTGGGTCTTGATCATTTCAGACTGTGTTTATGATATAACATTTAGTTCATTAAAATTAGATTTGTTAGCAAAATGGTCCTTTTGTACAAGAATCTAGTTCATCCGGGTCATAAGCTATTTTTTTATAAAACATGAATACTATACTGAACGATTTATATCTCCTTCATTACAGAATATTGAGTAACCATTAATTTAATCATCTTATTGAAATGATTCATAGAAACTTAATTTTCTTGAATCTTATTTAACTCATTATGAGTGGATTTTATCTCTTCCTTGAGCTTACTAAAGTCACCTGTGCTATTTTCAAAATCATTGAAAAACTCATTGGAAAAGGTTTGAACATTTTATTCGAAACATGGTCTCTACTTTTCCTTGTTAACCAAGTGGGGACCCCTAATAATTTGATATATAAGATCTTCATCCACATCTTGTTGGTCCCTTTGAAAGGTAGGTTCACTAGGGACCCCATTAGTAGAGTCTTCTAAATCATATAAACTATAACCATCGTTGGTAGGGGTATCTATATAATCATTCTCTTTAGGATCACAATACTATATATATGTCCTTTTATAGCACGAAAAAATGCTTTTGATATCACTAAAAACACTACTAATCACAATGCTAATAATGGATGGGGGATTTATCAGTGCCAGAAATAGCACTGTTAAATGCCCCATCTGCTTTATTTTGTTGTTTGTATGACAACATACTGTAGTAACCTCCTATACACAAAAAATAATTCACAGTAAAACATCTTATAAATAAAATATTTAATTATTTGAAATATATTTAACATCAAGAATACAAAAAACATTTCAAACATTGTTTTGTATAATTACATATACAATTAATAACCCCAAATAATTCAAACCAATAATGGGTTTATTTGGAAACTATGTAACCCTGTCAAAAAGGTATTCCCATGGTATCCATTACAAAAAAAATCATGTCAACCTGAGTATAATAATCCACCTATATAAGGAAAAAATATATTATGATCTAATAATATAATGAAATAAATTAAACATTAATATGAACAAATACATTAAACAAAAGTAAAATTTATGTAAAAATACACATAGAGTTATTTTGGTCACACTGTGAATTTTATTAATGTTATATTGATTCCTACACATCACAAATGAGGTATTTATCCTTGTCCACAATTATCAAAACAATTTGAATATGTTTTCTTATTTTTGAGTATGTCACTTATTGTTTTTAATGAAATTAATGTCTATTTTAAATAAATAAACATTTTTAGTTATACCCGTCACACTATGTGTTGGATTGAGATGAGGTCGTTTCTTATATGTTATGAATTACTCAAGGATCATTTTCCTAATGTATCAAAACAATTTGATTATTTTTTCATAGTTTTCATTATGTCATTTTTCTACTAAAATGTCATTTCAAACTAAAAACATGACCTTTGAGCAATATGGATCACATCATGTGTCAGTTTGGTGTGAGACAACATCCTTCAAGTCACAAATGACTTATGAATTTCAGTTATAAATTATCAAGACAATAAGAGCACATTTTCTGGGTTTTTAGTGAGTGGCACACATTTTGAACTAAAATATTAATATTAAACTGATAACGGGATATTTTAGACATATTGGACACACCATTCATCGTATTAAAGTATAATTGATTCATATATTTAAAATATAACTCATGGAACATTTCTATAAATTATCAAAATAATCTGAATGCTTTTTGTATCATTTTTTAGTACATCACTTGTTCCTTTTGCTAAAATTAATTTCCATTTAAAATAAAAAGACACACTTGGAGTCATATCGATCATATTGCGCATCATATTGAGGATTAGTTGATCCCTACCTGTCAAAAATAACTTATGGATCATTTTACTAAAGTATGAAAACAATATAAATACATTTTTTTGTTTTAGGTTGGTTAGTTATCATTTTTACTTAAAATGATTTCAATTTTAAATAAAAAGATGCTCCCTGAGTCATACTGGTCACACATTGCATAGGATTGGTGTACAACTAGTTACTACACATCTCAAATGAATTATGGAACATTTTTCTACATTACCAAAACAATCAGAAAGTATTTTCATGGTTTTTTGTAGGTTAGTTTTCCTTTTTACTAAAATTGATGTCAATTTTAAATAGAAAGAAGAACATATAGACATATTGGTCACACTTTGATTCAGATTAAGGTGTGGATAATTCCTACATGTTCCAAATGAATCATGTATTATTTTTCTAAAGTATCAAAATAATCAATATTTGTTTTCTTGGATTTAAATTGAAATGTATTCCTTTTAGTAAAATTAATGTCAATTTTAAATAAAATTACACACATGGAGGCATACCAATCGCATCGTGCATCGTATTGAGGTTTGGTTGATTACTAAACTTCAAAAATGTCATATGGATCACTATCCTAAAGTATAAAAAAAATAAATGCATTTTTTTAGTTTTGAGTAGGTCATTTGACATTTTTATAAAAAATTGATATCATCATTAATTAAAAAAGATGCACATGGAGTAATACTGGTCACACCATGCCTTGTATTGAGGTGAGGCTGATTCCTACACACCTCAAATAACTCATAGATCATTGACCTAAAGTATTAAAAAAATATAAATATGTTTTATTGGTTTTCAATAGGTCAGTTGTTTCTTTTTATAAAATCTGTTATGACCAAGCTGAAGGAAGAGATGGTTTTCATGGATTTTTATATATTGATCATGAGGATGTTTTCATAAAGTAAAGACACCTTGAATTTCTAAGAATTTGGAATCTTGAAGTTCGATGACTCAAAACCGAGAATATTCAACATTCGGAACCTCATGTTTGAAGAATTCAGATTCTTGAATTCGATGTCTGGAAATTCAGAAGTTTGGAACTGAAAATATTGAACATTTAGAACCCGGTGTTTGAAAAATTCGGAGTCTAGAATTCGGTGTCTGGAAATTGAGAAGTCTGGAGCTGGGAAATTTCAAATTCTTGAAAGCTGGCTGATAGAAGAGGTGAAGGCACAAATTGTGACAATGCTTCGCTATTTTGTATCTCTAAATTTGTGAGTATATGAAATTAATCCTGATGCAAGAAAAATTTGATCAGAGAATACGTTCCAAAAATTGGTGATGTCGTACCAAGAATTGTAGAAGTTATACCGAGAATCATGAAGAGTCGTTCCGAGAACTTGAAGTCGTACCAAGAATCAAAGAAGATGTATCGAGAACCAAAAGTTTTTCCAAGAATCAGGAAGATCCATTCTAAGAACCTGAAGTCATACCGAGAATCGAAGAAGTCATATCGAGGACCAAAATCTGTTCTGAGAATCACGAAGAGTTGTTCTGAGAACCAAGAGTCATGATGAGAATTGAATTGGTGTCATACCGATGATTAAAGAAGGGTTAATCTGAGAAATTCATATCGAAGATTCAAGAAGATTGAATCCGAGAAAGTGATGTTGAAGACTCAAGAAGGGAGGATCCGAGAATGTGAAACCGAGAATCCAGAAGGGTGGATCCGAGAATGTGATACCGAGAAGCCAGAAGGATAGATCCAGAAAAGGCCAAAGTTCTGAATCAAGATAATTGGAAGAAGATTCGAGAATATTCTAGAAGCATTGACAGAGTCTTAATTACTCCAAGATTTTAGGAGAAATTAATATTTGGGTGAATTTAAGTGAGCGGGAAAATATTTTCGTTTCTCGCCTAAGAAAACATTAGAGAACCTAAAGAAGGAGATCCGAGTAAAATGTAAATGTGTCATGATAAAGTTGTGAGAGATGCTTTGATACTCTAGAGAGAGAAAAAAGTGTGTAGCTAACTGAGTTTTCATTTTAGTCTCAATTGAAGTGAGAATTTGATACTGGTTGTCACCGTATTGAGTTTCTCAGACTGAGGAAGACTCATCTTGAAGAATCATAGTGAAGAAGAAAATTTGAAGTTAAGAATTTGGAGTGGAGATTCGGAATGGGTAATCGGTAATGGCTGTCACCTTATTGAGTTTATCAGAATGAGTAAGGCATGGATTGAAGATTCATAGTGAAGATGAAAATATGGAGAGATGAATTCTGAGTGGAGATTCGGAATGGGGAATCAGTACTGGATGTCACTATATTGATTTTCTCAGACTGAGGAAGACTCGGATTGACGAATTGGAGTGAAGAATTCGAAGTGGAGATTCAGAATCGGATGTTCGGACTGTAATTGATCTATCACAAGTCCAATAAGTCCTTACCATTCTTCTGGGTAAGGAAGTGAGGATTTGTACTGAACTTGCTTACACATTTGTACTTGAAAGGAAGTGCAGGTAACATAAGTGGTTACAAGATAAGATACTTTTCCCTATTGTGCTAAGAGTGTACACACGCATTGGAGTGACTGTTTCACAGTGCTTCACGAGTGTAAGGGTATATCCTACTTGTTATAATACAAGGATTGTTTTCTTAGTCGATTTTATGGTGCTGGATTGTTTCCAACCATACCAAGGATGTAGCTATTCTTATTGAATAGTGAACCTTGTAAAATTGTTGTGTTCTTTTAGATGTGTTCTTGTTTGTTTCTCAACAGGGAAGTATATCTTTAATTGGAGACAATGGTTGTTCTTGTTTTAAGGGAATCTAAAAGAAGACAAAGGGGTACCATTGATTCACCCCCCCCCCCCAAGTGGTTTATTACTCCAACTGGGTCCTAACAAGTGGTATCTGAGGGAGGTTGCCTTTGTTTTACTTGTTGATGGAGAATCTAAGTTGTGTGAACAATAAAGGAATTCTGGTATTCGATGGGAAGAACAATCACATATGGAAGGATAGAATGCCACCGTATCTCATGTCTATTAGTTATGAAGTTCTTGAAGCTGCAATAGTTGGGTTTCCCCCCATTGAAGACAATGTTCCACTTACAATTGTTGACAGGATGTTTCTTGAGAATGATGGTGGAGCCAAGAATGCTATATTGTATTCACTTTCTGAAAGTGAATTATTTAGAGTAAAAGGAGTGTCCACAGGGAAAGGTATATGGGAAAAACTGAAGAAAAAAAATTACGAAGGCAATACCAATGTCAAGATGGAAAAACTTCAAATAGGTAGATTGATGTATGAAGACATGAAGATGAAAGAGCATGAATCTTTTGGGGATTTCTTCAATATGAGAAATAATATATTTAGAACAGTCAGATTTCTTGGTGAAGAGGTGAAAGAATATATTGTGGTGGAAAAAATATTGAGGATTCTTCCTGACAAATTTGATGCGATGGTATATTCATTAGAAGACAGAGACTCAGAGACTCTATCTCTTGGTGATTTTCATAGCACACACAATACTTATGAGATGAGAAGGTAAAAGTCTATGAAGACCAAGAAAATGGTTGACAGAGAATTATCGTTCAAAGCCATGAAGAAAGGGAAGTCTAAGAAGATCTTATTAAAGATGATGTTGGTGACTCTGAATCAGAAAGTCTGGTATGTAAAATTCATAATGATATTTTATCCTTGTTTTCAATAAATGTTAAAAGAGGCGTAGGTAAATACAAGGGAAAACATCCCTTGATGTATTTTGAATGTGGATGCATTGGAAACTTTGCGGCTAACTATCCTCGAACAGAGAATGAATAAGACATTGATGAAGAAGAAAAATATCCAGGAATGTTCTAGAAGAAGTTGGCTGGTAAAGGAAAGTCAGGGAAAGAATATAAGTTCATCAAATCCAAGAGAAAAAGTGTTCTATCTATAAATGAAGACGATGAAGAAAGTGATGCTAAATCTGAAAAATAAATTGAGCATGGTGTTGATAATACTTTCATTGAAACAGTGAATGATGAAGATTTCAGAAGTAGCAGCTCGGAAGAAGAATAATCCCAGCATGAGATGCATCAGAAAGAAAAATTGAATGAATGTTTAAGGAAGATCAGAAGGTTTGGGAAACATAACAAAAATTTGTAAGAGGAAGGTTCCTCAACATTCAATCAAGATAATGTTAAAAAATAACTTGAAAAAGAACTTGTAGATTCGAAAAATCTCTTGAAGATAAGAAAAACAAAATGAGAACATGATAGTTAAGTTGAAAGCAAAAGAGGTAGAATTAGAGCTCGTTCAAAAGATGCTCTAAAGAGTTGAATAAAAAAATTGTTTTCAAAACTCAACTACTGATTTTGGTGAAGGCTCTCAACAAGAAAATTATGAGAAAATTCAATAGAAGAATAAAGTGGTTATTGTGAAGAAGAAAGATGAGAACGTTACTTATGTGGCCAAGACCAGCGTTACTGGGAACACTTAAGTTTCAAGGAAACCTAAGTGTAACACTACTGAAAAAAAAGAAAAATCAGAGAAGGTTGAATTCCAGCAGAGAAATCTGGCAAACAAAAGAATGGTTGGTGGGGCTGAAGAAAGAGAAACAAAGAAGAATCATAACAAAATATTTAGAGAAAGGTACTCCTTCTATGGGTACTATTGGTAGTGTGGTGGATTCAGGCATACAAAAAAAATGAGTTTATTCAATAAACATTATTACCACCACCCCACAAGTTAAGAGGCAGAGACTGAGGGGGAGTCAATCTCCTCAAAGGAAGAAGAGTGAGAAGGTTTTCTTGAATAAAGTTGAGAAGAATGAAGTCAAGACAGAAGACAGGTTCCAGCCTCTGGAGACCATTTTTGAAAGGTCTGAACAACCTGGACACCTTGCAAATGGATGTCTTATGCTGTTACTAGCTCAACAAAAAGTTCTTAATTTTCAGAAGTCGAAGGTGAAGAAAGAAATGATAGAAGAAAAATCTCTTGTTGTTGAAACATTTCTAAATGTTCCTAAGGAAGAATGTCCATGGATACTTGATAGTGGGTGTCCTTCACATCAGAAAGGAGACATGAAGTTTCTAAAGAATATGAAGAAGTTTAAAGAAGGCAATGTGACATTTGGCAATGATGAATCTTTAAAAATCAAAGGTGTTGGAACATCCATCATTGGGAAGGAAAAATTAATGTCCAAGAAAAAATTGTATGTTGATGGGTTGAAGCACAACTTGTTGAGTGTATCACAATTGTGTGATGAGGTAAACAAAGTTATCTTCATTAAATATGGATTTATTGTGAAAAGTGAAGAATATGGGCAGATTGTAACAAGAGGCCAATGAACCAAAGGAAATCTGTTTCAAGTTGGAAATTCACAAAACTCGTGTTACATGAGCATAGTGGGAGAAAATCAGTTGTGGCACACAAGACATGGACACATGTGTCTGAGAAATATGAGAAATTTGTCTCAAAGGGAGAATGTTCGAGATGTTCTAGATTTTCCAAGAAGAAGATATTGGTTTTGCACTACCTGCCAGAATGGAAAGATTACCAGTTTTGTCCATAATAAGGTTGACATTTGTTCAAAAAACCCCTTGAAATCATACATTCTGATATATGTGGGACGATGAGAAAACAATAAACAAATAGAGACAAGTACTTCATCACCTTCATTAATGATTTTACTCGCATTAAATGTGATATGTTTATGAATCACAAGTCAGATGCCCTGAAAACGTTTAAAGGCTCCAGAAGGATATCTGAGAATGAATGTGAGTACTCTGTATAGAAATTGAGAATAGATTATGGTGGTGAGTATAGAAGTGAAGAAATTTTTTGTCTATCTTGAGAAACATGGGATTGAGCATGAATACAGTGCTCCATATACACCTCAAAAAAATGGGTTTTTTGAAAGAAAGAACAGAAGCTTGGTGGAAATGGGAAGAACCATTTTACATGAACATGGAATTACTCATTACTTTTGGAGGCAAGCTATAAGTACAACTGTTTATATTCAAAATTGATGTTTTTGCAGGCCCCAATCAAACAAGACTCCATATGAACTTTTCTATGGCATTACTCCAATTATGAAGCATGCTAATGATTTTGGGATCCCATGCATCATAAATAAGAAAGGTGTAAGTAGTGGAAAATTCAATCAAAAAGGAGAAGATGGAATTTTTTTGGTAATGCGCCAGAAGGAAGAGGTTATAGATGTTTTAACAAATAAACGTGAAGAATGGTGGATGTAGTTGATGTAATAGTCATTGAAAATATAGGGAAAGATAAGCATTCCTAGACAGACAAAGAATATGAGGAAAATGAAGTTAAAGAAACAGATAAGGATGCAATGAATTGTAATTCTAATCAAGATGAAGATTCAAATTCATCCATATCAAGTGATGAGGAAGGCACGCAATAAACATATCCAAGGTTGATGAAACAAGTGCAATATCAGAATATAATTGGTGATCAACGTCACATGGTTCAAATGAGAAGAACAAGTAATTCTATATCACATATTTCATTGTATTCCAAAGTGGAACCAAATGATGTTAAAGAAGCCTTTGATCATTCAGAGTGGGTTCAATCTATGAAAGAAGATTTGGATCAGAATGAAAAGAATAACACATGGGAACTCGTAACCAATTCTGAAAATAAGAACATTATTGGCACCAAATGGGTCTTCCGAAACAAGTTGAATGAAGAAGGTGAATTTAATAGAAATTAAGCAAGATTGGTTTTCAAAGGAAACTCTCAGATTGAAGGAATTGCCTTTGAAGAAACATTTTCTCTTGTAGCCAGATTAGAAACTATCTGAATATTTCTTGCTATTGTTATACAACAAGTCTACAAAATCATTAAAATGGATGTTAAATCCGCATTTCATAATGGTGATATCATAGAAGAAGTTTATATTGTGCAACCATGTGGCTTTTTTGTTGGGAAGAGTGAATTATATGTGTGCAGGTTTAAGAAATCATTGTATGGGCTAATGCATGCTCCAATAGCACGGTATTCCAAACTAGAAACTTTATTAAAAGGGATAAACTTTAAGAAAGGAAGTGTTCAAAACAATATGTACATCAAGGAAATCCAGGATCCTTCTCTCATTGTGATTGTCTATGATGAAGAAAATATTTTTTCTCGGAATGATGAAAGAAGATGTGAAATCTTTTCTGATGAAATGAAAAATGTCTTTGAGGTATCCCTATTGGGTGAAATGAGATACTTTCTTGGGTTCCAAATTTTTCAACAGAAAGAATTTATTTTTCTCTCCCATGAAAAGTATGCTAAGAAACTTCATAAGAAGTTTGTGATGGAAAACTCAAAACCTGTATCAACTCCTATCTCAGTGGGAATGAAGCTAAGAAAAGATAATGAAGGAATATAAGTTTATTAGAAATAATATCGAAATCTGATTGGATGTTTGTTCTACCTGACTGCATCAAGTCTAGATATTGTTTTTTTTGTTACCTTATGTGCAAGATTCCAGAGTTCTCCTAAATAATCACATATTGTTGTTGGAAAAAGAATTCTAAGATACATAAAAGGCACAGATGAATTCAGAATCAAGTATAGTGTCTCAAATAACATTGATTTGTTTGGCCATTCAGATGCAGATCGGGAAAGAAATGTTGATGATAGAAGATCAACATCTACTGGAGTGTTCATTATATGAAAAAGTTGTGTTGGTCGGCACTCGAAGAATAAAAATTATGTGAAACTAAGTACGGCTAAAGCTGAATATGTTGCTGCCACCATGGATACTACTCAACATATCTGGATGAAGACATAGTTGGAAGATTTGTTAGTTTAAGTGAAGATGCCCTTGCTCTTGGGATGTGATAATCAAAGCACAATTAATCATACCAAGAATCCAGTCCAACATTCTCGTTCAAAGAATATTGACATCAAATATCATTTCATCAAAGAGCATGTGGAGAAGAATGAACTTAAACTTGAATATGTTTCATCTACTGAACAAGTTGCTGGTATTTTCACAAAAACCTCTGCCAAAGGAATCATTCTCATGATTGAGGTTGAACATGGGTGTCCATCCTCTTTCTTTTCAAGGATAATGTATGTTGTTTTCCCCCTCTCTCTTCTTACCTTTGGATTGTTTTGTCAAGGGGGATAAGCTGTTTGTATCATAAACCTATTGTTTAAAGATAGAGTTGTGGGTAAGATGTGAACTCCGCACTGCATATATATGTGAACTATTCTAACTATTTGTTGGAGTGATTTTAGGAATGAACATGATGTTGTTTATAGGATGTATGAAGATGAAGATGTATGAAGCTAATGATGTATGAAGTTGAAGATGTCATTTTTCCTAACTGAAGATTTATGAAGGTGAAGATGTCCTTTTCACTACCTATGGAAATCATGGTTTTCCAGTCAATGATTATTATTTCCTACAATGAGTTAGCTCACATAGGCTTAGAATTATTGATTAGTAATCCATTTCGTGAGGTTAAAAATTTTGGTGATTTATGAAAACTTGGTTGACAACAAAATTCAAAGGGGGAGATTGTTAGGACCAAGCTGATGGAAGAGATGGTTTTCATGGATTGTTTTTTGTTGATCTTGAGGATGTTTTCATAAAGGAAAGACACATGTAATTTCTAAGAATTTGGAAGCTAGAAGTTTGATGATTCGAAACCGATAATATTGAACATTCGGAACCTAGTGTTCGAAAAATTTGGAGTTTGGAATTCGGAGTCTAGAAATTGAGAAGTTTGGAATTGAGAAAATTGAGCATTTGAAACCTGGTGTTCTATGAATTCGGAGTTTGAAATTCGGTATCTTGAAATTGAGAAGTTCGGAACAGGGATATTGATAATTCGTGAAAGCTGGTTGATAGAATATGTGATGCAACTAATTGTGATGATGCTTTGCTGTTTTGTAACTCTAAATTAGTGAGTATATGCAAGTACTCACGATGCAAGAAAAAGTTGATCAGAGAAGTCATACCAATAATTGGAGAAGTCATACAGAGAATTGGAGAAGTCATACAAAAAATCAAGAAGAGCCGTTCTGAGAACCTAAAGTTGTACTGAGAATCGAAGAATTCATATCGAGAACCAAAATCCATTCCTAGAATCAAGAAGAGCCATTCCAATAACTTCAAGTTGTACCGAGAATCAAAGAAGTCATATCGAGAACCAAAAGATGTTCCAAGAATCAGGAAGAGTCATTCCATGAAGCAGGATTCATGCTGAGAATTGAAATGGTGTCATACCGATGATTCAAGAAGGGTGAATCTGAGAAATTCATATCAAATATTCAAGAAGACTGAATCTGAGAATGTGATGTCGAAGAATCAAGAAGGGTGGATCCAAGAATGTGATACTGAGAAGCAAGAAGGGTGGATCCAAGAATGCGATACCGAGAATCCAGGCGGTTGGATCTGGAAAAGGAAAAATTTCTAAATCAGGAGAAGTGGAAGAAGATTTGAGAAGTATCTAGAAGCGTTGACAGAGTCTTAATTACTCCGAGATTTCAGGAGAAATTATTATTTTGGTGAATTTAAGTGAGAAGGAAAATATTATGGTTTCCTAGCTAAGCACACTTTGGGGTACCTATAAAAGGAGATTAGAGTACAAAGTAAATGTGTGATGATAAAGTAGTGAGAGAAGCTCTGATAATCTAGAGAGAGAAAGAAGTGTGTGGCTGACTGAGTTTTCATTGCAGTCTCAATTGAAATGATAATTTGATACTGGCTATCAACGTATTGAGTATCTCAGACTAAGGAAGACTCGGATTGAAGAATAAGAGTGAAGAAGAAAATTCGGAGTGGAGATTCGGAATGGGGAATCAGTACTGGCTGTCACCGTATTGAGTTTCATAGACTGAAGAAGACTCGGATTGAAGAATCATAATGAAGAAGATAATTCAAAGTGATGAATTTGGAGTCGAGATTCTGAATGGGGTATCATTACTGGTTGTCACTGTATTGTGATTATCAGACTGAGGATGACTCAGATTGATGAATCGGGGTGAAGAATAAAATTTAGATTGAAGAATTCCAAGTGGAGATTCAGACTGGGATGTTCAGACTTTAATTTATCTATCTCAAGTCCAAGAAGTCCTTTACATTCTTCAGGGTAAATAAGTAATGATTTTTGCTGAACAGGCTTACACTTGTGTACTTGAAAAGAAGTGCAGGTAACATAAGTTGTTACCAGAAAAGAGTCTTTTCCCTATTGTGCTAAGAGGGTGCACATGCACTGGAGTGATTGTTTCACAGTGATTCATGAGTGTAAGGTTATATCCCACTCATTATAATCCATGAATTGTTTTCAAAGTGGATTGTATGGTTCTAGATTGTTTCCAACCATACCAAGGGCATAGCTATTATTATTGAATAATGAACCTTGTAAATTGATGTGTTCCTTTGGAAGTGTTCTTGTTTGTTTCTCAGTAGGGAAGTATATCTTTAATAGGAGACAGAGGTTGTTCTTATATTAAGGGAACTTAACAGAAGAAAAATCAGTACAACTGATTCACCCCCCCCCCCCTCAGTGGTTCATTACTCCAACTGGGTCCTTACAAAATCAATGTCAATTTTTAATAAAAAGAGGCACTTGGAGTCATAATGGTCACACAATTCATTATTTTGAGGTGCAGTTGATATCTACCTTTCTCAAATGAATCATGGATTGTTTTCCTATAGTATCAAACCAATCTAAATGTTTTTCATGCTTTTGAGTTGGTTATTTTTCCTTTTTACTAAAATTAATGTTAATTTTAAATAAAAAAGACACACATGGAGTCATATTTGTCACACCATTCCTCATATTGAGGTTCATCTAATTCTTACATGTCCCTAATGACTCGTGGATTGTCTCTATAAAGTATTAAAATAATCTGAATTCATTTTCTTATTTTTTTCAGTACATCATTGGTTCTTTTTTACTAAAATTGATTTCAATTTTAAATAAAAGGATGTAATTGGAGCCATTCCTGTCACACCATACATTGAATTGAGGTGAGACTAATTTCTACACATCCCATGTTACTCATGGATAATTTTTATAATGTATCACAACACTATTAATATTTTCTCTTGGTTTTTTTAAGTTATTTTATTTTTTAATAAAATTTCATTTTAAACTGGAAGCACTTATATTGTTTCATGACTCATCCTATAGGGGATAGTTCAATGACTACCCCAAACCCACCTCAAATATTCCATAGGTTTTTACTACCACTGAGTAAGATTATCCCAAAAATGAGATGCATGATCCAAAGTACATGTACACACACACACACACACACCTCCAAGAAAAAAATGTTGAAATGAATAAAAACTAAGTAAAAAATGCAGGTAAAGTAATATGATCCCACAAAAAAGTACAATAGGATGTAGTGTAAATTAAATAGGGACAGAATATAAGCCCGCCGAAAAGAGTTTGCAAAAAACCAACAAACCATGGTGAATTTTTACCCACATCATCCCATTCTAGGAAGGTGAATTCACAAGTTCCTAAAATTCATATGTAGAAAACCCTACCAGATCCAACCTGAGAGAAATGGTACTAGGATTGTGGTATGAACCCACAAGAGCTGACCTCTTGTGTATAGCCACACTATTCACTTCCTGATCCTACTCAACCAAAGAATCCATCAAATGGTTGATCATCTGCACATGACATGACATATTCTGGCAAAGCCCATGCAGGGTAGAGTAAAACAATACTCACTATGACACACAAAAACCACAATGAAAAACCAGAAATGAAATACCATGAATGAAATACCATGGAGGAAATACCCTGATGGAAATAACATGATGGAAATACCCAAATAGAAATATACCAGTCAGATCCACACATGTATCCAGATATACTCATTCCAATACTCAATGTCTTGTGGTATGACACAACCAATTACCAGCCATATGATTCTTCTTGGAGCACACTTTTTCTAGGAGAACTCACTCCTCGAGGCATGATATCAACTGAGATGTTCAAGAAGATTTATAGATTATTTGGGACCTACCCAAATGAGAAATGTTTAGAAAAGGAAGATCATGATACCATTGAGAGGGTATGACACCCACATATGCTAGGGGATTCCACAGATCATGCCCATATATACTGAGGGATACCACATACCCAATTTGAATCAATTCTCAATGTAGGGTAACATGCTCAGACATCCTATAGGATACCATGGATAATTCCTTGATACTATAGTAGATACCACGTACCCTACAAATACATCCTTCTAGGAGGGGGATCAGCTCCCTAATCAGGGAGGTTATGTGATTCTAGATACACCATAAGGGATGGTAGAGTATATCACTCAAGTCCTAGGGATGGATTACTGAATCTATTTTCAACTCACCCTCTAGAGGGGATTACAGTCTACTGATGAGGATGTAATACAATATTGTACCCTTGAGGAAAGTACCATGGGAAAATATCTCACCCTATACTGATTAAAACTATAAACTCACCACAGTAGGAAAAAAGATTGTATCATCATTAGGGCGACAACATCATAGATGACTCCTCCAACAGAGGAACTATTTGAATTTATGAGAGTTTGATATTTTATATGGGGTCACTGGGCATATAGACTATCCCAAACCAACCATCTAGGGCTGGTCTGACTTGATGGGTCAGACCCGACCCGTTGGGTCCGGTCTAGCCTGCCTGGACAACTCTACCCATCTTTTTCCACATAGTCTGCTCCTCCAGGGCCGCTCCGCCTAGCCTACTCTACCTGGTCCACACAACTTATACTATCTAGCACACTCTGACCTGGACCACACTACCTAGCCTACTGGTACACTCTAACCTGACCCTCACTGCCTGGCCAACTGGCCCTCTGCATCTGTCATGTCCCGTGGACCATCCATATCCCACAGCCTCCAAACCACATAATTTGCGATGCCACATCCGGCTCTGCCACCCTGGGATTCCAATGTCGCTGCCTCACCTCACTGAACATCCATTCTAGAGTCACACCAGGGGTCCTATATGTGGACTACTAATCCACCTCTGATTCTTGGATATTGAAACGGTCGTAGATCTTGGTTCCTTGGGTCTTGATCTATATAGATATATCCTATGCTATCAGTTGGACTCAAATCTAGATGTCTGATCACATTTAGATTCACTCAACTAGTCCAACCATGGCCATGGGGTTCCAACCAAGAAGAACGTGAAGAATGAGGGAGAGAAAATCATGATGAACATTTTAAGGAACAATCCACATACTTTTTTTGTCTCATCCTAAATACATTCTCGTTAAAATGAATAATGAAGAATGATAATAATTCCATAATATTAATTCTACAGATGATGATTGTATCAATACTTATTCATTTAATTTATCCACGTTTGTCCTAAATTTATAACGGGGTGTAAAATCATAATGTAAATGACTAACATAGATTTTTGATTGATCATTAATGAAGAACATTTGCATTGCCATCATTGACGAGATCCTATAACTTCATTTGTATGACGATCCATGATCTACTTGATCCATCATCGTTCATTGGAAAAAAACTACAACGGTTGTCTAAATCTCTAGGATTTGAGAAGAAACCCATAAATAAATCCATTAAAAGAACATTTAATGGAGAAATAGTCTCTGCATCAAGAATTATTTTTTCTTTAAATTATTTAATTATGAATTTGTTTTTTCTACCGAAGTCCTGCACCGACTAAGGTAAAGTCACGCCTACAGAAAACACTGCATTAAAAACTCAAAATTGGTATTAGATTTCTAATCAGAGTCCTCTTTCTGAGTTATTAGGATTTTAAAGATAACATAATTTTATTTATGGTTATATACATGGTAATTTTTTCTATATATGACCCACACTGATCAAATTTAAGTCATTCCATGGGTAAAGTCACTACTCAAAGTTCATCATTGTCCTTAGATTTCTGATCCAGTCACTCGTTTACAATTTTTCCACTTTTTTAAGAAAATTGTGTGTGAGTGCTATTAAAAGGTTGAAATTTATCAAACAATTGTTCTGGAAAGATTGAGGCTTAGAATCACATGTTATCTCAGTGCCAAGTCTTGAAATCAATCCTTATAATTTATAAAAATATTACATATAAAATATGAGACGTTACATTCTCCCCACCTTTGGTCTTTATGACCCCAAAATCCAAAAAAAATGTTATTCAAATAGATGAAGGTACTGAGCACGAATATGAGCCTCCCACTTACATATTCTCTCTTAGAGATTCCTATTATGCCATAGAACACACACCAAAGAAATCAACTTCCCATGAAGGATCCTATCATGTCAATCCTCAATCTTCACCAAGTACTAAAAAAAGTCTCCTCATCCTCGATGTACAACACACCTCAATCAATGATGAGTGATGGGTCATGGTTGTACCTATTCAGATGCGATACATGGAAGATATCATGTACCCACTTTTATAGTAGTGGTAGAACAGAGCATTACGCCACCCCTAGAACTCTAAATAGTATCTAAAATGTCTAATGTACCTTAGAGATAGCCGTCCACACTGGCCAAATCTTCTTAATACACAACAAGGTGCGACTCAAAGGAATATGTGGTCTCCCTCCTCAAGCTCCAAATACATCTGCGACTTGTCATCACAAGACTTATAATGGATTTTTATAGTCTACATTCACTCCTATATGATCATTACATTCTCAATTGTAGCACACACCAACTCTGGGCCCATATGTTTCGACTCTCCTCAATCAGTCCAGCAAAGTGGTGACCTACTTATTCCCTTGTACAAGGACTCAAATGGTTTTATAACAATTTTGGAATGGTAGTTGTTGTTTTACACAAACTACACTAATTCTAGGTGATCCTCTCGACTATAAATGAAGTCTAACATACACGCCCATATCATTTTTTCCAAAACCTGAATCGTCTGATCAATATGGACATTATTCTATGGGTGGAACTCTATACTCAAGCATAACTCATTTAAAAATTACACTTATAATTAATTCCATAAAAGAGATTTAAATACATCATTATGAAAAAAACAATCATCTATGGGTCTCTATGGAGTCAAACTATCTTCTTCACAAAGAGGTCTCACAAGCCCTCTAAAAAACTCTTCACTCAGATAGCTAGAAAGTGGGATGACATGGTGAGTCAGTAAATGATCACCAATAAGGGATAATGTCCCCTATACATACATATTAAACCCATCACAATTTTTAATAATATCCCATCCCACTTAAATCTGGGCATGTCAAGGTGTTGGGGAAATCCTGCTAGAACCTGGTGCTCAGACTTCACTTACTGACAAGTAAGGCATTGAGAGTCAATCTCATAAACTCCTTTCTTTATCCATGTCCACCAAAACTGATATCATAGGTCTTGATACATCTTTTCCACACACGAATATACCTCCAAATGGTATGTTTGGAACTCCCACATAATCTCCTCCCACAACATTAATATTACCACGTTTCTTGCTCTGAAAAGAACGACATTCTACCCATCATTAGAATATCCATTATGATCATGCCCTAGGAATAAGTTAGCATGTAGGGTCTCACATTCAGTATCTCCATGTTGAGCTTCCTTGACTCTCTATAATAGCATAGGAGTGACAACAATTGACAAAAGTTATGATACTCCATCTCCATCCACAACGGATATATGCAATGAGGCCAACTTCTTTGACACATCACTCAGTTACTACAAGGTAGATCTCTTATAGAGAGAATATTCCACCAAATTTCCAATCCCTGGAGTATAGACAATCTCAAATTCATAGTCATGGATAAAATCTAGCCATCGACTCTCTCTCAATTTCATGTCCTTATGATAGAAAATATACATGGGACTCTTGTGATCATAGTAGATGATAATCTTATTTCCCATCATGTAGTGTCACCACATATTCAATGTGAAGACTACCACTAATAGCTCAAGATAATGGGTCATGTAGTTCTACTCATGTAGCCTCAACTAACATGATCCATAGGCAATCACTGCTTCCCCATACATTAGGACACATCCAAGATCGGTCCCTAATGCATCACAGAACTCCATGTACTTGATTCCATCATTTGGAAATCTCACGATGGGGGTGATCATCAATCTCTATCTCATCTACTGAAAGTAGTTATAACACTTTACTCTCCACATTAATGGTGGCCCCTTTGTGTCAAAGATGTCTATAGTGCAACCACTCTAGAGAATTTAGTCATAAACCTTCAATAATATCCTGCTAACATAAGGAAACTACATACCTCAGTAATACTCTTGGGTGGCTCCCAATCAAGCATTGCCTCAACCTTCACTGGATCCACTGCAACTCTATCTTATGAGATGTAGTGTCCCTGGACTGACACATCACGAGCTTCCCTTATAATTGGTTCTCTCAAAACATATCTAGAAGCATCCTCATGTTTCTCGCATGCTTCTACTCAGATTCCAAGTACACTAGGATTCCATCAATAAAGGCCACCACAAACCGGTCTATGTAAGGTTGAAAGATCTGATTCATGAGTCCCCTAAAAAGAATTTTGGGATTTTATCATGAAAAATGGCATCACCAAGTACTCATAGTGTCTGTAACAACACCTAATGGTCATCTTCAAAATATCATCATCCCATACTCATAGTTTGTGATAGACTGATCTGAGGACAATCTTCCAGAACCACTGCCCCCCTTTCAACTAATCAAAAAGATATTGTAACCACAGTAGTGGATATTTTTTCTTCACAGTCACCTAGTTTAGGAGATAATAGTCCACATATGACCTCAATCACTAGTATACCTTCTAAGAAAACAAAACTCTACCTGCCCTAGGAGAAACACTGGGTCTCACAGATCCCTTCTTCTATAAGTCCACCAATTGTACCCTCACATCAATATGTTATATGGGATTCATCCAATATGTAGCAGTAGATATTAGTTCCATATCATGTTATATATCAATGATGAAGTCTAACTCTATGTGGGGAGTTAAATCTAGAACATTTTTAGAAAATATGCCCTCATAATCTGCGATACTACAAGAAACTAAGGACTCATACCAATCACTACATTGAGGCTGAGGCTAGGCAACTGATGAGTGATCATCTGACCATCATATGTGTGATTCCATCCTACACATCAAGCATTTCCCTTCTACCAAAAAAGGAAAACTTGGTTCCATCACCACTGAAACACCGCACTCTATGCCTAAAATACTTAATCTAAGCATAAAATTTGGAAATCTTGTCCATATAAAGAATGATGGCATAAGGCCTTGATATTGGTATCAAGGGATCCCAACTAAATCTCTCATCTATAAGAGTTTGGTCACACTATCATAACAAATGTGTGATAATCGTGTATTTTTTCTTAAATGTCAATAAGCATAAGTATCGAGACAATGCTTCAACAGAAATCTATGAGTCTTGAACATGGTTTATAGAAAGAAAGGAATTACTTGAACTTGTGTCCACAAAAACTGCAGATAAAGTGGAAAAGGAACAAATAGTTCATAGAATCATCACTCAATCAGGTATATGATGGGTACAGAAATGTCGTATTAGATGTACCTGGCCGCTGCATGTGTAACACAACCTACCTCTAGACTGACGTGAGCCACCATGAGAGCTCTTCACCACGGACACTTCATCCTGTAATCATCCCCTAAAACGCTTAACCCTATTAGATCCCTGTGACTACAGTCAGATTCCTTCTTCTATGGTCTCAGCTACCTGGTTCCCACTACTATCTCATGTTGCTGGTGTCCACTCCACTAGAAAAATATCCACTATAAAGGCTCACTCAAGTACCCTTGCATACGTAGATATTCTAAGGGATACCACTAATTCCCTGATGTCTCGACATAATCCCTTATTGAAGGTCATATCCCTGAATAACTAATATCATACTATATCCATGGAGTAGCATGAAACACCAGTAAACCTCACTGAGTACTCATGCATGGTCATACTGACCTACTATAGATTCTAAATCTCTTGTATGTGTACAGATTGCAACATGGATGGATAGAACTCCTCCGTGAAGAAATTCTAAAATTTTGTCCAGGAGACAGTTGTCTTGTCATGAGATTGTGTTGAGAGACTCTATCATCTCCCTACTGACCTACATAGAATTCTTGTGGTGAAGACTACCATCTATTGGGAAGGCATCCTTATAAGGAGAATAACATAGGTGACGACCTCGGGAAAATCCTCAACCAACATGGGGTCTAGCTTTCCCTGAAGCATGGGATTTCATTTCCTTTATAACTCATGAAACATTCTCAACCTGAATGGATCCGCAGCCACTAGTGTTGGTAGTAGCTGTTGATTAATGGTTAGTGTTACAACTAGAAAACCACTCTAAGATTATATCTATGCCACATTCCCTTATACTGATACCACTTCACTCAGAGGATCATCCTTTTGATCACACAATAGAATCCTAGATGGATTTATATGTAGACGCATCTTGAAATGAAATAAGATAAACCATGATTAATATAGTATATCTAGAGTTATAACTAAAAAAGGAGTGGAAAACACAATCATTCTTACTTGATTCGGGGACAATTATTTTTTTCCTCTAATTTGTATATTAATGAACTGAGTCAAAAAGCATGGGCTTAGAGTTCAAGTGTATGGATATGTTGGCTACCACATCAATTCCAGAGTCCCTAGTCAGAAAACCGAACTAAAAACACTAAACAATATTTCCCCAAACCAACCACAGAGACTCATGGTCCAAAAGTAGAACCTCTCTCTGATACCACTCTGTCACGACCTTTCCAAGATGGTCCCATTCCAAGACTACCCCAAGACTGCATCTAATAGGTCAAGGGCTGATGACTACCATGGAGTAGGAATATCCTTCAAATGGGAGGCATTAGCTTATGTACCTATATGCATGCACACACAATTATCCAATAAACTATTTATTAAATATAAAAACACTAAGTATAAAATGTCTAAAAATATCTAAGATCCCACAAAAGATTCTCAAAGGAAGTACGGTAATGCAAACAAAGACACAATATAAGCCCACCAAAAAGAGTCTATAAACAAAACCAACAAACCATGGTGATGTTTTTCCCACATCATCGCTGTCTTAGAATGAGAATGCACAAGTTCATAAAACTCATCCACAAAAAAATCCTACCCAATACAACCTGAGGGAAATGGTACTATGACTGCTATCTAAATCCAAAAGCGAACACTTCATTTATCTAGCCTATCTATACAACACCTGGTCCTGGTCCACCGAGTACTCTATCAATGGGTCAATCATCTTCAAAAGACAAAACTGCTGCAGGGAAATCCCATGCAGGGATGAGTAAAACAATACCTAGTATGACACCATGAAACCACAATGGAAATACCATGAAGGAAATACCATTAGGAAATACCATGAAGGAAATACCATAAAGGAGATACTAGGAAGAAAATATAACAGTAAGATCTATATATGTACATGTGAACAAAACATATAACAAGAATATCAAGATATACTCAATCTAAGACTCATTGTCTAAGTGTAAGAGAGAAATAATTACCATCCATAAGATTATGCTCGAATAAACCTCATTCTTGGAGTACTCACTCCTAGATTTATGATATCATCATAAATTCTCAGGGAGAGGTCTATCTCATTTAGGCCCTAAACAAATGAGAACATATTGGTTAATGAATATCATGATACAACTGAGAGGGGATCACTCCAAGATACTATGGGGGATACCACCTATTGTGGGAAGATATACTAGGGGATACCGTGTACCCATTCTGGTTCAATTCTCAACATAGGGAATCATTCCCAAACACCCTGGAGGATACCGCAGATTGTTCTCAAATACAATGAAGGATACCACATAGCCTATCGATATAATATTCTTGGTGGAGGATTATCTCCCTCCCCATAGTGGTTACATGATTCGACAAACTCCACTCTGGGAGATAGATGATCACACTCAGTCCTAGGGAAGGATTCTTGAATATATCTGGTACACGGCCTCTGGAGGGGATTACAATCCAGCGATCTAGACATAATAATATATGAAACCCTTAAGGAAATGTCTAAGGGAAATTATCTCACCCTATACTAGTCTAATAAAAAAACTCACCACAATATGAAAAAAGGACCATATCATCTTCAGAGTCATAACATCGTAGATGACTTGTCAAATTGACACACAATTTAAATATAATGGGGGTTATAAGTTCTAGAATGAGGTTACTAGGCCCATAGACTGACCAAACCCAACCCACTAGGTCTGAACTGACCTGTTCGGTTTGACCTGACCCACATGGTCTGGCCAGGCACTCCTGGGATGCTTCGCTCGGCCTACACTACCTAGGCCACTCTGCCAGGACCGTCTGGCCTTCTCTAACTTGGAATTTGATACCTGGCCCATTGGCCCACTCTGACATGGACCACGCCACCTAGTCTGCTGTCCCTTTGTGTTTTGTAGACCTTCCGCAACCCGCATCCTTTGAACCACATGGTCACCACCATGTTCCACTTTCATCAGTACTGCCAACTCTCATGTGGCAGCCTACCACGTTCCATTTGGTCTCTGCCACTACCTTCAGCACCACTGCCTCTAATGTTGATGCCTCCGATCACCGCCGCCCCATGCTAACAATACCTCCACCTTGCCTCATTAGAACACAACACCTAACCCACACTGATGGTACCTTCTATGGACCATTGAGCCACTAAAAATTCCCAAATCAATAAACGGTCATAGATTCAGGTACCTTGAGTCCCGAACTACACAGATCTAACATCTGTTGTAGGTTTTCCTCTAACCAAAGGGGTTCGATCACATTTTGAGCCACCCAAAAAGGTTAAATATGGCCATGGGGTCAAATGGAGAATAACAAGAAGAATGAGGGATTGTAAGGCTTGAAGAAAAATTTGGGTAATAGACATCGCCTTTTTTTATGTCTCGGTCAATCCATTATCATTATAATGAATAATGTAAAATTAAATCAATTCCAACAAATTAATTCTATCAATGATGTGTGTTTCAATTCAAATTTATTGAATTGTTCCACATTCATCCTAGATTAAGAATGAGGTGGAAATCATTAAAATAACATCTTATGAGGAGTTTGGATTAATTGTTGATGAATAATGGTTGTGTGCACATTTTTGATGAGATCTTACAACACCATTGGCATGACGATCCATGGTTTTCTCAATCAATCATTATTTTCCTGAAAAAATCATTAATGATTTTATAAATCTCCATTGTTTGAGCGTGTGATCCTAATAAAATTATATAACTATTCATTTAAAGTAAAAATGGTCACTAAGTCAAAATAATGTTTTTATTTAAATTATTTAATGATGATTACATTTTTTTGAGGATTTTCCACATAATACATGCGCCGACTAAGGTTAGGTCACACCTAGGGAAAACACCATATTATGAGCTCAATGGTGGTCTCGTTTTTCCAATGCAAGATACCATTCATGAGTATTTAGGTTTTTGATTATAAAATAATTTTATTTATGATTACATCCGTGGTGAATTTTTCTACAGATGACCCGCATAGACCAAATTTAGGTCACACCGAGTGTAAATTCACTACTCTGAGAACAATGGTGTCCTCATATTTCTAATCTAGGAACACATTTAAAATTTATTCTACTTTTTACAAAAAAAATGTGACTGTTCTATTAAAAATTTAATATTATTCAAACAATTGTCCCAAGCACACAGGACCTCAGAATCACAAGTTGTCTCAGCACATGGTCTTGAAACACATCCATTTAATTTATAAAAAATATTACATGGATAATCCAAGATGTTATAAATTGATCCATACTTGGGACATCATATATCGGTTTTATGTGAGACTAATTCTTACATGTTGTTGATGATTTATTAATTGATGTCCTAAATTATCAAGACAATCTGAGCACATTTTCTCTATTTTCAGTTAGTGGATCTTTTTGAAGTATAATGTCAATTTTAAATAGATTATAGAAACTTTGTGTCATACTAGTCACACATTGCATCTGAATGAGGTGAGAATGATTTCTACACATCCTAAAGGATTTATAGATCATTTTCAAAAAGTAACAAATTATTGTGAATGAGTTTGTTCAATTTTGTGTGTTTAGGTTAATTGTTTTACAAAAATTTGGTCAATTTTAAATAAAATGATGCACCTAGAGTCACATATTCGTGTAATTTGTGTACATTATTCCATCAGTTATGTTTCCCATTTGTTTCTAAGATAATTTATATCACTTTGTGAATACCAGTCCTTTGAAAAGTCATTGTAGTATTGAAAATTTATAAATAAAAAAGAATTAATAAAAATTCTAAATTAAATAGTAATTAACATTGAAAATACCTCTTTGAGGATGCCAATTTATTCTTGAAATATGATCTCTCTTATAAATTTACAATCATAATAACCATAATCCATTTTATTTGTTTATTTTATGAACAATAGAAACATTGAGGAGAATAAGTAATTTTTTATGTGTGTTCTGATAGTGATATATTATTTTATAATCCTTTAAACTTGTCTAGTTGTAGAACTTTATAGGGTATTTATACTTAGACCCTATCCTCATTCTTTGTTTTTTATGATATTGATCCACTACCCTATCATAACAAAATTCTGATTAAATGATAACATAAATTATATAAATTGATGATTATTTTTAAAATTCTTGATGTAGTGTATTAAAATATGAAAAACACCATCATTTATGGATGTTTTGTTGGGTATCCATGTATTGAATCCAAGAAATAAATCATTTAATTATCCAAATTGACCACAATGAGCATCTAATGTTAACTTAAAACACAAAAAACTATGTAATGAAAGAAATGAAATTATAATTGATAAGATTTAATTGTAGTGTTTTACCCATTAAATGTTAGTATTAAGAAGAGTCTACAATCCAAAAGTTTGATTTCAAACAATTTGACCCGGACTTCCAATATTTGTGTTTCGTACCAAATATTATAAAGTCATTTGGGTAGACATGTATTCATTCAGAGATCATACCCATCAAGAGTATCATTATTTTGACATTATATGTTTGTATGGGGAGCTAAATATCAATTAAGAGCATTTTATCCATGAGAGAAAGTACTTCCAAAAAACAACAATCACTCCACCCATTGCCTACATTACATTTATACAGATTCGTTACGGCTGACAATACTATATATTTAGTGCAACCAGCATACAATGGAGTCATTTCGCAACTCTATAAACTTCTCAATCAATTTTGGGCTTTCAAGATGTTCCTCTTCAACTATACTTATCATTTCCTCAATATGACCTTCATCATAATTCACATTTTTAATCACATCCTCGATAAAGTTCTCTTTATTGTACACACTGGTAATCATATAAGATGATATATAAAATGCAGTGTTATCCCATCCCCTATGTATATTATATTTCCCCCTCCTGTTTCTTACAACCATTGTAACATCGATCTATTCCATGATAGATCAAGTTTTCTTCCAAATCTTCTTGACCAATTTTTCTTGAGTAACAAAAACATAAATAGAGAAAAAGTATTTGAGAAGGGTCATATGCATGATCTTTTTCAAACATGGTGATCTCTTTCCCTCCATCTTCATACTCTTTGTAAGACAACTAGAATCCTTCAATTCTTTATTCAAATCCATCATATTTGATTCAGAAATATTAATATTTAACAAAATAAATACAAAAATGATGTTCAAATAGGGTCACTATCCAACTATATATCCGTCTTAGAATATGAAAAGGAAGCAAAACAAGCCATAACAAACCTGAACATATAAAATATATGCGTGATAAAAAATTCAATTAGGTCACCACAACCAACTAAATATAAGATATCACTTTTTTATTACAACCTAAAAAATATAGTTTGAATAACATTAGAAATATTAATATTTTCTATAATGTTTTACCAAATAAGTATTAGCACATTAAATTGTGTTCAGAATCATTTTCAAAGATTTTCATTATCTGAAATAAATCACATAGAAAACATTTTTTCCTTGGTAAATACCTCTTAGTAAAACCACCTTTTAAAAATATATCATTAAACTATTTTATAAAAAACCATTTTTGAGTTATACTTATCAAAAAACAAATAGGATTAAAACAATCATAAAATTTTCTAAAACATATTTGAAACCCAATCCTTTCCTTAAAATTAGGCATGGTTGCCTAAAACCCCATTTTCAAAACTCACACATTCTTGTAGCTTCTAAAAACCATTATATCTTTTTATATATGAGATAAAAATTTCAAACTCATTATTAAAATAGATTTAAAACAGTTCAAAATCAAAATTTCCATTTTTCCTTCTTTAAAAACATTCATAATCCATTTTTAAAAAATATGAAAATCAAAACACAAAAAGAAGAATGAAAGTCCATGGTCAAGAAACATTATTTCAAGTCTCAAAACATGGAGAAACTAAAAAGAAAATATATACCAAAAAATAATATAAATAGAAGAGGATACAATTGAATCATAGAGATAAAACCCATAAATGGTCCAAAAAAGAATTCTAGTTTCATCAACAACGTCACATGGTTATCAATAATAAACATCCCCAAATGGGATCACAAGCTACAATGGTAATAAAAGAAACAAATGGGCTTAAAAGGGTATCACACATTTTATAAAAACAAATTTTTTATAAAATTTAAATTTATCCATCTTTTTTAATACAGTCTTCAAATTCAATGTTATTTAATCATTTATAAAAGCTATCCCAATATACTATTCAGATGATTTTTATCAAAAACCCTTTGAAACTCAAATTAGAATTTACACTCCCCTTTAAACGTCCATTTAAAAACCTTTAAATAAAAAATATTTTTCAAAATCCAATCCATATGAGAAAACACACCATTTGGGAATAATCCATCTCCTTTGGAAATCTTAAAACAACTAAACACCCCAAAATGTTGATATAAAAATTAACCAAGTCTAAGAATTGTGGTTTTAAATATATATCACAAGGGTTAACTCACACATTAAAAATAAAAGAACATTTTTCATCATTTTTAAAACTTTCTAATCACCCAAAATCTTGGTTTGAAATCCAATTAACGTAATAATAATTTTTAAAGCATCAAAGAGGTGATTAAAATTTATTTTAAAACCAAATAAATTTATTTAAAAAATACATTTAGTCATTTTCCCAAACACTTGTCATTGAATATAATTCCATTTTGTCTTAATGAATGAGGTGATTCAAGTATATTAATAGGATGATTATCATTTCTTCATCACCACTAATGAAGATTAAAGAGAATTGAAAATATAATTGGTTGATGAAAATGGTATTATGTACTTGATTGATGTAAAATCCAAAAATATTACAATGGAATGTCATGATAATATGATATAAAAAGAAAGATTCACTGCTACCAAAATATTTTCAATGGATTCAATTGAAAAATTACCTATCTAAATTTTGGTTCACCCAAAGTTAGAGCTATCAAAATTCTTGATTAACCAGAGGTACTCGTTCTTATGAATAGGAGAAAAGAGAATATAGATCTAGGAGTTAGATTTAGTTTTACTAGGGGAATAGTCATGTGAGGGTGTGACTCATGGGTATTATAACCAAGTACGGTTATGAGTTTGGATGTTGGGTTTGATAGGAGGTATGACACATAAGAGGCATAAGACACTCTCCCAACACCATTATAGGTAGAAGACCTAATAATAAACCACAATTGGATCATAAATTTAATTTAATTTGTGATAAAAGACTTGAAAACAAACAAAAAACAACATAACTTCTTCAAAAAAACATGCAACATCAAACATATATCATCATAGGTCCTCCATTCCCCAAGATGAGAAAAATACCGATCACCTTGGTTGATTTCCTCCATGATCTGGTGGAAACCATTAAGAAAAACTAACCAATATTGAACAGATGACAACATAAAATTAAGGTGATAACATGTCATTAGCTATCAAAGGGCCTTACCATTCAAGGAGTGAAGGAGACATGGAGTGACGACGGTAGTGTTAGATGCTAGTAGGGAGAAATGCCAACAGGGAGGGACGGTAGCAATGTGGCGAGTGATGATGGAGGGAGAGACAACCGTAAGGAAGGGGCAACAGTGACGACGATGGTAATGGATAAGGGGAAGGCGGTGCAGGGAGAAAGGGCAGCAGGGAAGGGAGAGAGGATAGTGGGGTAGGGAGAATGTTTTATTAAAGCTTTGAAGGTGTGATTGAAGTTGATTGTTTTGGTTATTTTTAAAATATTTGGGGAAGACTTCTATCAGCACTTTTAAAAAGTGCAGATAAAGGTGTGTTTTATCAGCACTAAAATAGAATGTGGAAATAAAACCTAGCATTATAAGCACTAAAAAATCACTGATAAAGATATAATGTTAATAATTGATTTATATTATTATATATATTAATTTATATTTATTACAATAACTTATATATATATATATTATTATAAAATTATAATAGCTATATTTCTTATATTTATAATGGTTTAAATATATAAAATTGATATATTAATTATAAATATTTACAAGATTATAAATATAATAAATATATTTATTATAATTTTATAATTATTAAAATAATTATATATTTACTTATAATTATATCTAAAAATAAATAAATATTTCATTATAATTAAAAAATTATAATATATATCTATATAGTTATAATTATATATATTTATATATATTTCAATAATTATATTATGATAAAAACTGTATTTATTATACTTATAATTTCTTAAATATATATAATTTATATATTTATTATAATTTTGTAATTATTTAAATATATCTATATTTATTTACAATTATAATTATAAATATTAATATATTTAAAAATATATTTATTTAATTATATTTATATATTTGTAAATATATTTATTTAATTATATATATTTATAGAATTATTAGTATAATAAATATATTTCATATAATTTTATAAATATATATATATATATGGTGCTCTAGGGTATAATTAATCAAACATACACACACCACACACACAGGCTTGAAAGGCAGGTCATAGCCCACTTGGGGAAAATCCCACTCGACCACCTGTTTATTACATTATATATATATTTTTGGAAAGCTGAGTGGGAATGTATCCCATTACATGGCCCGTAGGCCTGAAATTTTGGCTCAAGGCCCATTCTGTGAGTAGTACTACTACAGTACACCAACTGCTATAGATCCCACTATAATATCGTCATCACTACAGCACTCACTATAGTACCCCTAGATGTTACAGTGCCTGTAGTGATTCCGCAACTACAGTGCCTTCTCTACTATAGTACAACATCAGTACTACTACAGTGCCTGCACCCAATGGGTTTTAAACCCATGTTTTTCTACAATTCCACTATTGGTACAGTAACCTTTGACCAATGAGTTTATAATTATATGTATACATAAATATTTATTTATTTATCATTAAAAATTATAATAAATAAATATTTATTTATATTTATAATTATAAATTTATATTTATTTATTGGTATAACTATAAAATTATAAAAAAAAATATTTACTATATTTATAATTTTATTAATATATATAATTAATATATTTATCATAATTTTATAATTATTTAAATATATCAATATATAAATATAAATATAATTATTTTTATTTTTATTTTATCATAACTATTTGTATATATTTATAATTATAATTATGTAATTACATATATTTATAATATTATAAGTATAATAAATATATTTTTTATAATTTTATAATTATTTAAATAAAAATATATTTATTTAAAATTATAACTACAAATAAATATATTTAAAATGTTTTTATATATAAATAAAAAATAAAAATTATAAATATAATAAATATATTTGTTGTTTAAAAATATTTATTGTAAATTTATAAGTATTAATGAGAACAAAATAGGTTCATAGGTATAACATGAATGAATCATATACATTATAAAATATAGATCTTGAAAAACACGTCATCATGTATATGGAATCATGAATAATAATAACTATGTAATGTATAAATGAACATTCATGATCAATACATAACATATGCACGTCAATTATACCCACACGTCAATGTATTTATTGACCAAATTCATTAGAACCATATATTTATTTAATTATAATTATAATTATATATATATATATATATTATTTTTATATAATTATAAATATATAATTATAAATGAATATAATATAAATATTTTACATAAATCAATTATATTTTTATTAAAAAATTTATGATCTCTAAAAATCCATGATAAAGGGTACACCTATTTTATGTGTTTTTTAGCACTGATAAAAGTCAGTGCTGCCCTTACGTTGATATATGGTAGTGTTATTTGATCCAAATGGTAGATAATCTTCCATGTGATTAGGGACATCCTCCTCTATAGGAATCTCTGGAGAATCTACATTAGAATCCACACTCTTTTTGTTCACATACACAGTTCCTACATAAGGAACATCAAGAAAAATATGTGCATCATTAGCATGTTTTACTTCCAATTCATCTCGAGAAGCTCCCATAAGATCATGTATGTCTTCCATAATAGGATCCAAAACTTCTTCAATAGCAGTCTTCCCCTCATTAGGAACTATATCCCTAAGAAGACTGGCACTATGGAGATCCCCCTCAACTGGTGCAATAGGTACTGTAATGGGTCCAGTTTCTCATTCTTTTCTAACTGCAATTCTGTTCCTTGAAAATGAATCCCAAGAGCACCCAAAAGTTTTCCAATGACTGTTTTTGAGTGTAATACTTTTGTGACACTTGAAATATTCACCTTTATTCATATCAACATACTTTATTAAAAAAATAGATTGATTCCTATCAATAGGATAATAACTCATCTTACCATTCCCCTGGTAGAAATGATGCATGAGGTATGTCATATATCTTGGACGGGAAATATTCTTCTCATTTAATAGTATATAAAGTAGATACATATCATGGAAGTGTATATTCTCAAACTCTTTATCCCTTTAAGAAATACTAGTTTAAATGAACTTACATAATACCTTCCTCTAAATCATCATATCTTTAATCGCATTCAATTAAACTACAGATATCCCAAACAAGGATTTGATGTGATCAATAGGGTCAACCTCATCTGTACCCACCAAGGACAATATAAAATGAAATATTACTTCATGAGTATAGTGAATGATTTCCCCATTTCTTTAGAAGATATATAAAAATCCTTTCTATTTATTCTAGAAGAAATATTATACCCACTATATGAAAACTAAATGTGTGAATTATATTGACCATGAATTTCAATGCAGAATTTTTTTTAATATATATAAATTTTTTGACTCTGTAAAAATTTACGGCCTGTGATTCCGAGGCCTGATGTGCCTAATTTATAAATTTTTTTTCTGGTACATTCTGTAAACATGCAAACGGGTTTTTCCATCATTTGAACCAGTGCAGGGAATTGAAATCTGAGGGTACCATTGAACTCACAGCACCAACATTCTCTTAAGGAAACATTCACCTAGACCGCAGCATGTCGAGGGTGGAAGTTTCTTTTCACATATTCTAGAAAATATAAAATAAATTAAAATTATGTAATTTTTTTTTTATTCTTTTGAAACATTCATGTGGATGTTTCATGGGTGGGGACCACCTGAACTAAACCTCCCATTAGAGGTTATGCTTGTGGGGACCACCTGAACTAACCTCCCATGAGAGGTTATGGTGGTGGGGACCACCTGAGTCTAACACCCCTGTAAGTCCATCTTAATTGTGGGGAAGCTTCTTAATCTTCCCCCAATTTAATGGTGCCACCCCCATTAATTTATTATACCAACCACTATGTAATTAATTAGTCAAATTTGAGATTGTGCGAAAAATTTAATTTGGAAAAACGCATCAGTTCTCTATTTTGAATTTGGGAAAAATTATTGGAAAAGGGGATAGCTCTTAGAGGATTTATTTCTCCAATGATGGACTTCTTCCACGAAGACCTTCTTCCGTGAATAAATCTCTGCCAACGAAAAACGTTGACATCACCGAATTCATCTTTTCTTCTCCTTGATGACATTGTTGAAGGAGACGTGTTGCCGGATCAACAAATGCCTAACCGTCTCAAACACAGACAATCTTCAACCAAATCATCGAGGTAGGGTGGATTCTGAATTTTCCCCTTCCCGTTCTTAACAATTATTCGTGAATCCTGGAAGAAATTATAGCCTCTTGCTACCGCCATAACGCGGAGAGTTCATGCCAAACAGACATGGCTCGCCCTCTCTGCAAATCCTGGTTCTCTTGTGTGTTCTTTGCGATGGTGACAGCGGCCGGGGCCGGTGGTTGGCACATGTGGAACTCGAGAACCTCAACGAAGGTGATGAACAAAGGGTGGTCATTCATGTCGGCCGCTAACGAAGGCACGATGCCCTGCCGCCCCAAGGAGTTCCGCCTCCATGCGGCCTCCACCATCTCTGGCCTCCGCCGTCCATGGCCACTACCGCCCCAGTCCTCCCCCACCACGCGACCTCCGTCGTCCACCACTGTGCCACCCAGTGGCCTCACCGTGCAACCTTGTGGCCAACCCCGCCAACCTGTGGCCTTCTGCGCCGGCCATTGCCCTCGCCCCATGGCCCCACAGCCAGTCGCGCCACCCGTGGCCCTCCTTGGCCCCCTCGCAACCGCCACACCCCCCACGGCATCACACTATCCTCCGCGGCCCCTCACAGCCCTTGCGGTCTGTCGGATAGCCCAACAGGCTGGGCCACCCAGTGCAGGCCGGGTAGGACCCAGCAGGCAGGGCCACCTAGCGGTCCGGGCCACTCAGTTGGCTGGGCCGGACCCAGCGAGTCGGACAGGGTCATTCTGACTGGGTCGGACTGGACCCGGACCCACTACATCCCATTTATGATCTTTTGGCCAAAACATTGGCACCAGACATTCACTTGACGAACCATCAGCAACACTGGCAACCTTGGAGAATGATGGTCCCTTTGAGTATAACACACTAGATTTTTGGATAATGTTGGAGTATGGTCGGGTTGGATCGATCACTAATCCAACTGGGCCCTCGGGAGTAAAAGGCTAATAACTTACAGACCGAGCGTCCAATTTACACGTTTTCTATTGTGTTGAGACCCCTTTGACATGGAGGTCCATTGAGATACTTATTCATGAGACTTTTTGGAACTTTGTGTATCGACTAGTGGCTTACAGTATGGGCCCTCTTAGAGATAGGAGACCGTAGTGCTGGAACCCAGTAGCTGGCTGTGACGTGAGGAATGAAGAGTGATCATGTGTGGGTCTACACCAAATGATCCGGTGTTGGTCAACACCAAGAGATCCTGTGTTGGTCAGCACCTAGAGATCCTGTGTGGTCCAGCACTAAGCGATCTTGTGTGGGTCAGCACCGAGCATTCATGTGTGGGTCTGCCTCTTAATAGATTAAGATGATTCAGTAGTTACATCTAATCATCTCTACTATTGTACATAAGTTATACCTGGCGTGAGCTGAGTCTGTACCTATCTGGTACTTTCCTTAGTGGTAATACATTGGTGGTATTATTTTATGTGGCGTACCTATCTGGTACTTACCTTTTTTGTATTTCTTCCTTTGGGAATAGTTGAGCTTGGGGCTTTGCAGTTGGACTCTGTGTTTTCATTATGATTGAGATGGGTTTACATGATAACTTAGGTATATGTATGGTCATATACCTAAGTAGGGTTAACAGTTGTTTCCTTTTCATTTTGGTTTATCCTTTGTGGATATTATGAGGCCTTGAGAGTCTCAGGGTCCCTACTAAGTATCGTTATACTCACCCTTGCATGATCTATGTCTGCACATCATTGTGTTTAGTGCAGAAGATGGACAACACTGAATGAGGACGAGGGTAACAGGACTGGAAGTAGCTCAGAGGTGGGATTTAGACAAGGCGAACTACAGATACAATCATTTGTGATCTATACCTACCCTTTAGGTAGGATTTGTGGTGGATGATCCAGGAGGAGTTCTAGTTCACTTGTACTTTTAGATTCCTTGTACATTACTTATGGGCTTGTATTTTAGCCTCATTTTACTTTCATCACTATTTTTTCTATATAGTTGACTTTTGTTCATATCTTGTTGTGGGCCTGGATGCATGTGTTTACTGGTTATAAAGGATATTCCTTCCTACTTATAGGGAATATTCCTTTTTGTGCTACTCTGCAGCCCATGGCCTATTGAAGGCGGGCTTGGGGTAGTCACAGCATGGGCCCCGAGGGACAGATCATGACAAATTGGTATCAGAGGAGCCGATTCTACCATATAACATAGAAATCATATCTCTTAAACAACAATAGTGTTAAATGTAGTGAGTGTGGTTATCAGTTTAGGGAATCTAGTATTGGTGCGATGGATGAAGTATACATACACCAGGACCATGACTTCTAATTTCTGAGTCAGTACACGAAAACACTAATTGCGTGTGTGTTTTGAAGAGACTTCTTTGTGAACTCTTTGAGTCAACTCAATATTTATAACTTATTAACCGTGGATCACTTGTTTCTCTTTAGGATGCCTCCATGTAGATTTCAATATAGGGTTCCATGAGTTTTACGCACTGGTAGCCCACCGAGTGACGAGGCCTCAGTGCAGGGCCCTATTCTAGTAGAGGAACCAGTGGAGGCACCAACAGTAACATTACCCGTTGGGCCACTGATGCCAAAAGCTCCAGTAGAGAGAGTGAACACTGCTTTAGCTCAATTCATGTGTTCTAGTGCCAGAGTCCATCCAAGTTCATGGGAGAGATAGAATCACAAGAAGATAAGTATTTGTTAGAATCTGTAGGGAGAGTCTTCCGACTGGTAGTGACACTAGTTGATCTCATAGTGATCCTTTCTCTCAGTCACTTATAGGCAGTAGTAGGCAAATGGTGGATCTTGAAGATCCATGTTCATGACGAGGTGACACTTTTTAGGGCAGACATCAAGAACCCGTTTTGGTCAGATTTTGTTCCAACGACTCTTCGCGCAATGCCCATACAAGAGCTTCTTTATCTGCATCAGGACAGCATGACTATGGATCAGTACTCCACGAGGTTCACTGACCTCTCACGCTAATCCACTAATATGGTCCGAGACCCATAATTCAGGGCCCGGACCTTTGAGCAGGGAATCAGGCGAGAGATCAGGGCTACGATAATCTCACTCATTATCCGGATGGAGGAAGGGGGTGTTTGAGAGAGCCCTTTTAGTGGATAGTTTCTTTGCTTAGCAGTCACCAGCAGCGAGACCCACCACCAGTCATCACGTAACAGAGTCTTCTGTAGCTATCAGCAAACAGATGCTATAGAGGTCCAAGAGGACAAGACCTACCTATGGATGACTGTAGGACTTAGGGTTGGTTGTGCGGGGCACCCAAGGCAAATACAATCATTCCAGGAGCGGGAATTGTTACGCTTGTAGCGGGCAGGGTCACTTGCCTAATGATTTTCCAACCCGTCGTACAGATGATTAGAAGATGTTCGAAGCACCCCCAAGCAGAGTTCGAGATTCAACTGAGGAGGTCTGTAGGGAGAAGGCAGACATGGGAGAGGAGCTAGTCATGCAGCTGGTGGTGGGCGACGTTTTGAGATGTTACCACCACCACCACCAGGAGGTCCACCCCGACCATAGGGAGTAGGAGGACAGGGGCGAAATCAACTCCAGGCAGCTGGGTCCTACGATCACAGCACTCTAAAGATGATACAAGGGATGATATGTGTATACTCCACCTTAGCTACAGTACTTATAGACACATGTTACAACCATTATTTTATTACCACTATCCTCTTTTGGAGCTCGAAGATTCTGATGGAGTTATTGGCTCGATCCTTACAGCTAGAGAGGCTTACAGGAGTGGATTCAATGATTACGCACAGGTGCTGGCAGTGTGATCTTACTATAGGAGTTGAGAGATTTGGCTGGGATCTCATTGTAGCAGCATTGAGGCCTTACGACATCATCTTAGGTATAGACTGCTTATCTACAGTCCATGCTCAGATTGACTATATTAGGCACAATGTGTGGTGTATTCACACTGATGGGACAATGTTTACCTTAACTAGTGAAAAGTGGTCCTTTTCAGTGTAGGATGGACTTACACAGTGGAGAGTGGATGTAATCACTCATCAGTTGGCTAGCCTTCCCCTCATAACTGTTGATGTGGATAGTCTGAGTTATCCTGTAGTGGTGGACTAGTACGTGGATATCTTCCCTAATGATGTTTTGGGTCTACCTCCTTGAAGAGATGTGGGATTTTACAATGGTATGTAACCTTGGACGACAAATATATCTATACCAGCATATCAGATGGCTCCCATGGAGCTTCGTGAGGTGCGGGTACAGTTGGAGGACTTACAGGGGAAAGGGTTCCTTCGGCCCAGTGTTTCTCCTTGGGCAACCACTATTTTGTTTTCCAAGAAGGCAGATGGGAGCTTGATACATTCTGTCGACTATCAACGCCTGAACCAGGTGACTATGAATAACAAGTACCAACTACTGAGGATTGATGAACTCTTTGATCTATTGAATGGAGCACGATATTTCTCAATGATAGACCTCAGATCAGGCTATCACCATCTTAGAGTACGAGACAAGAACGCACAGAAGACAGCTTTCTGATGTTAGTATAGCCACTATAAGTTATTAATTTTTCAATTTAGCATGACCAATGCTCCAGCAGTGTTTATGGGACTCATAAACAGGATCTTTCAGCCATACCTTGATTGCTTTGTAGTATCCTTCATCGATGACATTCTGATCTACTCAACTACTGAGGAGGATGATGCTTACAATTTGTAGATAGTTCCGGAAATAACATAGAGATAACTAGATATATGGTAAGCACTCGAAGTTCCAGTTCTATATCCAAGAGGTTAGTATTTTGGGATATCTCATATCAAGGCTGGAGTTGCAGTGGATCCAGCGAAGCATGAGGAGGTGCTTGCTTGGGATCCACCCAAGAGTGTGACGGAGGTATGATGTTTCTGGGTTTGGCTGGATACTACAAGAGTTTTGTGCCAGATTTATCAAGATTTTCATCACCTCTATCAGTGATGACACAGAAGAAGAGACCCTTCATGTGGTCGGAGAGATGCCAGTAGAGTTTTTAGGAGCTGAGGTAGAGGATGACTACTGCCCACATATTGAGGCTTCTAGAGGATGGCGTAGGGTACATAGTATACTGTGACGCATCAGGGACAAGACTCAGATGTGTCCGGATGGAGGACAAGTAGTTATCACATATGGTTCACAACAGCTGAGCCAACATGAGAATAACTATTCTACCCATCACTTGGAGTTATCAGCAATGGTCTCCGCCTTGTGATGTGGCGAAATTATTTGATGGGCGAGTGTTTGGCAATGTACTCTGATCAAAAGAATCTTAGGTATATCTTCTCTTAGAAGGAACTGAACCTGAGACATCGATGTTTTCTTGAGTTCCACCAGGCCTATGACATCGATATTGTCTATACTCATGGGTAGAGGAAAATTGTAGTAGATGCACTCTCAATGAGATCTGGTATACAACTTCTAGGTGAGGTGATGGAGTAGCTGGATACTTTGAAGATGTCCTTTGTGGATCGGGATGGAGAAGCTATTCATTAGTCTCTTATAGTCACTCTCAAAATTCTTCAGCGAGCTAGTGTGGCGCAGTGTGGGGACGCTGACTGTGACACACAACGTGCTCAGATATCCATAGGACATGCACATGATGGATTTTATGAAGGAGGGGAGCACGTCATCCACTTCAAAGGATGTACCATGGTGCCAGTGTCACTTCAAGAGTAAGTGATGAGGGAGTTACACACATCCCCTCTAGCGGTACATCCAGAAGTGGGGAAGATGTATCAGGAACTCCGATGAAAACACTGGTGGCCGGGAAAGAAGAATATAGTAGCATAGTTCGTCTCTTAGTGCCTCACTTGTAAGCAAGTGAAGGTGGAGCATCAGGTAACACCAGGCTTAGTTTATCCTTTATAGGTCCCATAGTGGATCTGGGATAGGATATCCAAGGACTTTGTAACAAGACTTACACGTACATCTAGGGGTCATGAATTGATTTGGGTGATCGTCAACGGACTCACCAAGTCGGTTCACATCCTACCGATCAGAGAGAAGGGTTTAGTAGAGAGATTTTGACGCCTCTCTATGAAAGAGATTATGTGGTAACATGGAGTAACCTCAATGAATGTCTCTGATCATGATGCACATTTTAATTCTTGGCTATGGAAGGGGTTGTAAGAGTCTTTCAGGACGCTGCTTCGTTTGAGCACCACCTTCCATCTACAGACAGATAGTTAGACTAAGTAGACCATTCAGACCCTCATGGACATGTTGTGTTCTTGTGTCCTCAAATTAGGAAGCAGCTAGGGGGATCGCATGACTTTGGTGGAATTTTCATACAACAACAGCTACCACTCCACTATTAGGATGTCACCTCTTGAGGAATTGTACGGGTGACCTTGCAGATCACCTTTGTGCTGGACTGAACCCGGGGAGTCGGCACTAGTTGGATAAGAGATTGTATGAGCTACCATAGAGAAATTACAGATCATCCAGGAGTAGATGAATACTACACAGAACATGAAAAAGTATTATGATGATAGGAGACAGAGACCATTGGAGTTTGAGGATGGTGACCATTTATTTCTATGGGTCATACCAAGACAATGTTTGTGGAGATTTGGCCGACCTGGCATGTTATCTCTGAGATTCATTGGACCATTTCTGGTCCTCAACAGAGTTGGTGAGGTGGATTACTTCTTAGCTCTTCCACGTCAATTGCACTTGGTGCACAACGTCTTCCACATATCCCAGGTGAAGAGATACGTCCATGGCCCTTCTCACATCATCGACCATGGCCAGCTGGACATCGACGATTGGAGACTTTTATGGAGGTTCCAGTAGATATTGAGGATCATCAGGAGTGGGTACTTCTTGGATGTTCGATAGCTCTGGTGTGTGTTCTTTGGCATCACGGGAACCTCCAGGAGAGCACATGGGAGCAGGAGGCTCAGATTCGTGCTCAGTTTCCCAACTTGTTCTCTTAGTTTTAGTTATGGCTTACGGGGACGTAAAGCCCTGAGGTTGGGAGAATGTAAAAACCCATAATTTCCATGTAGAATTTTTTTTTTATATATGAGAAATTAATGAGTCTTTAAAAATTAACAGTGCGTGATTCTGAGGCCCAGTGTGCCCGGAATAAATTTTTGAGTTTTTTTCGGGTACGTTCAATAAATGTGCGAGCATGTTTTTCTAACTTTGGAACCAGTGCTCAGAATTGAAATCTGATGGCACCGTTGAACTTGCAGTGCCGGTATTCACTTAAAGATAATTTCACCTATACAGCAACAGGTCGACGGTGGATGTTAGCTTTTCACATATTCGTGAAAGAATAAAATAAAAATAAAATTTTGCAACATTTATTTTTATTTTTTTTATTTTCTTTTGAAACATCCATGTGGATATTTCATAGGTGAGGACCAACTGAACTAAACCTCCCATGAGAGGTTATGTTACTGGGGACCACCTGATCTGACCTCCCATTAGAGGATAGGGTGGTGGGGACCACCCGAGGCTAAAACCCCTTCAACTCCCACTTAAGTGTAGGGAATCCTCTTAAACTTCAACCACATTAATAGTGGAACCCCCTTTAATTTATTACGTCATCCACTATTTAATTAATAAATCCAATTTGATATTTTCCCGACAATTAAAATTGGGGAAACATAAGATTTGGCTATTTTGATTTTGGGGGAATGTATTGGCAAAGGGGAGAGATCTTGGAGGATTGCTTTCTCCAATGAATAACTTCTTCTATAAAGAACTTTTTCCATGAAAAATGATCCTCCAATGAAGAACGCCGATGTTGTCGAATTCATATTTTCACCTCCTCACTGATGTTGTTCAGGGAGACTTCTTATAGGATCAAAAAATGCCAAAATGTCCCAAATGCAGACAATCTTCAATCAAATCATCGAGGTTGGGTGGATGTTGAAGGTGTCCCATTCTTTTTCTTAACAATTTTTCAGGAATCACGGAAGGAATTATAGTTGCTTGCTACCACCCTATTGCAAAGAGTGTTGTCCTAACAAACATGGCCAATCCTCTATTCAAATACTGGTTCTATTGCGTGTTCTTCACAATGGTGATGGCGACCAGTGTCGGTCGTTGGCACCAGTGGTACTCGAGAACCACGACGAACACGACGAACGAAGGTTGGCCGGTTAAGCCGACCGCTGATGCAGGCCCGATTCCCCAGCACCCCGTGGTGCTCCACCGCCCCCAGCCTCTGTTGTCCATGTCCTCTGCTATCTGCGGCATTCGCAATCCGCGGCCACTGCTGCCCATGGCCTCTGCAGTACCGAGGCTCTGTCATCTACTGTCGCACCACCCAACTACCTTTCGGTGCCACTCTGCAGCCGGTCGTGCCACCTGGTGGCCTCCTTGCACCGCCCCGTGGTCTAGCACACCGCCCAGTGTCCTTGCCGTGATGCCATGCGGCCAGTCACACTGCCCAGTGGCCCTCCACGGCCCCCTCATGACCTCTGCACACCTCGTGGAATCGTGCCGCCCTCCATGGCCCCTCACAGCTTGTCGGACTACCCAGCGGGCCGTGCTTGCCCAGCGTAGTTCGGGCCAGACCAAGCCAGTCAGGCCACCCAGGGGGCTGGGCCAGACCTAGTGGTTCGGACCAGGTTGACCCAAACCGGGTCGGACTAGGCCGGGTCGGGCCGGGTCGGACCAGAGCTAGACCCAATACAAACCATTTACACTCTTTTGTCCAAAACATTGGCACCAGATGTCCATTTGACGAACCTTCAGCGGCTCTAAAAACATTGGAGCAAGATGGAACCATTGAGTATACCCCACTAGAGTTTTGGATAAAGTTGGAGTATGGTTGGGTTGGATCGAGCATTAATCCAACCGGGACCTTGGGACTAAAAGGCTAATAACTTATAGACTGAGCATCTGATTGACGTACTATCTGTTGCATTGAGACCCCTAGTACATGGTTGTCCTTTGAGATACTTATTCTTGGGACTTCGTGGCAGTTAGAGTATCGACCAGTGGCTTGTTGATCGGACCTTCTTGAAGACAAGAGAGCATAGATAAGGAACCCAATTGATGTCTGTGATGTGAGAATGAAGAGTTGTCTTGTGTGTGTCAGCACTGAGTGTTCCTGTGTAGGTCAGCACCTAGCAATCCTGTGTGGGTCACCACCTAGCGATCCTATGTGGGTTTTCACCAAGCGATCCTCTATGGGTTAGAAACCAGTGATCCTTTAGGGGTCATCACTAAGCGATCATGTGTGGGTCTACCTCTTAACTGAGTAAGATGATTCAACAGTTACATCTAATCATATCTACTATTGTACCTTAGTTATATCAGGCGTTAGATGGGTTTGTACATGTGTTGTACTTTTCTTCATGGTTATACATTGGTGGTATTCTTCTGTGTGGCATACATGTGTGGTACTTTCCTTCGTGGTATTTCATCCTTTGCGAATAGTTGACCTTGGGGATTTGGAGTTGGACTCGGTGTTTTCCTCATGATTGAGATTGCTTTACTTGATAACTTTGGTATATGTATGGGTATATACCTATGTAGGGTTAACAGTTGTTTCCATTGTTGTTTGGTTTATCCTTGGTGGATATTGTGAGACCTTGAGGGTCTCTGGGTCCCTACTAAGTATCGTTATACACACCCCTACATGGGCTATGCCAGTACTTTGTTTTGTTTGTTTCAGACGATGGAAAATGCTGACTGGGGATGAGGGTGTAATGACTGGAGGTAGCTCGGAGGTGGATAATAGATGAAGAAAACCAAAGAGATGTCCTTTCATGATCTATACCTATCCTTCAGGTAGGATTCGTGGTGGATGATCCATGAGTAGTTCCATTTCACTTGTACTTTCTATTTTCTTATACTTTACTATTGGTATTGTATTCCGGCCTCATTTTACTTTCAGCACTCTTTTTTCTATACAATTGACATGTGTTTTTATCTTGATGTGTGCTTGGTTGTGTGTGTTTATAGGTTATAAAGGCAATGCCTTTCCAGTTATAAGTAATATTCCTTTTGGTGCTAGTCACCAGTCCCTGGCCTATGGAAGGCGGGCTTGGGGTAGTCACAACACATGCCATAGGGGAAGGGTCATGACATGCATTCATATAAAACTCAATAACTTATTTCCCAAACCCAAAACCACATTTCCTTTCATAATAAACATACTAAAAATCTTAAAAACATGATACTTTATTCAAAATAATATAGATAATAGTCAATTAGTCAAGCTTTTATAACCTTACCATGAAGCACATAGTACTAATAGTTAGAAAATGGGCCTTATTTGAGGGTCTTAAGGTTCCTTCATCTATCCTCTTGTCTTTCCTCATACTTGAACTAGGAATATGAAACTAAGAATCTAGGGTTTTAATGTATCTATGAAAATATTTAAGTGATTCAATTAAGACAGATTACGCATAAGGGGATCGAGTTAGGAGATGATTAGTAAGAGTTTTGGTGGATCAAGGTTTTAGAACATTAGGGTTTTTTGGCATTTTATCTATATATTAATAAAATTAGAATAATATAAAAGAAATAATGGAGCATAAATCTTGAAACAATTATATCCTATAATAAATATTTTAAAGAACATTAAAATAAAATTTCATAAATTATTGTTAAACGGAACTACATAAAATTGAGTTTATAATATATATATAAAAATATCAACAAGTCAAAACTAAAGAATAAATTGATTTTCAAGGGAACATAGGAAATTTAAATAAATTTATTTAAAGCAAAATAAATCTATTTCTACCTAAATAAAATAAAATCTATCTGATGAATGAATCTTAGTAAATATAGTGTCTAACAAATTTTCAGTAAAAATAAATTGAATATATTTATCAACATTTTAAGTGCGATCTATAAAGAAATGATTCCTCAAATCTATGTCCTTTATCCTATAATTAATAATGGGGTTTTTCAAAGTAATGATATTACTAGTACTATCGCATTTTATGGGTATTTTATTAAAATTAAATCCAAATTCCATCAAGATGTGTTTCATCCCTAAAACTTGAACTCAATAACTACCAGAAGCATTGTATTATACTTTTTTAGTAGATAATGAAAACGAGTGTTTTGTTTTATTTTAATAAGAACTATAGTATTTACTAAGAAATTTTTAGGTATATAAATTTTATATTTATTCTAAAACTTCTTGAAATATTATATAAATATGATATTTAATTAACTTTAGAAGTTTTCAAATTGAGCCTATATATGGAAACTGAGCCATTCAAATATCTTATTTTTTTGTCAGATTTAAAATGAGATTATTTTTTATTTTACAAAAATCTAGAATATAATCCTACTAGAAACATAATATCTGGTCTACTCATAAGAAAATATTTTAATATCTCAATTATTCCCTTATACGACTTTTTCTCAACTAGTTTCCAATCTTCATCAAAATTAAGATTATATTGAAACTCATAGGAGTTTCTTGTACCTTACTAATTTCAAGAAAAATATTATTATGTAAATTAAGTATATAATTATTATAAAATAAAAAATTCAAAATTTTCTTTTGAAAAATCTGAAATCAAATAATGAATTTTAGATCTTGCATTATACTCATTTCAAATAATTGTTGCATGATTTTTGGTAAATGATTACCAAATTTATGATGTGTTGATCCAAAAATAACGTCATCAAAAAATATTTGAAAAAGTAAAATACCATTTGAGGATGTTTTCTTAAAAATATTATGATATTAAAAACCTATTTAAAATCAATTTCATAAGAGGAATGAATTGAACCCTTCATACGAATATATAATGGGTTGTTGAAGACAATATAGGGATTTCATAAGTTTGAAAACATGTTTTTTAAAAATAAAATATTCAAAATAGAATAGTTGTTCAACATTACCATAATCCACATGGAAAACATTCAAAAAATTTATTTTAAAGCCATATTAATTAATTTAAAATTAACATGAGATTCATTGTATAAAAAAATCCTGATAACTTCTTAACTATAAACTGAGGAAAAGGTTCCATCTTGTTAGGTCCACTTGGTTGAATACCCTGAGAGGGCGTGGGTGAATCAGGGTATGACAAAATACAACTAATACCCTTTTAGAACATGTTTTTCTATTAAAAAAACATAATTTTCTCTTTCTCCCATATCAATATATGAAAAGAAATTAAATCATAAACAGGAAACAAAGATTTTACTACGTTCACCCTCATTGAGCTATGTCGAAGGAGTATACAACAACAATTTGATGATGTACCAAATCTACTAAGTCTCATTGCCAAATTAGAATGTCCAGCCTAGATTACTTATATTCCCAGACTCACTAAATTTATTTGGTTTATGTTTATCTCACTACATTCTTAAGGGTCACACCCTATTTCACTTTATCTAGCTCCCTACTAGTGGAATGGATCATCGTCTTCCTCTTCCTTCACTCTCTAATTTTGGAAGTGATCCACACACAATTTATAGACTTGTAGGTCCCTCCATTTTCATAACTACACATATCCTCAATTGTAGGTAGATTCTTTATTTAAGTCCCTTTTTCAACCATAAATTAATTCCTCTTTTCTACAAACTGTTAGTTTTTGAAATGTTCTTCTGTGAAATGCTATAGCCCCTTGACAAACTTCCTTGATTCCTATGTAGACTACCTTACTTCCTTCAGAAAATGAGAAGCACTATGCGGCAAGAGGGCTTTGTGGACCACCTTTCCTCCATGGACTGTTTATCCTCTATGGACTTCACCCACTTCAATAGACCATATCTCCTTCCGTGTGCCGCTACTTTTTCCACAAACTAACTCCTCTATAGAATAGCACTCCCTTTGAAGACTATAGTTCCCCAAAAACCATTTCATAGAATTTCATCCAGGAACTGCTTTAACCATCTTCAAATTTCATCCATGTAAACTATCTATTTCGTAGAATCCTCCCACGAAATACTTCAACCATCACAGAATTCTCCCTTGCAAAATCTTTCAGACTGCTCTGGATTTATTTCAAAGTAAAGATATTTTTCTAATGAAAATAACTTTTTGTAATGATTGGAATATATGTGAATATATAGAAAAATAGATCAAAAAAATCACTAAACCATTTTACATAAATTTTTGATGCGGTATAACCTTTACTGCAGATTGTTGCTTCCGCAAACCATTTTCCCTAAGAAGTTTGTGTAATACTATTCTTCCTTCATAGCATCTAATCTCTTCCATGAACAAAGCCCTCCACAGATCCACATATCACCAACTCCTTTTCACAAATAATGAACATCCCATGTACAACAAGCCTTCCATTAACTACTTGATTCCCAAAAACCATAAGCCTTCCCACAAAACATTTTCCCTTTACAGTCCCAATACTGCACTTTTCAATCTACATATCACTGTTATGCAGAATTATATCATTTCCAAACATTCCTACATCGTTGTTCATACTCCTATACCATTCCACAAACTATGCTTCGTTGTCCGTGTACTCATTTATCCTATGATGAAAATATTCTTTTGGTAAAAAAACACTCAATTTTGAGTCCAAATTTTTTTGAAAACATTGGGAAATGATGCCACATTAAAACATGATTTGAAAAATACTATGTATACTCATTCACAATCATATGGATTTTTCAACAAAACAATCACACACAAAAACACCGAATGGACTACTTGAGTGATTTTTCCCAACACTTTATTATCCATCTCCTTTTCATGATTGTATCCTTTTGTAACAAGTATATTTTTATTTCTAATTATCACTCCATGATTATTATGATTTTTATAAATACCCACATTGTTCTTGTAATAGGATAGTTAAAGGGTCTACTAACTTGTAATCATATCTTATTAGTTTTGAACTACTTTAAATCGTCTTACCTAGCTAATACATAACTTTCATTAGTTAAGGATATTCTCTGTTTCTAGGTTCATGTTAAGAGAGAAATATAGAGAACTCAAAAAGGTTTCCTACTCTTATTCTAGTCCTTACTGCTTCATCTAAGCATCATATAATTGAATCTAATGGGTGGTTATTTGATATTCTAGGTGATCTAGGTTGCACAAATTAATGTTCACTAGTTAATATCCCTTTAAGAAAATTTCTTTGAAAATCATATTTGAAATCATCATCTATTTTAGAGACAAAAATGGGGTCAAGTCTCATATTTTCTAAATAATCACATAACATAGTAGCTTGATTATTTTTTGTGATCATTAGGATCACGTTCATAAAATTTCACATTAGTTGATTCTTCAAAAATCAATGAATTTTTTAAAAAAAAACTATAGTCGTTAGAATTTATTAAAAAACTATGAAATATGTATTCAATTTATTTTGGGAAAAAGTTTCTATGATTATAATTAGTGTTAAGAATATAAAATTAACATCCAAAAAAATGAATTATTCAACTTTTTGTTTTCTATCATTCCATGGATCATAAGGTGACTTTTTTAGCATATACCTGAATAGAACTCTCTATATTACAGGGAATGTTGTGTTAACAAATTCATCAAAAAATTTATTTGGTAGGTTATACTCATATAACATAGTCTAAAAAATTTCTTACAAGGTCATATTTCTTCTTTCAACTTCACTATTCTATGGAGGCTTCCGTAGTATATAAATATCATGTTTGATGCCATGTTTTTAAAAAATGGATTGAACAAATGGTTTTAATATTCTACCCCGTGGTCACTTACTAATGAAATAATTTTGGTATATTTTCTTTTTTGAACAAGGTATCAAATAATAATAATAATAGAATATGATCCACTTTTAAGTCTCAAAAAATCTACATGAATCGATTAAAATCAACATCTAAATAAAAAAATATATATCTAACAAAAAATATTATTTTTCTATATTTTCTAAAAACAATCTTGTGGGTAATTTATAAGGTCCTAGAAGTAGAAACCTATTTTATTGATTTAAAATAGGTATTGTGTTTCTTAACCATTTTTCATGCATTACAAAGTTTCTTATTATGAAATATAATTTGAGGAAAATCTAAGATTATATTTCTTTTATATAACTTTATCAATGAAAAAAATTAAAATTTCCATGTTTTATATGCCAAATCTAGGATTCATTTTATTCATAATTGAAATAGTTTATATTTTTTTTAAAATAAATGATTTAAGATCTAATATGTTGATATTTTTAGTTCATGGTTTCATAAACATTCAAAACTTATCATTGAAGACAAAACATGTTTTTTATCAAAATATATAAATAAAACTTTATAAAAAAGTTGAGAAATACGTATTAAGTTTTTCTTAATGACATAAATATAAAAAAAATTCAATGAGAACTTAATTCGGGTTTCCAACTGATCCAACTCTAATATTTTTTTCCTTTGACATTATAACTAAATGTAACATAACATCTATCAATTTTGTATAATGAGTTAATGTACTGAAAATATCCACCCATATATATTGATAATCCACTATCCATTTACCACTTATAATTTCTATTATTATATCTTTTTAACTTTAAAAAAGTGATTTTACAATAAGGTTTTTCATACCCATATGCTCTTTGTTTTTTAATGTAAGAAACTAAATATTTTGGAACAAAAAACTGCATGTGTTTTCCATAAATTCAAGAAATAATCAATACATATTACTAGAAATAAATTCATGTTTAATGTTAAGAAATTAGGTCTTTAATAGACTATAATAATTGGAATAATATCACAATTAACCATATAGAAAATAGTAAAATTGAAACATTTTTTTGTTCTTATAAATTGTTATGAAATAATCAATATATATCATAGACCTATCATCATTACTTCATATACCAAATCGTTCCCTATTTGATCTATTATTTCCATGTATTTAATCGATATTTTTTTCTTCTATAGTAAATAATTTTTTAGAATATTTATGATATTATCTCTCAATTTGAAATATTTTAATTTTATTATCATGTTGAGAATAATAAAAAACATATTTATCTTGTTTTTTTAGGTTTCAAATATTCTTTCTTGGGAAATATTGTTTACTTATAGAAACATCATATTATTTTATAAGATAGTTTTCCCCTTTTTTAAACTCACATATTTATCTTCAATCATGGTTAAATATTAATTTAATTATTATAAAGATAAATTTTAGCTTTTAAAATTAAATTCAGGCTCATAAGAATAATAAGAATATACCATAGGTATTTGAGCTATAAAAAACATGTCATATTTTTGGTTTGAAATTCCAACTTCACAATCCAAAAATATTAATCACTAGAGTCTTATGAAGTAATCAAAGTATCATTATAGATATTTTTTATTTTAGTTGGAAATAAAACCCCATTTCTATATATTTGTTCATACTTATTCATGTGTTTCAATTGAGGGTATTCTGACTTTATGTGTCTAAAAATATTATACAAATAGAATCTAATATCTCTGTAAAATCCATCATAATTCTTATGGACGTTAAAGGATATATTTAATCCACTTATATTATTTTATAATTTATTGATCTCATAGAAAAATTGAGCAATCTCACCATTATATTCAAAACTATTTGAATCTTCTTAACTGGATATGTTAGATAAGAATACTTATTAATCATTAAAAGTATAGACATTAAAATTTGAACATTCTTTCTTAGTTAAATTATGTTCACTATGTTAAAATTACATGTATGATTTAAATATAATAATAGTACCAATGAAATATTTTATTTTGAAATATTTTTCAAGAATATATTTCTTAATAGAAATTAAAATTCCTCTCCATTTTGACGGAATAATATGATTACATTGAGAGCGTGATCCAGTTCTATAATAGGTGTTCAATGAGATGCAACATTTATTTTTTTGTAAGTATTCCATTTATATGGGTGATTATTTCTCAATCTATCATTCTAAAAGTATTGAAATTAATCGTAGAAATTTTTTATCTGAACTACATATCATTTTCAATTCCACCTAAGAAATAGATATATTTGTCGATATTTCATGGGTATTGATACATTGAGATACTCGGTTGAACTCGATAGGACATAATCCACAAATAATAAAATTTGTATCCTTGGAGTTTTAGTCAAGATCTTCTTCAAAAATATCCTCCAATTTTTTAGTTATCTATTATGAATTTTATAGGGAATGATGGTTTCCAACTAAAAATTTAGAGAAATATTATTTCAATAAATAATCATTCACGTCATCCAGTATCCCCAGTTTTATCCATTAAAATATGGAGCCCTAATAATAAATTTTTTTTCTTTGTTGTTAGTCATTACATCCCTTATGTATATAGAAATATATATCTATTCTTTAACTGGATGGAAGTTGAGAACTCTAAGTCACACATATTATTACAAATGTTATCCCATTATAGTTATATAATTGCTCAATATGGGGGTGAATTGAGATCTATAATTCCATGACTTATTTTTTGAATATCTTTTCTAATAAAAATAATTATTAAGAATTAAGATTAAATATGGTAGAAAAAAGGAATATAGGAGAATTTATAGTGGTTTGAGGTATAGATATACCCAATCATACTCCACTAAAATTTTCTCATAATGTTTGGTGATTTTCTCTATGTGTATTTCTTTTTTATAGGGACTACCTAACTTGAGTGAAAATATTCATCACTCAGTATATATAAAAAGATGACATTTTAGTAGGCTACAGTTATAATACATACAATACATTTCATCCATAGTTAGTATAGAATGTTCTAACTTACACTAAAGGAGAAAAAATGTAGAAAATAAACATTATTTAAGGAAAAAAGTTTCATGTTGAAAATTATAGTGTAGAGGTCCTCTAGGAGAATAAATATTTTTTTAAAACAAAATCATGTAAAATATTATGAAAACCAAAAATTATTTCTTGAAAGAACAAGAGTACAAAACTCTAGAATTATTCTTCTATTTGAGTATAAAATAACATGATGCAATGCTAGGAAGAAGATATTATATATTCAAAAATGAGATATCATGTTTCTTACCCTCACTATCATCTTTTATTTTTCTTCAATATATATATCCCTATATATGAAATCTATTAATTTCCATAAATTAATTCTGTGAAGAAAAGAAAAACTTTTCATATCACTATCTCCATTAATTTGTGAAAAAACATGTATGTAAAAATTATGTAGTTGTTATTAAAATTATTGGAACTTAATGGTTTTTTAGAATTAATCCATACCTTGTTTACTCAACTCTTATTCCAAGACATTCAAAATAACAATTAGTATTCTTTAAAATAACTTAATGATAATAAATATGTCAAGTTGTAGTATAAAATATATTATATATTTAAAATATATCTACAAATCAGAAGATGAATATGCGACTAGATCATATAGCCAATATCAACATATATGAAAAGTCAATAGATCCTAATATTCCACTTAACTAATTTTATGTATCAAAAATAAACACTTAACCAGAAATATCATGTAACAAATTTTACATTACCAAATTCTCTACATAGATTATTATTATTATTAAAATTTAATACGAATGTGATTTTTCCAAGTTAAAGTATCTATGTATGGGAATTATTCATATGTAATCCTTTATAATAGTTTATTTATTGAAAATGGTGACTCTATATAGCCAATTTTTCATTAGAAGATTCACTACATAAGTGAATTTACATAGGCAGACTGGATCACATGTGTGAATTCACTTATACAGATTCTTACATATGTAATTTCTACATATAAAAAACATTCCTGGTAAGGGAATTTTTCTAGACATAAAAATCTTCATTTTAGGCAATAATTGACTTTAGAAAATTTAAATATAATTAAAACCATTTTAAGATAAACTTGAAGAAATATCTATTAGAATCATATCAAATGGTATTTGTGATCATCAAAAAATATGATACATGAGATATGTTGGAAGAAAATTAGTAGTCCAAAAAAACACTCATATTGAATGAAACAATCCCACAAAATTATATTAAAAATTAGTATAGACCTGGATTTAGGTTTATTTCACTCATAAAACATTTCTAACTATTTCTATAAGATGTATATTATTTCCCAATGTTTGTCCCATTTGATCTCCCCATTTTAATTTAATCACTAAAATAATAATTTAAAGGCTTCATTTAAATTTTTATTTATTTTATATATTATTTTATAATTTCATATAAATATTTTTAACACTTATATAATTTAAATAATTAATTTTACAAAACATTTTCATGTCTCAAGAGAATGTATGACTTTAATGAACCCTTTTTGATGAAGTAGGTACCCTAATGTAACATGTTTCTTCCTAGAATTACCCATATGGGAATTCAAATCACATTTCTATAAATATAAACTTCACTCTAGCATGGTTTTCCTCAAACATGGATTTTTTAATTAATACATGGGTCACCCATCTCATTTATCTTCATTAATAATTAGTGTTGCAATTCTCCAGATTATATGCAAGAAAAAACCTATGCAATAACGACCACAAAAAAGAGAGCTATGTATCCCCATCATTAATCCAATCCAGACCTATACAAAATAAAAATCATTGTGATCAATAGCACTTTACATATTCATCTTAAACGTCCATCATGGAACCTTAAATAGATGGTGTATCATCAAAACTCATATTCAATAGTCTAGAATTCTTTTATTCTAATTTGTTGGATGAATCTTAGTTCTATAGTATTTGTACTCCCATCTATAAACCCATAGGCTCGGGCATCATTTTACAAGATCAGAGAGGTCCTTGGACATTATTTGAGACTGAATTTCTACATCATTGAGCTTGATGTTTTTCTTCATTGGTTCATGAACTCACTCAGAATAAAACCTTTTCTTTCCTCACATGATTATGCTTGGTTCTTCTTCATGTTTAATATTAAATTTTGTATTATTTAATGGTCGAACCAAGTTCATCAATACTTCCTTCAAATATTGCAAGATCTAACACCTCAATCTTAATTTACCCTCATCATCACACATGGAACACCAACTTACTGTTAGTCTTATTTAAATGTTTTTTAGTCCCACATTACATTCAACATGCTTCAATTTGATATCTGTCATAGTTTATCCCATTTTAATTCACATTCCCATAATAAACTCATGGGTAGTTGAATTGTACATGGGAGGTTAGCTCTTGATTTGTTCACATGGAAAATTTTAGTAGGTAGCTTTCTCATCCACATGGTAGCTTGGTCACAAAATAATGGTATAGATCATGGTATCTTCAACACTTTATCTTATTATAGATTCCAAATTGATAAATTTCCAACATTAGTCCACTTTATGGTAATGTAATGACAACATGGAGTTTCACATGATATCTTGGCTTTCAAACTTTTTTAATGGCCACTACCCCATGAATGATTGAGAGTATCGGTCACAGTCACATTAGTTTTTTGTCTTGTGTATATGTATTTTTTGGTCATTTGAAACCATGTGATAGCTTGAAGGTGACATGGAAAATTTTATGTGATAGCTTTACCGGTCGGGGAATCTTTATAGAAGATAGAAAAATCACCCTAAGTAAATTATTATTAAAAAAATTTATAACCTTTATAAATTTATCCATTAACATTTAAAAAACCAATGAAATTTTTAATTTTAAATAAAAATAATAAAATATTACAATAATTAATTTTAAATTTAAAAACCATAGAATATTAAAGTGATTAATTCAAATAAAACTATAACATCATAATCACATTAAGATATATTATTCAATGAATGATTTGTTAATATCATCCAATAAAAAATATTTTGATATATATAGAATGATTAAAGAATAAAAGATTGTATCATTAAATCCACCAAAGACACAAATTCTTATTATGATATTTAATTTATAATAGTGTCATCATCAAATTATGTAGTATTTAAATATTATTTACTATAATCAAAATTTCACTTGAAGAACACAATTTTTTCAACAAAAGAATGTGAAAAAATGTATTCATATAAGGCAAAATCATTATATGGTTAGTGAAGAAATAGAAGTTACATGGATTATACCATTGGTACGTGACGGTGTCTAGATATGTTGGGAAGCCGGTGTGGTGTACCTCCCTTGATATATTTTCTTGATTACAATATGATACTTGTATGTAGATTTGTGAGTGAGACATTAGTGAAATGGGTTTGTAGTTGACCTATAATTGGAGACAAATTGGTTTTGTTGTTAATTCATCATGGATTTATTATGTTTCTTCCTCATTAATATGAGAGTTTCTAGATATAAACCTATTAAGTATAAATTTATATTGATGCATACTTTTATAAACTAAAAAAATTATATATTTTTAGGATGGGTTTAGTGATCATGATAGACATTATTATGTCATGGTGTGGTATTCAGTTAGAATTGGAAGAGATAGTACCTTAGGTGATATTTCTTCCATTTATTTTCTTAGATAGATTGTTTTTTTTAAAATAAATTTACATATATTAGTGGAAACATGATATTATTTTTATTTTTATAGAGTTGGTGTTGATTGGTTGATGATATAGTTTTACGAGACTATAAGTGGGTAATACTTCCAATATTAAGAGTTTTATACCATTAGTGTTAGTAGTTATTTCATATTCATTTTGAGGGAGGCTTTGAGGGACACTCCTATCTTCACTAATAGCCTATGGGGGTTTTAGTATGGTGGGTCATTACATTTTATAATGATGTTTGAAAACATGCCATCAGGTTATGTATTGTATTATGCCGTATAGTGTGTAGTTTAACCATATAGGGGGTGTGACATGACAAAAATGATATTGTTGGATCAATTTTTTTTATTCTTTTACTTTTAATCACTTTACTATTATTTCTCATTATGTTTATCGTTAAAATTAATAGATTTAATAACTTAAAAATGGATAGAACTAACTTCTCCCTCAGGTTCTTCTCACCCAGTCAACTAATGGAGGTAATCCACACCTCTTCCTTTCTCCTCCCATTCCCTCAACCTCATTCATTCATTGTGATTGGTATTTTCATCTTTTAATCATTATTATGATACCATGGAGATCGTTCAACACCTCTTATAATTATACTCACCCAATTTAACAGAATCAATGATAAATTATTATATATTCGATTTAGATAATTAAAATTAAATTTGTAACTTTTGGGGATGAAGGTCATAGGATCATTATAGGGAACTAAATTATCTATGATAGATCACAAATATGAGATAAAAATATTTTTTATCAAATTAAATTATTTTGTTCCATGTTTTTTTAAGATAGTTTTTCTATGTTTTTTAAAAATATAGTTTCACTATATTGTGAAATTAATATTCAAAATAGGATAATATTGAGTGTTCAGTATCCTTGGAATAATTTATGACCTTGGAATAATTATGGGATATTTATTTGGTCATTATAAATTATATACCACTTGTTGGATAATTAATTATGTGTAAATGATCTCTTGGGAATTTTTCATGATTATTACAATTAATTAATTAAATGTTCTTACTTATTCATTTCAAGACTAGAGTTCCATATTATTATTATATTCCTTATTAATTAGTTATTTATTATTTTTATATAATATATATTTATAAATTAGTATTTATATAGATATAAATATTTTATTTAACATTACATTGGTATTTACCTTTTAGCCTCCATATATGTTCTTATTGAATCTTGAGTTTTAATTTATTGTTTATTGGAGAGATATTTAAATAGTTAATAAAATATTGAAACCATAATTATTGATTTAGGAGGAATATTTTATTTTTGATAATTATAAATTAAAAATAACTCTAGTATTTTCAGACCACCAAATAGAGTCTATGTATCAATTCAGTAGGGATTTAAGTGTTTTAATTTTTTATTTATTTCTCATAGGAGTTACGGAGCCTATGTATATGAAATTAATAAAATAATGAAATTTATTATAAAATATTTATGCTTATTTTGAATTTAATTAAGTGGATGAAACATGACTATGTGAAATGCTAAAGGGATTTTGGAGATGTCTTTAGGTGTTTGACAGTTTATTTAGGCATGAAAGAAAAAAAATATTATCATAAAGGTTATGATTTCACAATGGTTATTATGTGAATATTGTATTTTGGTATAAAAACTATTAAAAATAAATATAACATTATTTTAGATGAGTACATAATATATTACATAAAATTCTTTCCCAAAACATACAAATTTATTTATTAGAGACTAGATACAAAATAATCTTATTTCATTAAAGATATTAAATCCCCCAAAAGTTTATTCTCTCATAGTCTCCTTCATAAATATATACTACTTAAAAACATTTATCATTACCTAGGGGAAATAGAAATATAATAAATCTTGATCTCATATGCCAAATAAGGATTAAAATGTGAGATATCAATTGATGATCCTATGTAATCATATGATCATAATAGGGGTAATATAGTATGATAATAACTTACGGTGTTCATAGCCAATAAATCATAAATCATAAATCATGATTCATGGAATAAAGCATTAGCATTTTAAAAAAAACGAGTCATAAATGTGAGGAGTCATAATTAACAAATAATGAGAAATGATAGAATATCCCAATAATAATAGTATTCCACAGTAATTATGGAATAATCATAAGAAAATAAAATCATTTCATTTGTCAAGGATCACATCCAAGATCATCATCACATAATTGAAATGTAACATAATGGATTTGGTTCACTCCCAAACCTCTTTTCATATATAAAATGGGTTCACTACCCATCATGTTCATATTATAACATGAGATATCATTCATTTAAAAAGGAATTAGAGGGTTTTAAAAGAACTATAAATTACATAACGAAAGGAGTACATACATTTTCTGCATGATTAAAAGGATATTAATTAATTCATCATAGAAGATCTCATTAAAAGGAAAAATGTTTCATATATATTTTAACATTACATATTGCTAATCTATATAGAGAAAGAACATTGTTTGTATCATTAGATAATTTCCCCAGTGAAGCATAAGAAACATGAAAGGTTGTTTGTATAGATGAAACATATCATTAAAATTAAATTTGAGTCATTATTTGAAAACATGATCAAAATATCCATTTTCTTTTGATAAAACATTAAATAAAAATTACTAGAATATTGAGAAAATGACTTTAATTGAAAAATAAATTGAAAATAAATTAATGGAATATTAAAATAATATAATGGTCATGATGGTAAGAATACTTTTCAGTGGATTAAGTGTTAAAATAATGATTCCTTGTTCATTTTGTTTTGTAAAATTTCATGAATAACCTTTTTGGTAAAACATTATAAAAAATAATTTTATATCCCATTAAAAATAAAGTAAAACATGGTTGAAAATTAATTTAAAGAATCATTGGAATATTGAAAATATAATTATTGAAATCATTTTGAATAACATGGATATGGAATAAAATGATCCCCGACCAAGTAGGAAATAAAGTCAACATTTTTAAAAAATATTTTCTTAGTAATTTTAAGTAACCAAGAGGGGTCAATGAAAGTTAATCATGAAAACCAAATAAAACCCCATAGCATAAAAATATATATAATGTTTAAAATATAAGGATCATATAATTTCCCATAATAAAAATTTATCATCTAATATCTTTAAAAGAAATGATATTTTAATATAAACCCTTACCTCTAGTCCATAATTTCTTTGAATGTTATTTTATAGTTTAATATAGTAAATTAATGTTTATTATACATATAAAACATATCCATATTAACAATTATATTACAATATAAAACTATCTTATAATTTCCAAATACCCATTTATTATTATTTCTTCATTAAAATAAACATTTGGGTGTTAACTGTTTTGTTTCCAATGAATGCTTTGTTTCAATGTTTTCTTAACTTTCACATTGTTTAGGGTTAAATAATATTAAAAATATTGATAATTTTAAAATTATCATATTAATTTATTATATACCCTTTTATAATTATTCATAATGTTTAGTTATGAAAAATGAATTAGATAACTTTGTGGAGATGGTAGTTCGTATGTACGCATGATTAATGTTTTCATTTTCAAATGAGTGGAAAAAATAAAGTAAAATAATAATATATATTTATATAATAATAATAATATCATAAATATCATATCTATTCATAAAATACATCCATATTTTCATCAATGTATGGAAAACATGAAAAGAAAATCACATCGCTTCATCAAGGTGGTAGTCCACATATACGCATGAATGGCGTTTCCATTTATCAAAGGTTGGAAAAGAGATAAAAAAATTTGTAACATAAAAAATATTTTTTGTAATTACACTGATTTCATCATATTAATATGGTAATAGAAAATTTAGATGTGGCTAAGGAAGAACAAAACCTAAAATAGATTAGTAAAATCATATACATGTTCTTTGGGAAACATCATTTTGCATACACCTTAAGACTTGAAAAGTTGATCATTTAAGAATAAAAAAATCTAGGGGTTAGGTAGGGAAGTTAAGAATATATTTCATTATGTATTGGATTAATTCAAGAGATCATTTTTTTGAATAACTAAATATTGGTGGTTTTCTTTTATAAGTATGTTGGATGGCACTCTTGTAAATACTTAAAACAGTAAAATATAAAAAATTAATATTAAAGTAAAATTGGAAAAAATGAAACCCATATTATAATATAGGAAAATTTTGGTTCTATATAACATTTAAAAATCACGTTTTTCTGTGATTTATTTTTATTTAATTTCTTATATCTATGTTTAAACCCCCCATTAATAATTTTATCCCGATCAATAGTGATAATGTTTTACACTGGTTACTATTTAAAATGTCAAAAATAAAATTTAAATATTTAAAAAAAATTATATAATTATTGAAAATATATAATTTTTTTATCAAATTCAATCCCTATAAGTGGTGTAAATTTATTCTAAAATAAGTGTGAAAAACACAATAAAAACTGTTTTTAGAAAAATGAATTTCTAAGCATAACACTAAATTTATTATTATTCCTTGCATTTCAAATATAATTAAATGAATTAAAAAATATTTTATTAGATATAAAATTTTCACATTTCATTAAAATCAATATAAAATAGTAATTAATATAATTTATTTACATAAAAACACATTACATGCATAAAAATACTTTTTTCAGAAAAACATATGTTTTTACCTTCAAATGCTTCCTTTTTCAATTTTAACTGATTTATATCCAATGAATTAATTTTGTAAAATTTTCAACAATAATTTTTTTTTTGATAATATTAATTAATTTATAAATATAAATATATTAAAAAATATTTCTCATCAATGAAATATTTCAAGATAGTTCTTTTGGATCAATAGTATTTTTTAAGTGAATTATAAATTATTTTCTGTAATTATATTTCATTTAAATTCAATATAATTTCATTAATTTTAAGATTTATATAATTTATTCACATAATTTTAGTGTTTCATTCCTCACAATCTATCAAACACATTTATTTATTAAAGAGAAACATATTCAAAATTCAGAGGGTGTTACATTTTACCCATTATGAGTTTTTTCTCTCAAAATTTAATTACACTGATACAAAAAAATGATGATACATCTATCTCAATACATATTTGGGATACCAAACAACTTCATAAAATTTTTCATTCCTCCTAGGACCCTTAATCAGGTGATTAGTCATGTTTTGTAGCTAATTATCTCTATGATCCAAGATTCCAATGGATTTTTCCTCAAAAGAAATATCATTCTCCAAGGGTATAAACTCTGAGTATAGTACATGTGGATAAATTGGTATGTAATTTCTTAAAAGATATATATGGATACATGAAGAATTTGTGATAGGTTTAGAGGAAGCTCCATTTGATAACCTACAATCCCAATATAATCAAAAATCTCATAGGACTAATATATCTGAGTATTATCCTTCCCTTATTTCCAAATATAAAAACATTCTTCTAAGTATATATCTATAAGAACCCCTTTTTACCAAATTTTACGTAGAATTATTGTTAATTATTATGATCATATCACTTCTATTGACTCTGAGTTTCCATGATGTGTTACTGAACGGATCTAATCATTTATTCATTTTCTCAACTAGCTTAGGTCCTAATAAATTGTGTTCCCTAACTTCATCCCATCATTTTGGAGTCCTCCAATTATTTTCATATAGTACTTTATAAAGATCAATCAAAAATATTTAGTGAATTATATTATTTTATAAAAAATCAACTACATAAAGGCATTTGTCCCAACCTCCTTTTAAACACAAAGAAAAAACTCTTAGCATTTCTTCTAGAGTTTGAATTATCCTCACAAACTCTAAATTTTTATAAGGATATCCAATACTAAATGTAACAATTCACATTCAATTCATGATAAATAATTCTCCTAAAATTTGAGAAAAACCCCATATCTCAGTCAAAAAATATTGAGAGCGATACTCCAGGTAACCTTACCACTTCATTAATTTATATCCTATTGAGTTGATTAAGAGAGAAATATTCTCTAATTTAATTGAAATATACAAATTATATAAGGTGATTGACTACAACCCAAATAGAACTGTTCTCTTTAGATTCCATGGGGAGTCCCATTATGAAATACATGGTGATATTTCTCTATTTACACAAATATATAGGTAATGGTTATAGCATCCCCTTGGACTTATATCTCTCATACAAAACATTCAGGCCATCTAAGCACTGAGATACATTCTCTACAATTCTACTTTTCAGGTTTTCCAACTAGAAATACATTTTAACATATATATACATCTTCATATTTCTAGGAAGAATATATAATTATAAACTAGGATATTCATCCCAAATATCCTTCTTCAATTTGTGTTTTTGTGCGATAGGAGGATTAAAATTTTTTTTTTTTCAAAAGAACTTTTTAGGAGGGAGTGGGAAAACATACTAGTTCACCGCAAATAACTATTAAACACAGTAGAAAATAAAAAATAATTTAAAATCAGATTACAATTTTTGGAATAACTAACATTTTATAATCCCCCATGAAGTCCATGAACCTTTACATCTAGATCATTTATGACAATGTCTTTAAAATTGTTTCCAAGCTTGTCCCATGTTTGTATATATTCCTCCGCATTAGTCTTTCTTTTGTTAAATATGCATGATATAATCTTGTCTTGTTTGTTGATCAATTCCCTTTGGTTCTTGTTTACATTAACTCTTAATTATCCTTCCATGATTATATCCATATCTTCATTTTATGTCTTCAGTTGGAGTGAATTTGACTGCATTTATTCATTAAAATGAATAATAAGATCAATGTTCACTAGTGCAGAAAACGTTTTTTACGTCACCATTTTTTACGTCGGTTATATAAAACCGACGTCATAATATGTAAAACGAGGTTTTTTACGTCAGTTAAGAAATAACCGACGTAAAAACCTGTGTTCGGTACACCTTTAACGTCGGTTATAAAAATAACCAACGTTATTAATCGCGCGCCTTCGTTTTTTACGTCGGTTATTTTTATAACCGACGTAAAAAACACGGTTTGCGAAGGCCTTTTTACGTCGGTTATTGAATAACCGACGTAAAAAACGCGGTTTTTGAAGGATTTTTTACGTCGGTTATTTTATAACCGACGTAAAAAAAGAATCCGCAGATGTTTTTGACGTCGGTTATTCCATATCCGACGTAAAAAAACGCGGATTTTGAGCCCTTTATAACGTCGGTTATAAAATAACTGACGTAAAAAATGAATTAGAGGAAGGTTTTTACGTCCGTTATTGAAATAACCGACGTTATAAATGTTTTTAAAACAATTATCACGTCGGTTATTGAATAACCGACGTGATAACTCATTTAAAAATTTACCCAGACCCGTGGATTGTCATTCTTGAGTTTACCTTCGACAGTCGCGACTCGTCTCTCTTGCGCGTAAACCCGAATCGGCTCGTCCATTTCGTTGGTTTAGATTCGTTTTGCGATCATCGTTTCTCATATTTAATCTCCTCGGATCAATCATCTAAACTCGCAGCACTCAGGTAATCCTCCCACACGTTCGTTTTTTTTCGCGGATAGTATATATATATGTGTTGTGATTTTTTTTGTTGAAACTAGCTAAGATTCTTCGATTGCGAACCCTTTTAACTCGTTTTGGCACCATAATCTTATTTATCATCCCTAGATCTATTTGTTCGACTTGCAATATTGAGTAATTTTATGATTTCACTAATTTTTCATCGTTTTCTATAAATCCCCGAGAGGGTTGGGGCGTGTCCATTTGGATGGGTTGCCCTTTTACAGTTGTTACTACTTTATTCACACACAACCATGGCATAGGTGCATGGATTTGGGGTCGGGGGGAGTCCAGGGGGGTTTACAAGGGGGTGGGTGGGTGTGGGGGGCTGTCCAAGGGTGTGGGTGGGTGTTGGGGGGTGTCCAGGGGGGTGTCCAAGGGGGTAGGGGGTGGGGGTGGTGTTTAGGAGGGGTGGGGGGCTGTCCAGAGGGTTGGGGGGTGTCCAGGGGGGTGTCCAAGCAGGTCGGGGGTGGGGGGTTGTGTCCAGGAGGGGTGGGGGTGCTTTCTAGAGGGGTCGGGGGCTGTCCAGAGGGGTCGAGGGGTGTCCAGGGTGGTGTCCAAGGGGATGGGTGGGTGTGGGGGGCTGTCCAAGGGGGTGGCGGCCTGTCCAGAGGGGTCGGTGGGGTGTCCAGGGGGGTGTCCAAGGGGGTGGATGGGTGTGGGGGGCTGTCCAAGTGGGTGGTGGACTCTCCAGAGGGTATTTGGGGTTGTCCGGGTTGGTGGGGGGCTGCCCAGAGGGTTGGGGGATGTCCAGGGGGGTGTCCAAGGGGGTAGGGGGTGGGGGTGGTGTCCAGGAGGGGTGGGGGGCTGTCCAGAGGGGTCGGGGGCTGTCCAGAGGGTTGGGGGGTGTCCAGGGGGGTGTCCAAGTAGGTCGGGGGTGGGGGGTTGTGTCCAGGAGGGGTGGGGGTGCTTTCTAGAGGGGTCGGGGGCTGTCCAGAGGGGTCGGGGGGTGTCCAGGGTGGTGTCCAAGGGGATGGGTGGGTGTGGGGGGCTGTCCAAGGGAGTGGCGGCCTGTCCAGAGGGGTCGGTGGGGTGTCCAGGGGGGTGTCCAAGGGGGTGGATGGGTGTGGGGGGCTGTCCAAGGGGGTGGATGGGTGTGGGGGGCTGTCCAAGTGGGTGGCAGCCTCTCCAGAGGGTATTTGGGGTTGTCCGGGTGGGTGGGGGGGCTGCCCAGAGGGTTGGGGGATGTCGAGGGGGTGTCCAAGGGGGTAGGGGGTGGGGGGTGGTGTCCAGGAGGGGTGGGGGCTGTCCAGAGGGGTCGGGGGCTGTCCAGAGGGTTGGGGGGTGTCCAGGGGGGTGTCCAAGCAGGTCGGGGGTGGGGGGTTGTGTCCAGGAGGGGTGGGGGTGCTTTCTAGAGGGGTCGGGGGCTGTCCAGAGGGGTCGGGGGGTGTCCAGGGTGGTGTCCAAGGGGATGGGTGGGTGTGGGGGGCTGTCCAAGGGGGTGGCGGCCTGTCCAGAGGGGTCGGTGGGGTGTCCAGGGGGGTGTCCAAGGGGGTGGATGGGTGTGGGGGGCTGTCCAAGGGGGTGGATGGGTGTGGGGGGCTGTCCAAGTGGGTGGCGGCCTCTCCAGAGGGTATTTGGGGTTGTCCTGGTGGGTGGGGGGCTGCCCAGAGGGTTGGGGGATGTCCAGGGGGTGTCCAAGGAGGTAGGGGGTGGGGGGTGGTGTCCAGGAGGGGTGGGGGATGTCCAGAGGGGTCGGGGGGTGTCCAGGGGGGTTTACAAGGGGGTGGGTGGGTGTGGGGGGCTGTCCAAGGGTGTTGGTGGGCGTTGGGGGTGTCCAGGGGGGTGTCCAAGGGGGTAGGGGTGGGGTGGTGTTTAGGAGGGGTGGGGGGGCTGTCCAGAGGGTTGGGGGTGTCCAGGGGGGTGTCCAAGCAGGTCGGGGGTGGGGGTTGTGTCCAGGAGGGGTGGGGGGCTGTCCAGAGGGGTCGGGGGGTGTCCAGGGGGGTTTACACATCGATTTGTTTTATATTTCAAAATTGTTTACATTCAAATTATGATTTTTTTCATATAAACATATATTTGTCTTATCTAAAAAATATATATATTTTTGCTATTTGTTATAGGTAATAATGAGTCGAAGTTGGATTACGGCACATCGAATGAGCAATGAATATGAGGAAGGTGTTGATGCCTTTATGGAATTTGCTAAACGAAATGTTCCAAGTAGTGACATTTTTTTCTGTCCATGCCTGAAATGTCTGAATATGAAGAAGTTGAAAAGTAGAGAGATGAAAGATCATCTGATTTGTCATGGTTTCAATCCGAGTTACAACCCTTGGATTTGGCATGGTGAAACTGGACAGAATGTCACTGATGATAATGAATCGCAAGATGGTAACTCCGATGGAATTGAAGAAATGATTCGCGATATTGTAGCAGAACAAATTGAGATAGAACCGACAGTTGCACGTCTATATGGTGATGCCGAAAAACCATTATATCCTGGTTGTACAGATTTTACGGTTTTGTCGGCGGTGTTAAGATTGATTAACCTGATGGCGAAACATGGATGGAGTGACAGAAGTTTTACAGAGCTGCTACAATTGATGAAAGACATTCTTCCAAAAGATAACGATCTTCCAGATTCACATTATAAGGCCAAAAAAATATTATGCCCGATGGGATTGGGATACAGGAAAATACATGCCTGTCCGAATGACTGCATTATATATAGGAAGGAATATGAATTTCTGAAAGAGTTTCCTAAATGTGGGACATCACGGTATAAGGTGAAAGAAAAATCACAAGCTGATGTAGAGATTACAAAGCTCCCTTCAAAGGTATTTTGGTATCTTTCTATAATTCCTCGTTTCAAACGTTTATTTGCTAATTCAATGATGCAAAAAGGTTAAGATGGCATGCTGATGAGCGGGTATGTGATGGAAAAATACATCATCCAGCTGATTGTCCACAATGGAAGAAAATTGATTCCCAGTACCCTACATTTGGAAATGAAATTAGAAATCTGAGACTAGGCTTGTGCACAGATGGAATGAATCCATACCGAACCCTCAGTAGCACACATAGTTCATGGCCTGTTTTATTGGTAATTTACAACCTCTCTCCTGAAGTTTGTATGAAGCGCAAATATGTCATGTTGAGTATCATGATCTCTGGTCCAAAGCAACCCGGCAATGATATTGATGTATACTTGTCACCGCTGATTGATGATTTGAAACTGTTATGGGCTGATGGTATTAGGGTGTATGATTCTTATAAAATGGAATATTTTCAACTGCATGCAGTGCTTCTATTCACTATAAATGACTTCCCAGCATATGGAAATTTGTCTGGATACAGTGTTAAAGGGCATAAAGCATGTCCAATTTGCGAACAACAGACGTCATATTGTCAATTGCATCATGGGAGGAAAACAGTGTACATGGGTCATCGAAAGTTTTTGCCTATGGATCACCCTTATAGAAGACTAAAAAAGGCATTCAATGGCTCACAAGAATTTGATACTGCTCCTCAACCATTATCCCCAGAATTGTATTTTGAGAGGGTGAAAAACCTTGATGCGACATTGGGAAAGACACAGAAATCTGGTAATGATAGACATATTTGGAAGAAAAGGTCAATATTTTTGGAGCTACCATATTGGAGGTATCATGAAGTCAAACATAATATTGATGTCATGCACGTGGAGAAGAATATCTGTGATTCTTTGATCGGAACATTGCTAGATATTAAAGGAAAGACAAAAGATGGGTTGAATGCAAGGTTAGACCTGCTGTCAATGGGAATACGTTTGGAGTTAGCTCCCACTCCTAAAGGAAGACGAACATTTCTTCCCCCGGCTTGTCATACATTATCGAAGAGGGAGAAAAGTAGCTTCTGTCAGTGTCTTCATGATATCAAAGTGCCTCAAGGTTATTCTTCAAATGTAAAAAATTTTGTCTCATTGAAAGACTTGAAGTTGATAGGTATGAAATCACATGATTGTCACGTCATGATGCAACAAATTCTACCAGTTGCACTGCGTGGAATATTGCCCATCCGTGTCAGAAATACTATAATGAGGTTGTGTTATTTTTTCAATTCAATTTGCAACAAGGCGATTGATGTGAATGCTTTGAACATTTTGGAAAAGGATGCAATTTTTATACTTTGTCATTTGGAAATGTATTTTCCTCCAACTTTTTTTGATATGATGGTGCATTTAATGATTCATCTGGTTCGAGAAATAAGGCTTTGTGGACCTGTATATCTTCGTTGGATGTATCCTTTTGAAAGGTATATGAAAATATTAAAGGGATATGTTAAAAATCCATATCGACCTGAAGCCTCCATTATTGAAAAGTATATTTCTGAGGAGGTAGCAGAGTTTTGTACGAGCTACTTGGCTACGGCGCAACACATAGGTTTGCCTCCATCTCGCCATGAACGGGTTAATAATGAGGGAAAGGGGATTCGTGGCTTGAAAGTCAAATCACTGTCAGCTAAACATATGAAGAAGTTAGAATCATACATCTTGAATAACATAGCTGATGTTCAACCATATATCACATTGCATATTAATGAGTTGAAACAATGTCATCCAAAGAAGAAAGAAATGTGGATTTTGAATGAGCACAACAAAACTTTTTTCCCATGGTTTAAAAAGACCTTGCTTGGTAGATCAGATGTATCAGAGACATTAAAATGGATAGTGGGTGGTCCATCTTTAAATGTGATAACATGGTCCGCTTATGACATTAATGGCTATACATTTCATACGAAAACTCAGGACAACAGAAGTGCAGTTCAGAATAGTGGTGTATTGGTGTTTGCAGAAGCAATGCATTTTTCGAGTGCTAAGGACAGAAACCCAATTTCGGCATCAAGTGCATATTATGGAGTGATTGAAGACATATGGGAGGCTGATTACTTTAAAATTAAAGTTCCCGTTTTTAACTGTAAATGGTTTATCGGTAACAACAGTGTCAGACACGATGAATTTGGAATGACACTTGTTAATCTGAATAGATTGGAAGACACAGCTGATTCTTTTATAATGGAAACACATGCCAAACAAATTTTCTATGTAGTAGATCAATCAGATATGCAGTGGGCTGTTGTTTTACAAGGGAAAAACCAATATGTTGGTGAGGATGAATTTGATGAAGATGCTGATTTATGTGAGATCCCTACTTCCATGGAAAGATTAACAGAACATAATGATGAGTATGTTGAAGACATGGTTTGTGCCATAAGGAACGATCACGACGAAGGAATTTGGGAAAACAATCCAACTGTACATTCCTAAAATTACAGGTAACACAAGTTTATTTCTTGTTTACATTTAGTTTTTTCATATAATGTTAGATACAGTAAATTTTTTACTTATTAAAACATGTATCAAACAAAACAATAAAAACCGTAAAGAGGAGAAGTCCTGGGCGCACCGGCTGGCCGGTGGTGGATCACCGGTTGGCCGGTGGTCTAGAACAAAGCTCTGTCTGGTCCACCGGCCGGCCGGTGGACCAGACAGAGAGCCTTCCTCTCTGTCTGGATCACCAGTGGCCGGCCGGTGCTGAGCCAGCGGCCGGCCGGTGGTGATCCAGCGGCCGGCCGGTGGTCCAGACAGAGGAAGGCTCTGGTCCACCGGTCGGCCGGTGGTGAACCAGCGGCCGGCCGGTGGCACCAGGCAGTGGGCAAGTCTACTGCCTGGGTCCTCCGGCGGGCCGGTGAGCTCACACCGGCGGACCGGTGGACTCAGTGAGTCCACTTTTCAGCTTTCTTGGGCCAACTCCTTGGCAACCTTTTGCCTGTGTTTACCATGTTTATCATTGTTTAACATGCTTACCATATTACCAATGTTTACTATTATGTAATTTAGTACACTTTTCTATTTGTGAACTAATTTTTGTTTTTTTGATTTGAAGGAAAATGATAGATCAATCAGTTGATCAGCCACATGATTCTGGAGATGAGCATATTGGTCATACATCTGGGGAGGAACATTCACATGCTCCTATTACGAAAAAGAGTTCAAAGGTTGGTAAGCGTGGGTGCACACGTTTACCAAAATTATCACTTGCCCGTACGAAGGAGGAGAGGATAGTCGTGGAGTTTGATGATGATGATCTTCCTAGAGGTCCAAATGCTAAAGATTTTAAGGGTTTTGTAGCAACTCAGGCTAAGAGCAAAGTAAACATTCTCTATGATGATTGGAGAAGTGTGGATAAGGCGATAATTTCTCAGCTGTGGGAGACCATTTTGGTAAGATCTTTTGCTATTGTTTGACTGTTCTTTAAATGTTTCTAGTATATATAATATTTTTAACCACTTTTTTATCAGATGACATTTGATATTCCTGACACTAGAGGAGTCAGGAAGAAATGCTTATCGTTGGCTGCTAGGAGATAGAGGGATTTCAAATCAACCCTCTCATCTGATTTCATTTATGGTCATAGGAGTCGTGAGAATCCATGTCGTATATATCCTTTTATAGACGAAGACACATGGAGACAATTTTTTGAAAGTAGAAGAAAAGAATCATTTTTGGTAAGGGCAATGTAAACTTTTATAAGCTTTCTTATATAAATGATCTTATTATTGTTTTGTTAATGATTACTTATTCTTAATTTACAGCAAACAAGGAAAGCTCATCAAGAGATCCAATCTAAAAATGTATACCCTCATAGTTTATCTCGGGTAGGGTATGCATTATTGGAAGAACAAATGATGGCAGAAAAATTTCAACAACTAAGAGATGAGTCTTCAAGTTCTGGAGAGGTGGCCCCTCCATCCCCTCCATCTAGACATGAGAAATGGAAAAGAGATCGGAAGGGAAAAAAAGGACAATATCTTTCGGAAGAATCGAGACTCGTAGTTGAGAGGATTGTAAGATATCTATTTTATTTATTTGTGTTTACTATTTTCGTCATATATTTCCAATCATTATAGAAATGTTCAATTAATTATTACAGGACTCTCTTGAGGAGCAGAGTTCACAGGGGACATTTACACCATCTGGGAGGGAATATATTTTATCTGTGGCATTGGGAAAGCCCGAACATCCTGGCCGTGTAAGAGGATATCCGGCAGGTGTATCGGTAAGAAAAGTGTTGCCACGTTCCTCAACTTCTAACGTTGAGGGAGTTTATAAAAAAAATAGAATCCTTGGAGGCTGAAGTCCATAATATTAATGCGACAATGGAGGACAAGATTAGAGCATCGGTGCAGTTAATGTTTGCAAACTTGCAAAGACAATTTCAGGGTGCATCTCCCACTCCACCTCTCCCAGTAGCTCCCACTCCCCCACCTCAGCCTGCGGACCCCATTTTTGATCCTCCTCCTCCGCCGCAGCTACCTACTTATTGTCAGTTGTATGTTGATGATCCTCAACATCATATAGTTGCATATGGGATGGTATATTGTATAGGAGATACAGTTCATCATCAACAGTTAGAGGTAGAGAATCAGAGGGTCACTGTACAGGATATTATAGATAGATCAGCTCGGATACCATTACCTACAGATGAGGTGACGACAGTTGGACATAGTATCGGCCATTTTTTACTTTGTCCATCCAGACTTCTTCAACTCATTACCATAGAGGTATGGATGTTATATCATTTATTTTATATTTTTATTAATGTTTTATCATTTGAAAACTAATATATTTTTCAATTTATTTTTACAGGAATACTTCAAAGGTAAAGAAATACTGTATAGACAACAACAAAGACAGATAGCTATGACATCAGATGGAGATACTAGCAGTCTTGACAAATTGTCAAGATATTCAAATTTGTTGGCAGATCATTATGACTTTACAATGGAAGCTCATGTCTGTGGACGTGAACTATGTGTGGGGATTATGAAAACCGATATCATGGAGTTTGTCACTGGAGATAAGTTGGGCATCAACGTGGTGGAAATTTTTTTCATGTAAGTCTTAACACCTTTTCCTTGCATTATATTTATTAAACATGTATACTTATGTCTTCTTTGTATTAGGTATCTGTATAAAATTTGTGAGAGGAATGAGCTGACAGATGTATATGGATTCGTGGACCCACAATTGATTTCCCCTGAAGCATGTGCATTGGATGAGGAACAAAGAATGCTTTATATTGCTGATAGATTTGAAAAGAATGTAATCACACAGTGTTGGATGATGCCTTTTTGTGAGAGGTATGAAACACATCCCTCTCAAAGAGTTAATTATCTTTTAACATAAAAAACCACTAACGTTAAATTTCCTTTTATCAGGGATCATTGGATGTTAGGGGTTTTTTCCCTAGGGAGAAAACACTTTATTGGATATGCTCTCTCCATGATGATGTGCGAGAAAGTTTTAAGAATATATTGGAAACGTAAGTTTCAATTTCACAATAGTTTTATATATTATAATGAATTTTAAATTTACCCCATTCGTATTATTTTCTAACAGGGCATGGGTCCACTTTCGAAAAAGCGCAAAGAAAAGGAATTTCAAGATCAAATATGTACATGCGAAGGTAAATATCCATTTATAATTTGTACATTTTGATTTATTACATAAAAATAATATATTGAATTTACACTAATTCAAACAGAAATGTCATGAGCAACAAGGCATCATCGAATGCGGATATTACATGTTAAGATTTATGTATGAAATAATAACAACTGGGAAAGTTCTGAGTTTTGACCTGGTAAGATTTCCTCTTTCTCATAATATTTCAATTTGATTTATTCATTATACACGTTGACTACTATCCTTTTCCTTTGTAGCTTTTTGATGACCCTCAACCCTTTACTGCTGAAGATATCAAACACTTACAAGTGGAGTGGTCAAATTATTTTACAGGTTTGATTGACTTTTAGTTGTTTGTAATGTAAAATGTAATTTTGAATATTGTCAATGTAATTGTGTATTTCGTAGTCGTTTAGGTTGGATTTAGTTTTTTTGAAGTTGACAGTGTATGTTTTGAATGTTATATAAGTGAATGTTAAATTTTTTTCTACTTCTTGTTTTGGTCTACTGTTGATGGTTTTTCTGGTCTGGATTTTGGTATGGGGGGGAGAGGTTCCAAGGGGGTGGGTGGGTGTTTGGGGGGTGTCCAAGGGATATGGGAGGGGTGTCCAAGGTGTGTTTGGGGCTGTCCTAGGGGTCGGGGGGGTGTAAATGAGGTGGGAGTTCTGTCCAAGGGGTCGGTTGGGTGTAAATGAGGGTGGGGGGGCTGTCCAAGGGGTGGGGGTGTCCAAGGGGTGGGGGTGTCCAAGGGATATGGGAGTGGTGTCCAAGGTGTCTGGGAGTTCTGTCCAAGGGGCCGGTTGGGTGTAAATGAGGGTGGGGGGCTGTCCAAGGGGTGGGGGTGTCCAAGGGGTGGGGGGGTGTCCATGGGATATGGGAGGGGTGTCCAAGGGGTGTGTGGGGCTGTCCAAGGGCTCGGGGGGGTGTCCAGGGGTCGGGGGGGTGTCCAAGGGGTCTGGGAGGGCTGTCAAGGTGTGGGGGGGTGTCCAATGGGTGTTTGAGGCTGTACTAGGGGTCTTGGGGTTGTAAATGAGGGTGGGGGGGGGCTGTCCAAGTGGTGGGGGTGTCCAAGGGGTGGAGGGTGTCCAAGGGATATGGGAGGGGTGTCCAATGGGTGTTTGAGGCTGTACTAGGGGTCGTGGGGGTGTAAATGAGGGTGGGGGGCTGTCCAAGGGGTGGGGGTGTCCAAGGGTTGTGGTGGGGCTCCAATGTGGTGGGGGAGGGCTGGCCAGGTTGTTAGGTGGGTATAGATGAGGGTGGGGTTCAGTTGGGGCTTGGGGGAGGGCTGGCATGGTTATTTTTGTTTGGTTTCTGGTTGCTTTTTGGTGAGAGCAGTGCAATTATTTAAAAAAAAATTTCTTTCACGTCCGTTATTTTATAACCGACGTGGTAAATAAATCGGTAGGGGTTTATCACGTCCGTTTTTTCTAGAACCGACGTGATAAACCGTTCCCGGGGCTTTTATCACGTCGGTTCTTAATATAACTGACGTGCTAAAAGGCCTGGGAATCGATTTACCACGTCGGTTATTGGATAACCAACGTGCTAAAACGTTTCCCAGGCCTTTTTATCACGTCGGTTATTTAAGAAACCGACGTGATAATAGGCCAGGGGAAGGGTTTATCATATCGGTTATGACATAACCGACGTGATAAACGATATCCCAGGCGTTTTATCACGTCGGTTTAGGGAATAACCGACGTGATAAAGCCCCCCCCGCGCATATTTATCATGTCGGTTATTATATGAACCGACGTGATAACCACCGTGATGTTAGGGATATTACGTCGGGTTTTAAATAACCGACGTAAAAAACGTTATTTATAACGTCGTCCGTATTAACGTCGCCTAAAAACCGACGTAAATAATAAAAAATAACCGACGTAAAAAATGTTTTCTGCACTAGTGGTTCTTTCGTTTCCATTTTATCCTAATTATTTAGCCTCTTCCACCATTACAGATGCACCATACTAAAATATTCCATTAAATTCACTAATATTTCCATTTTGAAGGGCATAACATTTTGTATTCTTCTGATCCTAGGACATTGTTTCACCAACTGTCACTTTAGTTGTTCTATACGACTTGGTTTCAATCAGTTTCATAAGATGAAAATAATACTTTTGAGCTTTTGTTTTCTTTCCCTTAACCACAAAACATCCCCTAACATAATGATTCCCCTTCCATCACATTTTCATCCATGGGATATAAATTCCTCTAACACATGCTCTCTATACATTGTCAACTAAGGATGTGTTAAACATATCTTCATCATCATCAACCTCAGAATGGAAACCTATGTGTCATTATTGTTTTGATGGCATATGCAAAGCCAACTTATCCTGAAACTCATTCTCCTAAACTGGTCATGGATACTATGCCCAATCAGAGCCCCTACTATATTTCCTAGGATCAACCTTATCTGACATTTCATATCGGTTTCTCAGGCTTAAATATTTTCTATATTGACTTGGAATATTACTGCTCATAGGGCTCTCCATTCCCCCTTATAAAACAAACTGATTTTTAAATCTATTCATTCTATTATGGCCATGGTTAAAACCCTGAAACAATCCCATCCTTATATTTCATCTCCAAGTCCTCCTTTTATTCATATTTATTCTTCCCAAAAATTGATAACTGAACTTTTATCAGAGAATGATAAGATATTTCTCTTTTCTTTATAATTTCATGGTATATAATCTATAAACAAATAAGTATTCGATCTATTTTTATCCTTAAAATGGAAAAATGGCCATGGTACTTTCAACTCATAGAATCATCCACCTTGTTTACCTGTTCATGGTTGTAATGTATTGAGTAGTAATAATTTTAATTACTCTCCATCATCATATTTTTATTGATATTCAACTATTAAAAGTTGAATATATACTTCAATAGGTTATGATCAAAATATATTTCACACCATTTACTATAAAAATAATGAATCCATATCTTCAAAGTAAAAACTACAACTTCCAGTTCCAAATCATGAGTAAGGTAATTTTTCTAATGAACCTTAAATTTGTGTGAGCAATAAGCTACTAACATGTTATTATACTTGATAACACATCTCAATCCATTTTTTGATACATCACAATAGATAAAAACCATTCTATATTGTAGGTTAGTGTTGGAATAGGTGCACTGGCCAACCTTCTCTATAGTTCATCAAAATTATCTTTAAATTAAATTGCCTAAAATAACTTGGATCACATTCATGTAAACTTAGTTCTTAGATTTTATAGTTGTGAGAAATTTCTCACAAAACTTCATTAGTATCCATCCAAACCAAGAAATATGTATATTTTTTTCATTGTTGTTTTTATGGTATATTTCACAATATCTTCTATAATTCATTAATCCACCAATATCCCCTTTGTTATGTTTATATGAACCAATATTGATACTTTCTATAGCCAGAATTCATACATCATAATTTTTTCAAATAACTTCAACATTCACAATATCATCAAAATAATCCTAGAATGATCTTCATGGAATTCATTGGTCATATAATATATAAAAATATCATATATGAATACTAAAAAAACTCATTAATTTAATCACTAAAGACATTATTCGTTAGATTCATACAGATAGTAAGAACACTGAAAAGTCTAAATTGAATAATTACAAATTCATAATGACCAAACCTCATACGGAAGGTTGTCTTGGGAATGTCTTCTATTTTGAAACTCAAATAATGATATCCAAAATGATGTTCAATATTTGGAAAATATTGATCAACTTATAATAGATAAAAAACAATCAATATATGTATTAGGATACTTTTTCTAGATAGTGATCTTATAAAGTTCATGATAATTAGTAATAATATACATTGACACATCATTATTATTAACAAAAAATAGGTTCACCCAATGGTGAAGAACAATGGCATATTAATAACTTTTCTATATTATATTGGAGTTATAAATTCAATTATTAAAACTCATAAAAGAAATTATACATGGAGACTTTAAAATAGGTGTATCATTAAGTATGAGTTCTGTTGAAAAAAAGAATTCATGATTTTGGGGAATAATAGTCAAGTAATTATGAAATAAATCTGTATATTTGTAAAAAATAGGCATATATTTCAATGTTTAGTTTATTCCCAACCATTTTAGATAAATACCAATCATGAATAGGTAATATGACCCATAAAATTGAAGTAATTTCCATTGTATGTTTATATTCATCCTCACACAAATAGATAATAATAGGTTGATTTATAATATCAAACTTAAATTACATTCCTCAATAACTTACATGGGATCTATATAAATAATTTAAATTCATTCCCAATATTATATCATGTTCAACTAGAGTGATATTCATAATATTTGTAAGAGGAATATTCCTGAAAACACCTATCAGATAAGATTTATTGACTTAATATGGAATCATCATACCATTAAGAGTTTTCACGTATAATTCAATATATAATCATTGTGGATATGAAATAACAGTCCTAGAGACATTTAATTTTAAAAAGGAATTCATATTACTAGACTAAAATATGATATTTCAATATTTGATCTACTAGTCACTAACTCGACTTCATCATTTTATCTTAAATTGCTTACTAAGAACAATATTATTAGCATGGGGATAAGATATTGTTGATCAGAGTGAGAAATTATATAATAATAAAAATAAATTAAAGGATTTATGAAATTATTAAAACTCCTTATCAACAAATTTCAATTTACGTTTATCCTATATCTCTTTTAGTTTATCATATTTTTTTGTAGGTTATATCTTTATTTTCCTCATAATATCTTAAATAAACAAAACCCTACCCTAATAACAACTATGGTGACTTGAGAAAATTGTAGATAAATATTATTTCATTTTAGATGAAAACAAAATATATTACATAATTATTCATTCCCTATAACTATTATGGTTTAGTGTCATTGGATACTAGATACATAATAAAAAGATTTCATGAAATATCTTCAACAACTCCAAAAAAATTATTTTATCATAGTTACCTTATTAGACATATCCTATATAAGATTTTTCTTCATAACCTATGGAAAATATAAACATAAGAAAAGGTGGGAAAATATGATCTGTAAGTGTAAAAATAAGTTCTATCAATTGATGATTATATTCTATAATAAGATAAGCATTGGGTTATGATAATATAATTATAACTTACGAAGTTCATACCCAATCAGTCATAGATCATAATTCAGGAGGTATGTCATAAATCCATATCATTCCAAATGAAATGAGACCTAATAGTGAGGAATTGTCATTAATCAACAATGATACATATGATTATATTATAATCAAAATAGAAAGGTGTTGGAATTATTGCATAATCATAAATATAGAAAATAATTTCATTCGTCAAGGATTACTTCTAAGACCATCATCACATAATGGAAAATCCCTATAATGGATAAATTTTACTCCACAACCTCTTTTCACTCCTAGATTGGGTTCTATCACCATCCTCTTCATATTATTTTATGAGATATAAATCATTAACCAATGAATTGAAGGGATTTAAGGTACCCCCATTACATAATGAAAATAATAGATATTTGTGACACATGATCATACAAACATTAATCAATCCATCATAGCATTACACATGGAAAATAAATAGGCTTCATAAATATTCAATATCACATAATCATAATCCATCCTGATAAAGAACATGGTATGTATACATAGATTATATCCCTAGTAAAGCTTAAAAAACTCAAAGGATGTTGACATGGAATAAACATACCTTTAAGATAACATTGAACCTTTCTTTGAAAACATGAAAAAATATCCCTTTCTTTTAATAATAATTTAAATATAAATTTTTAGATATTGAAAAAAATTATTTTATTTTAAAATATCTTGGTAAACATGTAATTTATGATTAAAAAAATAGTAATGGTTTTGTGAAAAGATATTCATTAGGTACACATTAAAACAAATATTATTTTCAATATTTTTTTAAAAATTCATAAATATAATGTTCTGAAAAATAAAATAAAATTAATTTTTAATCCTTTTAAAATTATGTCAAGTATTGTTTAAAATAATTTAAAATAACCATTTATTTATAGAAAATAACTTATTGAAATAACTTTAAATAACATGTACATGGAAGAAGAATACTTTCAACAAAATAGGAAATCAAGTCATCTTTTATTAAAATTCATTTCTTGATCATTTTATCTACCAAATAGAGGATAATGGCTAAAAATAATAAAAACCATATAAATTACCAGAGAAGAAAAAAATAGATTTGGTTTAACAGATAAGGATCATATAATTTCCCTTAATGGAAAATTAATATAAATTATCCTGAAGATAAATGATATTTTAATATAAACCCTAACCTCAGGTCATTAATTTCATTATTTTCACTGTTAAGTTTCTGTATAATACATTTGGATTTATTATACATATATAACATGATCGTATTCAAACTTATATTATAATATAACATTACCTAATAATTTATAATTAATCTTTAATTAATAATTCATTAATAAAATTAACATTTGGGTGTTAACTATTCCCTTCCCATGCATGTTTTAGTTAGATAATTTCTATCCTTAAGCCTTGGTATTTAGTCCTGTAACATCCTAAATTTTCAATATATATTTTATTTAAACAAAAATGTGTTTGAAATAATTCTCCATAAGAAAAAGTGAACTAAAATTATTTCATGATATGTTTAGACCTTTAAAATATGGTTGATGAATTAGTGGGTATGGATAGGGGTAACTGACTTACAAAATATATTAATATATATATATAAAGGTTATTTTATAGAAATTTTCTTAATTCCTTATTGGGTTTAAGAAGCGATCATTTAATGCCTTATTATTTTTATTAAGTAACACTAAGTATATTATTTTTAAATAGATATTTTAATAAAATATAATATTTATTAATTAATTATCTCTTTATCGCTGTTTTATATAATATAAGAATAAAAACATTGAATATTTTAAAAAGTAATTTTCCTAAAAAAATTCTCATTTTATTTTATGATTTTATTTAAATGTTAAAATATATAATTATAGAAATTTAAATGGAAAAAATAAACTTTATTTTTTGATTTATAATTTCAATAATATTTTAAAATATTTTTTTTGGGTTTTTCATAAAGGAATGATTTTTAGATGAATTGTGAAAATTACTATTTTTATAAATACCATGACAGTTTTGGTATTATTGTTACATAATAATAAATTTTAAATTCATTAAAACATTTTCCAAGACCAAATATTTATTTTATAAGTGAATTTATAATTTTTTAATAAGTTCATTTTATTTTATAATCCCAAATCATTCATTTTTAACATATATAATATTTTTTCAAGAAAAATGTTTTTAATTACTTATACATTAAGTATTTTAAAATTATTTTTTATCACTTTAAAAAAATTAATATAATATAATTGATTTAGAAATCATTATTAGTAATTCTATATTATTTAATAAGTTCTATTTTATTTTTTGCATAAAGGATATGTTAATATAAGTAAAAAATAGGTACCATGATAAATGCTATAATAGTAAATGTAAAATATATATATAATGGAAATAAGTTAAAAAAATTAAAAAACATGTATAGGAATGGTATTTTGTTGCCTATATTGTGATTATCTCTACTTATCTCCATTATTCATTAATTTTGGATCCATTTTCCATGAGAATGACTACCCATTATTGAGATTTTTTTGGAAATTTTAAAAAATGTCATACCTTTTCTTATATAAAGGATATCTCCTCTCCACATATCCACTTATAAAAAACCCAGTTATTTGAGAACAAATTCTATCAATAGCTATCCCCAAAATTCTAAAATATCATTAATACGTTTTTATCATATCAAAAGACCGTTACCCAAAGGCTTAAAACCCTTTGCAAAGGAGATAATCCAAGAAGTGAAGAATAACATTATAACTTCTTGTTTCTCATTTTTATTTATTTAAATGAGCTTATTATTACTCAAATTAAATTAAACCATATTAATATGACAAAATTAGTATTATTATTATTATATGGTTATGTAATTAAAATAACCATACAAGCAATAATCACATTTCATTATTTTCTTTTCAGAAAAATGAAACCAACATTCAGGTATTGTGTGTACTACCTCCCCCACAATGTAATATTTTTCATTTTACTTAGAATATTTGTGATTATTTTCATAATAGGTATAGTTATATATTACTATTTTATTTTTAAATATTTAATATTCTTAAATAATAAACAATATTATTCCTTTTTCACATTATATGGAAAATGAAATCATCATTAATGCGTGCATGTGGACAATCTCTTTTCATGGATGGTTATAAGAATGGTTTTAATGGATAAATATAGTATTTATGAAATTATTATGCTTATATAAGGAAATATTATATAACCTTTTAAAAATTAGAGTAATAAAAAATTGTGGTAAATTCAACTTTCCAAAAGGGAATTCTAAGAGAAAAATTGATTTTTTTACTATAAAATATCTTCATATAATTAATATTATTCTTAAAATAATTAAAAATTATGATATATCACACTAATGTACATAAAATTATAAAATTATTCTTCTATTATAATGATATTATAAATAAATAACTTCATAATCGTCCATTAATTATGGTATATCCTTGTTTGTAATGGTCCACCCACCTACATGAATACGATTATAAATTTATATATTAGAAGTACATGTGAATTTAATTTATTTAAATATATGAAATAAATAAGTATTTTTTTCCTCTCATAATTCAAACATAAAAATACTAACCAATTATTTAATAAAACACCCTTCACTATAAATCAGTGAAACATGATCATCAACAAATTCATCTTTAAAGATCATAGCTAATCCTCTTATATAATGAAATTATTAAAATTTAAATAATTTTGATACATCAACTCTTGTACCTTGTATGATCTGGGAATGATTAACTTTTAGGGAATAATTGATAACACTACTATTACAAAACTAGTTTAAAATTACCATGATTTATCACACATGATATTAGAGGATGGATCCCTTTCTTTGGTCATTAATCTAGATGTCATCATGCAAAGGCATAAATTATTTATGTTTTCCCACCTTTTCCAAATATATAACTAGAAACAGGACAATCCATTGTCTAATTTAGATCTAAAAACTACAATATCTCAATGTTGGAACATTATGCACTGGAGGTTTATCCTGATTGTAATAGGATACTTCCATAATATTCTAGATTTTTAACATGATCATAAAACTGCATAGATGATTTGAAATATTAAAACCTATAGTTCTATGAATCTGGTAATGGGATGTTAATTTCAACCCCTTCATCCAATGACACTCAAATTCTCAAATCTAGGTAGGGATTCATGGCCTTCCTTGGGTCTTCTGGTCATCTAAAATACTCAATGATCTTGCACCATGTATTGTAATTTCCTTAAAAGTGGAGAGTGAGAGATAAATAGGGATCTAGGAACTTATTAAAAAGTCCTCATTGATGTTAGCATAGAAACAAGGCCTATAGATATTGTTACTTATATTGTTTATGATCATAAATTCATAGTGAAGGGTGAATATGAGCGTGTGACACCCTACTGTAAGGTTCCCCGGATAGTGGTACCTGAAATTTCAAATTATTGAGTAATAAAGAAGAAGGTATAACCTTCTCATGACACAAAATCATGGAAGAAGGTTAAAAAACAGATCCATAGGGATTGAAAAATGTTGTGTCTTCTATTCATGATGATGCTATGATGGAGATTAGCCTTAATAAATAACCTTATGGGTTTCACTTGATGAGAATGAAAATAAAGGGAATAAATATCCTCTACCAACTATAGGATATGATCCTTAAGAACCTCACATTGACACTGATAAGGAATACTTCCTTTTGGATGATGGTTGTGATTCTCATCATGAAATAACCATTGAGGTCACAAGCATTCTGGACACTCATCGATATAAAAAAAATTTATTTAATATGATCAATGTTGATATTGTTGGTGTTATCTATGTTGAAAACAAGAACCTAGGCCCAAACAATGATTTTTTGAAATGTTGTACAGCAAGTATGGGTCACCCAAAAAAATAAATAGCCCCATTTTGAATAGAGATATAAGATCATCCTGAAACAACATTAAGGAGTAATGAAACAGTTTTAATTCCTAAAAATCATCCCTCTGCTGATGGTCACAAGTATCTAAATCTAATATATGATGCCAAAATAACAACAACAACAAGAAAGATGGATAAAATAAAAAAAATTAGGTGAAAAATAAAATGGGTATGACATTCCCAAGACCAAATTTAAATAGAGATTATATAATGCAACAATCAAGGATTAGCCAGTCCTGACAGCATATGTTCCCTCAGGATATTCATTCAAAACCACAAAATGAGATTTCATTGGTCTGTTTAAACCAAAAAAGATTCATCTCGTCTAAAATTTCCTCTTTTAAAAACTGATATTACCAACTGCATTGTATAAATCATCCTCCATCTAACATCAACATAAATGGTCTCTTGGTTCATTCTAGCATTGAAAGTCTACCAATTTTCAGTTCTAGTGAATATATTACAATATAAAAATTTTTAACGGTTGTAGGATTTAGTATTTTTCTATTATTTATGCATTCAACATCTATCATAATAGAAAGTATATTTCACTAGAATGAGTTCCCTATTATGTTTCATTAAGTACTCTTGGATCCTTATTAGTGAAATTATTTTCATTATTCACTCAGATGAGAATTTTGGACAAGTTACCCACTCTATTTCAATTAGGGATTTTAGATCATTCATTGAATACAATAATATATTCAAGATAAATCTAAAGGGAGATAAATTAACATGGTATAGAAAATATAAAAACAGAATGAAATCCAATATAATATATACATATTTTTCTAATGATACCTCTTTGAACACATGGGGAACAATATTATGTGTTTCCATATAGAGTTATAACTCTAATAACCATCCAATCCTCATGAACCTTTTCACTAAGGAAAGAAACCCACCAGTTAACATATGGTTAAATAATTATTGGGTTCCCTATAATGAACATAATAAGATTTTCCATGATGCCTGGACCTCAATGGATCATAAATGTAAAGATCTGTAAAATTCAAAGGAAATTTTTTCTTAATTTTCGTTGGGATATTACAGGAACACAGTTTCATACGGCACTTGATTCTGAGGCCCGATGTGCCCGGAATTTCTATTCCAAGTTTAGCTCACGTACGTTCAGTGAACGAACCAGCGTGAATTCCTATATTTTGAACCGGTGCTCGGAATCGAATTCCGAGGGCACCGATGGAACCGTAGCGCCGGTAATTGCATAGGAATACCATTTCCGGAGTTGCGTTTTCACGAGAGAAGATGATAAAAAATGTGGAAGTTTAATTTAAAAATTAACTACAATTTTTAATTTTTCTTTTAGTGGTTTAAGGCTTTGGGTGGAAGTTGGGTAACTACCCAACATCCCAAGAGAGGTTATGAGGGTGGTGGGGCCCAAAAGAACCCCACCCCTTCATATTTTTCAACCCCCCTCAACTCACCATTAACTTTTGTTGACATAAACATTAATAACTTATGTTATTAATTAAGTGAGTTAAGTGTGGTAATTTGATTTTTAAACTCGTGAAATTAAAATGTTTTGTTATGTTAATAAAATAAGATGTAAGCTTATTTTATTTTGGGGTTTGAACCTTTGTTTCTTGAGTGGTTTGGGGAGAAAACCTAAGGAAAGCTAGAGTTCTTCATCTTCTTCGACGAAGAACACGAAGAACGCGAAAAACGCATCGAACTCCGTCAAAGAATGCCGAATCCTTGGAGACCGACTACACGACGCCATTTACTACGACTGTTCTTCTGCGACGTCTTTTTCCGCGACGTCTTCTTCCATGACGTCTTCTTCCGCGACGTCTTCTTCTGCGATGTCTTCTTCCGCGATGTCTCCTTACGCGACGTCTCTTCCCATGACGAATCCTCATTCGACGAACCTCCGTTCAAGATCGCACGAGGTAGGGGTTATTTAATTATTTCGTTCGTGAATTATACTTTTTCGTCCTTCGTGAATTTATGACAAGTTGCTATCAACTAACGAGAGGGGGCCGGACCGCACAAACACGGTCGACCCTCTTCCATTTTGAATGTTGTTTCTAATTTGGTTGGGACGGAATGGCGTGGTGCAGTCGCACCATGCAGGATCGTACGACAAGTAATGTGTCGCGCCGTCACGCCACGCCATGAAGTTGAACAAGGACGCGACGCCATCGCAACGCGTCGAAGAAAACCGAAGACACCGCTGCCAGACCGGGGCCGTGGCAGAGGGGCGCAGTGCCATTGCACCGCGCCGGACGAATGAGGTCGTGGCCGGTTCCGGGCCGCTGTGGAGTAGGGTGACCGGCGGCCGGTTTCGGGTCGCCGGTGTCGTTGAAGGAGGAAGGACCGGCCGTCACCGGTCCTTGATGGTAGACCCGGCCGACCGGTGCGGGCTAGCTAGACAAAGGAAAACCTGGGGGAATTAATTCCCACGGCTGTCCAAGCAAGTGGTCCCATTAATGGGGCCGCGGTTATAGGAAAACCGGAGGGCAGCGCCCCCCCCCCCCCCCCCCCCCCCCCCGCAAGCCGGAATGGCTCTGCCATTTGGCCGAGCCAGCTGGCACTACGCGCCAGCGCGCCGGGTCGCTGGCCAGGCCGACCCGGACCTGGGTCGGTTCGGGCCGACCGGGGGGTCTCGGGCCGCGTCGGTCCGGGCCCGAAACCCCCATTTTCGGACCCTTTTGGTTCTTTTGCCCATATCTCGGGCTATAGACCTTCGATCGACGAACCGTCAGTGCTGATGCGATCCTTGGATCAAGACGGTCGTTTCGGTATATCGCACTCAAGGTTTTGGAATACTTTGGGTTTGGCCGGGTTGGTTCGTACACGAAACCAACCAGGCCCTCGGAGCGGAAAGGCTCATATCTTAAGCTCCGGACGTCCGATTGACGTTCCGTCAACTTTGTTGGATTCCTCTAAGTGAGACAGATCATTTGGCTTACTCCGCCTAAGGTTTGGACGTAGGTGGAGTACAGTCGGGTTGGTTTTTCCTTAAAAACCAACCGGGCCCTGGGACGAAAAAGCCAATAACTCTCAGACCGGGTGTCCGATCAACGCGCCGTCTGCGACGTTGAGTTCCTGTTGGCGATATAGAAATTTTAGATACATCAACTCTGGACTATGTGTCAATTGATGTATCAGCCTCTCGGATCATGGAGCGGACCCTCCTGAGCGAGCTTGTTGTGTGCGGGAACCCTTGAGCTAGCTGCAACTGCTACTGTGACGACGACGACTGTACATAGATCCTATGTGGATTCGATGGTGATGAATATAGCACTCATCGATTCTATGTGGATCAGTGCTACCGATCCTATGTGGTTCTGATCTTGTGTGGGTCAGCGCTCAACGGTTCTGTGTGAGCCAGCACCTACAGATCCTGTGTGGGTCTGATCATGTGTGGGTCATTACGAGGGTTAGTTTCCAATCAATCCTTTGTGGGTCATTGCGGGGGTTAGTACCAATCGATCCTTTATGGGTCCGATGACTTAGATGGATCAGTGATCATCTCTATCATCTTTCGAAGAAGTATACCAGTGTTAAATGAAATCATGTTTTTCTTTCCTATGTGGATTGTGTTGAGTTATCCTGTGTGGATTGACGTTATGCTTTCCTGTGTGGACTGGGTTGTACTTGGGCTCGGATGTTGGAGCCGAACGAGAATTTATGACTTAGGTATATGTATGGGAATATACCTAAATCGTGTCAGATGTTACTTCGTGATTGTATCATTCCTTTGTGATTATCCTTTGTGGATTCTGGGAGACCTTCGGGGGTCTCAGGGTCCCTAATGAGTAGCTTATACTCACCCCTGCACGGGCTATGCCCGCACTACGTTGTGTTGGTTGCAGACAACCGACAACGCTGATCGTGGTGGAGTCTTGCGGAGTAGGACAGTACGTGGAGGTGGACCACTGGGCGGGACATACTCGGAGCGGTAGGCTGTACCCGAGGAGTAGTGGAGGATTTCTGTACCCTCCCTTCAGGTGGGATTTCCAATGGAAAGGACGACGTTGCAGCTTTACTTTTCAGTTGTTGTTTTCCCTTTCCAGTTGTACTTTACTTTCAGTTTGGGTTTGTACTGGCCCACTTACTTTCAGCACAGCTTGTTTCAGTTTTACTTAGTGTTTTACTTCCACTTGTACTCTGTGGTGTATGTTTAATTTTATAAAGGCAATGTCTTCCCTGTTATCGGGATTTATGCCTTTAGTTCTAGTCGCCAGCCCCTGGCCTATGGAAGGCGGGCTTGGGGTAGTCACGGCACAGGCCCCAAGGACGGGTCGTGACAAATTGGTATCAGAGGAGTTCGGTTCTACTGCAGAACTTGGGACTCTGATCTTTTTCTATGTGAAGCAATAGTGTTTAGCGTATTGGGTGTGGTTATCAGTCCAGGGATTCCAGTGTTGGTGCGGCGGCCGACGTATCTGTTCACCAGGACCCTGAATTCTGATTTTCGACTTAATGCACGAAAACATTGATTGCATGTGTCTTTCAGGTTTTCATTGTGATTACTTTGTATCAGCTCACAAGGTATACTGTTCTGACCGTGGCGCACCTGTTTATTTTTAAGGATGGCCCCACGATGGCAGCAAGCTAGGGTTCTAAGAGTTGATCATGACGATAGCCCACCGAGCGACGAGGCCTCGGTGCAGGGCCCTTTGTCAGCTGAGGCACCGGCGGTACCTCTACCCGTCGAGCCACCGATGCTTTTAGCACCATCCGCTGACGATGCATGTCACCTTAGTGCACTGCATGAGTTCCAGTGCCAGCGACCGCCCAGGTTCTGCTAGGATACAGACTCCCAGGCAGCCGACGACTGGCTGGAGGCAGTTGTACGAGTTTTCCGGTTAGTGAGGACACCAGCAGACCTCATCGTGATCCTCGCAGTGAGCTTTCTGCACGCAGCTGCAGGGCGATGGTGGAGCTTGATTCTCCAGGTGCACGATGAGGCATCTCTTCTCTGGAAGGACTTTGAGAGCCTCTTACGCTCGGAGTTCATCCCAGCCACCCTCCGTGCGATGCACATCTAGGAGCTTCTACAACTGCGGAAGGGCAGCATGACAGTCGCCCAGTACTCGACGAGATTTTCTGATCTCTCGCGCTACTCGACAGACATGGTATGGGACCCATTCTTTTGGGCCCGGACCTTTGAGAAGGGATTGAGACACAAGATCAGTGCATCTATGATCTCCCTGAGCATTCCGACTCATACAGTAGTACCGGAGCCAACCCTTTTGATCGAGATCTTTCTTGCTGAGTCTACATCAGCGCAGAGACCCACCGTAGGGCGGTAGGTAGCAGAGTCTTCTCCAGCATGCATCCGAAGAATGACTCATGGGTCCAGGCAGACCAGACCCTCAGGAAGATGGCCTCAAGACACTGGCTCAGCAGTGTGGGGCACACAGCGCGGAGTCAGTCTTTCGAGAGGCAGGTAGTTCTACTCATGCGGCGGGCAGGGCCACATGGCTCTTGATTGCCCGACCTTCCTTGCCGAGGAGAAGTAGACGGTTGAGGGACCACCGAGGCAGAGGAAGAGGGTCAACCATGGAGGTCCACAGGGAGAAGGAAGACGAGGCAGAGGAGCTGGCTGAGCAGCAGGTGGTGGGCGACGCTTTGAGACCCTACCACCACCACCACTTGGAGGTCCACCCTGACAACAGGGAGCTGGCGGGCAGAGACAGGCACAGGTCGAGGCAGCAGAGGCCTATGACCACGGCACACTAGAGATGATTCGAGGTACTATCTATGTCTATTCCACCCTTGCTGCAGTTCTTATAGACACAGGAGCGAGTCACTCTTTCATAGCCACTGCCCTTGTTCGGATCTCGGAGATTCTGACAGAGTCGTTGGCTCGATCCTTACAGCTTGAGAATCCTATAGGAGCAGACTCGATGATTACGCTCTAGTGCCGGCAGTGTGAGCTTACTCTAGGAGGCGAGATCATCGGCTGGGATCTTCTTGTAGCGGCGTCGAGGACTTACGACATCATCTTGGGCATGGATTGGTTATCTACATTCCATGCACAGATTGTCTATATTAGGCGCAAGGTGCGATGTGTACGCACCGATGGGAGCAGGTTCACCTTAACCGGTGAGAAGGGAGACTTTGCAGCACATGATGGACTTACTCGGAGGAGAGGACAGCCCATCACTAATCAGTTGGCTAGTCTCTTCCTAGGAACAGTTGATTTGCGGAGTCCTGGTTTTCCTATAGTGGTGGATCAGTATGTGGACGTTTTCCCAGATGACATTCCAAGGCTACCTCCTCGCAGAGAGGTAGACTTTTATATTTACCTGTACTCCGGTAATGCCCCGATATCAACTCCATCATATCGGATGGCCCCTGCCGAGCTTCGAGAGCTGCGGGTACAGTTGGAGGACTTTCAGGGAAAGGGATTTATCCAACCCAGTGTTTCACCCTGGGTTTCCCTAAATTTGTTTGCCAAGAAGGTGGACGAGAGCTTGAGACTTTGTGTTGACTATCGTCGCCTAAACCAGGTGACAGTGAGGAACAAGTATCCGCTACCAAGGATTGATGACCTCTTTGATCAGCTCAAGGGAGCATGGTGGTTCTCGAAGATATACTTCGGGTCAGGCTATCATCAGCTCAGAGTTTGAGACGAGGACGTAGAGAATATGGCCTTAAAATGTTGGTATGGCCACTATGAGTACATGGTTATGCCATTCGGCGTAACTAATGCTCCGGCAGTGTTCATGGCCCTCGTGAATAGGGTCTTTCAGCCATACCTCGATCGATTTGTTGTGGACTTCATCGAAGATATTTTGATTTACTCGACGACTGAGGAGGAGCACGCCTACCACTTGCGGGTTGTACTAGACACACTCCGAGAGCATCATATTTATGGAAAGATCTCTACGTGTCAGTTCTGGATACGTGAGGTCCACTTCTTGGGACATGTCATATCTTAGGTGGGAGTTGTGGTGGATCCTACGATGATCGAGGCTGTGCTAGCTTGGCATCCACCTAAGAGCGTGACGGAGGTGCAGAGTTTCTTGGGATTAGCTCGATACTATCGGAGACTTGTGCCAGACTTCACCAGAGTTGCAGAACCACTCTCATCTTTGATGGAGAAGGGGAAACCCTTTGTATGGTCAGACAGATGTAAGTAGAGCTTCCAAGAGCTGAGACAGTGATTGACCAGCGCACCTATCTTGAGGTTTCCCTTCGAAAGGAGTTGGGTTCGTAGTCTACTGCGATGCATTAGGGATCAGACTTGGATGTGTCCTAATGTAAGAGCGGGTCGTGATCTCCTATGGATCACGTCAGTTGAGGCTGCATGAGCAGAACTACGCTACCCATGACCTGGAGTTAGTAGCAGTGGTCTTCGCTCTGAAAACATGGAGACACTACCTGATGGGTGAGTGCTTTACAGCCTTTTCTAACCATCAGAGTCTCAGATACATCTTCTCTCAGAAGGATCTGAATCTGAGATAGCGGCGATGGATCGAGTTCCTCCAGGACTATGACTTTGAGATAGTCTATACTCCGGGGAAGGGGAACGTGGTAGCTGATGACCTCAGCAGGAGGACGGGCATTCAGCTACTTGAGGAGGTGATAGAGCATCTAGCCTCTTTGTAGATTTACTTTGTGGATAGATATGTTGCAACGTTCCTTCATTCTGTCACTATCTCTCCTCCACTACTACAGCGGGTCAGAGAGGAACAGTATGGGGACGCCGACTGTGAGACGCGGCATGCACAGATATCCTCTGGACAGGAACCTGATGGTTTTTCCATTGGAGCATAGCACGAAGTCCTTTTCAGAGGACGTACCTTGGTACCAGTTGCTTTACGAGAGGAGGTGCTGAGAGAGTTTCACACATCTCCTTTGGTGGTACATCCTGGAGTGGTGAAGATGTACCAGGATCTCAGACGATAGCACTGGTGGCTCAGCATGAATAAGGTTGTGGCAGAGTTCATTTCTCGATGCCTCACCTGCCAGCATGTGAAGGTTGAGCACCAGGTACCAACAGGCTTGGTACAGCCCTTGGAGGTCCCGGAGTGGAAGTGGGACGGGATATCTATGGACTTCGTGACTAGACTTCCATGAACTTCCAGAGGTCACGACTTCATTTGGGTGATTGTAGACCGACTCACCAAGTCGGCACACTTCTTACCCATCAGAGAGCAAGGCCCAGTGGAGAGCGTGGGACATCTTTACATTCAGGATATTGTGCGGATTCATGGTGGGCCATCATCTATAGTCTCTAATCGAGATGCTCTCTTTACTTCCTTGCTTTGGAAGGGGTTACAGGAGGCGTTCGGGACGCAGCTACGACTGAGCACAGCCGTTCACCCTCAGACGGATGGTCAGACGGAGAGGACCATTCAAACTCTCGAGGACATGCTCCGCGCATGCGTCCTCGACTTTGGTTGCAGCTGGGAGGACCAACTACCCTTGGTAGAGTTTGCGTACAACAACAGCTACCACTCCACCATCGGGATGGCACCATACGAGGCGTTGTACGGCCGACCATACAGATCTCCTTTGTGCTGGACAGACCCTGGGGAGTCATCACTTGTGGGACCGGAGATGGTCCAGGCCACGACATAGAAGGTCCAAGTCATCCAGGAGCGGATGAAGACAGCTCAGAGCCGGCAGAATTCTTATGCTGACAGGAGGCGGAGGCCACTAGAGTTCGAGGATAGAGACCACGTCTTCTTGCGTGTCTCACCTCAATGTGGATTATGGAGATTTGGTCGAGGCGGAAAGTTGTCTCCACGCTTCATCGAACCATTACAGGTCCTCAGCAGGATTGGCGAGGGGGCTTATCGCCTGGAACTACCACCTCAGTTGCACCGGGTGCACGACGTCTTCCACGTATCCCAGCTGAGGAGATACGTGCACGACCCGACGCATATTATTGACCATGGGGAGCTTGACGTTGATGATGGGGAGACTTTTGCGGAGGTTCCAGTGGAGATCGAAGATCGATAGGAGTGGGTCCTACGTGGACGGTCGATTCCTCTTGAGTGCATCAGATGGCAGCACATGAATCTTTATGAGAGCACTTGGGAGCGGGAGGCTCAGATGCGTGCTCAGTACCCACATTTGTATCCCTAGGTTATGATGTATCTTTACGGGGACGTAAATCCCTGAGGTGGGATTAATGTAAAGACCCGTAAAATTCAAGGGAAATTTTTTATTAATTTTTTATGGGATTTTACAATAATGCAGTTTCAGACAGCACTTGATTCTAAGGCCTGGTGTGCCCGGAATTTCTATCCGAAGTTTAGCTCCGGTACATTTAGTGAACAAATTAGCGCAAATTTCTATCTTTTGAACCGGTGCTCGGAATTGAATTCTGAGGGCACTGATGGAACCATAGCACCGTTAATTTCTTAGGAACGCCATTTTCAGAGTTGCGTTTTCATGAGAGAAGATGATAAAAATTGTGGATGTTTAATTTATAAATTAACTACATTTTTTATTTTTCTTTTAGTGGTTTAAGGCATTGGGTGGATGTTGGGTAACTACCAAACTTCCCAAGAAAGGTTATGAGGGTGGTGGGGCCCACAAGAACCCCACCCCTTCATATTCATCAACCCCCCTCAACTCACCATTCACATTTGTTAACTTAAAAATTAATAAATTATGTTATTAATTAAGTGAGTTAAGTGTGGTAATTTGAATTTTAAACTCTTGAAATTCAAATGTTTTCTTATGTTAATAAAATAAGAGGTAAGCTTATTTTATTTTGGGGTTGGAACCTTTGTTTCTTGAGAGGTTTGGGGAGAAAGGCTAAGGAAAGCTAGAGTACTTAATCTTCTTCGACGAAGAACATGAAGAACGCGGAGAATGCATCAAACTCTGTCGAAGAACGCAGAGTCCTCAGAGACCGACTACGTGATGCCATTTACCACGGCAGTTCTTCCATGACGTATTCTTCCATGACGTATTCTTCCACGACGTCTTCTTCCGCGACGTCTTCTTCCGAGATGTCTTCTTCTGCGACGTCTCCTTCCATGACGTCTGTTCCTGTGACGAATCCTCGTTCGAAGAACCTCCGTTCAAGCTCGCACGAGGTGGGGGTTATTTAATTATTTCATTTGTGAATTATTCTTTGTCATCCTTCGTGAATTTACGACCAGTTGCTATAAACTAACAAGAGGGGGCCGGACCACACAAACATGGATGACCCTCCTCCATTTTGAATGTTGTTTCTAATTTTGTTGGGACGGAATAGCATGGTGTTGTCTCAGCTCGCGGGATCATACGACAAGTAATGTGCGGCGCCGTCACACGGCGCCGTGAAGTTGAACAAGGACATGACGTCGTCGCGCCGCGTCGAAGAAAACCGAAGACACCATGGCCGGAGCGGGGACGTGGCGGAGGGGCGCGGTGCTGTTGCACCGCGCCGGACAAAAAAGGCCGTGGCCGGTTCCAGGCCGTGGCCGGTTCCAGGCCACAGCGGAGCAGGCTGACCAGTGGCTAGTTCCGGGCCGCCGCTGTCGGCGAAGGAGGAAGGATCCGCCGTCGCCGGTCCTTGTTGGCAGAACCGGCCGGCCTGTTCGGGCCGGCCAGAAAAAGGAAAAACTTGGGGAATTAATTCCCTCGACCGGCCAAGCAAGCGGCCCCATTAATGGGGCCGCGATTATAGGAAAACCGGGGGGCAACGCCCCCCCCCCCCCCCACCCCCCCCCCCCCCCCCCGCGAGCTGGAACGGCTCGGCCATTTGGCCGAGCTAGCTGGCACTGCACGCCAGCGCACCGTGTCGCCAACCGGGCCGACCATGGGGTCTCTGGCCGGGTCGGTCCGGGCCCGAAACCCCCGTTTTCGGACCCTTTGGGTTCTTTTTCCCATATCTCGGGCTACGGAACTCCCATCGATGCGTCGTTAGTGGTGATGAGATCCTTGGATTGAGACGGTTTTTTCAGTATATCTCACTCAAGGTTTCCGAATACTTTGGGTTTGTCCGGGTTTGTTCGTACACGAAACCAACCGGGCCCTCAGAGCAGAAACGATCATATAATAAGCTCTGGACTTCCGATTGACGTGCCATAGACTTTGTTGGATTCCTCTAAGTGAGACAGATCTTTTGGCTTACTCCGCCCGAAGTTTGAATGTAGGTGGAGTACGGTCGGGTTGGATTTTCCTTAAAAACCAACCGGGCCCCTAGGACGAAAAAGCCAATAACTCTCTGCGACGTTGTGTTCCTGTTGACGATACGGAGCATTTGGATACATAAACTCTGTACTATGTGTCAATTGATCTATCAGCCTCTCGGCTCGTGGAGCGGACCCTCCCAAGCGATCTTACTGTGTGCGGGAACCCTAGAGCTGGCTGCGACTGCTACTGTGACGACGACTGTACTGAGATCCTCAGTGGATTCGATGGTGACGACTATAGCACTCAGCGATCCTATGTGGATCAGTGCTACCGATCTTGTGTGGGTCTGATCCTGTGTGGGTCACCGCTCAGCGGTTCTGTGTGAGCCAGCGCCTAAAGATCCTGTGTGGGTCTGATCCTATGTGGGTCATTGCGGGGGTTAGTTTCCTATCGATTCTTTGCGGGTCATTGCGGGGGTTAGTACCTATCGATCCTTTGTGGATCCGATGATTTAGATGGATCATTGATCATCCCTATCGTCTTTCAAAGAAGTATACCTGTGTGATCTGAAATCATGTTTTTCTTTCATATGTGGATTATGTTGAGAAATCCTGTGTGGATTGACGTTTTGCTTTCCTGTGTGGACTGCGTTGTACTTGGGCTCGGATATTAGAGCTGAATGAGAATTGATGACTTAGGTATATGTATGGGCATACACCTAAGCCGTGTCGAAGGTTACTTAGTGATTGTATCTTTCCTTTGTGGTTATCCTTTGTGTATTCTGGGAGACCATTGGGGTCTCGGGGTCCATACTGAGTAGCTTATACTTACCCCTGCATTGGCTATGCCTGCACTACATTGTGTTGGTTGCAGACGACTGACAGCGCTGATCGTGGTGGAGGATTGTGGAGAAGGACGGTACCTGGAGGTGGACCACTGGGTGGGATGTACTCGGAGCGGTAGGCTGGACCTGAGGAGAAGTGGAGGCTTTCTGTACCCACCCTTCATGTGGGATTTCCAGTGGACAGCTCGACGTTGCGGCTTTACTTTTCAGTTGCTGTTTTCCCTTTCCAGTTGTACATTACTTTCAGTTTGGGTTTGTACTAGCCCACTTACTTGTAGCACAGCTTGTTTCAGTTTTACTTAGTGTTTTACATCCCCATGTACTCTGTGGTGTAAGTTTACTTTTATAAAGGCAATTCCTTCCATGTTATCGGGATTTACGCATTTGGTGCTAGTCTCCATCCCTTGGCCTATGGAAGGCGGGCTTGGGGTAGTCACGACACGGGCCCCAAGGATGGGTCGTGATAATAAATATAATCAATTGGCATGTATACTCAAGATTTAATTACTCAGTATAAGATTGAAATATTGGAGCATAAATTACTTCAACTCTTCATATAATGATTTTGACCATCTTGAAAACACTCTTCAACTACATCAAGATTTTATCCCTAGGAATGAATTTTATGAATGAATTGAACATAATGATAAGATGTCTTCTAAGATTAATGATCATCTAAATCTCAAAGATAATATGTAGAGGAAATATCTCAAAACTAGGTGGATCAATGATGGTTAAAGAAACACTATATTTTTCAATTATCTATAGATATTTAGAAGGGTAAATAGGCATGTTTCCCTTCTCAAGTACGGTTATCATCTTTTGAAAGATAATAAAGGACCTTCTAACCATGTTGTATCATTATACATGAATATTTTCAATGACCCTCCCAACTACTGGGATTTTATGTAGGGAATTATTCCCAAATTGGTAAGGGATGAAGTCAATATTATTATAACCTAAATTCCTATGTAGTATGAAATCATGGAGGTGATCTTTAGACTAAATTCTAGAATCTCTCGTAGAAATGACGGTTTTACTAACCCTTTCATCCAAATATACTGATATATTATTCAGTATGATATCTACAGTTTTATTACTCACTTTATCAAAGTTGTATCTCACATTAATAACACTAATTCTCAATTTATTGCTTGTATAACAAATATGGAAAATGTGTGTGATATTAGTCAATTTTATCCAGTTACTCTTGTCTAAACCATCTATAAAATAATGGAAATAATTTTGAAAAATATTCATACCAATGTATCAAACAAAATAATCTCTTTTAATAATTTTGGATTCATAAATGGGATAACAAATCGAAAATACCTCATAAATAACTCTAAATTTTTCAATATTCTCAATAAGACTACCATGGGAGGTAATATTTCAATAAATCATGATTTTACGGAATCCATTGACATAATGGACTTGGGTTTTATTGGTAGTTTCTTTATTTAATTTGACTTTAACAGGAGGTTTGTTCATTGGATGTAATCTATTCTTGGATCTTCCTACTTTTCAATGTTAATTAATGGATCCTCCAGAGGATATTTCAATTTCTTAAGAGGGGTCAATAAATATAAACCCCTCTCATCCATTTTCATTTCTATAGTAGAGGATTATCGTAGCAAGATTGTTCTTAATATGGAAAATAAGTATGATTTGGAGACTATCAGTTATTACATAGCTCTCTTATCTCTAAAAATTTATTTTATGTTAATGAAATCATTCTCTTCACCCAGGCTGATGAATTAAATATCAATAACATAAAAAAGGACCTCCATCATTATAAAAAAGTTTTATACCAGGAAACTAGTTGGAATAAATCATTAATATAATATATATAAAAAATTACTAATTCCATAATATTAATAATCATTAGTGAGATGGTAAGTAGATAATAAATTCTTAATTTCATCTTCTTAGGAGTTCCAATTTTTTGGGAAATCCTTGTTGAAGTTACTTTAATCACATATAAAGTTAAATTCAATGACTCGGGATCTCTTAGAAAGGTATGTCTCTCCAAATGGAAAGAATAATTTATCTTATGAAGAAAAACATTGACTCAAAAATAATTTATTATCTTATGGTGTATTAATGAAATTATAACATGATCAAAATCATTAACACATTCTATAATAATTTTTTATGAAGTGGAAGAATATTTGAGTGAAGGGTTATTAATGTTACATGGAAGAAATTTTGTAAGATGCATGCTCTTAGAGGTCTTGGAATTAAAAACTTTTTCCTCTTCAATTACTCCATTCAATATCATTTAATTTAGAGTCCTATTAATGATAAATAATTCTATGTACTTCCTCATATCTAGATTCCATGGAATATTGAAATCTAGGAACTCATAATAGGTTTAATTCTCTATCAAGACTACCTTCAAATTTATTTTTATAAGAATGTATATGTAATAGGACTATTTGACTTACGAAAAATATTTTCTAATATTTAAATTTGAAAACTAGATATGTATGAACCTAATTGACATTATTTACTACTATTCTATTATAGTGGATTCCAGCACCACCATCAGCAATCAACTTGCTTGTCTTGACTCTCATCCTGATGTTGTAAAATTAACTTCCAATAATTATGATTTCATTAATCGGGATTATCTATTGATATATGATCTAGGTATGGAGGTATGCAAAATTTGAATCTATACTATAGGAACGAGGTTTAGGGAATGCACAACCAGATTGAGTCCCTAATAAATAATTGGATTCCTCCGTCTAGATTCACTCTTTGATGGAGCTTATCCCTCCCTAAGATCACTTTTTATTCTATCCTTCAAAATGTTGGAATATAGCTATATTAGAGATGTGTTTTATACCCCCATAAAAGATAGGACATGAATCATCTTTTTCTAATCATTTACTCTTCCTCAGTCCTATGGAATACAATGTTTGACATCTTTGAGAGAGTCCCTCCATACAAAAACTCACTTATATACCATACAAAGATGTGATTTCAACTAATTATGTCCCAAAATATAATGAATATATTCAAAGTGTCTATAAAAGAGATAATACTTGTTATATGGAATTCAAAGAACAAAATCATGCATTATTAGAACCATTTTAGAATTGATTTTACCATAATAAAAATCATTGTGGTAGTATAGAATAACAATCCTTTTTAGAGAGGCCACTACAATAATTTTTTTCCATGATTTCTCCAATCTCAGATGCCTTGAAATTGAAGGTAATTTCTACCCTCCATCAGTTACTTTTGAAGTCATTTGTAATTAACCATTTTTTGGATTGATCAAAGGAAATTCTAATGGATCTTACAGAGGAAATATTGGATATGTGGGCTATAGGGATATTTATAGAGGTTATAATATTGATGTCATCGGTTACCTTTATGGACCATGTGGAATGGCATGCACCTTGGATTTTTAAATTCTTGGGTTGATCAAGAAAAAGGACATGGAAAGTCAATGGGGCTAGAAAAACATATGGATTGAGTGTGGACCTACAATTATTTTACATGCTATTAAAACTGGTAACATATAACTATCTTGGAGAATAATGGATTATTGGATCATATTCATAGACATTATCTCCTTAATAAACTACTTCATGTCTGTATATTACTAAAACTCTCATTAACATGTTGATGGTCATGAAAACAAAGGGCTGAGTTGGAAAGATTGTGTCTTCTCTAACTCCTTACCTGATCAGTTGAAGCCTATTTTCCAAAGGGATAAATGTAAAATTTCCTGATTATACTCTTGTAATTATTTTCCATTAATTTTTAGTGTCCAATACTTCAAAAATGACCTCACTTGCCTTTATAAACAAAGGAATTATTGGAGTATTAAAAATGACTGATTTTTTTTATTATGATTTTTTTATCATTTTCTCTACATTCCCTATCAAAAACAAAATTTTATTTTCATGGAATCATTATTGGAGATTGTTCTTTAAAGTAAAATATTTTGTAATCTTTCACTTATTATTTTCAAAAATTTCTTCTGAAAGAAACATGTAATTTTGTACGTTACATTAACGATAAAAACGTTTTCTTAAATCTCATTTATGTTTTCAACTCAATATTCCTTTTCATGTTCAAAAGGATCTATACTCAAGGGATTTATGTAATATGATATATTGTATAATAAACATATATAATTATAATTTGAGTTACTAAACACTCAATATAAAAAAATTGATTCATGATCCATGGATGTTTTTCATCTATTTAAACATCCTTATGAGTTTCTATTATTACATTTGGGATATGTTATTTCACAACCATCCACCTTATTTCTATGAATAGTTTATGTAATATCCTTCTCTTTTCAGAAATGATCTATCACATAATTTTTCTTACCTAATCATTTTTATGTATAATAGTAATTCTGCTTCAAATGAATTTTATATGTGAAAACCTTTTTATTCTTGTGATTGAGTGGTGTCCACAAAGTTTCCATATATCAATTAATTTTTAAAATTGTTTTCTTAGCTATATACTCTTTAGAAATAAAATATAAATACCATATGATTTATTATAATGATTGAATGGTATTTTCCAAGAATGTTACTTGATATCACTGTATATTAATTTATTTTCCATGGGTTTATCATGTTATGATCATTGATTTAATTATGAATGGTTTTTTATATGAATCTATTTGAAAAGGATATAAAATATATTTTCATTCCATTTGTTCTTTATAATGTATTTAATGAAACCCACATTTTTTCCATGGGTTTTGAATGATATAAAAAAGAAAATTATCATTATTTAAATATTTTCTGAAACCATCATTATTTTCATGGGTTCATTTTGATGTTATAAGAGAATTATTTTCAATTTGAACATGTTCGTATGGATGAATGATTGGTTGGGTCTTATATCACTTTAGAATTCTTGGATAAAAGTTTATATTACATGATATATGTATTTATTAGTACATTTTAGTTTCTTATAAGAATGGTAACAGATGTTGTGGCTCATGAAAATAATGTCTCATATGCTAATGTTTATTTTATATTTTGAAGATGTACAATAATTTTATTCTTATACTCATTATTATGTTATTATCTCATGGATCATATTTATTGAATCATTTATGTATTATGTTTTTTATATACATATGATATGATATATGATTTATTCTTTATTTGGTACAAGTTTCTTATACATTTTGATTACACCCATATGCTCATTTTATGCCCACTAATGATATTCTATTCTTAACACTTGTGTTTACTATTACTGAGAATCTTATCACTCCCCTTTTATTATGATTCCATTACCCCATTCTACGAAGATACTAAAAGTATGAAATGTATAGAAGTGTTTTATATGTAGACAATTTTTGGGAGATGTTGATGACTTGTTATGGATTAATTAGTCTCATATATTAGGGGTAAAATTTCTAACTGATACAAAAAACATTGGTTATATTAGTAAATGTTTTTAATTAATTATATAAAATTATAAACCAAAAAGGTATTGGGAATATATTGTAATGATATATTTTCTTTAATCTATGTGTATGATATGGTTAGAGTTGTAGGATTCTATAATTATAATTAGAAAAGTATTATTTTAACTTTAGAGTTTAGGATGTTATTTGTAAACAATATTATGATTGATAAGATATTATTGATCATAATTTACAAGGTATAGATAATTAGTTGGGTGATTTGAGGTTATATTGAATATTTTAGTTGTTAGGATAACATAAATTTAGATAGTATAAGGGATAATTCTAAGTAGTGGATAATATCCTAAAATTTTTGAAAAAAATATATTATGTGGTTTTCATTGGAATAATATTCACGTCTATGTATTATAAGTTTATAAAGGCTCTATCATAGATGTATATATGTTTCATAATCCTAAAGAAATGTTGGGCATTAACTCAATATTCACATGGTGCATGAAAAAGATGCCTAATTGTAATCATGGTTTGAAATTCATGGGTGATATTCTTTACTTAATCACATTCTGTTTATAAACAATTATAAATGATTTATTTTATAATTACATTAATGTATTAGGATAAGTAGTAAAATAGATCCTAACACAAATAAATTTTTATTGAATTGAATGTATCCAATGATAAAAATAGGGTGACAATAAAGAAAATTGAGTTTTCATATTTATGTGATCATTTAAAAAGATTTTATTGGATATTATACTTATCATTTTGGATTTAGTATTTGGTTGAAATAGGATAATTAAAATGATGTTGAGAAAGGTATGTGTTTAGAAATCAGTATGTCCTATAACCAAATTAGGAAAAGTAATTAAATAGATTATAATATTAGTATATTTCTAATATGTTGGTGAATACCCTAGTCTTTCCTAATGTAGTGAGGATGATATTTTAAAAGAAATTAATTGATGATACCTTTTGTCATTTTCACTAGTGAGTGATACTTATTGATGGAATATTGTTATATTCTAAATTCTATTAGAGTTATGTGAATCATATAAGGATTTTTCTTTGAACCATGCTCAAGTCTTGCACCTAAACTATACATTTATGAAATGGATCTAAAAACACTCTAAGCCTTAGATTTTCACCTATTTTTTACAAAACCATGCACACCACATTGTGAACCTATCAAAAAATATTTTGAATCCTTTATCCCAAAAATGAGGCACCAGATCATCACCTGAGAATCCGAGGCAACATTTGAGCCTCATTATATGTTTAAAAATAGAATTTCAAGATTCTCTAGCTTCAAAATTTTATTCTGAATCCCAATTCAATATTTAGCCTATACAGTAATTATAAATTCAAATTCCTATGGATTTTTAAAATCTCAATTAGAAACAAGATCTTACAACCTCCCCTATATAACACCTCCCATCCCAATGATGTATAATCAAGCATTTCAGAATTGATCTTGACCCACTTGGGTTCTCAATTTGCAAGAAACTTTCCATTTTACAACTTGAATCCTTAAATGTGATTGTAAAGAATAACCTCTAAACCATGGTGCTCAACCCAATAAACAAATATTTAATTCTCGTATCCACTACTTTAACATTTATACAGCACTCAATGATACCCATCAATCCCATTAAATAACCACAATATCATCTAGGTTATTATAAGGTTAATGGTGCATCCCACTATAGGAATCATATTATAATAGCCAATTACAACGACTTTGTGCCTCCTCCATTGGAATTACCCATTGGAAATCCATAAATTCATTCCCATGATTCACATGGTACAGTTCTCAAATCACCATTCCCAATCACACATGAAAGCACTGATGCAACACTATTTCTTTTCTCTGTTGTAAAATTCCATAACAAATGAACATGCCTCCCACATATGAGCACATCATGAAGCATTGTTTCCCTCATAAATATATGTACAATTCCGCAATAACCCTATCATATATAAAATTACATACTCGGTTTGGTTTTCAACTGGCCACATTTCATTTCATGAAATAACATCTGTTGTACCTCCACAGGCCAACCAATACTCTATTCATTTCCATGTTCATGCTCATTGTGAGCAATAACACACAACTAACCATACCATGATTGGTCACCTTAAAATCATACCAATCCCAACTCCCATACTCAGGTTCCACTTGATACCGCAATAGAAAACCTATACGGAATTCACTGAGAAATATTGATGTAATTCAATTCATTTACTCACTAACATCCAAAACAAAAATGATCATCCAACAACCGATATCAAACTCCCACTACCTCTATAACACGGGGTTCATATTTCTATGACCAATTTACACTCCCCACTATAGGAGTGAACTTATACAACTTTTCAAGAATAACCTCATTAGGATATAACTTCTCATTTTCATTGCTTATCCTAAGATATGTTCATTCCATATCAATCATCACCAGCCTAAATAATATGGATCGGCCATTCCACCACACTCGATCTCTCTCAAAAATAGTCCTTACCATAATGGTACTCCTTAATTCCATCAAACCTTGGGAAAACATGACTGAAACATCTCATTAAAACTTTTCTTCCCTTTTCTCACACACACCCACTTACCGATTCAAATTTCTAATGGGAGACACACTCAAATGGAATGTACCATCATTTCTTCTTCCTTTACCATTTTTTAAAGCACAAGAATATTTCGTTTCTCTCATAATTCTCAATAGTTTTTTCATGAAACTATAACTCAAGGTGACATTCCAACTAAATTTAATGCATCACCAAGCCTATCTCATGTACTCGATATCACATATACGAATTGATCAAATATCCCAATGAAATAACCCTCACTCCCTATATCAAGGTGCCAAAAAATATAAGGAAACAACTCTTGCAATTTTCCTTCACATAAAACATAGCTCACTGACTCACTAAATGATGATTAATACCACATAGGTTCTCTAGACAACACCACTACCCAACCATTCATGTCTCATGTCATAACTCTTAGGAATGTACTCATTACGCCGATCAAAACATCACACGACAACTTGTGTGAAAACCCATATGCCCATAAGGGAACCACATGTTATTGAGAATCCCCATATGGGATTGCCCCCTGAGAATCATGTATCACCTATCAATGTCATATGTATACACACAACAGTATCATCCTATATGATACTTATTCAGTGAATCACAATCACTATATTGGTTATGCATAGTAACATTCTAAGTTATATAAAAAACAACATATAGGTTGTTATGTACACTTTATTTGACTGATCCTACACTAGAATCTCCCCACGAGGTTTTATCTATGATGTTAAGTCTCTGTACTCACCTCCTAGAGTATCTACTCATCCCTTACTAAAGTGTACAAACAACCATTGTTATTATTAGATCCATAAGGCGTACTACCAGAATAAAGAATATATAATGTTAACCCAACTAAGTAGAATTCCACCAAGTAATTATATGGGAACACATTATTTGATAATTTTATGGCACATTTATAAGTTTAACCTTGATATTTAGTGAAAATGTCACACTAGTAGGCTTATAAAATGTGGATCCTACATGCCTAATATGGTGCATGAGATATCTCTCACCTCTATATGCCAAAAGTCAAAATCCATGCTAATACTATTACCAATAAGACAAGATCATAGATAAATAAATTAGAAACCATAAATAGAAAATAATATGTGTGTCACATGAGTTCAATATAACAACCAAACATAATAGTACAATCCATGAACATCAATCCCATACCCATGGTTCCCAAAAATTTCTTCAAGAAATGTATTCATAATGTGCTAGACTGAGTTCCATCACAAGACCTGACACATACCAACATATAATATCTACTAATTATGAAAATATAAATATAAAATAAATATTTGATAAGACTTTATAGCATCCCAAATCGGCTCAATCTATGAATTGTAATCAGACCGGTTCACCACTGGACCCTAGGTACACATACTCGAACTCTAGAATTTTCTGAGTAGCATTTAGGGTCTATAAAGGTATCATGGGGAGGATATACCCCCTATATTAGAGTACACAATAAAAATAATTCAATAAACATAATATATATCAGAGTATAAAAGTTAAAAACAAATCTAATGGTAGATGAAATAAATATAAATCTATAAATTAATAAATAAACACAGTAGAGATCCAAAGATCAATTTTATACATAAAATTTACTGCCCACTAGGCTAGTACTTCATATATACTCTAATAAAGAAAATAAAATAAAATGATTAATACATTAAATATTCAGCCAAATTTTATCATAAGGTCCATGAACATATCCATGCCATCTGGCTCAATCAAACCCAAGACTCATCCCGACCTATGCCTACAACCAAGTGGTCATTTATCGGGGTTCCCAAGTGTAGTGTAATCCTAAGTAGTGTGTGAGTACATAACTCATTAAGGAACCACTAGAAAAGTATTTTGCTAACCAAAATATGTTTTTATTTGTGTAGGTGGAATTATCCTATGAAATAAATAAACAAAAACACAACACATTCAATCATATGGTCTTTGACCGTGATCTACCAGACCTTCTTTAACCCGATGTTAGTGAGACTCTAAGAACATTACAAAATCATACCAACCATATTATCATAGACCACCGCATATGGGATTTGTTTGTCATATAATAATTCCATAACTATCATGAACCTAGATCCATGCTAAAACCAGTATACCAAACCAGCCAATCATTGACATTTAGTAAGACCTTAGAAGAATGTAGGATCCAGGCCCCAATGAAAGACCCCCCCCCCCTCAAGATATCACATGATGGTCCACCTAATCATCTTGGATCCAAATCCATTGAATCCAAAACATATTTGATCCTTAACTATATGGAACATATATCCAAATCCAACTCCAAATCCAAGAAATACCAACATTTATCATGTATCGCAATAAAGGGAGTTTTCTTATTGGGCGTAATCCCTATAAGGATCATAGTCATACACCTTTATGGGAGTGTCCATATCTAGTGAATATTTCCTAAATTAATCACAACAATCCTCTCCTATAGGAGTGTCTACAACAAGGGAATAATTTTTATAGGTGTATCAACCAATCTCCCTTATGGGAGTCTCCATCTAATCATTATCAAACCCTATGTTATATACTAAATTATAATACAAGACTAGATCTTTGGATATAAACCATTTAAACCCTTCCACGACTTCTCATATTAGCATCTTTTCAATGGGACCTAGGTGTAATAGTAATCCTAGGGATATATGGTGAAATCTTAATGTCATATGAATTCTTATGTGGCTTAATATCCAAATCCCAGGAAGAAGATCTGTAAATCAACTACAGTACCATCATGTCTCTTTAGTCTATAGTTTGGGTCATAATAAAAACATAAATAAACCAAATGATTCAATAAGAATAAATGGTTGATGTATGATTATGGCAGAGTGTTCGTCTTAACACCCATACCCATCACCTCTATTCATAGCCTCGTGGTTCATATCATCGGTATGGGTTCTAAGTCAACAACAAGTAACATCTCCATTGAAGCTATTTAATCTCAACATGGTTTGGATAGTCATCTAGGAACCCATTGGGTCTTCTAAATCACATCCCAATAAAGGTACCCTCACATGGGTCCTTTGTCTCGGTCTAGGTCTCAAGTTAGTAGTTGATGACCATTGAATATTACATGCTTTGGTACAATCATCAAGAAAAAATTATATCACTGCCTATGAAGGGTATCTATCACTTAAAATAGTTAGAATATGGAACACAACTCATCTACGTTCATAATCTCATACAAATTCTGTCTTCTCATCCATCTAATAACCAAAAGACTATGGACTATCCTCCTGGGAAACTACATCTGAATTTATAGGCTCAATGATCGATACCCGAGGCAAACAAACCAGTGCCAGGGTCCATCGAGGACATAGTTCTTTGTGAATCCCAATGAATTCATATAAATTTAATATATTAACATTATTAACTAATTAATAAAATTCAATTAATTTATTAAAATTACCTAGTTCATTTAGTTAAATACTTTGATCGCCTCAATGATGAGACTGCATGAAAAAGGTATATATCAAGAGTATAAATACCATAAGGGAAAGTCCACATTCTACCTACCTCATTTTATAGCTTTTTTAATCATTTACCAAAGACTAAGAACCACAAATAAAGCTTAACCAGCCTATTCTCAAATCATTAAACCATTTGATCCTCTAACTCAAAGGTAAAATCATTAATCAATTAATTATAATTAATTTATAATAAATTAAAATAAATTAAAATTTAATTTAATTTTGAATAAACACAAAAATATCACCAAATTTTCATGTTTCACTAGAAAAATGTTCCACGACCTGTGAAAGGTCCACTAGGAAATTCCAACTCCAAAATCAAGTAAACCCCTAACCAATAATGCTAAAATAAAAGGATATTTAATATAATCTAAGCTAAAAATATAATAAAATTCATAATGATGAAATACCTTGATAAATAACCTAATGATCATGTGTATATGGAATCTTGGTTAACCCTAATCTAAATTGAAATGAAATATCTATGATATCAAGAGTTTCCACCATGCCATAGTAAAATCATTAATGATAGCCTATGCTGGAGATCTCGAAATTAAAACTGAGAATGGGAGGATGCAAAATGATGATTTCTATATAGATAAACATGACTAAAAGGGAAATAAAAATCCATGGGGAACACTAACATTATGAAGATTGAATAATTGATAAAGGAGTTGTAACCCACCTTTGGGATGTGTGAATTAAGGAAAGAAAATGTGGGGATCAAAAACCTTGAGGGGAAAATGGTAAAAACTCCATTTTGATAAAAATATAGTTTTCCACATGGTATGGACACATGGTTTTTTGAAACTTTCACCAACCATGTGTAAGTATCTTCCTTCAAAAAACCTCCCTAAATAGTTTAGTCACAATTTTTTCTAACTATGAAACAACCATGAAAACCAAAATGTAACCCTTCTAAAACTTATACATAGTTTTTCTACAACAGTTCATGAGTTATGTGCCCAAGACCCAAGCCAATACAAGTCCACGTAGATTATTATGAACCTCCCATGGGTTTCACTAAAATATGATCAATCCATTAACCTAATCCATTAAAATTCAATGTATAATTATTAACACCTTAATCTGAATAGGTATGTATATTTTAGAGTAAAATTTTCACACCACATCATGCGCCTGGACAAAAACATATCGAAAAGTATAAATCACACATAAATATCTCGATTATTTCTCGAACACCCAAGAAAACATTCAATCCTAATCCCATGTCCTAAAAAATAATTTTAAGATAATATAACATTTAGAATTCCATTTGGAATCCCAATTCATTTTTTGACATGTCAACCAATTGAGAAATAAAATTCCGATCAATATTCAAAAATTCGTATGTACACAATATCTTACAACATCCTCCACTATAACACTTATGAACCATAAGAAGTATCATCAATAATATAAATTTTTTTTGACAAACTCAGGTCATCAATTCTCCGAAAACAAGTCATGTTTCAACATGAAAAACTAAACACAGTTTTAATGAGAAACCTAAAAACCATGATGCTCAAGCCACTGATCAAAGATCCAATTCCAAAACTATGAGATGGTTCTTTATATAACTCTTCCATAATATTAAAGGATTACATCATCTTCTATTTTATTATAATATTCTAGTTTATCCCTACTATAGTCTCCAACTTATAATTTCAACTTCCAATTCCTTTTCCCATCCACCATTGGAATCTCCAATTGAAACTCCATATTCTTATTCCATCAATGTTCCTAGTACAGTTCCTAACTCACTGTACCCTATCTCATATGAAACTACCAATCTGACACAACCTCTCCTATCTAATTTAAATTGCCAGAACATGTAGACAATCCTCCCTTATCTGATCACAACACGACATGCATGATTTCCCTAATAAAGACTCCACTAATTCCCAAATCAAACTATCAATCCAAAATGACATAATCTATGAGGCTTTTAACTCATCACATTTTATATCAATCAAAAACACTTATTATAAATCCTCTTGACGACCCATCCACTATTCATTTCCATCATCATTCTTACTGTGGGCATCGATGTACAACCAACCCATTATGTCACCTTGAAACCAATCTAAGCCCAAAACCCATGTTCGGACACCACCCAGTACCATATTCAAAATCATACTTGGAATTAATCAAGAAATCATGATGTACCCATGTCTATTTACACAATGACATCCCAAATCCAATATTATTATCCAACAAAAGTTATCAAACTCTCATGACCTTTCTAATGCAGGGGTCATGTTTCCATGAACACTATCACACTCCCTGCCTTTGGGGAAACCTTATACAACTCTATGAGCATAACCTCAATAGGTTATAACATCACCCATGAATTTCTCCTCCCAATCCACTCTCATTGTATCACAATAATCACCCACTAAAAAAATATAGATTGGACATCCCACCACACCAGATCACTTCCCAAAATAGCCCTCACTATAGGGGTACTCCATAATTTCATAAAACCTAAGGAAGACATGCACATAGAATATCATAAAAACTCCTCATCCCTCATCCTAGACATGGACACATCTGGATTCAAATTTTAAATAAGTACCATGTGTTAACAATATATATCATATTCATCTCATCCATTCGAATTATTCCAAAACATGATAATCTACCTACATTCTCACTACACATAGTAGTGAATCCAAGGTTCTAGAACTCAAGGTAAATTTGTAATGGAATTTAAAGGGGTCACCATACTTAATTCATGTACTTGATAGAACATTCATGTATTAACCAAATATCCCAAAGTACTCACCCGTGCTCCCTGACATAAGACACCCACAAACCTAATACACCCACTCTCGTGATTTTTCCTCCCATAGAACACAACTCGCTGACTCAAAAAACATTAATTAATACAACACAGTGCCTATAGATCTCTAGACTAACCCCAAAAATCAGGTATCAAGTAATAAATGATGAGGTAGTACACAGTGCACCCGTCATAACATCTCATGACAACTCATGTTCCAAACAATCCACCCACAAGGGCACTGAATCTTTTTGAGATTTCCCACACATGACTACCACATAGAGAATAAAGACTTTCAAATAAAGTACATATACATACACATAATGGAATCATCCTAGATAGTATGCATTCAGCGAATCACAATCAATGGCCCGGTTTAGTAGATTACCATTACAAGATATTATGGAAAATATTGTATACGTTGTCTCTGACACTCTGTGTAACTGATCATATTCCAAACACATACCCATGAAGATCATATATAAGATTTTATGTATATTTAATTAATACTCATGGTCTCCAATCCTCCCTCATTGAAGGGGCCATACAATCATCATCATCATCATCAGATCCATAATACATTCCACTGGAATACACCATATGTAAAATTAAACCCAATAGTGTAGAATTACACCATGTAATCATATAGTAAAATGTCATATGATCACTTTATAGCACTTTAAGTACCTAATATTCATTATTCATTGAAAATAGTCACATTAGCATGATTATATCATGTGGATCCTATATTATTAATTGATGCATGAGTGAGGTCTTTCCAATATAGGGCTAGATTCAAAATATATACCATGCCTCCTTCCAATGGGCCGAGAGATGAAAAAAACATAAATCATAAATCTCAAACCATGTGTGTGTCACATGTGGAAAACATCACAACCAAATATAAAATCTCAAGACAATATCATCAATCTCATACCCAGGGTAACATAGAATTCCTTCAAAAAAGGTGTTCACAATGTATTATAATGAGATCCATGACAAGCCCAAACCCAAACCCATACCTATGTCTCATGTTTATCAATTCTAAAAATAATAATACAATAGGATGATCTAATATGAATTTTTAACATCCCAAAGAATATCACTCTATGATAATTAACTATATTGATTCACCAGTTGACCTTAGAAAAACATTCCCCAATACTAAAGGTTACAACTAGCATTGGGAGTTTAAAAAGGTTTCATGGGGAGAATATACCCACATTATCAAGGTTAATAGTAAAAATAATTCACCAAAAATCATAAATATCAGATTACACAATATTAAAATAAATATAAAATAAAAATCAATAAATATAAATAGGAAAATAAAAAAAAAAATTCAATTTAACATTGGAAATCTATGACATACATATAAATTATTGCTCACTGGGTTGGATACATATACATATTAGAATAAAGAAAATAAAATAAATTTTTATATCAATGACATCATGTGCCAAATGTTATCCCTATCTCCATGTACATTTCTAATTTATTCTGCTTGATCAAACCAAGGCCTCATCCTAACCTGTGCCAATAATAAATTGAACATATACATGGGTACCCAAGTGAAGTGGAAGCCCTGGTAGGGTGTGAGTATATAACTCAATAGATAACCCCCTACATGGACATATACAAACCACCATATGCTATGATAGGCGTAGGTGACATGCTCATTTAAAATAAATATGTAAATATAAACTATCATCGATCATTGGGTCCTTGAAAATGATTGACCATGTCTTCTTCAACATGATGTTATCATGTCTCGAAGAATGTCTTGAAATCATGCCAAACATAGTACCATACACATCCCTTTATGGTATTTTTCTCATTAGATCGTTAAAACATATGTATTAAATTTCTAGAACCAATCTCTCCCTGGTATACTAGATTATCCATGCCTCGTTAGATAGCATGCCCTAGGAAAATGACATGATCTATACCCCCACCACAAGACACCTATCAAAATAGCACATTATAGTCCACCTATTCATGTAAACTTTAAATACATGTTATTTTAACTGTATCTAATCCCCACCTATATGTATAATCTATAAAAATACAACTATAAATCATTGGTATTATAACTCTAGGAATAATCCTTATAGGTATCACTACTGTCCTCTCTTATAAAAGTGTCTACATCCTAGGCGTAAGCTCTATATGAATAAAAAACAACCTCTCTTATGGGAGTCTCCATAAAACCATCAAAATTCCCAATGTCATATAAAAATCATCATACATGACTTCCCCTATGGGTATCCAACATTAAAAACATTTCGAGTATAAGGGCTCGGCCATAATCATTACATAATATTGAATTAAATGAATAATTCACAATGAGGATCTATTCAGGTTTAGTGTTTTAGAGAATTAAAACATAACTATTACATCTCGAAAGATTATAAGGTAGACGTATCTACACAGTTCTTTTTTTTATAAAAAAACACTCTTGAAAAAAATGAGTCATGTCTAGTTCCATGTTTTAGATAGCCTGACTTTTCCTTGATCCCATCCTTGACCTTATTCATCTTTAAGTCCTGTGAAAACATTTCAAAACTTGGTATGAGCATAAAAAGCTCAGTAAGGGTTATAAAACAAATGATGAAAACATTGTTTCATAAATACATACAAAACATGAACTCTTTTACTTACCTCATGAAATCATAAGATTTATGAAAGACACATAGAAATCATTAATCAAAAAGGTAACTTGTAACATCCATATCATACTTACAATTTAACTATCACAGCTACATAGGGAGTTACATTGGAATACCCATCACATTATATTCCCTAAATATCTTAAGAGAAAAATTCACGTTTACCTCTGTCATGTTACCCAATGTTTTGGAGAGCTATCTCGGGCTCACCCGTCATTGGTTTATCATAGAACTATCTGTATACATAAATAATGCCCAAGAACCATAACATGATCAAAACACATAACATAAGCATAAATAAAAGATAAAATTTCTACATTGCAATAATAAAATATCATTTCATGATATTTAAATAATAAATCTCTTCTCAAAATCATTTTCAATACCAAAATATGTAAAAATAATATATGGTATTTATTTTTCCTTTTAAAAAACATTCCATCTTGTTAAGGAAGCCAAAGATCAAATAATACTCACGGGGGTGGAAAGGTCATTGTCACCGCTTACGTTAAAAAAACATTCCTTTTTTTCGTTTAGTAAAACTCTTCTTATAAAAATATTCCCTCTTAATAAAATTAAAAGTCAAAGGTGTTTATACACCGTATAAAATAAAGTCATGTATAAAACTAAAAATGCCTCAAAGAAAGGAGATTGAGACAAAGTCCCTTACCTCGCGTCCGACTTGACTCAATTGTTCTTTAATCTCCTGAATACTAAACTAAATTTAATTTATACTTGCATTAGAACCTTTTTCAAGTTTATTATTCCTTCTATATCACTTATTACCATGTTATAAACATTATGCAATCAGTTATCTTAATAACGTTCATTTTGTCGATATTTGGTACTTGAGTAAAAATGAACAACTTATATTTACAAGTTGTCCATGTGGTCAATGGTTCATTATATCTAGAATGATATTCCTGATTTGGATATCATATATATCATATATATCCAGAATATACATTTTTTTTATAATTGTACATAACATTTAGAGGTAAGAAATGAAATGCACCGTTCCTGGAGACGGTAAGCCGTACGTACGCATGAACGCTACTTTCATTTATATTTCTTATTTTAATGGAACTAAAACATAATGATACATATTTATATTATAATTACAGTATAATATCATATATAATATCATTAACACTATCCTTTATACATCCCACATAATGCATTAACGAGCCACATCACTTTAAGGGGGCGGTAGTTCGCACTTCCTCAAGTGAGATTATCGTATTTATCCACTATGGAAACCATAATGGCACGATATAGATGGGAAGTACAGAATCATAATGTAATCATAAACATAAAATATATCATATATACATACAGTTCCATCATAATGTACACTATGAGAGGTGGTAAGATGTAATTGAATAATCATCGTTTCGTGAGGCATTAGTTTTCCATCCACAGAAACATTATGTTCTTCATCCATTAGATGGAGATGTGTGTAAGTGTAGTTCAAATAATTTCTATAACAACATCCTAATATATTGAGGATACAGGTTTTGTTAAGAAATAAATAAATAAAAAGAGTTTAGGTGTTGGAGATGTAAAATAAAATAAAACAATTTAAGAGAAACGGTTACCTTTAATTTGGGTAACTCCCTTTGGTTTGAACCAAAGGACTCCATGAAGTGCCTTCTGCCTAAGGTAAGGCTTCTAATATGAGGATACAAATGTTTAAAGATTAATTTGGTAGAGTTTGGATGTTCCAAATGGCTTGAGAGGTGTGGGGAATTTGTTATAAGTGGTCTCCTTTTATAAGGGGGGAGGGGCTCTTTATGAAAGTGTGAAACTATTATTTTATTATATAATGATATTCGGTTTCTAATGGTCCAAAATTAATTATATTCGAAGATAAGATGAGTCTTGGTCGAAATAAAATCATACAATCAAAATTGGACATGTTTTGGAAAATATTTTAATCATTATAATCTTATTTATCTAAATCATTTATTAATGAGGTAAATACTGTATCATTATTGTGTCATAAATAAAATAATTTATTCGATGTCTAAAAATTATAAAAAAACTACTATCATGTAGGAAATATTTTTATATTTCCAATGAATATTTATAGTCTAAAATAAGACTTTTATAACACCATATAAAAATTAATTACTAAAATATTTTTGTTTATGTCATTTTGGATTTTACTTTAAATTAATTAATCTAAATAATCATTATCACATCCATGTGGATAAAAGGGGACACATAATAGACCCAAAGATGACCATGGTCGTTAATGACTCAACCAATAAATTTAGGACAAGTATTAAGGTAATTTTGAATTGTTATAATATTCTTTTAACCCTCAATTACCTTATTTACCTTTAACCGCGGTAAATAAAAGTCAAAATATACTATTCACCAAAAATTATTTTCATCTTAATGAACCACATTTTACTTCTTAATAACAACCATGTATGTCATATTTTTGAAATTCAATTCACAGAAGTGGTAAAATTTCATTTAAATGAAAAAGTCAGTTTTTTAACAACCACTAAGTGGTGTCACTGTTCATCAAAAATTGATGTTTTCCAGAGAAATACCAAAAATTCAGCCTAAGAATTATATGATATTCCAAATTCAAAATTGATGTCTATTTTACCTTATTAAAAAAATATAAGTGGCATTAATTAATTTGAAAATTAATTTCCGTTGTTAATACAAATAGCGTGTTTTTTGAGAAACAATAACTATCAAAAGATTGATACTTGTTTATGTCCAATTTCTAAGTGAAATTATTTCCAATAACCAACATTAGATATTATGGTAAAAATATATTCTAATTAAACTTTAAAACCAATTAAAAAGATAATCTAAACATACAAATAAATTATATTAAAACATAGTTTTGAATTAGAATATAATATTTTCACTATTCATTAAAAAATGAAATCAATCGGAAAAAATCCAAAAATTTAAACAAAGTAAATTTTGATGTCCCCATTCTTAAGAAGGATATTATTTGGCCATATAGAATGTATTAAAGTGACCAAATCTATATTTAAAAATGGGTTCTCCATTAAAAGGCGATAAATTGGCCTTTTAATGTCAATTATGTTTAAAATTAGATTCATTCACATTTTAAGCCTCTAACTTTTTATTGGATAATGTAAATACATTTAACAATAATGTATAATCATATTTTAGTTAGTTTAATTAATTCCCACCACTACAATAGCTAGGAGATAAATACCATTTAAAATAGTAATATTATATTATTAGTGTGCAACGTAAGATTCCAAGGAAACTCGTTGTTGCGTATCGGATACTCTATCGAACATAGAAACCCTTTTAAAGTAAAATTAATATTTAATTCACAAATATTAATAAATATGAAATATGTCTTATTCTTCATTTACTTGGGATGTTACATCCTTCCCCCGTTTTGGAAATTGTGTTCTCACAATTTTTATTCACTTATTAAAATAGGTGGGGGTATTTATCCTTCATAGCATTTTTAGATTCCCACGTTGTCTCTTCAACCATATGGTTTATACAAAAAACTTTTACCCTAAAAATTACCTTATTCCTCAACACCTGCTCTCTATAGTCGAGAATCTGAATTGGTTGTTCTTCATAAGAGAGATTTTATTACGACTGAACTACCTTTGGGCTCAAAACATGAGTTGGATCTGACATATACTTTCTCAACATCGAAATAAGAAAAAAAATTGTGTACCTAGGATAAACATGGAGGTAAAGACACTCCATATGCAAATGATCCCACTTTCTCCAGAATTTCCTATGGTCCTATGAACCTCAGACTCAACTTTCCCTTCTTACCAAAATGAATCACACTTTTCCATGGAGAAACTTTGAGAAATAAATGATCACCTACCTCAAAGGAAAGATCATTCCTCCAGTTATCGACATAACTTTTGTATTGACCTGCTTATCCCTATTGGCTTAAGAATACAACAAGTCATTACTTGGCCTTAAGCGACATCCCCAAGATGCCAAAGGCTGGCAATAAATGCTGAAGGGTTTCAAATCCAATTGGGGGATGATTTACCCTTAAAGAACATAACCCAAAACATCCATTAACCACCGCTATATGATGCATGTTATTAAAACAACAATATCATGTATTAAAAAAAAGGAAACTACACAACTCCAAAAGCCAACACAACCAACCCAAAATCAATATACCAAGCAAGAGACTAACAAAATACCCAAAACAGACCAAGACACACTCCATGGCTCCACACCGAGCTCCATACTCCAAGAACCACCACATCTCCCAAACATCACCATGAACCACGAGGAATGAGATGCCTTTCCTTTACCCATGTCTCTGAAAAAAACATCTGCAAGTGACCCATAGTGCCAAAGCAGGGTTGAGTATAAACTCAGTAGGATTTCCCCAACGACTTCCCTACTCATACCACTAGGAAACAAGAGTTAGCCACATTTATATAGAAATAGTTTATATAAATCATTTTCTCAAAATTAGTTTATAGCTAAATATAATCAAGTTCCAAACCATTCACAATCAAAGGAATTTCACAAGCAAGTAAAACCAAGTTTTCAGCATGTTATTTTTCTAGAAAAATAACCAAAAAACTTTCGAACCATTTCACAAACATCCATTTTGGCATACCCAACCCTTTCACAACCCCATGAAATCAACCATGCATGCTTTGTTATGACAGTTCCATACTCATGAGTGGTTTCTCATCGATCTACCAAGTCGTCACAAGGTAATTATTTTCCATGTTCCATTACACCTTTGGCACCGAGCACAAGGTCATATTTCAACCAAGCCTCGTACTTAAAATCCTATGTGCCATTAAACATTTGGAACCGAGCACAAGGTCCTATTTCAACCAAGCCCTATATTTGCAACATGAACACACCCCACACATCCACAACAATCATGCCAAAACCAACTTTTTAATAGAACACCCCTTTTATTGAAAACCATTTCCATTCAAACAAAGTGTGCTCAACCAATTCAAACTATTTCAATAAAACACACATTTTTATTGATAACCAATACATCAAAACTATTTCAATTTTAGAAATATCATAATTTAAAATCAATATTTTAATTTCAAATGGCCATGTCACTTTGATCACAATTCACCAAGATTTATCAATTCTTCAAAACCATAAATCATCACCAAAGAAGATTTATTCCATTCTTTCACAATCAAATTCATTCAAATAACCCACTGAAACTATGCCAACAAATTATAACAAGAGGAGTTGAGAGTGAAGCCACTTATCACAACAATTTAGGCAAAAAAACAACGAACCAGGTCGAAACACCATGAAACCCACTTAGATTCCTTCCCCTATCACTAACGAGACCAAAAACCCTCTTAAATGTCATCCACAACCTTAGATAAACCCACCCTTGGTGTAGATATAAGGATCCATCAAGAGCGACGAAGGAGATCTAAGGAAAACAAAGGGAAACAAGACTTACCTCGATCAACTGGCCTTCAAACGCCATGGAAAACCTCTGGATCGCTTCCAAAACATCTGGTAAGAGCTCTCCCACCTTCTCCAGAGAGAAATCCCGATTTAGGGCCGTAAGTGATCAAAAATGAGAGGGTTAAAGGCTAAAACATATTTGATCCTTAAAAATCGGATCTATGTTGACTTCGTTCATGGTTTATTTGCACGGTTTGTCAAACTGTGTGCTAACCATGCTATACTCACTGCTTTAGAAGGGGTGCTCCGCACGACCTCCTTGCACCGTTTGTCCAAACCGTGCGTACACCGTGCAGACTCCTCTATCCTGGTGACTACCTCTTACATGGCTTCTGCACGGTTTGGAAAACTATGAGATGCCCATGCATCCCCACCCTTTTCCCTCTTTCAGCTTAAATGTTTCCCAACTCTCTCAACCCTTCCTCCTATGCTTCAAGAAAATTAAAAAGTATAAAACAAGGGATACTTAAAAAAACAGGGGTACTACATTCTCCCCACCATTGGCCTTTCCATCCTCGAAATGTAGAAAACCATCGCTTTCCGGAAAGAGTTCTCACCACTACTCTTTCATTTCTTTCTCACGTTCCCACGCATGTTCCTGAATCTGATCATGCTGACCTAAAACCCATACTAGATTGATGCTTTTCCCACACAAGACTGTATCCTACCTATCCACAATATGCATTTGGATATGTAACAACGAAGCATCCGGCTCTAGGTTAATGTGATCCCATCTAATAGCATGGTCCGGATCAGGCTGATACTTCTTCTACTGGGATACATGAAACACACTATGCACTGCACTGAACCATGGGGGTAATGGTAACTGATATTCCACCTCTCCAACCTGTTCTAGTATCTCAAAATGGCCAATGTATCTAGGAGATAATTTTCCCTTCTTCCCGAAAGACGATGTCCAAGTCATGGAGAGATCCTCAAGAAGACATGATCACCCACAACGAATGACAATGGTCTTTGACAGAGTTCTACATAGTATTTCTGACGACACTGGGCCATCTCCATCTTATTTCTAATCATCTGAATCTTCTACATTGTTTCTTGGACATGGATCAGCCCAACTAGTGAATTTTCACCCGTTTCCACCCAGCATAGTGGATAACGATAAGGACAGCCATACAATGCTTCAAACAGAGCCATGCATATTGAGGTGTGATAATTGTTATTGTATGAGAACTCCACTGAGGGTATATGATCCTCCCATGAGCCACCAAAATCCATTAAACAAGCCTACAACATATCTTCCAGAGTTTGTGTCGTCTGTTCGAACTGCCCAACCGGCTGAGGATGATACGGCGTGCTCATCATCAATTGAGTCCCCACGGCCTGCAGTAATGATATCCAGAAACGAGATGTGAACCTCGGATCTCTGTCTGACATGATTGAAACTGGTATTCCATGTCTCTTCACCACATCTCAGATATAGATTTTTTAATGATCTTCCACCGTATAATTTTCATGAATTTGGATGAAATGGGTCGACTTGGTTAGACAATCCACTCTCAACCAAATGAAATCGTGTTTCCGAACCATATTTGGAATACCTATCACAAAATCCATTTCTATCTATTCCCAATTCCACATAGGGATGGTTAAAATTGTAACATACTGGCTGGACACTAATGCTCGGCTTTAACCTACAGACAAGTTAAGCACCATGAGATGAACTCGACCACCTTCCTTTTCATGTCGCACCACCAGAACTACGCCTTTAATTACCTATACTTCTTTTGTGTACCAGGATGTACAACCCATCATGAATGGTGGTAAGCATGAAAGAGTTGTTCTTGACAAAACATAGGTATGACCATCCGATCTCAAAACCGCAAAACTGAACTCCCATCCAGCTTCCATCCCTCAATGGTCTCCCCACCATTGAGTTTTGAATTCATTACAACACAGTCTACATCGGATGTATGTGCCTCCCTCACTATCTCCACCAAATTAGGAACAAGTGAAACTGGAAGGAAAATAGAAACATCACCATAGCTTTCACATTCCACATGCATGTCAGCTAAGATCGACATCAAATTCCATTCATCTGAAGCTTCTTTCAACAATTGAGCATATGACTTCCTACTCAATGCATCTGCCACCTAATTTCCCTTAACTGGTGTATACATCAATCCAAACATGAACATTTGAAGATACTCCATCCATATTCTCTTCCTCAGATTCAAATCTCGTTGTGAGAAGATGAGTATCAAGCTTTTGTGGTCCGTAAACACAATAAATTTTTCACCAAAGAGATAATGATGCCAAGTCTTCAAGGCATGGACAACTGCAGCTAACTCCAAATTGTGTGTTGGGTAATTATTCTCATGCACCCTCAACTTACTTGAACTATAAGCAACAACATGGTCTCCTTGAATAAGAAGACATCCCATCCTAGATCCTGAAGCGTCACAATACACCACGTACCCCTGTCCGGATTCCGGCAAAATAAAGACGGGTGCTGATGTAAGGCGAACATTCAACTCCTGAAAAGATTTCTGACATTCTTCCATCCACTGGAAGAGAGAATTCTTCTTAGTTTGAGCTATCATTGGTGAATCTAGTCATGAGAAGTCACAAAAAAACATCGGTAATAACCAGGTAGACCAAGAAAACATCGTATTTCAAAGGCATTCTTCAGCGATTTCCAAGAAAGAACATCTTCTATATTTTCTGGATCCACTGAAATGCCTTTCTCAGAAAAAACATGGCCCAGAAAACATCCCTCTTGTATCCAAAAATCACACTTTGATAGTTTTTCATACAACTGATGGTTTCTCAAGATTTCCAACACTATCGCCAGGGGATGCGCATGCTCATCCCTTGTTCTTGAATACACCAATATGTCACCCAAAAATACCACAACAAAAGAATCCAAATACGGCTGAAATATTCTATTCATTAATGCCATGAAGACCGCCGGTGCATTCGTAAGACCAAAAGGTGTGACTACGTATTCATAGTGGCCATATCTGCTTTTGAAATCTGTCTTTGGAATATCCTCCTTCCAAACTCTCAATTGGTGATATCCCGATCGCAATTTAATATTGGAGAACCACTGAGCTCCCCTTAAAAGATCGAATAGATCATCAATTCATGGAAGTGGATATTTGATCTTTATCATAACTTGGTTAAGCTTGCGATAATAAACACATAGACTAAGAGTTCCATCTGCCTTCATCATGAAAAAAACTAGTGATAGCCATGGAGACACGCTTGGATAAATGAAACCCTTTCATTCCATCTCCTCTAACTGCACTTTCAATTCCCGTAACTCTGTTGGCTCCATCCTATAAGATTTAAGGGAAATAGGATTGGTCCCCGGAAGGAGATAAATCATAAACTCCACTTCCCTTATAGGTGGTAACCCAAATAAATTCTTGGTAAAGACATCTGGAAACTGATCCACCACAGCTGGTAAACTATTTTCCCCAATCTCTTGCATTGATGAAAAAGTCAATGTTGCCAATTGGTAAGAGGTCATTCCCACCATTGGTGAAAACAAGCTCTGTGCACCTTTCTTTACCATCCTCTCTCCTCTGAAGATATGTTCGCTGCCGTCCTCAGTTGTGAAACTAACCGTTCTCCTATAATAGTCGATGTGAGCCTTAAACCTTGTCAACCAATCCATTCACAATATTACATCATATACATCCATGTCAAACAAGTAAAAGTCCCATTTTATTTTTGCTCCATCAAAAGTTATAGCACATGCTCTACACATGAAGGCTTGACATTCCCTTTCACCATTAAAAGTTTACAGTTTCAAGATAGATGGCATCATTTCCAGTTTTAAACATAGCATGTCGACAGCATGAGAAGAAATAAAGGAATGAAATGCACCATTATCAAACAACACTTGCACAAGGGTCATATTCAAAAAAATCGTACATATCACCTTAGATGGTCCAACCTGATCATCCACCATCATTTTCTCAGCTCCATACAACTGCTTCGTCGCTGCACTGTTCTCCTTATTGCCTTACAGAGACTTCCCTGGTTGAGGAGTAATGGTATTCCGAGAATCACCATGTATAGCTTTGTTCTGATGATGAGACTGAATCTCCTATCCTCTCCCTGGTGAATCATATGATGCTTGTGACAGTTGGGAAGTGTCCCGAACACCCGACCGTGGAGCACTGTGACAATATTGTTGAAGATGCCCCATCTTGTTGCTATTTTGGCATGATCTCGGTGGTGATGTTCATTCCTGTATCATGTGATCAGTCAAACCACATTGAAAACACCCCGCCTTCATCATTGGTCGTGGAGGAAGATTCATCGATCCAGCTATCTGATTCTGATTGGTACTCCCACCTTGGAAGTAGGTGTCCCTCCTCCACTTGTTCCCAGCATGGGAGTTACCACCAGTTCCTATGGGTATCATCATAATTCCTCCTCCCATAACTCCTGATATGTCCCTTTCAGTCATTGTTTCTCTGTTTACCATGTCCGTATAATCTGTAATATAGAGCACAACTATCTTCGAACGAATCTCCTGTCGCAACCCCGATTCAATGATGTGTTCCTTCAGTGACATACTTGCAGAAAATTCTGGTGCGAAGCGCACTAAATTCATAAATTTATCCACATAATCTGTGACAGATGGAGTTTCCCACTTCAGGCTAAAAATTTATGTCGTCCTTTGGATCTTGAATGTGTGAGGATAGAATTGTTTTTTGAACAATTCTTAAAAATCCTACCAGCCCAGGCCTTGATCCACTTTAACCTGTAGCATTAGGTCCCACCACTGTCATGCAAGATCCTATAACATATAGGTTTCAAGATTAACTTCTAGTTCTACTGGTGTGCTGATGAAATAAAATATATGATTCATCCTGCTTAGCCACACCACCGCCTTCTCGGGTTCAGCATCACCTCGAAAGCTTGGTGGATTCTGATGCATGAACTGAATGGTATGATCCACACGTCGTGGTTCATTCCTTTGATTCCCTATATCCACAGCATGAAAATCTTGGACAAAGCTCTGAACTAGCTCTTGGTTCATACGTGGTTCAGGTCCAACCACATTCTCGGTTGCTTCTTCGGGTAGGTTTCGACGATGCCTTCTGGGTTTAATATTCCAAACCAACAACAACTCTTTCTCTCTCAATCTCTAGAAATTGTTGGCTTAGCATTTCAAATTCTATCACATAAACTCTCACAATATTATTATCAAAACGACCTTTTTTCTTGTTCAAACATTTTTTAAAACATACAAAATACTTTTTGAAAATCAAAACATTTTCAAAATACACCAAATATCTTGTTTTCAAAGTCATTCGGTTGAAAAAAAATTCTTCATTTTTAAAAATTGGAGCCTTTCATATAATTCTTACTCATTCCTCACAATGAGATATGAAATCCTAGTGGGAAGTCATTCCTCTACAATGCATGTCATTCTCATCTCATTGGTTAAACCCAAGACAATCAGATTTCCAACATTCTAAAAGTGTATCCAAAACACTTATGTACCCAACACACTGGTAACTTGATGTTCAGCATAAACGGGTTAGCTACGTCCTTTTATGCTATACATTTCAAGTTCTGACAATCCTAATCCTGTCTAGGATTACCTCCCAAGGAATCGACAAGATGAAATTTCAACTCCAAGACCAAGATCATCGATGACTACTTGTTTGAGAAGGACTGAACAAGCTGATACCTTTTGTAATGATCTACTTATCCTTATTGGCTTAAGGATACAACAAGTCATTACTTGGCCTTAAACGACATCCCCAAGATGCCAAATCCTAGAAATAAATGCTGAAGGGTTTCAAATGCTATTGGGGGACGATTTACCCTTTAAGAACATAACCCAAAACATACATTAACAACCACTATATGATGCCTTTTTTTAAAAAACCAACTCATGTATTACAAAAAGGAAACTACACAACTCTATAAGGCAACACAACCAACCCAAAATCAAAGTACCAAGAGGAAGACTAACAAAAAATCCCAAAAATGACCAAGACCGACTCCACGGCTCTACACCATGTTCCATGCTCCAAGTACCACCACATCTCCCAAACATCACCACGAACCACTAGTAATGAGATGCATTTCCTTTAACTGTGTCTCAGAAGACAACATCTTCAAGAGCACCAATGTGCCAAAGCAGAGGTGAGTATAAACTCAGTAGGATTTCCCCAATGACTTCCCTACTCATGCCACTAGGAATGAAGAATTAGCCACATTTATATAGAAACATTTTATATAAAACATTTTCTAAAAAGTAGTTTATAGGTGAATATAAACAAGTTCCAAACCATTCACAATCAAATGCATTTCACAAGCAAGTAAAACCATGTTTTTAGCAAGTTATTTTTCCAGAAAAATAACCAAACAACTTTCGAAAAATTTCACAAACATCCATTTTTGGCATACCCAACCCTTTCAAAACCCATTGAAATCAACCATGCATGCTTCATTATGACAGTTCCATACTCATGAGTAGTTTCTCATTGATCTACCAAGTCGTCACAAGGTAATTATTTCCCATGTGCAATTACACCTTTGGCACCAAGCACAAGGTCATATTTCAACCAAGCCTCATACATAAAATCATATGTTCCATTAAACGTTTGGCACTGAGCACAAGGTCCTATTTCAACCAAGCCTTATATATGAAACATGAACAAACCCCACACATCCAAAAAAATCATTCCAAAATCAACTTTTCAATAAAACCCCCATTTTATTGAAAACCAATTCCATTCATACCATGTGTGCTCAACCAATTCAAAACATTTCAATAAATCACCCATTTTTATTGAAAACCAATACATCAAAACCCTTTCAATTTCAGCAATTTCATAATTTAAAATCAACATTTTAAATTCAAATAGCCAATTCACTTTGCACACAATTCCCCATGATTTCACAATTCATCAAAACCATCAATCATCACCAAAGAATATTTATTCCATGATTTCACAATAAATTCCTTAAAAATAAACCATTGAATCCAAGCCAACCAATTTAAACAAGATGAGTCGAGAGTGAATCCACCTACCTCAACACTTTAGGCGAAACCAACAACGAACCAGGTCGAAACACAACGAAACCTCCTTAGATTCCATCCACTATCACCAATGAGACCACAACCCCTCTTAAAATTCATCCACAACCTTAGATCTACCCTACCATGCCATAGATATAAGGATCCATCAAGAGGGAAGAAGGAGATCTTAGGAAAATAAAGGGAAACAAGACATACCTCGATCAAATGGCCTTCACACGCCAAGGAAAACCTCTAGATCGCTTTTGAAACTCCTGGAAAGAGCTCTCCCACCTTCTCCAGAGAGAAATCCCGAGTTATGGCAGTATGTTAGAAAAAACGAGAGGGTGAAAGGATAAAACGATTTAGATCTTTTAAAATAGGATCTATGTTGACTTCGCACATGGCTTGTCAACACGATTTGTCAAACCGTGTGCTAACTGTGCGGTAGTCACTGCTTTAGAAGGGGCACTCCGCACGGACTCCTTGCATGGTTTGTCGATACCGTGCGTACACTGTGCTGACTCCTCTGTCCAGGTGACTACCTCATGCATGGCTTCCAAATGGTTTGGAAAACTGTACAAAGCCCATGCATCCCCACCCGTAGCCCTCTTTCAGCTTAAAAGTTTCCCTACTATCCCAACCCTTCATCCTATGCTTCAATAACATTAAAAAGTATAAAACAAGGGATAATTACCTGAAACTAGGGGTACTACAACTTTTCTATCTTCTATGAGCTGTTCTCATGTGCTTCTAAATCAACTGAACTTTCTAGGCCATCTCTTCTACCAATTCTGATCTCATCAGCTTCCTTACACCTACTTCATCCCAAAAAGCGGGAGTTTGACAACGCTTTCTATATAATGCCTCAAATGGAGCCATCTATATACTGGAATGAAAATTGTTATTATAAGTAAATTCAACCAAAGAAAGATGTTAGTCCAAACTTTCCCGATAATCCATCGAGCAGGCACATAACATATCATCCAATGTCTCAATTGTTCGTTCTGACTTCCCATTTGATTGAGGATGAAAAGCTATACTAATATTTAATTTAGTACCCAAAGACTTCTGAAGGCCTTTCCAAAAGTTATAAGTGAACCGAGGATCACGATCAGATATAATGGAGTGGGGAACTCCATGAAACCTAACTATCTCTTTAACATACAACCGAGCAAGTTGATCTAAAGACAGAGTATCTCAATAAGATGGAAATGAGCATATTTAATCAATCGATCAACTATAACCAAGATTGCATTATTATATTGACATGTATTTGGTAATCCCACAAAAAAGTCCATAGATATAATTTCCCATTTTTACTCTGGCACCGGTAGAGGCTGGAGCATCCCTTTCTATAATAGTCGCTCTTCTTTAACCTGCTGACAAGTCAATCACTTCAAAGTAAAATTAGAAATATCTCTTTTCATTCCATCCCACCAGTAATACTCATGAAGATCTCTGGAAATCTTAGTACTAACAGGTTGAACTGAAAATGGAGAACTATTGGCTTCACATAACAACTCATTCTTCAACTGTGAATCACAAGGTAAACATAATCTCTTCCAAAATCTCAAAACACAATCATTATCAATGTTAAATTCTGGAAACATGCCGTTCTGAACCAAATCTACCTTTTTTTGAAACTAACTATCTTATTTCTACGCTTGCTTAATTCTATCTGATAGAGATGATTTTACTGACACCTGAAACAAAACAGAATAATTTCCTGCAACAAAAACATCTATCCCAACGTTCATAAAATCAAAAACCAATGGATCTCATTCCAAACGTAGCATGGCTAATGAGACATTACTTTTTCGACTCAAAGAATCAGCCACTTTATTTGTTTTTCCCGGATGGTAATGGATCGTTCAATCATAATCCATGATTAATTCCAGCCATCTCCTCTGTCTAATGTTCAATTCTTTTTGAGTGAATATATTCTTCAAACTTTTTTGATCAGTATATATTTCACACTTCACTGCATATAAATGATGACTCCAAATTTTTAATGCAAAAACTACTGTAGCTAATTCCAAATCATGTGTAGGGTAATTTAACTCATGTGGTCTCAACTGACGTGAAGTATAAGCAATTACCTAATCATTTTTCATTAGGACACAACCAATTCCTTTGAACGAAGCATCACTGTAGATAACAAACTCACCATTTCTGGAAGGTAGTGCCAAAACTAGAGCATTCACCAATATTCTTTTCAATTCCTAAAAACAATCATCAGATTCTTTTGTTTAGATGAACATAACACCTTTTCGAGTTAACCTAGTCATTGGACTAGATAACGTGAAAACTTTTCAACCAACCTCCAGTAATATCTTTCCTAACCAAGAAAACTACTGATCTCGGTAATATTTATGGGTCTTGTCCATTCTTCAAAAACTTTTATTTTAGCAGGATCAACAGTTATTCCATTTTTTGAAACAATGTTACCAAGGAATGATGTTTGTTGTAACCAAAACTCACACTAGATGAATCTCCAATAAAGTTTCTTTTCTTTTAAGGTTTTCTAGATACCCCTTAAATTAATTTCATGTTCCTCCTTACTTTTGGAATAAACCAAAATATCATCAATGAACACAACCACAAACTTATTCAAGAACTCACGGAAAATTCTATTCATAAGATCCATGAATATAACAGGTGCATTGGTTAACCCAAAAGGAATAAATAAGAATTCATAATGTCCATATCTAGTATGAAACGGGGTCCTTGGAATGTCTACTTCCTTTACTTTCAATTAATGGTACATCGACCTCAAGTCAATCTTTGAAAAATACTGACCTCCCTGGGGCAGATCAAACAAATCATCGATATGAGGCAAATGATACTTATTCTTAACAGTGATGTTATTCAATGCTCTATAATCAATGCAAAGTCTCATTGAACCATCTTTATTTTAAACAAACAAGAAAAGAGCAGTCCATGGTGATGTGCTAGGCCGAATGAAACCTTTATCTAATAACTCCTACAATTGCTTCTTTAACTCAAAAAGTTCACTTTGAGCCATTCGATAAGGGGGTTTTGAAATTGGTTTACCATGAGGAACTAATTCAACAGTAAATTCAACTTCCCGGTCAGGTATAATATTAGGCAAATCAACAGAAAAAATATCAATGTAATCATTTACCATTGGCACATCATTAATCTGAACAGTTCCTTTGTATTCAACAATATGTGCATGGTAACATTCATTTCCATCTTTTACTAGTTTCTCAGCTTCTTGATATGTTATCAACAACAAGGGTTAATTTTTTTATACAAACTAAAAAATATTTTGAAAATAAACCTCTTTAGCTCTACAATCAATCTTATCATGATAAATATAAATCCAATCGACACCCAAAATAAAATCAAACTATACTAGAGGAAAAACAATAAGGATTATAGGTAGATTCTTTCTACACACATGGACAGGAATGTTCTAATGTTTTCTTTTTGTCTCAACATTTCCTCCAGGTGTTTTTACTATAATTTATGTATTCATATCTTGATATGGAATTCCCAATTTACTAGAAATCTTCTCAAAAATTAAAGAGTGTAGACCCTGAATAAAACAACACATTGGCATAATCTGAAAAAACAAACAGTGTACCCGGTACAACTTCTTTTGATGGCCCAACATCTGTTGAAGTAGTTGCAACAGATTTCGCCACCCCTTTCTGCTTGTAGTCTGGCTGCTTTCCATCGGTTGAGTTCTTTGTTTGACACTCATTTTCATAATGACCCATTTCATTGCAATTAAAACATTTTACTGACTGTAAATCAGATTTTGTCTTACCATTACCCTGATCTCTTTCAGTGCAATTACAAGCATTATGTCCCATTTTACCACATCAGTATCACATACCATAATTCAAAAGGCATTCCCTAGCATGTTGTTTACCACAATTTTCACAAACTGTATACTAAAGTTTCTTACCATCAGACTTTTTTGAAGAGTTCTTCCCTTTCGCATGCCACCTTGACCTCTTATTCTGTTGTTTTTCAAAGAATACTTGATCATCGGAAAACTCCATTTCCACCTTCTCTGCACAACAAAAAAGTTTTTCATAACTTTTGAACTCACGAGAAGTTAAGCCCATTGATACATTGGCTTTAATCCTGAGTAAAAATGGTTGATTTTATTATCAAGATCTCATATAGAATTTGGAGCATACCTTGCCAGTCGAGTGATTTTTTCTTCATAAGAAGCCACTGATTCATCCTCCTACCACAATTCTAGGAATTTTTTTCCATCCTAAGATGATCCACCTTAGGAAAATATTTATCAAGAAACATTCCTTTAATTTCTCCCCATCAAGAGGATCAATCTCCTCAATATCCCTGATATTTTTCACCATCGACCACCACTAATCAGCTTCACCTTCAAAACGGTAAACAGTAAGACTATCCTTTTGATGTTTTGAACAACCCATGACAACAAAAATCTTCTCCAATTCTTTAATCCAACCTTCAGTTAGCACAGGATCAGATGATCCTCTGAATGATGGGGGATGTTCCCTCATGAAATGCTCCACTACTGACATGTTCCTCTGTGGTTGATCAGGCTGATCTCGTATAAGGATTACACCACCATTTATAGACGGAATCAACTGTTCCATCACTGTAACAAAATATTCAGTTCCTATTCCGACCATATCAGGTTGCTGATTTGGATGGTTTTCTTCCTCTGGATGTCGTCCCAACATAGCTGCCTTGGTTCCTCTGCGGAAAATGATTCTGATCATAGAAATATCTTAGGCGAAGCAACATGGTAATCTGTACATGCTATATGATATCAATATTAACATAAATTACATTATGGATAATAATTTAACAATACCCTAACTCTTAAAGTTATCCAAACCGTCCTCTGATACCAAGTATAAGGGCTCGACCTTAATCATTACATAATATTTAATTAAATGAATAATTCACATTGAAGATCTTTTCTGGTTTAGAGTTTTAGAGAATTAGGACATAACTATTATATCTCAAAATATTACAAGATAAACATATATAAAAAGTTCTTCTTTTCATAAAATAATAACTCTTGATGAAAAGAGTCATGTCTAGTTCCATGTTTTAAATAGCATGAATTTTCCTTGATCCCATCCTTGACCTTATTCGTCTTTAAGTCCTGTGAAAATATTTCAAAACTTTGGATGAGCATAAAAAGCATAGTAAGGGTTATAAAACAATGAATGAAAATATTTTTTAATAAATACATACAAAACATTAACTCTTTTACTTACCTAATGAAATCATAAGATTTATGAAGGACACATAGAAATCATTAACATAAAGGTAACTTCCGACATCTATATCATACTTACATTATAACTATCTAAGCTACATAGGGAGTTACTTTGGAATACCCATCATATTATATTCCATAACCCTCTTAGGAGAAACATTCACATTTAACTCCATCACGCTACCCAATGCATTGGAGAGCTATCTCGGGCTCACCCATCCTAGGTTTATCACGGAACCACCCGTATACGTAAATAATGCCCAAGAACCATAACATGATCATAACACATAACATAAGCATAAAGGAAAGATAACATTTCCACATTGGAATAATAAAATATCATTTCAAGATATTGAAAGAATAAATCCACTCTAAAAATCATTTTCAATACCAAAATAGGTAAAAAGAGTATATGGTATTTATTTTCCCTTTTAAAAAACATTATAGCATGTTAAGGAAGCCAAAGGTCAAATAATAATCGCAGCGACGGAAAGGTCGTTGTCACCGCTTACGTTAAAAAACATTCTTTCTTTTCATTTAGTAAAATGCTTCATATAAAAGGATTCCCTTTGAATAAATTGAATTGTCAAAGGGTTTTAGACACTATATAAAATAATGTCGTGTATAAAACTAAAAATGCCTCAATGAAAGGAGATTGAGACGAAGTCCCTTACCTCGCATCCGACATGACTCGATCATTCTTTAATCTCCTGAATTATAAAATACAGTTATTTTATACTTTCTTAAGAACCTTTTTCAATATTATTATTCCTTTTATATCACTTATTACCATGTAATAATCATTATTCAATCATTTAAGTTAATAACGTTCATTTTGTCAATATTTGGTACTTGAGTAAAAATGAACAACTTATATTTACATGATGTCAATGTGGTCAAAGGTTTATTATATCCATAATGATATTCATGATTTGGATATCATATATATCATATATATCCAGTATATACATGTTTTTATAATAGTACATAACTTTCAGAGGCAGGAAATGAAATGCACCGTTCATGGAGACGGTAAGTCGTACATACGCCTGAACTCTACTTTCATTTCTATTTATTATTTTAATGGAAATAAAACATAATTATACATAGTTATATTGTAATTATAGTATAATATCATATATAATAACATTAACACTATCCTTTATACATCCCAAATAAGGCATTAATGAGTCACATCACTTTAAGCGGTCGGTATTCTGCACTTCCTCAAATGAGATTATCGTATTTACCTACTATGGAAGCCATAATGGCATGATATAAATGGGAAGTAAATAAGAATAAGTAAATCATAAACATAATATATATCATATATAAATACAGTTCCATCATAATAGACACCATGAGAGGCAACAAGATGTAATTAAACAATCATCGTTTCGTGAGGCGTTAGTTTTCCATCCACAGAAACATTATGTTATTTATCCATTATATGGTGGTGTGTGTAAATGTATCTCAAATACGTATTATAACAACATCATAGTATATTTAGTATACTGTTGTTGTTAGAAAATAATTAAAAAAAGAGTTTAGAGTTAGAGAAGTAAAGTAAAAGAAAACAATTTAAGAGAAACTGTTACCTTTAATTTGGGTAACTCCCTTTTGTTTGAACTAAAGGACTTCTTGAAGTGCCTTATGGATAAGGCAAGGCTTCAAATAGGATTAGGGGGATGTTGAGCGATTAATTGGGCAGAGGTTTGATGAGAAAAATGGCGTTAGAGGTTTGAGTAATTGGTTAGAAGTGGTCTCCTTTTATAAGGGTGAGGAGAGGCTCTTTAGCAAAGTAGTACACAATTATTTTATTATATAATGATATTCTGTTTCTAATGGTCCAAAATTAATTATATATGAAGATAAGATTTTTCATGGTCGAAATAAAATCATCCAATCAGAATTGGACATGTTTTGGAAAATATTATAATCATTATAATCTTATTTATTTAAATAATTTATTAATGAGGTAAATACTGCATCATTATTGTGTCAAAAATAATTTAATTTTTTCGATGTCTAAAAATTATAAAAAAAATATCATGTATTAAATCCTTTTAGATTTAAAATTAATATTTATAGTCTAAAATAGGACTTATATAACACCATATAAAAATTAATTACTAAAAGATTTTTGTTTATGTCATTTTGGCCTTTACTTTAAATTAATTAATCTAAATTGTCATTATCACTTCCAGGTTGATCAAACGGGTCCCAAAATGGACTCAAAGATTCCCATGGTAGTTAATGACTCATCAAATAAGGGTACGACAAGTGTTAAGGTAATCTTGAATTATTATAATATTCTTTTAACCTTGAATTACCTTATTTACCTTTAATCGCGGTAAATAAAATTCAAAAGATACTATTCAGCAAAAATTATTTTCATCTTAATGAAAAAAAATTTACTTCATGATAACAACCATGTTTGTCAAAATTTTTAAATTCAATTCACAGATTTTGAAAAATTTCATTTAAATGAAAAAGTCATTTTTTTACTACCACTAAGTGGTGTCACTATTCATCAAAAATTGAAGTTTTTCAGAAAAATACAAAAAATTCAGCCTAAGAATTATATGATATTACGAATTAAAAATTTATGTCTATTTTTCCAAATTAAAAACATAGAAGTAGCATTAATTAATTTAAAAATTAATTTTTGTTGCTAAAACAAATAACATGTTTTTAAAAAACAATAACTATCAAAAGATTGATACTTTTTTTGTCCAATTTCAAAGTGAAATTACTTCCAATGACCAAAATTGGATCAAATGGTAAAAATATATTCTAATTGACCTTTTAAAAAAATTTAAATGATAATATAACCATATAAATAAATTAGATTAAATCATAGTTATGAAATAAAAAACAATATTTTCACTATTCATTAAAAATGAACTTTATCGAAAAAAATCCAAAAATTTACACAAAGTAAATTTAAATGTCTCCATTCAAAAGAAGGTTTTAATTTGGTCATATATAATGTATTAAGGTCACCAAAACTAGATTTAAAAATGGTTCTCCATTAAAAGGGGATAAATGGGCCTTTTAGTGTAAATTATGCTTAAAATTAGATTCATTAACATTTTAAGCCTCTAACTTTTTATTGGATAATTTAAATACATTTAACAATCATGTATAATCATATTTTACTTAGTTTCATTAATTTATTCCACTACAATAGCTAGTATTTAACTACAATTTAAAATAATAATATTATATAATTAGTGTGCAATGTAAGATTCCAAAGAAATCCATTGTTGCGTATCGAGTACGCTATCGAACATAGAAACCCTTTTAAAGTAAAATTAATATTTCATTTAAAAATATTAATAAATATGAAATATTTCTTATTCTTCATTTACATGTGATGTTACATCAAGACCTCTCATATGAATGTTAATCAAACAGTACATGTGGGATTTAGGAATCCAAATGACTCATGGTCAAATCCCAGCTTCCTAGGAATTTTTGCATGGATCAATATCTGGATCCCAGGAAGATCCTCCATGAATGATCAATAGTACCATCATGTCTCATTAGGCTTTAGGTCAGGTTTGAGGAAACATTTTAGGGCATTTCAATTTCCATCCATAGTAAACAATTGAAACATGAGTACAACATAGGGGTTGGAGGAGTGTCGAATCCCCTAACCTCTTTCCATAGTGCCTCATCCCACAAAAAAATTACAACTAATAAGGTGAACCCTAGTACCATTTATACACAATATAAAAAATCCCACCCATGGTTGGATAGTTTTCTAGACACACATATGGTCCCTTCAATCAGAGCCCAATAAAGATACCCTCACATTGGTCCATGGTCTTAGTCCCAAACCCATTTTATTATTCAATTATTGAGGAATACTATATCCCTATTCATCATCATAAAGTTAGTATGGCCTGACTGAAAATGTAGGATACCTCACACTGCAAAAACTAGGAGATGGAATAATGCCCATATCGGTTCTCAATGATTAACTGGGTCGGCCTTCTTACGAAACCTATTACCCTAATCCTATGGTTTATCCACCTAAGAAAGTGAATATCATGTTATGACCTTGACCATTAGTAGTCAAGAAAAACTATCCATTACCATTTTATATTATATCATTATCACTTTATGTATCCTAATCAATGGATTTCAATTTAATTAATTATCATAATAAATTAATTAAAAATATTAAATGAATATATTTTAATAAATCCTTTAATTTTATTATAAATGTATAGATCCTTAGTGAAGATACTCTATGCCATAAGAATATATAAAATTTATAAATACCACATGGAAAAGTACAATAACCAACTACCTATTTTCATAGATTTTATAGTAATTTTATTAAGGTTAGAAGCTACTTCCAAGGCATGTCTAGTTTCATCCAAAATCATCCAACCAACTGAGACACTAAGAGGCATCAAAAAGCATTGATCAATTAATAGTAATTAATTTATAATTAGTTAAATAATATAAATTTTAATTCCATATTGAATATAATTTTTCTTAAAAACTAAAATCTTTCCACAACACCACATCATCATGGACCCAAGTTCTACCACTCGTGGAAGGTCTTTTGGGAACTACTAAAACCGGACATGGGAGAATCCATAACCAACAATTTAGAAAAATTTGTAATTATACTTAATTTAAGACAAATACCTATGGGAATAAATAATAGTGACATGTATAGATTAATAACTAAACAACAATGTGTATATGGAATCTCAGTATTCCCTCATCCTATTCAAAATGAAAGGCCCATGTTAATCAGGTGATTCCACCATTCCCTGGTGGAATCAACAATGAAAACTAAATTCAAAGATCCCAATGTTAAATTCAAGAGAAGTAGGATGTAAACATATGTTGGTGGAAGGATAGACTCGCCTTAAAATGTCACGGGGATCCATGAAGAACACCCCCTTTATGGGTCTTGAAGAAGGGAGGACGAAGGAGGATCCCTCTTATGGTTTGGGCATGTGAGGGAAAGACAAATGAGGGGGAGTTAAGATCTCATAGGTTAAAATGGTAGGAAAATAATTTAATTGAAAATATATACACCCACAAGGGTTGGACGCATAAGTTTCTAAACTATGCATCAACCATGAGCAACGAGATACAAAAAAAAAACACCCCCATATGGTTTGGTTATGTGGTTTTATAACATTATTCCAACAATGAAAAGTGGAACTATAACCCCTATAAAACATCTGCATAGTTTGTCTTCAATTGTACGCAAGCCATGGACCCATTACCCAGGAAAATCCAATCATGAGTGGTGTTTTCTGAAGCTCACATTGTTTACTCCAAATCAAGCTCAATCCATGAACTAGAACCATGAACTTTATAAATAGTTATATAAATACCCGACGACATAGATTTCTGAATTATAATAACTAAACCATGAACACCACACCATCCTCCTGGCCAATAAGAGTACAAAAACACCAACCCTCACCCAATGCTCCTGATAATCACTCGATCACCCAAGGCACCTTCCAAACATCCTTTTATATCTAAAATCATCATTTTAAGGCACTCAAAACGTTGTAATTTTGGTCCAAAACCTGATTAATTTTTTTATCTATAAATTGAATATTTAAATACCCCTTGGTTTTTAAAATCCCATTCAAACAAAGGATCATAAACTAGTCTTATCAAAAGTCCATGTTTCATAGGCTTAAACCCATTTGCAAAGGAGATAATCCAAGAAGTGAGGTATAAATATCTAACTTTTCTTTTCACATTTATATTCATTTATATACAATTATTATTCAAAAAATTAATTATGACTTCTTAAAATTATAACATCAGTGTCATTAGTATATTATTATGTTATTAAAATGATGGTAAAATATTTAATTACCTTTATCATTCCCTTTGTGAAAAATGAAACCGCTATTTTCGGGTTGTCTGAACAACCACCTTCATGACACAACATGTTTTATTATTAAATATACACATTAAAAGGCTAGTCATAAAAGGTAATTTAATGTAAAATTATGATTATTAATTGATAAACCATATTAATCCTTTTTTCCATTCTATGAAAAATGAAATCATCATCCATGCATACATGTGGACTACTGCCTCTATGTAATAGTGTGTTCTATTTTTCATTAAGCCTTTAATGGTTGGTAATAAGAATCATTTTAATTATTAAATATTATATTTATGAAGTTATTAAGGTTCTAAAAAGTTACATTAGACAACCTATTAACAATATTATCGGTAAGAAATAGTGGTAAAATCGACCATCTAAAAAAATTTCTAAGAGAAAAAATTCATTTCTTTATACTATTAAAAAACATCTTATAGGCTACATTTCACTTATCATTCATTAAAATTCAGATATATCACACTAATAAACACTAAATATTATCCTTATTATTGTGGTATAATTATATTACAACTAAATCACTTCATAATCATCCATTAATTATGGTATGTTCTTGTCCGGGTTTGTTTAACCACAAAAATTAATAGTTCTATAAATATATACAATAAATGACTATGGGAATTTAATTTATAGTAATATGTGATATAGATAAGTAAATAATGATATTTATTTTGTTCTGTAATGGTAACATAAAACATTTAACTCATAATTTAATAAATCACCCTTTGTTCTCTTTGAATCATTGAAACATGTTCACTATTAAATTATTATTTAAGTATCATAGAAAACTCTCATAAAATAATATTTTAACATTGTAAATAATTATAAAACATAAATTATAGTAAATTTTATAATTACATGGGCCCACACTCCATGATATAATCCACATAAACACATACCTAACATACTATATTTGATAGCAACTATAAATTTATCGACATAATTGTCTTATAATTAAATGAATTAAATAATTTATTGCATTTCGTACATTCTCATGACCTTTTATGTTTCTATTTTTAGATAATTTGGAAAAATTATAAACTAAAAAAAGCATGTATTTATCAACTGATGAATATTTCTTCCACTATATGATAAACTACTTAATCCATAATATGTCTTCTACATCCATTATAAAGTCTTTACATAGTAAATAATATTATATATATCGTGTTTAATAATTTTGTTCATAACCTAAATAATGAAAACATTGGAATGGGTTGAGATCAAACACTTAGTGAGGAAAACATATAACAAAAGTTTTTAAAACATAATCACAAAATACATAATATGGCAGGAATTGTTAATCTAAGTATTTCCATAATAAACTAAAAATTAGATCCCTATATATTCATGAAAATAAATGAAAAAATGGATATAAATTATAAATATATCATACTGATTCAATACATAAATTTGGACCCCAAAATTTTTTCAAGGCCCTGTACCAATACATTCACTTACCATTGAGACAATATCAACGAAATCTTACTAAATTGGTCATGCATACACAAAATACCCAAATCTATTTTTTCACATGATACATTTTGATGCATCGAGGGGATATATAATTTTGATACCCACATGTAACTAAATTAAATCCCATATATTCAGTATAATATCCAACAAGAACAATCATATCATTCCATAAGTAACCTCTCTCTGAATAAAAAAATTTCCATCAATATAATGAAAAATATTAAATTGAAAAACATAATCTACATACTTTTTCAATCAATAATCATCAAGAATGTATAATCTTTTCACCATGTAAATAAAATGGATAACATGATTATAAACAATCTCAAGGAATAAGGTGGATTGTTAAAAAGTACATAGTCCAATTTCCCATAATAAACTACTTTATAATAACAACATAATGAATTCCAATACTTTTAAACACTACAATAAAAGGGATAAAATGATCATAACCCATTAGGAGGAATAATGTGGACGGTTAAACAATACATCGTAAAATATTCCACAATATTCTGTATTAGAATAACAATATAAAAAATGGAAATTTATTTCCTAATGTTAATTAAAGGGATAAAATGATCATAACCCATCTATATAAAGAAGGTTGATAGTTGAAAAAAACATAATCTCGGTGTAAAAAATTTAACATATAAGGGTTTTGACATAAATGAAAAACTCCATCACAAAAGAATTATTTTAATGGTATCACATGAATCAAATTGTTTGATACTATGAGTCCATTCCCCGGAATGATAATATATATATATAAGATGATAATTCTTGAAATATAAACCCTTTTATGGTGAATATTTTTTAAAATTATAAGGTAAATGGAAGATTTTTAAAATATTTTTTATGAAATATATTAGACATTATCATAAAATAAAATATTACATATCAATTTGAAAGGTAAATATTGAAAAGGTGATTTGATATCCTTTAAAAATTCTTAATTTTAAAAATAATATCTAATAATAGATCCTTGAAAACAAATAATATTTATCTTGGATAAATAAATAGAGGAATAAAAAACATGTGATAGTGAAAGAGAAAACCATTTTTATTATTTAAAAAATGTCTTTTTTTAAACTGACATTGTAAGAAGAGTAAAAAAACATTCATTTGTATAAAAATATAATTTTTACAAATATTATTATAAAATAAAGTATATTAATATATTTTTTTCTATATCCCAAGAATAGAAGGAATATGTTTATAATAAAACATTATAAATCTTGTAAGGAGGCTTAACCTATCAGTATCTCTCATGGGACTCATACTCCATGAATCAAGAATCATTTAAAAATGGGTTTTTTAAGATAAAAATTTAAATAATGAGATAATACCATACCAGGAAAGTTTGAACCAGGCGAAAGCCTGATCCCGCAAATTTATTGAAGAAAAAATGCAAGTAGAGACAGTAGAAAGAAAAGACGTTACATTACATCAAAGGCATAAGCACCCCTCTCCCCATCATCAGATAGCTCATCATCAGGGTCAGCTGACTCCCATTCAGAAGACTCGTATTTGCGCATCATCTCAAGATACATGTTTTTCTTCCGAAGCATTTCTTCAGACAATTTCTCCTTGATCGGCCTCTTCCCACTGAGCCCTTTGTCTGACTTCGGGGGCCCTCCTCTTTTTTTGCCATTGTACCCATTTACAATGACAGTTTCTTGTGACCATACATTCTTGTGTGCAGATCTTGTCACCATTGATTTGGGTAGGTCCGTATAATCTCTCCATGGCTTCCTCCTGCTCTGAGTTTTTTCCTCCACTTCCTTTCTTTGGGTCTCAGGAATTCCATACTTAACAGCATCCCTGTAGGATGTTTTATTACTTTGGGGCTCTTCTTCATCTTCAGATCTATCCCCCCACTTCTTTTTATGGGCCAAAGGAGGACTGACATTTCCATCCTTCCCACCCTCTATTTGAGGTATCATGGTTCTGTCATCATCACAGGGGCTTTTACATTCCTCACTCAATCCACCCAGGCTAACATTCCCCTCTTTCTCTCCAGCTTCCTCTGCCATATCAATCTCCTTTGTCTCATTTGCTTCAACATCAAGCAGTGCTGCAAATTTGTTTATAGAATAGTTAAACAATTCATTAGGATTTACTTGCACCATGACATCAGGTGTGCTCCTCGGTTCAGACACCAGTTCCACAGGTTTAGAATTTTCCTGCCTCGAAGCAGACCCCCTGCCACTATACTGCAAGTCAGTGCTTGATCTCTCCATCTCATGCTGAACCTTGGATTCAGAATTCACAGATCCTGTCATCTTATGTAGATCTGAATCTTCTGTCACCTTCAAGTGTGAGTGAGACTCAATCAAAATTGATTCCCCAGGCTGAGACATAGCCACTCCAGTTTTGCCCAGTGGGGTTCCCCTAGCACCATCCACAAGAATCTGCCTAGATCCAGCAGTCCGAGAGGTTCCATTCATCAAACCCCCTGATGATATTCCCTGCTCCATGATAGCAGTGACAGACGGATGAGAATCATCTTCAAGGTGTGCACCTGGGACAAGATCAGCCAGCTCTGCGCAGGCATCCACTCTTCGTGCAGCTGTGCCACTCTTTCGACAATCATCCCTCTCGTGTCCCTGCTTATGACAGAAGGAACAGAATGTCATCCAAGACTCATAGTAAATCTTTTGTGCATACCTGCACTCATTATACCAAATGCATGATGATGTTTTTTAGTGATTTTTAGTGTGATATATTATGTTTTTATAGGATTATTAAGATAATATAATTTATATATATTAATAACTTATAATGGAGGTATCATTTTCCTCTTAGTTCCCGCTTTATAAACAATTGAATTAACAATAATTATTTGTTAATCATATTTTTAAAAGGATATTCAATTTTTTTCTAATCATTAACCTAATAATGTGATAAAAATAATAATTATATTTTAATACCATCCTTATTACTGTTGTTTTAGGGAGGTTATTGAATGAAAAATGGAAATCAATCGTTCCATGGAGGAGATAGACCACATGTACACATGGTAGATAGTTTTGTTTCCCATATTAGGTAGAAAAGAGTAACATGATTTATTTTTTCAGAATAATAAACAAGATATAAATATAATATTTATTTATTAAATTCACCATTTATTACATCATTTTATTGTTGTGATGTAAAACAAAACATGTTTTATCATGGAGGCTGTATTCTACACAATGCACGAGTGAGGCGTTTTTTCCATTAATAGAAAACGTGGAAGGGGGATAACACTTGTACCATAATTATAATAAAATAATAGTGTAGTAATTATAACAATATTATTATTTTAAAATAGTTAAAATATATTTTTGGAATAATAAAACCACATAATAATGTAGAAAAGTGAAAGATAGGTTAAAAACTTACACCACACTTTTAGGATTTTCTCTTTTGAAAAGGGGGTTAACCCCTTGAGGAATGAATGTTGTGAAGAAAAATCCCATTATGGTGACTAAGGGTGTGTATGGGAGTAATGGGAATTTTTTTAAAATTATCGGGTTTTTTGTGAGGGAAAATGAGGATAGGGGTGTCCCTTTTATAAAAGAAAAGGGATGGAATATACCCAAAAGTTTTCAATAGTTGGAAGTCACTCCAAAGAAAAGTGGCTCAAAAAATGATAAATAAAGGATGGGGGAGGGATAATTTCAATCAAGGCCTCAACTATCCATTCTAATACATATATATATATATATTCTTCTTTACTCATAGATTCTTTATATTTACCGTTTTAGCTTCTATCGGGTAACTAGTTTCTACCTATGATAACATGTCTTTTATGCAAAAAAAAAACAAAAGGGGTAATTTTTAGATAATTCTGACCCAATAATTCTAATAAATACATTGTATTTTATTTAATTTATAAAAGTGATAAATTATTAGTTTAAAATATTAATATATAATTCATTAAAAACACTTTTCAAAAAAACATAAATTTTATTCTAAAATATGAAATATGGGTTTGTAAATTAAAACAAAAAATTTTTAAATTAAAAATTAACATATAAAATAAATATTTAGTTTTATAAAAAATCAATTAATTTACAATTAGTACATATAGACTAGTAATATCCTAAAATTTATGGTATTCGTAAAATAGTATTTTGAAATATTCATCTAAAAATATATATTTTTAGAAAAAAAATATAAAATAATCTTAAGATTATATTAGTATGAATAATATAAAAAATTTATTAATTTTTTTGGAATTATATTTCTAAAATTTTATAATTCAATATTTAAATAAAATACTAAAATATAGTGGAAAACTACTCATATTGGAAAATAACTTATAGAAATATTTATTATTTTTTATTATTTTTTATTATTTTTTCTTTTAAATTAATAAATAATTTATTGGTAATATATTATTCCTATATCCAAAATATTTTATTATTATCAAATCATAATTTATTTAGATTATTTAAATGAGACATCAATTTTTGGAAAATATATATCAAAACACAATATGATTTTTTAGCTGTTTTTAATTTCATTCATTTAAAGTTTCAATTATTTATTTATATAAATATTTCATAAATTATTTATTTTTATTAATTTCTATTGATTCAATAACTACGTTATAATTTTCATAATTAAATATTTATAATTTATCCAAATATATCGCAGTTTTATTATGTTTCATGTTGTGTGTGATACAAGCTATCAAACACATTGGCTTCTTTATAGGTAATCATATATTAAGATCTCAGGGTGTTACATTTACCCCCCACACTTAAACAAATTTTTTCCTCATAGTTTTAATTATTACATGTTTACGAATTTATGTGATGGTATTCTAAACACATTCATTATTTGAGGTATAAAATCTAATACGAAATTTATCATACCCTCATATGCTATATAAAGTTACATATATTTATTCAAAAAACATTATCCATCCATACAATCATAAATCATTGTATGTATACACCCTAATCATAGATTTTTTATAACATACCTTTCCAAAAACCATTTGAATCTCCAAATTAATAAACCATAGTGAATTAAAATATTCATCCTAGATATAAAATCTATCATTAACACAAAATGGTATTAACCACTAGTTAATATGGTCACAAACTAGTCAATTTATATCATAATCCCAAAAATGTTATTAGTTTCATAAAAATACCATGAATCAATTATCAATACCAAGGTTACCAACACAATCTAACATACTTCTTCAAATTCAAGCCATCCTTTATTATCTTGACATCAAACATACACTAATACTAAAACATATCAATCCATTAAATAGGTGTTCATCAATAGTTATCTCCAAAAATGTAATCTTACCATTAAATAATTTCTCAAGGTTATTTATAAAATTTAAAATATTATTTCAAACTATTAATTAACTACTCTATAAAAATCCTTATATGTTTCATATAATGATTAATAACATTAAAATATACTAAAATGTCATCTATTAATATCACATTACTAATTAAAATAACTATTATTATAAAGAATTAATTTCTATTATGTTTTCAGGCTCATTACCAAATATATATAACAAGGTATCTCAGCTTTTCCATCGCAATAGGAATATATTGAAATAATTAACCATTTCTGTATGCTCCATTATTTAGCTATAAGACATAGTGGTTTCATGGTACATACCTTTCACAACTTCATTTCTATGATCTTATTTCATAAAAAATAATAAAATAATGAATGGTTATAATAATATCCAAAATATTAAAACTGAAACATAAATGTGATTATGTATTCCCTTATAAAACCTTTTTTATTATCATATAATACTTTCATGTCAACTGATGAATCTAATTTTTCAATCCTTGGCTATCTATGGTAATTTTATTATTAGGTTCTCTAAACTAATTTGTTAGCATCATACTGTAATCCTTTATAATGGTTCACAAAGAGAATGTGATTAACAAAATAAAATTATCCAAGTGAGTCAAACTATGTGTGACTTTAGGCCTCTTTTTCATGCACTGGGTGATAATCAAGTTAATACCGAATCTACCCTTTTGAGGGATATTACCCCTAAGTACATCTATTTCATAGAATATATCCAATTATAGTATCAAAAAAGAGATTTAATTTCTTTGAGAACAATAAGATCTCTAATTTATCAAAACCTTAGGATTTTATCTTATATATAGAATTCCCTCTTATACATATCTGTTGGGTTTTCTCTAAAGGAATTTTATCCTCATTAATGGATAAAATTTTAATTTTTACCATAATGTTAAATCATATACTGTCCCAAATTATTGTCTACACCTTTGAAATTATGATCAAAATTAACATATCACCCTCAAATTATACCCAATAAACATTCTAATCTTTAAATTTACCTAAACAATGGATTTAATTCTAACTTTCATTCCCTAATCCTAGACTCCCAAATCATATGTTCGTAAGAAAAATTAAATTTTTTCTTCGATAAATACTATACATTCAAAAATCTGACTATCTCAAAATTACAAGACATAATGAAAATATTACATTATATACATTCCTAAGACCTTTTAGATTTAGATCATTATATAATTAAGAAAGAAAAATTAAAAAAAAAATAAAACCCATGTCTTTATCAACTAGTGGTTATATTTTTTCTACTATATGAGAAACTACTTAATATATAATAAGTGTTAAATATCTTTCATAAATTATCCACACCAACTATCCTACTAAACACATCTTTTTTAAAACTTTTTTTATAACCAAGGGAATAGAGATATAAATAAAAAGTGAGCTCAAATAATTAGTAAGGGAAACATATAAATGATGATGTCAAAAAATATGCATGAAATACATAATATGGAAATAATAAATAATTTTAATAATTCAATAATAAACTGGAATTAAAATATTTTTATATCTAGGTAAATAAATGAAAACATGGATATCAATAGTATTGATATCGTACCGATGGATTAAATAATGTAGAACATTGAAAACATGCTTTCAAAACCTTATACCGAGACATTCACTTATTGTCGAGATTGTAGTCGAGACATATTTCTGAATTGGTCATGAATACACCAATTACATAACATTTTTTTGTTTCATGAGACTTGTTGATGTATCAAAGGTTTATATAATTATTGGTCTTAACCATCACCTAATTATGTTCTATTCATAAACAATAATAGTTAACAACACTTTTCATACCATTCTTTAAAGAACCACTCACTAAATAAAATACATGGTTATATATATAATGAAATATATATAATATCAATACATAGTCAACCTACATTAGAAATCAGTAATAATCAGAAATTTCAATACTTTTTCTTAGGTTAATAAAAGGGATAACATGCTCATAACCTATCTAGAGGAATAAGGTGGATTGTTAAACAATACATAGTCAAATTTCACTTAATATTCCATATTTTAAAAACAACATACTAAATTACAATACATTTCTTTATTAAAATAAAATAGATAACATGATCATAACTCATACAAAGGTAAAAGGTAGATGGTCAAACCATACATAGTCAAGTTTTCCACAATCATCTATATTGAAATAAAAACATACATAATTCCAATAATTTTCCCATGTAAATAAATGGTGTCACATGATCATAACACAATTATAGGAAGAATGTAAAGACCTTAAAATTCCATGTAAATTTTTTTCATTATATGGATATTTTATGAGTCCTAAAAATTGATGGTGCGTGATTCCGAGGATAGGTGTGCCCAGAATGAATTTATGAACGTTTTTTCAGGTACGTATAGTAAATGTGCGAACGTGTTTTTTTAACTTTTGAACCGGTGCTCGGAATTGAAATCCGAGGACACTGTTGAACTCATAGTGTCGGTATTCACTTAAAGACACCTTTACCTCGACTGCAGTAGGTCGAGGATGAAAGATATCTTTTCTCATTTTCATGGAAATAAATATAAAATAAAATAATCATATATTTTATTTTTTTTGAAACCTCCAATGAGGATGTTATATAGGTGAGGAAAATCTGAACTAAAACCCCCATTTTGAAATAAAATTCATGGACCACCTGAACCCTCTTTAATGGGAGTAATCCTCTCAACTCCAAATTAATTTTCTTATCCCATTTAATTGAGTAAATTAGTTATGCAAACTCTCCATTTAATCAATAGTGCCAATTAATTATTATTTCAACTAAAATTAAACCTATTTTATTTTATGTTCACAATTCACCTCTTAGGGTTTTTGGGAGATTTTTGTCAAAACAGATCAGCTTTAGAGAATATTGGAGAAACTCGTCCTTCAATGAAGAACGCACTCCGGAATTGAAGAACGAGGATGAGGTTCTAGCCGACTTCGTGTGCGTCATGTAGAAGTGAAGAATGCCGACACCACCATCCCCAACGTCTTTGTATCCTTCCTCGTGACCTTCGCCAACAAACCTCCAAGGTAGGGGTTTAATTATGTGTGATTATTGTTTCCCATGTTATTATATTTTAAAATAAGCACATGGATCAACTCTAACTAATTGATTCACAGAGGATTGCTTCTTGCAGATTGAAAATATTTATTGCAGGTTGATATAGGGGTTTAAAATTTTGTGGGTCTGATGATGTACTAGGATCATGTGTGGGTCTGATGAGGTAAAAGGATCATGTTTGGGTCTGACGATGTACTAGGATCCTGTGTGGGTCTGACGAGGTACATGGATCCTGTGTGGTTCAGATGATGTAATAAGATCTTAAGTGGGTCTGACAATTTATTAAGATCCCGTGTGGGTCTGATGATGTTCTAGGATCTTGTATGGGTTTGAAAAGGTACAAGGATCCTATGTGGGTCGGACGAGGTACTAGGATTCTGTGTGGGTCTGACGAGGTACTAGGATCCTGTGGGGGTCTGATGGTGTACTAGGATCTTGTGTGGGTCTGACGAGGTACTAGGATCTTGTGTGTGTCTGACGATGTACTACGAACGTTTTTGTGTCTGATGGTGATTAATTAGGATCTTACGTGGGTATGTCTCTTAATAGAGTAATATGAATTAGTAGTTACATCTAATTATCTCTACTATTGTACCTAAGATATACCCAGTATTAGATGAGTCTATACCAGTGTGGTACTTTCGTTCATGGTAATACCTTGGTGGTATTCTTCAGTGTGGCATACAAATGTGGTACTTACCTTTGGGGTATTCCTTTATTTGTGGAATAGTTGAGCTTTACTATTTTGAGTTGGACCATGTTTTTCCTCTTGATTGAGATGGGTATTCTAGATAAATTAGGGATATGTATGGGAATATACATAAATATGGTTGTAAGTTGATTTCATTTTGTGTGGTTTATCCATTGTAGATTTTTATAGACCATGAGGGTCTTAGGGTCCCTAGTGAGTATCGTTATATGCACCCCTACACGGGCTGTGCCTGCACCCAGTTGTGTTTTGTGCAGATGACAGATAGTGTTGATTGAGGATGAGAGTACCAGTACTATGGTAGCTTAGAGGTGGACATTATATGAGGTGTACCACTGAGATGACCGTTTGAGAACTATAACTACCTTTCAGATAGGGACCTTAACGGGTGTTCACAGGCACAGTTCCAGTTTACTTGTACATTCCAATTCTCTTGTACTTTCTAGTTGGGCATGTATACTGACCCCTTTTACTTACTATACACACTCTTTTTTCTATACAGTATACTGGTGTCTGTATCTTGTTGTGTGCTTGGTTGCATGAGTTTATAGGTTATAAAGGAAATGTTTTCCCTCTTTTAGGGAATACGCCTTTCAGTGCTAGTATCTAGCCCCTGGCCAATGGAAGGAGGGCATGGGGTAGCCATTGCATGGGCCCTAGGGGACGAGATGTGAAAAATTGGTATCATTGGAGTTTGGTTCTACCGAATAACTAGGACTATGATCTTATGTAGAGTAATAGTGTTATGTTTATTGAGTGTGGTTATCAGTTTAGATAATCCAATGATGGTGCGGCGGCCGACGTATCCATAAACTAGGACCCTAACATCAGATTTCTAACTTAGTGCATGAAAACACTGATTGCATGTGTCTGTTTTCAAGAGATTTCTTTGTAATCGGTTTGAGTCTGCTCACTAGGTATAACATATTGATAGTGGCGCACCAGTTTCTTTTCAGGATTCCTCCACACAGATAGCCAGTTAGGGTTTCGGTTATAGTATAAACTGAAAGCCCGCCGAGCGATGAGGCCTTGGTGCAGGCCCCACTTCTAGTAGAGGCACCAGTGGAGGCACCAACGGTACCACTAACCATTGGACCATCGATGCCACAAGCCCCAGTAGTAGAGGTGGAATTCCACTTGAGTGTGTTGCACGAGTTCCAGCACCATAGGTCACCTAGGTTCAGGAGAAAGATGGACCCACATGGGGGCTGAGGATTGGCTCGAGGCAGTAATGGGAGTTTTCCGACTGGTAGGGACACTGGAAGATCTCATGGTAATCCTTGCCTACAGTATTCTACAGGCAGTAGCAGGCAGATGGTGTATCGTGATGCTCTAGCTTCACGAAGAGCTGACACTTCTCTGGGCAGACTTTCCGAGCCTATTTCAGGTAGGGTTTTTCCTAGCAACCCTTCACACAGTGCGCATTCTGGATCTACATCTTCTGCGGCATGGTTGTGGCTCAGTACATAGTGAGGCTCACTGACCTCTCACTCTACTCCATTGATATGGTGTTGGACCCATTCTTCAAGGCTTGGACCTTTGAGAAGTGACTTATGTGAGAGATCAGGGCTCCAGTGATTTCTCTCAACATCCCGACACAGATGGGGTTATTAGAGAGAGACCTCTTAGTGGAGATTTTACTTGATGAGCAGCCACCAACAGTGAGACCCACCACTAGACATCACGTAACAGAGTCTTCTGCAGGTGGCAGTAGACAAACATCATAGAGCCCCATGTGGCCCATACCTATAGGTGGATGAATGTATGACTTGGGATCAGTTGTGCGGGGTACTGAAGACAGAGCCAGAAATGCGAGGAGAAAGTCATGTTTCACATGCGGTGGCCATGGTCACATGGTTCATGACTGTCTGGACCATCATATGGATGATCCAAAGATGGTCGAAAGACCACCCAGGTAGAGACATAGGTTCAATAGTGGAGTTCATAGGGAGTAGGCGAACGTGACAGAGGAGCTGGCCGTGCAGCTGGCGGTGCGAAATGATTCGAGATATTATCTCCACAACCACTAGGTTGTCCACCCTGTCCACAAGGAGCAGGTGTGGAGGGAAGGGCTTAGCTCTAGGCTATTGAGGCCTATGACCATGGCACTCTGGAGATGATACGAGGTACGATCTATGTCTATTTCACCTTAGCTTTTGTACTTATAGACACTGGTACCTTTCATTTTTTTATTCCCACAGCCCTCGTTCGGAGCTCATAGATTCTGATGGAGCTGTTGGATCGACCCTTATGTCTAGAGACTTCTACGGAAGCTGATTTGATGAGTACACAGTTGTGCCAGTGGTGTGAGCTTACTCTAAGAGGTGGGATCTTCGGTTGGGATATCCAAGTTGTGGGCTTGATGCCTTACGACGTCATCTTGGGTATGGACTAGTTATCTATATTTCATGCTCACATTGACTATATTAGGTGCAAAGTGTGGTGTGTCCACACGGATGGGACCAGTTTTACCTTCACCGGTAAAAAGGGAACCTTTTCATCACAGTATGGACTTACCTGGAGGAGAGTGTGGCTGATCACTCATCAGTTGACTAGCCTCACCCTCAAAGCGGTTGATGTGGAGAGTCCGAGTTATCATATAGTGGTGGACCAGTATGTGGATTTCTTCCCTGTAGATTTTTCTAGTATACCTAATCATATAAAGGTGGAATTTTACATTGAATTGTACCACAGGACGACACCAATATCCACATCAGTTTATCAGATGGCTCCCGTAGAGCCTCCTGAGCAGCGGGTACAACTAGAGGACTTACAGGGGAAGGATTCATTCAACCCAGTGTTTCTCCTTGGTCAGTCCCGATTTTTTTATCCAAGAAGGTGGATGGGAGGTTGATACTTTTTGTTGACTATTAGCGCCTGAACCAGGTGTCCATGAAGAACAAGTACCCACTCCAAAAGATTGATGACCTCTTTGATCAGCTGAAGGGAGCACGATGGTTCTCAAAGGTAAACCACATATCAAGTTATAACCAAATCAGAGTAAGTCATGAGGATGTATAGATAAAAACTTTCAGATGTTGATACGACCACAATGAGTTCTTGGTTATTCCATTCGATGTGACCAACACCCTAGTAGTGTTCATAGGACATCCGAACAGGATCTTTCAGCCATACCTTGATTCCTCTGCGGTATTCCTCATTGATGACATTCTGATCTACTCGACTATTGAGGAGGATCATGCTTATCATTTTCAGGTAGTACTGAACACACTCTAAGAGCACTATCTTTATGGTAAGCTCTTGAAGTGCTAGTAATAGTTCCCAGAGGTTCACTTTCTGAGACATGTAATCTCAGATGCTGGAGTTGTGGTGGATTCGTCATAGATTGAGGATGTACTTTCTTTGGAGCCACCTAGGTGTGTGACAGAGGTACGATGTTTCTTGGGTTTGGATGGATACTACTGGAGGTTTGTTCCAGATTTCTCCAGAGTTGCAGCACCTTTATTAGTGTTGAAAAAGAAGGGGTGACCCGTCGTTTGGTTAGAGAGATGCCGACAGTGTTTTCAAGAGCTAAAGAAGAGGATGACTACTACCCCCATCTTGAGGCTAACAAAGGAGGGATTTGGGTATATAGTCTGCTTTGACACATCAGGTACCGGTCACAGATGTGCCCCGATGCAGGATTGAGCAGTGATCGCATATTGTTCTCGACAACTGAGACAGCACGAGCAGAACGACACTACCCATGACCTGGAGTTAGCATGAGTGGTCTTCATCTTGAAGATGTGGTGAAATTACTTGATGGGAGAACATTTTACAGTCTACTCTAGTCACAAGAGTCACAAGTATATCGTCTCTCATAAGGACCTGAATCTGATATAGCGGCATTGGATTGAGTTCCTCCTGGACAATTACTTTGATATAGTCTATACTACTGGGATAGGGAACATTGTATCATATGCTGTCAGTAAGAGATCCGGTATACAGCTTCTAGGTGTGGTGAAGGAGAGGCTGACCGATTTATAGATATCCTTTGGGGATCAAGATGGAGCATCTTTTCTATAGTCTCTTATATTCACTCCCCTACTCCTTAAGTGAGCCAGGGAGGTGTAGTAGGGGGACACTAACTACAAGGGTCGATGTGCTCAAATATCCACATGACATTAACCTGATGGATTTTCTGAATGTGGGGAGCACATCACCATTTTCAGAGGATGTACCATGGTACCAGTGTCACTTCAAGAGGAAGTGTTGAGGGAGTTCCAAACATCCCCACTAGTGGTACATCCAGTAGTGGAAAAGTTTTACCAGGATATCTGGCGACAGCACTGCTAGCCAAGATAGAAGAAAGCAGTAGCAGGGTTTGTCTCTTGGTGCCTCACTCGTCAGCTAGTGAAGGTAGAGCATCATGTACTAGCAGTATTAGTTCATCCTTTAGAGGTCTCATATTGGAAGTGGGATGGGATATCCTTGGACATTGTGACAGGACTTCCATGTACATCCCGAGGTCATGATCCTATCTGGTTGATCGTCGACTGACTCACCAAGTTGGACCACTTCTTACCAATCAGAGGGCATGGTTCAGTAGAGAGCATGGGACGCCTCTATTTGAAAGAGATTATGAGGATACATGGATTACCCATGATGTTTGTCTCTGATTTTGATGCATGTTTATCTTCTTAGATATTTAAAGGGTTTCATGAGTCTTTCGGGGTGCAACTCCATTTTAGCACCGCCTTCCATCCTCAGATGGATGGACAGACTGAGAAGACCATTTAGAACCTTGAATACATGCTCTGTGCTTGGGTCCTAGACTTTGGTCATAGCTGGGAGGATCACTTTCCCTTGGTAGAGTTTGCATACAACAACAACAATCACTCCACCATTAGGATGACACCTTTTGAGGCATTGTATGGGCGACCTTGCAGATCATCATTGTATTGGACTATCCTAGTGGAGTCAGCACTCGTTGGACCAGTGATGGTACGGGCTACCACGGAGAAGGTGCATATCATCCAGGAGTGGATGAAGTCTGCACATAGCAGATAGAAGTCTTATGCTAATAAGAGACAAAAACCTCTGGAGTTCAAGGATGGTGACCACGTCTTTCTACTAGTCTCACCTCGATGAGGTTTGCAGAAATTTGGTCAGGGTGGCAGGTTATCTCTGAGATTCATCATACCCTTTCAGGACCTTAAAATAGTTGGCGATGTGGCTTACCACCTAGAAATTCCCCCATAGTTTCACTAGGTGTACGGCGTCTTCCACGTATCCCAGTTGAGGAGATACGTGCACAACCATCTCACATCATCAACCACAGCGAGCTGGACGTCGACGATGGGGAAACTTTTACGGAGGTTATAGAAGAGATTGAGGATCAATAGGAGTGGGACTTCCGTGGGTAATTGATACCTCTAGTGTGCGTTCACTGGCAGCATGAGATATTCTTGGAGACCACATAAGAGAGGGAGGCTCATATACGTGTTCATTACACCTAATTGTTTTTCTATTTTTGTGATGTGGATTTTCGAGATGCGAAGCCCGGTGGTGGGGAGAATTTAAAGACTCAGAAATTCCATGTTATTTTTTTTAAATTATATTGGAATTTTATGACTTTTTAATAATTGACGGCACGTGATTCCAAGGTCTGGTGTGCCCGGAATGAATTTCTGAACTTTTTTTCGGGTACGTTCAGTAAATATGCGGGCGGGTTTTTGTAACTTTTGACCTAGTGCTCGAAAATAAAATATGTGGACACTGTTGAACTCACAGTGCCAATATTCTCTGAAGTAGACATTAACCTCGACCATAGTAGTTTGGGGGTGAAAGATAGATTTTCACTTTTACATCGAAATAAAAATAAAATAAAATAAACATCTATTTTATTTTTGTTGAAACCTCCCATGTGGATGTTATAAAGGTGGGGACCATCTGAACTAAAATCCCCATTTTGAAATTAAATGTGGGGACCACACGAACCCTCCTTAATTGGAGGAATCCTCTCAACTACCCATTAATTTAATTCTCCCATTTAATTGAGTAAATTAATTATGCCAACTCTCTATTTAATGAATTTTGTAATTTAATTTTTGTGTCAAAGTAAATTAAACCTATTGTAATTAATGTTGGAATTTCATCTCTTAGGGTTTTGGGGAATGTGTTGGAATAATATAATATCATTTGATAATTGTAGAGAAACTCATCCTCTAACAAAGAACGCACTCTGGAATTGAAGAACGAGGACGATGTCCGAGCCGACATTGGAAGCATCTTTCAGAAGCAAAGAGTGCTGATGCCACTATCCCCAACATCTTCGTGTCCTTCCTCACAACCTCTATCATCAAACCTATGAGTTAAGTGTTTAATTATGTGGGATTTTTGTTTCCCATGTTCATCTCTTCTAAATGAATAATGCAGATCAACTCTAACTAATATATCTAGGGATGATTTCTTCATGTGAATTGGGAATATTTATTGTAGGTTGATGTAGGGGATTAAAATTTTGTGGGTGTGACGATGTACTAGGATCTTGTTTGGGTTTGATGAGGTAATAGGATCCTGTGTGGGTCTGATGATATACTAGGATCCTATGTGGGTTTGACGAGGTACTAGGATACTATTTGGTATTGACGATGTAAAAGGATCCTGGATGGGTCTGATGAGGTACTAGGATCCTGTGTGGGTCTAACGATGTAATAGGATCCTTTGAGGGTCTGATGAGGTACTATGATCTTGTGTGGGTTTGACTATGTAATAGGATCCTATGTGGGACTGATGGGGTACTAGAAACCTGTGTGGGTCTTAAGAAGTACTAAGATCCTATGAGGGTCTGACGAGGTACTAGGATACTGTGTGAGTTTGAAGATGTACTAAGTTCTTATGTGGGTCTGATGATGATGAATTAGGATCTGACATTGTTCTGCCTCTTAATAGAGTAAGATGAATTAGTAGTTACATCTAATCCTATATACTATTGTACCCAAGATATACCTGGTGTGAGATGATTCTATACATATGTGGTACTTTCCATCGAGTAAATACCTTGGTGGTATTATTTTGTGTGGCATACCTATGTGGTACATACCTTCGTGGTATTCCATACTTTGTGGAACAATTGGGCTTTTAGCTTTTGAGTTGTACCTTGTGTTTCCTCATGATTGAGATGGGTATTCTTGAGAACATAGGTATATGTATGGGAATATACCTAAGTAGGGTTTTCAGTTGACTTTAAGTTTTTTGGTTTATCATTTTTGGATTTTGTGAGACCTTGAGGTCTCGGGGTCCCTATTGAGTATCATTATACTCACCCCTGCACGGGATATGCCCAAACACTATTGTGTTTGGTGCAGATGACGGACATTGCTGACTGAGGACGAGAGTACTGGGACTGGAGGTAGCTCAGAGGTGGACTTTAGATGAGGCATACCACAGAGATGAGAATTTGAGAGATGTACCAACCATTTAGGTAGTGTCCTTGATAGGTGTTCATAGGGTATGTTTCAGTTTACTTGTACTTTCTAGTTTTCTTCTATATTATAGTTGGGAATGTATAATGTCCCCTTTTATGTACTATACACACTCATTTTTCAATATAGTTTACCAGTGTTCGTATCTTCTTGTGTTCTTAGTTTCATGAGTTTACAGGTTTTAAAGGCAATGCCTTCCCGGTTTTAGGGAATACACCTTTCAGTGCTAGTTGCTGGCCCCTAGCCTGTGGAAGGCGGGATTTGGGTAGTCACGGAAAGGGCCCTATGGGACGAGTCATGACAAAGAAGGAATATGGTTGGAAAAATAACATCTATGAAATACATCAATCATAAAAGGATGATTACACAAAAGAAAAAGACACTTGAAAAATAATCCCATGAGCGGTATCATAAAAATATAACTTTTTATACAATGTGTCCTATATTCCAAATGATAATATATATATTATAGGAAAAATCATCGAACATGAACCTAATTAAGGTAAATCAATTTTAAAATGATAAGGGAAATTGAAACAAAAACTTAAAAGGCCTTTTTGAAAACATTTTTTACATTGACATAAAATAAAAATTTACATGTCACATTAATATATAGACATTAAAAAGGTGATGTGAAAATTTTTTAAAACGTTTAAATATAAAAATATCCACTAATTATGGATCCTTTAAAAAAAAATTACTAAATTAGGAGTGGAAAAAAAATATAAAATTGAAAATATAAATTATTGTCTATTATTTTCAAAATACCTTTTTTTAACACACATTTTAAGAATATTAAAAATAATAAATTTATATCAAATATTAATTTTACAAAATTGTATTATGAAATAACATATAATAAATTATTAGGATATAATAACCTAGAAATATAAGGATGAATTTTATGAATAATCAATATAATTAATGTATGTTTAAGTTTCAAATATCCATCAAGAGAAACATAAATCATAAATAATGAATGATTTGAAAATGGTTTTACGTGTTAAAAATTATTTAATGAGAGAATAACACATAATACTATCAATGAAAATGATTTTTTCAATATATAAGTCCAAGTTAATGATAATAACTAGATGAATGAAAAATGATTCACCAAAAACTCTTACGGTTGGGGTAATAATTAAGACCAAATACATTTGAAGAAAAGATATTTATTTGGATTAGTTTATACGATGAATGACAATGAAATAGAGTATAGATAATTCATGATAATTTAAATCAATAGAATAGTATAAAAAAGAAACATAGTACACAACATGTAACATGTCTCCAAAAATATAAATTGAGACAAAGAAAACCCTCACGACTTTAGTAACACTTTAATCAAAACCCCTTGAATGATTAGACAAGAAATGGAACATAAAATATAATGATTAAAATACAATTAATTATATTATATCTAAAATTGGTATTATATACACCATATAAATGAAATTATGTTCATAATACCAAACATGTCACAAAGAGAGGAATTTGAGACAAAACCCTTTACCTCAGCCTTGATCCATTCTTTACATGCACCAAACATCTGGAATAATTAAATTAATTTTAATAAAAAGATACTAAATAAACTTATTCATAATTATAACCCTTTAAACTATTCATTTATAATAATTATATATATATATATATATTATTTATATTTAACATATTTTTAACACAAGATGTAACTAATAATTATTGCAGTGAACTAATTTCATAAAAATGGTGTTGGTATTCATTCTTGTTAAAAAGTTAATTATTCAAATATAATTAAAGTAATTATAATATATATTTTCATGTTATTCTATAAATCTATACATTCATTTCATGTTATTTTTTGTTATGATCCATGAGGTTGAAATAAACGACGAGCATGTTTGGCTATTTCTTAATGATTGAAATGTGTTTTCTTAATTAATGAGTAAAATGTTGACATAAACATACTAGAACAAAAACAAATTATTTATATATTTATATCATATTATACAAATATATATTTTCTCATATTCATTCATGATATAAATATATATTAATATTCAAGTATGACATTAAACCGAATAAAATATGAACCTACCATGATTAATGTATCATAATGAGGGGGTTTAGTTGTAATATCTCTATAATAGAATAATGATATTATTTTCTATTTATTAGTTTTATATATCATAATTTTAAATTATTAGTAAGATGATATAATTTTTTAAAAATGTCGTTACTTTAAATGGAGTGGTCAATTACATCTTAGTTCGCTCGTTTTAAATGATTGAGTTAATGATAGTCTTTTATTGATCATATAATTAATGAGTCCTATAAATATTAAAAGAATTCCATATTTATATAAAAAATATCATAATTATCTTTTAATACCATCCTCATGATAATATAGGTATGGAGGTGAAGAATATAATAGTACAAATCAATCACCCCATGGAGGGTGTATTCCACAAGCATGCAACGTTGATAGTTTCATTTTCTATAGTATTGGAGAAAATAGTAATATAATTTATTATTTATAATGATAAAAAAAGATATAAATATCATTATTACTTATTAAATTCCAATTTTAAGCTATCATTGTATGTTGGTGAAGTAAAATTAAAAACATTGCATCGTGGAGGCGGTAGTCTACACAACCCATGTTTGGCGATTTTGTTTTTCTAAATAGAATATAGCAACGTGGTTAATTATTGTACCATTGTTATATAAACATAATAATATATTAATTATAATTAAGATATTTTTTTAATACGGTGAAATTAAATTTTATGATGAATAAAATCACATAATGAAATAGGGAAGATAAAGAGAGGTTAAGAACTTATACCAGATGTCTTGGATTATCTCCATTACAATGAGGGTTAATCCATTGTGGTATGTTCTTTTGAGAAGAACAGTACCACCTAAAGTTATATAAAATATTTGAGGAATGTTTTTGGTTTTTTCGTCCAAACATGGAGGGTTTTGATTAAGTTTAAGTGAGGAGGTGAGTGTCTCTTTTATAAGAGAAAATAGATGGAATTCATTAAAATATCAAAAATGTTTTCAATAATGTGAAGTAACTCTCAATGAAATCATTTCAAATATTAATAAATAATGTGTGCGGAATTTATAATGATGATAAATTCATCAACTACCATTACCACACATTTTTTAAACGTTTTTGAGTTCATTTCATCATAGATTCATTACTATTATAATTTTAGATTTTACTATGGTAACTAGTTTTCACTAAAGGTAACTAGTCCTTTATGCCAAAAATTAATGTGGCCCTTATTAGTTAATTTAGAACCAATGATTATTAATTTAAAATCAATTTAATATTATTTAATTTATAAATGATATAAAAAATAATTTTAATGTACCATTTATAATGTATTAAAAACAATCTTTGGGAAAATATTACTTATCTTCTAAAATATCAAATATGTGTTTCTAAATTAAAACAAACTTTTTTAAAATTGCTAAATTAACGTAAAAAATAAATATTTTTTTATAAAAATGTTTCAAAAATTTTAAATTTTATAATTATATAATAATAATTTAATAAAACTCATCTTATATGTAAAAACGAGTTTCTCCAAAATTAACCTAAAAATCATCTTTTTAACATAAAAATTCATCTTATGATTATATTATTATTTTTAATCAAAAATGGTTTTAATTTATAGAAATTAAATTTATATAATTTTATAATTTAATATTAAATTAAAATCCTAAATATAGTGGAAAAATATTTATATTAGAAAATAGCTTTTTAAAATATTAACTATATTTTATTCTTAATTCATATCATTTAGTAATTAATTTATTGTTAATATATAATTAATATTGTGAATATATTTTAATATTTTCAAACTATTATATAATTTTTTTATTGAAATAAAACATTATTTTTTTTTAAAAAAATTTAAAGCATAAAAGAGTTTTATTAGTTGTTTTAAATTTCATTCATATTAAAAGTATACATTATTTTCATTATATAAATATTTAATAAATTAATTAATCCTATAAATTACTTCTAATTAAATGGATAGTATTTAATGGCCATACATAAATATTTATATTTTATATAAATATATTACAGTTCTGTTTGTGTTCGGTATTATCTGTGGTGCAAGCTATCAACACATTGAAATATTAAAATGTGATAATATGTGAAGATCTCGGGCTGTTAAAGCTTTTATATTCTACGAATTGTGAAATTTGGGATAATAATTAATAACAATACTTATATTATGAAACTATTTCAAAATGATAAACATTTCTAACATGCGATATCAAAAATAGTTAAAAACTAACTAATATACATGTAGAAAAAAACAGTAAATGATGTTTATAAAAATATATAGATATGAAAATTGTTATAACGGGTAATTAAGATTGTTAATTTTTTATATCGGATGTTAGATTGTATTTCATCTAAGTATGAATTAATGTAAGGTTGTTGTTGGTCTTGATTCTGATTCCTTGAGACATAGTACATTTTTTGTAGCATGTTTTACTTATATGGTTTATTTACAATATGTTGATGTATTTTTATCATTCTTAATTTATTTCATAAGGCATACTAAGACAAATCATATTCCCCCGTTCAAATAACTATTGATTCAAATTTTACACCAATTTTCTATCTTTTTAGTAACTTAATCTTTATTCATTGGGTTATAATTTTTTATCATGAAATTTCCTTGGGTTCCTCCACCATAAAATATTACTATATGGTTTTTTCTATTCATATTTTTTGGAAATTATGTTTCAAAACAAGTATTTTACTATTTTGGTTTTCAAAAAAGTTATTAACGAAGTGTTAAAATGGTTTATTTCATTTAATTATGAAATGTTTTATATTTGGCTCCATATTTCCTAAATAAATATTTATAACATTTTCATGGAACAATTAGTGGAGATTATTTTTAAAATTAAATTTTTTAAAAATATTTCACTTCACGTTTTCAAAATATACTTTTGAAAGTGGCCGATAATTTTTTTTATGCCAATGTTATAAATGTTTTCGAAAAACACTGTAAGGTTTTCACATCCATTTTCATTTTAATCTTATAAAGGATTTACACTCATGGTATTTATTTTATATATTTTTATTATCTGATATATATATATATATATTGTATTTTGGGTATTAAACTCACAATATAAAACAATTATATTCTTTATCATCTCTTGTGTAATATCATTAGAAGAATTATTTTTCAATGATATATTTCATCTATATCAATATCTTTCAAAGTTTTCTTCAATACACTAGAGATATGTTCTTTTTTTATTATCCACCTTCTTTCCCTATATATATTATGTAATTAATTTCTCTCTTAAAAAATTAGTGATCACCACTTTGACTTTCCTAATCGTTTTCAATGTATAACCATAAATTTTCTTCTAATGCCTATACTATATGAATACACTATTTTTTAGACTCCTATGATTTACGGGTGTTCACTTATATTCCATACCTCAATTAATTGGGTAGATTATTACCTTACCAATATAACCTTTATCAATATGGTGTAAATTTCATATGCTTCATTATCTTGATTGAATGGTATTTACTAAGAAAGATACTTAATGTCATTAGAAACCCATTTATATTACTTGGAATTATCACGTTATGATTATTGTTTGAATTATAAGTTATTTTATTATGTAAATATATTTGAAAATGATATGAAACCATTTTTATTTCCTTATATTCTTTATGATTTTTTTAATGAAAACTGTCACCAATCCATGGGTTCTTTATTCAATAAAAATTTAATTATTTTCATTTAAATGTTTTATAAAACCCACATTATTTCCATGGGTTCTTTATGATGTGGAATGTTAATAATTTTCAATTGGAACACCTAATCATGGATTAGTAATGGGTGGGGTCTTATATGACCCTCCAATTCATTAGTTAATGGTTTATATATCATAATATTAGTATTTTGAATTATACATTAGTTATTTGTCTGAGTGGGAACTCATGGTGTGGCTCATGAAAGTAATGTTTTCTAAGATAATATCTTTATCCTTATTTTAATGTTGTTACATACTTTTATGGTTATTATCATTCTTATGTTATAATCTATGGACTATATTTTTTAACCCATTCATGTACAATATTATGAAAATCACTATTCTATAATGTATGATTTGTGATTTGTTAGGTATAATTTCATTATGTTTCTTAATTATAAACATATTCTAAAATTATTATCACATATGAAATTAAATTATTATAACTTATTTTTACACTTACTGAGCATCTAAAATCACACCTTTTCTTATATTTTAATTTATTTAGGTTATATAGATGGGAAATTATAAAATGTATAGAATTGTTTCTAATGTTGAAAATTTTAGGATATATTGAAGTCTCATTATAGATTAAGTATTTTCATATATAACTATAAAAATATTCAATGAATACAATGAACAAGTTTTTTTAGTTAATTTTTTTCCTAATTATCTAAAACTGAAAACCTAAGAGGTTTTTGGAATTTATTATAATGAAACATTTCATTTACGTTATATGTATGATATGGTAACATCTAAAGGATGATATAGTTCTGTCAAATTTAGAATCTCAATCTTCTTATAAGTAACATATTTATCAATTATATACACTTTTATAATCATTATTATAGTATGGGGATGAAAAATAAATTTTATCACTTCATGGATGTGGTAGTCCATACGTATTCAAGAGTAATGTTTTAAATTTCCAATGAATGGATATGAAATAATTTAAATATAAATATATATTTCCAAAATCATAATAATATTACAGATATCATATTTATTAATTAAATCCATCCATACAATAATCCATGTATAACAAATATGAAAAATGAATCACATCAGATATACACAAACGATGTTATCATTTCACATTAGATGGAAAGAAGTTTTAATATGGTTGTAACATTAATATAAAAACATTTCAGTATAAAAATTATTAAAATTTCATCATATTAATATTATTATATAATATTTGGAGGGTTATTAAGGAATAAAAACACATAAAATAGATAAATAAATACATTTATCTTTTCATTGGGAAACCTCTTTTTTATTACACCTATCTCCTTAAATGGTTAGACTTCAGTGAAGAAAAGAAGTTATAAGTAAGGGGTCGAAGTTACATATATATTTGGGTCGGTATTGTCTAAACTATAGAGACCAAAATGTGTGAATAATTGAATTTAGTTATTATATTTTTATAAGTGAGGTGGGTGGAACTCTTGTTTTTTTAATAGGATTGGGTCGAGAACCCTTTTATTAAGGGAAGAAAGACAACATTTTAACATGGTTACAGAGGTAAACTTCACATGAACCAAAGGCCCAGTGGCCCATAGTTCCATTACAATATGATATCCTGAAGTCTATGTGGCTTTAAATCCCCTTTTTTAAGGCCCAAATGAACATTTTTTGGCCTAAAGCCCCCTGCTGTGAATAGTTATACTATAGTACCCACCTCTACTATAGTCTCTGATGCTGTTATAACCCCCCCCCAAATTCAGTTCCATTAATTTTATAGCCTCTAAACTCCTGAATTATACTAGGGTTGCCTTATGAGTCATCCAACACCTCTGTTGCATGGTGGCACTCTTATAAATACATAGAACATTAAATTAAATAAAGTCACATTCAAGTAAAAGTGGCACCATGCCAATTTCAATTTTATAATAATAAAGTAGTAGATATAAATCCATTTAAAAATCAAATTTAAATTACGTTTATAGATAGTTTATGTTCTATATTTATGTTTAAATCTATGTTAATCATTTTAACCCTTACCAAGGTGATGAAGTTTTACCATGGTTTCTATTCATAATGACCAAAAAAGAAATTGACCTATTTACCAAATTTGTTCATTATAATTACAAATATAGAATCCATTTTTTTAAATTCAGTTCCTATTATAGGAATAAATTCATTTTAAAATAATCTCATGAAATTCAATAAGAATGTTAATAGAAAATGTATTTTTAAACATAAAATTGAATTTATTACTACTCCTTACCTTGTAACAACCACTAAATAAATGTTAATTTTATTATCGAATATATAATATAAAAAATTAAATAAAATAATTCATAAATAATGATAAATACAATTTATTAATAAAAAAACATTATGTTCATAAAAGAAACTATTTTGAAAAACACATCTTTTTACCATTAAGTGCTTCAACATTCATTTTTAACCAACTGATAACCAATGAATTTATTTTATACATGTGTAAAAAATAATTTTTCATAAGGTTTATAACTGAAATTAGTTTTTATTAAAACATATATTACCCAAACAATGATCATAAAAGAAATGATTCAAAATAGGTATTCTAGTAAAACAATATTTCATAAGTGAATTAGAATTTATTTTTGACAATTATATATCATTTAAATACCATATAATGTGATTCATTTTCTAATATATAATAATTAATCTCATTAGATCATGGTTTAATCATTCATAATCTATTTAAAAAATTTATTTATAGAAGATAATTATAATCTACAACGTTGGGGTGTTACAACCATAGTGACAAATTATTACACTGAGATATTTTGGTGTAATGTTAAAAGTAAAAAAAGTTATATAGGCCCATTAATCACATCAAAGGTGTTCAAAGACTAATGATAAGACATAATCATAAAGTAATTTCAAAAATAAAAAATTATTTATAGTTTATGCCATATTTTTATCCCGATATTTTTTGAGTATGTTTTTTTAAAGAAGAAGTAAATTGTGATGAGTACTAAAATTAAAAATACTGGCCATGAGCAGGTGGAAACTATTGGCTTGAAAATGGTATTATTAGATAATTTTATTTATTACAGCATAATGGTTTTATATGGTTGGTTTTATAACTTCTCAGAGACCATGATTTCTAATATATATATATTATATATTGTTCCATAATTTTCAATGAGATTTGGTATTTGAAGTTCATCACGCTGTAATATTCAACATCACCATGATGTAGTGCATATAAATATATTTTATGGATTAAATATTTTTCAAGTATGGGAAGGATTTAATTTTTTATTAAATATTCTACATGATTGTCATGGATTGTTTTTAAGACAAATTAGGCACAGACATGTGTTGTTAGAAGTCAAGGATTTAGGTAGGAGAAATCAAGATGTGAATAAAGAGAAGAATTAAATTGAGATAGAACATTAACAGAATAAAAAAATGAACTACTACGCATCTAGTTTATTTATAATACTATTGAGTTAAGGTCTAATATCTATCATATATTTGAATACATGATTTATTGATGATATTTAGTTGAAGGGAAATGCATTTTATGTTTTGGTGTATTGATTATCTACTATAAATATTATTATAATAACCTATAATTGTTTTATACATTTCCTTAATTTTATATAGTGAGTGGAGAGAATATACTATGAGGTTGTTATTGGACTTTTTAGTATATATATTGTAAAACTTATACTCACTCTATATTGTGTGAGTAGATTCTTGGAACATCAACACATTAATGATGTGTTCTCTTTGGACATGGACCTTCCAAGTGAACTGGGTAAAATATTTTTTTTTCTATGAAATTTATTTGTATTTGTAAGATATCTCATGGGTTGTTTGATTTGTGAATATAAAGTGTTATTTTTAACATGATAACAAAATCCATCTAATGAATAAATTTACTTAACCTAATTCAATAACTCTTAGGGTGATTAAAACCATAGTTTTTGTAATAGGTGGTATCAAATATTGGAGGTTATATTCTAGAAATTTAGTCATAATAAAATTTTGAAATGGAGAATTTTTTCAATATGAATGGTGTTCATTTATTTTATTTTTGAATATATTATGTTGGGAGGAAATTTATGAGATGCCATATTTTATATCTTGAGATGGAGGTATTCTACATTACGATACATGGAATACATGTAAGTGATCCTATGAAGATACAACTGAATGAAGTTGGTAAGAAGATTATTATAATGAAAAAGTATAAAACTAATGATCCAAAAAGACAAGAATAAAAAATATATAAATTTAATGATTTGTACATCACAAAAGAAATATGCAAAAAAAATTCACCATGTAAAGGTATAAAAAGTGAAAAAAAATCATCAGTTTCTACATAATAATTTTAGTGCTTTTAAGATAAAACCTAATCACATCATCAATGTATTTTTTAATCAAATCATTGTTGTTTTTGAAACCATATGAGGAGTTAGAGATTAGATAAAGGATATAGTTATTGTGCACTAGTTGGTGAGGACTCTTCAAGTTCATCCATGAGACTTCAGATAAAATCCGAGTGGTGGTATATTTCTAGGTTACTATAGCAGGTATTTTTTGATAATGTTGAAACTGAATCTATTCATCTATTTCATCAGTTTTTTCCTTGGGTCCTTCATGGCCTTCGGGCCACCTAAGGTGTCACGAACCATCCTTGGTCGACCTCGAACCAATGACCTGTTCGGATCTGAGATAAGGCTCGAAGGGTGTTCCAAATCCCTACGGGTGGGAACTACTTTTGGGCATCAAAATAAAGTATTTGGGAATGATTTATCCCAAAAATGATAGATAAATAATAGAAATCCAACCGAATAGATATAAAGCAATAATATAAATAAACTAAATAGAAAAACATACCTTAATTGACCTCGTGAGTCACCACATAACATAAATCCACACCCACCCCAATAGTGACCTAAAATTGTGGAACCTGAAATTAAAAAATTGTGTAAGATTGGGTATCGAGATACTCAGTAGGAATTCACTTAAGGATGGAGATCATTGGGGTGATGTTGAGTGGATTTTTGGATTAAAAATGTTTATATTCATATGTGTTTTCTTGATAAATTCCTCACCACCATTTCAAATAGATACATGGGTAAACCTAGTTACCTAGGTGGGCCGACTAAGACGAGTATGCTATTTTATTTGGAAGTGGTTCATCTTTGTTTCATCTAGTAGGATTGATGCTACAAAACTAAAAAATATTTTTTGATGATCGGAGACCATTGGGCCATTGGGGTGTCCCCTTCTTGTGGCTCACGCATGATCATCCTAATGGAGAAATCCTTTGTTTATATTTTACCTCACCCCAATTGTGGTAATTATTTATCTGGGTAGTGGGTCACATGATAAATTTATATGGATGTTCTACTGAGTTTTGGTAATTTAGAAGTTCGGGATCGGGTTGTTCCATGTTGTGTCTCTCTTTGGAGAAGACGGTTCCTCACTATTGGTCCTCTCATTTAAGTGGTTTGAGTTTTGGGATCTCGTTGAATTTTCCTTTGGTTATTGAGCGAGTTATTTGATTTCAGTCCCTAAAAGATCAAGGTACAATTTTCTGAATCCTTGCATTGTCATTCGTGTTCTCACAAACTGGGTTATTTGAGACTTTCTAGGGGAATAAAGTGTCATGGTGAAGATAATTCTCATAACCCAACCCAACACTACTCTTTTATTTTAATTATTTTATTCTTCCTTAGCCTTGTATTTTTGTGCCTGAGTGGAATGAGTCATGGGATTCATTTTTGAATTTTTATTTAGAAATGGGCACTTTGGGCTTATTAGCATCTCGAACACAACCATAACACAGTTTGGGAACCGTACAACTTAACCCAGGTAACCATGCCATCTGGAAATTTTTGAACATAAAATAATATTTAATTGAAAAAAATATGAAAAAAATATAAAATTAAAATTAAAATAATGTTTAATAATAATAATATTTATATTATTATTCTGTTTTTCTTATTAATATGATGATTATTATTATTATTATTAATTTATTATGATTATTATGATGATGATTATTATTATTATTAGTATTATTATTATATTTTTATTTAGATTATTGAAGTTTTGTTTTAAACCCTCAAAGGGGATTCGCTCACTTCTCCCCCTCTTAGAGTGAAATGCACCATCCCCCCCCTTCCCCCAATTCTTTTTAGCATGAGCTCCTCTCCAATAAACTATGCATGGTCATACCCTCTTTCCTCACGAGCTCTGTCGGCTGGACCCCCCCCCCCCAATAGTGTGACCCCTCCTTTATCGTGACCTCCCTACGACACGACAGACCCCTCTCATAAACCACTATATAGAGTGTTCCTCCCTCTCACAATCCATCCTTTTACAGTATTTTTCTTATGATTTCTTTATGATTTCTTATTGATTCATTGAGGGATGGTCCTTAGATCCCCTCTCCTCTATTGATTTGGTGATTTTCCTCTATGTTTTATAGTATGTAGGGTTTTTATGATCCTTAATTCCTTTTGGGGTTTTTTTGATTCTTGGCAATTAGGTTTCTTTTTCCCTCTTATTGATCATTCATTCCATGGTTGACGAAGGAAATGGGTTTTCCATGGTTTTTAGGTAAGAGTTTTTTAATTTCTTCATTATGGGTCAATTTTCATTAGTGATATTATGATATTTGAGTTTTAATAATTTATTTTCAGTGTTTCTGACTTTTCCTTGGTGTTTTGATATGTTAGTCAAATTTTCTAGAATGTGTTGGACCTCGCTATGGTGATTTTGGGTTGTGGGTATCGAGAGTGAATACATGTGAATTCATAGGGTAAGTCATATATATATATATATATTCCTAATTTGTACATATTCCCTCATAGAGTGGGGAATATGTGCAATGCGGCTTGGGGTATTTATATATATATAATTATAAATGCATGTGCGTGTAGTGTGAAATGTTGGTTTTGGAGGTCATTATCAAAGAGAAGCATATTTGAGATAGGTTCCCTATTCCGAATTGATTAATTAGAATTCCATAATTTTTTTATTTTTTTATAAATATGGTTAATATTTATGTAGGTTATGTATAATCTCTGAGATATGGTTGTGATTGTTAGAAATAGTTTCGTTTTTGTTTTTCATAATTTTTCTAATTTTCTGATACGTGTTTTTCTTTTTTATAAATGCTCACAACCTTTTTTTGGAAAATATATTGTGTTTCTAATTCTCAATCGGTTCTAAAAAATATATCTTTAATAGAGGTTTCTAAATTTTTTGGGGTATGTAGAAGCTATTTCCAAAAATGATTTGGTGTCTACACTAGTTGTGAAATTTGATCTTGAATTAATGTGGGAATTTGTATGATTTCAAAAAAAGTTAATTCGATGATATGGGTAGTTTAAACAAATTATGGTTTTTGGTATGAATTTGAGGTTAATTTGTAATTTCCTTTCTTAAAAATTTTGATTTGTTTTAAACATGTTTTTTAGATTACTTTTAAATTTATGGTGCCTTGATTGTGAAACTAGATTTTAAGAAGATTTTGGAACATAAAGATGTTGAGAAAAAGTGTTTTATAACTGATAATGCTCTTTGTAATATTAATGAGGCCCATTTGGCAGTTTTTGAATGGTTTTAAAATGTGGTAAACCCCTTTTGAAGCAACCCCCTAATTTTAGAAATGTGATGAGAGTGTTAATGTTTGATTTGTGATATGTTCCTAGTGTAGAGGCTTCAGCAATGTTATGTGACTTAAAAGGGGAAATTTGATTAAGGATGGAGATCAGTGGTGGGATGTCGAATGGGTTTTTGGATAAAGAAAGTATTTTTTACAAACGTTTTTTCTTGATAAATACTCACCACCATTTGAAAAGAGCATAGTGGTAACCCTGGGTAACTAGGTGGGTAGACTAGGCCTAGTATTCTAGATGAATCAGAAGTGGTTCTTCCCAGTTTCTTCTAGTGGGATTGACGCTACAACACTAACTAAAATTTTTTGATGACAGGAGACCATTAAGCCATTATGGTTTCCCCACATTGTGGCACGTTCATGAGAGTACCAATGGCCATGGTTTCTAAGACACATTTCACAGAGGTATGAGGATCCTAGGACCCTAAATAACACTAGTTTCTTATGGATTTCACATGGTTCTTGTGAATTGATTTTCATTTCACATGTTTCCTACTTGATATCTTTTTTGTGAAAAAATATTTTATTTAAATTTATTTCATTTAATTTAGAAATTTTAATTTAGGATTGAAATATATTTTGAAAATGTACTGTAAGAGAAATGCTTCCCTTAAAAATGAAAACCGGTAACTTAAGACTGAACATAATGAAAAACATTACTTTATTGAATCTTATTTTAAAACAAGAATGTTTTGGGATTGTTTTTAAAGGTAATGGAATAGGGTTTTGTTTATCATCAAAATTTCTACTGAGAATCTTAGTGCTCGCTCCTTATCTATTTTTCAATTTTAGGTTCCACTAGTTTGGGTTGATCTTTGAGCAAGTGTGGTTTTATGATCCATGGTGACCTAAGAGGTCACATTTGGTATGTTTCATTTTTTAGTTTATTTCTATTCTCATTGAGTGTTTTTTTAGTTTTCTCTCATTTATTTATTTTTCATTTTTTGGATAAATCATTCGCAACTACTTTATCTTGATTCCCAACACTAGTTTCTAGCCCATGGGGACTGAGAACTCTTGTCGAACCATATCACAGATTAAATTGGGTGACTAGTTTAAGGACAATCCGGGATGGTTCATGACATATGGAATTAAAGATAGAATGGATTTTGGGCCAATTCAAGGCCTTCAGACCACCTCCCGACCTTTGGGCCAAATGAAATGTAGATGAAAGTAGATAGATTCAAAGGAACTGGCTTCGAATGACGATTTAGAGAATGATAATTCATCAGGGTAGAGCTAACGAGAATTGGAAGAATGAGAGAGTATGGAATTTCCATCGGTACAGTGCCTCTGCTATAACATCCTGGTTCCGAATGCCACCCAGAGGCGCCCCGTACCCGTTTGGTCACATGGCCCCAAGCGTATTTCCACGAATACCAGAGGCTGCTGACATGCAATGAGGGCCTTGGATGTGATAGGGGGGAAACTATTCCCTTCATTGGCAGAGTACACAGTGCAAGTAAACAACACACAATAGCGGAAGTAGTAAATATCCAACAAAAGTAAAAATTTAAATACTAATAAAGAAACAACTTGTTCATAAATATATATAAATGATGTAGGATATATATATGCCCAGGAAATCATCCAAACAAGTCACATTGCTGAATACAGTATTAATCCAAATTACAAAAGTAAAATAGTTGAGAAACTCCACAACATCAAAATCCTTGGATTCATCCCATGCTCTCCATCTCCAATGCAATCAAGTACCTAAAGTCAAATAGAACTTTAACTTATCTATACCTGTAGCAATATAATCTATTTGGGCCCAAAAGCATGCCCCAAACAGGGTGTAAGACTAAATCCTTGTTGGAAACCACCAGAAGATATGTGCCTAATAGTTAGTACGTATATTGTAGGTAAAAGTACAGAAAGCAATAAACCAGGAAGCACTAAGTTGTAAACAATCCACAATTTAAGCATTCAAAACATCACACAACATGTAACAGCAGTATAGAAAACACAACAGGTAACCCTCTAGGATGTACCCACAGCCTATCCCCTCTACTTCTACCTATGAAGTAAAAGAAACCCTCTAGGAAGCACACATAGTCCCACCCCTCTGTTTCACCTAAAGTATAGACTCTGTGAGGAAGCACTCACCGTCCATTCCCCCTATAGTATCCTATCGTACTAAAGGCACTCTAGGGAAGAACTCAACTTCAATTCCCCCTGTAGCCCACGCTAAGGAACTAAAGACAGTATGGGGAAGCACTCATCGCCAACTATCCATGTGGCCTCACATCATAATTATATAGACACTCTGGAGAATCCCTCAACATCAATTCTTCTTAGGGTCTATACAGCAGGTTCTCATGGCCCTGTCTAAGTTAAGCTAGAAAATCATCGCGTAACTGCCAATGTAAACCTCAAAAACTACTTGGCTAGTAGTCTACAACATAACAACATGTCAGAAAAAAAGTCACTCCATCCTACAACACTAGGCATGGAAAAGGAAACAGTATCCAAATAGGAAAACTAGACCCAAAGGTCAAAATAAGAAAAAACATGCATGGGAAAAACATCCAAAGCATATTTAATAACCCTATTCACAAAAAATAATCTCTACTCCCACATACAAGCTAAGAAGGCAAACAACATGGGAAAATAGTAAACACGCAATACCCTGTTCAAGGATATTGGTGGAATTTTTAAATAATACTCGAATTAGTTCTACAAAAAGGAACAAACCACCTACCTCGAGGTTAAGAGATCAATATACTTGAGCTTTAATCCTAGAATATACTTAGAATGTCGTAGATTTATGAAAACGCATAAAAGGTTCAACCTATGATAACATTGAAAATATGAGGAATTGGAAAACAAATCTCTAGGGGAAGAGAGAACTCACCGATGCAATCCCAACGCAACCGACATAGTTCAATTCGGAGGATGGATGGAGACTCATGTGTTCATTTAATATCTACGGCATTACTGGTTCTCTCGAACGAAAAAGACCTAAAAGAATATGGTTTTGTCTGCCAGACGTGACCCCAATGTGTTTAATGAAATAAAATAAAATACATGTGTGTACTATTAGAGTACAGGGTGTGTACTTACTCTTTCTGTACTATGCTTTAGGCAGACTCCACATCATCCCACATGACTGTGTGTGTGGCCATGACACGACCATGACACAGCCTCCTATGGAAATGAAGTACACCGCGTGTACTCATAAAGTACATGATGTGTACTTAAAAAATTTCTAGAAACTCCCCTTTTCTCAAAAACTCCAGAAAAAAGAAAAAGATACTTGAAAAGAAGATCTGGGTTCTTACAAACTCTCCCCTTAAATAAATTCATCCCCAAATTTACCTAGTGTGGAGTAGAAGAAGAAACCTCGAACAACTCTAGGAACTGTGATCGTACATCTGCCTCCCTCTCCCAAGTCTCGTCCTATACTTGCCTGTACTACCATAGCACCCGTATCAAAGGAACAGACTTTCCACAGAGAACCTTCGTACTATTATCAACAATTCGGATAGGATGATCCTCGATAGATGCATCCACATCCAACTCAACTTCCTCAGGATGGAAATCATGAGATGGGTCTGAAAAGTAATTTTAGAGCTGAGAAATGTGGAAGACTTCGTGCATAGCCCGGCACCTCTGAGGTAAATACAACCTATATGAAACCGGACCAACACTCTCCAAAACCTCAAACAGCCTGACGTACATCGGTGAAAGCTTACCATGTCTCCTAATCCTCTTGTGACCCATCCTTGGTGTGAAATATAGAAAAAACTGATCCCGGACCTTGATCTCCAGAGGTTTTCTCCGCTGATCACCATAAGACTTCTGACGAGACTGTGCAGTATCCAAACTCTACTGAATCAACTTGGTCTTCATTGTGGTCTCCTGAACAAGATGAGGTCCCAACAAAGCTGCCTCTCCTGCCTCCGACCAACATAATGGTTATCGGTATGGCCTATCGTACAAACCCTCACAAGTTGCCATCTGAACAGTTGATTGAAAACTATTTTTGTAGGAAAACTCCACAAGAGTTATTTGATTCTCACAAGAACCTGCAAAATCTAGAATGCATGCTCAGAGCATATCCTCAAGAACCTGAATCATACACTCGGACTGGCCATCTGTCTGGGGAAGGTAAGCGGTACTCAAAAGTACTTGTATTCCCAAATCCTTCTAAAGCCCCAGCTAGACCCGAGATGTAAAACGAGAATCCCTGTCAGAAATAATGGAGTGTGGAACTCCATGAAGGCATAAAATCTCTTGGATGTACAACCACCACAGCTCATCAACACTAAAGGTTTCCTTGATCGGAAAGAAGTGAGTATCCTTCGTCATCCTGTCGATGATAACCCAAACTGAGTCATTACCTCAAGGAGACCTCAGCAAACCAGTCACGAAGTCCATCACGACATCATTCCACTTCCACTTTGAAATGGGTAAATGTTGTAAAATCCATGCTAGTCGATGATGCTCCACCTTCAACTGATAACAAGTGGATTGCCTCAGGAAGAAACCAGTAACTTCCCTCTTCATACCTGGCCATGAATACTGACGGTGTAGGTCACGATACATCTTGGTGATGCCAGGATGAACTGGCCAAACTGAGTAATAAATGTCCCACATCAGCTCCTCGCGTATATCTGCTGGCACCCATATGTGCCCCTAGAAACTCAAGATCTCATACTTACCTATGGTACATCCAATAATAGGGTCCTTTCCTGACACGATTTCCTTTCAGACCAGGACTTCAGAATCTGATAGCTGCCTCATTTGAAATCGATCCAGAAGAGTAGAGGTAACAGCTACTTAAGAAAGGAAAATCTTCCCCTGACTGTCGTGCACCTCAAAATTCATCTTAGAGAACAAATCCATTAGCTTCCACTCACTCCTGGCCTGCCAAACTGCCTATATCTGAGTCTTCCTTCTCAACGCATCAGCCACTGTCTTGCCTTTCCCCGACGTGTAGGCAAGATCAAAGTGAAAATACTGAATGTTCTTAACCCACCTTCACTATCTCAAATTCAGATCACACTGAGTGAATATGTAATTGAGACTTTTGTGGTCAGTGAAAACCACAATGTGCTCTCCTAGAAGATAATGTTTCCAAAAACATAAGGAATGAACAACAACTACCAACTCAATATCATGTGTTTGTTAATTCAACTCATGTGGCCTCATCTTCTTAGACCCATACGCAATGACTCCATCTCCCTGTATAAGCACAGCTCCCAGCCTGATACCTGATGCATCTCAGTAAATGGTATAGCTCTTTCCTGGCTCCAGAAAGACTTGTATCAGTGCTGTAGTCAACCACCCTTTCAGCTCCTAAAAGGATGACTCCCAAGAATCTAACCATAACAACTTCGCACCATTCTTGTTCAGACCATACAGTGGTCCTACTAAGCGTAAAAGGACTTGTATGAAATGTATATAGTATCCATCTAGCCCTAAAAATCTTCTCACCTCAAAGACGTTCTTTGGATACTGTCAAGAAACTACTTGTCTCACTTTCTCAAGGTCTACTGACACTCCTATCTCTGAGATAACATGGCCCAATAAGAAAATCTGGTGCATCAAAAAGTGCCACTTGGAGAGCTTAGCATATAACCAGTTCTCTCTCAGGGAACTAAAAATGATATCAAGATGGGTAGCATAGTCATGTCGATTGTGAGAGTACACCAAGATATCATCCACAAAAACCACCACAAAGGAATCCAAGTATGGATGGAACACTCGGTTCATCAGTTCCATGAAAAATGTAGGCGTATTCGTGAGATCGAACAACATAAACATATACTAGTATAGAACATACCTACTCCGAAAGGTTGTGGGAGGTATATCAGATGTTCGATCGCGTAACTGATGATAACTGGATCATAGGTCAATCTTTGAGAACACCCAATCTCCTCAAAGATAGTCAAAATGATCATCAATAATCAGTAAGGGAAACCGGTTCTTGACAATCAACTGGTTCAACATCCGATAGTCCACAAAAATCCTAAGGGTACCATCTAACTTCTTCACCCATAAGACCGACGAACCCTAAGGAGAAGTACCGGTTCAGATGAAAGCCTTGGCATGCAACTTCTCTAACTGTTTCTTGAGCTCCTGCAACTCTAGTGTAGCCATCCTATAAAGAGGAATAAACATCAGTGCCGCTCCTGAACAATCACAAATGAGAACTCTACCTCACGCTCTAGAGGAAAACCTGAAATCTCATCTAGAAATACATATCTGAAATGATCCACCATTGGCAGAAAGTCTGACTGTGTTGTCCCCTGGTCATCAAGAAAAATACTAGAAATCTGGGATGTAACTGCTCCCAACCCAGGATGCTCTAGACCCATTCTGCTCACCTGGACATCGCACTCACCCTTATAAAGAAAATATCCACCCTCTATTGATATGAATCTCACCCTGCGACAATAAAAGTAGATGACTTTCCGGAAGGGAAATATACAGTCCATTCTGAGAATGAAATCCTAGCCTATCATCTCTAAAACATAATGATCTCAAAGGAAGTTACACCCACCAACCTCAAGAGGGCACTTCATGCAGTGACTTACACTAGATTTTCTTGTCCCCAACAGAGTCTCTAGTGTCAAAACATTAGCAGAAAAAAGATATAGAGCCCAAATCTCTCCAAAACAGCGACAGATATAAAAATATGCATAGCACCTATATCGAAAATAGGTGAAGATAAAACTGTGGAAACTAGGATCGTACCTCTAACCTTTTAGGGTCTGCGATCCGGCTCTTAATGGGTGTGCTCCAATGTAAAATTCTGGCTAGCTCTGCGGCCCTGTGACCCTGCCTGACTACTCTGCGCTGATCCACCCTACTATCATTGGTGGCCTGGTGACTAACCACCGCAGCCGCGACCACCACCTCAGCCTGAATGACCTGATGAAATCCAGTTCTCTGAGTTGTGAGAAACTGGTGGTCCTTCTCCCGAATGAGGATTCATAGAAGAACAATTGTCACCAGCTGACAGTGAAAAGATCTGACAGAAATGATAATGGTCTCCAAACATACCACAAGATCGGTACTCCACTAGGCCTCTCTGGCACATAGGCCTCATATGCCCAACCCTTCCACATAGGTATCATACCACCTGTCTACCAAAGGATGTATCCCGCCTACTTGGATATCCATGTGTAGTCTCCAGGCAGCGCTTTCGACTATCAGCTGGCGAAGCACTAACTCTGGATGTCGAGCCTCCCTAGTTCACAACCCCATATTCCCTTAGATTATACTCCGTGATTAGTGCCTGGTTGAGGTTGGAAGAGATGGAAGTCAACCTGACGATATTCACATGAGAGAGGATGTCATGTCTGAGGCCATCCTTGAATATCCTTTCCAAGAATATCCCATCTCCTCCCTAGAATGGCATGAAATGCTGAATCTCAGTGAAGCAGGAGAAGTACACAATAAATGATAGGGTACCCTACTCCAAGAACATAAAATCCTAGGCTCAACCAGCCCGTAGGGTCTCTAGATATAAGTAGTAATAGAAGATACGTTGAAACTCCTCCAAATCCATAACCTACTGATGACTCACCTGTGAGATCCCATACCAACATCTCTTGGTAGAATCCTGTAGCATATATGTAGAAATCATGAATATCCTCTGTAGAGGCATCTTCAGATGCTCAATGATCGTCAGCATTGCTTCGAGCCCTGACTCTGCAGCCTGATGTCCTTCTTCCCCTATGAAGGTTGGAGGATGCTGCTTTTCGAAGACCCATGTCAAATCATCCATTGACAGGGCAGGAGGTGGCGCTTCGGTAAAGTCTACATCATTCTCATGATGCCTTCCCTGAACTGTGCATCAGCACCTATAAAAGTTATAATTGATGGTGCCAAGACTGGCACAACATGAGGATCTGAAGGTGGTCCCTAATCAGCCATGTCTGGTGTTTGATCACCACCTGGAAACTGGCGTACAACTGGAGGACACCTTGGTGGCATGAATCTACATGTTCAAGCACACACCATAGATCAGAATTATCAGGGACTAAAAACATGGAGTATAAGAAGATAACAAGATGAAGAAAACATTCATGTTTTACAAAACATGACTACACAATGTGTACCTACTCGGCATGTTCCCTGAAGTCATTCAAATGGGTGTGTACCATTTCCTAAACTGGCCATGTAACACCCCAAACACATGGTGTGTTCTCAAAACACACAGTGTGTACTTGAATCCTTTTCCCCTCCCCTGTTCCTTCAACATGGATAAGCCACACGAATCTACTAAGACAAGACTACATGGCATGTTCAAGTTAGACAAGACGTGTACTGGACAAGCTTCACCTAGCTCGTGTTGTTAGTGACACGACCTGACACACATCTGACACTACACTGAGTGTTCTAGATGGACATGGCATGTATGATAATGGATAACATCAGCATGTGTTCTTCGTGACACGGCTGGGTACCTGTGTCAGACAATATAGCGTGTTCATGGGAAACACGACGTGTGTGAGAAAGGATTGCACTAGCCTGTGTTTTTCATGGCATGGTCGGGTACTTGGGTCAGACTACACGACATGTTCAAGGGAAACATGACGTGTATAATAAAAGACCCCACTGACCTATATTGTTAGCTACACAGTTGGGTTCCTTGGATTATACAATAAGACGTGTTCAATGCGGACACGGCGTGTTTCCACCAGACTTTTCCCATCCCATGTTTCTGCCCACACAACCTACGACACGGTCAGAGACTACACAACTTGTACATAAAGTACACGATGTGTACTTATGGAAAACCGTTTCTTCCTGAAAAGAAGAACATATGGCATGTACATAACATTACATGTCGTGTATTCTAGTGTTTTCCGAACAGTAAGCCTCAGAAACTACTCCGGAACCTAGAAAACACTGAAACATGCACTGAAAGTGCCAAATTTTGATTCGTGAGGGCCCATACTCCCCCACGAATCAATTTTTGGATTCTAAATCAAGTTATAATCATGGTAAAAAAGTTAATGATCCACCAAATTCTTATCCATGAGGGTCCATAACACCTCAAACCAAAGTTTGGTGTTCATTCAAACAAAACCTTACACAAGCAATGCTCTAAAAAGAAGCAGATATTATTATCAAGGCATCTATCACAATAGCATGCATATTCTACACAACATTTATCACAACATCATGCAATTTCTAATTTACCCAAGACGGCATGGAAAAAATGCATGACATGTGATTTCTAACAAATGCCTATATAATACATGAGATGAAATACCCTCATCTCGTCGAGTTATGACATAAATAGAACCTCAATAACATCAACAGTAATAACAATAAACATGGGAGTCACCCATTGGTGAAAATCAGATCAACCGTAAACTTGAAAAACTAGAAGAAACTACAATAACGAGGTAGGTTGGCTTTTCCCTGTACACGGGTTAGCTAATCCCGAGCACAGCTTATTACCAAGTACCGATTTCATCCAATCCCTAGCTAAAGGCTCCAAATAGTAAATAAAGAGAAAATAATCCCTCTAATACAAATTTTTAACGGCCCTTGTTCCGGAAGCCCCCCAGAGGCACCTTGTACCCGATTGGTCAGATGGCCTCAAGTGCATTTCCCCGAATGGTAGTGGTTGCCGACTAGAATCAAGTGCCTTGGGTGTGATAGTGGGGAAACAATGCCTTTATTGGGAGAGTACATAGTGTAAGTAAACAACACACAATAGAGGAAGTAGTAAATATCCAATAGCAGTAAATAATGGAAGAATGATAAAGAAACAACTTGTGCATAAATATATATAAATGATGCATGATAAATATCTGTCTACGAGAGTAGCCAAACAAGTCACAAATTCTGAATATAATATTAAACAAAAGTACAAAAGGAAAATAGATGAGAAACTCCCCAGCATCGCAAGCCTCAGCTTGGTCCCATTCTCTCTAGCTCCAATGCAATCAAGTACCTGAAGTCGAAAAGAGCTTGCCCTTATTTATACCTGTAGCAATATAATCTGTTTCGGCCCAAAAGCATGGCCCAAACAGGGTGTGAGACTAAATACCTATAGGCAATGTAACGTCCCGGTTCCCGGTGCCACTCAACGGGTGCCCCAAAACCAGTTCGCCACATGACCTCGAGTGTGTCTCCCCAAACGTCAGAGGCCACCGACTAGTAGCGAGGGCCCAAGTCTGATAGTTGGGAAACAATGCCCTCATTTGTCAAAGTGTAGTGCAGTGGAATTCAAAATAAAACATACAACTAATAGCAGAAGTAGTAAATCATACACAACTGAAATAAACAACAACAGTGTATATAACCAATATTTTATAGAAAATGGTGCAACGTGTCTTATGTTCTAGGAGAACATCCAGAACATGTTACATACCAGTAAAATACAATACAGAGTACAAGTATAGAAAAACAAAACAGCTAGCAGCGGCATCGCGAGCCTAGGCTCGGTCCCATGCCCTCCTACTCCTCAGCAGCAATCAAGTACCTATATAGGGACTCTTTCCCCTATCCACACCAACAAAAACGTAATCTGTTTGGGCCAAAAAACGTGATCCAAATAGGGTGTGAGAAATATATCTCGTTAGGCACCCACCAATGTCCCCTACCCAACTACATGTGAGCATGCAACAACTGTGTGCAGTATTATAATGCAATAAAGTAAGCAGTACTCAAAAGTAACTAACTACCAGTTATATTTCCATTTTATTATTCATTTAATCCATTAAATATTAGAAATCACCACATTGAATTTCTACGTAAACATTCCATGTCCCCAGACAAGAAAACCTTACCCTTAGGTAAGCAGAATCCAACCCGCAGATATAGCCCTCAGGTAGAAAATAATTCTCCCTCTGGCATAGGAAGTGTCACCCTTAGGCACAGAAGTCAAGACCTTAGGCACAAAAGCTTTCCCTCGGGTGGAAAAACTATAGCCCTCAGGCTAAATAGCATAGTGCCCACAGGCTAATCACAATAACGCCCTCAGGATAAACAGGTAACCGGGCCATGCCCAATAGGTAACAAGCAGTAACAAGAAATTCCTCTCAAGGAAATTCTACAATTACAACTTTAAAAGCATAACCTCCAGTATCCTGGCCAAATGGCCAAACAGTGGAACACACCCTCGGGGTGGTTCTAGATCCATGAAACGATCCCAACAAGCCTTTTATTATCACAATTTAATCACCTATGCAATTCTATGCGTTAAATATAGCAACGACCTCAGCCACACGACACCCCAACAAGGGTCCATGGCCCAAAAATACACAAAAAGAACAACAATTGGAAAATTAAACACCAAGCCACCTACCTTATACGCCAACGAGCATTATACATGAAGGTCGGTTCACAAAAATCCTAGGAACGGTGTAGATCTGACAAGGAAGAGAAGTTGTTCAACCCAAATATCTCCTGTTAGGAGAAGAATAGGTAATAAGTAGCCAAGGAGATGGAAACCCTTACCTGTTTGGTTCCAACGGGATCTTCCGAGGTAGAAACCGATTCCAGACGAACACCCGGTGGATCTTCAAAGGTGTGGACTCCTCCTTTGGCTCCAAAATGGCTCAAATGCCACCTCTGCCAAATGAGGAGGCTACTGCCTGTTTTAAGCCGAAAAAACAAATTACACGGCATGTACTTCCAAGTACACAGTGTGTGATTCTTTCATTTAATTGTTCCTCTAGCGGCATCGCCACACTGTTCATCCATCGACATGAGTACACGGCATGTACTCCTATGTACACAGCGTGTACTGCCTCCCAGCTGGAGGCTGCTCCACCACCTTACTCTTTTGGCCTTCCGACCAACTACACGGTGTGTACAGGACCACTACACGGCGTGTAGTCGGTTCTTACACCCTTTTTCACTGACAAGGCTACACGCCCCATGTACTCATCCCTACACATCCAGAAGTACACGACCTGTGGAAATAGTACACAACGTGTACTTCCAAAATTTACGATTTTCCACCATTTTCCATATTTTATTAAAAAAAACTTAAGGAAAAGAGAAAAGAATAAGCCCGTGCCTCAAAGAGAAGAACCGGGTTCTTACAAACATCCCTCCTTATAGAAATTCATTCCCAAATTGCCCTTCCAAGGGTGGGGAAGATATAACCGTGAACAACTCATGTCACTGAGCACGTACGTCAATCTCCCGCTCTCAGGTCTCGTCCTGCACCCGGCCATGCTGCCAATGCACCCATATGAGAGGAACTAACCAGCCTCGGAGAACCATCATTCTCCTGTCAACGATATGGATCAGATGCTCCTCAAAGGACGCATCTGCCTCTAGCTCAACCTCCTCGAGATGAAAGTTGTGAGATGGGTCTGAATGATAGTGATGCAACTGAGATACGTGGAAGATGTCGTGCATGGCTCGGTACTGATGCGGTAACTGCAACCGATAAGCATCCAGCCCGATTCTCTCAAGAATCATGAATGGTCCCACATACCGCGGTGAAAGCTTACCTTGTCTCCTGATCCGCTTGTGTCCCAGCCTCGACGAAACACACAAGAAAACCTGAACCCCAATCAGAAACTCTATGGGTCATTTGTGGCGATCAGCATATGACTTCTGTCTAGACTGTGCGGTATCCATTCACTTCCGAATCAACTAGACCTGCTCAGATGTCTCTTGCACGAGTTGTGGTCCCAGTAAAGCTGCCTCACCTACCTCTAACCAGCACAAAGGTGATCGGCATGGCCTACCATATAGAACCTCGTATGGTGCCATCTCAATAGTCACCTGAATGCTATTATTATAGGAAAACTCGACTAAGGGTATATGCCTCTACCGAGATCCCTCAAAGTCTAGGACGCATGGAAGTAGCATGTCCTCAAGCACTTGTATTGTATGCTCCGACTGGCCATCGGTCTGAGGGTTGTATGCTGTGCTCAAAAGCACCTGTGTACCCAGTGCCCTATGAAACTCTGCCAGAAATGAGACTTAAAGAGGGAATCCCTATCAGAAACAATAGAATGAGGGACCCCATAAAGATGTATGATCTCTTGGATATATAGACTTCTGAGCTCGGCAACACTGACGGTCTCTTTGATCGGAAAAAAAGTGAGCTTCCTTCGTGAGCCTGTCCACAACAACCCACAAGGAGTCATTGAATTGAGGTGACCTCAGCAATACCTTCACGAAATCCATCGCGACATCATCCCATTTCCACTCAGGAATGGGTAACTGCTGTAACAGCCCAGCTGGCCTCTGGTACTCCGCCTTCACCTGCTGACAGGTGGAACACCTTGTAACAAAACCAGATATCTCTTTCTTCATACCCGACCACCAGTACGGACGCCTCAAGTCACGGTACATCATGGTAACCCCGGGATGAACTGCCCAAGCTGAAGCATGAAACTCCCGCATCAGCTCCTCGCGTATACCCCTGTAACCCATACTCATCCATGGAAACGTAGGACCTCGTCGTCACCTATCGTCCAAACAGGAGGAGGGACCTCACTTGCCACCGACTCCCGTAGAACTAGGCCTTCTAAATCCGATATATGTCTCATCCTCACTCTGTCCAGAAGGGTAGAAGTCATAGCTAAAGATGACAGATAAGTCTGCCCCTGACTATCGTGTACCTCCAGATGCATCTCAGATTACAAGGCCATAAGAATCCACTCACCGCTGGCCTCCTGCACTGCATATATCTGAATCTTCTTGATCAGTGCATCAGCTACTGCATTACATTTACCAGGTGTATAGGCATGCTCAAAATAGAAGGACCGTAGGTACTCGAACCACCTTCACTGCCTCAGATTTAGGTCACACTGAGTAAAGATATACTTGAGGATTTTTTGGTCAGTGAAAACCACAAAATGCTCTCCCAACAGATAGTGTCTCCAACAGCGCAACACATGAACAACTTGCAGCCAACTCGAGATCATGTGTCAGGTAATTCCACTCATGCGGCCTCAACTGCTGAGACCCGTATGTAACAACTCGGTCAACCTACATCAATAGTACTTCCAGCCTAATACCTAATGCATCACAGTAAACTGTATATATTTTCCCCTGATCTGGGAGTATTAGGATCGGTGCTTATGTCAACCTTCCCTTCAGGTCCTGAAAAGCTACCTTGCAAGATTCTAACCAAACAAACTTCACACCCTTTTTAGCCAGACCCTTAAAACGGTGCTTCTAAGCAGGATAAGCATTGTATGAAGCGTCTGTAGTAACCAGACAGCCCCAAGAAACTCTGTATCTCAAACACATTCTTAGGCTGCTCCCAGGAAACTTATGCTCTCACCTACTCTGGGTCTACTGCAACTCTTGCATTTGAGATGATATGTCCTAGGAAGTGAATCTAGTCCGTCCAAAAGTGTTACTTCGAGAGGATAATATATAGATGATGCTCTCTCAGTGTACTCAATACTATTTCAAGATGGGTGGCATGGTCGTGTCGTGTTTGAGAGTACACCAAAATGTCGTCCATGAACACAACCACAAAATATTCAAGATACAGATGAAACACACGATTCATCAGAGCCATAAAAACTGCTGGCGCATTCGTGAGTCCGAACGGCATAAACATATACTCATATAGACCATACCTACTCCTAAAAGTCGTGAGAGGTATATCTGATGGTCTCACGCGCAGCTGATGAAATCCTGATCTTAGGTCAATCTCTGAGAACACTCGTGCTCCACAAAGCTACTCAAAAAGATCATCAATCCTCGGTAAGGGATATCAGTTCTTAACCGTCAACTGGTTCAGCTTCTGATAATCCATGCAAAGTCTGAGCGTACTGACCACCTTCTTCGTAAAAAGGACCGGCGAACCCCAAGGAGAAGTACTGGGTCGGATAAATCCCTTTTCCTAAAACTCCTCCAACTGCCTCTTGATCTCCTGCAACTCAGGCGTGGCCATCCTATAAGGAGGAATGGACATCGGTGCTTCTCACTGAACAAGATTAATGGAGAAATCCACCTATTGTACCAGAGGTAGACCTGAAAAGTCATCAAGGAAGACATCCCTGAAGCGATCAACAACTAGAGGAAAATCTGTCTGACAAGTCCCCTGATCATCTAGATATAAACTCGCAATCTGGGTTGTGACTCCACCTCACCCACGATGCTCTGGTCCAGCTCGACTCACCTGAACATTCCACATGCCCTTGTATAGAAACTCTCTTCCCTCTGGTGACGTGAAACTCACCCTATGACGATAGCAGTCTACAATGGCTCGAAAGGGAACCAACCAGTCCATTCTGAGAATGATATCATAGCTCTTCATCTCTAGGACATAGAGGTCCCAAAGGAATTGACACCCACCAACCTCAATGGGGAACTCCTTGCACTGACGCACACCAGTCGTTCTAGTTCCCAACAGAGTGTCTAGCATAATGATATTAGAAAAAGTAGAAACACCGAGCCTGAGGCTCTCCACAATTGATACAGATATGATACTATGTGTAGCACCCGTAAAAAAGTACTGAAGATAAGACATAAGCTACTAGAATAGTACCTATGACTGTAGAAGATCCGGGATCCTGCTCCTGCTGGGTCTATTGCAGTGCATATGTCTGCCCAGCACCATGGCCCTAAGACAGAACCTGGCTAACCTGAACTATCCCACCTTGCTGCCTCTGAGATCCTGGTGTCTGGGTCTTGTGGACACTACGGTCTCTTGTGCCCCTCTCTGCCACACTGGTAGCTCCTGATCGGAACACCTGAAGAAGCTGCCTAGCTGGTACTGCCACCCTGATAGAAGTCCATCTGTCTCTTCCTCTTACCAGCTGAAATAGTACCAGTAACTGGTTCTGAACCGCCCTGGCCCACACCACTAGATTCTCAAAGTTTCCTCTCTATGATCAACTCCTGATTCACAATAGCGTGTACAGTAGGCAATCTGAAAACATTCACCAGCGCTCAGATGTCATACCAAAGACCGTCCTCAAAACGTATGGCTCTCAACGTCTCATCCCCAGCCAGCATGGGTGCAAAGCGCTGAAGCTCTGTAAAATGAGCAGAATAGTCTATCATTGACATAGCGCCCTGCTGCAGATTCATGAAATCTCGATCTCTATCAGATCTCAGTGTCTCTGGGAGGAAAACGACATAGAAGACTGCCTGAAAGTCTTCCCACGCCATGTCCCTGTGATGCTATGACTGGGTGGTAAAATCCCACCACCTGTTGGCAGAATCATACCACATGTTAGTCTCGAGCCTGACCCGCTGACCTGGAGGCGTCTCAAGATGCTCGAAAATAGTCTGCATCGACCCCACCCAAGACTCCACAGCCTGTGGCCCACCATCCCCAGAGAACGTAGGCGGATGATGCTGCTGGAAGATATGTGTCAGCTCCGCCATAGATGTGACAGTCTACGGTGCTCCCTGAAAGGACTGCATGAACTGCAATAATCCTTCACGGAACTGCATGTCTATGCATGTGTCCGGTATAGCAGCTGGTGCCGCATCTGGCCCTGCTGGAGGATCCACTGGTAGCCCAAGGCCCACTATCTCTAGAGTATTCTCGTTGCTGATCTTCTGGCGAACAATGCGCGGTTTTATAGGTGGCATGAAACTACAAGGTCAAAACATGCCTTAGAACAAGATTATCAAAGAAAGAAGATGAAGAAACCCAAAAGGGGACATGAGGAATAAGGCATTCAAAATTTTCAAAACAAGACTACACATCATGTACAATGACTACACGGCATGTACATGACTTCCCTTCCCCTACCCGAGTCATTCTACATGACTAAGCCACACTACTCCTATCAAACAAAAACTACACGACATGTATAATATCTACAGGGCGTGTATGGTGTTGTTTTCCAACTGCTCCTGTTATCTGTGACACGACCGACTACTCGGCTTGACACTACACAGCGTGTTACACCCACACACGGCATGTACACCACCCTATTTCCCCACGACATGGCTAAGTCCACACAGTCTATCCTCATAAAATACTACACAGCGTGTCCCATTGGTACACGACGTGTTCAAGGAACGGTGACATAGACCAATGTTGTTAGTTACTCGGTTGAATCCCCAGGTCTCACTACACGGCGTGTATATTCTTAACATGGCGTGTTCTGTGAAAGAGTTCACCGTCCCGTGTTGTTAGTAACACGACCGGACTCTGGGTCAACACTACACGGCGTGTACATAAGGTACACATCATGTTTTACCCAAGACTTTCCCCACCCCATGTCACCTCCCACACGGTTTGTGACACGGGAAGAGACTACACGATGTGTACTCGGGGTACACGGTGTGTACTCAAAATGATCGTTTTATTCCTGAACAGAATGTCATACACGACATGTATAAAGATACAAATGGCGTGTATACTGGTTTTACAGACAATATGCCTCTGAAACATCCCCAGAACCTAGGAAATACCAAAAAGACAACAACACCTAAGTGTCAAATTCCTACCCGTGAGGGCCCATACTCCCTACGAATCAAAGTTTGACATATTATCTATGCTATAAATAATAAACAGTCAATAATACACCATATTCTGGACAATGGGGGCCCATAATCCCCAAAAACCAAAGTTTGGAGTCCATTCTATGAACAACTTACACAATGTATGTATTTTATCAGAGCAGCTATCATAACAACATGTTTTTCTAGCACCACAACTATCACAACAACCTTCAATTTCTAATGCATCTACATGGCATGAAAACTATGAATGGAATGTGATATCTAGCATGTGTCTATATGATGCATGAGATGGGATACCCTCATCTAACCGGGTTGCATCTAAATAGAACCCACAAATAAAATTTATACAGCACAAACCAAGTGTGTCACCCAACAGTGATATTAAACCAACTGTAAAATTTGCAAAATCAAAAGAATTTCAAAAATACGAGGTAGACTGGATTTTCCCTATACATGGGTTAGTTACGCCCGGGCACAGCTTATAACCAACTTCCATTCATCCTATCACTGACTACAACTCCAAATAGTATGTCAAGGGAAAAACTCCTCTAATACCACTTTGTAACGTCCGGGACCCGGGTGCCTCTCAACGGGTGCCCCGAACCCGGTTTTCCACGTGACCTCAAACGCATCTCCCCAAACGCAAGAGGTTATCGACTAGCAGTGAGGTCCCACGTCTGATAGTGGGGAAACTATGCCCTCATTTGTCAAAGTGTAGTGCAGTGGAATGCAAAATAAAACATACAACAAACAGCAGAAGCAGTAAATCATACACAACTGAAATAAACAACAGCAGTGTATATAACCAACAATTTATAGAAAATGGTGCAACATGTATTATGTTCTAGGAAAATATCCTGAACATGTTACATAGGAGTACAAAAAAATATAGATTAAAAGTACAGAAAAACAAAAACAGCTGGCATTGACATCGTGAGTCTAGGCCCGGTCCCATGCCCTCCTACTCCTCAGCAGCAATCAAGTACGTGTATAGGGACTCTTGCCCCTATCCACACCTACATAAACGTAATCTGTTTGGGCCAAAAAGAGCGACCTAAACAGGCTGTGAAAAATATATCTCATTAGGCACGCACCAAACGCATGTTCCCAACTGCGTGTGAGCATGCAACAACAGTGTGCAGCAGTAAAATGCAATAAAGTAAGTAGTACTCAAAAGTAACTAACTACCAGTTATATTTCCATTTTATTATTCATTTAATCCATTAAATATTAGAAATCACTACAGTTCATTTCTAAATAAACATTCCACGACCTCAGACAAGCAAACATTACCCTCGGGTAAGTAGAATCCAACCGGTAGGTATAGCCCTCAGGCGTAACAAAATTTTCCCTCAGGCGTAGAATGTGTCGCCCTAAGGCACATACGTCAAGACCTTAGGCAAGAAAGGTTTTCCTTAGGTGTAATAACTACATCCCTTTGGTTAAATAGCACATTTCCAACAAGCAAATCACAACAACGCCCTCAGGCTAAATAGGTAACTAGGCCATGCCCAACAGGTAACAAGTAGTAATAAGCAATTCCTCTCAAGGAAATTCTACAATTACTACTTTAAAGAAATACCCTCGAGTATCTTGGCCAAACGGCTAAACAGTGGAACACACCCCAGGGGTGGTTTTGGATCCAAGCAATGATCCCAACTAGCCTTTTATTATCACAATTTGATCACCTATGCAATTCTAAGAATTAAATATAGAAACGGCCTCATCCACATGACACCCCAACATAGGTTCGTGGCCCAAAAACACATAAAACAGACCACAGTTGGAAAAATTAATACCAAGCCACCCACCTTATACGCCAACGAGGGTTATACACAAACGCCGACTCCAGAAACGCCCAAGAACGGCGTAGATCTGACGAAGAAGACAAACTGTTCAAACCCAAATAACTCATGTTAGGAGAAGAATTGGTAAGAAGAACCCAAGGAGATGGAATCCCTTACCTGTGCGGTTCCAACTGGATTGTCCGAGGTGTCAACCAATTCCAGAAGTACACCCGACATATCTTCAAAGGTTCGACACCCTCCTTTGGCTCCAAAACGGCTCAAATGCCTCCTCTGCCAAATGTGGAGGCTACTGCCTGTTTGAAGCTGAAAAAAAGTACACGGCATGTACTTCCAAGTTCATGACGTGTACTTCTTTCATTTAACGGTTCATTTTGCGGCACCGCCATACTATTCCTCCATCGACATGAGTACACGTCATGTACTCCTAAGTACATGGCGTGTACTGCAGCCCAGCTGGCGGCTGCTCCACCACCTTACTGTTTTGGCCTGCCGAGCAACTACACGGCATGTACAGGACCACTGCACTACGTGTAGTTGGTTCCTACACCCATTGTCACTGATAAGGCAACACGCCCAGTGTACTCATCCCTACACGGCCAGAAGTACAAGGCATGTGGAAAAAGTACACGGCGTGTAATTCCAAAATTTAGGATTTTTCCCCATTTTTCATATTTAATTAAAAACACATAAGGAAAAGAGAAAAGAAGAAGCTCATACCTCAAAGAGATGAACCAGGTTCTTATAGGAAACCACCCGATGATTTGTTCCTAATAGTCAGTATGTATATGGAAGGTAAAAGTATAGAAAGCATTAAACAAGGAATCACAAAGCAATAAACAATACACAATTTAAGCATTCAAAACACCACACAACATGCAACAACAGAATAGATAACACAACAGGTAACCCTCTGGGAAGTACCCACAGCCTATCAGCACTGGTTCTACCTGTCAAGTAAAAGAAACCCTCTAGGTAGCACACACAGTCTGACCCCTCTAGTTCAGCTAATGTATAGACTCTCTAAAGAATCACTCACCGTCAATTCCCCCTATAGTCTCGTATCGTACTAAAGGGGCTCTTGGGAAGCACTCAACGTCAATTCCCCATGTGGACCACATCATTGAACTACAGACACTATGGGGAAGCACTCAACATCAATTCCCCATGTGGTATCACATCGTAATTATAAGGACACTCTAGAGGAGTTCTCAACGTCAATTCTCCCAATGATCTCTACACCATGTTCTTGTGTCCTTGTGTAAGTTGAGCAAGAATATCATCATGTAACAACCAAATTAAACCTCAAGAACTACTTGTCTTATAGTATACATCATAATATCATGTGATAACAAAAGACACTCCATCCTACAACACTATGCATTGAAAATGAAACAGCAGCCAGACAGGAAAACTAGACCCAAAGGTCAAAAGCAGGAAAACATGCAAGGGGAAAACATCCAAAGCACAGTTATTTACCCTATTCACAAACAATAACCTCTACTCCGGCATAATAGAAAATTAGGCAAACAATACGGGTAAATAGTAAGCACACAATACCCCGATCAAGGGAATTTGTGGAATTTTTACATAATACTCAATGACTTTCTACGTAAAGGCACAAACCACCTACCTCGGGGTTAGGAGATAAATATACTTGAACCTCGAAGCTTGAATATCCTTAAAACAACATAGATCTACAAAAACTCATAACATGTTCATTCCATGATAATGTGGAAAAGAGGATGAATTGAAAAACGAAGCTCTAGGAGAAGCGAGAACTCACCAATGCGATCCCAACACAACCGATAGAGTTTGATTTGATGGATGGATAGAGACTCGGAGTAACACCACAAAATTTTATGAGAAATATTCTTTTTAATTTCTTTTATGTCTTTTGTTGTACGCTACACCATGATTAGCTTGCGTTGTACGCAATATTTTATTAGCTTGCAGTATAAACAACACTATTCTTTGATCGTGTTACACATAATTTCATGTTCGTTATGTAGAAATTATTCTACGCATAATTAAGTATATATTTTATTTAATGTATAAATGAAAAAAGTTTATATTATGTCATATGAAACACAAAAGGGATATCCCACTACACGCATCCCTAACATGGCCTGCATTACACGCAATCGCGACCATCCTCGATAGTGTGTGTGGTACACAATATCGGGCTTCGCTAAACAATGATATATTGTGATAATATTATTATGAACTAGATATTATGAATGGTATTAACTATCTTTTTAATTTCATAACATTATTATTATTCTTACACCTTTTCTAGAACATGGTATGAGAACAGAATAAATTTTTCGGGTAAAATAAGTATTTTTTAAAAAATGCAGTTTTATCGCCTTTTGATTGTACACCGATTTAAAATATAATTTTTGAAAATTTTAGAAGTTCAATTTTACCAAATAAAATTCTTCTTTTGAATCAGGATATAAAAATATACTTTGGATAAATTTTGGATAATTTTCTGATAACTTTCATATTTTGAGGAATAGTAAAAATACGATAATTTTTTATTAAAAACAAATATTTTCATCAAGATAATTTAGTTGGCTAAATTATAAAATTTAATGGTTTTAAATTATAAATAGAATATATTTTTACCATTTAATATAATTCAGGTCATTAACATTAATTTTATATTGAATTCATAGGTAAAAACATTTCAATCCTTGACAATGTTTTAACTTTTAAAACTCGTTTTTTTACAACGGGATTAATTTTAAATTAATTACTACAAATTATGTATTTTTTATTTTGAAAAATGGATTCCATATTAGGATTCAGTGAGTCAAAATTATGTTAATAGGTTAATTTTATTTTTTTTACATTATGAATAATAACTACAGTAATTCTTTTTTACTACAATTAAAGGTAAATCGGGTAATTATGGGTAAAAATAAGATTATAAAATTAAACTAACACCTTCCAAAATTATATTGGATGAATAAAAGTCGACACATATCACCTACGGGTCATAATAGATTCATTTCATGGACTATTGACCATGAAAATTATATAATTATAATTAAAACCAAATAAAGTCATAACATGTCACTCTCTTATATCTTATAGGTGTAATAATTTTAATTTAGTAATAAAATTCATAAACCTACGAAAATGAATATTATCCAGAAATCTAATAAAATTATCTGCATTATGGGAATTTATTTTTACTTTTTAGGAATTAAATAATTATCATTAATGATGACACAATAGTGATGTTGAAATTATTTTATTGATTGAAATATCAAATTAATGGTTTAAAAAATATTAAAATACATATTATATGAGCAATTTAATATAATAAAGAAATTTTTTAAGTGAATATGACATATTATAAATCTATTAAATATTTTTGTTTGAATATATCTTCTGTTTATATTTTATTTAAATTCAAATAAATGAATAGTGTCAACATTGACACTATTGTTATTTTGTAAAAATAACATATTATAAAATTGTTTGAAAATCACAAAAAAATTTAAAAATTAAAAATTTATATTTATATTGTTTAAAATGTCATAAAGTATCAAATTATGGACAATTCACAACACATAAGTAATTATTTATAACAATTTAAAATTTAGAATATTATTACCACAAATAAAATTAAATAAATTAAATAAGGATAAATCAATTTGATAAGGTCTAAAATAAATTAACAACATGTCTAAATTTTACTGTTTTATGAGATTATAACCCTATCTCATCCAATCTTCGAATTTAGTCATTTTTGGTGCTTTTTAAGTGTGGTTAGAATTTATTATAAATTAATAATTTTTATGTTTCCAAGGAGCCCCTCTCCTCCCTTATAAAAGGGCACCTCCTCCATCTCCTCCTCACAAAATTTTGAGCCTTAAAGCTCTGAAAACCCCCACCAATTTCTATTCCCCACTTCTCTAGAAACATACAAGAGGTCATGGTCTTCTTCAAAGACCAACTTTAGTGCCCTAAAAGGAGGTTTAGAAGAGGCGCGTCGAAGAAGAGGTAATCACTTCTACCGATTCTTTCAAGTTTCATTATTCTTCTACTTACTCTTCATTAGTTGATTCATTATAAAGTAATTACATCAATATAACTAATATAATGATATGTTATTATATATATGAAACATCCCCATTTCACCATCTATCCATCCTATGAAAAATGAAATCACCGCGCGTGCGTGTGTACGAAATACCGTCTCCACACCGTGGTGTAATCTATTTTTCCACCACCACCTTACTTGGATGGGTAAAATGATGTAAAGAATAAAAATATGTCATTATGAGATATTATATCATCCACTCCAATTCCATTAAATAATTATGGGAACAATATCATCACTCAAGAATACGTATGGATTCTACTCTCCACGACGCGATGAGATTCATTCTCCCTATTAGTCATTCAATAATGATTAAAAAGTATATATTATGAATAATTATGATATATATGGCATAATAATGATATTTTATTTATGTATATATATATATTTCATCTACTTACTTCCATTCAAGTCAATAAGTAAAAGAAAACAGCTTTCATGCGTACGTACGACCTACCATCTCCATGAACGGTGTGTTTCGTTTCATTTATCTGTCTATTATATATATATATAATGAATATATATGTTATATAAATCATGTTTTAAATTCATGAAGAAATTAAATCATGATATAATTAATAATAATATCAAGAAAAACAAGTCCCAACATGTACGATAAATGAAACGATTTTACACAAAATGTTGCTTTAACATGGAAGTTACAAAAAAACGGGTAATATAAAGTAATAAGTGAATCATATATGATATCATAAATATTTTAATGGTTCTATTCCAAGTTAGTAATATGTTTAAATCCCCTATATAGGAGTTTTCAACATGTACAGAAGAAATCAGACCTAAGGTAAGGGACAATTTTCCAAATCTCATTTTTATCCGAGATTGCTTATATGTAAGTACTTACTAAAGTTATGTGTATCACCCATGTCCATGTTTTCTAAAAATGTTTTCATAAAATGTTTACTATTCTTACATGTATTTTTAATGTCATTTTTTCCCTTTTTTGACTTTTTACCACATTGTATGGAAGGATTCTTTCCTTTGGATACCATATTAGGTACTTTTTGACTTTTCCAGAAAAAGTATGATGAGAATGCTTTTTTTAACTTATATAGCATGAAAATATTTTTACAGTTTCATAACGCTTAATTTTCATGAATCTTCCTCTATTATATTTCATTATTATTTTCAACAAAATAATTTTCTTTTAAAATTGAATGAAATTTTTTGAAAAGAAAATTATTTTGAAGAAAAAAGGATATTTTCTTCAAAATTCATTCTATGTGTTGTGTCAAAACTATTTTCCATCTAAGATGACATTATTTAGTATCATTATGTTTCAAGTATAATGTCTCTATTTTTTCCATGGTTTGATTCTTATTATGATGAAATGATATCCTTTTGTTTTATATGGATTATGTTAGGATGAGATGATGTTTATGAAACCCATTTTATTCTTTGGGTTATGATGAAAGATTTATGTTTATTTTGTGGAACAAGTAATAATGATTTCATTATGATATGGGTGGGACCAATATCTCCCTCCAATGAATTGGGTAAAGATTTATATCTCATGATATTGACATGTCTGGAATGGAATGTGAATCCAGTTCAGTAATACAGGGCTAGAACGGCATGTAAACCCTGTTTAGTAATGGACTTTTCCAACTATGATGGTCTTGGCGCAATGCCTTGGCTACTATAAAAATCATATCATGTGCTTAATGGTTACCATAATTACATATTTTATTCCCATTCTATTTTATCATGATTAATGTTCCTTTATAATCTACTCCTTATGTGATGCCAAGATTTATGTCATTACTCATGATTTTGATGTTTCATGTTCATGGTTTTACGTTCAAATGTTTGGGGGTTGTTTTATGTTCTCCATGTTAGCCCATAATAAGCATTTGATCTCACTCTTTATATGTTTTCCATCCCTAGGATTTAAAGAAAGTTTTTAGGTAGGAATACAAAAGGGGATGATCCTTATGGGAGATGGTGAAGATATTTCAACATTATTAGAAGATTATGTTTTGAGTTTCCAAAGACACTAAACTAATATGGTCATTGGGCGTCTGTTTTTGTACTATATTAAATATTCTGCAAAAGTAATGTAATTTATATATACATCATGTATGGGTCTTTATATTAAGGGTTTCGTCAAAGATCTGCGGCTGTACGGGTTCTCTCAAACGAATGGGACCTAAAAGAAGATGTTTCTATCCATCAGACGCGACCCCAATGCGTTTAATGAAAAAAATCACAGCATTTACTTTTAGATTACAAGGTGTGTACATACTATTTTTGTACTCCGATATAGGCGGACTGCACGTCACCCCACATGACCGTGTGTGTGGCCATGAAACGGCCCGCACACAGCCTCATGTAGCAACAAAGTACACGGTGTGTACTCATAAAATACAAGAAGTGTAATTTAAAAATTTCAAGAAACTCCCCTTTTCTCAAAAATCTAGAAAATGGAAAAACAAACATGAAAAAGAAGATATGGGTTCTTATATCTGCATCTATGCACAGAACAGCTTGTCGACCAGCCTTGTAAAGGTGGAGAGAAGACATAAAGATATATTCTGGGGAGGAGAAGTACCATGTAGTCTTTTTTGGGATGAATTCCTCTGAGGCCTTTGGGTCATGTAATGTGTTATTAAGCCTACAGGACATGTAAGGGTTACTCTTTATCACTTAAAAGGGGGATTATCAAAATTAAATAATTAATGAAGTCCTTTGAGCCAAAAAAAGGATATGGATATTGTGAAGAAGATATTAAGTAGACTGAGTCTTGTATATAATACAATGTTTTTAATGCTAATAGGACATAATTTAGACAAGATATGTTTTGATGTTCTAAAAAATAGTTTTTTTACTTTGTGAGATATATGTAAGTCATACAGTAATGATAATTTACTCATCATAAGATATGTATTTTTAGAAAATTTAAAAACATGATATCAACCATGATAAAGGTAATGAAAAGGTAAGTGATGAATTTATATCACTTATCGGCAGTAATATTAAACAAGGAAAATGAATATTTTAGGTTAGACAATCATTGTAATGATTTAATTATGAAAAAATTTCCATAATTTAGTACGGTTCCAAATAACTCTTGATGAATAAAAATGCATTAGAGGTTTCTTATAAAACCATCAAAGTAATTGTCACCTATAAGGAATGCGAAATATATAAATAAATCCTAAAGGATATTTTAATAGAATATTATTATGACTAATGTGGAAGAAAATGATTATTTTTATATTGAATAAGAATAAACTAAATTCCAATTTTATTTTGAAGGTGAAATGATAGTGATGGCGGAATATGCTCATGTTGAGAATAAAGAATATGATGTTAAACTACAATGAGTAATTTATCTTATTATTGAGCATCAAAGATCACTAGAGTATATATATATTCATAAGAATAAAAATAATAAGATTGGTGGATTTATGAAATAATAATTTGAGAATTTTGACCTACACAAAGTCAAAATAACTCCGTGAGAGAAGTTAGTAGATATAAAAAACACCATGTAATAAAATAAAATATAAGTAGTATATTTAAAGATAAAAATTATGGAATATGCTATGATAATAAATTATTTAATCATTAATTGAATAAAATTGAAAAAATATTATTTCACTTGAATAAAACATGGTCACTCTAAAGAAGAAGTTAAATGTATGAGTTAAAATATGGATGTTCCAAGATGAAGTTACAGTCAAAAAAAAATTTCAGATGAGAAAACAAAGGATATAGTTGAAAGAGAAATTAAAAAATATCAACAATTGATTGAAATTTCAAAACCAAATTACATGGGTAAGATCAAAATTGGATACAATTTTGAATCATCCAAGATTCAGATAACAAATGTAGTGGTGAAAGGAAATAAAGAGGATATAAAAAATTTCTGAATTCAATATTAAGAGTTATAAAAAAAAATAAAAGATCATATGAATATATGAAGTGAGATTGAGAATAAATTATTTCTTATGAATTTAAAATTGCATTTTTACTGAGGTTACACATTGATATATTGTGATGAGGCATGGAGAAATCTGGAAGCTGATGCTATCGAGAGTAAACAAAAATCGTAAAGAACATATACTTCAAATAAAACGACACATTTAATAAGGATATATTTTTCACCAATATACCTTTATTCAAATATATAATTATTATAGGTAATGGAAAATGAAAATTATCTCCGTGAGTGGTTCATGCAAATTGGAAGGGAATTCCATGAACATAATTCTATTGGATAATAAATTTTTTCCATTAAAATTGTAGGAGGATTGTATTACAACTCGTGATGAAAGTAATGAGAAAATACCCAATTATTTTATAAATTACTCTATAATTTATTAGAAGTAAAAGAAGGATAAGGAAAATGATATTTTAAATAAAATAAAACATAAAATGAGAATGAAAAATTACACATGGATTCTTTATAGTGGGTGTATATCCCACATGATGGGTTGTGTGATCTTGTTAACGAATATAACTTTTTATATAACAGTTAAATTTGGATGTAATGCTTCTTTAAAATCAAATTCAATGATAATATGATGCCACCTATAAAAAATTTGAAAAATATGGATGTAACTTATACATATATACTAGGACACAATCCCTTTCGTGTGAATAAACTTTGTTACTCAGAACATGAAGTTACATTATGTTATATGGGTATACTCTATTAAAGGAAGACATGGTGAAACATTAATGAAAGGAATGAAAACTAATATAAATATATATATCAAAAGGATAAGAAACAAATAACATGTTTTCTCATAGTTAACAAGTAAAACAACTTGTGGAATCTATGGTTCGGTCATATACATCAACAAAGCATAGAAAATATTTCTAAGCTAAAAGTGGAAGATTGATATCCATAATAAAAAATGAGCTTGGGAAAAGCCTCTATAGATATACATGAGATGGAATATGTTGTGAGATCCCAATTAACCAAAAAATAAAAGTCCTATGCATTTTATTGACTTGATTGAAATCAATGTATGTGGTACCATGACATATATTGTTTCAAAATAAGAAATGTATTTTAACATTTTTTTAGGATTATATTATAATAACATGCAATATATTCCTGACAACAAATATGGTGTTGAATAATTAAATTAGAAGAAATTTAATGTGATCTACAAATTAAATTAAAAGGATGAAAAAAATTATGATCAATTAATGTCATGGAATATACCGTTATTGATGTTGATAATTTCCTAGTGAAACATAGAAACAAATATAATGTTTCATCAACGAGAACTCCATATCAAAATTTAGTAATTGAAAGAAGGAATTAATGGTGGATCAAATGGAAAATACACTACATATTGAGAGTGGTAATTTGAGTTATTATTGGATGGATATAGTAAATGTTATGGTATTTTTACAAAACATGGAATATTTAAGTCTCAAAGTGATGATAATACCATATTTGACGTGTCATAGAAAAAAGGAAATTTTAAATCAATTAAGATCATACAAAAAAATTATATATTTGGATCAATGAGGGAAAAAAATGATAATACAGTGATACAGCAGGTGAAGGAAAGCTTCTTAGTTACTCAACCAAGAGTAAAGATAACAAGTACTTTATCAAGAGGATCAATTAAATTTTTGAGAGTAGTGATGAACAATTCATTGAAGAGAAATTTTGAAATAAAGTTGGGATTGAAAATTTGGATATCATATATGAAGATATTGTTGATTATAAATCAATTTCTAGATAACGTTAATACAAACCACATGAGAAATATTTTTGTACTGAATTATATGAATAATTAGGAGTTTATGTGAGTCAATCACTAACTCAGTAATGAAATGGAGTTGAATTGATGAATTCAACAACATTAGTGAAAATTTGTGCCACAAAAAACTTAATCAATGAGAATTTTTAAACAAACTGCATTATTTTATAAATGGAATAAAAATATTTATAATAATAACAAAACTAATAGAAAAACTGATTTTTACGATGGGAAAATCAACTCGTCACAAATAATTAAATATTTGTGATGGGACTACGTGCCCCATCGCAAAAACGTCTGCACGGTTTACACGCCTAACCGCATGGAAGGGTATTTGCAACGGGTAGGCACCTCCCGTTGCAAATACCAGGAAGGGGTAACCACTAGTTGCGAAGGGATGTTATCCTGTCACAAATAGTGTATCACTAGGTTACGATTTGCGATGGGTCCCATCGCAAATAACCTTCTAACATCCGACAATAATTAATGTGGCCGAAGATACTTGCGACAGGTCCCATCACAACTAATGTAACTTATATATACCCTCATCCATTTTTTTCTTCCTCCCTCTCAGTTCATACTTTCTCCGCTTCTCTAAACTCTAATTTTAGAGTGAAAATTTTTCGGAGTAAGTTTTTTTTATGAAGAAGTTGTGAAGACGTCTACAATTATAAGAGATCAAGTTTAAAGCTATTTATGTTTTACTAAATTTAGTATTTATTTCATTTTTTATATTAATTTAAATTATTGTTGATTAGTTGTAATTAAGTTAAATTTAAATTGTTTTGTCGTTAGTATTTATTTGTAATAATAAAATGAAATTATTAGCAATAATTCTTAGTAATTATTAATAATTAATAATTATTAATGATAATTAGTAATGTATATATATAATTAGCATTAATTAGAAATTAGTAGCTTTATTTTGCAGTAATTAATAGTAATTCATGCTAATTTGTAATAATTAAGAAAAAATAGAAATAATTATGAAAAAATAGTAATAAATATTAACAATTAGTAATAAATACTAATAATTAGAAAAAATACTAATAATTAGTAATAAATACTAATAATTAGTAATAAATACTAATAATTTGTAATAAATACTAATAATTATTAACAAATACAAATAATTGGTAATAACTACTAAAAAACAGTAATAAAAAGTAATAAATACAAATAAATAGTAATAAATAATAATAAATTGTAATAAATAATAACAAATAGTAATAAATAATAATAAATAGTAATAAATATTAATAAATAGTAATAAATATTAATAACTAGTAAAAAAACTAATAATTAGTGATAATTAGTAATATATATTAATAAATACGAATAATTAATAATAAATACTAATAATTAATAATATATACTACCAATTAGAAATAAATAATAATAAATACTAATAATTAGTAATAAATATTAATAATTAGTAATAATTAGTAATAATTAGTAATATATAGTAGTAAATTGTAATAATTACTAATAATTAGTGATAATTAGTAATAATTATTAATAAATAACAATAAATAATAATAAATAGTAATAATTAGAAATAATTAGTATAAATTATAAATAAATAGTAATAATTAGTATTAATTAGTAATAATTATTAATAAATAGTAATAAATAGTAATAAATACCAATAAATACTATTAAATAGTAATAAATAGTAATAAATAATAATATATAATAATAAATAATAATAATCAGTAATAATTAGTAATAATTAGTATGAATTAGTCGTAATTAGTAATAATTAGCAATAAATACTAATAATTTGTAATAAATACTAATAATTATTAATAAATAGTTAAAAATACTAATAAATAATAATAATTAGTAAGAAATACTAATAATTAGTAATTAATAGTAATATTTTGTAATAATTAGTAATAAATAGTTTTAAATATTAATAAATAGTAATAAATACAAAAAAATGGTAATAAATAGAAATAAATATGAATAAAAAAATAAATAAGAATAATTTCAAATAATTAGCAATAAATAAGAATATTTAGCAATAAATAAGAATTATTACCAATAAATAGAAATAAGTAGCAATAACTAGATATAATTACCAATAATTAGCAACAATTAGTAATAATTATCAATAATTATCAATAATTAGGAAAAATTAGAAATAGTTAAGAAAAATTAGGAATAATTAAGAATAATTATGAATAATTAGGAATAATTAGGAATAATTAGCAATACTTAAGAATAATTAGCAATAATTATGAATAATTAGCAATAATTACCAATAATTATGAATATTTAGCAATAATTAAGAATAATTAGAAATAATTAGCAATAATTATGAATTATTAGCAATAATTAAGAATAATTAGGAATAATTAAGAAAAATTTGGATTAATTGAGATTAATTTTCAATAATTAGAAATAATTAGAAATAATTATTAATAATAAACAATAATTTGAAATAATTATCATTAATTAGCAATAATTATGAAAAATTCGAAAAAATTATGAATAATTAGGATTAATTATGAATAATTAGGAATAATTAGGATTATTTATGAATAATTAGGAATAATTATGAATAATTGGGATTAATTAATAATATTTCGAAATTATTAGGAATAATTAAGAGTAATAAGGATTAATTAGAATTAATTATTATTATTTAGCAAAAATTATCAATAATTAGGAATAATAAAGAATAATAAGGAATAAATAAGAATAATTAGGAATAATTAAGAGTAATAAGGATTAATTAGAATTAATTATTATTATTTAGAAATAATTATCAATAATTAGGAATAATAAAAAATAATAAGGAATAATAAGGAATAATTAGGAATAATCAGCAATAGTTAGCAATAATTTAGAATAATTAAGAATAATTACGAATAATTAGGAATAATTAGGAATAATTAGGAATAATTAGGAATAATTAAAAATAATGAGGAATAATTAAGATTAATTAGGATTAATTATGAATAATTAGGATTACTTTGGAATTATTAGAAATAATTATTATTAATTTTGATTAATTAAGAATAATTAAAATTTATTAGGAACAATTATGGAATAATTATGAATAATTATGAACTATTAAAAATAATTATGAATAATTTGGATTAATTAGGTATAATTAGAAATAAAATCAATTGTAATAAATTATAATAACTTGGCACAATTTCCATTGGATTAGCGGCACTCATTTTACTTGATGACTCTTCACCTTTCAACTCTCACTGACTAAAAACATTATGAAATGTATACTTCTATGTATGCATATCCAATCTCGTATGCATGAGATTGAATATGAATTCATAGGAGAAAATTTTTTCATAATGTTTTTAAGTGGTGATAGTTTCAAGAAGATGATACATCGATGAAAAGGGGGATCTTTTCTCTAAAGGCTCATTTACTTGCATCTTTCCCACATTGAAATGACAATGAAGAATCTGCTTGGAGGTATGCTTATACATTCTCATATACACGATAATGGATATACATACCTCTGAGCATATACTTCATTATGAATTTAGTGGGAAAAAGTTACAAGTAAATGAGCTGTCAGACAAAAGTGTTGTTGTCAATCCACTAGAAATTGTGTCGCTCGTAAATAATGATAGTTATTAATAATTAGTTATAATTAGTTATATTTTTTTGGATAGTGTTTCTAATTTCAATTTATTCAAAAATCGTACCAATTTTATATTTTGAAGAAAAATATGGAACTAGGAAGTCGAAAAGAGTCATTATTAGATGAATGTGCTCGGATATCAACGTAGATATCCAAACGGTTATGGTTTATATCATGTATATATTGGGGGTGTAGACGATTTCTTATCATTTTCATCATCAAAACCAGAATTCTTTAAGGCACAATTAAGTGTGCTTGTAAAAAATGTGCTTTGAGAGCATTTGACACATTTGACAAGGATGTGGGACAACTCTTGTAGTTTGGTTTTCAACCAGATTATGTTTTTTTGTATCAACAAGGTGAAAGATGTTCCAGAGAAAATACTAATAACTTGATTCTAGAACAATCACGGTTTCAAAATTTAGTACAAGATGTTGTAGGTACAGCTATTCAACAAACTGAAACTCAAGATGATATTGATTTAACTCCTGAGTTGGTACCATTTGAATTTTATGATTTGTTGAGGTCTATTGAGGATGCATTATATCCTGGTTTTATGATATGAAAATTATAAGTGTGTAAAAATTTTATACCTATTAAATCAGATAATGAAATGAGAAACAACTATTTTGATCAGATATTTTATTTGGTTAAAACACTATTACCTGAAAGTAATGTGTTTCCTGTAAATTACTAAGAGAGAAAGAGGATGATTCATAATCTGGGCCTTAGTTATCAAAAGATTCATATATATACAAATGATTTCAACTTATATTTTCGTGAAAATGAGTTGTTTTATATTTTTCCCACATGTGGACAATCAAGGTATAAAGAATCTCAACCTGGGAATTCTGAATCGATTCCTGTAAAATAGTTGATATATTTCCCGATTACACTGAGGTTGTAGTGTTTATTTATGTCTCAGAACACAGTGTCAATGATTCCATGTAACAAAACCAATATTTCAACCGGTAAATAGATGAAACATCAATCTAATGGTGGTTCATGGAAAAATATTGATCGACTACATCCCTTTTTTTCTTTAGAAGCCTGGAATGTTCGATTGGGTCTTTCTACTAATAGTTTCTGTCTGTTTGGTTCTTATGGTAGTTATTATTCATTTTGGACTATCTTTATAAGTCTGTACAAATTACCTCCATGGATGTTGATGAAGGAGACCTATATCTTTTTGATCTTTTTAATCCCAGGACTTCCGAAAAATAATATTGATGTTTATTTAAAACCATTGATTGATGAGTTATATTTATTATGGGGTAATGGTGTTAGTACATGAGATGTTATTGTGAAAATAAATTTCATATTGAAAGCTGCATTGATCTGGATGATTAGTGACTTCCCATCATATGGTATGTTATCTGGATAGATTACACATGGTATGAAGTCATTTCTTTATAGCATGATACACAAAAAATCTTTTATGCTCGTCAATGGAATAAAACTATGTTATTTTTACTATAATCATGGATTTATTCCAAACGATCATCCTTTTCAAAGGAACAAATATCATTTCCATAAAGGAAAAATTTAAATGGATGAAACTCCAAAAATGATCTTAGGTATAGAGTTAAAATCAGTTGTATTTTTATTACCTCCCATCACATTTGGGCCAATAGTAAACCAACGGAAAATTTATGGATTTGGGAAAGAACATAATTTGATAAAACAGATCGTTTTTTGGGATCTTCCATGTTGATTGATTTTTTGGTCCCCCACATGTTGGATGTCCTTCTTATTTAGAAGAATTTTTTTGATTATTTATTTCACACAGTTTCAGATACACCAGGTATGACCAAAGATATTGTAAAGGAATGATTATATTTTGACCAAATTTGTAGATGACCAAAACTTAAACTAATTCAAAATGTTAGATCACAGAGGTTAATGAAGCCAAAATAATCTTATACATTTTACAAAGATATTAACTTATTATATTGTTAGTGGATTGAATATTTGAGACTTCCAAATGGATATGTATTTAATTTGGGAAGATGTGATAAGAATGGTCATATTATCGAATTAAAAAGTCATGATTGTCGTGTTATAATGGAAAGACTTATGCTGATTTGATTAAGAGGTTTGTTGTGTTATATGATTTTTGATTCGATAATAGAAATATCATATTCTTTTTGAGACATTTGTGTGGTGAAAACAGACTATGATGCACTAAGAAAACTAGAAGAAGATGTTGTTGTAATTATATATAAACATTAAAAAATATTCCAGCTAGCTTTCTTTACCTCAACAGAATATATAATATTACATTTTCCACATTATTCTAAATGTGCAGGTCTAGTATAGTTTTGATGGATGTACTCATTCAAGAGATGCATGTAGAAATTGGAGAAAAATGTAAATAACAAAGTATCAGTTGATGGCTCAATTGCTGAAACTTATTTGCAAGAAAAATTTTCTTTTTTTACTGCTCTCATTATTTTAAATTTAAATATCCCTCAAACAAAACTGCATGGGATGGAAATATGGGAAAGTTGAGGATGAAATTGAAAATCAATTATCAGTTTTTAACCATCCAGAGCTTGGCATTGGTTGAGTTTGTGAATGATGTATTTTAGATGATGAACATCACAGAGCTCATACATATGTTCTTCTCAACTATAATGAAATGACATCATTTTTACTGTTACTTCTTCTATCACTTATTCTATAATTTATGTTACAGTATGTAAACATGTTTTATTTATAGGTTATATGATAATCATATCAAGAAATATCTTCCACAAATTACAATAAATTCTCTTGAAGATCACCGACAAAGAAAATTCTCAATGTTTTCAAAAACTAGTAAAATAAATTTTTGATGGTTTAACATATCAATTAATTTTTTAATTTATTATATTGATAATTGTTTTAAAAAATTTTAGGTTTATCGACATGCTGATAAATTTGATAAGCGACTGTGTATATTGAGTAACCCATCATCCAAAATGGTTAAATTTTATAATGCATATATGGTGAATGGTTTTCAATTTCATACACGTGCATATAACGAATCATGAAAAATAATGAATAGTGGAGTTTTTTTGAAATGATCACATCATAGGGAAACTGGATTTGACTTTTATGGAATGATGGTTGAAATTATTGAACTGTTTTGTCTAGGAAAAAATTATATAATGATATTTAAATGACGGTGGCTGGAAATTGCGGGAGGCATTCATGTTCATCTGATTCCTAGAATCGTCAATATTAAATATAAAAGACTTCTTATATTATATGAACCATTTTTACTGGCTCAAAAGACACATCAAATATATTGTGAAAAGTGATTTTCTACTTTTATATAACTTCATGATTGGTGGAGCATAATAAAAAATAAATCTCGGGAAAATTAGTTTACTCAAACTGATTGTGGTTCCGATGAAGACCAAGGAATTGAAATTTTTCAATAGAATACCCAAAACTATATTTTTCACAAAGATAAATGAATATATATGATGACACCCTACAATTAAGGGTCAATGATGATGATGATGTTAATGATGTAACAAATGAATTTTAAATGGAAAGAGATAATGAAACTGTAACACATATTGATATTGATGATGCTGATGATGAATATGAAGACATTGACATCATCAAATAAGAAGATAAGGATGAAGGTGAACATTAACACTGATAAATGCTGGTTATAATAATAAATAATATATCTCTATATATAATAGTTATTTTCAACTATATGCTAATAACAATGATTTTTTGTTTTATATGGACCCAAATCTATTTCGTGAGTTGCAGGAGGCTGAGCTACCTTTGGTAAGGAGACTTTGGGATCATCTAACCCTCATCCTGTTGGTGGTTCAGGGGTACGCAGAGGGGGTGTTTTCTTCCACGATTGATGATTCCAAGCCCTATTCCCGAGTGACATCCACATCTTGGCCTCGATCCACGCACGTGGAGGTATGGGAACCTGTGTATTTTAGTTACCCTTCATTAATTTATTTATATACTAATTGTTTGATTATTTATTTATTTGTCACATTTTTTCACATGTAGTTGTTTTAAAGGGCTGCGCTATATTGCATAATTATTTTTCTAATACATGGATCACATGGGAACAAATTCACATTGATGTGTAGCTCGGAATGTTCAATCATTGTCTGGTATGTAAATAAATAATATTTATTATGAAATTAATTTCATTAATAACTTGATATTATAAATTATTTGTATGTTTTATAGTATCCCATTGATGATATCATGCATGACACAATCCACGAGGCATGGGAGATGTCTATATTTGAGCGTTTCCGTCAGTTTTTGCACAATTTTATAAGAAAGACCATTAAGAAAGTTTGAGTGACACTATTTGATGAGTCGGGTAGAGCCCACCGAACATAGTACATTTCAACTCATGTTTGGGGTGGATTATGTTTACACTGGTTGAATGGTGTATTTCAGAGGAGATCTTAACTGGTCCAGCAGAACTGGGGGAGACAGGAGATGACACATTGAGCTGGTAGTCGTACATTTAGTATGCATAGAGAGAATCTAGTAAGTATCTTTTTTAAAAAAATTATATTACATTAAATAAAAATAGTTTTTTATATATTCATATAATCATTCAAACATCCCGATATTATGGAGTATGACATTTATTGAAGGATATACAGTGATCCATCCACTATAGCAATTAGAGGCGATCACCAATGTCAGATTATGGCCATTATTATTTCTTTTTCAGTTTGAAAATAAATTACATATAATATTTTCACTATTTTAATTTCAAATTAGAACTAAATGAGTCATATGATGCCACAAAATCTTAAACAAGGGATGAGAGTCAGGATGATATGGTTGATCATACGAGTGCCCACCATTTTTTTCTATTGATGTTAATTACTCTCTTTATTATTTACAAGCCTTATGCATGATCAAAAATATCACTTATATTATCAAGCCTTTATATTAATGATTCATGTTATCTTACTCTCTACTGGTTAAACATAATTAATATTCTGTATATTACTGTCTAAGTCTAAATATAGATATTCGTCTAAGTATAGAGACACTATTATGGGCAAACCGTGACCCAGACACCGTGAAGGACAAACTGTGACCCAGACACCGTGAAGGAAAAACCATGACCTAGACACCGTAAAGGACAAACCGTGACCTGGAAACCGTGAAGGAAAAACCATGACCCAGACACCGTGAAGGACACAACGTGACCCAGAAACCGTGAGCTACACACCGTGACACGGAGACACCGTGAAGCACATACTATGAATCACATACCAAGAAGCACATACCGTGGACCACATACCGTGAAGAAGACACCGTTTACATAATCACTGTGACACCGTTTCTTAAATTTTTTTCAATATAAATTAAATAATGTTAACGGTAATATTTGATGTATTTAATGCAATTAATGTTATTTAATGATAGTTGTTGACAAGTCAGGAAACCTTATCTCACACCTATGAAAAGGGAATCATTCCTACTACCAGAACTTATGGAATATAATGAAGATTGAGATGTAGTACACGCGCGAAAAAAAAAGAAAAAGTGTGATGATACAACAAGAAGAACTTACATACGCCCGAGAGAACTGTTCTGAATCTGAAGAACAATCCTGATCAAGAAAGATATTGCAAGACTCTCAATGAACTCTCATGAGTGCAATCCAACACTACTGAAGAACACACGACGAATCAAGAGACCATTTTCACTCCTTTAGAACACAAGCTAGACTACGACACTCTGTTTTTCAACAAAAATCCCAGAGAAGGACTCTGAAGAAATTTCGTTGAATCCAACGAGTTCAGAGCTGCATTTATAGTCACAAGAGCCTTCTAATCTCTTATCTGTTCTCTCTAAGTGATTTGTTTATTTACATTCGAGTAGTGTGGTTTACTCTGTATATCATACACATACACACTATCTCTTGAACTGAACCGGAGGATATCAAAATCCTCAATTAAAAACTCGTAACTCTTGTTTACCCACGTCAACTGTAGAAGAGGTCCTTGTGCGGCCTGGTCTTTGTTTTGTTTCCCACGAAAAACTATGCTAGAGGTCCCTCCGTGGCCTGGACAGTTTTGTAGACTATTTTTAACCCCAATCTAGGGTGTGGATCAAATTTATATAAATTTGATAGGACTAAGTCTCTGCTTGAGACTGAACCTCTTGTTATATCTGGTGTTCATCTTTAGTTTATGTTTAAGGTAAACTACATATATATTTTATATTCCGCTGCTATTACTTTGAAATACAAAACTATTTTAAAGCTACTTTGATTATTAAATTATCAAGTGTTTACACATATTGTAAATCAGTAGGTTAGTTTCAAAAGTTATTTTAATCTTGTGATTAAATTAGCTGAGACCTAATCAATCTTTGAGAAGCTAAGTGAACATTTAAAATTTGTATAAATTCACTACAGTTTAACATGTTTTATAAATTGGGGGATTTTAAATAGACAATATTGTAATAGAAATTTTAATTGGAACTCAATTCACCCCCCTCTTGATTATCCACTCTGACCAACGAATATTATGTGTGATTTTATTATGAATTTGGTTAGATGGAAGATTAACGATTACACCATAGAAAAAAAATTATGCAAAGATATTGTGTCATACAGTTGAAAGTAGAAGAAGTGGTGCATATTTTTTCAATATGTTGTAGTAATTAAGAGAGAAATTAAATAATATAACCTGAAAGGGGTACAGATATTTCAAAAGTATTTCAATATTATATAAAAATTTCAATCTATGATTTGTGGAGCATGTTTTTATAATAAGTGAACTAGGAAAAGAAATAAACCAAAAAATATTAGTATATGATTTGTAGATAAAATTTAGTATTAAAAAAGGTGAAACACTATAATGATATTCTTTATTATATAATGGTTTTACAAATTATATTTTTTAAATGTTTTAAGAACATTATTTTTGGAATATTTAAGTGGTTATATCATTAATTTTGGAGAAATATATTATTTTTATTTTATAATTTTATAATATTTTAAATTATTCCATGATTTTATGGATAAATGAATATTTTATATATTTAAGAATTTATTAAATATGACAAGACTTGATTGTTTTATGAAAGATTTATTTTTATTATTATAGGTGGTTTTGAGGAAAAATCAAGTAGCGACAGATGGAATAAAAAGTTCAAAATTTATAAAAGTGAAATATTGAAATGAATGAATAAATTAATGAAATTGAGATAAAAAATTAAATAAAAAGATATAAGAATTTATATACCCCTCGAATTCATAAGATATGTTATTTCAAGATAGAAGAACATTCTCATAATTGAAGACTTGATCTATTCATAGAGATGGAGTTAAATGGAAACACCATGGATGTTTTGATACATTGATTTTATTTTATTAATCTCAGTGTAATAACCTATGTTTCATTATTCATTGATCCATTATCATGAATAAGTGGTTGGAATGATGAGAATAGTATGTGATCCTTAGGATTTATAGTGAACTGATCTTAAAACTTGAATTTAGTGAACAGTCTATTACTAGAGTATTTATATATTAAGATATCATTGATGTATTATCCTTAGATGTAGCCTTTTTGGGTGATACAAATAAACTCTACATGATTCTATAATTTATATTCATTATATATATATTGTTCATGGGTGATTTTATTTGAGAAATTCAAGTGTGTTTTCTAACATGGTAACATCAATGAAGAAATTAATTCATCCCAATTAAACCCCCAGTTTGGTGATTGATACATTATTGGTTTCAAAAATGAAAATCAATATGAACATGATGTATTTAAATGAATTTCTCTCAATTTATTTGATGTTATGATACTCTTAAAATTTTCTGAGGATGATTTATACTTCCCCACCTTGGGTGAAAATTATGTACATTTATTAGTTTGTTTTATTGGTTATATATAGAATATTTAACATTCATGATAATTATAATCATGTAGGGGGTCTATATAAGATTTTTACTATATGGGAATAAATGGAGTATCTCCCTTGTTATCATTTTTTACATTATTTTCCCTTAAACATTTGTTCCTCATAATTTTTCTTTTTCCTCCTTTTTTTCATAATAATATATACTCAATTTTCAGTTAGGAGATGATTACATCATTACCATTTTATGTTTGGTATAAGGATATTGAATTATTAAGTATTCATGGTTTATTATTTATTTTAATGTTTAATTATAATCTTCTAATTATTATTATTGTTGTTGTTTTTATTATAATAAAGTTTTAATATCTTGGGTTAGGTTATACATGACAAGAATTTAACATACACTAACACATGCTTTCAAATTTACTCATGCATGGGATGGAATCATAGTTCATGGAGATATCCTATTGAGAATTATATTCCACCAGTTATATGTACACTTAAATGCAATAGATTCAATTCATTTTTATTTTTTGGTTTATTCTATCATTTACCTTATAAGCTTACATGATGTTTATATATGAATGGGGAATAGGGGAATGCATATACATATATATATCGTTTATTCTATTTTTGGTATTTCCTTTATATTATTTTTTTGGAGTCTTTTGGAAACATTTCAATATTTATTTGAATGATTTGTATTAAAATTTTCTATTTCATTCTTGAATTTCAATTTTATGGACAATTATGTCATTTGATATATACAAAATATTATTTTTTATTTTTATTTAATGTATTTAAATGAAATGTTTTGATCTATATACCCATGTAATTATAATTATAGATTTTGGATAAGTTTTATGTATGGACCCCTCATATATAATCATTAAGTGTATTCATGGAACAAATAAGTGAGCATGTATTATGAGAAATCATCCCATAGTGGTAATAAGTAAACTCATAATGACGGTTTCTATCCACCATCAATCAAGGGACATGCCTAAGGAATTATAGAAATCTCAACTTGAGTATCAGATTATATACTAGTTTAGGTTGTTACTACCCATGTCACCATCACCAATATTGGAGTGGACAAGAAATGACTGCACCGCCATAATAGTGGATGGGGAAAGAGAGTCTCAAATTGATCCTTTATTCTTTCTATAATTAATTTAATATTACTTATAATTAAAGTAAATAAAATTATAATAAAAAATTTTATTTTTTTATTTACTAAAATTGTACTAATGTGCATGAAACAATGATAACGTAAGTGGTTTAAAAATTTTACCTTAAGGGTTTTAGCACAATGTGTGTTGATGCTTTGTATCCCCCCCACTTTAGTACACATGAAAATGAGAAGAATTAAAGTATCAAACCTTTATTTAGATATAAGGCTCATCTTAGGTTTCCAAAACCCAAAATCTAAAAATTTCACTTCTTAGTAAAACACAATTATCTAAAAAACACTAAACTAATGGGTTTTCAATCTAATTTCATGTTTGTCTTATAATTTCATTTTAAATCATGGGGTACCTCTTCATAAAAGTTTTAATGATTTAAAATTAAGTAATTTAATAAACTTATATTATTATAATATACTCTTAAAATCAATTAAATATTCTTAATATCTTTATTATTAAGGAAAATTTTTAAGAGACCAATTTATGATCATTAAAATGAATAAATTTTAAAAATAACTTCCTCATGATAATTCAGTTCATAATTTAGATTTGAGAAATTCAGTTGAGCTTTATTACTTAACGAAACTAGATAATCAAATTTTAAAGGACATAAAATATGATAAAACAAATAAATGAAATTTTATAAATTCATGGGTCTCTATATTATCCACACTATCAAAAGATTCATATTAAAAAAAACATGTAATCTACTGAGGAAGATAACCATGCATTTGGATCAATAAGTTGTAGGTGCTTTCCTCAATTCCTTATTCCTCTAAATTACTCTTATTAAAGAAATATTCATCCCAAGGACACTTTTATCCATCATATAGGCTCATTACTATCTGTTCAATGAATTTTGTGTATTCATATAGGTATAAATCTTTAGAAATTGGTTTGTGAGGGCTCACACATGCACTACATGAACTGAAACCCATTGAAGTTATGTCACTAACTAACTATTTTTTATTGACTATTCTAGATGAAATTTCAGTTCATTATCATGATTTTTTAAAATAGATTTTTTAATGAACATTCAAGATAACATTCATCATATGAATATAAAAAAAATTACTCAACTCTTAAGGGATTTTAGGATTACATGGTTTCATGGGGTTAATAGGGTGTCCCCACCAAAATATAATCTATTATAAGCATGATTTATGAAATTTTTATCATGCTAAACCTCATATATTTCAATCCCTCAATTGGGAAGTCTCTTCTGATTGAATAAAAATAATTGATTCCACCTCTATGTTCAAGTATGTTGAATCATCAATAATAATCAACTCTACATGATTTTTTAATACCTTCTATATCATTTGAGACCCCTTAATCACCACTCTAATAATCTATGTCTATGAATTTTTATATAGTTCACTTGTAATCACCATGAATTTTGATAGATACACTTTTTATATCATAATCACCAGAAGAGGACGTTGAAGAAAAACCATTTCATTACACACAATGTATCATGATCAACCATTCCTCTTTAAATTATTAGTTTTTAAGTGATTTAAACACTAATTCATAGATCATAATTTTCACCAGCATCAATTTCATATTTCAAATGTATCCTATTTAACAATTATTTCCAATAGTACTTATACTCTATATTCTTATGCTTACTACATTGAGCTAAGGGACAACTGGAATTGAATTTGTAAAAATTATAACTACAACAATAACATGTCATCTTCTTTAATTAACCACTTATCATTCCACTATATTGACCTTACTATTTCCCCCCACTGTAAAATTTGCTAACTTTAAATCAATGATAATGAAAAATATATTTCTCCTAGCCTATACCTAGTATCCTTATACAAAATATTCTAAAATTACAAAAATATAGGTTTTAAAATTGTTGTCACATAATATAATACAAAAAGGCCCCTGAAACTGGTAGCTAGAACCACCCACTAGCATACCACATATCAGTATCCTAAATAATTATTGGACAACCTAATATATAACATAACAAAGACCCATATAGTCTTATAAGTGGATTAAATGTCATTATTAATTACATATACCCAAAAAATTTGAGCTTCAAAAGTTCATAACATCACCTGAACTGAAAAAGTTACTTTGATTGATGATAAAATGTATTAAAATATTTACTGATCACCTTATTTTATTATTATAATGTTCCACCATAATCTTAGATCAAATAATTTTATGAAACTTAGAGGCCCCAAGTAACATAAACAAAATACAATGGGGTGATCAATGTATTTATTTTCACTCTTCCAAAATATTAATAATAAAATTATTAAAATAAAATTATAAATTAAACAAAATAAATATCTTAATTTTCATTGAAATTTTTTTTATATGGTAGAAAACACAATTCAGGAAGTGATAACCAATGTTTTGTCGCCTCCTGTTGTAGCTTTCCTACCTATCATCTCACCTAGTTGCACTGCTAAGGTTGATGGATTCCAAGTTGTTGATCTCTCAAAGGGGGAACTCTCTGAGGCTTCTAAATTCGATAACCTGTATCAAGGGTGAATCTCTTTAAGGGTCCATATCAGAAGGTGTTTAATGAAATATGTGAGTGTTGTCACTCTCTGGAAAGATGCTCATTGTCCCCTTATTTCCTGAGGGCCAGTCAGCTAGAATCCAGACACCTGTTCCCGACTTATCCCTAAGATTCTAGGTACATTAGGAAAACTTGAAGATGGATAAATCGGGGGTCCTATCAATCAAATAGGTGATAGAAATTTCATTTCATCTGTCTAATGATAGAACATCTATACCAATTACATGATCCCGAGCAAGGAATTCATATAGCGATGGAGGACCATTTAGATCAGGTAACGCTGGACATGAGGTCAACCTTCTCTCATGTTAATGCTATCTTCCATAATTTGGAATTATAGAGGCTTTGGGGTGCACGAAAAATGCAAGCTCACGGGCTTCATGGGTAGTAAATAAACCGGGTGAAATAATCCTAAAGGGACCAACCGCATATTGATCCATCTTGATTTATGTCTTTCCATCCTTTATGGAATCTACTCATTTGTAAAATACATGGTTTCTCACCTCAAAAGACAATTTTCTAATCACACACCACTTTTGGTGGTACTAAATAAAAGTTTCATGGGGCTTCAATAGTTTCATTTCTAGACAGGCTGACACTAGATGGAGGGATTTATATAGACGATGAAAGACACATTGGAGATTGAGGATTTTGAAAGTACTTGAGTTGGCCTCTCTAATTGTCTTTGGTGGCTCAAGAGGATAATTCAAGCCTGGATAACAGACCACCTAGTGGGGAATGTCACACTCGATGTGCTCAAGGGGGACAACGAAAATCTTTTAGAGGGGCTTCACAAAAGATGATAGGATGGTTGATTTTATCTTCGTAACGATAAACGAAACATTTTTCTTGATAAGCAGTAGGATATTGAGTGGTTTTACTAGAATAAATCTAGATCATTATGGCTTAATGAGGGATAAAAAATATAGTTATCTTTTAAGCATGCTTAATGGATAATAAGAGTAATACGATAATTAATCATGAACTCGATGATGGATCCTTCACCTCAGATGTGGTTGTTTTAGGGAGGTTATCCCTTGATCCCTTTCCAAGCCTTCTCCTGAGTTCAAAAGTCCACAAGGGAATTGAGCAATGAAATGAGAATGGGGTTGATGGTTGTATTGGTTGTATCTAATGGTTTAAGATGCTGACATGTAGTTTTTGGTGAATATGCCAAAGGAAGATGAAATCAAAGATACTATATCCAACCTAAATAAAGATAGTGCACCAGGACTAGATGACTTCCCAAGTGCATTTTATGTTGTCGGATGAGAATTTGTGAAGGTTCAAGTGGTGAAAGTGGTGCAAGACATATTTATAGGTGGCTCCCTTAGCAGGGGGCGTGTGCCACAAGGGTTGTTTTAGTACCAAATGGGAAAGACTATATGTCCCTCACCTACTACCACAAATCTGTTTGTGTAATTTCTCCTTAAAGATCCTGGAATTTCTGATATCTAGGAGGCTAAGTCGAATTATCCCAAGAATTATTTCAAAAGAGAAACCTGGTTTTGATATAGGAAGGAGTATAGAAGGGAAAATTGGTATCACCATGGAAATGGTGGGTAACATTAACAAGCGAGATATTTGATCCAATGTTATCATTCAATTAGAAATGGAAAAAGCCAATGAAAGACTTTAGTGGTGATTTATTATTCATTCCATGAGAATATTCGAGTTTAATGAATGGTTATATAACCTTTTATATAGGTAATACTCTCCCCCATGGTTGACTATATCTATTATGGGAAAGGGTATTGGATTCTTCAAGAATATGAGCGGTGTCAGGCAGGGGGATCCATTATCCCTCTATCTATTTATTATGGATTGGGAGGCACATTTATATATTTTACAACACATATTGGAGGAATGGAAGATGGTACCTTTTACAAATAGGTTGGGTTAATCGTGTTTTTCACCTTATATTTGATGATGATTTGTTAGTGTTCACCAATGGAAGGCTCATATCCATTCAGAGTTTCTTAAAAATCAGGTTGGTTTATGGAAAAGTGAGTCGTCAAATCATTAACCTGATAAAGTTTTACATTTCCCACAAGTGATCTAGTAGATGATGTGGGAAAATTCAAGAGATGTTGGTGTTTCAATGGAAGAAGCTTCTAATAACATACCAAGGTTCTCCCATCTCTTATTATCAAATGAAAATGGAACTCTTTGATGATCTTGTCAACAAGATCTTGAGAAGAATATGTAACTAGAATAACATCTTCTTATCCATTAAGAGAATGGTAACATTGAAAAAAAAATGTGTTAACTTCGATCATACTGCATTTTTTATCAATTATTAACCTACCGAATTGGACTACCAAAAATAGAAAATATCATGATTTTCTTCTTATGGGATGTGAATCAGGTGGTTTGATGCCACTGCCTCATGGAAATGCATGGAGAAGCCATGTAAAGGGGGTGGTGTTGGTCTCCACAGTGTAACTGATACCATACACTCCACGCAGGCATGACTCACTTGGGATATTGATAAAGGTAACTCATTATGGGTGAGATTTATACATGATAAGAATGACCTCAGTTGGGAGGATTGGAGTTGTGGAAGCTAGATGCTGTCAAATCTATTGATTTTCATGTTAAACCATATGGAGTAACTATAGGGATATTCTTGATGGATGGTGTGTATGGGTGATATCAATATTTGGAATGATAATTGGGTGGGGGAAAGATTCTTTTTCCTATGTATTGCAGCTTTGGTTATCACCTTCAAAGAGGTGAGTAACCACCCTGAGAAAATGAAGGCCATTCATAATGACGAGCAAAGAAAAACAGTCAAAATCATCAATATGGACAATGATCATAATCAATTATTTTTTACAGGTTCAGTCTCAGGTAAATCTAGAAATTTTGAATACATGAATACATTCGTTTCATGGAGTGGGTCGAATGAGTTGGATCTGAAGTGATGGTTTAAAAAGATAAATACAAAAATGAATCTCCTCACCTTTAGGATCAAGAGTTAGGAGATTCCGATATTTGAGAATTTCCAACATAAAATGGTTAATATTTATTCTAGGTTCTACTATTGTGACACCCCAGACTCCTAATCCACAATACATCTTTTTGTTCAAGTTGATTGGGAGAGACAACTATGTTATTTTATGGGGCACAACCAAAATTTATACAATAATGGAAATTCGATATATTAGATCCTAAAAGAATTGTTTCAGTGAACCAGGACCCTAGAAATAGATAGTAAATAGAGAGGTTTATCGTTATCGGTTGTATGTTGGAACCTATGGGAGATGGGGAACTTGTCCATAGTGGGGAAACCCTCCTTTATGTTTTTCTAATTGAGGATGAGGGAGGTTATGGTTGAAATATGGTCATCCATCTAAGGTGGGTGGAACTCTCCAACATTGTCCAATCCCGATTTACCTGGTGGGATAGACTTGCATCCCCTTACATAGGGTAGATGGATTTGATGAAATCTTCTGAGTATGGGAATGAAGATAATTGTGGATGGGTCCTACAAGGAAAGAGATGTTAGGGGGTCGCGGTCTTATGCATGATAATATAGGGTTAGTGGTTTTTGGAATTAGGCATTTATACGTCATAGGCTGCTCCATGGGTGCAAATATAAGAGAGAGATGTATTCGTGAATTTCTTTGTGCAAGATATTCAACATTATACTTGATGAGATTGAATCTGACTCATACGTGTAGGTGCAGATTCTCCAAGGGAATGTGGATCTTCCATGGTATTTGGCTTATCATGTTAGGAACTACATACAATCTATTGACCAAAACATTATTTTCCAACATATTTGGTGATAAGAGAAATATGCAATAGAAAAATTAGATCGATAAGGGAGGGCTAATGCAGTCCTTCATTTTACAATATCTTGGGGTCCTTTCCAAATTATTGTAAATACATTAACAAAGAAGATTCTCTCAGACGTCATCACTTCATGCAACTGTGAATTGTTTTTCCACCTATGTAATTTTGTTATTTGTATGCCAAATAATTTCCTAATAATTTTTTTTACTCATGTAGTGATAAAAAGTGTATTTTTCAGGGTTAACAATTCATTATGAATGACTACATCATTGGAATTACCTTGAAATACTTCATGGACACATGATTCACTAGTATAATCCTTTGAATATAATCAAATGGAGAATATCATAAATTCGTGATATAATATATGTCTCCTAACTTCATTATGTTCTCCCTCATATTTATAATTAATTAATTATGAATTAAAATAAAGGAAATATACACAAATTTTTATTGAATCATAAGTAGTGATATAATGATATTTAATAATGATAAAAATTATATTTGAATAAGATGGATCATTCTTTATACTTATTTACAATTTCATAAAATCTTGAACAAAACAATTTGACTTTTTCACTAGAACATAACAAAATATGACTATTCCAACACTATTGTAACTATAATTGTATGTTTTATTGAACAAAAGAAGATATATAAATACTCAAATAATGAGAAGATACATAAAATACGATTGAATCAATTACTATAATAATCACACTATTCATTTCAAGTCTTTAATATATATTTCGAGTGATCACACATAAAAAATTTAATAACATAATTTATTTAATAATTTAACTATTCATCAAGTATTTCATATAGTTTTCATCCTTTTTAATTTTACTATATTCACTCTATTTCATAAAAAATTGAATCTTCTTACATTTCACATACTTTCATTATTGATTTTTCTATTAAAATTAAAAAAATGAACTACCATCAACCTCTATCAACATCACTTTTAAATTTTATCTTACGATCTTCATATCAATCATCAAAATTCTTAGGTTAAGTGTATATTATATATAAGATTCAGTATAAGGGAAAATGTATAAAATATTATGCCTCATAATTAAAAAATATAATGTATAGTATTCAACTAATAAACCATTATATCTATGATACACAACACTAGATATCAATAATTTATATTTTCTAGAAACTACACTACCATCATTCTCACTAGATCTTTAGAGAAGATCCACTGGAAGATAAATGGAATACACAATAAGTTATGTCAGTATCTTAGTCAGTAGGAATCTAGTTCAATACCATTATAAGACTAATGAACGGACCAAACATTAGTTCTACACTTCACATACATTATTCCTAGCTTATATATTTAAATTATTCCACATTATTTACATTATTTTTAATAATACATAAGAAAAGATAATGCAGTAAACAAGAACGATTAACGATATCTTCAATTTTTTCAATAAAAACATATCACTCAATTCATATACATTTATTCTCTTTATTATCTTGTATGTTTTGGAAAGAATACTATTTTATCAATTCCAAATACTCTTTATAAACATACTTTAATAGTCATGTCAAATTAATTGATAGAAATAAATGTACACACAATGAATTCATGAATTTTACCTTTTATTTACCCCTTAATTGTTTCTATCCTATTGAAAAACATTAACATTACATTTTATTTATATTAATATCAATTTTTTAAAATAACAATAAAGATAATATATGGAAGGGGATAGAAATGCATACATTTTATTTTATGTGATAGAGGTTGAATACTCATATGTAACCTAAATTTTAGAAATGAATAATTCAATATGTATTTGGTAAACATATGTTCCATGTATTTCATTGTTGGTTCAATCTCCATCTTTGAGAATCATTACTCAACAATCTATTTTAAAAATTGGAAAATGGTACCTACATACTTTATCAATAATGTTATAGCAAATAATTGAAAAGATTGATCACACTTTGATGATCAAAAGCCATAAAAAATATTACTTCACAACAAAGATAAGATATTAAAGATGGATTTTCACCCACATCATCTAAGTCATTACTCAAGTTACAAAAATATATTCATCTTTAATAATACTTTATAGTGATGAATTTTTCATATTTGTGGTCTATTATACACACCATTCTATCAAAAATAAAACTCCAACAACTACATATTTTTGGTAATAAAAACTTCCATCCCAATCCGCAATAAAATATATATAAAATATTAAATCATTTAGTTAATGTTAAAATTAGTTTATAATTAGTAACACATTTTAAATTCATGTTAATCCTCTTAGTTGCACAGAGATGATATTATATAGGTATACTTTGGAAAAAAATGAACAAAATAAAAATAATTATTATTCTTATCTTGAAGCCATAATGTATAATAATCCTCTAATTAGTATTCTTAAATCCATTTAATTAAATTTGTTATTTTCACTATCTTGTTAATATTTTATTTAATTAAATATTAAAGTAAATAAATAACCATTTCATCTACAATATTGAACATATTCAATAAATATTGGGCATAATAATCTTTTGATAATGTGATCCCTTCCTTGGTTAATTCATAACCCTGGAAATTACCTCATTAAGATAAGTAAGGAAATATTAAACAATTCCATAATTTGAGTTAAATATTCAATGTATTATTTTTTAATTGAATTTAAATATTATATCTTCCAAATATATAATGAAAATAATTGAATACATACAATTATCATTGATATACATGTTTTCAACTCTCTTTTTTTTTTAAATTTAGTGACTTTAAATATATGTCTAAAAAATGATCCCATTAATTTAATGTTGGATTTTTTGTTTTAAAGATGATAATATTACTTATATTGAAAATATTTGGAAAAATATTACAACGTCTATATGATATAATAAAAACTATGGGTTGATGAAAAATAAAAGATCAATAATACTTTAAAAATATAATTATTAAAAGATGGTGAGAATAGTAATGATAAGTTTCAATTGTGTATATTAATCAAGTGAGGTATATAATTCTATAATGCCCCAACCCCTGAATCCTAGAGTCGATGCATTATTACTTTACATTGGAATTTTTACAAGGTAGAAAATCATGAATGATTATTCAGTTTAGCAGCCTTGGAAATCCAGATTACATACATAATACACATAATACATCAGGAATATAGAATAACACATGATACACAATAACTTAATATAATATCCATCCTTAAAACCATAATCAAAATCCTTCTTTATATCTTGTAGAATGAAACATAATTAGGGTGATCTCAAATTATTAGTAAGGGAAAATACAATGTAAGAAATAATTAATCAATCGATAAAGAAATTTAAGTAACTGAATAAACAATATATCCATACAACTAGATAAGGCATTTAAATTTTGGGAATGTAGTAAAATTAAAAAAAATATTAATAACTAAAATGAAAATTAAATAATTCAATAGATATGTTGATGCAAAATATGATAGACAAATAATTACTATGTCTAAATGAATGAAATTATTAATTATTAGATTTCATGTTTCCTAGGTACATGGAACTAGTACCCTCAAGAACATTCACAAGATGTTTTAGCTATAGGGTAAAAATCCATCTATGGTGGATTTCCAAATATTTCAGTTCATGAGACTACTGATGCATCGAGGGGCTTTCATTCACTGGTCCCCAACCCGCAGGGCATTCCTTAAACAGTATGCAACCCGTGTCTACATGTCCAAAGAATTCCCCATATTGAATAAACAAATAGATAATATGCCTTTAAAAATATTCATACGGATTAATGAATATGTATTTATCAATTATATCTTATATGATGATAAGTAATAACAAGGGTAGTGGACATTAAATCATTCTTGGGGAAAAATAATATTTAAACATTCTAATGTGTCCCATACCACATATAATCTTTTAAATCATAATTCCACATGAATTAAATAAAAATAAAAACATCATTACTGTAATTATATTTATGAAAAAACATTTAAAATGGTAATATATACACCAAATATGAGTGAATTGGTGCATTACCAAAATAATGTCTCAATTGAAAGTAAATTGAGATGAAATACCATATATTAAAATTCATTTTTTTCTGTGGTATTTAGTATAATGTATAGTGGTTTAAAATATGTTAATTACTAATACAATAACCATGATAATGTTTATAATATCATATATTTACTACTTACAATATTTTATTACTTGTTTGTTAACAATCTTCCATTATTTTACTATTTCAGGTGTTAATTGACTTGTTTTTTGAGTATGTTTTAACTTGTTATTTGTTGTTATTATAATATATATCATGGTTTCATAACATCCATAAGGTAAAACAGGACTAAATTATCTTATATATTTAGTACATATGTATTTATAATGGCTCATAATATTAGGATATTAGACATCAAGTGAACGGTTCATTGAGATGTTAGGTCCTACGTATGCATGAGTGCTACTTTCATTTATTTTTTGTATTAAAAAATTAAAACTGAATTATAAATATGTATATTAAAATTATAGTATAATATCAATGTTATATTTTTTATATTTTTTATTATTAACATCTTTAATAAGTTCCTTGTATTGCACGAACAACTCATATCCCTTTGTGGGCACTGTAGTCCACACTTTCTCAAACAAAATTATAGTATTTACACAACTTGGATATCATAAAGGTATATTCTAAATAAAAATTACATAATCATGATACATCGATAATAAATTTTTTTTATCATATATTAGTATAGTTTTCTTATAATTTCAACAATGAGAGGTGTAAGAGGAAACTTGAATAATTCTTGTTTTGTGAGACAGTAGTACACCGTTCAGAGAAACATTATGTTCGCTACCCATTAGATGGAGGTGTGTGTTAGTTTAGTTATAAAAAATATCATAAAAACATACTAGTATATAGAGAATAATGGTGGGGTTATGTAATAATATAATAAGAATAATATAGGTAGTGGATAATGGAAATGAAATTAGAAAACGTGAGAGAATGTGTTCCCTCTTAATTGGGTAACCTATTTTGGTTTGTACCAAAAGCATCATTGTAGTTCTTTATTAACAAGGAGAGGATTATATTTATATGTAATGGATGTTGGAAGAATATTTGGATAGAGTTTGGATGATCGAATTTATCTTGGTATGTGTGAGGAAGGAGTTGAGTGATTTTCTTTTTATTGTGGAGGGGGAGTGACACTTTTGTAAATACCAAAACATATTCACTATTGGGGAGTCAATATTACATAAAGTTCCTCCAAAATCTAAAAAAATGGATTAATGGAAATTAATGTTTGATAAAAACCCCATCCACAAAAAATATGTGCATTTTAATTATTTTTTTCCTTAACTTCTATGATTCCCCAATTTTATCATTTTGGTTTTTATTAAAGCATCTAGTTTTTCAATCAAATTAATTGAACCATTATTACTAAATTAAAGATATATTTATTAGAAATTAGTGATCCAATGGATTATTAATATTATTTATTATTTATAAAATAAAATTACCATGTATTGTGGAAATTAATTTTTTAATAAAAGCATGTGATGTGCTGAAACACACCTTGAACTCGGACCGTGTTAACAGAATTTTAACTGTATACGGGACAATAAGTAAATTATAAAAGATTAATTGGAAAATAAATAGAACATATTTAATATTTATTAATAATTAAAAATAACTTGTCATAATATAGTATTCCTATTAATTTTAAATCATTTAATAAGATTCAATTATTGTAAATTAACAATAATTTCAATTTAGACATTATTTATTTAATGTTAATTATAAAATATAATCATATATTTGAATTAAAATATATTATGTCTAAATGTGTTTACCATGATATATTAATATAAGAAAAAAAATAATTACTATAATTCAGTCGATTAACTTCACTTTTAATATTTATAGTTTCATTTATTTTAGTTAATTATTAACAAAATAATCACTTCATTAGAATTTATTAAGAATTTTAAATACTTATAACATCTCCAAATGCTATTGATACTTTATTATGAAAAAAATGACCCATATATATTTCAAAATTATATATATAACAAAAAATAATGTTCTGTGGGTATCTCAAAGTTTAATAAATATTAAAAGTATAGAATGTTCCTTTTTGTCTTTTTTTCTTACCCTTTTATATAAGGAATTTCCATTTAATAATATTACAATAACCCATATATGTATATGAAAGTGGGGAAATTGAAATTCTTTTGGAATCTAATGGCTTCTTGACAAGTTTCCAAGTCATTTTGGTCCTTAATATTATGTATTAGTCCCTTATTATACATAATCATACCATAATCACCGTAATTAATTTTAATCACATTCACTAATAATTTTGGTAAAAAAATTAGGTTGATCATTTTAGAAAAAAATTATCATACTAGTTACATCTATGTATTTTGTATTCTCAAAATTATAAACACATAAATTGGAAAATTAGGGTTAATTAAAATCTTGCTTACGGGGAGAAATAATGGGTTCTTATAGTTGAAAAACGTTCAAAAGATTTTTATGTTTTTATATAGAATTTGAAAGTAAAAATGATTATGATGAACTTTATTGTATAAATATATGTATTATTGATATAATTTGACTCTAAAACAAATCAATAATATAATTTATCAATAATAATTATTTAAAATAAAACGATGTTTTTATCTAAATTGCTGTAATATTCACTATTCTTAAAAAATATTGCTTCTCTGAAAAATCCAAAACATTCACTCAAAGTTAATCTCTATATTAAGAATTAAAAAATTTTGTTAAATGTTTTTATAAAAATCATAAAATTATAAAATTTGTTGTTTTAATATAGTTTCATCATTAAAAGGTTAAAAAACTCAGTCTTGCTTGTAACACAAGATAAATCAGTGTCGTTTGTAACATAAGTTTGAAATAATATATATTGAGTTCCAAAAAAATTATAATTATTCTAAAAGGGAAATATTTTAATGTCATGGGGTTTCACATTCTCGCCACCGTAATTAAATTGCATCCTCACAATTTAAACTTGATATCAGTAATCAATGGATGAAAAATAAACTATTGTCGAAAGACCCACATCATAAAAAGGTTAATACCACATATTCTTAATAAAAGATAAAGGAAAGAATAATGGTTGTGTAATTAGGTTCCCTTGTATCAGAACATTGGTGGAAAATGAAAACATGGATAGAAAAGAAAAATATAACCCCAAAATTCTGACGGAGAGTGTTATAGAACAATTCTTGACGAAAGTTATACCCCACAGGACCATAAACCATATGTGTTATTAAAGGTCATTGATATTATAAAAAATGATGATAATAGAAAAAAATTGTTTCAAAACCTTTTTTTTCTATACATAAGGGATTATATCACTGTATAATTATGTACATAAATATTCATTTTTATAAAAAAAATTTACTTTAATTACACCTCAAACAATTTCTACTTCATCTCTTAGGACGTGATATTTTGAAGTAATACATTACCACCTAAAATCTCATCCAAGGATAATATTAAACCATTTTATAAATAGTTAACTTTTACATCTTATTATGATCCAATAACTTCTAAATTAAAGACAATGAATTTATAGAATGAAATTTTCATTATCCTTTAATCAATATGAATGAGCCCTAAATTTTCAGATTCCAATCATGTGAATAACTTAATCATCTATCCTATTGAAATATTATAGTAACTTGATTCACCATAAAAACTTATTAAAAATAAGCTTTATTTTTTGTTCGTTAAGAAATAAATGTGTCATTGGATATATTAATTAAATCTGAAAGTGTTTTAAACTCTATCATTAACATCAAAGACCACTTGTCAAAAAGTCATTAATAAGCTCCAATGTAGTTAGATCATTTCCAAATAAATATTTTCTTCATAATTATCTTAATATTAGGAACGTATTAAGGGGTTTCTTTCTCTCAATCATGTGTTTTCTAAAAAAATTATCATTATACTGAATCACTTTCCTTGGTACCATTCAAGATATTTTCTCAAATCCCTAACGAAAAAAAACTAAAGGGTAATCCTCATATATTGCATAATTCTAATAACCAATAAATTGTTGATGAAATACACAAATGAAATAATTATTAAATAAACATATTAATCATTCATATTCATCTGTGTTAGTATCATTACTTCATCACTATCCAATTGAATCATCGGGTTATATTCATTTGACTTTTGTGATATTGATTCACATATTGTCCTATCTTCTTATAGTGGAAATATTTAACATTGTAAACCTTTTTCTTACCCATGAAATCAAAAAATTGGTGTCCTTTTTCTCAAAATTTAAAAGAAACTCCCATTCTCTTCAGAAAATTTCCCGGGCGATTTTTCCACAATTATCGCTTGTGGGAAAATCCTTCTTTCGCTTCGTCCCTTTACCAAACTTTTTATCCTCCATAATCTTCTTCACTTTAAATGCATATGTTTCAGAGAATTATTTACTTATATTTTAACAGATGATACTATTTCTTCATATGATGATAATACATGGGAGACTATTTTCCATCAAAATGTTGTCATAAGTCCATAAATGATATGATCCTTCTCAATATTTTCATCACATGCATTGATGGATTTCTAATTTCTTTTGTTGGGTGCCATTTCTAAACATTTCCATATATTAGATTAGCTCATATTATTATGAACATCCTAAAACTATAAACATGGTATCGAACATAACATAAATTTATGTATCTTAAATCCTAGAACCATAAACATTGGAATCATTGTGGAAATAATTACTTCAAAATCCTTCATAATGTTAGATAAATGAAATTTGAATTATCCTAAGAAAATCCCCCAATAGTTTCAAACAAGGTGCGCAATAAGGCTCGTTGTCGTGTACCAAGTTACCTCGAGTCCGGCCTGGAACACCTAGTCAGATTTGTTTCTCCTATGTAGATCTATGCCAAAATCACACCCACATGTAGTATCTAAAAAGGATTTATTTCTAAGTATACACACATAATATCTACTTTAACAAAATTCTATGATGTTATTCTACTCTTATCCTCAATGTCAATCTTAGGGTTGTTATCCTTGATCTATGTTTTTAAATCTAGTTTCCAAGGTTGTTGGAAATCTTCATTTGATACTAACTGTAACGCCTCCATCCCTGAAGCATGGATCCGGGGCATTATAACATTAAATTGGAATTATTAAAATGAATACAATCTAGATGGACTGTTTAGTTTAGAAATATTAAAAATCTATATTATATACATTATACCCATAATACATTGAGAAAATAGAAAAAACATGCTACATAATAAACTAGAATAAAATACATCCTCGAAATCTTAATTAAAATTCTCTTCTTTATAACATGGTGAATGAAACATAATAAGGGTGAGCTCAAATACTCAGTAAGGGTAAATACGGTGGAAGAAATAATGAATCAATTGAAATTGAAAGGAAAATAACTGAATAATATTTCTATTCATACAAATATATAATTCAAATATATTATGGAAATGTAAGAAACTAAAACACATTCAATGAATCAATAAACTAAAAATTAAATAAATCTATAGATATGTTGATGCAAAATCTCATGGATAGATAATAACTATGTCTAAATGAAGGAATGCATAATTATTGGAGGCTATGGTTCCTAGGTACATGGAACTAGTACTATAAAGAACCTTCGTAAGATGGTTTAGATATAGGGAAAACCCCCATTTAACGTAGATTTCCAACCATTTCATCTCATGAGACAACTGATGCACCAAGGGGCTTTCATTCACTAGTCCCCAACCCATAGGGATTTCCATAAACAGTCCCTAACATGTGTCTATCAGTCCAAATAATCCCTCATATTAAATAATCCAATAAATAATATGACATCTAAAATATCAATATTTAATAATGAATATAGATTTATCAATTATACCTTTGAGGTGGATAATTGATGATAAGGGTTATGGACATTAAATCATTCTTGAGGAAAAATAATATTTAAACATTACAATGTGTCCCATAACATATTGATACTTTTAAATCAAAAATAAATATGAATTAATTGAAAATTATAACATAATTACTGTAATTAGATTTATTATACAACATTTAAAATGCAATATATACACAAAAAAAGAGTTAATTGGTGCATAACAAAAAATATGTCTCAATAGATAGTAAATTGTGACGTAATCCAATACCTTAGACATCCTTTTTTTGTGTAGTATTTATCATCATTTATAGTGGTTCAAAATATGTTAATTACGAATAAAATAACCATAATCATGTTTATAGTATCCTATATTTACTACTTACAATATATTATTACTCATTTCTTAACAATCATCCATTATTTTGACTATTTCAGTTGTTAACGGACTAGCCTTTCGAGTTTGTTTTAACTATTTATTTGTTGTTATTATTAAATATATAATGGTTTAGTAATCTACATAATGTAAACCATGACTAAATTATATTATATATTCAGTACTTATGTATTTATAATGGTTCATAATATTTGGATATTAGACATGAAGTGCACCGTTCATGGATACATTATGTCGTACATACACATGAATGCTACTTATATTTATTTGTGGCACAAAAATAATAAAAAATAAATGAAAAATATTTATATAAAAATTATAGTATCATATATACCTAATATATTTTATATATGTTTATTAAAAAAATCCTTTATACATTCCATGTACGACATGTACGAATCATATCGCTTTGAGGGGGCGGTAGTCCACACTTCCTCAAACAAAATTATCATATTTACACAACTTGGATAACATAAAGGTATGTTTTAAATGAAAATTAAATAATAATGATACATCATAAATAACTTTTATATCATATATAAATATATTTTCTATCATAATTTCCACCATGAGAGGTCGTAGGGGGAAATTGAAAAATCATCGTTATATGAGGCAGTAGTTCATTGTTCACTGAAACAGTATGTTTGTTACCCATTAGATAGAGGTGTGTGTAAGTTTAGGAATAACCCTTATCATAATAAAATCCTAATATATTTAGGATACTGGTGTTTTTATGTAGTAATTGAATAATAATAATACAGGGAGTGGAGAATGGAAATGAAACTAGAAAGCATGAGAGATTGTGTTAACTCTTAATCAGGTAAATTTTTTTGTCTTCTACCAAAAGTGTCCTTGAATTAATTTATTCACAATGGGAGGATTATAGGTCTAGGGTATGGATGTTTAGATACTATATTTATATATTTTTTATGATCCAATGTGGTTTCAGAGGTGTGAGGAATGACTAGAGTGCTTTCTTTTTTATAGTGGAGGGGGAGTGGCACTTTTGTTAATACTAAATGGTATTCAATATTGGGGGGTCAATATTATCTTACATGCCTCAAAAATGAAACAATAATGTATTAAATGAGAATAATGGTATATATAAACCACTTCCACAAAAAAATTTCATTTTAATTACTAGGTTTTTTAACCTCTATGATTCCCCACTTTTATCATTTTTTTATTAAAGAATCTAGTTTTATAATCTAATTAATTCAACCATTAGGACTAAATTAAAGAGATATTTTCAACAAAATATAGATATATTTTATTAATATTATTATATATAATTAATAAAATAAAATTACTATTTTTTTTAGTGTGATTTTATAACAAGCGCATGTGATGCGCTAAAACGCTACATGAACACTGATTGTGTTGACAACATTTTATAATATATGGGACAATATGTTTATTGTAAAAGATTAATTGGTCCATTAATATACTATATTTATTATTTATTATCACTTAAAAATATCTTTTATTAATAAAATATTCTTATTGATTTTAAATCATTTAAAAGAATCATTTATTGTAAAATAACAATAATGTCATTTTTGACATTATTTATTTAATGTTAAATTTAAAATAAAAATATTATATTTTAATTAAAATATATTAGTTTTAAATGTGTTTATCATGGTATATTCATATAAATAATAAATAAATGCAATATTTAAATCAATTAACTTCAATTTTAATATTGATAGAATCATTTATTTAAGTTAATTATGTACTAAATAATCATTACATTGGTTTTCTTATGAATTTTAAGTACCTAAAACATCTCTAAAATATATATATAATTTATTATGATAAAAATTACCAATATATATTTCAAAAGGATATTAATAACCGAAAATATTATTATTATTTACATATCTCAAAATTTTAGAAATGTTAAAAGTAAGGAATGTTCTCTTTTTTCCTTTTTTCCTTACCATTTTATATTTGAAATTTCCATTTAATAATATCCAAATAACCGATATATTTCGACCAAGTGGGAAAATGCTCAAATTTTGGAAACTATTGGAGTTTGGACAAGTTTCCAAGTCATTTTGGTCTTTAATATTATGGTTTAGTCCCTTATTAAGTTTATTCATACCTTAGTCACCATATTTAGTTTTATTGATATTGACTAATCATTTTGGTCAAAAAAATAAGTTTATATTATTAGAACAAAAATAAAATACAAATTAAATCTTTTATGTCGGATTTTCAAAATTCTAATCATAGAAGTGGAAAAATTAATATTAATGCTAACCCCACAGACAGGGTGAAATAATGGGTTTTGTAGTAGAAGAACGTTCAATAGATTGTTATGTTTTTATATTCAATTTTAATGTATAATTGATTATAATGACCTTTATTGTATAAAGAGATTAATAATTTACCTAATATGATTCTAAAACAAATATATAATATAATTTATCATTAATTATTATTTAAATGAAAAGTTTGTTGTTAACTACATTGGAGTAACTTTCAGTATTCATCAAAAATGATGTTTCTCAAAAAATACCAAAAAATATCCCTAATATAATTATGAAATTACTAATTTAGAAGTTATGTTTATTTTTAAACATAAGATTCATAAAATTGACCAAATTTTGTTTTAATATTGGTTTTTTGTTAAAAGGTGAAAAAACTCGATCTTCCATGTAACACAAGTTAATTCTATGTCACATGAATTGTAAGTTTATCATTTTGTATAAATAATTCCAACAAAAAATCATATTTATTATAAATGTAATGTAATATAATGTCTTGGGTTTTAACACATACTATATTATATGACTATGGTAGATTAAGGAATCCTAGTTATATGTGAATCAGTAATGTTGTAGGGGTTTATCACATGAATAACTAACTCTTGAAGAAGATGTATCTACGATAGAGCCTTAAAATTTAAATATAATGTAATTAAATATATTTTTTCAATATGAATATATAATAAAGTGAAAGGATTTTTCATTTGAAATAATAATGATTTCTTATTTATGGAATGTGATTCCTCAGAAAAAATTTATAATATGATATTTTGGATTCATGAATCTCCAAATGGGATTTAGCTTTGTAAAATCGATATAGTAAGGAGTACATGATATAGTGACATATATAGTATGAATATATATTATGGTTTTACTTTTTAGGTACTCATGGGGATATATCTTAGTGGGATGATATGAATATTATTATATCATATACAAGTTCCACATGGGTGATGAAGTAGAGAAGAATATGGATGATTCTTAAAATTAATGATATGTTTATGTTGATTAAAATTCATTATGATGAATAATTAAAAATTTTATGGTTGGTTGAGAATAGATATTACTGTATAGAGATTTTCAAATGAGGAAAAATTATAATAATTAATAATTTTAGAAAACTAATCTATCGGGGTCATTCGAAATATCATGGTTATCTCCCGAGGGAAATGATCATGTTTTTATCCATAGTTGGAATCATGTGAAGATAAAAGGAGTTTGATGAATATATTATAAATCATGGTTTTAGAAACACATCATATTCTAAATCATGATTTTAATTAATGAGTTTTAGAAGATCATTAAAATTCTAAAGATTCACAATTTTTAGATGAATTTAAAGTTTAATGGAATGGGAATGAAACCATGTTATGGTTTCATAAATCATTTCAAAATTTATCAAGTACATCATGGTTTTACAATTTGGTTTATAAAATATTTTTCAGAATAATTTGGATTTTTTAAGAGACAAAACATCTTATTAATTTTTAAAACACATTATGATGAGAAGATAACACTATATTTGAATTTCACTAGTTGACCTGAGGAGAAAAAAATTTCATGGTTATATATCATTTTTAATGAAATTTGATGAACCAATATGGTATCCTAAATTTTTTTTTGTGTTTTTAAACTAGGCATATTTTTTTAGTGTAGTGACATTGTGCATATAAGGATGATTAAAATATATGACACGATATATTTAGATGAAATTTTGACTAAGAACATTATGGTTATAGGTAATATGTCATAGTTTCTTTTTCTAGAAAAATAAATGGTGATTAACATAGATAAATATAGAGACAAATAATTTTTTAGAGATCTATATTAAGAAAAGGGATAATGTTTTAGTAAATAATATGTGAGCATATCAATGCTGGACCAAATTTTATTTTGAAGGAAGAAGAAGATAATTCTTGTCTGTTCTATGTTTATTCGTTGATCATTCTTAATTTTATTTTAAAATTATTAATATATTACATATTCCAAGAACACTAAATATTGATAAATATATATATATATAAATTATAAATAGTTTAAAGTAATCCTCTTAATCATATAATTATTCATTGATAAAAAAGGTCATGTGATGTTTGATGAAACTTGTTGATCAATAATGAATAGTCACATTTAAAGAGTTTCAAACCTTAAAAATCATTATTTTCATGTTTTTTATTTATCTTATATGTCATGGGAACATTATCTCAAGTCGATATTGTAGAACTAATTAGAAATTATATCAATTTTTTTAAAGGTAATAATGTTCTAAATTAAAAATTAACTATTTATTCACCCCCTCTTAGTGGTAAGCAAATCTCAAGGTGGGTCACATAATAAGTATTAAAGAACATGTTCTCTCTCGTGAATCTACCAGAGATTTTTTATTTTATTATATCTTATGTGAATTCAAATAAACATATCTTAGTGTTAGATATATTTGGTATTAATTGTTTGAATATTTTATTCTAATGATTTTAAACATCTATATATGATATCTAATGTGGGTTGATTACTATAATGATGTTATGAGTGAAAATTCATTAAACGGTATTGATAAAAGTAACCATATTTCTATATATTTGTTTGATTATACATAAATATTTCTAAATTTATCTTTATCGTTGAATATATATACTATTTCTATTAAGATTCTATTTATTTTTATTCAAAAAAATATTTAATTTTGCTGAGATAACTATAAGTATCATTAAAATGATTCTTATGAGAGCCTAGAAGAAATTATTTATTAAAATGATAAATATGTAGAATAATATGATAAGGAAAAAGATTATGTTATCATCCATAAAAGAATAATAATATTTAATAAACATGGACTATGATCAAGTTGTAATTTTTACCAGCATAACTAAATCCAAATTCATGGATCAAGTAGAAAATATGAAAGAAGGGGAAAACAATATAACTCAACTAATTTTCATTAAGAACAAATAAACGGAATCCCCTATAAAGAATTTCCCCAAAGTGGGAAAATTTAAAGCAATATTGGTAATATTTTATAATGGAATATAAATTCCATGTAATAGTCTTATTAAATATATGGGAATTTTACGAGTACTAGAAAACTAACGGTTCATGATTCTGAGGACCGGTGTTCCTAGAATGAATTTCTGAATATTATTTAGGTACGTTCAGTTAATGTAAGAGCGTGTTTTTGTAACTTTTGAACCAGTGCTCAAAATTGAGATTAGAGGACACCGTTGAACTTGCAGTGCCGGTATTATCTTAAGGAGACCTTCAACTCGACGACAGTACGTCGAGGGTGAAAGATAGTTTTTAGTGTTTTTCATGGGATTGAAAAATGAAATTAAATTAACTTTTATTTTATTTCTAATAAACCTCCCATGTGTAGGCTACATAGGTGAGGACCACCATGGGTTAAAAACACCCAACATGAAATCCCGGTGGTGGGGACCACTCGATCAAGTAAAACACCCAATTCATAGCTTGGTGTTGGGGAACACCTGAACCCCTCATTATCGTAGAAAAACCTCTCAACAACCTACATTAATTAATCCAAATCGACTTTAATTAATTAATCCAACATATTTTGTGTCAATATTAAATGAAACAACATATTCTATTATGTTGGATACTTTTCATTTTGGTGGAATTAGAAGAGGAGACCCTTTGGGAGGATTACTCTTTCCAACGAAGAACGTGTTCTCCAACGAGGAACGCGCTCCCCAACAAAGAACGCTCACACCGACGATGGACGTCTTCAACAACAACGAACAGACAATCAGAAAAATGCCAACGTCAATCACTTCACCCCTTCCAATGTCAATGAGAAATAATTGTAGGGGATTAGTTGTGTATGATTATATATTTCCATGTTCTTCCCTTCTAAAACAAAGAATGTGGGTCAAATCTCTAACTCATTGATACACTGATGATTTCTTTTGCGGGATTGAGAATAATCATTGTGGGAGGTTGGGGTTTGATTTTCTTCATTAAAGTTTTTATTTAGACAATTTCTACCTCTCTAAAGGGGAGGGTGTGGACCAAACAAATGGCTAGACCCCTCTATCATTGTTCTTGAACGGTGTATCCTTTGGGATGGAAGAAGGTAACTTTGTGCCACAGTGATGAACAAATGTGGCGGCTGACAAATCCCTGGCTGTGATGAAGGCGACAATGCTTCCCCGTGGCCTCCGCAGCCTCCACCGCCCACAGCCACCTCTACCCCCCAGCCTCCACCTCCCACGGTCTCCTCCACCCTGGGGGCTCTGTCGCCTATGGCCCACTCCGCCTCGTGGCCTCGTGCCCCCGGCAGCTTCCGCCGCCCCTCGGCCTCGCGCTGCCCGCAGCCTCTGCCGCCCCACGGCCTTGAGCCCCCCTTGTCCTTGCCGCTTCATGTCCCTCCACGGACCCTGTGGCCTCAACTCAAATCATCCCTCCATGGCATCGCCGCCAAGTGGCACTCCACCCCCCCCCCCCCCCTCCCGTGGCCTCGTGCCGCTTGCGGCCTCCGTGCCACCCTCGAAGCCTCCGCGCTGCCCTTGTAGACTCTGCACCGCCCTCATGGCCCCACACCTCTACACAGCCTCTACGCCAGCCTGCGCAGGCTGTGCTGGGACGACCCGAATCAGGTCAGTTCGGCCCATGCCGGGTAGGACCGCATCGAACCAAACCGGGGCCAACATTGAACTTTTCACTATAACAACCATAACCTGGGCACCGGGAATCTGATTAATGAACCGCCAATGGCGCTAGAAACCCTAGAATGAGACATTCCCTTTAAGTATACCCCACTAGAGATTTGGATAATTTTGGAGTATGGTTGGGTTGGATCGAGCACGAATCTAACCTGACCCTAGGGACTAAAAGGGTAATAACTCACAGACCGGGCGACCTATTGAATCACCGTCTGATGCTTTGAGACCCCTATGACATGGAAGTCCTTTGAGATACTTCTTTGTGAGACTTCATGGAAATTGGAGTATCAACCAATGGCTTGTGGAGTGGACCCTATTGGAGACAAGCAAGCATAGTGTGGGAACCCATTAGGTGGATGTGACATGAAGAATGAATATCGATCATGTGTGGGTTAGCACCTAGTGATCCTTTGTGGGTCTGCACCAAGTGATCCTGTGTGGGTCCGCACCAAGCGATTCTATGTGGGTCAGCACCGAGCGATCATGTATGGGTCATCACCTAGCGATCCTATATGGGTTAGCACCGATCGATCCTTTGTGGGTCAGCAATAGAGCCTCTTAACATAGTATGATTATATTTTAGTTACATCTAATCATCTATACTACAATATTTAAGTTATACCTGGTGTGAGATGTGTTCGTACCTATGTGGTATTTTACTTCTTGGTAATACCTTGGTGGTATTCTTTTGTGTGGTGTACATGCGTGGTACTTACCTTCATTGTATTTTTTCCTTTGTGGAACAGTAGAGCATTGGGCTTTGAGTTTGACTCTGTGTTTTCCCTTATGATTTAGATGGTTTTACATGATAACATAGGTATGTATAAGGTCATATACCAAAGTAGGGTTTACAGCTGACTTCATAATTTTTGGTTTATCCTTTGGGGATTTTGTGAGACCTTGAGGGTATCGGGGTCCCTACTAAGTATCGTTATACCCACCCTTACACGAGATATGCCCGAACTTTGTTGGGTTTGGTGTAGATGAAGGATAGCGTTGACTGAGGATAAGGGTACTAGGACTGGACGGTGCCCAGAGGTGGACCATATGGTGTGTTGGTACCTAGAGGAGATGGGAGAGCATGGTGTGCTGAGTATGTGGTCTGTACCTATCCTTCAGGTAGGAATTCCAGAGGATGACCCAGAAGCTGTCTTTATTTTTCTTCAGTTGTATTGTATTTTAGTTGTACATGTATCATTAGTTTTGGGCTTGTATTATGGCCCCTTTTTATGTTCATTAATCTTTTTTTCTATATAGTTGACTTGTGTTAGTATCTTTTTGTGTGCTTGGTTGAATGCGTTTAAAGGTTTTAAAGGAAATGCATTCCTGGTTTTTGTGAATATGCTTTTTGGTGCTAGTCGCCAGCCCCTGGCCTATGGAAGGTGGGAATGGGGTAGTCACGGCACGGGCCCTGAGGGATTGGTTGTGAAAAATTGGTATTAGAGGAGTTGGTTCTGCCATAGAACATACGAATATGATCTATTTAATGATAACAATTATAAGTGTAGTGAGTGTAGTTATCAGTTTAGGTAATCTAGTGTTGTTGTGGTGGCCAACGTATCTATAAACTAGGACCCTAGCTTCTGATTTTTGTCTTAGTACACAAAAACATAGATTTCATGTGTTTGGAAGTGTTTTAATTGTGATCTCTTTGAGTTAGCTCACTAGGTACAAATTATTGAAAATGGAACACCTGTTTCTTTTAAGGATTTCTCCACAGAGACAGCCAGCTAGGGTTCCAGATATAGTACGCACTGATAGCCCACTGAGTGATGAGGCCTCGGTGCAGGGCCCTCTTCCAGTAGAGGCACCAACAGAGGCACAAGCAGTACCATTACCCGTTGAACCCCCGATTCCGCCATCCCCAGAAACAGATGGTGCATTCTTCTTGAGCGTGTTTCATGAGTTCCAGCAACAGAGGCCACCCAGGTTCATTGGAGACACAGACCCACAGACACCTTAGGATTGGATGGAGGCTTTAGTGAGAGTTTTCAAAATGGTAGGGATACCAGTTGATCTCATGGCGATCCTTGCTACCAGCATTCTACAGGCAGAAGTAAGTAGATGGTCGAGTATGATGCTCCATGTTCACGATGAGTTGACGCTTCTCTGGGCAGACATCGAGAGCCTGTTTCGGGCAGATTTGTCCCAACGACTCTCCGTGAAGTGCCCATACATGAGATTCATTATCTGCAGTAGGGAAACATGATTGTGGGTTAGTACTCAGTGAGGTTCACTGACCTCTCACGCTAATCTTCTAATATGGCACGAGACCCATTCTTCAGGCCCCGGACCATTGAGCGGGGACTCAGGTGATAGATAATGGTTTCGATGATTTTTTTTAGCCTCCCGACGCAGGAAGGTGTGTTAGAGAATGTTATTTTAGAGGAGCGTTTCCTTGATGAGCAGTCAACAGTAGCGGGAACCCCCATAAGTCATTACGTAGTAGAGTCTTCTGTAGCTGGCAGTAAACAGATGTCGCAGAGGTCCAAGAGGAGTAGACCTACAGGTGGATGACTGCAGGATTCGGGGTCAGTTGTGTGGGGTACCTGAGGCAGAGCCAGTCATGGCAGGAGTGGTTAGTGTTATGCATGCGGAGGGAAGGCTCACATGTATTGTAAATTTTCAACCTTCTAGATGGAAGATCAGCATACAGCCGAAGGACCGCCAAGGCAGAGACGGAGTTCGACTGAGGAGGTCCGCCGGGAGTAGGCAGTTGTGGCAGAGGAGCTGGCTGGACAACTGGAGGTGGGATATGATTTGAGATGTTACCACCCCCACCACTAGGAGGTACACCCTTACCATAGGGAGTAGGAAGACAGGGACGAGCTCAGCTCAAGGCAGCTAATGTATACGATCACGGTGCTCCGGAGATGATACGAGATACGATCTATGACTACTCCACCTTAGCTGTAATACTTATAGACACATGTGCCTGTCATTATTTTATTTCCACTACCCTTGTTCGGAGCACGGAGATTCCGATGGAATCTTTGGCTCAATCCTTAAGGTAAGATGCTCTTATGGGAGCGAATTCAATGATTACGCACTAGTGACGGAAGTGAGAGTTTACTCTAGGAGATGAGAGCTTCGACTGAGATCTCCTAGTAGCAACATCAAGGCCTTATAATGTCATCTTGGGTATGGACTGTTTATCTACAGTCCATGCTCAGATTGATTGTATTAGGCAAAAAGTGTGGTGTGTCCGCACGGATGGGATAAAGTTTACCTTCACTGGCGAGAAGAGAGCCTTTGCAGCACATGATGGACTTACCCATAGGAGACTGCAGCCGATCACTCATCAGTTGGCTAGCCTTAACCTTGGAGCAGTTGATGTGGATAGTCCGAGTTATCCTATATTGGTGGGAAACTACACGAATGTCTTTCCTGATGATGTTCTGGGTCTACCTTCTCACAAAGATGTGGAATTCTACATTGACTTGTACCCCGGGACGACACCGATATCTACACCAGTATATCAGATGGCTTCCATGGAGCTTTGTGAGCTACGAGTGTAGATGGATGACTTATAGGGGAAAGGATTCATTTGGCCCAGTGTTTCTCCTTGGGCAGCCCCGAATTTGTTCTCCAAGAAGGCGGATGGGAGTTGTATCTTTATAGTAAGCTCTCAAAGTACCAGTTCTAGAGCCGAGAGGTTCACTTTCTAGGACATATCATATCAGAGGTAGGATTTTCAATATATCCAATGAAGATTGAGGCAGTACATGCTTGGGAACCACCGAAGAGGGTGACTGAGATACAGAGTTTTCTGGGTTTGGCTGGATACTACCAGAGATTTGTGCCATATTTCACCAGAGTTGTAGCACCTTTATTAGCGTTGACGAGGAAGGGGAAACCCTTTGTGTGGTCGGATAAATTCTAGCGGAGTTTTCTAGACCTAAGGTAGAGGGTGACTGGTGACCACATCTTGAGGATACTAGAGGAGGGAGTAGGGTATATTGTCTTCTACAACGCATCAGGGACCAAAATTAGATGTGTCCTAATGCAGGAGTGAGCAGTGATCACATATCGTTCTTGATTAGTGAGACAAAATGTGTAGAACTACACTGCCCATGACATGGAGTTAACATCAGTGGTCTTCACCTTGAAGATGTGGTGACATTACTTGATAGGAGAGCATTTTACAGTGCACTCTAATCACAAGAGTCTCAGGAATATTTTCTCTCAGAAGGGCCTGAACCTGAGACAACAACGTTTGATGCACGCCTGTCGTAGGATGTGGAAAAAAAATATTTCCTGTGTTAAAATGTTTCAATATCGTTGACCTAGGACGTCTCCCAAAGAGCAGTGCACAAAAAATGGGTTGTCAATTTAAAACGATGGTAAAAATGTTGTGTTTTTGAAATGAAATTTGAAATTAAAATGATCGAAAAACTATAATATTAAAAAGGATAATTAGTTCGGTGTCAGTTTCCTAATTGTAATGTTGTCCTTGATGAATTTAATTCAAACCACTTATTCTTTTTTGATTAAAGTGAGTTTCCACAATCGTTTCCTCTCACTTCCTTGGTGAATTTATGATGGTGACAGAAAACATTACCAAGATCTCAGTTTGGTCAACTCTCCTTCCATGTGTAAAATAGATATATTGAATATCCTTAATTGAAATGGGAACTACCCGATCGGGTTTTGTTTATCCCAAACAATCAAGAACATTCACTACACCCTTTACACGTACTGACAATCGTCGAGTACTTCACCACTAATCCCTGATCTATTCCATCATATATAAACCAGAAATCAGTGGAGGGAGATTATGATTATTTTTCCAAGGCAAAAATCATTAACGAATTTAATATTCAAGAACGATCTCACTTGATAATAAAATCCACTATAAGAAATTGAAAAAAAATTGAAGAAGAAATAAATTTATTCAATTGCATCCAAGAACTCAAACATTACAATGTAGAAAACCAACTCTTCCCCAAAAAATCCAGATGTTTACCCCACCATGGTAAGGGTAATCGAGATTAATGGTGAAGAATAAGGCATTAAATAACTTTTAAAAACAAAATAAATAAAAGAGAAAGACTAAAATTTCTCCTTCATAGTGTCCCGAAAAAAATGGAATGGAGAATGGGATGCCTTGAGAGGGTGTAGCTCTCCTCCTTTTATAGCCAAAATTTCTCCTCCGGATGTTGATTCATTGTGGCCCCACTAAATTACATCTTCATGAATTTAGCCCTTCTTTAATGTTGTTCATAATTATCTTGGTCATTTCCCCTTAAACTCTCAGTATATTTTGACAAGTATTCCGGATGTTATGTCTGTTTTACTATGATCATTTATTCTGTCTATTCAGACTCTCCAAATCAAAAACATCCGGATTAGGGTGATTTAATGACCCCTTAAACAGCCAATTCACACGGCCCATCCTTCATCAATGATGATCCAAAACTCCTTTCGCGTCATCCCACATAATATCACAACATTTTTCCCCACCCGGAATGGGTTATAGAGCCCACACCAAAACTAGGAATAACTACAAACAATTTTCTTGATCGAAATTGTGAGATTATTTGGAGTTTCCATGTGGTCGATGAAGCTGTTGATCCAAAGAGATTAAATGAATACCTGGATGTGTAGGATCTGGAAAAGAAATAATTTTTCAATTTGGATTAGTTTAGTATATGTTATGGCAAAAATACAGAAATAATTTAAAACAATTAAAAACACGAAATGGCCTATTTTTACTATTCAACTCAAAATAACACCAATATCATAATAATTAATCAATTCAGCTTAGAGTAACACTTTTGTGGGTTTAATATAATTAAATTCAATGTAAATGTAATTGAAAATATTTTCTCTATCAATTCTCCCAGACTTAGCACTTGGACTCCTGGACAATTAAAAATCAAATCAAATCAATTTTAGACACATACCAATGAGATGTACCAAATCAATTCCATGAAAAAAAAAGATATCATGCCTCATCAAAATCAATTATTTCAAGTTCTCAATTTTATATTATTTAAAATATTTCCACTTCATTTCTTATCCCATGCACACAAAACTCCAACCTCGCACTAATTTTCTCTCATCTCACATATGAAAATGCTCAACAAGGATTTTCTCATCCAAACTCACACAAGAGACACAATTTCCTTGATTAATTCTTACTTATACACCCGATGTTATTCGAGGAAATGTGTTTCTCATGAGGCCTTTTCATGGTTTTTCAATTGCTTCCGGTTGGTAGGATTTAGATGTTAAAAATTCTGAGGCCGAAAAAGGATGGCTTGGTTCTTTTTGAAGACAAATTGCAAGATTATAATTTTCACTCAAGTATTGTCTCCTTATCTTTCCCTTTGTATAAACTTAGCACCATCATCATTCAATTAGCTCAGGATTTCAAGAGCAAAAATATCAATCTTTTCAAACATGATTTATCTTGAAAGCTCCAGATTGGCACAACTTTCTCTTTTTTTATCAGAAGCTCCAGAAAGGCACAACTTCTCTTATCATGAAAGCTCTATAAAGGAAGAGCTTTTAACAAAATGAAGTATTCAGTAGGAACATCAACTCGTCAACATTTTATATTCCACAAATAGTGTCACCAAATAAGGTAGTACACCACAATACATCTTCCCCCACACATAATATCAACTAGATCATGCAATTTCACTTCAAGAGCGGGTAGGATAGAGAAAATTGGCATGTAATGTGGTTATCCTAACATGAAATTCATGGCTATTAGGTTCTATAATGAAGAATAAATGTAAAGGTTTTCCATAATGAAAAGGATTATTTTGTAAAGAGGGCTTCAATCAAAATAAATGTCACAATCATTTAAAACACACGTACCTCAAACCATCATGTTTGGAAAGGAATAAATCAAATTTTGGTTAAAGAAATCATATTCTGGTTTTCTCAAGAAATGAGGTGAATGAAAAGAATATGACAAAAATTGGTTCAGAAGCCTCACATGAAAGTGATTTCAAAGATATAGACAGTGAAATATAGCATGGGTTTAAAAAATCAGTGTACTTTTCATGAAATTCCAAAATATTTTAACTTGAAACAATGTTTTTTCAGAATTTATTAAAGATAATTTTAATGTAAAATATTGGTTTACTCATTGACATGGGTTTTAAATATGGTAATGATAATAATTTCAGATCAAAAGTTTCATAAACACACCAAAAATTGAAATATAAACACACAGAAATATGAACAGAAGATTTTTTTTATTTTTTGAAAAACAAACACAAAATGAAAATCCTAAACTACAGAGGTTCCCTCCCCCACACTTAAATGATGCAGTGTCCTCAATTCATTCAAATGGAGTTTAAATGTAAGATGATTTTTTATTTATTCACAACAAACAGTAAGTATAATGGAGAGGTAAAACCTGAATTATTCACAGTGCAATATTGAGTTAAGCTCCAAATTATTGTACTCTGAAAACCTATATTTAAAATAACAAAACCAAACATAAGATATTTATTGAAATAAATGAAAATATAAATAGGTTGATAATAGAAGGATTAAACACGGTTTAATTCCCCAAGTGGGTCTCTTTGTGGATCATCAATTTCAGCAGTGTTTGGCAGTCTACTTATGTGATCATCCACTTGGTTCTCATATCCCTTCTTATCCTTGATTTCTATATTGAACTCTTATAGCTATATCATACATCTCAATAACCTAGGATTATCATCAGATTTCTTCATCGAGTACTTCAAAGCTGTATAATTAGAAAACACAGTGATTTTAGTTCCAAGAAGATATGATCTAAATCTTTCATAAGCAAAAACAACTGCTAAAAACTCCTCTTATATGGTATTGAAATTGAATTGAGCCACATATAAGGTTCATGGAGCATATTCAATGACTTTTTTCCTTCCCACAATTTGTTGGGAATGTACTGCTCCAACTGTATGGTTGGATGTATCACAAAGTAGCTCAAATGGTTCTTCCCAATTTGGCAGTTGCATCACGGGTGGTGAAATCAATCTCTTCTTCAACTCATCAAATGATTCCCTACATGCACCAATAATATCAAAATCAACATCATTCAAAAGTAATCTATAGAGAGGGAGATAAATCTTAATAAAACCTTTGATAAACCTCCTATAGAATCCTGCATGTACTAAAAATGATATAACATGTTTCACACAAGTATGGTAAGGCAATGAATTTATCACTTCAATTTTTGATTTATCCACTTCAATTCCATTTTGTGAAATGACATGACCAAGTACAATACATCTTTTAACCATGAAATGACACTTCTCAAAATTTAAAACAAGATTGTTTTCAATGTAGGTTTTCAAAACATTTTCAGGATTTTTCAAACAATGATCAAAAGAATCTCCAAAACCCATGAAATCATCTAAGAAAACATCCAAGAAATTTTCAATGTGATCAGAAAATATACTCATCATGCACCTATGAAATTTACCTGGAGCATTACATAATCCAAATGGCATTATTTTATACACAAAAGTCCCAAAAGGACATGTAAATGTCGTCTTATCTTAATCGTCGAGAGCAATGGGTACCTGGAAGTAACCTGAAAATCCATCCAAAAAGAAATAATGAGTTATCCCTGCCAACCTTTCTATCATCTGGTCCATGAAGGGGATGGGGAAATGATATTTTCGAGTGACCTAGTTAAATTTCCTAAAATCAATGCACACTCTCTAGCTATTTTGAATTCCCATAGGGATGAAATCATTCTTTTCATCCTCAGAGTGGTCATGCCAGTTTTTTTTGAACGACATGAATAGGGATGACCCACTACGAATCTGAAATGGGATAGATGATCCCAACATCCAAGAGCTTCTTGATATCCTTCTTCACAACCTCTATCAAGGTGGGATTCAGCCTCCTTTGGGGTTGTCTAACAGGTTTGGAAACTCCCTCAAGAAAAATTCTACGTGAGAACATTTTGGGGTTTATTCATGGGATATCACCTAAGATCCATCATATTGCATGGAAATTCTCTCTCAAAATCTCAATCAATGATTTTTCATGGGTTTTAGACAGATTATTTGCAATTATCAATTGAACTTCTCTCCTTCTATAAGGTACACATATTTTAAATCACCAGAGAGTGGTTTTAATTCAAGTTTATGGGGATTCTCAAGGGATAAAATTAAACTGACATTACCCACATCCAATGGGTGATCCTATTGCACACAATAAACCATATCATCTTCATCATCATTTAAAAAATCATCAATGAAATTATATTTTACCTCTTCCTCCTACATGAATTCAGAATCTCCAGCATCTTCAACATCCACATGTTAAATGATATTTCCAAAGGAAGAAGTCACTCCTAAGTCTTATAATTCATAGAGCATACCTGATTCTTTAATTGGTTATGCACCATCATCATGTGAAAGTGGAAAGAGGGAGTGATAATCTGATGGTTGCCTCATGGATTCAAAAATATTCAAGTGGACCGTGCTTTCTCCATACTCCATGGTGAGTGTCCCCTCATGGACATTGATGATGGTTTTGGCTGTCGTCAAGAAAGGTCTCCCTAGAATGATGGGTGAATGTAACAGGCTCCTATCTTTTTCCATATTGAGCACATAGAAGTTAGTTGGGAATAAGAGATCTTTTACTTTCACAAGTAAATCCTCCAAAACTCCTGCTGGGAAAACTGTGGATCTGTTGGAAAGCTGGACCACTACTCTTGTGGGCTTCAATTCTCCCATCATCAAAGTAGTGTATACCGAGTGAGGATATACATTAATTGAAGCACCTAAATCACACAAATAATTAGTAAAATTTAAGGAACCAATGGTTCATGTAATAGAAAACGTCCCTAGATCTTGACATTTGGTTGGAATATGCAGCGTGATAAGGGGTGAGACACTTCTCCCCATGTTGATTCATTCATTCCCATGAAGCCTTCTTTTTTTGTGCAAATATATTTAATTTTTTTTGAATACTGTGGAATTTTTTTAAGATCTTCATGTAAGGGGATATTGATTTCCCCTTTTTGGAAGGTTTCAAAAATTTATTTTTGAAGTTCTTTATCCTATAATTTCATTTATTCAATCATCCTTGATGGAAATGGAGGTTATAAGTCATTATTCTCCCTTTGTTTCCTTTGAAATGGTTTTTCTTTTCTATTATTCTCTAACCTATCCTTCTCTTCCTCCTCTTTCTTCTCTTCTTCACAATGCATTTTCATAGAATTTTTTGAGTTTACAAATTAATTCCTCCTCAACCCAGGTGGTCTTGTTTCATGTTCATGGGATGTTAGTGGTGAGAGCCCTTTTCCCCTTCTTGTTGTTATCAACATAACATTCTCCTTTGGGTTTGGAATTGTTTGGGAAGGAATTTTTCCACGATTTTCGGTTAGTAATTCCATGAGAGCTTCAAAATTAGTGGACAAATCATTTATAGAATATTTCAGCCCCTTAATATCAGATATATGCTGTTGGTTCAAAATTATGGGTTGTTCACTATTTGATGGTTGCTGATAGGGATTTAGGAAAGTGGGTGGTTGGTGAGAAGGTTGAATATGAGATTTCTTTTGTTGAAATGGTTGGGGGTTTTGGAATTGTTGCTGTAATGAGGGTCTAGCTTGATTCTGTTGATTTCAAAACCCATATTGAACATGATTTGGATCTCTCCATCCATGATTATGTTGGTATTGACTTTGCTGAAAAGTTGTTTCACAAGTTTATATTCCCTGTATTTCAGCACATTGGTCAGTGAAATCATCAGGTAATGAGCATAAACCACATACCTTAGCTGGTTCTTGTTGGTCACCCACTTGTTTCAAGGCTATCTGTCTCACCAAATTAGTTATATATTCAATCTTAGTTTTAGTAATTGTGATGGATGAAAATTTTGTACCTCATGAATACCACTTGTGCCAATACCTCTTGTACCAAACTATTGCGAGTTCTGAGTAATCTTCTCAATCGAGTCATTGGCTTCTTCGGGTGACTTGTCAATCAATGCACCTCCAGATGATGCATCAAGAAGGTTCCTATCATTGTCTAGTATGCCTTGATAGAAGAATAAAAGAAAGTGATTATCCTAAATGGCATGATGAGGGCAGCTGGAACATAGCTTTTTAAATCCTTCCCAGTATTCGTAAATGGTTTCTCTAGATGATTGTTTGATGGCATATATCTCCTTTCATGTGGCTGTGCTTCTAGAGGTGGGCAAGAATCATTGCATGAATCATCTCACCACGTCATTCCAATCATCAACATATCTAGGTTGTAGACCATACAACCATTCTTTGGTACCTCTTTCAAACAAAAATGGGAACGCCTTCCACTTAACCTGCTCCTCAGCTACTCCACATGGACTGAAGGTTGACCAGACATGTGTGAACTCTTTTATAAGTTTGTTGGGATCTTTACCTGCCAATCCATGAAACTTTGGAAGCAGTGGAATCATGTTAGGTTTCTTCTCAAAATAATTTTATAACACTGGAATAACAAGTTGATTATTCTGATTAAGGAATTGTGGGGCACAAATGTCTCTAAGGGTTAGGTTTTGATTTACATCCATGATGATAGGCTTGGAGTGAACACTTGAAGTTTCACTCGAGTCATTAAGAGAAATATCCTCATACTCATGTTGTAAATTGAGGTTTCTGAGCCTATTCAAAAAATTTCTTTCAATTTATGGATCAATTGGTCAAGGTTCATTTTTTCAGGTTCTAGTCATACAATTTTGTAATGAAAATATGAAAAGAGATAAGAAAGAAGAAAAAAACTGTTGGCACTACCTCCCCGTAAATAGCGCCAATTTTGAAACTTGCCTATCATAGGGCATGGAAAAATAATTATTTCCTAAGTTAATATGTAGCAATGTGGTTGACCTATGATTTCTCCCTAAGAGGAGTGCACACAAAATGGGTTGTCACTTTAAAACGAAGGTAAAAATGTTGTGTATTTTAAATGAAATTTGAAATGGAGATGATTGAAAAAAATGATATTAAAAAGGGTGATTAGGTCGGGGTAGGTTTCCTAATTATAATGTTATCCTTGTTTAATTTAATTCAAATCTCTTCTTCTATGTGGATTAGAGTGAGTTTCCATAATCATTTTATCTCACTTCCTTGGTGAATTTATGATGGTGATAGAAAACATAACCAAGATCTCTGTTTGGTCAAAACTCCTTCCATCTGTAAAATAGTTGTATTGAATATCTTTAATTGAAATGGGAAAGAACCGATCAAGGATTTTTATCACAAACAATCAAGAAAATTTACAACACCTTTTACACTGATTGACGATCGTCGAGTACTTCACCACTAATCTCTGGTCTATTCCATCATATATAAACTAGAAATCAATGGAGGGATATTATGATTATTTTACCAAAGAAAAAATAAATAACAAAAATAATATTCAAGAAATATCTCACTTGATAATAAAATCCTCTATAATAAATTGAAAACAACCTTGAAAAAGAAATAAATTTATTCAATTGCATCCAAGAACTCAAGCATTACAATGTAGAAAAACAACACTTCCCCAATCACTCCAAATGTTTACCCCACCATGGTAAGGGTAATCGAGATGAATGGGGAAGAAGAAGGAATTAAAAAACTATGAAAAGGAAAAGAAATAAATGAGAAAGCCAAAAAGTTCTCCTTCTTGGTGTCTCGGAAGGAATGGGATGGATAATGGGATGCCTTGAGAGGGTGGATCTCTCCTCCATTTATATCCAGAATATGTCCCCTAGATGTTGACACATTGTGGCCCCATTAAATGACATCTTCACATGTTGATACCTTCTTTAATGTTGTTAGTAATTATCTTGGGCGTGTCCCCTTAGACTCTTAGCAGATTTGGACATGTATTCCAAATGTTATGTCTATTTTACTCTGAGAATTTATTCTGTCCATTCAGACTCTCCAAATCGGAAACCTCTGGATTAGGGTGATTTAATGACCCCTTAAATGGCCAATTCATGTAGCCCTTCTTTCATTAATGATGATCCAAAAATCCTTGCGATTCCACCCAATGAATATATCAACATTTGGGCCCACCATGAATGGGTTATGGAGCCCACAACAACAAAAAAGGTAAAACTGCAAACAGTCTTCGTGATCCAACATGTATTCTTTTTTGGAGCTTCTATATGGACGATTTTGCTATTTTTCCAACGAGTTGAAATTAAGCACTGGATGTGTAGGATCTGGAAAATAATGAATTTTTCAATTTGAATTAGTGTAGCATATGTTATCGCCAAAATACATAAATAATATAAAAACGGTTAAAAATACCATATGGCCCATATTTACTCTTCAAATCAATATAACACCAATATCATAAAAATGAAGAAATTCATCTTAGAGTAACACTTTAGTGGGTTTAATAAAATTAAATTCAATGAAAATTTAATTGAAAATATTATCTCTATCAACGTTGGCTTGATTTTTTTGAGGACTATGACTTTGAGATAGTCTATATTCATGTGAAGGGGAAACTTGTAGCAAATGCACTCGGTAAGAGATCTGGTATACAGCTGCTAGGTGAGGTGATGGAGAAGCTATCCTCATTACAGATATCCTTTGAGGATTGATATGGATAATATTTTTTTTAGTATCCTACAGTCACTCCCCCACTTCTTCAGTGAGTCTGGGAGGCACCGTGTGGGGACGTTGACTTTGAGGCTTGACATGATCAGTTATCCACAAGACATGAACCTGATGGATTTTCTCAAGGTGGGGAGCATGTCATCCACTTCAGAGCATGTACCATGGTACTCGTGTCACTTTAGGATGAAGTTTTGAGGTAGTTCCACACATCCCCTCTAGAGGTACATCCATGAGTTGCGAAGATGTACCATGATCATCGAAGACAGCACTGGTGGCTGGGAGTAGAGAAAGGAGTAGCAGAGTTTGTCTCGCGATTCCTCACTTGTCAACAAGTGAATACATAGCATCAGGTACCAGTAGGCTTGGTTCTTCCATTAGAGGCCCCATAGTGAAATTGGGATGGAATATCCATGGACATTGTCACAGGACTTCCAAGTACATCTAGGGTACATGACTTGATTTGGGTGATAGTCGGCTGACTCACCAAGTCCGCCAACTTCCTACCGATTAGAGAGAAGGGTTCAGAAGAGATATTGTGACACCTCTATGTGTATTATATTGTGCAGCTACATGGAGTACCCTAGAAGATTGTCTTCAATCATGATACAAATTTTACTTTTCGGCTATGGAAGGGGTTTCATGAGGCTTTCGGGATACAGCTTCGTTTGAACACTGCCTTACATCCCCAAACGGATGGCCAGGCTGAGCGTAGCATACAAACCCTTGAGGACATTCTGTTGTCTTGTGTCATCATCTTCGATGGTAGTGGGGAGGATCACTTTCCATTGTTGTAGTTTTCATGCAACAACATCTATCACTCCACCATTGGGATGGCACCTTTTGAGGAATTGTATGAGTGACCTTAAAGATCACCTTTGTGCTGGACTGACCCAGGGGAGTCAGCACTCATGGGACCAGAGATTGTTCAAGCTACCACAGAGAAGGTGAAAATCATCTAAGAGTGGACGAAGACTGCAAAAATTAGAAAGAAGTCGTATGCTAACAAGAGACGAAGACCTATTTAGTTCGAGGATGGCGACCACATCTTTCTACAGGTCTCACCACAATGAGGTTTAAAGAGATTTGGCCGTGGTGAAAAGTTATGTATGAGGTTCATCTGTCCTTTATAAGTCCTTAGAAGAGTTGGTGTGGTGGCATACCGCTTAGCTCTACCACCTCAATTGCACCCAGTGCACGACGTCTTCCACGTATCTCAACTGAGAAGATACGTGCACGACCCTACTCACATCAACAACCATGTCGAGCTGGGTGTCGACGATGGGATGACTTTTACGGTTCTTATAGTAGATATTGAGGATCAACAAGATCATGCCTTTTGTGGGTGGTCGATACCTCTGGTACACATTCGTTGGTAGCACGAGAACCTCCAAGAGAGCACATGGGAGTGGGAGGATTAGATGCCTGTTCAGTACCCCCACTTGTTCCCTTAGTTTGAGTTGTGGTTTATGGGGAAACAAAGCCCTGAGGTGGGGAGAATGTAAAGACCCAAAAATTAAATTTATAATTTTAAATATATGGGAATTTTAAAAGTCTGTAAAAACTGACGGTGAGTAATTATGAGGCCCGATTCGCCCGGAATGAATTTCGGAATTCTTTTTCATGTACGTTCAGTTAACACATGAGCGGAATTTCGTAACATTTGAACCGGTGCTCAGAATTGAAAACTAGGGACACTGTTGAACATACAGCACTGGTATTCTCTTAAAGAGACCTTCAACTCATATTTAGTAGGTCGAGGGTGAAAGATAGTTTTTGGGGTTTTTGGTGGGAATGAAAAAAAAATTATTTTATTTCTAATAAACCTCCCAAGCGAAGGCTGTAGAGGTGGGGATCATGAGAGGTTTAAAGCACCAAACATGAATTATCGATGCCACCCAAGCAAGTAAAACCACCAATTCAATTCTTGGTGTTGGGGACCACCCGAACCCCTCATTATGGGAGAAAAACCTCTCAACTACATAATTTAATTATGCCAACTCTCCATTAATTAATTAATCTGGCCTATTTTGAGCCAATATTAAATTAAAAAACATATTATATTATGTTGGATAATTTTGATTCAGGTGGATTTGGGTGAGGAGAACCTTTGGGAGGATTACTCTCTCCAACAAAGAACATGTTTTCCAACAAACGCGCTCCCCAATGAAGAACGCTCACACCGACGAGGGACGTCTTCGACATCAACGAACCGATGATCGGGGAAACGCCGACGTCACCAAATTTACCCCTTCTAATGTCTACAAGAAATCAAGGTAGGTATTTAGTTGTGTATGATTATATATTCCTATGTTCTTTCTTTCTAAAACAAAGAACACATATCAACTCTCTAACTAGTTGATCCACAGATGATTTCTTTTGCGGGTTTGGGAATAATCATTGTAGGAGGTTAGGGTTTGAGTTTCTTCATTCATGTTTTTGTTGAGACACTTTCTACCACTCTAACATGGAGTTTATGGGCAAAAAATACATGGCCCGACCCCACCACAGTTCTTATTGAAATGTGTACCCTTCGCGATGAAAGAAGGAGGCATTGTGCCACCCAGACGAATGGATGTGGTGGCTAGCACTTCACCGGCCACAATGGAGGAGATGGCGCACTGGTGTCACCTCACAAAAACTGGGGCCTCCACTGTCCATGGCCACTACTGCCCTACGGCCTCCGACGCCTGCGGCCACCACCGCCCTGGGGCCTCGCGCCACCCGTGGCCTCTACCACCCTATGGCCTCCAGACCCCCGCGGCCCTCCATGGCCCATGCTGCCTTGCTGCCCAAAATCCCCCCCTGAAGCCTCGTTCCACCCAAGGCTTTGCCATCCCATGGCCTCGTGGCCCTTGCGGCCTCCATGCCACCCTCGTGGCCTCGGCCCCACCCTCATGCCACTTCGCGGCCACTAAGCCGCCCTGCACTGGCCGGGCCAGACCCAGTGGGCCGGACTTGACTCAGCGGGCCAGGTTGACCTGAATTGGGTCGTGTCGGCCCAGGCTGGGTCTGTCTGACCAGGTCAGCCCAGGTCAGGTCGGTCCGACCAGGTCGGACCAAACCGGGGCCAACATCGAACAATTCGCTCTAACGACCATAACATTGGAATAGTGCACCCGATTGGTGAACCACCAGTGGTGCTGGAAACCCTGGAGCAAGATGGTCACTTTGAGTATACCCCATTGGAGATTTTGATAAAGTTGTAATATGGTCATGTTGTATCGAGCACGAATCCAACCAGGCCCTCAGGACTAGAAGGCTAATAAATCACAGACCGAGCAAATGATTGATGCATCGTCTATTGCGCTAAGACCCCTATGATGTGGCGGTCCTTCGAGATACTTCTTCATAAGACTTCGTGGCAGTTATAGTGTCGACCTGTAAATTGTGGAGTGGAACCTCCCAGTGAAAAATGAGTGTAGTATGACAACCCAATAGCTCATTGTGGAGTGAAGAATGAATAGAGATCCTATGTGGGTCAACACCTAGAGGTCCTGTATGGGTCAGCACTGAGAAATAATGTGTGGGTCAACACCGAGCGATCATGTGTGGGTCAGAACCAAGTGATCCTATGTGAGTCATCACATAACGACCCTCTGTGGTTTAGCATAGAGTGATCCTATGTGGATCAGCAACAGAGCCTATTAATAGAGTAAGAACATTTAGTAGTTACATCTAATCATCTCTACTATAGTATTTATGTTATACCTAGAGTGATCTTAGTTCGTACCTGTGTGGTGCTTTCCTTCGTGTTTATACCTCCGTGGTATTCTTCTGTGTGGCATATTTGCGTGGTTATTACCTTCATGGTTTTCCTTCCTTGGTGGAACAGTAGAGTATTGGGCTTTGAGTTAGACTCTATGTTTTTCCTTAGGATTGATATGGGATTACCTGATAAGTTAGTTATATGTACGGGCATATACATAAGTAGGATTTATAGTTGAATTCATGATTTTTGGTTTATCCATGGTAAATTTTGTGAGACTATTAGGGTTTTTGGGTCCCTACTGAGTATCATTATACTCACCCCTGCACAGGCTATGCCCACACCTAGTTGTATTTGGTGTAGATGACACACAACACTGATTGATGATGAGGGTACTAGGACTGGATGGTGCCCAGATGTGGACCATTTGGTGTGTCGATACCTAATGGAGATGGGCAGACGTGTTGTGCTGAGGAGGCAATATGTACCTACCCTTCATGTAGGAATTTCATAGGACAACCCAATAGCTATCATTCTTTTTCTTCAGATGTATTGTATTTATGTTTTACTTGTACCCTTATAGTTGGGATTGTATTCCGACCCCTTCATACTTTCAACACTCTTTTTTCTATATATCTGAATTGTGTTTGTATCTTATTGTTTTCTTGGTTGCATTTGTTTAAAGGTTTTAATGGTAATGCCTTACCGGTTTTAGGGAATATGCCTTTCGGTGCTAGTCATCGGCCCCTAGCATATGGATGGCGAGCTTGGGGTAGTCACGGCAAAGGCCCCGGGGGACGGGTCATAACAAATTGTTATTAGGGGAGTCGGTTCTATCGTAGAACATATGACTCTGATCATTTTAACAGAAATAGTGTTATGTGTAATGATTGTGGTTATCAGTTTAGGTAATCCAGTGTTGGTGCGACGGCCGACGTACCAGTACACCAGGACCCTAACATCTGATTTCTAATTCAGTGCATGAAAACACCGACTACATTTGTGTTTTAAGAGTTTTCCTTGTGATCTTTTTGAGTTAGCTCACAAAGTATAACTTCTTGACTGTGGTGCACCTGTTTTTTTCAGGATGCATCCATGAAGGAAGCCAGCTAGGGTTCTAGATATAGTATGAACTGATTTTCCACCGATCAACGAGGCTTCGGTGCAGGTCCCTATTCGAGTAGAGGCACCAGTGGAAGAACCTGCGGTACCATTATCTATTGAGCCACCAATGGCACCAGCCTCAAAAGTAGAGGGTTCACGCCGCTTGAGCGTGTTGAATGAGTTCTAGTTCTAGAGGCCACTGAGGATTAGGGGAGAGAAAGACTCATATGTGGCTGAGGATTGGCTGAAGGTCGTAGTGAGTGTTTTCCGACTGGTAGGGACATCAGCTGATCTCATGGTGATCCTTTCAACTAGCCTTCTTCAGGAAGAAACTTACAGATGGTGAAGTTTTAGTGTCTAAGTTCTCAATGAGGTGATTCCTCTCTGGGATGACTTCAAGAGCTTGTTTCGAGTAGATTTTTTCCTAGAAACTCTTCTCATAGTGCGCATACACAGGCTTCCTCATCTACAGTAGGGAAGATTTATTGTGGATCAGTACTCAGTGAGGTTCACTAACCTCTAATGCTACTCCACTAATACGGTGCAGGACCCATTTTTTCTTACTTCGACCTTCGACCAGGGACTTATGAGAGAAATCAAGTCTTCGATGATTTCTAATAGCATCCCGACACATGCAGGGGTGGTAGAGAGAGCCGTCTTAGTGGAGAGTTTCCTTGTTGTGAATTCACTAGTATTGGGACCCACCACCAGCCCTTATTTAGAGGATTATTCTACAGATGGAAGTAGACAGATGTCACAGAGGACCAAGAAAACTAGATCAATAGGTGGATAACCGCAAGATTCAGGTTCAGTTGTGCAGGGAACCCGAGACCGAGCCAGTCATGCCAGGAACGGGCAGTGTTACAAATGCAGTGGGTAGGGTGACATGGCTCGTGACTATCAGACCCACCGTATGGATGTTCATTAGAAGGTCAAAGGACCACCCATCCAGAGATAGAGGTTCGACCGAGGAGGTCTGTAGGGAGCAGGCAGACGTGGCAGAGAAGCTACCCTTACAGCTGGCAGTGGGAGACGATTCAAGATGTTACCGCCACCACCACCTGGAGGTCCTCCCTGGCCGCCAGGAGCCGGAGGACAAGGGCATTCTCAGCTCCAGGTAGCTAAGGACTATGATCACAGTGCCTTAGATATGATATGAGGTATGAGGTGTGTCTACTCCAACTTAGATGTAGTACATCTAGACACAGGTGTGAGTCATTATTTTATTGCCACTACCATTGTTCGGAGCTCAGAGATTCCAACAGAGCCATTAGCTCGATCATTACAACTAGACACTTCTACGAGAGAAGATTCAATGATTGCACACTAGTGTCAGCAGTGCGAGCTTACTCTATGATGCGAGAGCTTCAGCTGGGATCATCATGAAGCAGATTCGAGGCCTTACGACATTATCTTGGTTATAGAATGGATATCTATAGTCCATTATTATATTCAATTTATTAGGTACTAAGTGTGGTGTTTCCACATGGATGGGACCGGGTTTACCATCATCGACAAGAAGGCATCCATTGCTGCATTGGATGGAAATATCCAGATGAGAGTGTAGCCGATCCTTCATCAGTTGGATAGCATTTCCCTTAGAGCAGTTGATGTGGAGAGTCTGTGTTATCCGGTAGTGGTGGATCAGTACGCCGATGTATTCCCTAATAATGTTCTAGGTCTACCTCCTCATAGAGAGGTGGATCTTACATTGACATGTACCCTGGGAAGACAACAATATCTTCACCGGTGTACAGATGGATCATGCGGAGCTTCGTGAGCTACAGGTATAGCTGGAGGACTTACAGGGGAAATGGTTCCTTCGGCCTAGTGTTTCTCCTTGGGAATCCCTGATTTTGTTTTCCAAGAAGGATGATGGAAGCTTGATACAATGTTTTGACTATTCGTTCGTGAACCTGGTGACTGTGAAGAACAAGTACCCACTTATAAGGATTGACGACCTCTTTTATCAGCTGAAGGGAGCATAGTGGTTCTCGAAGATAGACCATATATCAGGGTATAACTAGCTCAGAGTACGATATGAGGATGTGCAGAAGACAGCTGTCAGATGTCAGTATGACCATTACGAGTTCTTTTTAATGACATTCGGTGTAACCAATGCTCTTGTAGTGTTCATGGGAGTCATGAACATGATCTTTCAGCCATACCTTGATCGCTTTGTAGTAGTCTTCATTGATGACATTCTGTGCTACTCGGCTTCTGAGGAGGAGCATACCTATCATTTTCAGGTAGTAATGGACACACTCCGAGAGAACCAGCTTTATGGTATTCTCTCAAAGTGACAATTCTAGATCAGAGAGGTTCAATATCTAGGATATGTCATATCGGAGGTTGGTGTTGCAGTAGATCCATCAATGATTGAGGAAATACTTCCTTGGGAGGCACCTTTGAGTGTGAAAAAGATACAGAGTTTCTTGGGTTTCGCTGGATACTACTAAAGATTTGTGACAGATTTCTCTTGAGTTTCAGAACCTTTATTAGCATTTGACAATGAAGGGGAAACCCTATGTGTGGTCAGAGAAATAACAGCAGAGTTTTCAAGAGCTGAGGTAGAGGTAGAGGCGGACTAGTGCCCCCATCTTGAGACAACTAGAGGGGGGTGTAGGGTACGTAGTTTACTGAACGAATGAGGGACCGAACACAGATGTGTCTTGATGATGTACTGAGAAGTGATCGCATATGGATATCAAAAATGGAGAAAGCACGAGAAGAACTATGCTATCCATGAACTAGAGTTAGCAGTAGTGGTCTTCATCATGAATATGTGGCTACATTACTTGATGGGAGAGCATTTTACAGTGTACTCTAATCACAAGTTTCTCAGGTATATCTTCTCTTAGAAGGACCTGAACCTAAGACAACAACATTGTCTTGAGTTTCTCCCGAACTATGACTTTGAGATATTATATACTTCTGGTAAGAGGAACATTGTAGTAGATGAACTCAGTAAGAGATCTAGTATGCAACTTATAGGTGAGGTGAAAGAGAAGCTAGTCGCTTTGCAGATAAAAATGTAGCATCTTTCTTCAGTCTCTTAAAGTCACTCCTCCACTTCTTCAGTGTGTCAGGGAGCCGCATCATGGGGATTCTGACAACAAGTCTTGACGTGCTCAGTTATCCAAATGACAGGAACCTGATGGATTTTATGAAGGTGGGGAGCATGTAATCCTATTTATAGGACGTACCATGGTACCAGTGTCGCTTCAGGAGGAAGTATTGAGGGAGTTCCACACAACCCCTCTAGCGTTACATCCAGCAGTGGTGAAGATGTACCGGGGTCTTCGATAGCAACACTGGTGGCTGGCAATGAAGAAAGCAGTAGCATAGTTTGTCTCACAATGCCTCACTTACGAGCATGTGAAGGTAGAGCATTAGGTACCAGCAGGCATGGTTCAACCATTAGAGGTCCTAGAGTGGAATTTGGATGGGGTATCCATGGAAATAATGATAGGACTTCCACGTACATCCAGGGGACATGACTCGATTTGGTTGATTATCACCGACTCACCGAGTCGGCCCATTTCCTACCGATCATAGAGCAGGGTTCAGTAGAGAGATTGGGACACCTCTATGTGCAATAGATTGTGTGGATATATGGAGTACCATTGACGATTGTCTCCGATCATGACACGCATTTTACATTCCGGCTATGGAAGGGGTTTCAAGAGGCTTCTGGGATGCAGCTTCGTTTGAGCACCGTCTTCCATTCCCAGGTGGATGGCCAGACTATGCGGACCATACAGACACTCGAGTACATACTGCGTGATTGTGTCCTCGACCTTTGTCATAGTTAAGAGGATCACTTTCCTTTGGTAGAGTTTTCATTAAACAACAACTGTCACTCCAAAATTTTGATGGCACCTTTTGAGGAATTGCACAGGTGACCCTGCAAATCACGTTTTTGCTAGACTGGCCTAGGGGATTCAACACTCATGGGACTAGAGATGGTTTAGGCTACCACAAAGAAGGTGCAGATCATCCAGGAGTAGATGAAGACTGCACAGAGCAGGCATAAGTTGTATGCCGATAGGATATGGAGACCTCTAGAGTTCTAGTATGGTGACCACGTCTTTCTACAGGTCTCACTCTGATGAGGTTTACGGAGATTTGGCTAAGGCGGAAAGTTATCATCGAGATTCATCAGTCCTTTTCAGGTCCTCAACATAGTTGGAGAGGTGGAATACAACTTTTCTCTTTCACCTCAGTTGCATTGGGTGCACGACGCCTTCCATGTATCCCAGCTGAGGAGATACGTGCACAACCCTTCTCACATCATCGACGAAGGCGAGTTGTTTGTCAATGATGGGGTGAATTTTACAGAGGTTTCAGTAAGGATTTACGATCAACATGATCATGTCCTTTGTGGGTGGTCGATACCTCTAGTGTACATTCATTGGAAACACGTGAACCTCTAGGAGAGAACATCGGAGCGGGAGGCTTAGATGCATGTTTAGTACCCCCACTTTTTCCCTTAGTTTGAGTTCTTTCTTATGAGGATGAAAAGCCCTGAGGTGGAGAGAACATAAAGGCCTGGAATTTCTATGTATTTTTTTTAAAATATATAGAAATTTTATGAGTCTTTGAAAACTAACGGCATGTGATTCCGAGACCAGGTGTGCCCGGAATGAATTTATGATTTTTTTTAGGTATGTTCAGTTAACGTATGAGCTGGTTTTCGTAACTTTTGAACCATTTCATAGGATTGAAATTTTAGGATATAGTTGAACTCACATCACTGGTATTTGCTCAGAGAGACCTTAATCTTGACTGTGGTAGGTCGGAGATGAAAGATAGTTTTTGGGGTTCTTCGTGGGAATGAAAAATAAAATAAAATAATATTTTATTTTATTTCTAATAATCCTCCCATGTGAAGGCTATAGAGGGGGGGACCACAAGGGGTTAAAACCACCCAACTTGAATTCTCAGTGTTCAGGACCACCCATGCTAGTAAAACTTCCAATTCAATGATTGGTGGTGGGGACCACCCGAACCACTCATTATAGGAGGAAAACCTCTCATCTACCTACTTTAATTATGCCAACTCTCCTTTAAATAATTAATCCCACCTATTTTTTGCCAATATTAAATTATACAACATATTCTATAATGTTGTCTAATTTTCATTTTGGTAAATTTGGGAGAGGAGAACCTTTGGGAGGATTACTCTCTCCAATGAATAACACATTCTCCTATGAAGAATGTCCTCCCAAACAAATAACGCTGACGCCAACGAGGGACGTCTTTGAAAAAAACGAACCGCCTATCTAGGAAACGTCGATGGCACTGACCTCACCCCTTCCAACATCAATGAGAAATCATGGTAGGAGTTTAGTTGTGTATGATTATATATTTCCTTGTTCTTCCATTCTAAAGAAAATAATGCAGATCAACTCTCAAACTAGTTGATCTGCTGATGATTTCTTTTGCGGGCTTGGGAATAATCATTGCAGTAGGTTATGGTTAGACGTTCTTCATTCATGGTTTTGTTGAGCCACTTGCTACTGATCTAACGTGGAGGGTGGGGGCCAAAAAAACCTGGCCCAACCCCTCCGTCTTTCTTCATGAATGGGGTATCCTTCATGATGGAAGAATGTGGCTTTATTCCACAATGATGAACGAATGCATGGCTGGCACATCACTAACAGTGAAGAAGGTGATGATGCAATGGTGCCACCCCATAACAACTGATGCCCCATGTCCTCTGCTGCCTGCGGCCACTACCACCCGTGACCCCCGCCACCCCGTGGGCTCCACTTCCCATGGCCACCGCCGCACGACAGCCTCCACCTCACTGCGGCCTCCACCGCCCTGCGGCCTCGAGCCGCTCGACACCTCACTGCCTCGTGGCTTTCCTTAGCCACTGTGACCTCGCCACTTAGCGGAACTCTATATCCCACCCTTGCAGCCTCACGTTACCCACAACGTCACCATCCCATGGCCTCACGGCCCTAATGACATATGCACCACCCTCACAGCCTCTCTCCCGCCCTCACAACCCTGCGTCGCTCCGCGTCCTCCATGCCCCCCAGCGCGTGCCGGGCTGGACCAGATCCAGCAGTCCAGGCCGGACGCAGAAGGCCAGACCAGACCCAGGGGGCCATGTTGACCTGAATCAGGTCGGTTCAACCTAGGCCAGGTCGTTCTGATCGGGTCGGACGAGACCTAGGCCAAATTTGAACTTTTTTCTCCAATGGCCATAACATTGGCTCCATATGTCCGATTGACGAACTTCTAGCTATGTTGGAAATCATGGAGCTAGATTGTCCCTTTGAGTATACCCCACTAGATATTTGGATAATGTTAGAGTATGGTCTGGTTTCATCAAGCATAAATCCAACCACGAGCATGGGACTAAAAGGCTAATAACTCACAGACCGAGCAACTGATTGACACACCGTCTATTGCATTGAGACCCCTATGATGTGGCGGTCCATTGAGATACTTCTTCGTGAGACTTCAAGGTAGATTGATTATCGACCAGTGGCTTGTGGAGCAGACCCTTTCAGAGACAAGTGAGCGTAATGCAGGAACTCAGTAGTTGGCTTTAACGTGAAGAATGAATAGAGATCTTGTGTGGGTCAGCACCTATCGATCCTATGTGGGTTTGCATCGAGTGATCCTGTGTGGGTCAGCACCTAGAAATCCTATGTGGGTCAACATCGAGTGATCCTGTGTGGGTCAACACCTAGAGATCCTCTCTGGGTCAGCACCGAGAGATCATGTGTGGGTTAGCAGTAGAGCCTCTTAATAGAGTATGATGATTTAGTAGTTACATTTAATCATATTTATTAATGGATTTATGTTATACCTGGTGCGAGATATGTTCGTACATGTATGTTACTTTCCTTCATTGTAATTTATTGTTGTTATTCTTCTGTGTGGCATACCTGTGTGGTACTTACCTTCGTGGTATTCCTTCCATTGTGGAATAGTTGAGGTTTGGTCTTTGAGATTGAATCTGTGTTTTTCCTCATGATTGAGATGGGTTTACATGATGGCATAGGTATATGAATGGGAATATACCTATGTACGGTTGAAAATTGACTTCATGATTTGAGGAATATTCTTTTGTGGATTTAGTGAGTCCTTGAGGGTCGCGGGGTCCCTACTGAGTATCGTTTACTCACCCCTGCAAGAGCTATGCTCGCACCTTTTTGTGTTTGGAGGAGATGACAGACAACGCTGACTGAGGATGAGGGTACCAGGACTGGATGGTTCCCGAAGGTTGACCATATGACGTGTTGGTACCCAGAAAAGATGGGCGGGCGTGGAGTGCTGAAAGGCGTTCTGTACCTACCCTTTATGTATGAATTTCAGAGGACGACCGAGTAGCTGTCTTTCTTTTTATTCAGTTGTATTTTATTTTAGTTGTACTTGTACCTTTACTGTTGGGCATTTATTCCAACCCCTTTTAAATTTCAGAACTCTTTTTTCTATACAGATAACTTGTGTTCGTATCTTACTATGTTCTTGGTTGTGTGTTTTTATATGTTTTAAAGGCAATGACTTCCATGTTTTAGGGAATACGCCTTTTGGTGCTAGTCGCCAGCCCCTAGCCTATAGAATACGGGCATAGGGTAGTCACAGTAGGGGCCCTATGGGAAGGGTCATGACATATATCCATTTATTCCAATGATAACTTAATTACTAATTTGGAATATTATATAAATATTGAGATACAAATCAATAAGTTAATATGGAAAATTTTAAAATTAAAATGTTAACATTTATAGATCAAGGAGATGTAAACATCATTGAAATAATGGTATCAAAGGATACAATAATCTTATTATCTTGAAAATTAACTTTGATGATTTATTGAGATATTATTCAAGGATTTCATGATGAAATTAAGGAAAAATAGATGAGTTTACTCAAATATAAACATGATTTTTCATATTTTTATTTCCATAAATTAAAGGACAAACTGTTGATGAATCATATTTTTTGAAACAATATTTAGAGACTTGAGAATATATCATTAATGTATTGAAATAATATATTAATGGGAATTCAAAGGGTTTATATATGACCTTATATTGGATATTGGATGAAAAAATTTAAATTTTCTTAAAATAAGAAGAAGAAACACTTTATTAATAGATATTAAAAAGTGTGATTATTTATGTTTAAAATAATAGATTTTTTATGATAAATTTGACTCTAAGAAGAAGAAACCATGAAATGTGTATTTCCATTATGAAAATGGGTTGTTAGAAATGAATTTGGGTCAAAGATAGATACACCATAGATGACTAATCCCACGATTGAATGAGATATAAAAAATAGGGTAAAAAATAAAAAACATCCTTGGAAAGATGTTATAATTATTATTATAGAAAATATTTAATGTTTCAATGTGAGAATAAAATTATCTCGACAAATATAATAGATTATGAGTCTCAAGGGTGACCTTCCCATGAGAAAAATGTGTTAAAAATTATTCAATGAAGAAAATTATAGTTATTGATACTGATATGATGTTAGAAAATAAGACTTGTAATCAATATGGATCACATGTTCCATAAAATAAACAAAGACTTTGGTTGCTTTTTGAAGTGTGGTTAATATAGATATATGTTGAAAAACTATTGGTTTAAAATTTCTGTAGTTAAGAAAGTGAAAAAGGATTTATCAAAGGGATAAAATGTGTTGATATTCACCAAATAAAGAAACATGAATATCCAGAAAAGAAGTATAAAAAATATAAAAATTCATTACATGGAGATGGAACCTATCATTTAAAAAGATATTGAAATTTGTACTAAAATTTATCAAACTCAATGAACTTTTGATGAATCGATCCAAATAGTTTTCATGTGGAAGATAATATCTAAAATTTTAATAGAGTGATTTATATTCTATAAAAATTAAGATAATATATAATACAACTTATTAATAAAAGGGACTTTAAGATATTAGTTTTGTGATAATAATAAAATCTAGAGGATACAATATAGCTTGCAATGTGACTAGAAAATGTGAATTGAAGACTGACCAGGATTTAAAAAATAAAATGGTAAATAGATGGATTAAATAATTTTATATATATATCATATTAATGTTGTTATATTTTAATATAATAAGCCTTCATAAAAATACTATGGTTTGAATTCAGGATCCCCACTTTCTTTGAAGATGCATATATTATTTTTTAGACATCATTTAATTCACGTTTGATACAAATTTATGTGGTTTATAAAAAATAAAATGGGATGAAACATTTAGTAAATATTGGTTTAGAATTAATTTATGAATTATTAAGATCAGATTATAATTTCAACTGGTTTCAATGGCTTATAAAATTTATCACTAATTTTATTCAATTGGTACATGGTTGAATTTATTTTTCAAATCTCTATTGATATCACAATTATGGATTAGGATTGTTTCATTTTGAGGATCACTTTTGGATAGAATGGTAATAATGATTAATTACACTTGTTTCATATAATTAGTTTAATATCATATGGTCATAGTTATCCTTTAATGATTTTATTATAAATTTTCAATAATAAAATTCTATGAGTTGTTTTAAAGACTATTATGTGATGAAATAATATAATGGACATTCATGAGAAGTGTAGAATCTGTCTTCCTTAAATTTTAGCTGAAAATAAATTTCATTCCTTTTATATTCCATTTATCATATATAAAATGTTGGGAAATTATTGTTATGTGGTATTTAAACGGTTATCCAATGAGAGGAAACCCCATTCTATTTCGTTATTTTATTTTATTTGGATTGTGATATAAATAGGGGAGAAATTTTATATAATTCCAATGTTAGAATTAATAAATTCAAAGGGAATTTATAATGGGAACATGAAATTTAAGGTAAATTAAGCGATTTTTGTTAAAAATTCTATTTTATACATTTTAAAAGTTTATAAAAAAGTATATTAGTATTTATTATTGTGATTCCCTAACCAAATCATCAGGTCTAGCCAGTGATTCACATAGTCTCAAGCATGACTCCCCATACACCAAAGGTTTATAACTAGCGGCAAGGACATAAAATTATAATGGGGAGACTATTCTCTCATATAATAGTCCAAAATAGTAGTAGTAAAAATGAAATTATGAGCATATACAATAATCATCAATTATATAGTGAACCAATAAACAAAAAGATATATCAAAATGACATTTTCAAAGAAACATACAATAGGTCATCCAAAAGAAAATTGAAAAATACACTAAATAATAAAATAGAATACAAGGATGTTATCCTGCAACGCGAAGCCCCATACACCCTGACTCCATTACACTTGATCTACCCAGCTTGATCCACATCATTTCCTATGCATAATAAAAAAATATACATAAGTTCTACACATTCACCAAGGTGGTCATGAAAGGTGTGAGAAATAAATTATAGTAGGGTCTCACCAAAAACCCCAATATAAATCACCATATGTGTGTATATGCATGAGTAAAATAGAATTATAGATAATGATACTCATTCAATTTTTATGTAATAACCAGGCCACCTTGATACTTAGTAGTTACACACATTAATCAGGTCATCTGATGATAATTAGGACACCATAACACCCAACCATAAATTCATTAGTGTCATGCATGAATTAAAGTGGCATACATCATCACATATTTAATCGATCCATAAGGCCATTGTCATCACCCATCAGATTCGGTCATAAGGACATTGTTATCATCAATCAGATTAGGTTGTTTAGCCAAAAAATTTCTTAGCTCACATCCAACATCCAATCATTCCCTATGTCATGCCATAAGTTCATCACATCCATTGCCTAATCTCAGTTCCTGACCTATTTTTTTGTACCCATATATAGTTTGGTCAATAAACAAGCCCAATATATCAATAGGTTAGGAAAAAAGTTTTTCATATCCCAACCACATCACTAGGATCCATCATTATCATCATCACAATGTCATGCTAGCATATTACCTATACCATTGGTTATGGATCATGTTCATCATACCAATTATCTATTTCTAGGTCCATCGTCACATGACACTTGATCCCCCTTTATGGGATAACCAATCCATGACAGTACACCTATCACTTATTTCTAAAATAAAAACCTCCATCGGAAATACATTCACACACAATAGGTAATATCACATATAAGTATAAACATAACATATCAAACATGATTCTCATAATATATACACACACATATACATAGGTGATAACTATCAAGAATGGGTCTCATGAGCTACAAACACATGTATTAAATATAGAGGAAAAAATTTATAAAATGGCTATGATAACATGCGTCGTCATGGCTTATGAAATTCCAGGGAAATTAAAACTTTTTATTCATTAAAGTATTTCAGGAAAATGGTAATTTCTTATATAAAATGATTTCAGACAAATTTTTTACAACTATTTGTCCTATAATTGGGGTTTTCTAGTAAGATGTGAGTTTAGTGGAGATCTGAGTTGCTCAATTTTTTTGGAATATTTAATATTTATTTAATTAAATATTAATTTATTTATGCATGTTTTTTAGTTTTAAATTTTAAATGGAGTGTCATATTGAGATTTCTCAACCTTTTTGGGATGATAATTGGGGGTTTTGACTAGGTGAGGCATAACCTTGTTTCGAGCAGTGGGGACTGGCCTGAGCCCCTTTTATTTTCTTCCCTTTTTCCTTTTTTCCTTCCTTTTTATTTTCTCGTTTTCCCCCATAATCTATTGTATTTTCAAGTATGTAGTTCCCACAATGTTATCTTATCTTGGAAAAGAGAAGGAGAGGGAGAGGGAGAATAATGGGTCCCACTGTGGAGCTCCGGTCACACCATATCATATTATGATACCTGCAGATCATAGATTAGACAAAAGCATCGATAATTTCCACATGGTGGTAGGACTACTTTATTTTTTTTCATATATCATTTTAGTAAAAAAATTAAAGGATTAAATAAATTGTTTGGTTTTTTGGGACCCCTATTGGGTCGATCGATGGTTTTTATTGGAAATCGAGCATTTGTATACATTTCATGGGAATCCAATTTAGTGAATGTTGTGTACATGACATGTGGTTTAGAGAATACATGTCATGTTTTCTTCATGTTTAGGGAAGATTTGGTTTTTGGGAAAACACACCATGTACTAGGGGCACACACCATGTAGCAGTTTTCGAATGTGTTTCCATGAAATCATCCAGAAACCATGAGCATGGTAACTCAGTAGTGTATAAGTACATGAAAATTCCTCATGTGGGGTGAAAACCATGTTGGCGTACATGCTTTGGTGGTGTACATAGATAGGTATAACTTTGGTTACACCATGTCAGCATGTAATGGATGTACTCATCATGTAATTTATAATATAATGCGTCGAGTAGGGCTAGGGTACATGTGTAGGTACCCACATAGTATTACACACCATGTATAGGGAAAATATTATATATAATTTTGGCAAATATTCACCAAGGGGCCTGTGGCACATATCTAAGGATGACTTCTGGGATAGATATTGTGTACCTTTTCATTCCTTGGCTTACTTTTCATATTTCTCACCCTGATGACATAATTAAACATGTGAATAGACCATTAGAAGTATATTCCCATTTAGATTATGATGGTGGAATTTTTCATGATTTAAATTCCGTTTGAATGGTTTTTTAAATATGATATTTTAGTAGGAGTGTTTCATTGTGGTTTGGTTTTAGATTCTTTGTGGGGGTTTCATTGGGAGATTTGAGGCCCATATGGAGGTGTGAGCTCATTAGTTTGTTATTTCTTGTGGATTCCAACTATTGTTTTTCTAGGTTTTATCATAAGGATCCTATATGGTTGGTATGTGTAGTATCTATAACAATATCTTGGTTTTTACCTATTTTTTGGGATTGGTTGCTCGAGGTTAGAGCTATTGAGGTTTAGCTCTAGGGTTTGGGGACTAGAGCAGCTGGAGTATTTGGGCAGTAATGACATCTTGGTTTGGTACATACAGTTGAGTGCCACTCAGATGTTTATATGACTATGAGAGACTCTTTTTTATTCAATTATGGGATAGTTGGTACCCATGAATGGGTTGTGTTTTGGGAGGACCAGCTAAGGTTTCTTACATGGTATTTCCCCTATGAGTTTCTTTCATCAAGGATCCCTTATGTAGGGACCAACTTTAAGGTGGTCCTGAATACTATTGTGAATTTCCTTACCAGAATTATAGTGAATTTGGATACCATTCCGGGTCCATTTTTATTCAAGGATTAGTTGGATTCCAGTAAGAGTCACTTATGGTGGTTTCTCATTACAGTCATGATAGAGTTATTGGATAAGATAGAGGAACCCTTTTCTGGTGTCTTTCTCTTGCTATTTCTTTTATTCAATTGGGGATGTTTCTATAGGTGTGTCTTAGGAGATTGGTTGAAATAGGGTATTCTTGTGGTAGATATCTCTTTATGTTATGATCATGAGGGCCACACAAGCCTTGAGTTTTGTTTGGCCTTGTGGTTGGTCATTGAGAGCCTATGGTGGACATTTTATAGATTTTTAGATATGTGGTGTTGAAAGAGGCCTTTTGATTTAGTTTCATAGAGTGAATGTATACTACTAGATCCACTATTTATTTTATGGGTTTGAGGTTGGATTATCCCATGTTCGTTTAGCCTTCACTGGTGACATTTGAGATGGTTTCTTCTCATGATAATGGTGTGAGGAGGAGTCCCTTTTTATATATTAGATTGGGTAGTGTCCCTGATTTGTTATATGATTCTCACCATTGTTAGTTGGATGTTGTTAGTTGGTCTTAGGGAGCTAACGAATGATTTGGATGAGTGAAACCCCAATTTAGTTGAGTGGCAACCTGACTAGTGTAGCTTTCATCTTGTAATTTGTTGAGGCACTCATGGAGTGGGGTTTTTATGTGTTGTGGATGATATTGTGCTCCCAAGTCCCATGGATGTTGTTCACACTCTCGTAAATTTTATAAAGCCCACCTTTATGAGTTCATAACTGGTGCCTGATTTTTTCTACAAGACTATCAAAACTAATAGGTTCTCTAGTTTTGTTGACCTATATGTTATGATCACCAGTTCAGATCATGGTATTGGATTCATAGAACACCAAAAATGTTCTTTTGCATGTTCACACATATGGTTATTTCCTAGGGTTTAGTATTCATGCATATTCACAAAGATGTTTTGGAGCTCATATGTAAATATGGAGGTTGTTCCAGTTGTTATATGGCTAGTTGAGCCGCATGTTTTAAATCTTATGGCATGGGCCCGAGCATGGGCTTCAAACTAGAACCCACTAGTTTGATACTTTTTTATGTTTTTCCCACTGTTTTTTTATTAAATTGTTTATTTTATTCCATATACTATTAGTTTTCAGCTGGCATGGCCATATCCCGTGTGCATGCACCTATTATTATTGAAAATTATGTTCCACTATTGGCGGTGGCCTACTCAGTTTTATTTCATTCCCCTTCTATGTGAACCTAAGTGTGCATGAATACTAGATTTAAAATTTCATGATGGAGAATAACTTTCATGATGGATGGGTCAGAGGCCTAATGTTTAATGATTGACTAGAGCCACTCGTATGGAGTCTCAAGATCGTCTTGGTGCAGTTTGAGCATCTTGGATATTGGTTATGTGGTTTGGCACAATATTGGTAGCAGATCCTATTGCTTATATTTTCAGTTTATATATTTTGTACATGTGTTTGGATGAATGGGTTACTATATGTTGTACATTTTGTTTTCATTGAGCCAATATGACTATATACTGCATTCCATTTTATATTTCAAGCATTGTTTTAGTTTATTTATGTTGAAAGTGGGTGCCCTAGACCCAACTTGTATAGTACATTGATTACTGTTACATGTATTCAATTTGATTTTTAAACTTGTGTTTATCTTTCCATGATAGTGTAGATACTTTTGCATCCACTTTTTTTTATGGAAACGTCCTTAGATTACCTATCATATCAAATGGTTATAGCAGGTCCCATTCTATAATGAGAACCCTGAGATTCCATGGTAGTAATCGTAAAGTAACATCCTATGGTCTAGTTACATCATTCTGAAAGGACCCAGATGATGTGTGACAATCAGGTGCTGGGGCCTCATAAGCATTGGGACTTCTTCTCATGAAGTTCACACTTGATGATCTCTAGCTATTGAGATCATGAGGATAAACCCACTTAACAGGAACGCCACATGTTTCTGGTGCCATTGTTCATTCCTATCTACGGATATGTGTAATGGTCTCTTGACTTGAGATCATTATCAATGAATGTAATTTAATTACATACATTTTATATAATGCAAAAAACATGGCGACAAAGTCATGGTGAGGTAGTTCGTATCGGGTACGTCATTAATGGCATGGCATTGATTGAAGGATCAAGAAAGGATTTGTCGCTTCTGAGCTCAAGAAGAGATATCTCGGGCCTGTTTTATAAGGATAGTTGCACCTTCAATAAATCATTGGCCATGGTAGTCTAAGGTACGACCTTTCGTACAAATCAACAAAAAAAATAAAGAAAATAAAGAATGATGAAAGTAGTATGAATTCTGCTTTATTGAGATATCAATGACGAAGAGATTATATTAAATGGACTGTGTTCGTAGGAAGGCAGTCGTTGCTTTGACTTTTCTATATCTCTATAGGGGCCTCAATGGGTTGCTAGACCCTGCTCTAGGTCGGTGGTATTATTTACTGGTATTGAGATAAGAGCCTAGAGGGTCACACATAATAGCGCCTTGAGAATCTTCCCTATTATGGGAATAGGAATTTAGAACATGGCAGGCCCCGCCAAAGGGACCGAGCACTATCCAAGTTCTATGGATCACCAAAGATTAAATAAATTCATTAATTATTTGAGTTTAGAATAATTCTTTGAATTTATTTATAACATGTATTAACAAGATATATAGTAATTACAAGTATTAATATTATTTTAATGGATTTAAATATCCTAGGATCGTTTAATATTAGTATGAGGAATGAGTTGAGTTATGGACTCAAATTTATCACATAATATATTTATATATTACAAGTATGTTATAAATTGTAAATATTATTTATGGCACATTTTTATTTGTCATAAATAATTATTTATATCATTATATAGCGGGCATCTATTACACGGGGGCCGAGAACCTATACCGCATGTTGTAAACACTCCCTATATAATTGAGAGAAAGGATCTCCCATGATTACTATTCATGTTTCAATATTGAGAGCTTCTATCTCCTCCTAGAATCTAGATTGAGTCTCTCAAGAAAAGAAGGATCTTCAAGAATATCCATCATGGATTGAAGCACCTTCCATTACGGTGATCATCACCATACTGATGTGAGTGTCGAAGATCTGTGCTAGCACTTGGATCTTGACAAACGGTGCACAAGAAGATTCGCGAAGCATGTGTGGGCGATCTAGAGGGCTTTGACGTCATAGTCTTCGAGCAACGATCGTCGGCGTCCTACAACTGACTTACACACATCAATTATGAACAAGATAAATGTTCAGTTTAATTTTTGTGCTCCTTATGAGTCTTGTAAGATCCTAAGACCAAGCCAGGACAAGATCATCGGAGTTGATAAGGTTATGTCCCTCCAGGGAAGCAGAAAGTTTTAAAATCCTGGCTAAGAGGCTTCCGCTGCGCAGTCCCGGTACCCAATAGAGGTATCTACGAGAGCGCAAGGTTTTTCTGAGTCATCAAAATTAAAATGATTTAAATTTAATTGCGTGGTGTTAATATGGTTCATTCAGATTAGACCGCGCATCATTTAGTTTTCGAATGATCGAGTTATGATTATTTAAAAATTTTAATCGGATTGACGTCGTGTTTTTCCATTCATTTGATGTTTTTCTCAAATTGAGAATTAATATCAAATATATATTTTATTATATTTTATAATACAATATTTAATAATAAATATTTTATTATATTTTATAATAATAAAATATATGAGGGAGGGAGACCAAGACCAAGACCCCAAATTGGGTCTTCTTTTATTTAAATAAAAAAAACTGGGAAGAAAATTCCCCAAAATGGGGTCTTCTCCCTTTATTTTAAAAAACAAAGGGGTGGCCTTATTTGTCTAAAGGACAAATAGAATAAAATAATGAGGAGGAAGACCCCAATGGGGTCTTCTCTCATGCGGTGCATAGGAGAGGGAGGCCAAACCCATGCCGACCTCCCCTTCGCCGGACCTCCTCCATGCCGGATGGCCTCTGGCCAGCCACCGCCATTCGTGTCAGACTCCCTTCCACCGGACCGCCCCTACCCTGCTACCCCAATCCCCCGCGTCGCCATCCTCCTTTCGTGCCGGAACCCCCTCCGATGGACGGCCTCCCTCTCCCTCTCTCGCACCTCCTCCGTGCCCATCCCCCTCCGGAGAGCCGCCTCATCCCGCACAAGCCTCCTCTACTGCGCCACCTTGTACCCCGCCTCGCGCTGACGAACCCTTGCGCTGAACCTCCTATGTCCCCCCCGAGCCCTCACTGGCCTCGTCCTCCGTGATGGACAGGTTCCTTCCGGCCACCCCGCGCCCGTGGCGGACCAGAGTAGTGGGCTGCCGACCATATGGCTGGCCAACCTCTTTCCTGGCCTCCTTCCGCTCCCCTCAGACCACGCTGTGAGATGAAGCTGCCACAGGAGTCGTTGGACGCTGTAGTCATGTCACTGTCACGCCACGGTCACGCCGCGGTCATGCCGCAGTCACGCCACGGTCACTCCGTGGTCACGCCGCGGTCACGCCGCGGTCACGCCGCAGTCACGCCGCGGTCACGCCGCGGTACCCGTTCCAGGATGACACCCCGTGGCGGTACACAGTCCTACCAAACTCCTCTCCGGTTAGAGGTAACCCTGCATTGAATTAATTTTAATTAATTTAGTTTTTTAAATTAAATTAATTGGAATTAATTTAGGGGTTTAAATTATTTTAATCCTAAATATTAATTAAATTTATGTTTAGAATTAAATTAATATTTTAATTGAATTTTTGGAATTAAAATTAAATTAAACAAATGGAACCGGTAAAAATAAATTATTTTATTTTAATCAAATTCATTTAATTTATTTGAACACCCTCGCATAATTTAAATTTATTGCAATTTAAATTTTATTGTGCTTTTAACCCGTCTAGTCTTGAGCAAGTGATCGACCTATGTATGTCTGACATTTATTTGTTTATTTAATTATTTAATCAATGCATGAAATGATTGTAATATTTAATTAGATAAATGACGGTTAGCAAATTATTTTTTAATTCAAATATTTATAAGGTCTTGTGCGTCCATTGCACCAGTTGTATTTTGTTCCATAGACCCCCTCGCTTGTGTGGGAGTATATGTGTAATTTTACAGTGAGGATCCGAGAGGCAGACCCCACCATGTTGAGGTGGTAGTCTAGAAAGGAGTTGGGTGCTTTTCACTGGGGCCAGCAGTGACACGAGTCATGTATTGACTCAGGTATGGATTCCCCTAGGTGATGATTGATTAGTTGTCGATCGATCATTATAGAATGCTCAAGACCAGTCAGAAAGCATGATTTACATTATGCATAGTTTATTATTTTATGTGTCTGCATGATTATTGCATGATCACATAGAATAATAAACAAGATAAAATGTGTAAAGTTGTGATGAATAATATTCTATTGAATGTTCAGTTGTGAGCAGGGCAACCCAGATTGAACCTAATAAATAGAAAATGATTATATTCGTCAATTAATATTAAAAATCACTCAATGATATATTATGTCTAAATGCCTTCCATTTCTCACATCTAAAAAACCAGCTGTTTGGGTGCTTGTCAGTCTTAGTTGAGAGTGCCTCTTACTACCGAGGCATTTTAATGGGATAAATGGGTCGACTTAACTAATGTGAGTAGTCAAGGATTAGCCTTAGCTAACATTCTATCAATTTAGAGGCAAGAGGTTGAGGGAATCAAGTTCATATTTCAAAAGCTGGTACATTAGTCAAAAACACAAGGAACCACAAGAACAAGTGGTTTGCCAGCATAGAGACTACCTTGAAACCCTCCAAGTAGTGTCATAGCCCTAGCTTGTAGACTACGAAGGAGGTTTCAAGGATCCTTGACACTAGATTTATCAAGCGATAGATTATTCCGAATCTAATAGTGGGGGCTATTAAGGATCATTAAAATAGTTGGAGATATTAAATGGTATAATAATTTATTAATCACAAAATGTTAAAAAAGTAATCATGAGAGAGTACTAACTACTAAATGTTTATCTGATGTAGATTCAAAATGGAAATCCCCAACACCACAAGTACTTTTTCACTACGATTGATCTTGGATAAAGAAAATATCCTGACCGGCAATAACTTCCAGGAGTGGTACAGGTGCTTGCGCATAGTACTATGCCAAGAGAAGGAAGTTATATGTGCTGTAATCCCCAATTCCTGTTGAGCCTCCTCAAGGAGAAAGCAAGACAGGTGAAGATAAATGGAGAAAGAATGTAGATGATGCGCTTGATGTACAATGCATCATGTAGTCATCCATGTCCAGACAATTGCAATAAAATGCATGAGGAAGAGGATGCCTACAAGATGCTTTCACATCTCCAAGAACTATATGAGGAGAGATCTATTCAAGAAAGGTATGAGATCTCAAGTGCACTTTATAAGTGCAGGCTAGCAGAAGGGCACCAAGCCGATCCTCACGTACTCAAGATTATTGGGTATATTGAGAGGCTTGAAGCCCTTGGGTTCAAACTAAACCAAGAACTAGCAGTGGATATCATTATTTCCTCTTTACCGTCAAGCTTCTTGAAATTCATTGTCAATTATAATATGAATGATATGACAAAGTCTCTCCCAGATCTTTTGGATTTTGATCTCCAAGGTGATAAGGACATGAAAAACACCAATTCAACTGTCCTTATGGTGAACAAGAAAAACACGGGCAAGGAAAAGTTGTATAAGGCCATGTAAATGCTAAAGACACCAATGCATCGTCCTTCAGAGAAGCCAAAGATTCAGAGGAAAAGTAATGAGAAGGAAGCTGTCTGCTTTGGATGTGGGAAAAAAGGTCACTGGAAGTAGAATTTCAGAGTTGGGAAGAAGAAGCAAGTTGAAGCTTCTACTTAAGGTATTTTTATCATTTAATGCAATCTATCATTATCTACATGTTGGGTATCGGATACGGCATGTGTTTCACACATTTTTATTCATATACAGGAACAAAGAAGGTTCAATAAGATTGAAAAAGGTCAAGTGGATCTCTGAGCTGCAAATGGTGCAAGTCTAGCGGCCTTGTCAGTGGGAGACTATCACTTGACTTTACCACCTTGTTTGGTTCTTTTTTTAAAGAATTTTTTTTATGTACCGTCTGTCACCAGGAACATTATATCTGTGTGATGTTTTGAAACTATGGGCTTTTATTTAATGTTTGGAAATAAAAGTTGTCTCTTTTATAGGGATAACATATGTTATGGTATGTCACATCTTAACAATGGTTTATATATTATTGAACTAGAAAACTCAGTAATGGAATTCACTGAAAAAAACAACCAACATGACTCAAACAATACCTACCCATGGCACTTGAGGGTTGGTCATATAAACAAGAAGAAATTATGATGATTACATCAATAAGGGTATCTAGACTCGATACAGTTAGAACCCTTAGATGTAAGTCAAGATTTTTTACAACGAAAAATGACCAAAGAACCTTTCTCAGGAAAGGGAGAAAGAGCCAATGCAGTGCTGGAATTAATACATATCGATGTATGTGGTCCATTTACAGTAGAGGAAAGGGGTGGTTTTCTATACTTCATTACTTTTATTGATGATTATAGTAGGTATGGCTATATCTACTTAATGCGGTATAAATAATATTCCTTTTGTTTCTTTAAGGAATACCAAAATGAAGTAGAAAACCAACATGATAAGAAGATAAAATCACTTCACTCAGACCGAGGCAGAGAATATCTTAACAAAGATTTCATTGATCACTTAAAGGATTGTGGGATAGTATCCCAACTCAATCCTCCTTTTACACCATAGTGGAATGGTGTTAGTGAAAAGAGGAATAGGACCTTTCAAGAAATGTTCAGATAAATGGTGAGTCATACAACTCTTCCATTATCTTTTGGGGATACACCTTCCAGACAACAACATATACGCTTAACCGAGTACCAAATAAAGCTGAAGATGGGATCCCATATCAGTTATGGCATGGAAAAAACCCAATCTGACACACATGCATGTGTGGGGGTGCGAGGCATTTTCAAGACTTTACCAATTGAAAAACTAGCATCCAGAAGCACTACGTGCATCTTTATAAGTTATCCTTAGTAAACTAGAGGATACTACCTATATAACCCTTTAGATAGAAAACTCATTATGGAAAGATACACCAAATTTATATAAAGGGATCACATTTCTAGTAGAAATAGTGGGACCAAGAATGACTTCGATGAAGTTAATGCTCCAGATGCACAAGAGTTGGTAGAGGAACAATCTCTAAAAGAGCATGTGGAAGAAGAAATTGTTCCTGATTCATAGATACTGTATAGGAATACGCGAGAGGTTAGAGCACCAGAGCGTTATGGTTTTCTTTTCATTGAGTCGGGTGACACAATAATCCTTGAGGATGATTAACCTCTAACATACAAGGATGTAGTAAAAGGCAAAGAATCTTATACATGGAATGAAGCCATGAATTATGATAAGGCATCCATATACCAAAATCATGTTTATATTTTGATAGACCCTCCAGCTATTGTAAAGCCCATTGGTTGCAAATGGGTATTTAAGATGAAGCTGGACGTGGATGGTAAGGTTAATATCTTTAAAGCAAGTCTGGTTGCAAAGGGTTTTAGACAATGTCATGGCATTGACTATGGTGAAACCTTCTCACCCATGCCAATTCTTAAATCTTTCAGAATATTTCTTGCAATAGCAGCCTTTCATGATTATGAAATATTGAAAATGGATGTCAAAACAACTTTTCTAAATGGGAAGTTGGCTGAAGATGTCTATATGTCTCAACCCAAAGGATTTGTTATGTTAAAGAATGCCAATAAATTATGAATGTTCCATAGATCCATTTATGGATTGAAGCAGGCATCAAGATCATGGAATGTTCGCTTTGATGAGGCCATATGATATTTTGGTTTTGTCAAAAATGAAATCGAGCCTTGTGTCTATAAAAAGGATGATAGGAATGCTATCATTTTCCTAGTTTTATATGTTGATGACATATTAATCATGTAAAACATGGTGCATGTCATAAAGTCAGTTAAGACTTGGTTACATGAATGCTTCTCCATGAAAAAATTAGGTGAAGAAGTCTACATTCTAGGGATCAAGATCTATCGAGATAGATCTCAAAATATGCATTCCCTAAGTCAAATTACATATATTGACAAGGTAATGAAAAGGTACAATATGGAAAAATCCAATAGAGGATTGTTACTTATGTCACATGGTGTAAATCTCTCCAAGAAAATGTTTCCATAAACACTGGATGAGATTGAAATAATGAGTAGAGTCCCTTTTTCTTTGGTAGTGCGTTTTATCATGTATGCCATGTTATGTATTAGGTTTGATATTGCCTTTTCTTTAAGCATGTTGCGTAGATATCAATCCAATCCAGTAGATCTGCACTGGATATCTGTTAAAACTATCCCAAAGTACTTAAGTCATACTAAGGATATGTTCCTGGTGTATGGAGGAGATATGGAACTAGTTGTGAGGGGATACACTAATGATAGTTTCATGACAGATCATGATGATATGAAATCTCAATCAGGATATATCTTTTGCCAGAATGGTGATGCAGGGAGATGGAGAAGCTCAAATCAAGCTGTGGTTGCTCATTCTATAGCAGAGTCCTAATATATTGTAATTTCCGATGAAGAAAAGGAAGCAGTAAGGATACATAGCTTTATCTCAGACATTGGTGTTGTTCCAGTATATTGTGATAATACTGATGTAGTGGTGCTTTCCAAGGAGCCCAGGTCTCACCAGAGGACAAAGCATATTCTTCATAAGTTTCATCTCTTGAGGGATTTTACTCAAAGAGGTGAAGTGACGGTTAGTATAGTAGCCACAGAGGACAACCTAGAATACCCCCTGACTAAAGCCATTTCTCACCATAAGCATGATTCACATGTCAGAGCTATCAGATTGAAACTTGTTAGCAGTTGTCTATAGTGCAAGTGGGTGTGTTTAAAGTGGGATCCCTAGACCCAACTTGTATTTTACTTTGATTACTGTTAAAAGTATTCCGTTTATTTTATATACATGTGTTTATCATTCCATTATAGTGTAGATACTTCTGCATCCACTTTGTTTTTGGAAATGTCCTTAGATTAACTGTCGCATCAAATGGTTATACCAGGTCCTAGGCTATAATGAGAACCGTGAGATGCCATGACAGTAATCAAAAAGTAACGTCCTATTGTCCAGTTACATCATTCTGAAAGGACACAGATGATGTGTGACCATCAGGTGCTGGGGGCTCATAGGCATTAAGACTTATTCTCATGAAGTTCACACTTGATGATCTCTAGCTATTGAGATCATGAAGACATACCCGATTAATAGGAACACCACATGTTTCAGTTGTCATTGGTCATTCCAATCTATGGAATTGTGTAATGGTCTCTTGACTTTAGATCATTATCAATGAATGTCATATAATTACATACATTTTATATAAGGTGAAAAAAATGGCGTCAAAGTTATAGTGAGGTAGTTTGTATCAGGTAAGTCATTAATGGAATGGAATTAATTGAATGATCGACAAAGGATTTGTCGCTTCGGAGTTCAGGAAGAGATATCTCAGGGCATAGTAGATTAGGATGGTTTCACCTTCAATAAATCCATTCCCATGGTTTTCGAAGGTAAGACCATTAGGACAAATAAACAAACCAAATAAATCAAATAAAGAATGATGATACTAGTATGCATCTTGCTTTATTGAGATATCGATGACAAAGAGATTAGATTACACGGACCGTGTTCGTAGGAAGGCAGTCGTTGCTTTAATTTTACCATATCTCTATAGGGGCCTCGATGGGTTGCTAGACCCCGCTCTAGGTCAGTGGTATTGTTCACTACTATTGAGATAAGGGCCTAGAGGGTCACACACAATAGCGCCTTGAGAATCTTCCCTATTCTGGGAAAAGGAATTTAGAACTTGGCGGGCCCCACCAAAGGGTCCAAGTGCTATCCATGTTCTATGGGTCACCAGAGAATAAATAAACTCATTAATTATTCGAGTTTAGAATAATTCGTTGAATTTATTTATAACATCTATTCACAAGTTATATAGTAAATACAAGTATTAATATTATTTGAATGGATTTAAATATCCTAGGTTTGTTTAATATTAGCAGCAGGAATGAGTCCAGTTAAAGACTCAAATTTATCACATAATATATTTATATATTACAAATATGTGATAAATTGTAAATATTATTTATGGCATATTTTTATTTGTTATAAATAATTATTTATATCACTTATATAGCGGGCGTCTATTACACGGGGGCCGGGAACCTATACCGTGTGCTTTAAACACTCCCTATATTATTGAGAGAGATGATCTCCCATGATTACTATTAAAGTGTCAATATTGAGAGTTTATCTCTCCTCCTGGAATCTAGATAGAGAGTCTCTCAAGAAAAGAATGATCTTCAAGATCATCCATCTAGAATTGAAGCTCATTCCTTTGCGGTGATCATCGCTGCGCTGAAGTGAGCGTCGAAGATCCACGTTATCACCCGGATCATGACGAACAACACCCTAGCCGATTTGTAAGGCATGTGTGGATGATCTATAGGGCTTCGACGTCAAATTCTTTGAGTAAAGACCACCGAAGTCCTATGATAGACTTGTACACGTCAATTATGAACAAGGTAAATGTTTGGTTTAATTTCTGTGCTCCTTATGAACCTTGCGAGATCCTCAGACCAAGTCGGGACAAGATCACCGGAGTTGACAGGGTTATGTCACTCTGGTGAAGCAGAAAATTTTAAAATCCCGGTCCACCAACATCCACTGCACAGTCCTCATACCCAAAAATTTATTATTTGTACTCTAATGTTGATCCCTTTATATGAGTTCTATTATTTTCTACAATTAATACACTCTAGATAGAGAGTATAGTCTTCCCACTAAACCCTTTATCCCCTCTACAATGTTCATTAGCCTCTACTATTTATATAGGCAAGCTTTAGGCCTTGTGGAAGGATAGATCAAGATGGGTCAGGTTGATATGGGCTCGTTCATTACAAGATCATATCAAAGGTATTTTCTTTTTTGATTTTGGGTTTAGTATAGAGGTGTTATAGAAATGTGTCATAACATATTATTTATTTATAACTAGTGTGTCACAAACACCTTTTCCAATAAGAATTCAATGTTTTCAATTAATTGGATTACTTCTCTGGAATTCCGTCTTTACAGTTGTGTGATTTCACCATGAATGACGCAATTGTGTTTTTGGATTCTTTTTATTTATTAATTTTTTTCCTTGAACCATAAGTAAGAGTTAATTTTTCATGCATCATTCTAATAACATAGGTGTCACGTGACATATCCATGTCGATGGTGTTCCATTTTTTTTATAATGAAAAGTCATGTGGATCTTGTTGAGAGAGGTTCACCGATGTTGGAGATAAAACCTCTTCCTCAAGGGATTCACAGAAACCCTTGTGGTTTGGTAGTGAGATCAGAGTTCCCTATTGATGGATTGATGTGGGTAAGTATTCCATAGATATATTTGAGTTTGGATAAATTTTCCCTATTATGGTGGTTTCCCTCATGTTCTAGGTTTATGTTCCCTGGGAGGGAGTTTTTCTTACCACCTATCATCTGTTGTGTCTTAATGTGGGTCCCATATATGTTTTCTATCACCAATTACTTGGCTGGGTGTGGATATTCTTCCTTGGTGGGGTAGTGGATGTTTACAATAAACATGGAGTGTTTAGGCATGTGGTTTCCTAGTATTTGGGAAGTGGTGAACATGGATTGCTCCTAGTCTCATAGATAGCTTGAGTGGGTATGTTTGGTTGGTTTACTAGCCCTGCTCATTTTTATTATCCCTTAGGTAGCATAGTGGGAGAATTGTTAGACACTTGTGGTTTTGGTTTTATTCTCACATGTAGTGTGGTCTTCTGTTAAATATTAGAATGAGGGGGGTATCTTGATGTTGACGAGGAGTGTCTAGGGGGCTCCAATTTATTGGAAATGTACTACATGAGTTGCATGTTTAGTGGTTTTAGGTGTGTCATCCTAGTTTGTATAGGTCTTAGACACAATTGAAGTGTTCTTTTTATCTTTTGAGAGTGTTATGATAAATAAAATGTGGTGGGTAGTGAACCATAGGCTTTTGGAGGTCATGAGCCTTGTTTTAGGTGGTTTTTTGATCACAGAAGATGATAATTTTCATATTGGTGCTTAGGTGTGAGTGGTTTGTCCAAGTCTGTCCATTTTATTTAGTGGTGGACACATCGTGGGATAATTATTTTGTCATTTAGAAGAGGGGAGATGATATGGGATCACCTATGATGGTGATATTCAAATCAGTCATGGTTTAATGTCCCTCGTTATGGGTGAGAGTTATAGATGCTGTAAGATGGGTCATTGGGAAGATAAAATTTCCTTTGTTATAGTAGTGCATTGGGGATAGATTGGCTACTTATTTTCCATCAAGGATACTTGAGGGCGAGAACCTTTTGTGGTGGGTAGTTTGTGACAACCTCCATCGTCATAGGTGGTGAAAATCAGGTAAAATTTGAACTTTTTTTCCAAAAAGAATTTCAGGGTAAATAGTATTTTATCCTAGTAGATAATCTTAGACAACTTTTTTGACTACTTTTTTGGTATTAAAATAAGGTGTATTCTATAGGACTTCAGTTTTGTGGAAATCAGACCCTTTCATATTTTCCCGAAATATTTGATATTTAATTATTTAAATATTAATATATACACAGATATTTTTTCGGTCATATATTTTAAATAGTGTATTGGATTGAGATTACATCTTGACAGTTTAGTCTAGAATGGTGTGTTTTCCTAGGAATGGCATTACCTTGCTTTGGGTGTCGGGGCTTAGCCTGGGGCCCTTTTCTTTTCATTTCCTTTTTTTCCATTTTCTTTCATTTTTTTCTATTTTTTTATTTTTTCCCTTTTTCATCTAGCTATTCCCATAATCAGATCTCCCCTATGGGTGTCACTTATATAATAGAGGGAGATAGAAATAATAGAGGGAGATGGATAAGAGGAGATATGACCATAGAACTCGAGTCACATCAGATCAGTGTGCGGTAACTGTGGATTGCGGATCAGACAGAAACATATGTGGTTTCCACCTAGAGGTTGGCTCATTTTATATATTGTCATCGAATCCACATAGTTAAAGGTTTTTATGTTTTATTATTTTTTGGTGGTTGGGGACTCTTAGATGTTCAATATGTAATTCTTTTTGGGAAATTGGGTATTCTGGACTACTTCGAGGGCTTCCAATTTGGGGAATGTAATGGCCCAAACATTTACAAAAAAACCACTTTGTAATTGAATTAAATTCCATATTATATATTATAGTTATAGAAATCCCATGATGTCTTTTTGGTAATATTGTATCCTATCATATTTATAATTTCATTAAGAATCATAATTATTGATAATATAGATAATGAATATTGATCTTACTATTAGTTTTTATAAAGGGTTCTGAAAAATTCAATTAACATAATCAAATGATGTGATAGCCTCAACCTGTAGGATTACCCCATGTGAAAACCCATTTATTGAAGGTTAAAATTGATATTGAATCTCTATAAATTTCCCTCGGCCAAGATCAAGTCATGATTCATTAACTAAAGCATGATAGAAACCATTTATGGTAGAATGTCAAGATCATCTATATCATGGTCCAAACCATGTTTTTCCAACCATCCCAAAAAATATCATCATTTTAGTCATTCCCCATAGAGACTTCAGTGGTGCAATAAATGAAGATGCATGTCATCCCTAACTACATGAATATTCATATATTATTTTCTATGAAATAATTATTATATTTATTCCTTATAGGTTTTACATTTATAAATGATTAAATAATGTGCATGACAAAAGTTATATTTCAAAATGAAAAAACTTGAATTGTATTTTTGGGTAATAATAAATTTAAATTAATATATTTCTCTTGAATAATTTGTGAATTTTAAAAATAAATTATCATTTAATAATAAAATTATTATTAAATAATATGTATTCTGTATAATTGATAATATAATTTGATGAAGTCAAAATGAAATATTTAAAAGTGATAGAAAACTATTATTTTCAAGAAATAATATTTTTAAATAATTTGGTATTTTGTTGTTAAAATATAAATTCCAATATTTAGATATTAAATAGGAAAAAATAATTTTTATTTTTGGATTCATCATGTCAAAATTATCCAATGGTGAGTTTTTCATAATTTTCATTCACTACTGAATTGTTGGGTAAAAATTAAATATGATATAATTATATGGTATGTATTATAATATCATAATGATAAAAATTGATATAATATATGTCATAAAAAGTATCCATGAAAATATATATATTTACCCTTTTAAAATAATGTGTTTTTAGATTATTTGACTAATTTTATAAAGCCTTTATGAATCCTCCAAAATCTACAGTATATTTTAAAATTTAAAAAATAATTCTTGATAAACATGAATCACTTTTATATCACCAAGGGTAATATTTTAACAATTTATGTACTTAAAATTATAAATTAATTAAATAAAATTCCCTTTTTCAAAAAACATGGGAAGTATTTTGGTTTTAATTACTTTTATATAGAGTCCAAAACCTATGTTTTGGAAATAAAAGAGAACTCTCCTCTATTTTCCAATATAAAACAAGACAATCACTCAGGAACATTATTTGTATTTATCCATTTGAATATCAACTGGTTATTTTTTAATACCTTTATAAATTTCCCTTTACTATATAATTTATGTTTTTATAATGAGATATCATTTATTCCCTCTCTTTATAATCATTAACTAAACCATTACTATGCCAAAATTCAGTAAGGGACCTCTCTCTCTCTCTCTCTTATTTTCCATTCAAGAAACATATAGGTATTTAGACTTTTGAATCTATATTGGTTATATTGTTATGAATTTATAAATTTTACTTTACTATCAAATTGATGTACTTATAATAGGAGATCATTTATTCCCTATTTTTATAATCATTACCTAAGATGTTACTATGTAAAAATTTAGTAAGAGATCCTCTCCTCCCTTTTATCTAGGCTCTTTATTTATTTTATACCTTTTGATTTCCAATTCCTAATGTTGGGATATGTTTTTCACATATCAAATACTATCCTTTTGATTTCAAAATTTTTAGAGACCCCTTTATCTTTAATTAAACCATTTTATTAATATTTATGTACTTATGTTATAATGCTAAAATTTCTCTATGATTTTCCATGAAAAACAATTGTAATGTGAGTTATCATACCCATTTCCACTCAATGGTATTTTAATATATGTACCTCTATATATTTTATTCAGTTATAACATATATGTAACCCACACTTCTAAATCATGGAATTAATAGAGATGAAATAAATTCTTATTTTATATGATCTATGTGTCACACTTATGTATGTACATGATATTATTATGATGGGTGAACCCATATAGTGCTCTAATGAAATGGGTAAGTATTTTATCTCAGGAGATTCCATTAAATGCTCACATGAGGTTATCCAAATCATGCTATGTTATGATTTCTTGGTTGTTAACCTTGACTTATATTTATGATGTAATGTATTAATTTGTTTCCATATTCCCATGTCGCCATAATCCTATCAAGTTATACTATTCAACATTTTTCTTGATTTTTATTATGACCTCTTGTGTTGCATTGCTAGGTATCTTGGATCACATGTATTTATTTCACCATATTCCATGCTATTTTTATTCATTTAATGGGATATATAGCTCATCCCTTTCTTATGTATGTCCTATGCTTATCCTGTGCAGTTTTAGAAGAGTGGTGTAAATTTAAGAGCATGTTAATGATGTTTTCAAAAAAAGTATTTGTATCCCAATTTTGTGATTTTATGTTATGTACCAAATCTCCCAATGACAATAGAATTCTTGATATTTTGGGTTGTACTATGTGTGTTTTTATGTAATAAATCATGAAATAATGTGTATTAAAGACATGTGTTATCAAATGGAAATTTGTGTACACAACGTGTGGTTCAGATAACACACAGCATGTGTTCTTCCTATTTAAGGATTGTTGAGTTTTGAAGACTATAAATCATGCACCAATTGTACTTTATAGGAAAAAAATATTTTCGGGTGTGTCCATGCACTTGGCTAGAAACCCCGTGTGGTGGTACTTGGTTGTTTATAAGTACACAAATAGTCTCCATGTAGGGTGTAAACCATGTGGGAATACACAAATTGGTTGTTTCCCAGGCTATGTACATGGGTAGGGGGCCCATATGGGAGTACACTCCATGTATTGTAGGTATACACTATGTACTTAGCATTTTACCCACTGATTGAGGCAGAGATACACAGGAAGGTACCCACATGTGGGAACACACCAGATACAGGGCCAACACACCATGTAATTTTGGAAAGTAAAAGCTTAGTGGACTATAGAACATGGTTAGGGAATACTTTGTGATACACACCATGTACACAGGGTACATGTTGGGCCATTTTTCTTACCTTCTCTTGTACTTTCGATTTCTTCGTGATGTTAGAATTAAATTTGTTAGAAGTCCATTCGAAGCATTTTTTTCAGGAAGATCATGATACATGAAAACTTTAGGGGTTTAGAGGTTTTATGGATGGTGTTATAGAATTTGGGAGTTCATTAGGAGGATTTCTTTTTGGTTTGGTTTCATATTTATACAAGGGGTTAGGTTGTGAGCTATAAGGTCCATGTGAGAGTGTGATCTCCTTAGTTGGACATGGATTGAGGATGTCATCCAGTGTTATTCAATATTATATTATATGGATCTCAAAATGTGGGATTGAGTAGTATATATGGGGAGATAATGGTGTTTTCATTTTTTTGGGACTGGTTTCACAATGTAGAGTTATTGAGGTTGAGCTCTTGGGTTTAGGGACCAGGGTTGTTGGAGTCATCGGGCTATGTTGATGCCATTGGTTGGAGTTTATAGTTGGGTGTTGGTAACATATTTGTATTACTATAAGAGACTCTTATGGATTCCATTGTGGGTTATTTGGTACCCCTGGATGGATTGTGTGTGGGGAGGGCTAGTTGAGGTTTCTAAAACAGGATTTCCCAATAGGTTTGGAATGCATTGAGGTGATCTTGTGGAGGTTCCATCTTTGAGGTGGTCATGAGGACCATTGTGAATGCCCCTACTGGTGATCTTGTTCTTTTGGATTTTCTTTTGAGTGAGTTGTTTATTGAGGATAAGTTGGAGTCCAATAAGGGCCACATGTTGTTGTTTATCTTGCTGATTATATCTGAGTCCCTAGTTGAGCTAAAGGAACACTTATGGGGTTCCCTTCTCTTGTTATGGAATTTAGATGATTGATGATATTTCTACAGGTGTGTCCAAATATATTTGGCGTGCTAGGTGAGTCTTGTGGTAGACGTCACTTTATATTGTTTCCCTAGGGACCGTGGGGGCCAAAGTTTTGGTTGGCACTGTGGTGGGTCATCGCAAGCCTATAGTGGATGTCTGTTGCGTGTTGAGATATATTGTGTTGAAAGAGGCACCAGGATTTGTTGTTTAAGAGTGGATCATTGCTTCGAGTTCATCTTTTTGGATAGTAGGTTTAATTTTTAAGCATACTGCATTTGTTTGGCCTTTGGCTGTGACATTTGGGATAGTTTCTTCTTAAAAATACAGTTTTAGGTGGATGCCTTTGGGTATCCTGGATAGGGTGGTGTCCCTGAGTTATGATTTGGTGCAATATTCCAATATTAGGATATTGTTAGATGGGATTCTTGAGCTAATGGATGATCTAGAAGAGTGATACCCCAATCTAGTTGAGTGTTATCCCCGACTAGCGTGTCTTTGGGATCATGATATGATTAGGCACTCACGAAGTGGGTTTTTATGTGTCGTGGATGCCTTTTTACTATCGTTGACCATGGATTTTGTTCATGATCCCATGTTTTTTATGAATCCCACCTTGTTATGTCTTTATCTAGTGCTCGATTTGTTCTACAGGACTCTCAAGACTAATGGGATCACTTGTTGTTTTGACCTAGATGTTCATATCACATGTTTAGATCATAATTTTAGAGACCATGATCCTGGTAGATTCTCTTTTTTTCTAGATGAATATTGTTATGACAATGGGTACTGAATTTGTTCCTCTTTGCTTAAAAATAATGGATATCTATAACAGATCTAGTGGAAATTCTAGTTTTCATATGGATGGGTAAGCTACATGATGAAAATCCAATAACATGGGATAGAGTGGGGGTAGATTTACCATAATTGTTAGGCTATAACATGATATTTAGCATCTTTCTTGCATTTATTAAACCATTTTTATATAATAGTTTATTTTGCGCCATCTACTATTAGTTTTTAGCTTGGTTGGACATATCAATTGTGAATTCACTTTTTATGAAATCATATTATAGGCATATTATTGCAGGTGTCTTAATATGATTTATTTATCATTCCTTATAGATTCACCTTAGGGAGCATACATACATGATGTATACATTTAGGTTGAAACAATGGTTTCTTGTTAGATTGGTCCAATACATAGTGTTTATTGATCAAGTGAAGCCACTCCTATGGAGTATTAGTATCGGGATGGTGTCACTCAAGCATAATGGAGGTCGTGTATATGGTTTGGATCAACATTGTTAGTATATACTATTGTATTAAGTTTCAAATTTTATATTCTGTATTTGTATCTGATCTAGAGGGAGACCTAATATTATATGTTTTGAAATCATTGATTCCTTGTGCTTGTATGTTTCGTTCTATTTGTTATAGATTCCTTTGATTTGATATATTAATTATGTGTACTTGGATGTAGATCCCTACGAATTAGTTTGGTTATTTTATACTATTATTTCACCCTCAGTAGAGGGTATAATCACCCCACTACACATTTTATACCCTCACCACTGGCCAACATCATCTGGTGTTCCAAAAGGTATGTTTGAGGCCTTGTCACAATCCAAATCAAGTTTCATGTCAAGTCAAACTAGGATGGTTTGTTACAAGGGCCCTATATTTTCTTGAACCTCCTATGATGACACCACAACATGAAGGATTTCCTTAATCTTAACCATAACTGGTGGGTTCTTGGTCCTACCAAAATTTCACTTTGAATCACAAATCTAGGTACTGAATTTACTCCCATGATCCATGCCAAGGTTTAACAATATTTATCTCTAGGGAGACCACATAACACTCATCCACACCCTTAATATTATTAACCAAATGACCTACATGAATCACCAAGTCTATTTTTGTATCCAATATCAAAATTTGAGGCCTCCCTTGATGTTCTCCCAAACAACTAGGATTTTCTCCCCATTGTGACATAATTATGTGAAGAGTATGAACACCCCAAGTGCTTCCAAGAACTTATCTTAGTTTTGGGAACAATGATACCCCCATAATCTATCCTAAATTTTCCTAAGTCATTCTCTTCTTTACCCAATCACAAGAAGAAATTCACACACACATGAATTATTATTCAAAAACATACATATGGTTTTTATGATATGGAAACCTATCACAAAAGGATTTATCAACCTCAACAAGATCTTCCAAGACTCTGCCTAGCCGGTCTACACCTCGTCTAAGGCCATACCACCACTTTAGGTATTTATTTACATCAGAATTTATTATTATTTAATTAAAATTAATTTTTATTAATTAATTAATTTAATCAAATGTAGGGTAATTTCTATAAATCTCATCAAGATCAATCGTCATGTCGGATGCTCGACCAATCATAACTGAAGGGTCCATGACACACCCATAGTACTTTACTATGTCAAATTATTATTGTTCTACATCTAAATAACCATTAATTTCATCCAGATCTAATGGAAACATTAGATATATTTAGCAATGTGACTTACCTCCACCAAAATAGTTTTCAGTGGTGTTCAATTAACACCATGGGACATCCTCTACACAAGTCATATGAAATCACCATCAATATTAATTGATTCCACCATACTATGATGGAATTGAAACCAATTCCCTAAATTAAATCGAGTGAAATAATAAATCTATAAAGGGCGGTTCAATAAAAAAAAATATATATGACATTGAATTTTTGTCTCAATTCCCTCAAATTCACCCATCGTCAAATGTAATTGAAGGAGAGGAATTAGAGTAGAAATTCAAAAGAATAATATCCCTTCCAGAACCCCCTTCTAGGTTAATTCTAAAGAACCATGACTTGGAAAAAATGAAAGATACCCCACATAAAATTCACTGAGGTCGAGCTAATCGACTGACTAGTGAGCCCAGTGAAACACCAAGGATACCTTCCGGTCAATTGGATAGTCGATGAGAACATTAGTACACCTTGTGCACTAGTTTAGAACCAACTAGTTAGTGGTGTTTTTCTAGTTATTTGGTGGCTACTATAAACACCGTACTACTCTAGACCTTCTATGGATTTCTATTGAACACATATGTTCATCCCCTAACATCAAACCATATTCTAAATCCTAATCTTAGGACATCCAAACCTTCATTCATCCAACCTGATCCTTGAATCCCTAAAACCAAACATCCACATAATAGAACATTTAAATTTACTTCAGAATTTCCAACCCATAATGAAACAGGTCCTTACAAACTCCCCACCATAACCCATCTTTCTCTCAAGAAGATGTATAATTCCTTGAACCAAGTATCCCAATATTTTATATTTATCATTTTTGTAAAACAAATTATTTTATATCTCCAAATTCCAATGTAACTCAATGATGTAACTCTAAACATCCAATGAACTTTATCCTTGAATCTAATCCACTCGGTCATTTCTAAAATTAATATTGACATGCTTCTAATCAATCCTTCCTTCCCCAAAACACCATGGTTTCTTCTTATAGCTCATCCCAAAGATTACGGGCCTCTGCACCCTAGAGATCCAAGCATGATGTCCAATTATGTGCTATGGTTCTCCCCACATGATTAATAACCTACTAATAACACAAGTTTGATGGTCTACTATCCCACTAACCACATCTAAAAAACACATCCAATATTATTTAAAAACTACTATGTCAAATTTTCATGAAAAAACACCACCATAAATTGCACAGGTTGGACCCTTCTGAAATGCTTGAATTCATCATCCAAATCACCACCGATCAAGTTGATTATAATTCCTAAACTACCAAAAAAAATCCAATTATCCCATAATAAATAAACCAAAGTAAAAAATAAACACTTGGTGTAAAATGATGTTTTAATCATTAATATTTTATTCCAACCTCTATGTTCTCACCCCATGCATTGACACACCACTAATCTGACTCAACCTTGAATCAAAACCCTAATATCGATATTGAATCATCGATTCACATGAAAAAACATCTGAATATTGATTATGTTATTCACTAATGAAACAAATCACATAAAATTAACCATACTTCGACACCATATTTACACCTCAATCATTCATTGGTCATTCTTTCACCACATCCAAAATCCATTCAACATAAAATCCATTTAATTTTGATTAACACGATACTATACACCATGGGAGTATCATCATCATCACTCATCGAATCCATACACTAATTACCATATCCTATTCTCTATCCATAACCACCCAAAGTGACTGGGAGTGATTTTCCTACTTGTGCTTGAGTTCTATCTTCAATATTTATTACTACCTATTCTCAGCCTACCAAGAACATTTCTCTCAATGCTTTAAATCATCACCTAGAATGAGGGTAACACCCTCTAACCATCAAATGGATCTATATACATTGTAAATATTCCTCAACATTTTTTGATGAGTGATATCCATAAATAAATCCCAACACTATGCACGTACCACTTCTCCTGAGCTACTCTCACTAAACCATACCAACCATGGAACTCCATCATGGTTTAACATGGATTATCCAGGCCACTACACCTGGTATGATGCTAATGCTGACTCTTAATATATAGTGATTATTAATTCTAATTAATAAAATATTCTCATCATACTCACATGTTTATCATGAACTCATCCTTTTCCTCTATATGATAGAGACTCCATACTGAATCCTTTATCACATTACCATGATAACATCACCCAAGTTTGACCATAACATGAACAAACATAAAAAATCCATACAGGTTCAATCACTAATTTAAAACACACATAGAAATATAACATAATAGAACACGCCTACCTAAGTTCACTTATACATCTTCCATAAATCCCCACCAACACTCACTTTCAACTATCTAATTAGTGTCCAACTGAGAACCCCCTCATAAGTCATCACCCAAAATCATACTCAATCTCAATCTAACTAAAAAAATTCACAATATCATGAATCCAAATCACATACCCTAACTCATACTATAATGATTCAAATATCATCAAATATAGTCTCACATGCCTAACCCACTGACCTTTCTCACACACATGTCATTTCAACCAACTATATGTACCTTCAGCACTCTTCTTCAAATAGACATCTCTCTACTGTGAGGATTCACTATACACCTCCCATTACATGGGTGTTGGTTCAAAACTAGTGAGCATTTTAGCACACTATATACCACTTTTTCAGAACAGTTACAATAAATCCACAATATTTTATATGTATTTCCTTTGAAATAAATGTTAACTATTCAATAGCTTACATTACACGCAATCCTGATTGTAAACTAACTAGGGATATAGTGTACGTTTATAACATAGCATTTGGATTAGTTGGAATGAATATGATTAAAAACATTATGAAATATTTTTATAATGGTTTCATAAAATAATATAATAATTTATAATAACTTAATTTTAATAAAGTAATTTAATTATAAAATGACAAATTTTTTATGAAATGTAATTTTTTACATGTTGTGTATTTTTATTTGACAAAAGTATGTTGATCACAATTGAAAAAATTATTTAGATAAAATATATTTATAATTTATATGAATAATTTAATAATAATTGATAAAATATTTATTTAATTTTATGAATGAAGATAAACTCATTTAAATGTAAAAGAGTAATTTTTCATAAGACAGATTTTATGTACACATTGTGTTTTTATCATTGAAAATTAAATAAATTGTTATTGATTAAGGTTTTTTAATTAAATTTATATATTATATATTCAGTAAATAAATTTAACATTCATCTAATAGTCATTACATGAATATAATGAATGAAAACTCATTTTTATGCCTAAAAATACATTTTGCTAAAAATGGTTTTATTTCATTTTGCATGATTATTTTAAAATTAATTTCTTCAAATTATAGATATTTAATTTTTTAAAATATATTCCATATTATGAATCATAATAATTAGTATTATATAGTAAGGCCAAATTAATTTTTTGTCATTATTAAAAGTATCTAAGGTAAAAATTTATTAGTATGGTAAAGGTTAAAAGGAGTTAAACATAATAGATAATGGTTAAAATTGCATTAAAATTATCTATATAATATTTAATATTAATATTTATAACTTTGATAATATAATATTTTAATATAGTTCATTTTTTAGCCAGCTGGATTGAGTAAGACATTAATTTATTTTAATATTTTCAAAACATCCAAGTGTGTCCTATCCCCCTCTTATAAAATGAAACCACATATCTTCTATTTATCTCACATCACGAGCCTTCAAGATCATAAAATCACTAGAAAAACCTTTTATAACAAGTATTACAACATCCTATAGTTCCCTTTTTATCACAATTCCATCCTTTTTTGGCTTAACTTGAAAGACAAAAGATGTTTCTCAATGAAGAGGTATAACTCTTAACTGAGTACATTCATTGTTATTTATTCCTTAATCTTATATAAAACTACTGAATCCATAATAACATGATTACTATAACATAATAAATATATTTTAATTTTTTTATATTTATTTAACAACCTTTAATCAGTCCATCTTCCTTTAAATGAGAAATGAAAGCATTGTTCGTGCGTTTGTGAAGACAACAACCTCGTGAAGTGAGGTTTTTCATTTTTCATCACTATAATTTGTGGTTGGTTATAATGATGTATTTAATAAATATATATTATATTATTATTATTTAATGATAAATAATATTTATTTTAGTTAGATAATGAAAACAACATTCACACATATGTGCGGACTACCATCTCTATGGACTGTGTAATTAATTTATCTATGTCTACCTCTAATGGATGTTTAAATATATATGTATATATATAATGAATATAATTATATTTATGTAATTATTATCTTTCATGCGTTTATGGAAACATGATAAAATTATAGGGATCAGGACTTCCAAACAAAGACTTACTTGAAAAACCAAACAACTAACACCCGAAAATGTGGATTTTTTTAAGAAATATAAATAAATGGATGATGAAATGTTATAAGTGGTGTAAATATGATATTATAATAATTTATATAGTTATATAATATTACTATAATAAATTTAAATTTTTTATAATATAGTGAAGGCTTCTTATGAAGCAAGTCTAACTAGAGGTAAAGGTTTTATGTTACAATCTCATTTTTATTGAGATTATTTATGATTAAATTTATGATGATGAAATTATATGATATGTCTCATAAAATATATATAATTTTATGACCATATATTTATTTATATATATTAAATTTTGTTATTTCACTTTTTACTCATTATTTACTAAAGACAGAAATAATATTTTTATAGAAAGAAAAATTTATTTCTCTCTTTGATCAAGAATATTTTTCTTTAACATACTTATTTTATTAAAAATGTTTTCACGAATTTATTTAAAATTCAAAAATTATTTTTTAAATTATTATTTGCATATTTTTTACTTTCTATATAAATATTTAAAATGAAATCTTTTTTTATTTTCTAAATGAGGTACTTTTGACTTTTTACCAAAAATATGAAAGGAATCTCTGTTTTATCATTTACTGTATGATTGAATATTTCCTCCATCATTAATAATATTTTATTTAAATATTAAATTACATTTTTTCATTTTTATTTTCAAATAATTATTTTTCCGTAATATTTTTAAAATTTTTATATTTTAAATAATTGATTTCAAAATGATGTGTATATTTTCCTAAATAAATTATCCAGTGATATTTTAAATATATTTTTATCTATGAAAACTTCCATTGATGTTACTTATAATTCACCAGGTATCTGATAAAATGGTACCATATTTATTCATTCACAATATGGTTTTTTATTATGATGGTAACATATTGATGAAACTCATTTTATTCTCTATGGGTCAATTTATGATGAAATGATAATTGTTTTCAATGATATTGTTGAATATATATGAATATTTTATGCAACAGATACTTATTGTATAAACCATCAATTAATTAGGAAAATATTAATGTTTTATGAGATTAAAGTTTACAAGGGAGGCCCTCTTAGGCCCAAAAAGGGTATATGGAAGGTTATCCGAGTCCCAAAAGAGGGCATATGTGAGGTTATCCCAAGCCCAAAAGAGAGAATATAGGGGGATATCCCAATAATAGAGTCGCTATATGGGGGGATTATCCCAACCCTAACATGTGATGAATGTCATGGTGGGTGTCTGGATATAAATTTTTTATTATTATAATTATTACACACATTATTCCACACATTTATGACATGATATTAGGTAAATGTTATTCTCTCATGGATCATGTTCATTGATTCCTTTATGATTCATGTCTTTAAAATGATAGGATTTATTCCATGACTCATGATTGTGATATATAGACTTTTGGGTCTGATTCTAAAATGTTAGGCTCGTGTTCTTTTACTCTTATGCTCTTGTTATGAATAAAAATTATCATTGACTGATTTCTACCTTATTTATCCTTGATTACCATTAGATCTCAACATTTGTTATGTTTTATTTCCCTTAGTATTTGAAGAATTTTTTTAAGTATGATATGTCCAAAAATGGTGTTAGTAGTGTGTAACATAATGGGAGATGATTTAAATCTTCTATGTTTTAGTTTTTTATGTATCAAAGTTTCCAAGGAAACAAAACCTTTAATACTATGGCATGAATAGAAATGATATATAATTAATATTAATATAAAATTATATAATATTTATGTATATTTATGTATATTTTTCTTCGGTCACTTCAGATGGTATCAAACTAGGATTTAGTTATTCTTATAGAGTTGGATTAGATAACTTTTTTGAAACCCATGGGGATAATTATAAATATATTATAACATCTGGAAGCTTTGGTAATGTTGATATTGAGTGGTTTTCATAGAAAATTCATCATTTAATAGATAAATGAAAGTTGATTCTAAAGTGCCATGGATTCACCTAGGGGTAATTTTTTTTGAAATGGCCGGATTTGGTATTAACTCGATCTTTATTGGTGCATGATTAGTGGTCCTCATGCTACACACCTAGATAGAAACTTTTAGGGGATATGATTGGATTAATTCACATTTAATTTGTGAACCAATATAACGGATTTGAATAGATTATGTACAATAATTACTTATGTTAAACCAAATTTATTATTTATTGAAAGAAATTTATCATGATTTAGACATCCTATGAATTATTTTTCATGATTATAGTATTTTTCTGGTTTATAAGATTAATCACTATCATCATTATAGCTCATAATATGTTTTTTTCTCAGTTAATGGATGAACCTAGGAGGAATCATGTTAATAGTGATGGTGGTAGGAAATGTAATGAGTATTCTTATGACATACAATATGAAATGGGAGATGTGATGCAAAAGAATGCATCTATACTCACCCAAATCTCTCAATATATTAATGTTATAATGAATCAATCTAAAAATCCAAACAAGTAAATTAATAAACAACTCAATATAAATAATTTTTTGTTGAAACGCCCACCTTCCATCAGTGGTTCCTATAATAATATTATTTATAAATAATGGGTAAATGAAATAGGAATGATATTCTATATTCTTCGATTCTAAAACCATGAGAATATTATATTGGTTTTGTATCTTTTGGAAGGTAAAGCCTATTAATGGTGTAATGTTATCAAGGATATAATAAAATAGGATGAAATAGAATATGTGAAATGTATATAGTTTAAGAAAGTGTTTTTGACTAAGTATTTTCCTTGAATTGTTTACAAAATAATGGAAATGGGGTTACTATAACCATATTAGAAAGATGAAAAATATATCAATACCTATAAAGAAAATTTCAATAGACTTTCAAGGAATCATTCTAGTTTTATAAATAATCTGGAATGAATAGTTGACTGATTCTATAGTGTCTTTTGACCTAGTCTCTGAGGAAATTAATATATGATAATTTAATATCTATGAAGAAATATTTTGATTTTATCTTAATCTATAAATTAAAATTAGAGACTCTCAGTGTTCTCATGGTATTGGGGAAAAAGTGAATAATGGAATTTTAAAGAAATTATAATAATAAAACCCATGGGGGGGGAATTAATCTTCCATCATTTCAGTTGTAAGAAGGAATCATAATTTATATTTAATTGTCATGTATTGTAAATTTGTTAAATGTGTAAAATAAGTATATATTGAAAAATAATGTCAAAGTTATGTAAATATGTAAATAAATGAAAAGTACGGTGAAATGATAAATTGAATGTGTCAACCACGCTCTAATACAATAATTTTAAGGAGTATAGATATTACACCAATTAGTGCATGAATATAGTGGTCAATGATAGCAATCAAAAAAATAAACCTCTATGGAATATATTTAAATCGAATGTTCATGCGATCGAAACTGCTATAGTGGATCATGAGAATAATGTTGTGAAAGGTACACTTACCATCCACTCTATAACTATAGATGTTTTATTTGATTCTATTTATTCCCAATATTTTATATCTATAGAGTTTTCTATAGGTATCACATCACCACCTTAATAATAAGATATTTATTTAGTAGTAGAATCTATTTATGGTATAACGATTCCATCTCTAGTCTATTGCTACTCTCAAATAGACATTTGTGGAAATATGCATCCTAAAAATCTTATGATTCTCCCTCAAGTTGAATTTGATGTGATTTTGGGCATGGATCAGATCTCCCTATATAGATCCTAGATCAATTTCCTATAATTGGAACTCACATTATATTTATAAACTAACATATGATTGTCTATTATTGTGAGGATAAATATTAACATTCAATAGGTTTTACATCCATTTTATGGGTCGTGATTTCTATTCAAATGGAGTATTTATATCAGATGGTTGGTGATAAAATCTATATCAAGGATATAACTATTATATAATTATATTTTTATGGATTTTCAGAGGAGTTTTGTTGGCCTTCCTTTTAATAATGAAGTTGAGTTTTCAAAATAACTTGTACCTAGTGCGACGACCATTTCAAAGACTCCATATATAATTTCCTTGATTAAGGTAAATTAATTGAATAAGCAACACTAGGAGAATCTTGATAAAGGATTCCTTTAGCCATGTTCATCCCTATGCGGTACATTTATTATTTTTATTAAGAAGAAATATGGATCAATATGCCTCTCCATTGGATATCTTCAACTTAACAATATCATGATCAAGAATAAGTATCCTTTACCTCATATTGATGATTTTTTGATCAGTTATGTGAAGCTCAATATTTTTCCATAATTGATTTTTGATCAGGATACTATCAATTGAAGGTAAAAAATAAATACATTCCTATGAAAACCTTCCTTTTGAGGTATTGACACTATGAATTTATAGTGATTGAATTTGTCTTACAAATTCTACCGCTATGATCAAGGATTTAATGAAATTATTCTTTAGTGATTACCTTGATCGATATATGGTAGTCTTTATAGATGATATTATTATATGTACTATACTAAGTAAGAGCATGAATATTACTTTATTATTGTACTAAGGGCCCTTTGGAAAGATAATTTGTATGAAAAATTTAACAATTGTTAATTTTGGCTATATATGATTTTTGCTTTCTATTCATATAATCTCAATCAAGGGTATATCAGTGGATCCCTAAAAGATGGAAGTTATTGAAAATGGGACCAGAACAACCACTATGATTGAGATCCATATTATTACTGTATTTTATATATATTATGTCTTTATTTTTAGAATAATTTTACATGAATATGTAATCCACTCACCAAATTAACTCATTAGGGAGTCATGTTTCTTTGGATTAATGAATTTGAAGAAACGTTCAAGGAGATAAAGGGATATTTGTTCAATGAACATGTACTCACACTTCCATACAGTGGAGAAGGGTTTTTAGTTATATTCATGTATTGAATAATGGTATGGGATGTGTTATTTTGAATAATTATATGGTGATAGCTTATGACTCATGCTAACTGAAGGTTCACGAGGAAAATTACACAAATCATTAGTACTAATCCCTGGAAGATGCATTCGCTTGACAAAAATTATATCATTTATTTTTAATCTCCACATATAGTAATTGGTAACATTCAAAAAAGTAAACCAACTATATTAAATTCTATAATATATATGAAATTAAAACCAAACCCTTTGATATTAGATGTTGTTAAAGATAACAAGCAATGAATGCACAAATAATAGCCAAAAGAAAGATTAGTAGAAACACATTTTATTTACATGCAAACAAGCCTTAATAACTAAAGCGGATGTGCATAGATCAAATAATATGAGCCTAAATTTTTTTTGACACTATATGTTTTAACTTGCAAAAACCAATGAGAAATAAATCATGGGACATAGTTCAAAAAAAAGATCACTATAATCAATGAGTACATCATTGCAACTCCCAAAAATGAAATTCATCTCAAAATTATAACTTTCTGATATAGTATAATAAAAGACTAGTTTAAAATATTTTAATAAAGAAAATATTATAAATAACTTCATAAGTGAAAGAATTGAAGGAAATAAATCTGACCGTATGCATCTAATGATCATCTATTGAATAAATAAGTGATGAAAAATCACTAATATCATAAGAAAAATGAGTGTAAATAAAATCTGATAAACAATATAAAATTTATCCTTCTATTACTATTTCATACCAAAACCTTGCTATTTACTCCTTTTAAAACAAAACCGTCTGTGTAGCCAAAACATAACCCCTCAAAAACATAATTTAGATTTCCCCCTTTTTACCTTTTCCTTTTATTTATTTATTTAAATATGTGTTTGGTGGGGTTAAGATGATGAGGCCCCCCAACACCCCCCCTGACTCAACTAGGGTTCACTGCTAGCCCTAAAATCAGTCAGAAAGTATAAAACATACCACTGCGTAAACACATGGTCAACTTGTCTTACCCATTATCATTAGTGTGGATCTTCTTGAGCTCCAACTACCTCAAATCAATGAAATTATGATTCCAATGATATCAAACATAAATTTTTTTCTTCCTTCCATGAAAAGTGGAATTATTTCACAAAAATTATAACTTTCTCTATAAAAAAACATACCTTTTCTGATTAAAATTAATCTCTCCACTAAAATTTTTAATCCATAAAAATTATTTGAAAACCATTATAACTGCAATAAACCGCAACTCAATACAAGATAAATCAACACATATCTATAATCTAGATTATCATAAAACATATACCCATAAAAAGTGATCAAATAGCCTGAATTAGACTTCTTAGAATCAATATCTCATACCATATCTGAATATGTAATGTTAAAAAGCATAGGTTCCCCACTAAGAAAGAAAATCTCATATCAGATATACCAAGAAGAAAGTTAAATAAATACTTCTCAACTCTCCAATTATCTCTACCTTGATCAGATCAAAAATTACTGACCACATCAACTATAAGGTATATATCAGTTATAGTACATACCATCTCATACATAAAATGGCTAGTGGTAGATGAATTAGACATGTGATGCCTCTCCTCTCTCTCTTTATTAGTAAAAGGTGACTGACTGGTACTATGATTAAAATGTATAGAAATAAGAGTACTAACCACTTTCCCAATATCCATTTAAAATAATTGAAGATACTTAAATATATATCTATCATAAGATAACCAATATTTCCTGTCCTTTCTATCTTAGGGGATTGACATGAAAATAATCTAACGTACTGAACCCAAGTCTTATGTCATAAAATAATGACAAATATCCTTCTTCAACCGTTCAATTCTAGAAGAACAATGCAGTACAATGAGCATATCATCAACATAAAGTAACCTAATAATAAAATAATCATCAATAAATATCTGAGAAAAAAAATTGTTAAAAGATGTATTCCTAAAACTCAGATAAAAAATGACAGATTCAAACTTCTTATACCACTACCTCAGAGATTTCTTCAAACTATAAAAATTCTTATTTAACCTTCAGACATGATTATCTTTACCTATTTCAAAAAACCATATGTTTCACCATATAAATATCTTCCTCTAAATCTCCATGGAGGAATGTTGTCTTCACATCCATCTACACAATCTATAGATCCAAACTAGTATCCATACCAAGACTAACCAGAATGGAAAACATTTTGAAAACTGGTGACGAAATTGCACCAAAATCAATACATTTTTTCGAAGAAATCATTTTACAACTAATTATTCCTTGAATCTGGGGAAAAAATAGATTATTTATTTTCAATCTCATTATTACTCTGAATTTTCATGGATCTCTTACCAATAAGTATCTTCACTATCTAAAAAGTATGGTCTTCATGCAATGATATCATCTCATCATCTATTAAATCTACACATATATATATTTATAATCCCTTTCTGCAACCTCATTAAAATATTTTGGTTATCCTCCTTTAGTAATAATAAAATACTCATCAGGTGATTGCCGAGTAGAAATGGTATGATGCCGATAAGACCTCTGGAGTGGAACTCTATGTTGCTTAATAACCCGTGGAACTAGATCCTTTAGAAAAAAAAGGTGCATAAAAAATATAAAATCCAACCATTTCATCCTAAAAATCATTGTTCACATCAACATGATCATCATAATCAACAATATAAGGTAAATTTGAATCAGAATCTAGATCAAGATGGAAAAATCCCTCAGAATTTGGAGTAGTATATTTATGATCTTCCATAAAAATTTCCTCATGGCTTCTAAAAAGTTTCTTTAAAGAAGGATCATAGAACATGTACCCAGAATCATCATATCAATAACATATAAAAATAAATTTTAAATACATACCATCCATCATTAATCTCTCATATCTAGGAACGTGAAAAAAATACTTACGACAAAAAATACTTAAGTGATTGTACCTGATCTCCTTCTCATACCAACATATGTCGAGGTGTCTGTCTAAAAAGAAAACATGGGTGATATATTTATAATATAATAATAAATAAGTAAATCATCACTCAAAAATATCCTTGGGAACTTTTCTTACAATATCAAACAATGAACTCTTTCCAAAAATCCTTGTTCATCTGCTCAGATACACCATTTTTCTCATGTGTCAGGGAAGGAGTATTCAAATGCCAAAAACCTTCTTGTTTGTAATACTAAACACATAGACCAAAATAATCTCCCCATTTTTAGTGCGAATACATTTAAATTTATTTCTATAATCCCTCTCACCAGAAACCAAAAATTTCATAAAAACATAGAGCACCTAAATTTGGCATTCAAAACATATAACACGAGCATACATGAGTATTAATTAATAAAAGTCTCATAATAAATTACTCCACTAAATTTTATAGATTTTAATTTACCAAAACATAATAATGTAATAATTCAAGTACCGTGGAATTTAATTGCAAAGATAACTACTCAAACTCACTCTTCTCTGTTTTATAGCCATACAATGATCACACGTGTCGAGTTTGACTCTTAAAATATGGAATTATATTTATATTAAAAAAACATCCAATGTCATTATCACTAATGTGTCTAAACCTCTTATTCCCTAACATGTGAAAAAAACTTCAATGAACAATGGAAATAGTATCACAAGAAATAGAAGCTCTAGTCTAGTAAAAACCTGACTGCTTCTTCCCTCAATCCACAACCAAAGAACCCTCAGAAATATTCCATTGGACATCACCAAAATTTCTGATAAAACCATTATAATCAATAATTATTGTAGAAATATGAATTAGATAAACCTCATGTTCATGTCAAACATTCTACAAAATTAGCCAGCTTTTTGTTCTGGACTCCAAACAAACAATCTTAATACCTACAACATCAGTATAACCACCATTAACCATATTTAGAGTCCATATATTATATGGGAAATAATATTTAAAGATCGTATCCCTTAATGACTTTTCAAATTCAGTACCACGGTGAACAACCCTGTAATAATCATTAGAAGAAATATTAATGGATTTATAAATAATAACAAGATCACCCCTTCTAGTGGAAGCAACAAGATCATCTCCACCACCATTTTTCTTCTAAATATTTTACATCATTATTTTTTTTCATTTAAGCTGATAGAAATTTTTTTAACATGTCCTTTATTTCAATAATGATGATATTCAAACTCTCCCTTCTTCAAACTATATTTTCTTACACCTTTACTCTTACATTTCTTTATATATACATGACTGTTTTTCTATCTTCTCCCCCTATTCTCCTAGACTAAAATATATGAAAAAGATTTCTCCTGAGTACATATCCTAAAATGTTCATTAAAAATATCATACTTAATGAAATTGGATGTCATAACACCATTAAGAGTATAACTAGTTAGAGTAACACACAAATTCTACCAAGAATCTTGTAAATTGTGAAGGAAAAAATGGATAAATACTCACATTAAAAATTAATACCCATACCCAAAAATTGATCAAAACATCATTGATATTCACTCAAATAGTTATAAATACATGTACCAACTTTGTACCTTAAAATCATTATTTTTTTGAGTATAAAAAATCTATTTTTCCTATCTTGGAATCATATGTAGACTTAAGCTTCTTCTTTGAAGATCTAGTGCGAGAGATGTTGAAAATATGGGTCACCACATTGTCTCCAACCTACCGGTGAATAAAACAACAAACCATCTCATGCTCAAACTCACATTCTTAATTTGACATTCATTCTACATTTTGAGTACTAAACACCAATAGATTCATTCTCTTGAAAAAAAGTAGAACCTTTATTCTTAATCACCACATATGGAAGTTTGTACCATTCAAAAAAATCATCTGACTATAATTGGATTCCACAATATACATGAATTAAAAACCAAACCCTTTGATACCAAATATTTCGAAAAATGGAAAGAGATGACCGTTCAAACAATAGAAAAGCAAACATCTATCATAAATAAATTTTATTTCCCTTCAAACAATCCTGAAACATTAAAGAAGATTCATAGTGAGATAATAATATGAGCATGAAAAAATAATGTTAACACCAGAAATTTTAACGTAGAAAACCAAATGAGGGAAAAAACAACTGGAATTTGTCTATAAATCTTATCTACTATAATCAATGAGTACATTCTAGATACTCTCAAATAAAAGTGATCTCAAATGATTAAATATCTATTACTTTTGAAGAAAATACCATTATACAAGAGAGGTAGAAAGTAGGTATGACAAAAGAACATCATTCATGAAAGAAGAGCAAACAAGAAATATGGCCTTATGGATTTAATGATCATTGACTGAATAACTAAATGCAAAAAATTCACCTAAATCTGAAGAAAATAATTTTCCATCGAATTTGTTAACAAATGAAACTTGATCCTCGTATTGATGTCATGTAACAAAACGTAGATTCTGCCTCCTTTTAAAACAAAATCGTCTATGTAGCCAAATCATAACCCCTCATAAACCAATCTTTTAGTTTTTCCCTTTTTTATTTTATTTATATATCTAATGAGGTGAATGGTTGGTGGAATATGAGGATGCTCCTCAATGTATATCTTATGACTCATGCCAATTCAAGGTTCATGATAAAAATTATCAGAATCATCATTTTGAGTTAGTTTCAGTAATTCTTTCATTAAAGATATAAAGTAATTATCTTTTAGGAGAATGGTGTGACATATATAACAATAATAAAAGTCTAAATTATATATTAACTTATAGAGGGTTGAATATGTTCCAGATATCATGGTTGGAGTTGAATAAAGATTATTATATTTCAGTACATTATCACCCTAGGAAATTGAAAATGTGTATTATTCTTTGAGTTAAAGGATCATGCTAAATTTTAATCTCCTGAATAATAAACTAAAGTTAATTTCTAATTTCTTAAGAACCATTTTAAAGTTTATTATTCCTTTAATATAACTTATTACCATGTTATAAACATTATGTAATCATTTATGTTAATAATGGTTTTTTTGTCTATATTTGGTACTTGTGTCAAAAATGAACACCTTATAATTACAAGTTGTCCATGTGGTCAATGGTACATTATCTCCAGAATAATATTAACTCTTTATAAATTATATAAATCATATATATCTTGTATATATATGTATTTATAATAGTACGTAACATTTTTTGGTGAAAAGAAATGGAATGAACAGTTTGTGGAGATGGTAAGCCATACATACACATGAACACTACTTTCATTTATATTTTGTACATTAATGGAAATAATCATAATGATACATATGAATATTATAATTCCATTATAATAACATACATTATATCATTAAATATATCCTTTATACATCCCATATATGTCATTAACGAGGTATATCACATTGAGGGGGCGGTAGTCCGCACTTTCTCAAATGAAATTATTGTGTTTACCCATAATGGAAAACATAATGGTTTGATATAAATGGAGAATATATAATAATAAAGATAAAATAGACATAATATATATCATATATAAATATAGTTCCATCATAATGGCCACCATTAGATACAGTAGGATATAATTGAACAATCATCGTTTCGTGAGGCGTTAGTTTTCCATCTACAGAAACAATATGTTCTTCACCCTTTTGATGGAGGTGTGTGTAATTGTATTTCAAATCATTATCATAAAAAATTACTAGTATATTTAGGATACTGATTTTTTTATAAAATATGGGAATAATAAGAGTTTAGGGGTTGGAGATGTTAAATAAAAGAAAAGAAATTAAGAGAAACAGTTGCCTTTAATTTGGGTAACTCTCTTTGGTTTCAACCAAAAGGACTTCTTGATTTGACTTATACCTAAGGTAAGGCTTCTTTGATGAGTATAGGGATTTTGGAAGATTACTTAGGTAGGGTTTGGATTAGCCAAGTGGCTTGAGAGGTGCGAGGAATGTGTAATAACAAAGGTCTTTTTATAAGGGGGGAGGGGCTCTTTAGGAAAGTTTTCAATATATTATTTTATTATATAATGATATTCAGTTTTAAAGGTCCAAAACTAATTAATGTCTAAGATATGTTGACTCTAGATCCAAGTAAAATCATCTAATAAGAATTGGATAGGTTTTGGATGTTATTTAATTATTTAAATTCTTATTTATTTAAATGATTTATTAATTAGGTTTACAATGCATCATTATTGTGTCATAAATAATTTAATTTATTTAATGTTTAAAAATTATAAACAAAATACCATGATGTAGTAAATTCTTTTTATCTTTGAAAATAATATTTATATTCTAAATGATAACATATATAATCCCATGTAAGAATTTATTTACTAAAAGATATTTGTTTAGGTCATTTTTGTCTATACATTATGTTAACTAAAATAAAGTGTCATTATAACTCTTAAGTGGCTCTATGGGGTCCCAAAAACGACCCAAGGATGCCAATGGTTGGACATGACTCAAAAAATAAGGGTAAAACATGTGTTAAGTTAATTTTGTATTATTATAATATTATTTTTACCTTGAATTACACTATTTACCTTTAACCGCCGTAAATAAAAGTCAAACGTTACTATTCATAGAAAATAATTTTCTTCTTATTGAACCATACTTTACATACTAATAACAACCATGTAAGTCAAATTTTAAAAATTCAATTCACAGAAGCTGTAAAATTACATTCAAATGATAAAGTCAGTTTTTTAACTACCACTAAGTAGTTTCACTATTCATCAACAATTGATGTTTTCCAGAAAAATTCCAAAAAATCAGCCTAAAAAATATTCGATATTCCGAATTCAAATATGATTTCTATTTAAACAAATTCAAAACATATAAGTTTTATAAATTAATTTAAAAATAATTCCCATTGTCAAAACAAATAGCATGTTTTTAGGAAACAATAATTATCAAAAGATTGATACTTGTTTATGTCCAATTTCGAAGTGAAATTAATTCTAATGTCCAAATTTGGATTAATTGGTAAAAATATATTCTAAATAAACTTTATAACAAATTATAAAGGTAATATAACCATATAAATAAATTAGATTATAAGTCACTTTTGAATTAAAATACAATATTTTTCACTAATCATTAAAAATGAACTTTATCAGAAAAATACCAAAAAATAACCCAAAGTAAATTAGGACGCCCCAAATCTAAATAAGAATCATATTTTTTCAAATCGAACACATAGAAATGACTAAAACTATATTTAAATATGGTTTGTCATCAAAAGGCAGTAAATAGACCTTTTAGTGATTATTAGAGTATTTATGCCTAAAATTAGATTCATTCATATTTTAAGCCCCAACCATTATTGGATAAAAGTAAAAATATTTAAAAAACATGTATAATCAAATTTTAGTTAGTTCTATTCATTACTTCAAACACAAGTACTAGGTGTTAAATACCATTTAAAATAATTATATTATATTATTAGTGTGCAATGATAGATTTCAACGAAACCCGTTGTTTTATATCAGGTAAGCCATCAAACATGGAGTCACTTTTAAAGTAAAAATATTATTTAATTCACAAATATTAATAAACATGAAAATGTATTATTGTTTATATACATCGAATGTTACATTTTTGTTGTTGTTTTTTATCATTATGATAAATCAAAATTCATGTTTTATGTAATTATGATCAAACTAAAGGTGTAATAGACTCATAATATGATAGAAAATTTTTATAAAAAAGTCCTTTAGTTGACATTATCTATTCTGGAAAAATTTTCTGGGTGAGATGGTTTTCAGACTCATATTGCGTCTTGAATGATGTCTTTGATTGGATTTAGAAGTTATATTGAAGTCTGAATATTTTTCATGATATTTGATAGTAAACATGATATTGATTTTGGGTTTTTATGTTTTCAATATCATATTATTTCTAAAAAAACATATGATCCATGACTTATGAAATAAAGTAGACGAATGTTTTATATAAGTTGGATAATTCTATAATGATCTCAAGGTTCCAAAAAACATGAAGAATTCCTAATACAAGATGGATATTGAAAAAGATGAAAGTTTTTGAATTCTATGTATTCCAATCATAGTTCGTCAGTGTGATAATCACTAGATGAATTATTTGTTCAAAACTAGGAAGTAAAAAGTTTTTGAATAAAAAAAATTCCAAGTGTTGATCGACCAATCCATTAGAATAGATGATTAATCAGACTATCTATTCAAACAAAAAATTCAATTCAAAAGACTAATCATCTATTTTATTATTTTAAGAGAAAACGTTACTATGGAAACTGATCCATCAGAAAATGTTTTACAATTAATATAACGGCAGATGTAGTGTTCTTTTAATGTAAGATCAGATTTTTTATGAGGAAATGTTAAAATTTTGTCAGTATGATTAGAGTTTTTGGGACTAATGAATAATAAGAGATTTAGAGACCAATTAATATGATGAAGTTAAATAATATATTCAATTTTTTTTAATCTATTTAGATTATATTAATTATTTTAAGAGTCATTGAACAATTAATGATTCTTATAAATGATTATGAATCAATGATTGATCCATTAGACACTTGAAAACATTGTTAAGTCATCGAATGTTGGTATTCATTGCATATAAAATAATTGATTTGAGGATTTGTATAAAATATGAAGAAAATGTGAATTATTTTAAGGATTTTTTAATTTTTCTCAATGCGTGATAAAATATTTAGAATTTATGATGATGTTTATGGCAAAGAAATAAAGTCTATAGAAGTTGTAACAATTTTTATGGATGATTTGTTTCAGCTATTTCAGAGCATCGAAATGAGAAATCTTCAGTTCCTATGTGTTATCAATTGGGTCAAGAAAAATAGAGTGATCAAAATTTTCATCATAATGAAATATTGTATTAGAATTACATGTTTTATCTATTTTAATAAATGTTTTCATGTTTGAAGAATGATGAATTTGTGATAATATTACATAAGTTTTCATAAGAATAAAAATGATTTGAGATGTAATAAAATGGTCTAATATGATGTTGAAATGTTGTTGAAATTTTAGTTTCCAGAAATTTCAATGACCAGGAAAATATAATTGGTTTCCCAACCATTCCACTATTGGAACACATATAAATATATGAAAGTATGAAATAATTTTAGATGATTACTAAAATATCTAAGTGAGGTGGAGAGTGAGAGTAATAGAGTGTTAAGTTGATAGAATAAAAGTTTCTAGATAGAGTTTTCCTGAAAAAATTTTTTGCATTGAAGAAGAAGAAGGGAGAAGTTACCGGATCAGATCAAGCCATCAAACTGCTGGTTCCCAGAAACAAAGAAGAAGTTCAGACTTTTTTTCAAAGTTTATTTTCTTATCTATTTTCTAGACTGAAGAATTAGAAAGAGGAATAAAATCGAGCAATTAGACTGAGTTTTTATATGAAGCCCAGAAAGGTTGTTTGTACCTATTGTGGGGTAGAAAAGTGAAGAATTGTGTTTTGATTATTTAAAAAAGTGTATTTAATTGATGTATCATAATGACGTGTTTGGAACCAACTAGTGAAGGTTTTATAACTTTTTATTCAAACTAATTTTACATCATTTGTGATAAAAGAATCATATAAATTTTTTTATTGATTATTATTTTACATAATTGTAAATGTATTTCCTATATTTTTTGTATCCACATAAAGTGATTTTTAGTGGGTTGTGTGGTATTATATTATTTCAAACAATGCCAAGGATTAGATACTCTTATTCAGTAGTGAACCATGTAAATATTTGTGTTCCTATGAATGTGTAAATGTTTTGTTTTCAGAAAAGTGATAATTATTTTTAAAGATGCGATGGTTGTTTTAAAAATATGATAACATAAAATAAAAATTTATCATTGATTAAACCCTCACCCTCTGTCTGATACATTAATCATATATGATCCTTTCCCAGTCGGGATCAACACCTTTCTCTATTCAATTTTCCATATAACAATAGCTTTAAACCGAGCATTTAGATGAATCCTTATGAATCTATAGATATAAATATGTGTAATATTCCAAATTTTCGTGATAAATTTGAATAAAGAAATCTATTAGGAAAATATATTACTAAATAAATGGTAGATAAATTTAGTTCTATAGGAATCCTAGAGATGTTTAAAGAGTTTTGTTGCCTTTCATCGATGAGATCTAGAATTGAATGTAGGTGAGAATGTATTTCTATGATTTTATTATTATAATAAGTTTATGAGATTCAAAAATAAGATAAATCTAATAACTAGATATGTCATCCTATTGAGATTTTAGATCTTATTACGATGGTTTATTATCAATTAGTGCGTCCACTAAACCTATCTGCAGATCACAATTTGTATAATGTATCTATCATAAAGAATTAAATACCTTATTCTTTTCATTTAATAAACTTATATGTTATAACACTAGATAATGATATTCAAAATAAATAAATATGGGTAGAAATATTGGATCATATATATATAGTGCTATGAAACAAAACTACTCACCTCGTTGAAGTTTTCTAGATGAATAAAAAATTCAATGAAAATACATTGGAACCTAAGGATGTGACGAAATAGACATATCAACGTATGTTTATATTATATCAGAAGAATATATAGAGAGGGATTATTTTTAAGAGGGATATAATATAACACACCAATATTTTATATATATTTACTTTGAAATAAAAATAACCTATTAAATGTGTTACTCTACACACAACATTGAGTCGAAATGATCATGTGATATAGTACTCCTTTATAAACAAGTAATTAGATTCAAAGTAATGAAAAATTTTAAGTACATTATAAAGTATATTTATATTGGTTTATAAGGATAAAAAATTTATTTATTATCACACAGGTTTAATATCCATTTAGTGATTAAAAACCTAATTTTGATGAAATGCATTTTATACATGTTATGAATTTTTATCTAAAAAAATACAGATCACTATTAAAAAATGGTTTCAGTAAAATATATTGATAAATTGCACTAATAAATTAATAATAATCTATAAATTAGTAATATAAAGGTTATTAATGAAGATAAAATCATTTAAATGTAAAAAATATATTTTTCATAAAACTATTTTTATGTGCGCAATATGTTTTTATCAAAATAAATTAAATAAATCATTATTTATTGATGGTTTTAAAGAAATATATATATAATATATATTCAATCAAATGTTTTAACATTCATCTAATAGTTTTTAAATGTTAAATAATTAAGGTAAACTCTGTTTTGAGCTAAAAAATTCATTTTTCTAAAAATGATTTGGTTGAGTTTTACACACTTATTTTAAAATGAAGTTATATCACTTATATATATTTAATTGGATAAAATGGATTTTCTATTTTTAATAATAATTATTAATATTTTTTATTATATTCAATTTAATTTTCTGGTCACTATGAATAGTAACTGATGTGAAAATTCATTACTATGGTAATGGATAAAATGGGTTAATGAGGGGTTAAAATAAAGAGATAATGACTAAAAGGACCTAGAAACTTCTCTAAATCCTATTTTATTTTTATATTTAGACCCAATATCGTCTAATATTCTATTATGAATCATTTTAGGGAAATTTTTCTTGAGTAATACATCATTATATTTTACTAGTTTGTATAACTCCAATCGTGTCCTCTCCCTCCCATTATAAAAGAACCCCACATCTCCTATCTTCCTCACAGTTCATGGGCCTTCTAGTTAAATAAATCCATATCCAAATACATTTCTAGAATCCCTCACCACATATTATTGGTTATTGTTTCTTAATACCATCCTTTCAATACTTTAGCTGTAAGACAAAGATGATTTCAAAATGAATAGGTATAACTCTTGAACGTGTACTTTTTGTTTTATTTCTTGTTCCACACTATCAAAATATGTTATACCCAAAAAATAATTATTAAAAAATTATCATAAATAAAATTATATTTTATTATTTTGATTGTGTATCCTTTATTAATCTCCTTCTTCATCAAATGAGAAACAAAATCATTATCCGTGTGTAAGTACGGACTATCACCTCACAAAGCGAGGCATTTCTTTTTCATCTCTACAATTCATTTTATGTTATAATGTTGTATTGAATGAATACATAAAATATTTATGATATAATTTTTATATTTTAATCCTAAAATAATATTTATCTTAATTTCCATTATTTTTTTAAAACATGAAAACAACATTCATGCATACGTACAAACTACCGTCTCCATGAACAGTGTAATTCATTTTTTTAAATATACCTTCAATGGGTGGTTATAAATATTTATATAATGAATATAAATTATATTTATTTCATTATTACAATTCTTGTGATTATGTAACTATGATCAAATTACATGTAATTGAACCTATGAACTAAAATTTTCATGATAAACGAAACTGTTAACACCCAAAAAGAATTATTTTAATAAAATATTATTAATTAATGGGAATTTTAATATTATAAGAAAATAATATATGATATTAACAGTATTTTTATTCTTATATTATACAATTATAAAAAATATAAATTTAATAAATATTATTTTAGATCACTTACGAAGCTAGTCGGACTTGATGTATGCGTTTTACATTATAATCTCATTTTTATCAGGATTTTAAATGCAAAAAATTTCAATGTTGAAATTATATAATATATCTCTAAAAAATTTCATGAATTTTATTCTATTATAGTTATTTATATATATTACATTTTTTATTTTCATTTCCCCTCTTTAGGTACTTATAATGCAAAAAGACCATATTCAATAAAACTAACATTATTTCTCTCTTCAGTTCTAAATCTTTTTCTTGCATATCCACATTTTATTTAAAATATATTAAATAATGTTTTTACCATTCCCTAATGATTTTTTAAATAAAAATTTACATATGTTTTACTTTATATAAAAATATTAAAAATGAATCTTCTTTTCATTTTCTAAGGTAAATTTTACTTTTTTATCAAAAATATAAAAGAAATATTTATTATAGGTGTGGCTTTAAATTTATGAAAAATGAACTATAAAAGGGATCTAGAAATTAAAACTCAAATCGCCAACCTCACTGGTAAAATGTCGAAGCTTTAGGTTTAGAATGATGCCCGTAATGCTCTGAATCTCGATCCGTGGAAGATCGGTGCCAAAAATAGATGTCTGTGGCACCATGATCCGTTGAAGGAGGTGAAGGGATGTGGTTCTACCACTGTTCACCGAGGATGAAGGGGGGGGGGATAGATTGATTTCTAGTTTTTTTAATAACTAACTAATTAAAGCTACCACTATCCACACCTCCGTCCGAACCTCCCAACATGGAGAAATTTAGGTCACCACTATGGTAAACGCAGCATTCTAAATGAAACATCATGATTATAATTTTTATCTAAGAATCCATTCAAAAGATATTCAAGGACACTTTATTAAATAAACATGTCCATTTATTTATGAAAATCCAGCTGGCAGCTTTTTCAACAGCAGGCATGTGACCACAAAGTTTACACCCCGCTATGGATAAATAACACACTCTGGATGCAATTGTGCCCTCATAATTTCTATCCAAGATACCATTTAGGAGAAAACTCGTCCTCTACATGTGTATAGTATAAATATACTTAATATTTTTATATAATTAAATCAAGGTGCACTAGGAATATGAATCGAACACCGTCTTTATACCTAGATTTGGAAATATTCGTAGGAATATTCCAAAAATCTAACAGGGTCAAAACAAAAGTCACTACATCCTCCCACCTTATAACTTTTCATCTCCATAAATCCATAAGCGCAAGGATATAAACTGAACTCTCAATTGGGTCTCCCACACCAGTGAGTTCACCAAACCACACCATTGCCCGAACACATAAGTCAGAGGGACTCATCCACCAAACCTGACATTATCGGCTTTGGATAGCACTGACTCGCCCGCATAGTTGAAATCACGTCCCAAAAACTGATCTTGGTGGGGGAAGGTTCCCTCTTCCTAATGAATTCAAATCATGTAGAACTACTCCCACATAGGGTCTTACCAACTCCATGAACAATACTCGAGCAAGTAATATAAAGGAATGAGTACCGTTAAACAGTGTCTAACAAAACTATTGTAGAAGTAGAAAGTACATAGAGCGTAACTCAATCCAACCACAGATCCTCTGGGTCAAAAACCTCTAGGTTTTGTAGTTGTCCTTTCCCTCATCCCCCAGCTCCCTGAGCTTAGCGTGGACCAACTAGGGTTGGTTGTGGTGGCATCTGAAACCGTTTGCCACCTCACGCAATTGCCCCTGCGATGTCACCACAACCGCCACCCTGCGGAACTTCATACTCATGATGCTACCTCTGCCAAGGCAGCATGTCGACCATCTCCCTATTAGCAGCACAACGGGTTGGAAAATCACTATAAAGATGTCCATGGCCATCCCAAGCATACCAACACCTCTCATGCGGCTGACCATATCCAACTTCAGATCCCTGATATCCCTGAGCTTTGGATCCTCCACCCTGGGGTCACCTCCTAAAATGTTGGGCATGTCTATACCCCTCCACCTTTCGTCGGCTACCAACTGCCAAGGGCTCAGCTGCCACATTCCTGACACCGACAGAATGAATTTTCTCAGCCAGATAGCTCTCCATCACCAAAGCTCACTCCAATATCCCAGCATAGGTAGGAAGGCACAAGGAAACAACAAATACCCAGATGTTCATTCATATCTCATGTTTAAAGGTCGGAGACCTGAATAATGGGTCTCCAACCATATCAAGGGAGTAGCCTGATAGGTTTGTAAACCTCACTGAGTACTCCGAAATTTTCATGCCCTTCTACCGAACCTTCAGAAGCTCCTAGATCATCACTAACCTAAACATCACAGGACAGAACTCCTCCCTAAAGTTCCACTCAATCTCCACCCATGTGAGCATCTCCTCATCATGGGACTACATCACCAATCTCAACCATTTCCCTGCCAAACGCTACAGAAGGATCACCGCTAGGACCACCGTCTTATCTGGAGGTTTTCTCACCAGGTGTAAAACTCAAGTGACTACTTTGAGGCAGTCATGTGCTGCCTGAGAGTCTAGAACACCACGGAACATCAGTGGTCACTGCCCCTAGAAATCGTGCAGCGTACTCATCCTGTGCGAATCTCCATCCTGCACTATCGGCACAACTAGCTGCTCGACAGGTGGTGAATTAACAGGCAGAAAACCTAGAGATACAGCCTCAGAACCTGCACCATGGTCCACAAACTCTACTCGAGGTAGATTCTCACCATAATACTACTAAGGATCCCTTTCTATTTTTTTTCGTGGAGGCATACTAAAATAAAATCAAGAGACAAAATGGTCAAAGAGTATATCCGGGGAGCTGAATTAAGAAGAAAATGGGGAACCCAAAACCTAGTCATATATTATGAATGTATCGTTATGTCCCTGCGACTACTTTTCTAATGTCCTGAGTCGAAAGGCAGGTTATTAGAGTCCTGGTGAATGGATATGTTGGCCGCCGCACTAACACTAGAGTCACTGGACTGAAATTAGAACTCAAAACACCCTAAAACAATCGTTATGCAACCCAATCCAAACTCAAAGCTAGACCACCTACACTCAGAGATCCCAAAGGGGGAAACTCTATTGATAGCACTCTATCATGACCTCACCCAACGATGCACGAACCATGACTCCCCATGCTTTCCTCAAATAGGCCAGGGGTTTGCGACAAGTGCCGAGTAGGATTTCACACAAATTGAAGGCATTAACCTATGTTACATGTACACAAAAACCCACCCCCATGAAACAGTGCAAAGATATTCAAAAAAACTAGAAGTAAAATTCATGCATACATCTATCCCAAACCATAGTGTAATAGAAGTACAAAAGGGGAAAAACCCACCAAAAGAAAACTAAAAAAGAATCCAACCTTCTCATAAGGAGGGAAACATTGCCAAATGCATCCACTGGTATGTTCCTCAGTACATCTCCAGCAAACACCTGGTCAATCTCGCTCACTATACTATGCCTACTCTGGGTCCTCCTTGGACTCGGTTAAAAGGCGTGTGGTTTGCACAAGACACAATCAAGTGCGGGAAAAGCCCATGCATGGGTGAGTATAAAAATACTCAGTAGGAACACCAAAACCACCAAAATAAAAGGGAGAAACAAAAAGGCAACAGCCAGCTCATCCTAGCCACAGGGAACCCAAACAAGATTGAAACTCATCCTAAGACCATCCTTGACTAAGCATGACTAGTCAGCATAGCTCTGGTGTATGCCCATACATACACCATGTACATCCGCTTAGGTCTATGCCCATACACATTCCATGAGAAAACCAATATAATCATTTCATGCACCAAGCCTCACGAGGTTCCGACCTCATAACCAGTGGTAGGTTCTAAAGAAACAAGTAAAATGCTCTCCCCAAGCACTATCATCCTAGAAGACACTCATCTAAGAGATATACTCCATCGGGTCTCACACAAATATCCTAGACACCCATCTGAGATACCATACACGTTAGATATTGTCACTAAAAACATCATACTGGACCAGTGGAAGCACTAAACATATCGGATAGGGGATCACTCCTATGGACCGCTAGGGGATACAAGAAACAACTTCAGAATCTCGATGATCTCACAGATAGGGGATCACTAACAAGATACGATGGGGGATACCTCAACCAGATCTGACATTCCACAGTTCACATGACTCGGATAGTGGATCATTTTCTATGATGATGGTCATGACGATGCCGAAAACCCCATCTGGTATAACATGTGATGTGCGGGATCGAACCAACATTTCACCAACCCTACTAAAACCACACGCTGAGTAGGGGATTGTATAACCAATGATGAAACAACCCTACTATAAACCACATGCTATGTATGGGATCATATACCAAAGATGCCACAACCCTACTGTGAACGACCCACTATATAGGGGATCATATTCATGATGATGACTCAAACCCTACAGGGTTATCCAGCTAGATTAAGGATCACCGCCCATTGAATAGTGGTCACAACAATACCAAGAACCAGATCTTGGGAAACGAAGCTAGGGGATCCTACTCTAAACCCACCAGAGGGATACCACAACCCTATTAGAAATGCATTACATCGAGGGGATCAAAAACCTAAACTAAGTTTGTAATGCCACACGAACCCTCATTGGACCGAACCAAGGGAGTACACTCAACCATTTCTAGTCAAAACGTCTCTAACATGAGCGACCCGCAACATCGCCACACAACACAACTTCTCGGACAATATCGAGGCCACCATTCTTGATCTACATGGACACACACACAGAATATGATACTTACTCACCCGAAACAGATAACAGATGAAAAAGGTACTATTCATAATAGCAAGATAGTGTGAGGACTACACCTCTATCTCAAAACACATCAAGCGGATCATGACATTGCGATCCCATCAAAAAAACACACGATATCAACTATTCATTCATCTAAAAGGGACAACTGATAGAAAAGTCACGTTTCTCAGTAAACCCCCAAAACCAACCTCATAGGACCCATACCCAATTCTCATTCCCAATGCTCGAAACCTATCTATAATAGTCCTTTGTACCAATAGGGTCTCAACACCACTAAAGACTTGTGAATCGGACACCTCGGGCAGAAGTTACGATGGCTCGAATTCTAAAAATAATAAAATATTATTATTAATATAATGTTTTAAGCTCTTGGGACACAATCCCAAATGTTAAAACTCCTGAACCTGCCTCAAAGGGTACTTCTTCTCACCAGGGTCATGTCACCTCAGATAGATCATGAATCTGACCCATGGATCGCAAAAAATAGGGGTTTTAAGAACCCCCAGACTCGAGAAGAGATGGACCTTCCCGAACCGGCCGGTCCATTAGACCCGACTGATGCCACCTTAGACCGCTCTAGCTGGTGGTTCTTCTACCGTGTGGTTCCCCACACGTGCACCATTGTGCCCATGGTCACCCCCTCCCAATAGGGGTCATAGATAATTGACGATTAAATGCAACCACCAGTAGCGGTCCCTTCCTCCTACGGTGCTGCCGCGCCACGGCCCGCTGCCGGTGCCACACCGACAGTCCTTCTACAGATTGTTGGGGTCTCCCCGGTGGTCGAGAAACAAATACCTGACATCCTCTTGGATTCTAGGGACACGATATACATATTTATGGCTCTAATTTGATGAAAAATGAACCATGAATGGGATACAGGAATTAAATATCAAATCGCCTACGTAGCGGGCGAAATGTCGAAGCTTCGTGTTCAGAACGATGCTTGTAACACTGTAGAGCTCGATCTGCTAACGATCAGAGCCAAGAACAGATGTTTTTGGCACCTTGATCCGTCAAGGAGTAGGGAGTTTGTTCCTACTCTTCACACTGAGGAAGAAGGGGGGGTAGATAGATTTCTATTTTTCTAATAACTATATAATTAAATCTACCACCATCCACACCCCCAACCAAACCTCCCAACATAGAGAAATTTATGTCACCCCTAGAGTAAACGCGGAATTCTAAATGCAGCGGTGAGATCATAATTCTGATCTGAGACTTTTTTCATGTGTTATTCAAGGTGAGGTCTTAAATTAATCTTTTCCAATTATTTATGAAAATGCCCCTGGTTGCTTTTTCTATAACTGGCCTGCAACCGCAAAGTTTACACCCCTCCTAGGTTAAACGGCATGCTCTGGACTCAACTCTGCCATTGTATTTCTAATAAGAACTATTTTTAATGTGAAAATGCATCCCCTCCACGTGAATAGTATAAACATACTCAATATTACTATAAAATTAATTGTGGTCACACTGGGTCTCAGAATCTCATGGCATCTTCACTCCTAACTCTGGAAATATTCATAGGATTATTACAAAGTCTGAAAGGGCCAAAACACGAGTTTCTACATCCTCTCCACCTTGGAAGTTTTCATGCCCGAAAATCCGCAAGCCTAAGGAATGAAACTAAACTCTCAACTGGGTCTCCCACATCAACGAGTTCTCCAACCCACACCCCCTCCAAAATGCATAAGTTAGAGAGACTTGTCCACCAAACCAAAAACTACCCACATTGGGCGGCACTGACTTTCCATGACGGTCTTAATTGCATTTGAAAAACGCGTCTCTGTGGGGAGAAGGACCCCACTACCTCATGCATTTGAATCTTGTTGAACAACTCCCACATAGTGTCTTACCAATGCCCAGAACAAAACTCGAGAAAGTAGAAGAAAGGAAATAGTACCAATAAATAGTATCTCACAAAACTACTACAAATGTTGAAAGGACAAAAAGGGTACATTCATCCACCCGCGGAGCCTATGGGTCAACAAAATCAATGGAAAACAGTTGTCCTTTACCTCATCCCCAAACTCCTTGAGCTCAATATGGATTACCTGGGGGTGGTGGTGGGGGGATTTGAAACTGCTTTCCACCTCCCGCTACTACCTCATCTCTTTTGCCAAGACCGACTCTCTACAGCCCTCCATACTTGAGACACTGCCTCTGCTAAGGTGGCTCATTGACCAGATCTCTCTCAGCAGCATGATGGGTTAGAAAATATCTAGAAATATGTCTTCATTCTTCACAAGCATAACACCGCCTCTCCTATGGCTGACCATATATAGCATGTGATCCCTGAGAGTCTTAAGCCTCAGATCCTCCTCCCTGAGGTTGCCTCCAGAATGTCAGGAATGTCCATACCCCTGTGCCTATCGTTGACTACCAGTTGTTGAGGTCTGAGCTGCCACATGCCATGCACTGACGGGATGAATATGCTCAGCCCAAAAGATCTCCACTACCATGGATCACTCCATCACTCCATCATAAGTGGGGTGGCACAAGGAAAAAACACATGCTCGTATGTCCCGACATTTCCCATGTTCGATGGTCATATCCCTAAATAATGGGTCTCAAACCATATAAAGGGAGTAACGCGACTGGTCTGTAAACCACACTCAGTACTCTGACACAGTAATGCCCTCCTACAGAAGCTGTAGAAGCTCTTGGATCCACACTGACCTCCGTACCACCATATCCAACTCTTCTTTTAAAGATCTTCTCAAACTCTTCTAACATGAGTGTATCCACGCCATGGGAATGCATCACAAAAATCCACCATATCCATGATAAACACTACAAAAGGCTTGCTGCTAGGACCACCAAATGATATGGAGGCTTCCTCACTAGGAGGAAAACTCGTATGAATGATTAGAGCTATTCATCCGCTACCTAGGGGTCTGGATCACCCTGGAACCTCATTGGTCGCTTCCTCTAGAACTCGTGTAGTGCACTCAGTTATCACACATCATCATCCTGCAATGCTAGCTCAACCAGCTGCTCGACAGGTGGTGGGTCAACTGGCGGACCACTTGGAGGTCTAGCATTAGAACCTGCACCCTGGTCCACAACAACTACTCGAGGTGGATCATCACCACAATTCTACTACTGAACCCTTTCTGGTTGTCTTTGTGGAGACATCATGAAATACAATCAAGACACATCATGTTTAATGTGTATATATGTGGAGATTACATAATAAGAACATGTGGAACCCAAAACCTAGTACTCTATGATGCATGTACCATTATGTCCCTGTGACTTGTGTCCTAATGCTCTGAGTTGGAAGGCAGGTTATCAGAGTCCTGGTGAATGGATACATCAGCAACCCCACTAACACTAGAGTCTCTGGCCAGAAATACAAACTCAAAAAATCCTAACACTACCATTATGAAAACCAAACCAAACTCACATCTTGATCACCAACACTCAGAGATCCTAGAGGGGGAACCTCCTTTAATACCACTCTGTCACGACCCAACCCAACGGTGATCGAACCACGACTCCCCGTGACCACCTCCAATAGGCCAGGGGCTAGCGACTAGCATTGAGTAGGATATCACACACATTGGTGGAATTAGCCTAAGGTACCTATACACACACAAACACACATCCATGCAATAGTGACAAGATATAAAAAAACTGGAAGTAAAATGCATGCATACATCTATCCCAACCCACAGTGTAACAGAAGATCACTAGGACCAAACATGTCCCACCAAAAGAAAACATGAAAAGCGCCCAGCCTGCTCAGATAAATCGAAACACAGTCAAATTCACCCCACCAGTAAGCTCCTCAGCATAGCTCCGATAAACAACCCAGACGGTCTCACTCACTAAGCACCTTGTGCTCTAGGTCCTCTTGGGATTACTTCGAAATGACTATAGTCTGCACAAGACACAAACACGTGTGGGCAAAGCCAGTGTAAGGGTGAGTATAAAAATACTCAGTAGGCTCCCCAAATACCCCATAATAGGCAATAGTTAGCTCATCCCAGCCATAGAAAACCCAAATGTCAATGAAACCCATACTGAGATCATCCTCGACTAAGCACGACTAGTCAGATCAGCTCAGGTATATACCCATACATTCACAAGGTACATCTTCTTAGGTATATGCCCATACAAAGACCATAAGAAAACAGATATACTCATTTCTCTCACCATGACACATGAGGTTCGAACCACATAACCAGTGATAGGTTCTACAAAAAACTAGTAAAATTCACTCCATGAGCTCTGTCATCCTAGAAGACACTCGTCCAAGAGATACACATCATCATGACTCACACCAATATCCGAGATTCCCATTTGAGAGATCATAGATGTCACATATCGACAATGAGAACATCGCACTGAACCAGTGGAAGCACCAGACCTCTTGGAAAGGGGATCCCTCCTAGGGTCCGCTATGGGATAAAAGAACACACTCCGGTATATCGATGATCTCAAAGACAGGGGATCACTCCTAGGATCAGTTTGGGGATACCACAACCTGATCTGACATTCCGCAGTCCACATCACTCATATAGAGGATCATCGCCCATGATGATGGTCACGATGATGCCAAAAACCCCATCTGGTATAACTCGCGATGTAGGGGATCGAACCGATGATTCACCAACCCTACCGGAACCACATACTGAGTTGGGGATCATATAAACAATGATTTTTCAACCCTACTATAAACCAAATTCTGAATAGGGGATAAAATAACCAATGATTCGACAACCCTACTATGCACGACCCACTACGTAGGAGATCACATTCCCGATGATGAATCAAACCCTATGGGGTTAACCTACTAGATATGCGATCACCACCGGTGGAAAAGTTTTCACAGTGATTCCAAGATCCCAGTCTAAGGAAACAAAGCTAGAAGATCCTACATTGAACCCACCAGAGGGATACCACAACTCTATCAAAAAAACATCGTATCGAGGGGATCAAAAACCTAAACTAAGGTTGTAATGCCACTTGAACCCTCATAGGAATGAACCAAGGGAGTACACTCAACCACTGTTGGTCCAAATGTCTCTAAACAAAGTGACACATAACATCACCACACTTCACACCTATTAGGCATCTATCGAGGCCACCATCATGATCTACATGTAAAAACATGTAGAATAGGATACTTACTCGCCTGAAATAGAGAATCGATGAAAAAGGTAATATTCACTGTAGAAAGCATGTGTGAGGCCCACACATCTATCTCAAAACATAAAAATCATATTGATCTATTGAAATCTCCTCGAAAAAAACACGAGATCGAATATCTATTCGTCTAAAACAGACACTGGACAAAAATGTCACATTTCTCCATAAACTCTATAAACCAGCCTTGTGGGTCCCACAACCTATTCTCGGTACCAATGCCCAAAATTTATATTGACAATTCTTCCATACCAATAGGTTCTCAATGCCACTGACAACTCATCAATCGAATTCCCTGAATAGAAGTTATGATGACCCAAAGTTGAAAACAATAAAATATTATAATTAATCTAATATTTTAAGCTCCTGAGCCACATTCCCGAATTTTAAAACTCCCCAACCCCCCTAAAAGGGTTTTTCTTGTCACCATGGTCCCGTCGATGCAGATGGATCGTGAATCTGACCCCATGATCGCATGAAACAGATATTTTAAGAACCCCTAGGCTCGAGAAGATTCAGACCGGCCCGAACCGGCTGTTCCGGTAGGCTGACCCAGTCGGCGGTTCTTCCACGATACACCGCCCCACGTGCGTGAAGCTATTTTCATTACCAACCCCCACTGGGGGTGATTAGCCACTAAATGAGGCTAATATTCATTGTTAATATACTTAATTTTCATGTTCTTTGTTATTAATAAACACCATTTTAGTGCATTTTACACTTTGAACACCATTTCACATTATGATTGTAATACCTTCTTAAAACGCACTATTTTGTGGTACATTTTTGAACATCATTTAAAGTACCCAATGATTCATCTGATTTTAAGGAATTTAATTTTACATATTTTAATTTGATATTTTCTGAAATTTATCTACACTTAAATATGAACATGTTTGATTCAGGGATCAATGGAGAATTCATGGAGGATGATGGAGATATTTGGCAATGAAAGGAAGCAATTCTGGAGAAGGCAGATTGGACACCAGCCCACTGATGAGACTGTGGGGCCCAACATACAGGCCCAATTAATCCCAGATTTCGTGGGATGATATAAGACATGTACAGGAACAAATCACTCTTCATGCGTTAATGCTAATTAGGCCTCCATGTTGGTCATTTAGGCGGCCCAAGTTAGAGATAAAATTCTAGGCCAGATTCTGCGGCCCAGAAAAACAGTCCACCATTTTGATCATATCTCGAGATACACAACTCCAAATGGGCCCAAATTTTACAGGCGGTTAGCAGAAATACGGAGCTCCATTTTCTTCCTCTATGGCCCACCCTTATTCGGCCATCTAGAAGGTCATACAAATGCGTCTGTTCGGTGGATGAAATCTGGCTGCCACCTCGGTTCAAATGTGGAAAATTCCAAATTCCACAAACTTTCCACCACCCTAGGCCTACCATACTCAAGTGGGATGACTTGTACTGTTGAAGTCTCGACCCAAGGCTCCCAAAATGCCTATTTAAGGCAGTGGTGGTGAAAGAGTTGAAGATCTTGTATGCTTTGTTTAATTGTAATGTTATGCTGCATTTTTGTTGCCTCAATTTTGTCTTTCACATGTAAGTTGTTCAATTCACTTTAGTTTCTTAATAAAAGTTCTTCTTCTACTCTTATTATGTTGTTGTTAATATCACTTTGATACCGTTGGATCAAGTTGTGAATTTATTCACACCAACCCTTGTGAAATTATTCACACAACGGTGGAGTGATCATTTTATTTTTGTTGTTTTCTTTACTTCTCCATTTCCTCCCTTATTAGTCTACTTTCCGCTTCCATTGAAACCATGGGATCAATGGAGGGCTAACCCACTTATGGGTTGATCCAAGGGAGTATCAAGGGGCTGGATTGGATGTTATTTATCACCTAATTAATGTATAATCACTTCTTTAATTGGGATTTTTATTTGATTATTTTTAAACTTCATCGTCCTTGTTGAATTTAAGGCCACACACATCAAGTACTAATACGATCCTTTACCTTGAAGTGCTCAAAACATTGATCCTTAAAGTGTATAGGTGATTAGTATTAGAGGGTGTAGGCATTAAAACAGTAAGTTATGATGTTGTTTTATCTCCTTAAATGAACCCATCTCAAATTTAAGAAATTGAAATCATTAAAAATAAAATACGTCCAATCCACCCCGAGTGATAACCTAGGATCAACTCATTCTTTTAAATTGAATCCACTTAAATATTTTAGATATCATTAAAACCCATCCAAAATCAATCCAAGTTGGCCACTTCATAGCCAAAAATCCATCCCTTAGGTTGTGTATCTTAGGTATCTTCTTAGGTCTCTGTGGAATCGACAACCCAAGCTACACTACAAGGACCGTTCTACCCTTCTTCTCTTGGGTAAATTTGGGTGTGAACCAAATTTTGGCGCCGTTGCCGGGGACCAAGTAAGTACCTTAGATCCAAAAAAAACCTTCTTTCCTCACCTCCATTCTTCTACTCTCACCCAAGATCTCTTATCTTGTCCCTTTCTCGCTTTTTTTTTGGCGCATGTCCGCCTACACCCGCGATTTCTCAAACAGACTAGTTAGGGTGGAAAGTCCAAGGATAGGGGAGTCAAGTGCACCTAAGGGATTGTTTAAATCAGATTAAAATATTCTTGAAACCCCAAAGTCAGAACTTGAAACAAGTCCAATGGAGGGTCATCCACAAAATCAAATTGTAAACCCTGGGGGGAATCAAATGGGAATCCAAAACCAAGAAGCTCCAAACTTAGGGAATGTAGTTGATCAAATCATGAACGACTACCTCACTCCAGCTTGGACCAATGCCCCCTCATGCATTAGACACAATTCCATAGGAGACACCAACTACATATTCAAACCCCATGTCCTAAACCACCTTCCAACCTTTCATGGGATGGAGTCAGAAATGCCATACCTTCATGTCAAAGAGTTCAACGACATTGTTGAAACCATGTGTCCCCAACATCAACTAGAATCCGCTAAGATGAGGCTATTTCCTTTTTCATTAAAGGATCGAGCTAAAAATTGGCTAAACAACTTGAGACCTGCATCAATCCACTCTTGGGACCAACTGCAAAGAGAATTCTACAAAAAATACTTCCCTCATCACAAAACAATCGCACTTAAAAAGAGCATCCAAAACTTTTTTGAAAAAGAGGGAGAGTCATTCTATGAAACATGGGAGAGGTTCAAAGACACCCTAAACATGGTTCCACACCATGGGTTTTCCATACCTGAACAAGTGAGAATTTTCTATGAAGGGTTGGGTCCGGGGAACAAACAGTTCTTTGACATGATGTGTAATGGAACCTTTAAAAACAAGGCCCCAAATGATGCTTACGAGTATCTCGAAAGTCTGGCTGAACAAAACCAAACTTGGGGAACTTCACCTTATTCTGAAAAGCCATAAAGAACCACTGGAATTCATACACTTAGAGAAGAGGAAAGCCTTAGGGCTAAACTCGCAGCACTCTCTAGGAAGGTTGAAGAGATAGACCTTAGGAAAGTCCATGAAATCCAAAATGTAGACCTTGTTTGCACAATTTGTGACAAACATGACCATAAAACAGACAACTACCCAACCATTCCATCCATCAAGGATGTTCTTCTAGGAGGACTCCCAGCGGAAGTCAATGCCCTAAACTTTCAAAAGCCTCAATACCAAAACACCTTCAACCCAAGGTATAACGACCACCCAGGCTTCCGCTGGAAAGATAACCAACAACCTAGCAAACCACATGGACAAAATTCTTACCCCCATCAGAACTACCAAACCCATAACCAGTTCCAAACCCAACCTATCCAATACCAACAACCACCGGTCCATTTTCAACAAACCATCCCACCTCCAAAATATCCCCCTGGGATAAACCAACCTACTCAAGAACCAACCCAAGCTATTCCACAAAGCCTACTAGAACAACTGTGCAAACAAATGGAGAGGATGAACTCAGAAGTATCTTCCCTAAAACAAGAACTTCAAACCATCAAAACTGGAAAGGCACCCATGCCTACTCAGGCGGTGCCGTCCTCAACTTCAAGGGGAGAGTCAAGTTGTGCTCAAACAAATCATGAACAACTAAAGGCTGTGACTGTTTTAAGAAGTGGGAAATCAATTGAGAAACCTGAACAACTAATTCAGAACCCACCTGAAGATTCAAACTTGGATGAGAATTCAAGTGAACCACAAGATCAAACTGAGGAAACTGATAACAATGTGAAAGAAACAACTCTTCAACAAACAACCCCACAACCTGCACCATTTCCCCAACGCATGAGGGGGAAATCCAAGCCTGAACTGAGTGAAACATTGAGGGAAATCTTCTCACAAGTCAAGTTGAACATTCCTCTTCTCGATGCAATCCAAACCATACCTTCCTACTCAAAGTACCTTAAGGACTTGTGCACTTTTAAAAGAAAATTTTCACATAAAAACCAAGTCCTTTTGGCTGCTAATGTGAGTACCACCATTCAAGGGACCATTCCTCCTAAGTTGAAAGACCCAGGTTGCCCTTACATCAATGTTGAACTAGGAGAAAGCAAAGTTGTCAAGGCCTTGTGTGACCTAGGTGCTAGTGTCAATCTCATCCCATATGTTGTGTACTGCCAGTTAGGCCTAGAAGAGCTCCAACCCACATCTGTCACACTTCAGCTTGCTGATCGTAGCATTAGGGTTCCCAAGGGGATTTTAAAGGATGTTCTGGTAAAGGTTGAAAACTTCATCTACCCAGCTGATTTCATTGTACTTGAAAACCATCCAAATTTAGGAAATAAGGAACAAACCCCAATCATCCTTGGTCGTCCTTTCCTTGCAACAATCAACTCTGTTATCCGAGTCCGAAATGGGAACATGACCATCACCTTTGGGAACATGAGTCTAGACTTGAACATCTATAATGCAAGCTCACAAATAGGGGATGATGAGGATATTCATGAAGTAAACATGATAGGAAGCATTGATAATGAATCCATGGAACATCAAGGAATATTTGATGAATGTTTAAGTCAGTGGTAAGCGCGCGCCCTTGTCTCCCTTCGGTCCCGGGTTCGAGTCCCCGCGGCTTCGCCGGTTGTGACGGGGTTTTCCCCACGGCCTATGGCGTGGAAATTTTTTTTTGTATTATTATATTTTTTTTAACCCATTGAATAATAAAAACAAAATAAACTGATGATACATTGTCTTCTTTTTAAATTTTTGGGTAAGGTATTACTCAAGGATCACACCACGTGACACGGATGAATATGGTGCTCCTCTTTCGTACCCATCCATACTCATAATAGAAGAACAGGTCAAAAGTCTATTTTTTTTATTTTTAAATATAAAAATGATTAAGTAATCTTATTTGAAAAATAAAGATGATTCAGAAATATTAGAAACATAAAAACCACGGGTTGCCTCCCGTGCAGCGCTTTGTTTAACGTCATTAGCTCGACTTAAACCCCTTATTGATTAATTGTTGTTTTTTTTCATCAAAGGTAGGTTCACTCAGGTCTTCATCAACTTCATGGTTTTGGAATGGTTCTATGAATGGTTTGACTCTATGACCATTAACTTTAAATATTTGACCATTGGTGGGATCTTGAATTTCAACAGCCCCATGGGGGTACACCTTATGCACTATGTATGGACCGGACCATCTAGACCTCAACTTTCCCGGGTGCAAATGAAGTTTAGAACTATACAAAAGCACAGGTTTCCCTGGTTCAATGTGTTTAGTTTTAAGATTCCTAGACTGGTAGGCTTGAACTCTAGCTTTATTGATCCTTGAATTTTCATAAGCCTCCATCCTAAGTTCCTCAAGCTCGTTTAGATCCAATTTCCTCTTTATTCCGGCCAAAGAAATGTCAAAGTTCATTTTTTTGATTGCCCAAAAGGCCTTATGCTCAATCTCCACTGGCAAATGGCATGATTTACCATAAACCAACCTATATGGGGACATTCCTAGGATAGTTTTAAATGCTGTTCGATATGCCCAAAGAGCATCTAAGAGTTTGATCGACCAATCTTTCCTAGATGGATTAACAGTTTTCTCAAGAATTTGTTTGATTTCTCGATTGGCTAACTCAGCTTGACCATTGGTTTGTGGGTGGTAAGCGGTGGACACTTTGTGAGAAATTCCATACTTCTCCATGAGCGATGAGAATGGGAGATTGCAGAAATGAGTTCCACGATCACTAATGATAGCCCTAGGAATCCCAAATCTAGAGAAGATGTTTTCTTTAAGGAATCTAATCACAGTTTGATGGTCATTGGATTTTGTAGGAATGGCCTCAACCCATTTTGAGACATAATCGACAGCCAAGAGAATGTAAAGATATCCCCTAGAGTTTGGGAAGGGACCCATGAAAGCAATTCCCCAACAGTCAAAGATTTCAACCACTAATATTGGAGTGAGAGGCATTTGATTCCTTTTTGTGATGGAACCTACTTGATGACACCTAGGACAGCTTTGACAAAATGTGTAGGAGTCCCTTGAGAGGGTGGGCCAAAAGAGACCACATTGAAGAACCTTGGCAGAAGTTTTCTTAGAGGAAAAGTGACCTCCACAAGCCTCACTATGACAGAACATTAGGATGGACTCTTGTTCGGATTCTGGCACACACCTCCTAATAACTTGGTCAGGACAGAACTTATATAGGTATGGATCATCAAACACATAATGCATGACATCAGAAAGAAATTTCCTTCTAGCTTGGGTCCCTAATAATTTTGGAATGACCCCTGAAACTAAGAAGTTGGCTATGTCAGCATACCAAGGGCAATCACTCACAGAATAAAGGTTCTCATCGGGAAATGAATCAGACACAGAAAGGTGATGTGATTTGTCCTTGAATTCCAACCTAGAGAGGTGATCAACTACAACATTCTCGACACCTTTTTTATCATTAATGGTTAAATAGAACTCTTGAAGAAGAAGGACCCACCTAATCAATCTAGCCTTTGCATCTTGTTTTTGGAAGAGATATTTTAGAGCTGAATGGTCGGTGAATACAATGATGGGTGATCCTAAGAGGTAGGACCCGAATTTATATAAGGCAAACACAACAGCAAGTAACTCCTTTTCAGTGGTGGTGTAATTGATTTGGGCATCATTTAAGGATTTTCTTGCATAAGAAATGACATATGGAGTTTTATCACACCGTTGTCCTAACACAGCTCCTACAGCAAAGTCACTGGCATCACACATGAGTTCGAAAGGAAGGTCCCAGTTTGGAGATTTCATAATGGGAGGAGAGGTGAGATCGAATTTAAGGGTTGAAAATGAACCCTCACAGCTTCCTGTCCAAACAAATGGAGCATCCTTTACTAGGAGAGCACAAAGAGGGCGAGAGATTGAACTAAACTCCTTAATGAATCTTTTATAGAAACCAGCATGTCCTAAGAAGGACCTCACTTCCTTAACAGTTCTGGGTGATGGAAGGTGACGAATGATGTCAACCTTTGCTTTATCAACTTCAATTCCCCTACCCGAGACTATATGGCCAAGGACTAACCCCTCTTTTACCATGAAATGGCATTTTTCCCAGTTTAGGACCAGATTCTTTTCTTCACATCTTGACAAAACTCTCTCCACATTCTGAAGACATCCCTCAAATGTATCCCCAAAGACAGAGAAGTCATCCATGAAGACCTCTAGAAAATCCCCTACCATATCTGAGAAGATTCCCATCATGCACCGCTGGAAGGTTCCAGGGGCATTGCATAACCCGAACGACATGCGTTTAAAGGAAAAGGTACCGAAAGGACATGTGAATGTAGTCTTCCCTTGATCCTTCTTCTCTTGGGTAAATTTGGGCGTGAACCAAATTTTGGCGCCGTTGCCGGGGACAAAGTAAGTACCTTAGATCCAAAAAAAAACCTTCTTTCCTCACCTCCATTCTTCTACTCTCACCCAAGATCTCTTATCTTGTCCCTTTCTCGCTTTTTTTTGTTTGTTTGTTTTGTTTTTTCCTTTTTCCACTAGGGAACTTTGCAAGCGACATGGATATCAAAGGAATAAATTCGAGCGGCAAGAACTTCAAACTTCAACCACCAGGTGACTTCATTCTATAATCCTCATTTTCAATTTCCTTTTTTAAATTTTTATTCCCTGCCTCTACTCCTAATTTTTCATTTCTTCAAACACTGGGGACAGTGTTGTTTTAAGTTGGGGGGGAGATAAAATAAAAAAAAATGCTTTTGTGTCAAAAACAAAAATTGAATGATTTGAAAAAAAAAGTAAATGGAAGGAAAAATTCCTTTAACTTTGAACATGGTAATACACATTGCACACTTTGAAACTGTATATCAAATAATTTAGCATGCCCTGATTCTGATTTTAATCCTTGTATAATCTCATGAGCATAGATTTTGGAAAGTGTGGCTATCCAATGTGATATTTCATCATTTATATTTTCATCCAAATAAAAAAAATGCCACAATGCACGTCCTCTAGACTGTGGGGTACTAATTTGAATTTTTGGGGTCCCATAATAAATAGCATAGGATGGTTTTATTTTTATGAATAATATGAGTACTCAAAAAAAAATATTATTAAAAATAAAAATTATTAAAAAATAAAAAAAATAAAAATAAAAATAAAAATTTGCGTGTAGAGCAATGGATTGATAAAATGCGAGGCTTTCGGCACTTGGGGATCGTGACTCCAGAGTTGTCTAGCCCTGAGTTTTTCAATCTATCTCTATTTATGGTAATATGACTTTGTTTTTGATTAAGTTAACTCGAGACGATGCCCGAGTATGTGGGCTTCACTTGGTGCCCTAAGGCCTTTGAGTCTGGGAGTCATCGGCAAAGTCTTGCTACATGGGTTAATTTGATTAATTGCAATCTCAATTACTATAGCAATATTGGAAAAAAAAAAAGATGAATGAAGAATACTCATATTAGGATTAAATGTGATTCCACCTAGCGCTTCCATGATTTCCCCCTTGAATGAAAATGAACCCCCATATCTATTGTGTTCACAACACATCATTACACCTAATTGAGTTGGATGAAGTATGATGATGGATTTGATCAAAGGAATGGGCTTGGGATTGGGATCTGCTTATGAAACTATCTCGTATTAAAATATTTTTATGGGTTTCATGATTGTTTGGTATAAGGTTTTTTGGTGATCATTTTTTATTAAAATGTTTTTGGAAAAGGGAATTCGAATTTCATTTTTGATGAGATATATTTTGCTCGGGACTAGCAAAACTCAAGTTGGGGGGTGTGATTAGCCACTAAATGAGGCTAATATTCATTGTTAATATACTTAATTTTCATGTTCTTTGTTATTAATAAACACCATTTTAGTTCATTTTACACTTTGAACACCATTTCACATTATGATTGTAATACCTTCTTAAAATGCACTATTATGTGGTACATTTTTGAACATCATTTAAAGTACCCAATGATTCATCTGATTTTAAGGAATTTAATTTTACATATTTTAATTTGATATTTTTGGAAATTGATCTACACTTAAATATGAACATGTTTGATTCAGGGATCAATGGAGAATTCATGGAGGATGATGGAGATATTTGGCAATGAAAGGAAGCAATTCTGGAGAAGGCAGATTGGACACCAGCCCACTGATGAGACTGTGGGGCCCAACATACAGGCCCAATTAATCCCAACTTTCGTGGGATGATATAAGACATGTACAGGAACAAATCAATCTTCAGGAGTTAATGCTAATTAGGCCTCCATTTTGGTCATTTATGCGGCCCAATTTAGAGATAAAATTCTGGGCCAGATTCTGCGGCCCAGAAAAACAGTCCACCATTTGGATCATATCTCGGGATACACAACTCCAAATGGGCCCAAATTTTACAGGCGGTTAGCAGAAATACGGAGCTCCATTTTCTTCTTCTATGGCCCACCCTGATTCGGCCATCTAGAAGGTCATACAAATGCGTATATTCGGTGGATGAAATCTGGCTGCCACCTCGGGTCAAATGTGGAAAATTCCAAATTCCACAAACTTTCCACCACCCTAGGCCTACCATACTCAAGTGGGATGACTTGTACTGTTGAAGGCTCTATCCAAGGCTCCCAAAATGCCTATTTAAGGCAGTGGTGGTGAAGGAGTTGAAGATCTGGATGCTTTGTTTAATTGTAATGTTATGCTGCATTTTTGTTGCCTCAATTTTGTCTTTCACATGTAAGTTGTTCAATTCACTTTAGTTTCTTAATAAAAGTTCTTCTTCTACTCTTATTATGTTGTTCTTAATATCACTTTGATACCGTTGGATCAAGGTGTGAATTTATTCACACCAACCCTTGTGAAATTATTCACACAACGGTGGAGTGATCATTTTATTTTTGTTGTTTTCTTTACTTCTCCATTTCCTCCCTTATGAGTCTACTTTCCGCTTCCATTGAAACCATGGGATCAATGGAGGGCTAACCCACTTATGGGTTGATCCAAGGGAGTAGCAAGGGGCTGGATTGGATGTTATTTATCACCTAATTAATGTATAATCACTTCTTTAATTGGGATTTTTATTTGATTATTTTTAAACTTCATCGTCCTTGTTGAATTTAAGGCCACACACATCAAGTACTAATACGATCTTTTACCTTGAAGTGCTCAAAACTTTGATCCTTCAAGTGTATAGGTGATTAGTATTAGAGGGTGTAGGCATTAAAACAGCAAGTTATGATGTTGTTTTATCTCCTTAAATGAACCCATCTCAAATTTAAGAAATTGAAATCATTAAAAAGAAAATACGTCCAATCCACCACGAGTGATAACCTAGGATCAACTCATTCTTTTAAATTGAATCCACTTAAATCTTTTAGATATCTTTAAAACCCATCCAAAATCAATCCAAGTTGGCCACTTCATAGCCAAAAATCCATCCCTTAGGTTGTGTATCTTAGGTATTTTCTTAGGTCTCTGTGGAATCGACAACCCATGATACACTACAAGGACCATTCTACCCTTCTTCTCTTGGGTAAATTTGGGCGTGAACCAGGGGGCCACTACTAATTGACACTGGACCCCCACCTCCGACGGCAGTACTTTCTTCCTACTGCGCCAGTGGACCTTCCACAGACCGTCGGGGGCACCTCGCTGGTCCAAAAACAAATCTTCGACCTCCTACGTGATTCACAGGACCTGATCTACATAGCTAAGGATCAAAATTTATAAAAAATGAACCATAAATGGGCTCTGAAAATTAAAAATCAATTTTCCTACCTAGCAAGTGAAACACTGAAGCTTCAGGTGCATAACGACGCACACAACGCTCTAAAGCTCGATCCGCTGACGATTGATACAAAAAACGGATTTTTGTGGCACCTTGATCCATCAATGGCGGAGGAGGGACGTTCTTACACCACTGTTTAATGAGGAAGAAGGATGGGGGGACAATATTGATTTCTGTTTTTTTAATTAGTAACTAATTAAATCTACCACCGTCCATGCCCCCGACCGAACCTCCAGGCGTGGAGAAATTTTGGTCACCCCTTTGATAAATGTGGTGATATGAACGCAATAAAAATCTCATAATTTTGATCTAAGACTCTGTTGAAGAGTTATTCAAGGCGACATCCATAATTAAAAAATTAAATTTATTTACAAAAATTTTCCTGGGGGCTTTTTCAACAGCATGCCTGCACCCGCAAAATTTACATCCCACCTAGGGTAAAAGACACGCTCTAGAGGAAACCATGACTTTAGATTTATGATCCATGCTATCATTTAGGAAAAAATGCATCCCCGCCATATGCATAGTATAAACATACATAATATTTTTATAAAATTAATTTTAGGCACACTAGGCTTCAGAATACCATGTCTTCTTCACGCCTATCTCTGGAAATATTCGTAGGAATGTTCCAAAGTCTGACAGGGCCAAAACCCGAGTTTCCACAAAGATATATAATAAAAGTATACCTAAAAATACATAGAAAATAAATTAGGGCCTAGAATAATAATACATCATCAAAATGACACATATCATAGAAACAAGGTATACTTGGTAATTATTGAACATTCATAAGAATAAAAAACATAACACAATATGTTAGGTATCCCAACTTATTTCTCTTAGTGAATCATGTTTCACATGCCTATTTCCCTTCATAGATCTGGATATACTCACCTATTTCCCATAACAGGTCATACATGAAAATCTATTTCCCATTATAAATCATGTTTCACTATTGTTTTACTATTATCTCATGTGATGTAAAGATTTATCCAATTCATTAGAGGGATATATTGGTCCCACCAATCACATAATGATTAACCACACACATGTGTTCCCTAATAAAAAATCAAAAAAACATGTCATTAAAATTGAGGAATAATAATAGGTTTCATAAAAATTTATAATTATAGTCAATCACCTTTTATATAGAATTATCAATTCATAGAGTGAAAATGGGTTTCATTCAACACATCATAAATAACCTATATAAATAAAATGGGTCTCACATCATTTTCAAACATATTTTCACAAGAAATTAATTATAAATTCAATCAGTAATCATAACATGATAAAACCACTGAATATAAATGGGAATCCGATTATAACTAGTAACGTTATAGGTGAATATATTTTCATTATTAAAATAAATCATAAGGTTATATACATCATATAAATAAAGGACATATTATTAAGAAAATAATTGTCTCTAGTCAGTGGATATATGGAATCTAGTGTACACCATTCAATAAAAGGAATAAAAAATAGGATATTGAAAAAGGGAAGGCACTGGAAGACTAATTATAATTATACACAAAAATGATTAGGAAAGAAAAAGATAGTGATGAATCATTTATAGAAAAGGTAAGAACATAAAATAATCCAACCATAAACATTAAAAGGATGGATATATCTGAAAATCATCCTTGATCAAGCACAAGATATTTCAAAGGATAATGATTATATGAAAAATAATTTTAAGGATTTTTTGAAAAATCTGTTTGAAATAAGAAATATCCTTGATTTTTTAAATCATTTTAAAATATAAAATTTATAAATCTAGGATAAAAATATTCCTTTTATAATTCATGAAAAACTAGAGTGAAATATTAGAATAAATCTTCAAATATGATATAATAATATTTTCTCATGAAAAATGTTAAAATATATGACATCTAACATATTAATAGAATGATGAAGTTCCATGTCATTTTAAATAGTTATTATTAAATATTTTAAGTTAAAAGATTAGAAAAAGTACCTTTGAAAAAATTAACTTCAATAAATGATTCTTTGGAATGTCATAAACATTATCAAAGGAATATTGGGCTGGAAGATAAAATATTTTAATTTTAAAGGATGAAAAATGTTTTGAAATACATGTGTTTGGAAACCCATGTTGTTAAAATAGTTTTAAAATTTCCTTCATAAAGGTGTAAATTAAATAACCTATATTATATTTCCAAAAAATATGGGAGAACATTGGAAGGAAGTACAATATGGACATGAAATAAAGATCTAATTAAGAGATGGAGGGTTGTTCTTGATAACATTATACATTTAGGTCAGATAACAATAAAGTGAGAATATTTGGATAAAAATAGAGATTATCCCCGTAAAAACTAAAAATAGAATCATATAAAATGGTAAATGAATTAATAAAAAGAATACTGAAGGTTGAAGTTCAAATGAAAGTATATAACTCAAATAATGATATTTGAGTGACCAATGTTCCTTACGGGCAACAAAGATCATAAATTATGAAACTTTTTAAAATGGGTTTATGCAGTAAACATTTAAATCCTTAGAATTAAAATAGAAAATACCCCATAAAAAATCATATGGAATAATTTACCCATGTTTTATGAAATATATTGAAGAAGAACAATTATAACTAAAAAAATGAGAATTATGTTAATAAAAACACTTATAACATTAGGATCATTTATATTCAACCCCCCCAAAAGAGAGATATTTAAATTGAATATAAATAAAAATGAATAAATTGTTTTTAATGATATAATATCTAAATTATGAATAATATACACCACATAATATAAAAATATGTACAAAATACAAAACATGTCTCAAAGAGATGAATTTGAGATAAAAAACCTTACCTAAGCCATGGTTCACCCCTCGCTTTCATCAAACATACTGAATAATTAAAATTGTGTTTATTAATGACATAATAAAGAAATGTATTCATAACTATAACCATTTATACTCCTAATTTACAATCAATCCACATATATTTGTATATAAGATAGTTTTTATCTATTTTTCCGCGTCTGTTGTTTATGGATTATATTAGTTTTATGGGAACTATGCAAGTATTTATTCTTATTCCGATTTAAATATTTTCCAAATCATTCATTCTATAATAAGGTAATATTTTTAATTTTATTTTCATTTATAAATTTTCTTTCCAGAGTGATTTAATCTTTATCCTAAAAATGAAATCGGTAATAAGCATATTTTCATCCTTTTAACCCAAGTAGGACGTATTCTTTGTTAATAAATTAAATATTGATATAAACATTATATAACAAACAATAACACTTTATTTACATAATTATATCGTATTTCACCATTAATTATATTTTCGTGAGAATCCATGAAAAAATTTCTTATCATTGTTCATCTAGGTTTTAAAGCATCCCAAACATGAACATACCTTGATTAATCGATAATTATGAGGTGATTTAGTTGAAATATCTTTATAATAATAATATAATGATTTCATTTATATTTTATTAGTGTGAAATATAATTATTATAAATACTTAGTAATAATAAACTAATTTCCTCTATGTTCTCTTATTTAGAGGGTAATTATATATTGATTATTTATAGCAAAATAGACTCCTTGACAAGGATAATGAATTTTGAAGGAAAGAATGAATATTAAAGGTGATGCTACGATAAAAAATAGCATTCCCACCACACGAATTTTTGTATAGTAACTTCTCCTTTGCCATGTGAAATGTGTTCTTGAAATGGTGAGAGAGAGGAAATATAGTTCCAAAGTGAAGAATTAGTACGATTGAATCCACAAGCAGGTATGTAATTTCAATGAGATCAAATAAACCCCTCCATAGATCTAAATTAGTTGTGAAATTGATGAATAAGTGATTTGAATCCACCCAATTCAGGTTACACAAGTTTCACCTAAAATATATAGAAACACTAATCAATTATCCATAGGGAATTTATTGCGCACCAACTTATTAGATTCAGGTAAGAGGGCCCGATTTAGGGCTTTTTGAACCATATGATATAATGATACTCATAATTAGAGTCTATAGTGGTGAAATGGTGGTATAATGAATTATTAATGATTTCATTCTTTGAGTGTTCCCAGATAATAACTTTATATATGTTGCAATATATGGTCATTGATAATATATTTGAGTTCATTATATAGGTGGTATTAATGAATATTAATGAAAACATTGATAGTTCTCTATAAATTGAATTACTTATCTAAAGGGTAAAAATCCATAGAAAGTGGTGATTCAGCCTAGTTATCAAGCTAGAGTTCGATAAATGAGTTCTATCTTATAATAAATCTTGAAAAATCCATGATGCTTGAGTAAGAATTCATGATTGCTGGCCAGATAAATGAATTCATGTAGATAGTATTTCCTTGATTAATCTATTCCATAATTCTTTCTCTAAGGACGTGCATAGATATTTAATATTGGTTGATGAGGTCCCAAGTGAACTGATCCTGAAGAACCTCATTATAACATTTGAGGATCTTAGTAGCAATTCCTCCATTAGTGAGCAATTTACAGAATTTTTTCGAAGGGATAATGACCATGTTCTATTCTAGGATGTTGCCACGATAAACAAAAAAGAATTATATAAGCACTAATATTTTTTATATTCCCCATGTTCTATTTATAAATCATGAAATAATGATCCATTTTTTAAATAATTATTGACTTGAAAAGGAAAATCCTGACATCCATTGAGATATCCTTTCCCTTCTATGATGATAATTGGGTTTTAATCTAATAAAAATGACATGAAAGGTATCACACAATTGGACTCCCCCAGAAAAATAAATTCCCAGTTACCTTAAGGGTATACTCTTATATCTAATAACTAATTCCATCAAGATGCTATTTTTCGGGTGTGAGAGAATATCTTCTTAAATTAGAAAAAGGACTTATCATAACTGATGGATTTCCCTGATAAGATTTCAATATTTTTGAATGTATCATTGAGATAACAAAAATTATTCTTTCTAACATGTAATAATAGAGTGTTATCATCATCATAAAAAAGATTATTTATAATAGTGGGGACCCTGTATTCTTGTATAGGTTTCATCATTCCTGGATCGACCATGTGAGTGTGAATTTTACTATGGTAATATTCATCAATGGAGATTAAGAAATATGAAATAGAGTAACCATTTATTACCCATTGAGATAACTTGATGTTTCCCTTATGGGAGTCATTGATTAACAACAAAATGTGAGCTGAAAAAAAAAGACATTTCACCTAGACAATGAATATTCAATTGAATCCAAAACCCTGTAATACATTAAAGGTGAAATTCCAATACATGGTGTTAATGGAATTTTTAATATCATGATTGAGAGAAATTATACCTCTTGTAGCTTTCTTTCTGTGATGTTTGACACACTCATAGGCAGTTCCAATATTTCTATGCATGCACCTACATTTAATAAATCCAAACAGATTCTAGGAGATGACTTTTCTAGAAATAAACTCAATCTCGTTTGTAAGAATTTATCTAATTATCTTGTAGATAGTGTTAATAAGATAAATGCTCCTAAAAGATATATTTCACAAGTATTATCAAACCTTGTAATCGATCTGAAAAATTATTAATTGAGGCCTTATGGTATGGTGACATTAAAAAAGTGGGAGGTCACCATCTTGAAAACTCAACATGTATAACATCCTATTATTTCTAGAAGAAAAGTATTTGTAATACCATTAGGTCCATGTGAATTGTTCTGGTTAAGACTAAAAATAGTATCCTTTATTTCAAATTCATGAGGTATACTTGTGATGATGGAATTCTCCTCATAGATAAAAAGAATAGTGAAAATTCCCCCAGTCAAGTCCTTCTCAATTCTAAGACAATTGAAAAATGAAGGAGAAGTTGGAGACAATGTGATGAGTGAGGAATTCCTTAATATAGATGATATTTCATAAAATTTAAATATTCAAAAGTTTCCAATAATATTTATAGGCAATTTGGATAGTGTTATAAAAGTTTTAATTCCAATCCCAAACTTTAAGATGTTTTGTTTTGAAGGTTTCCTTTTAAAACCTTTATTTCATTGATAAAAGGGAATTCATCTTAGAGGTGATGGAAATCTCTTGACAAAGATATAGATTGAATTCCATGTTGGTGGAATTTTCCTACACATGATGGAGGGAATATTTAAGGGAGGAGATTTTATTATCAATTTTATTAAAAGTGTCTCTACTCGAACACTTGGACTTATAATTCATGTTATTTAGTTTCAGAATGCAATCCATAACATCATTACTGAAGTACATGGTATACCAGAACTCCTGGATGATCCTATCATAGTCAAATTGAGAATCCCAAGAATTATTTAATACAAATGGAAGGGGAAACATTAGATATATGTTCATATGGAATAAAATAATTGGATGGTTATTAGGATTTAGATTTATGAGATTAATAATAGAGATAGAGTCTCATTTTGCAAGGGATATTAAATTGATGAATGCTTAGTCATGCTTGTTTGCAACCATTTTTTGAGGTTATCATATACCAAGTATATTTGGCAAAAACTAGGTTCATATCTATATTTTTATTATCTTCGATATAGGTCCTGAACTCTTTATGTGATATAGAGGAGTATACAACACAAATATTTTCATTGGGGAAGAGAATGGTGTTAATGTCTCCAAGTATAATATATGGTTATATAACAGTAACCTTGATCATGTTTATAGATTTCCATAATTCTCTTCTCTCTTTGAACCTATTATTGGGATAAATGAAACTAAAAAACATATGCATATTTGGTATATTTACCTCACATGTGACCATATGGTCATCAATCCTATAGGAAAATACCTCACCCATTTAAGAATGGGTAAAAATGCAGAGGGTTTCCACATGAAAAACTACTACAAGAACCAACTAGTTGATAACCAATTTTATCTAGGATAGAAATTCCAAGAGAGTATGATTTATTTGGTTCAAAAATTATAAGGATAATGGGTTTATGATTCTGAATATATCTATTAAGGGATTTTGTTGTTTTTTAATTTGACACTCCATAGAAATAATAGAACGAAAATTTATGAGGAACCACATTTTGATTTAGAGTTAACATTATTTTTTATTTTATCTTGAATTATTTTAGTTTATGGACTTATTTGAGATGCCATAAAGTCTGTCATTGCTTCTTGTTATAAATTTATTCACATAAATAGCATCAACTTTGGAAATAGGGATAGCGGTGATGCTCCCCGTAGGGTTTCCAACATCTTCAGAGCTCCCTAAAGTGTTATTAGTTCTTATTAGAGGAATATAGGGGATAAGATAAGATGAAATAATATCCTCTGTATCCTCCCACTATTCAACTATTTAACCACAAAGCCTCTTTGTATTAATAGAATCATTAATATAAGATGAGTCTAAAATTTTAAGGTTTCCAACACTATTTCATGGAGTATATTCCTTGGAAGTGTTCAGAGTAGTGATGTTCTATACTTTAAGGGGAGATATGCTAGTAGAGTCTTTTTGACCACCATTTCTAAAACCAGCAATAGGTTCTGAGGGATCATATAGAACTTGGGAAGTTTCATAGTTACCCAAATGAGCCATGTTTTTTCATAATCAAGCATAGTAACTGTATGAGTTAATGAAATTTCATTTGTTAATAACATTTCAAATGGAATAACCCCTCCATAGTTGGTATCATTATAAATCCCATCACCTATTATAGGGGTTAGGAAGTAGGGCTGCTTAAACTATCCCAATTTCAGTAGTGACTTTCTAGAGTTATCTCTCTTCTTGATATAACATTCTGAGCCCTTTTTATATTTTCACACCTTTTTCCAAGGCTTATACTTATCTAAAATGGGATTCTCTACTTGACTCTGTATGAACCTATAATTATAAATGGAATGAAAAACTATGTTTCACACATCACATAAGAGTTGAATGTATTAATATTCCACTTTTACCTCAAATATTGGATCTTTTTCGACATGTAATATCATATCTAGAGATATTTATTCTATTTTTATTCCATGAGAATGTGAAAATAGAAATTAAGATTCCAATAAAGGCTGTGTTGATCCATTTTATGTGATGTACTTGCACATGAAGCTCAATCACTAAGGATATTTGTATTCTAAAACCCAAAGTTAATCCAATGAAGTCTAATCTATAAATGGGACGTTTCCTATGTATGGTTTAAATAATTGAAGTTAATTTCCTACTCTGATAATCTGAAGACACCTAGTTTGAGTTGGATGTTCCCAAAAGTCTATGAATTATAGAAGTCACCATTATTTTTGTAGAGAATGTGGAAAATCCTTGACCAACTGAGATAGTATTCCAATTTTTCAAGAAATATTATTGACAGAGATTATCCTTGATGTCACTGCTACTCTAGGGTTTGTCTCCATTGGAGAACATAATGCGGCCATGAAAATAGAATTTAAAAAGATACCATGTTTCTTAAAGGGATATCAGATCAGTTATCATTGATAAAACAACATCATCTAATTTTCAGAATGTATTTTTCATCGGATGCATTAGAGGGCACCATCAAGGGCACCCACTCTAAGAAAAATCAAGAAATGAGACAAACATAAATCTAGGGTGATTTAGAATCTAGTGTTCTTGTGGTTATCCATGTTCAAATAGTGAAATCCCACCCATCCTCCTTGTAGATAGTCTCCCAATGGGATGCCATTTTTTAAATACCGAAAAATATTGAATGATGAGAAGTCACTCTTAATAATGTGTCTAAAAAATTCATAAATAATGGATAGGATAAGTGATAAGGTTTATAATGGACTCAACCACACATTCTCATGCATTCTTTAAACATATTTTTAACTTATTTAGCTTATATTTTTCACATTTACCATTTTAGTTTTTTCCATGGTAACTAGTTTATACAAAAGGTAAATTATCATTCATGCCAAAAAAAAATTACACTTATTAAATAATTTATACCTAGTAAATAAAAATTTTAAATCCATTTTATATTATTCAATTCCTCAATGTGATAAAAATTAATTATAAAATACTAATGTATAGTGTATTGATACAATTTTATGAAAAATATAGCTTAAGTGATGGAATGTAAAATATGTGTTTTAAAATTAAAAAAAAATTAAAAAAATTTGAAGTCAATTATAAAATAAATATTTCTCCATATTAAAAAGTTTTCAAGAATTTTTAGTTCATATTTATATATTCATAATGTCATAAAAGACATGCTATTTAAAAAAATGGTATTTTTCACTATTCACCTAAAAATAAATATTTTTAGAAAAATAAAAAATCGATCTTAAGATATTATTACCATGATATATATAAAAATGATGTTAATTTTTCAAAACTAAAATTTGAAAATTTTTAAATTATCTTTTAAAAGAAAATACAATATATGAAGAAATTATGCTTTTATTAAAAAAATGGCATTTTAAACTTCAAGTGTTTTTAGTCTTATTTATTATAGATTTATAAATAATTTAATGGTGACATATTAAATTATAATTCTAAATACTAACTATTATAATAAAATTTTAACTATGTTCAATTTAATCTATTAAAATATAATACCCCCTTTTTAAAATGGTTCTTTGAAGGGAATTATTTTTAAAATATTAAAAAAATAAAATAATTATATTTAATTAATTTAATTTATTTTTATATATTTATATAATAATGATTAAATAATTCATTTAATTTTACTATATTATGGTTCATTTTATTTGGGTGTCGTGTCAGTTTAGTTTTGTGTGTGACACCTGCTATTGAAGATAATACTAATTTAACGGTTCTAAAATCTATAGTCATTACATTCTACCCCTCCCCCCATAAATAAATTTCATCCTCAAAATTTTAATTAATACTCATTGATAATATTAGGTGAGGGTAATATTTATATATTTATTATTTAGGATATCGATTCTAATATGATACATACTTTACTCTCTTAGATTATAAAAAGTTTCTTATCTTTCCTCAAACATCATTAATCATTCATACAATCATATATCCCATTATGTATATACCCTAATTGTATACTATCCATACCACACCTTTATCAAAACAATTTTAATATAAATGTCATTAAACTATATCTAAATCATACATTCCTCTATAAATTTACTTTTATCCTCAACCACTAGTTCATAAAGTCACATATTATTCTATTTGTATCAAGATCCAAAAAATGAGGTAAACTTCACCAAAAATACCATGGATCACTTTTCCATTAAATTAATAATAAATTACAGGGATTTCAATACTATCTAAATAAGTTTTATTAAAAATAAATCAATCCATTATTACCTCATCCTCAATCATGTACTAAACCTCAGAGTTTTGATGCCTCAAACACATGTTCTCTAAAATTTATCCCCAAAAATATAACCCTATCTTAAAATCACATCTCAGGGTTATTAATACCACTTAATATATGTTTCCAAATCATTAAAGAATAACTATTGACTAAAAAACCTTAGATGATTTAAATAATCCTAATAACTTTTAGAATGTACCAGAATATAATCGATAAATATCACTCACTAATGAGAATAGCTATGAGAATCAATATTTAATTTCATTTAAAATAATAATCTCACTGCATATGGTAATATCTACAAACATACATTTTCCATCACAATAGGAATATTCTAACATTTTCAATCATTTTAGTATGGTCCATTATTCGATTATAACATTTAGTGATTTGTAAATACATACCTTCCTCAGCTTCACCTTCATGTTCCTATTTCAACAAAGTAATAAGACCACAATTGTTATGATAATATCCAAAATATAAATATAAAAACATAAATCACAATATTTCTTCTCCTAAGACACCTTAGTTTTTAACAAATTATACTTTTGATTCACCCATTGACTCTCATTATTAAATCAGGGGTTATACATGGTCATTTTTCAATTAGGATCTCTAACCTAATAAGATAAAATCATACATAAATAATTTATAATGGTTTTTAAAGAGAATGTGACTCAATAGGTGTATCCTATAAGAGAATAAAACAAGTTGTGTAGTTAGGCCTCTTTAACATGAACCAGTGGATGAATAAATTAATACTCAATTAATCATTTTCCTGGTTATTATCCCCAGATGAATCTATTCAAGAGAAAGCACAAAGTATTATTATTCAAATAAGGATTTATTTTATAGGATAAACACATAATCACTAATTTAACAAATCTTCCAATTGTTATTATATACATAGAATTGTTGAATAGAATTATACATAAGGTTTTCTGTAATGTTTTCTTCTTTTAATACTAGGAATATTACCTCATCTGGCCTAAAGGGTTATATATACCATTTTAATTATAGTCACTCATAACTTACCAAAATTTGATGAAATTTCTAACTCCCAATTTATTGACAATAGATATCATCTTAATCTCAATGTTCTCTAAACCCTACATTGATACCAACTATAACATCATGCAAATGTGGCCATCATTTTGTATAACTTGATGAAGATATTTTATTACAATATATTCCAAATAACTATTAGTTTTAGAGTTTTTTATAATTATTATAAAATATTAACTCACAAAACCGTTGTTATTTTCTTCAATTAGACATTTTTAAAAATATATTAAAAACTAATTAATCCATAATGTGTCTTAAATGGTTCCCAAAAATTATCCACATAATGAAATATTTTAAACATTTCATTATTTTACAATATTCATAACCTATGGAAATGGATACATAAGAAAGGGGTGAGCTTTTATACTTAGTAAGGGTAAAAATAAGTCATAAAATCAATTATCAAAAGTGAGTACAAGTTAAGAATATGTGTATAATCAATATACATAAGAAATTTATATCCAAAAATCATAGATCATTGATCATAAATTATGAAATAATATAAGAATACATCATGAAATTGTCGCATGTAAAATAAAAAAGGAATAATCATGAATTCTGGAATGTACATAAGCATATAAATCATGAAATAGTGGATTATGTGTCATAATATATTTCCCTTAGGGGATTGGTCTTAACTCTCTTATTAACTTTGGTCGATCAAGCTTCACTCACTTATTTAGTGAATCAAGAATCGCATCCTATTTTCCATTCTGGATCAATCATCACTACTCATTCCACCATTATCTAATGAGTTGAAAATATTTACCCAAAACATTAAATATATGTATATATATATATATATGTCCCAACCATCACATAAAGATTAATTATACACATTTTATCCATATAAAAACATTTAACCATCACATCATTAAAACCCAGAAACAAGAACAGGGTTCACAGAGATTTACAATGAAAATTGTTCCCCATTTTTATAGTGTAAAGAACCCATGGATAGAAAACGTGTTTCAATAAAAACATCATAATGAACTCATGGAAAGAAAATGGGTCTTATATCTTTTTCAAATGGATTCACATAATGAAATCATTTGTAATTTCATGAATAATAATAATATGATAATCCTATATAATATAAATGGTTATCAAATAAAATCATGTAAATTTCTATAGAAATACCATTCAATAAAGACAATAAATCATATGGTATGTAAACTATATATAAAAATGGTATATGGTTAAGACCATAATTTTTAAAAATCATTCAGTGTATGAAATATTTGTGAACAACCTTTAATCAAAGGAATAAAAAATATTGTATTCACTGAGGGACGGAATTTGAAGAAAAAATATTGTAATACACCAATCATTATTAATAAATAAAATGGCATTGGTTGATCAGAAATATAATGACATTTCATCAATCATTCAAAGAATAATATTGAATGGCTATTTTTCAAAAACATCCTTGATCAAGCATAAGATATGTCAATGGATAATGACATAGATTAAAAATACTATTAATGATTTTTGAAAAAAAAATCAAATAGTAAATATCCATGATATTTTGAAATAATATTAAAAGAGATATTTTATAAATCTATGTGAAAATTAATTTCTTTTAGAAACAATGAAATTGTAGAGATAATGTTTTGAATAAAATTTCAAAGGAATTGGAAAGATCTATTCCCATAAAAAATATTAAAAGAAATCATTTTCAATATACTCATAGAATAATGAAGTTATGTGTCATTTTGAATGGTAGATTTGAAATAATTTAATTAAAAAAATAGAAAAATATTTAACATTGAAGAAGATATTGAAATAAATGATTCCTTTAAAAGCCAAAAGATTATCAAATGAAATGTGGGGTAGAATATAGAACATTTTATTTAGAAAGGATAGAAAATATTATGAGATAAATTTTTTTGGAAACAAATATTTTATATAGTGTATTAGATTTTAATTTAAAAATGGGTGATGAAAGAAAATCCATATTAACATTCCCAAAAATAGTGGAGAACATTACTTGGAAGTAAAATACGAACTTGAAACAAAGACCCAATTAAATGATGTAGGTTCGTTCTTGATAATGTTATACTGTTATGTTAGAGGACAATCAAGTTAGGATATTTGAATAAAAAGGGAAATTATCCACCAAAAATATAAAATATAACATTAAATTAATTAATAAATATGATATTGATGATTTATGTTCAAAAAAATCCATATAACTTAAATAAATATATATGAAATAGAAAAGTCCCTTGCAAAAAACATAGTTTTGGAATTAAGAAACATTTGAAAATGTGTTTATGTGGTAAATATCTAAATCCCAATAATTTAAAGTTTAATTATCTCATAATACAATCATAGGGTATAATTTTTCCACTTTATATGAAATATGTTCAGGAAGAATAATTATAACTCAATGAACAAGAATTGTGTTAACAAACAACCATACAACTTGAGGATAATTTAAATAAAAATATCTTAAAATAGAGATATTTAAATTGAATATAAAATAAAGTTAATAAAATTTAATTTCATGATATAATATATCAATTTGTAATAATATACATCACATAAAAAAATAGGTTCATAATACAAAATTTTTCTCGAAGAGAGGAATTTGAGATGATAACTCTTGTCTTTGTCTTTATTAACTATAAACATTCACCAAATCTCCTAATTAATAAAATTATTTTTATTAATTAATACCCAATAAAATTATTTATAAATAAAACCATTTATACTCCTCATTATTAATCATTCCATATATATAAACATACATACATACATACATATCTATCAATGATTTTTTTAAATATTTTCCCACATCTGGTGTTTATGGTTTATACTAGTTTTATAGGAGTGTTGTTGGAATTTGTAATTATTAAAATGTTAAAATTTAAAAAAATCATTAATTTTACTAAAAGTTATGATTTTTAATGATTTATGAAGTTAAAAATTCTTTTCATGAGTGCTTTACTCTTTATCGTAAAACATTAAATCGATAATAAGAATATTTCGGTAATTTTTATCCCAATTATGGTGATTTCGTAGTTACTGATTTAGATATTCATATAACCCATATAGAACGAATAAAAATTATTTTATTACATATTTATATCATATTAAACCATTAACTATGCTTTCATTATAATCCATTGTATACTTCTGTAACATTGTTCAAGTTGGTGGTCAAACTGACCAAAACATGAACATACCATGATTAATGGATAATTATGATGTGATTTAGTTTCAGTATCATTATAATAGTATAATAATGATATAATGTAGTTTTTTTAGTGTGATATTTCTGAATTATAATTGATTAATAGACTATTTGATTTATTGGAAATAATTACATATTATGAATGAATTGTTTTTCCTCTTTACAAGCTAGTTTAAGATGATTAATTATATAATGATTGTTTATCACTCATAAAATTAATAGTTTATTATATTTGTATTAAAATAGAATTTTAAATGTCCTGAATATTATATTTATCCATTAAAACCATTATTATAACCATCCCTGAAAAGCAGAATTGAAAAACTGAACGCATCGTACCACGGTGGTGGTAGTCCACATGTACGCATAGATAATGATTTTATTTTTCAAGGAATGGGATAAAGATGTAATATGGTTTCATATATTATAATATAAACTAAGTTTTAAATATAATATTTAAAAATAAAATTCCACCTTTATATATTCAATATTAGGTTGTAAAGTAAAACAAACTTGTTTATTTATGGAAGTTGTAGCACACACATATACACATTTCATGTTTTTCATTTTTCTTAATAAAAAAATGTAAATAGAGGTTAATTATTATATCATAATTATAATAAAATATCACTATACTAATTATACTAATTTTATAATTTTAATAATATTTAATTAAATATAAATAAGAATTGGTGCACAAAAATAAATAGTAATGAGAACTTGAGGTTCAGAACATATACCTAAATTCTTAGATCTTCTACTTTCTCAAAGCGGTTAAGCATAGAAGGGATATTATTATGATAATTAAGGGGATAAATTAAGGCTTATATATGTTTTTATAATATTTTAGGGTATATTTTTGACAGAGAATAGGAGGTTTTGCTGTGAGTTAAAGTGAGTATAGGATTTCCCATTTTATAAGTGAAAAGTGGTTGCATTTTTGTAAACAGCAAAAACATTCCAATAATAGGATGTATCTATCAAGTAAGGTGTCTCAAAAATTGATAAATATAAGATATTGATGGTGAAAATATCAATAAATTCTTCCAACACACATTTACACACAAGTTTAAAAAGTGTTTTTAACTCATTACCATTATATTTTTCACTTTTAACATTTTAGCTTTTACAGTGGTAACTATTTTTTACATAAGGTAAATTATAGTTTATGGCTAAAAATAAAATTTCCCCTCTTAAATAATTTTTATCTACTAATTAAAAAAATTTAATAAATTTTTTTAAATTTACTTTTTAAAATAAATAAAAATTATTTTTAAAATAGTAAATGTATTGTGTATTAAAATAAATGTGGATGGGGCTTTCAAAGGCAACACGGGACCGGCAGGTTATAGAGCTATTTTCATAAATCACATGGAATAGGTTCTTGGATGTTTCAATGGATCATGCGGCCTCTCTACTTCTCTTGAAGCTGATATGATGAGCGTTATACACGCCATATCATTTTCTAGAATGCACAACTGGAACAATATATGGATTGAGAGTGATTCTACGACAATCATCCAAGCAATCTGCAACGACACCACTCATCTTGATTGGCCTCTCACTTCCCGATGGACAGATTGCTTGAACTTTATAGTTGTCCTCAACTTCATCACCACACATATATATCGGGAAGCCAACCGTATTGCTGACGCACTTGCCAATATTGGTGTTAGCCACAAGCTTCTTTGGATGGATGACCTCCCCTCTGATCTCATCCCCAACTATGCTAGGGATGTCTGTAAATACCCCTACTTCAGACTCGTGTAATCCTCTCTTTCTCTCCCCTCCTTCTTCTTTTTATTAATAAAAGTTCCTTTTACATCTAAAAAATTATTATTTTTAAATTATAAATTAAATTATAATATATAAATTCTATATTATAAACAAATTTTATTAAATTACAATCCATAATTATATATCAATAATGTCATAAAAGTCATGTTATTTTTAAAAATGACATTTTTAATTAATCACCTAAAAATCAATTTTTTTAGAAAAATTAAAAATATGTAAAGATAATATTTCCATGATAATTATAAAAATAATGTTATTTTTTCAAATTATGATTCTAAAATTTATATTTTTTCTATTAAATTAAAACACAATATATAAAGAAATACTATTTTTATTAAAAATGGAATTTTTATAATTTCATGTGTTTTCACTATTATCTAATATAGATTTATAAATATTTTAATTTTGGTATTTTATTTCATTCATGTAAATATTAAATATTACAATATTATTTTAGATACGATCAATTTAATTTCTTAAAATAAAATACCCCGTTTTAAAATGGATCTTCAAAATCCATCCTTTTTAAAGCATTAAATAATGGATAAAATAATATATTATTATTTTAATTGATTATTATATTTTTATTAACTAATAAATATATTATTCATGTAATTTTAATTTAGTTAAGTATGTTTTATTTAAGATTTTCATTATTTTGATATTACATACGCCGCAATATATTAAACATAGTATTAATTTAAAGGATTTAAAATCTTGGGTCGTCACATGCACAGATATACAACCCAATCAAGATTTACAGTTCCTTGAGGAAACAATGCATGTCCCCATATCATTACTCAGGAATCCAATGCCCTTAACAAAAACATCAGGTTTCCATTACTATAGAATTAAATTTCTCTACTAGCCTACTATGTTCTCTACAGATCCCTAGATAAATGGAATGTATTCCATCACTAGAGATCATCCAACATCTTGAACCACATGAAATACCATAAGAAGAAAATAATAAAAGTTACCCAAAAGAATATATATGTCATTTTATTCATATATTCATAGTATCATGCATGGTCATTGGCCTCTTACCAGCTGACGAAGAGACAAACTATAAAGATCACATCTATGTTAACATTTTATGTTCAACAAACATCTCAATCACAATTACATATAGAATGAACAAAATTCATGTTTCCGTGGTATCTTCGTTTTCCCACTAGAAAAGTATTCATAACTCAGCAGTCTAAGGTTAGTAAAAATTTATGACACATTCCCTCATTGAATTTCTTCTAAAACCATAAATCATACAACCAAACCTACTCTGATACCACATTGTGATGCCCCAACTAAATCAATGAGCCAGGATGGAGTTCCACATAGCCTCAAGCATGACTCCACATATGTCAAAGGTATATGATTAGTATTTAAGGTATAGAATAATATTATAGAGAATATGAACTCATTTAAAACTCTAAAATATCATAAAAACAATGAAACAATGAGAATCAACAATAATAATCCATTACGTAATAAATCACTAAACACAATGCTATATCAAAATGATGTTGTTAAAAAAATATAAAACTGTTCACCCACTGGTCTAGATACATGTAAAATAATTAATAAATAAAAATACAAGGGGGAACTCATATAACCCTAAGCTTAATACACCCTAAATCAAATACACTTGAGCTACCCAAGCCGGATGTACTGCATGTCATGTGATCAACTTAAAAAATAGAGATAATGTATGCATGAAAACAAGGTCTCCCATGCAGGGTGTGAAAAAAATATCTCAATAGTGTATCACCAATTAATCCTAATATATTTTATTATTTATTTTTGTAATCATGGGTAAAATAGAATTTAGAAATAAGAAATCCTGCTAAATCATCTTGTTCTAACAAATTCACTCGAGATACGTGGTGGTTACACACTTTTGTCAGGTATTTAGGTGCTTACCAGGACACCATGAAACCAAACCACACATTATTTAGTGTCATGATAAAAGGACATTCTCATATATCTTCACATATTGAATTAGGATGCAAGGACAATGTCATCACTCATCAGATTATTCTGTAAGTCCAATGTCATCATCTACCAGATTTGGCTTTAAAGAAATGCACATATCATATCATAGCCAGTATCCAATAAATCTCCATGTCAAGTAAGAATTTTGTTTCACCCCTAGATTTTTCTTGGGTTAGGAAATAATTAAATTATACCCACATTCTCCATTATTAGGACACATGCCAATCAATCCTTGTGTTAGGCCAATAAGTCGTCGTATCCCTACACTATCTCTAGGCCACATTTCCGTCACTAGCACCAAATTTCACTAGAATAATCTTATTGCCTTGGGTTTGTCCTCATGGACATTATACCCCCACCCTATTTTTAATTCCATCATCATTATCATGTCATAACACACATTCCCATTATTATGGTATAACCAATCCATTATGTTACACCTATCACATTATACAAGAATAAAAAACTCTATAGGTCAGAAATTCACACACAATAGTGAATAGAATATATAGGTACAATCATAGAATATCAAGCATGAGTCTTGGTAGTCATACATAAACACATGTTATCATTATCAATCATGGGTCTTATTAAAAATATGATTAATATCAAGGAAACAAATTTATACAATAGACCTATATGGTATGGAATTTCATATGGTGACACCACAAACTAAATTATTTCCGCAATACTAGCATTAATTGGTGTGGTTAATATCCTACAAAAAATTCTATACGTATCCTAATGATAGGTCCTTAACTAATTTCCATGATCCATGCTAGTCTCTCATTTCATGTCTCCCTAGGGATACTACATGGAACTTTACCACGCCCCTCTTATGCTGAACTAAAGGCTCTAGGAGAAATATCTTGTATATTTATATATCCCATATCACATTAAAAGGCATACCAATGTCTGTAACACCCCGATCTTCCATGATACACTTCTCATTCAATAATGTAATAGCTTGCATTGTACGCAACATCGAGTTCTAACACACTACAACTAATCAAAGTAGCCGTTATGAATAGTAATAACCAATGTTTAAATTTATAGAAATTTTATATTTCAAAATGGACTTCATTTTTGTATTCCTAATCTTGAAATTAGCCTATGTTGAATTTTTTGTAATTTTCTGAGAACTTCAAAATTTTTATGAATAGTGAAAAATACATAAAACAACTTTTTTAATCAAAATAATTTATAGTGATTAGTTATACTATTTAGTGGTTTTAAATTATAATTATAATATATTTTTACCATTTTATCCAATGGTGGTCATTAGAATTAATTTCACTTTGAAATTGGACATAAACAATTGTCAATCTTTTGATATAAATTGTTTCCTAAAAACACGCTATTTGTTGTGACAGCAGGAATTAATTATAAAATTAATTAATGAAAATTATATGTTTGGAATTTCATAAAATAGACATCATTTTTGAATTCAGAATATCAATTATAGCTTAGGGTGAAATTTTGGCATTGTTCTGAAAAACTTCAATTTTTGATGAATAGTGAAACCACTAAGTGGTAGTTAAATAACTGATTTTTCGTTTAAATGAAATATTACCACTTCTGTGATTTGATTTTCAAAAATCCGACATACATGGTTGTCATTAAGAAGTAAAATGTGGTTCAATGAGATTAAAATAATTTTTTGGTGAATAGTAAATTTTAAGTTCTTAATCGCGATTAGAGGTAATTAGTGTACTTTAAGGTAAAAATAATGTTTTAATAATATGGGATGATCTTGAAACATGTCCTACCCTCATTGGATGTTCCATGGCCGACAAAGTAAATCCATGGGTCAACTTGGGGACCCCATGGAGCCACTTTAGTTGGAAAATGACATAAATTTCTTTTATTTAATGTTAAAGTAAAAAATGACACAAACATGAAATGTTTTACTAAAACAATTTTTACATGGGGTTATACAAGTCATATTTTTGATTGTAAATAGTCATTGGAAAGATAAAAAGATTTCCTACATCATAGTATTTTTTTTTTTAATTTTTAGACAGTAAATAAATTAAATTATTTATGACATCATGATAATGCAGCGATGACCTCATTATTTAACGATTTAAATAAAATAAGAAGATAATGTAAAATCCAAGGCTTACACTTGTCCAAAGACTATTGGATGGGTAGATTTAGAACCCTTATCACCTTAGCCACGAATTATATAAGTGTGGGACCTTTAGAATCCGAAAATCATCGTATAATAATGTAACATTTCCTTACTTTCCAAGAGTTCCCCTCCTCTCCTCTTATAAAAGGCCCCCACCACTCCCACCATATTCACACCTTCAAGCCATTTGGCTCAGCCAACCTCTGCCCAAATACTCTCCCAACTTCCCCCTCTTACTCCTAGAAGCCTAACTTTGGGCAGAACTCTTCCCAAGGAAGCCTTTGGCTCAAATCAAAAAGAGTTACCTGATTTTTTAGGAGGTTAAAGAACGGTCGAGTCAGGACAAGACGCAAGGTAAGGGAATTTCTTAACCCAACTTCCATTATTTGGGTTAATCTCCTACTTTCAAATTATGTCATGATATTATAATTTCTTATTTTTTATTCTTTATGTGTACCTATAGTGATTACACAAAATAGATCTATTTTATTTTAAAAATGATCTTTTTAAGGACTTCGTCTCAATCTCCTTTCATTGAGGCATATTTGGTTTTATACACAACTTTCTTTTATACGGTGTATAAACCCCTTTGACTTTTACGTTTATTCAAAAGGAATCATTTTTATACGAAGCGTTTTACTAAACGACAAAAAGGGAATGTTTTTCTTTCCGTACTTATGCGACGACAACGACTTCTCCGCCGCCGTGACTATTATTTGAGTTTCGGCTTCCTCTACAAGCCATCATTTTTTTTAATGAAAAAAAATACAAAGTTTTAACATTCTTTTATTTTGGTATTGAAAATGGTTTTGAAAGCGTTTTTATTATATCAATGTGCTGTATTGATATCTTGTGATTGAAATGTGGAAATTTTATGTTTCCTTTATGCATGTTTTATGTGATACGATTATGTTATGGTTTATGATATGTTTAAACCTATTCATATGAGGAATGCATTGGACTTAACAAGTGACAGGTGGAGCCCGATATAGCTCCTCGATGCATCGGTAGGTCTCATGAGACAACTAGACGTGGAATTGGCCGAGGCCCTTTCCCCATTTGATTTGTGATTTTGGCCGAGGCCTTAATCATTTTAGACGTCTTGGCCAAGGCTTTGACAAAATGTTTCAGAATGTCTGGCATTATGCATTCCATCATTATGAAAATGGTTATTGATACTGCATGTGATTATTCGACCAGTAGAATATCCATGTGAAGAAGTAAATGGCATTATCTCATTTTACTTTTTCCATATTATGTTTATGTTCATGTTTAAAAGGCTTTTGTTTTAGTTATAAATTGCCTTAAAAGTTTATGTTTATTTATGAAAGCTTCCGCAATATTGTTATCCTTACTGAGCATCTGAGCTCACCCCTTTCAATGTTTTAATATTTTCCAGGATGTGAAGAAGTATTTTATGAATGACCTGCAGGGATAGTCAGAAGAGGATATGAGTGTGGACTATGAAGACTTTGTTATTAGTTTTTCACTTTATGATGTACAGTAAGACTTATGAATGTATCTAGTGTTTCCAAGGCTACTAAACTAATCGGTCTTTCGAGACTTGATCTTTTGTGATCATGCCAATGTTACTAAGTAACGCACCGACTCTGGGTAGCTGGGGTTGGGGCGTTATAGTTGGTATCAGAGGCAGTTTAGTACTAACCTTGGAAGCTAGATTTAGATAAACTCTGATTAGAGAACATAGCCCGAAGATAGACTTTAAGGATTAGTATAGAAGAACATCCTATAATTTTGGTATTATAGAGATTTTGTGAGTTTTCCGAGAAATACGTCCATGTCTGGATACGAGCAAGTAGAGGCGGCTCTGGCACAGATGTACCTAGGGGTAAAACCCGAAAACACCGCTTTAAGCTAGACTCGAACAGGAACTGGTGCACGACAATGGGCCTTACTGCACTCTTGGTTACGACACTCCCGGGGGATATGCTTTGGATAATTCTCATTTTCTTTATAAACCACTATGAAGCGTTATGAGTATATACTTCCTCAAAGAAAACATTTTTATGGATTATATCCATAAATAGTTCAATTTATGTTATGTATCTTACAAGTATGGAATTTTTGTATTTTGATTTGTAAACTAATATAGTTTATTCCATTGTTTAGAAATGGCGCCTAGTGGAAGGAATGGAAACTGTATCAATGCACGCACTCCATGTAGGGATTGCCCTCCTGCTCAAGATAATTATTGTGGAGCTAGAGATACAACTGGTGCTGATCAACTTATTACCATACTGGACAACTCACTCAGGTTATGAATAATAACCTTACTCGTATGGAGCACCCTGATCCGCAACGTGGAGGATCAATGATAGGCCTCTTCATGAGGCAACAACCACCAACATTTAATGGGGGTAAAAATCCATTAGTAGCTGAGAAATGGATAAACCCCTTAGAGAAAATATTCCACGCCTTGGGCAGTAGTGAAAGGGAAAAGGTTATCATGGCAGTTTACCGCCTCACTGGAGATGCTGATCAATGGTGGTCATTGATTCAAAACACAAAGGAAGATGATGACATATCGAATATGGAATGGAGGGAGTTCAAAGATATTTTCTTAGAAAAATACTTTCCTCATGACCATAGAGCAGATATAGAAGGGCAATTTCTGAGTCTGAAACAAAAGGAGGATGAGAATGTCGCAATGTATGAGGCCAACTTTACAAGGTTAGTGAGGTATGCTGCAGATTATATACGTAACCCAAGAGGTAAGATTGATCGTTTCTTTGATGGGTTAAAACCATTTCTCCGTCGAGCTTTAGTATCACAATCGTTCTCAACATACGAAGATATTGTCTCATGTGCTATCAAGACAGAAAAGGAATTCTCTAACTCTTATTACAACAAAGTAAAGCAAGAGAAGAAGAGAACGGTAGAACAAGAGACAGATAAATGAAAAAATGGAAAGAAGGATTTTCCATTATGTGATAATTGTGGGAAGAATCACCCTGGTACTTGTCTAAAAGGTATGGGAGTTTGTTATAAATGTGGGGAAAAAGGTCACCAGGCACGTGATTGCAAGGGAATGAAAGAGGCTATCAATGTTGAATGCTACAATTTTAGGGAAATGGGGCATTATGCAAATGAATGCCCTAAGCGTAAGGGAAACTTACCTCAGAAAAGGCCAAGGGATCAAGGACAATCTTATGCTGTTACTATAGTTGAAGAAAAATAATTAATGTATTGGTGCCTTTGGACTCATGGATTATATTCTGGTTATTAGAATAATGTGATATATATATATATATATAAGGATTGTACTGCAGTACTTGTTGATTTTAGTAAGGATTTAATATGATGAAGGTAATCATATTTTTAGTATGTGACAAAAAGAGAAACTTTAATTTGTTTGGGGAATCTCATAAATTGATTTTGGAATTAAGAGACCTTTTAGAGAAAGTCTGGACAGATGTATTTTGGATAACTATAAAGGTTGGAGTGGATTAAGTTGATCTTTGGATAGTATTTTTTAAGGTTAAAAAATTTATGAAGATTATTTTTGGAATATTATAATACTATTGTTTTAGGAAAAGGACAACCTACAGGGTGGGGAATAACCCGTCGCGTCGGACAAAGCTGCAGGAATCGAACCCACAATCATAGTGTGACAGGCCTTTATTTCCTACCACTAGCCTACATGAAGTCCCTGGTTTTTACAAAATAATTTTACTAATCTAAATGGTATGTGTTAACATTTGGAACCTTATACAATTAGGATAAGTATAATATTTTTGAGTTCTATTATCTTTTTGAGTGAAAGATGAGTTGAAGGTTGAAACTCTAATTGTCAAGCATAAATATATATATACCTATCTCTTATTCAATGAATAAATTAATTCTTAAACATTAGTAAAGGGATATTAAAACAAAAAAATGTGTTATCCTAATACCTTATTTCTTGTTGAACTGATGATATTTTAAATCAACATAGATTGAAGTCTTTGAGGCCCTCAATTTGACAGTTGATTGTGATTGATGACCTAAATCACTCCCTACAAATATTTACTTTTTTCCTCCAATTATATGTCTTTAATTTCCACCAATGTTCTCCTAATCGAGATCATAATTGGGTGGTGACTTTTTCATTTCCCTTTCCCTCTTATTAAGGCTAAATTTTATTAATCTTATTTCCGATGTGGGTTTTCCACAAAGGTATTTTCTCTTTTCAACCTTTTATTTACAAAGAAAAATTTCAAATTGCGAGGACGCAATTTATTGAAGGAGGGGAGAATGTAACACCCCGAGCTTCCATGATACGCTTCTCATTCAATAATGTAATAGCTTGCATTGTACGCAACATCGAGTTCTAACACACTGCAACTAATCAATGTAGCCGTTATGAATAGTAATAACCACTTTTTAAATTTATAGAAATTTTATATTTCAAAATGGACTTCATTTTTGTATTCCTAATATTGAAATTAGCCTATGTTGAATTTTTTGTAATTTTCTAAGAACTTCAAAATTTTTATGAATAGTGAAAAATACTTAAAACAACTTTTTTAATCAAAACAATTTATAGTGATAAGTTATACTATTTAGGGGTTTTAAAGTATAATTAGAATATATTTTTACCATTTTATCCAATGGTGGTCATTAGAATTAATTTCACTTTGAAATTGGACATAAACAATTGTCAATCTTTTGATATAAATTGTTTCTTAATAACACGCTATTTGTTGTGACAGCGGGAATTAATTATAAAATTAATTAATGGAAATTATATGTTTGGAATTTCATAAAATAGACATCATTTTTGAATTCGGAATATCAATTATAGCTTAGGGTGAAATTTTGGCATTGTTCTGAAAAACATCAATTTTTGATGAATAGTGAAACCACTAAGTGGTAGTTAAATAACTGATTTTTCGTTTAAATGAAATATTACCACTTCTGTGATTTGATTTTCAAAAATCCGACATACATGGTTGTCATTAAGAAGTAAAATGTGGTTCAATGAGATTAAAATAATTTTTTGGTGAATAGTAACTTTTAAGTTCTTAATCGCGATTAGAGGTAATTAGTGTAGTTTAAGGTAAAAATAATGTTTTAATAATATGGGATGAGCTCGACACATGTCCTACCCTCATTGGATGTGCCATGGAAGTCCAAGAAAATCCATGGGTCAACTTGGGGACCCCATGGAGCCACTTTAGTTGGAAAATGACATAAATACCTTTTATTTAATGTTAAAGTAAAAAATGACACAAACATGAAATGTTTTACTAAAACAATTTTTACATGGGGTTATACAAGTCATATGTTTGATTATAAATAGTCATTGGAAAGATAATAATATTTCCTATATCATAGTATTTTTTTATAATTTTTAGACAATAAATAAATTAAATTATTTATGACATCATGATGATACAGCGATGACCTCATTATTTAACGATTTAAATAAAATGAGAAGATAATGTAAAATACAAGGCTTACACTTGCCCAAAGACTATTGGATGGGTAGATTTAGAACCCTTATCACCTTATCCACGAATTATATAAGTGTGGGACCTTTAGAATCCGAAAATCATTGTATAATAATGTAAAATTTCCTTACTTTCCACGAGTGCCCCTCCTCTCCTCTTATAAAAGGCCCCCACCACTCCCACCTTATTCACACCTTCAAGCCATTTGGCTCGGCCAACCTCTGCCCAAATACTCTCCCAACTTCCCCCTCTTACTCCTAGAATCCTCACATTGGGCAGAACTCTTCCCAAGGAAGCCTTTGGCTCAAATCAAAAAGAGTTAACCGATTTTTTAGGAGGTTAAAGAACGGTCGAGTCAGGACAAGACGCAAGGTAAGGGAATTTCATAACCCAACTTCCATTATTTGGGTTAATCTCCTACTTTAAAATTATGTCATGATATTATTATTTCTTATTTTGTATTCTTTTTGTGTACCTATAGTTAATACACATAATAGATATATTTTATTTTAAAAATGATCTTTTTAAGGACTTCGTCTCAATCTCCTTTCATTGGGGCATATTTGGTTTTATACACAACTTTCTTTTATACGGTGTATAAACCCCTTTGACTTTTACATTTATTCAAAAGGAATCTTTTTTATAAGAAGCGTTTTACTAAATGACAAAAAGGGAATGTTTTTCTTTCCGTACTTATGCGGTGACAACGACTTCTCCGCCGCCATGACCATTATTTGAGTTTCGGCTTCCTCTACAAGCCATCATTTTTTTAATGAAAAATAAATACAACGTTTTAAATTTCATTTATTTTGGTATTGACAATGGTTTTGGAAGCGTTTTTATTATATCAATGTCCTGTATCGATATCTTGTGATTGAAATGTGGAAATGTTATGTTTCCTTTATGCATGTTTTATGTGATACGATTATGTTATGGTTTATGATATGTTTAAACCTATTCATATGAGGAATGCATTGGACTTAATAAGTGACAGGTGGAGCCCGCTATAGCTCCTTGATGCATCGGTAGGTCTCATGAGACAACTAGACGTGGAATTGGCCGAGGCCCTTTCCCCATTTGATTTGTGATTTTGGCCGAGGCCTTAATCATTTTAGACATCTTGGCCGAGGCCTTGAAAAAATGTTTCAGAATGTCTGGCATTATGCATTCCATCATTATGAAAATGGTTATTGATATTGCATGTGACTATTCGACCAGTAGAATATCCATGTGAAGAAGTAAATGGAATTATCTCATTTTACTTTTTCCATATTATGTTGATGTTCATGTTTAAAAGGCTTTTGATTTAGTTATACATTGCCTTAAAAGTATATGTTTATTTATGAAAGCATCCACAATATTGTTATCCTTACTGAGCATATGAGCTCACCCCTTTCAATGTTTTAATATTTTCCAGGATGTGAAGAAGTATTTTATGAATGACCTGCAGGGATAGTCAGAAGAGGATATGAGTGTGGACTATGAAGACTTTGTTATTAGTTTTTCACTTTATGATGTAATGTAAGACTTATGAATGTATCTAGTGTATCCAAGGCTACTAAACCAATCGGTCTTTCGAGACTTGACCTTTTGTGATCATGCCAATGTTACGAAGTAATGCACCGACTCTGGGTAGCTGGGGTTGGGGCGTTACAATGTCTCTCACCACCGATAATAGCACCATCTCCCCATGGTGACATCGTCATTAGATGAATCCAAATATTCCATATGCTATGAAGTATTAATCCCCAGACTGAGCATAATACTACCAATATCATCTAGATTAAGGTTATCTCAGTCCTTAGACCCTATACCTATGACTCTGTAGAAATAAGGATACAAATTATCACATATTCATAAACATACATATGGGTTTTTATGATAGGGTTCACCTACCTCAAAAGGAGTTATCAAGATTCTTGAGCTCTACTGAGTAGCTCGTCCATGCCTTGTCTAAGCCCATACCACCACATGACACCTTGATTTATATAATAAGTCATAATTACTTAATTTTAACCCATTTAAATATGTTAATTAATTTTATAAAATGCAGCATAATTTCTAGAAATCTCACCGAGCACCACAGTCACATCAGAACCTCGACTAACAGTACCCGGAGGGTCTAGGACGCAACATTGGTACTATCACATATTAAATACCTATAATTTAAATTTTTTAAAACCATACATTTTATAAAAATATAATGGAAACATTAGATAAGTTTAGGTAAATGGATTACCTCCAACAAAACTATTTCCAACGGTGTGAAAACAGCATCATGGGATGTCCTCTATGCAAGACGCATGAAAGCCCCATCACTCTCAATTGATTCCACCATGATCTAATGGAATAGTCACTAATTACATAATGTAAATTGAATTAATTAAGTTAGATTACAAGGGTTATTAAATAATGTAATAAAATTAACAATATTACATTAAACTTTTGTTACCATGTACCCAGAATTTCCTCTGGTCGAAGGGGATTGAAGGAGAAGCATTAGAGGGGAAATTAGGAAAAGTAATATCCTTTCCTGATCCCCAAGATTAGATAAATATTTATATAAAAAAATTAGAAAAAGTTGAAAAATACCCCACTTAAAATGTACCTATACAAATCCCACTGGATATTTAGTGGACCACTGGCCATCTGGCGATCCTACCTACACTATTAGTCTACTAGTAAGGCTATCAGATAGCGGGTGAATGTTGTAGCAACTAGATTACTCCACCCCTTCTTAACATTTCTACCAAACACCCAAGGTATTACATGAGCTTCAACCCATGTACAAAAATATAATTTTAGGACATCTAGAATATTGGTATTCTAAATCAAGATTTTATTCTCAAAATGGGTCTTTAAATAAATAGAATATTCACATATCCTCCAGAATTTACATCCTATAATGATATAGTATGTTATAATTAAGATCATGGATTGTAAAAAAACCTAATGTGAGATTGATGATACTATTCATTCAATGTTAAAAAAAATTCAATTCCAAATAAAATTTGTTTTCTTATGAAAGATTATGGTTCATGAGAACATAAGTACACTATGTGAAGCGAACAACTATGTGTTTATGAAAATTAAGGATTTTGAGTACTCTATGATAATAATAATGAAAATATGGTGATAAAATTCATTAAATGTTGGATTCTAGACATATTCCAAAGAAGTTATAACGTCCCACATGATATGACCACAAAATATTGAAAAATCTATGTTATATTTGAATCAAGATTAATGTTTGAATTGGTCATGTGCTTGTCTTTCTCTTATAGAATAAAATTTATATTTTGGAGTTTCAAAAATTAAATGTATAGTATAAAGATATAATATGACCTGATGAACATATGAAAAGGGGAAATAATGTTCCATTAGCCAAAATAATGATATCTCAACAATGGATGGTGATTCCTAAATGACATTATCCAATATGACGGTGTGGTGTTATGAACCTCCATATGCTAGTTGGATATGTATTTTCTTATTATAATGAGTACATTGAAGACTCATATTTATGATATTGATATATGGTGTGATTTTATTTTGTAGGAACCCCTTGAGAACATATCTGTGTTGTTTGAAATGATTATTTTTATATCATATACAGGTTCCACAATGATGATTAAGTAGAGAATAAATATAATGTGGATGAAAAAGATAGTTGAGTTTGAGTAATTTTAAAATAGTAATAATGAGGAATGAATAATTTTTTTGAGTTTTTAGAAAAAATAAAATGGTGGAAAACATGCAAAAGCAGAATAATTAGAATAATATGGATTTTAATAAAACCACATTATGGGGTTCATTGGAAACATCATAGTTAATTATTGTGGGAAAAAATAAGTTATTTTTTACCATAAATAGAAGTATGTGAAAGTAAAAGGAATTTAATCAAGTAATTATTAACAATGGTTTAAACAACACATCATGGCCTATATCTTGGTTTTTATGGTTGTGTTCCAAAGGCTTTATATAGTACAATAAATTAAAGAATTATAAATAGATTAATTAATTATTTACATGAAAAGGAAATTATTTCTGATTATTTTTTTCTTCTTGTGCATACATCATTAGGGAAATGAATGCTTGTTGCCCCATGTATCATCTTTCCAAAGGGGTGAGGCCTCCACCACCATGGATGGTGATGTTGGATCCATGATAAAAAAGGATGGTTTTTTATGAATCTTTTCACATCCAGTGTGCACATCATCATTGTGATTTGTGGTTATTGCCATTTATTCCTACTTTCCAAAGGTGGGTGGCCTCCACCACCATGGATGGTGATGTTGGATCCTTGATCAAAATAGAATGATGGGATGTCGGTTCCACCTTCCAAGGATATATCCTTGGAAGTCATCACCTAGTATGGGTCTCCCTCGTATATTTCATTCATGTTTTTAAAACTCAATTCTAGTTCCATCCATTTTTGGATGGAGGTTAATTACCCAACTTTTATATAGACATTCCAAGGGGTCTTTATAGGGTATAGACCTTCAGTTAAGGGATTAGTCATGTTGGGAATCACTGTCATGTCTGGATGCTGGAACATTGGTCACCTATATTCTTCATCATATGAGGGAACCTCATGAGAGAAGTACCTAATGAATCTCATGTCTATCATAGGGTATCCTTTTCTGGAGGCCTATCTTTCAAGGTTTTCCTCAGGAATCCCATGTTTAACAATATGTACCAATTTAACTGGTTGGGAGATTAATTTCATGTAGGGACATATTGGGTTTTATTTGAATGCCCCATAGATGAAGATCACCGAGGTACATCCCTATGGGGGAGCACCTGGAAGGTTTACCAAATTGGTGGATTAGAACTCCTTTATAGGTGGATATGCGATGGTGTTCCCTATAAACGGAATATGTCACACTGTAAAGGTTGGTTTGAATTATTTTGGTGGTGTATTAGGGAGGTACACCCCAATGTGGGGGACACCAAGGTTTATCATTTGTCAGGATTGAACCATAGAGAGGCATCATATATACCTTTTTTAAAATATAGGGATCAAAACCCATATAGTTCGAGAGGGTATGGTATGGGGCATACACATGGTAATCTTCCCTTCTCAAGAGGATTTCTCTTGGTTGTATTATGGATGATGTGGGGATTATGAATTTCTAACTTCTCGGGTGCTTCTTGGAGTTGTGATGGAGTGGATGGGGCTTACACATGGTCAGTTACATTGATGGATGGCATGATCATACTAGGATGTGGTGGACCAGATCAAACTATGATGATTTTGGGTGTATTGGGGTGGATTGAATGGAATTATGGTTTTGAACCTCATGACGGTTTCCAACATAAACCATTTAGTTGGGAATCAAATCCCACATTGTTTGATGAGGGAAATTTGGGCTTAAATGTGGTGAGGATTGTGGAAATGGAACATTGTTGGGGATTATGCATAAGAGCAGCCCATAGGGACCTGAAAGATATGTGACCTCCAGCTTGAACCACAATCCCCCTGAGACATAGTGAATTTAGGGAAGGATCAGGATGGGAGTGAACGATGAGTGGATGATGGGCTTGACCCCAACGAGGCTTGCTGCGTATCCCATCTAGATGGGAATCAATGTTCATGTATTTTAGGAAGGGGGATTTGGGGATTATACCTAAGGAGGATGCTTGTGGGAATGGATCATGGATGAATGAGTTTCATGGCTTCCATAAACCATTAATCCCATGTGATTCATTCCTGTTGTAAGAAAATAAGAGGAAACAGTAGACCTGAAAGTCTTGTCACGAATGGTGTGCACACGAGAGATGGTGTGGGGCCTATGCATGTAAGCAGATCATGCGCTACTAGAAGCAAGGATGATGTGGATGAGGCATACAAGTGGAAACATCACAGGTTATTCTATGGAGTGATAATTATATAGATGGGGCTTATGTGTAGAAGCTACCCATGCACCTCTATAGACTAGAAATTTTATAATTAGTGTTTATGAATAGAATTTGACCATGTGATACTATTTATAATAAATAGAGTGAATGGGGATTACATGTGGAAGCTTCCTTTCGTGTCTTCCTCATTTAAGGTCACACAGGAATCTCATGTCCATTATAAGGTGTAAGGAATCGGGAACACGATATTTATAAAACACACCACCTATAAATTTGAATTTTTTTAAGCACTATATATGCAGATAGTGGTGTTATACATAATGTCGTCACTACATGATCTATTTTTTGTGAAGACTATATATTTTTTTTCAGATGGAAACTGCAAGCTCTTCTACAAGAGGATATTATATCAGATGATCATCTACACACTCAAGAAAGTGGCTGTAACGCTCCTCTGCATCACATACTATAGATTCATACTTGAAAAGGCCACCCATAATTAACACCATGATCAATGGGAATCACAAATTTACTCAATCCATTGACCATATTCATAGCACCATGCATCTACATGGAGGCCTCTCGTAATCTCACAAGTTTCATATTCACATGCTTGTGCGATTCTTATTATAGGCTTAATGCATTTTCCTCCTTCCAGAGAAATATGTTATAAATATATATGTTCTATGAAAATATTTCTATATAAACACATTTTTTATCATATTATATCATTATGGAGCACCCGGTTCCACATGTCTTTTGATCAATTTATGGAAATGCTTTATATAGATGTCCCGACATGAACTCATGAGTTACAGTGCGAGTCATCTGATACGTTGATCTCAAAGTATGGTTTTACAAATATTTTCATGATATCATATTAATCATGGGTCTTCATGTTTTTTCAATGTCATAATGATGATTTATATGCAATTATTCCAATCCCCTCGTTAATATTTCTGTTGATGAAGGTGAAGTGGAAGATGATTCCCAACCATGAGGAACATGTATAATCCTCCTTCTTCAATGGATTGGCATGAACGATGAATCCATATTCAAGAGATTTCCCATAGAATATAGTGTATTGTATCATCACATTATGCATGACAAAAGTTCATTCCAAGGCCATAACAACCATTCGTAGAATCAATACCACCTCTCATGGCAGTTGGATTGGCTATTGAAGATTCTGGTCTACCTCCCATGGAGGAAAGCTAATATTAAAGTGCTAGGTTGAAGATGACCCAAAATATCACTTATCCATCATTTGGAATCCCTAACATGTTTCCATGTAAAAGTGTGTGATGTGAAATTATGAGAATCTACAAATGCCCCCCATAGAATTAGATTCGCTCGAGATGAAAAGAGTCTAGTTATAATGTAAATTTAGCTCACATTGCCTCATATTTGAGTATATGGTGGGATTTTATATTGACCCTAAAGAAGGGATTTGTCAATAGTGTGTTTACTAAGTTATTTCATGCATTATCAAGAGGATTCTTATGACCAAGAGTGATTGGATTTGAATTGAGGTTTTATGGATTATCAATGGTTCCCATACTTTGTATAATATTTGGTAAACCTAAATTCGAGGATTTTAATGTTTAAATTTTAATAGATTTTTCATGAGAAATTCTCAGGAATTCATACCAACAAGAAATTATTCATTGATATTTCTATTTCATCTATCATGAGATCACCTGATTCCCAAATAGATAATTTGGGTAAAATATATGTCTTAGAGGGATAATTCTATTTCTTTTTCTGATGTCGATAATCTTAGCAAGAGTAGCATGATTTTTTCCAAGGCTATATGTTGGGCCTTACATGATTTTCCACACATGGAGAGTAAATATGTATTGTTATATAGTTTAGGGTCTATTAACTCTATCATTCTATTGTTGTAGTTTAGTGTATTTTAACTCAGACCTTCTATCATTTTAGTTTAGGGTCTTTTAGATCAATCCTTATATCACTATAGTTTAGGGTCATTTAGCCTAGAGATTTTAAAATTACAGTTTGGGGTCTTTAACCTCGGACTATCTACAATTGTAGTTAAGGGTCTTTTAACTTATACCTTCAATTTATGTAGTTTACGTTCTTTTATCTCAGACCTTATATTGTTGTATTTTAGGGTCTTTTTTCTCACACCGTATATCGTTGTAGTCTAGGGTATTTTAGCATGGGCCTTCTATCATTATAGTTTAGGATCATTTAGCTCGGACATTTTGTCACTCCAGTTTAGGGTCTTTTAGTTCAGACCTTAGGATGTCATACAGTTTAAAGTCTTACTACAAGGACTTGATGAATGATCATGGAATATGGTGCAGACATGATATGTATGACCCAAAACACCAAAGGGTGTTTAGTTCTATCATGTTGTTGTAGAGGCTCATGAGGATTATGGATCCATTACTATAAGGAGGTTATGACTCTTGTTAGTAGGTAAAATCCCTAATGTATTGGTAGCATTGTAAAATAGAGGTCTCTGCACTCTTTTCCAAGGAACATGAATGATTTATGGGGGGTATTGGTTGACGGAGAAATACCCGGGATACTATTTTGACAGAAATAATTGGATTATGAGTGATATAATTCATAACCCAAAATTTAAATTCAGTGAATATGGTATGGGGAGACATGCTGAGGATGGCCCAAAATACCACGAGGTTACAGGTTTCACCAAAATGTTTCTAGGGATCACAAGTATTGAAGCTCATTTTTTGAAAGGAGGAGATTCCTTTAATCAGTATATTAGATCCCTTATGCATCAATAACATGGACAAAAAAATTGATCTCTGCTCATTTTAGAGGTCCATGAGGGATTTTTGAAGACTAAAATGTATAGATGATGAGGTTGGGTATGGAGGAAAGCTATCCAGGGAGGGTTCTATAACCCAAGACAACTAATCTCTTAATTATAAATCTCTATCCTTATTCTATGTGGTTTCAAATCACAAAGTGTTTTCCATCAAAGGTTTCGTAATGGAGTGTCTAATTCCTAATTTTAGAAAGGGTATAAACTATGGTGACGTAACATTGAGGATGTCGAATATACATATATTGTTTGGCATGGAGATTGTAAACCATGGTCAATGTTTTGTATTTAAGAGGATGATATGGAAAAATCATACTGTGAAAGACACAAAACACACTGGGGTGTTGAGTTCTACCGTACGCATTTTAGGTGTCATAAGGATCGAAAATCCATTTTTGAAGAGTGATGCATTTGATAAAAGACCATAGAAACATATGTAGAGGCTATAGAAATACATGAATAGTCAATAAGGTTTTCTTTAATCTAGGTATCATTTTAAAGGACCATGTAAGGTTTACGGTGATCCAAATCACTCAAATCATGAAGCGTGATTTTGGGAAAGCATAATATCCAAGAGGGGTTCAAGAACCCTAAATGTTTATTCACTTCCTATTGAACATATTATTATAGTGATGACATGTAAATAATGATTACTCTATCTTTTTCATAAACCGGGGAGTCCATCGAGCATATCATGAATTTTAATTAGGCTATAGAGTAGGACCTACGATCTTTATTCAATATTTATTTTCAGCATAAATTTTTTCCTAAAATTTGGAGATACAAATTTTAGTGAGTAAAGGCTTTTTTTTCAGTCCTCCATCTGTGTTTTTTCAACCTGAAAAGTTTTTTGTATCCTTCTCAAGCAAATTATGGTCTTGTGATTTGGACAATAATATGCTAGAGTTCACGGTCATACATCTTTGAACAAATATCAAACAATTTAAGGTCATGAAACACATGGTCCTAATGTGGCGTAAGATACACAATATCTTAATTAGGATACACAGGGTCAATAGTACCCCAACATCCATCTGAGTGAGAGATGAGAATATTTGAAATCATGGATCGAGGTTCTCAATTAATGATTGATGATACAGGAAAGTAATGTCAGGAATGACCCATAACACCCTGAGGTGTTGAGATCTATTGTTGTAATGTTGTAACTCACATGTGAAAAAAATATCTTTTTTAGAGTGAAGAATTTTTCAATGATTATAAGAACATATGAAGGGGCCATTGGTATACATTCATAGCTTAATGGAGGGTCCCTTTAAGGTGAACATCATTTCTAAGGGTCATGGAATATTTATGGAAACCTGAGGAAGCCAAGACATGAATTATGATTTATGTATTGAGGAACTTAAAAGATGATTGAAAAACCTTGTAATTTGGATGAATAGGGTATGTATATCATGGTCCTTGGTAAGATATGAAAAATGGGTGATGGTATGCATAGTTTTACAACATGTTGTGGGGACATTTTTTTCTCTATGTAGTTTAACGTCATATGGTAACAACATTTTCCATTAATTTTATCATCATAATGTAAAGAAATTTTTGTTTCCATGCATATTAACATTATGTAGTACGGATGTTAGAACCAATGTGAAATTTTTCTCAAGATATATTGCATATAGTATCAAACCGTATGAACATTTGACATGTACGTAGGAAAAATGAGATTGTATGACTTATCACCTATGCAGTTTAGGGTGAATTGTTTGTGGATTCTTATAGTTGGACCTAGATTTTGAGATCTGATCATCACTACATATCTTCTGATGGAAGGGATCAATACACACGTAGTTCTTGAACAAGAAATACTCTATACAGGCCTAGCCCATACATATAGGTGGGGATTGTTTTTATTGATCATATTAGTTGGCATAGAATTGGAGATATATACATAAATACATATTATGTGATGATAAGAATACAACCACACGTAGTTCTTGAGTCAAAATATTCCTACACAAGATTGAACTATACATATCAAGTGAGGAATTTTTATGTTAATTTGTCCTGACTAGACCTAGGGTTGGAGATTCAGGTGTCACTATATTTCTTGTGAGGATAGAAATCAAGCCACCCGGAGTTCTTTAATCGAGGTGTGGTTGGAGAAAAACGCCATGAATAGTTTTCGTCTAGGGTGAGGAGCATGGGAATATACAACGTTATGTTGTGAAAGGTATATTAACTATAAAATTTATTGTCATGAACCATGGACTCATGGTATAACTTTTGAGGTTTTGAATCCAATACCATGGTGAGTCTATCATGAGTTTTTATCCCTTATTTGAATGGGTAATCCATTACTAAAACTCATAACATCATGTGAGATATGTTCAATGTGAGAAATATGGAATGGAAAGGGTTATTATCAGTGTGTATAGGTTATTAAGTATAGTACATGGGAATTTTTTATCATGTGGTGTCTAGACGAAGATATATGATCGATTAATCCCTACATATCTCATTTATAATGATAATAAACCCATTTTGTAGTTTTAGAAAACTTGTGCGGCTTAATGTCATGTTGAAAGGACATCTATTGTGTAGCGTAGAATCATGTGGAAAAGAAATATTTTTTGTAGTTTAACATCATATGGTATGTAAAACTATCTGCCATTTTAACATAATATGGTACTATAACTTGTTGTATAATTTAATGACTTACAGTAAGGATAAGAGACACCTGATGAGAAAGAAAAGGAATATTGTGTTTGGGAAAAGGACTAAAGTTCTAGGAATCATTGTGTATCCTATTATGGTAAGAATAAATCCATATGTAGTTCTTATATAGAGATATTCCCTATGTGGAGATAAACCACACATGGGGATTGGGAAATTTCATCCTTCCTTTATACATATTTTGGTTGTGTGTGGTGATTCTTTAGTGTAATGGTGTTTCCCATGCAGTTTAATGTCATGCGGTGAGGAAATGATCCATAAAGATTAGGGTCATGTGGTTAGGAAATGAGAAATTCTGTGGTTTAAAGTCTTACTATGCGGATTTGAGACGTTGTGTTGTTTAACATCTTCTATATGGATGAATTTCATATATTTTTACATTGTGTGACAAGGAGGAACTTATGTAGTTTAACATCCTAAAACAAGGATGATCATATATAGTTTAACATCATGCTATGAAGAAAATTTTCAATTGATGATATCTATGAAAAGTATTTCTTGAGAAACCTCGCATTGGTGGGTGGTGTTACATGATCCCCATCCATTTTGTCTAGCGAGTAAGCTCCATTGCGATAGACCTAATGTATGTTGTAAGGCCCCACCCATTTGGATTCTATATTTTCAGGATTCTTACCTGGTATCATTGGGGTCCTGAGAGCCAACACTAGTTTCCTTTGGTGGAATGAACGGGGTGAAACTTCTTATTAAATGCTCATGTGATCTGATTCTTATGGGCGTCAAGTTATGTAACGTATTAAACTTGTTCTCATTGAGATGCTCCATTTCATCCGGCCTAATTTGTGATTTCTAGTCATCCAAAAGTATTCCACAAATCTATATATAGAGTGAAGTTAGCTGGACTTGTATGGGTAACAATTCTTCACTCCAGTACACCAATGTGTATGGTATTTCTTGTCTATCAGTACACGTGGTGATATAGAAGGCCAACAAATCTTGGGATAACTTGTATGACTAAGAATTCTTATCCTTGTTCGTCAAATTTTGGAGAATTTTTTGATGTGTCTAATTTAAGGCGTATATCTATCCATTTTTCACTGGATAATAGTGAGGTGAGTGATTATAATCAATATTATACTCTTGGTATATTTTTTGAAACTCTGTAGAACAGATGTTGGTTCCATTGTCCATCAATATTATGTGAGGGACTCCAAACATGATGATGATATGGACTTTATGAAGTTGATGGTATTAATCATCCCGACTTCATTGAGGGGTATTCCCTCATCCAATTTTGTAAATAAGTATATTGCAGTAAGGATTTAATTGAACTTCTTGGCTATAGCTGGGGGATTTGACCTCACAACATCCACTCCCATAAAGTAAATGGGAAAGAATATTTAGATATATATACAAATTATTGGGGCTAATGCCTAAATTTTTTAAGGATTTGGCACACATGAAATTTCCTATTGAATTACACACAGTTATATATCATTTTTTTCAATAATACACCTACATTCTTGATTGATGGGAAAGCTGGGTCCGAGACTGATGAGTGTCATAGGATCCCGCATGGACTTCTTCTAAGGTATCATGAATCTATATTTCTTCTATCCATCTATGGATAATTCCCTTAAAGCCTCAATTTTAGAGGGCTTTATTCTCATTTTGGTTATCCGTTAGGTAAAATTTCAATTTATAGTGCTGAATCTATTCTCTTTTGTCTCGGTATATCTGAAGAACTCTGTTTTGGATATAACCGATTATTGGCTTCAGCCGTCCAAGGGCCTATATCAGTACATCACACTCTGGATGGTGTGGACAAAGTTGATTTCTTCCATAGAACATATGATGATCGATGAGGCCATTCTATGCTATGAGATTTGGAATATTTCTTCCTCCTAATTCAGGTCATCCTTGATTGTGGCTATATTAGCCAATGCGTTGGTGAGATAATTCTATCATCAGTGAACATAGTGCAACTTGGGATCAAAAGGGAACTCTAAAATATTTACCTGGACATTGTAATGATCTATATTTCAATCAATGAAATTTAAATTCTCAAAATTATTTCATATAGTATGAATATAATAAAATCACATATATAACACAATACAAACATTATACATGAACATTTTAATTAAATAATAAGTATTTGTTGAAATTAAGGAACCTAATCCAATGGAATGGTAACATGGACTTTGGAATTGTAATGTGACCCTTAGGAATAGTAAGCTAGTCTATAATATAGAAATATCACCTATAAAATCAAAAATAAAATTTGGGTATCTTATAAATGAAAATATGATATATTTATAAGTTAGAATAAGTAAATAAATGTTATAAAAATCATAAATTATGTTTTTGTTTTTTAGTGAAACATAATGGATTATATACAATTTTATAATAAATATAATGACATAAAAAATTATTTTCATAAAATAGAATCATAAATTAATATTTTTTTTGTCTTATGGATATAATAGAATTTTATGAGACCTTAAATAATTTTTCAAAGTGTTATAAAATCAGTTATAATTTTAAAATTGCTATTTTTCTAGTAAATGATGATTTTAATTAAAAAATAAATTTCTCATATATAGAAAATTATTTTCATAAAATGGATTTAATTTTTTAATTATAATCATTTAAAATTGGATGTGGTGAATTTTTGGGATATTTCTAAAATACATGAATTTTTGGTGAAAAGTAAAATATAGTAATTTAAGGTATATATACATTATAATTTAAATACACTATTTCTTCATTCGTAACTGATGTAAGCACCATAATAAGGAAATATAATTTTCTATTTACTTTATTTATTCATGTAATCATCACTATTTCTTTTCTTGGGAAAAAATAACAATGTAATGAATGAAAAAATAAAAAAAACACCCCTCTCCTCCACTATAAATACCACCCCTCACAACATCTTATCCTCACACCTCTTATGCCTTGAAGATAGTACAATATCATCTCATTCACCTTCCAAATCCACTTCCCTGCCACTAAGAGTTTCTGTTATCAACAAAATACCAAAACCAATTTACCCAGGAGGTTCTAATGGAGAAGAATTCAAGAGGAAAAAAACTCCTTTTTTCGTTTAATTTCATTTCAATTTCTTTTTATATCATTTTACTCTACTCACCTTTACTTATAAAATTTATATGATAACACTAGTATCATTTATATAGTATAAATTTTGGTGTTAATGGAAAAAACCATCACCATTTCTCTTCTCCTCTCATTTTATTCTAAAAATGAAAACATCATTTGTGAGGTGCCGATTTATCGCCTTCATGGAAAACGTATTTTCCTTTTTTATTCCATCCTTCAAAGAAGGTCACAAAACTAATTTTATGTGTAAAAACAGGTTATAATATATGTATTATATATTATTTAATATTATATAAGCAGTATATATACATAATATTAATTAATGAATCAAAACTAATTTTTGATGATCGAAATACTGCCAAAATAATCTAAACGATTATCACTAACGTCTTATCCAATGATTCACACTCACCCAAAATAACCAAATAATTTATATAAATATTTACTATTATATATGTTTATTAATAAAATATATGATCAATTATGGATATCTACTCCCAATATACATGATCTTTCATACATTTATAGAAGTGAAACAATAATGAAAGCCAAGGAAATGAACACTCCTGAACGAAGAAATTGAATCTTATAACTCATAAAAATTGTTGTAAATGAAAAAATAATAATAAAAAATAATAATAAAAGTTTATAAATTAATTTATTAATGTATTTTATTTGATTATCTAGAAAATTAAGATCATGTACTTAACATTTTCATACATACGGTAAGCTATTCTTTCCAAACCTCAATTTTTTCCTTTGTATTACGATTTCTCTCTCTATACCTAAATTTAAATCTTATTTATTTTTACATAATTATTATAAATTATATTTATGTGTTCAAAAATCATATATCCATATCATTTAATCCTTATTTTTCTGGGATATACACGTTTTACAAAGGGTCCCTTCTCAAATCTTCCTAATAAGAAAGCTTGGTTATAGGGAACTTCCTGATTACTTATCCATTTTCAAGTTAACTATATAATCTATTTTAATCCAAAATTATTTTCCTAAAATCACATATTTTATCATGAAAAATTATATTTACTCATTATGGGTTTTATGAAAACAAATCTTCCTTTTTTCTTTTAATTCCCTTTAATATTTTCTCGAAACCACACTGAAATGTTTCATTTTTAAAGATACTTAAACACTCTTTTTACATTTTTACACTTAAATTATACATAAAATATCATGATTTATTCTTATTTTAGATTATTAATTTTCACTTATTATTTAAATATTTTCTTTTATGGACACTAGTATGGTATTCCTATTTTTTATAATTTATGACAGGATTATGATACCCATTTATTTCCATGGGTAACCCTTATTTTTACTCTTCATGAGGCACAAATATTATTGAAAATGTTATGATGGGTGCACCCATATAAATATCATTTAATTGGGTATTGTTTAGTCTTAAAATACATCTTGTGCAATGGTCTTGAGGGTTATCCTTGACTCATGCTCCATGTGCAACAATCTATATGGTTATCCTTGACTTGTGCCCCATGTGGAGTGCTCATAATGGTTATCCTTGACTCATGATCCTCCTTGTAAAATGAGCTTTGAATATTGTTTATGTTATGTTGTATGTTGTTTTCACATTTTTATGATGCTATGATTATATGATCCCATGTTATTCATATTATGCTTCCTTGTGTATATTCATGTTCCAAGCCTTTTTATGTCATCACATAATGCCTTTTAACCCATTTGTTATTCATTATTCTTATGTTTATTCCCTTAGTTGGATTTTAGGATAATCCCATTATTCATGTATTTCCCCAGGTTATCATGTGCACATGTAAGGGCTCAAAGGATTTTAGGAGATTATTATGAATATTAAATAAAGGACGTTTTTATTTTGGTTCCATGTTTTCAGTTTTATCTACATAATATTTCAAATTCCCTATACTTTATTATCCTTGTTTGTATTTGATGGTAAATTATGAAAAAAACATGTAATAATATGTGTAAAAGGATAGGGTCATTATAGTTGGTATCGTAGCGTGATCTACTTATTTTTTCATATTAGGACTACATAACTTCAATAAGACACCTAGGGATAATCCAATCACCATAGATAACTTATATTGGAACATAGGTAATAAAATGTTAGGATATACTCATTATTTAAAAGTTTATCCTTTTATGTTCAAAGCTAATTTTTTACATGATTATTAGCTAAGTATTAAATACCCCTAATTGTACTATATTTTTTAATTAATTGCAATAAATAGAAGAACATTTTCAAACAATAAATGTGATAGGAAATGTGATAATTTTTCTAATGATATTCTGAATATGATGGGAAAGGGTGCCCAAAACTTCAATATAGTACCTTCTCAATTGGAACCAGTTATAAATAATAACATAAATCGCATGGAACAACCTCTATATCTTAAAAATTAGAAATTTCTTATTGAGATGCTATTCTTTGTCCTCTAGTTCTCAAAAGAAGATAAAGTTGTCATTGAAGTATATATTTCTTATGGGGAAGATAATCAATGATGGAAAATGATCAAGAACACAAATTTCAAGGAGGAAATTGATTATATATAATGGGAACAGTTCAAGAAAATATTTTTCAATAAATATTTTTCTCAAACCCTCCATCTTAAGAAGGAATTTTAGTTCCTCAAACTGAAGTGGAAGGAAGAATAGTTTATCGGGGATTATAAAGAAAACTACAAAAATATTACAGAATACACCTCTAGATTTTTTATGAACACTAAAAACAAGGTGGATTACTTATTTAGAAAACTAAATCCATTTTTATGAAAATTGGTGGTGATTTGAGACATTGATAGGTATGAGGAGATTGTTCGTTGTTCCCTCAAGGATAAAATAGAGATCAGATACTCTCAGTGGTCTAGTGAACCTAAAGTTAAAATTATAAAATGGTGTTTTTTATGGTAGGATCAACAGATAAATCCAATTATGGAATGCAAAACCAACATCCCCCTGTCAAATTTGCTGTAAGAATTATCTCAGGAACTATCTAAAGGGAACAAAAAAATGATTCAAATGTATAAGATTGTGACATTTGGATATTAAATGCTAAAGGGATATAAAGAATTCAACTAATTTAGAAGAATAAAGGAATGTTTAAATCAGTACTCAGTTTGTAGTGTAGTGTTTGAACTGCAGGGAACATAGTCATTATGAGAACCATTTCTCGAATCTAGGGGTTTTTTGAGTAAGTCAACAAAAACAACCTCCAAGGAAGCAAGGAGGGGAATGTGATGTAACTACATTTATGGTGGAACTAGAAAATGATGTGGTGATAGGTACACAAGTCATTCATTCAAGAATAGTGAATGTACTATTTGATTCTGGTGATATAAATTCTTTCATATCATAAAAGTTTAGTATAATTATTCATACACCACCATATCGGTGAGAATAGAAAATGGGCCAATTATTGCATCTAAAGTATATAACTCCCCCTGATTATTATTTATGGATTGATTCTCCTAAAAAATATCATCTTAATTAATTTGGTGGAGTTTGATGAGAATTTGGGCATGGCTTGGATATCATTATAAAAATCCAACATCAACTATTATGATAGGGAGATCACTCTTCACATCCTGAAGCATCCTCTAATTATATAAAATTTTAATGGGGATGATAAATATATATCATAATCATCATCTCAATTGTGGATATTTTTTTCTTATGAAAGTATATATAGCTCAAATTATTGAGAAAAATGAGATAATCATGCTCAAAGATAATCCCATTGTGGGGTACTACACTGATGTATTCCTTAAGTAGTTTCATGTACTTCCTCGTAAACAAGATGTTAAGTTCTAAATTGATCTTATTTCATGATCTTTGTCAATATCAATGGAACCTTATATAATGGACACAATTTAATTGTAAGAACTGATGAAGTAGTTACAGGAGAATCTGGAAAAGGGTTTTATACACCTGGGTGCTTCACCGTGTGGTGCAAAAGTCTTATTTGTTATGAATAAGAATGGATCAATGTTCCTCTGAATTTATTATCATGAGACCAAAAAATAATGATAAATAACAAGTATCCAATTTTATGGATATATGACGCAATTGATCAACTACATGGGCCCATGTATTTCTCTTTGGATGACTATGAGTTAGGATATCACTAATTAAATATGGTGAAAGAAGGTATTCCCAAGACAAAATTTTTAATGTTGTATTCATACTATGAGTATATATTAATTCCATATGAACTCACAAATTCTTCAAAAATATTCATGGACATACTGAATAGAGTCTTTAGAGATTACCTCGACAAATTTAGAGTAGTATTTTTTTTATTATATTCTAATATACTCTAAGTGAATGGAGGAGCATGAGGAGCATTTGAATATTGTTCTAAATTCCTTGTGAAATAAAAAACACTATTAAAAGTATAGTAACTGTGATTTCAAGATAGGGGAAGTATCATTATTAGGGTATGTTATCACCAGCAAAGGGATGTCTGTGTACCCTTCTATGACAATGGTAATCAAAGAGTGTCCCATGAAAACATGTATAACTGATATCTTTAGTTTGTTTTGTCTATATGGGTATTACCAATGCTTTTCAAAGAACTTATGATGATTTTAAAACACAATAAGAATGTTGACTCTGAAGGTAGTGAATTTTGTCTAAATGATTAAGTGTTAAGACTACTTGAAAGAGTTGAAAAAAGAGGCTTATCACTACACCAGTGCCCACACTACCAACATGTGGGGAACTCATTATTGTATAAAGTGATGCTTCAAAGAATGGATTAAGATACGAACTGATTAAAAATTATAAAGTCAGAGATTATACCTCAAGGAAGTTGAAAATTCATGAGAAAAACTATCCCACACATGATCTAGAGTTTGCAGTTGTGATCTTTGCATTGAAAATATGGTGGTATTATCTCTATGGGGAGAAGTATGAGACATATGCTGATTATAAGATCCCAAAATATATATTCACATAAAAGGATATGAATATGAGCTAGATAATATTGTTATTCTCTTAATATATTATGACTTCTCAATCCAATACTAACCTTGTAAGGAAAATAAGGTGGGAGATTCTCTAAGTAGAAATGATCATACATCTTTATCAATAGTGAGATTTGAGAAGGATCCAATATAATGATACCATAAAAGGAGTGACATGGGAATCGTTTTTTAAGGAAAGTCATCAATACTTTTTCAAATGATTTCTCAACCATCCATCATGTTGAAAATAAAGGATGCTCAATGAAATGATGTGTAAATTTAGATGAAGTTGGTAACCATGAGAATAGGGAAATACATAGGGATAAAAATCTATGATCAAGGATTCATGAGATTTTGGTCATGAATATGTATACCATACAATTCAGAGATAAAGAAGTATCTTTTGAATAACGCACATAGCTCAAACTTATCTATTCACCCAGGGAGTACAAAGATGTATCGAGATATCCGAGAGGACTATTGGTGGGACAATACAAAAAAGGATATCACTGAATATACATCAAATTTCCAAGTATATCAGAAAGTGATGTGTGAAAGGAAAAATTCTAATTTGATGATGAAACCATTACCCATACCAACTTGGAAATGGGAAAACATCCTCATAGACTTTTTCATTGGACTTCTAAAGACATCTTGGATAAGCAGTGTTATATGGGTTGTTGTGGATCATCTTATAAATATAGTTCACATTATTACAATCTAAGAGGACTTCTCACTGGATAATTTTTAATGGATATATATCATAGAAGTTTTAAAGCCACATGGAGTACTACTATCGGTTTTATCTGATCTGGATCTGAGATTTACCTACAAGTTTGTGAAAAGTCTCCATCATGCCCCGAACACTAATCTGAACTCTGGTAGGGATTATCATCCTCAAAATGATGGCCAATCTGAATTCACTATTAAAAAATAGGAATAGATGTCTAGAGAATGTTCTATAGACTTCAAAGAAAGAAGGTACCAACATCTTCCTTTTTCTGAGTTCTCCTACAACAATAGTTTCCACTCAAGAATCCACATGGCTCTATATGAATCCCTTTATAAGAAAAAATGTAGAACATCGACTTGCTGGGATGAAGTCATTCAAAGTAAGTTGTTAGGACCATAAATGGTCAATTAAATGATGTAAAAGGTGAAAAAACATTCTATATCACATTATGGAAACCCAAAGTTGACAAGAGATTTATACAGAAAATTTTCAACTAGCCCTGTAGTATATGGTTGGAGACATGGTATTCTTTTACAAATCTCCATGAAAAAGGATGGCGAGATTTGGGAATTAAGGAAAGTTATGTCCTAGGTACATCAACCCCTTTGAGATTATTGACCATGTCAATGTTGTAGCCTATTGACTAGAACTTCCACCAACCATGTCTCAAGTTCATGATGTATTCAACATATCATTATAGAGTAAGTACATACCAGTTCCATCGCATTTACTAAATTAAGAAGTGGTACATCTAGAAAACAATATTTATTATGAGGAGAATCTAGTGATGATCTTTGACCATAGAGATACAGTCCTACCCAACAAGACCACTCACCTAGTCAATTTACTATTACAGAACTATAAGTATAAAGAGGAAACATTGGAACTGTAGGAAGCAATAAAGGAGAAGTACCCACACCTATCTTCCCTGTAGTTTGTAAAATGAATTTTTGAGGGAGAAGTTTCATATGGGGGGAGAATGTGAGGAACCATATTTCTAATAATGAAATTTCCCTTATAATAATTATATAATATAGTAGAAATCACATAAAATCAAATAGATAACACAATAAAATATTTATAAATTAATATTTAATGAAATAATAAGTATTTATAAAAATTGTGTTACCTAAACAAATGGAATAGTAACCTGGCCATTAGAATAGTAATGTGACCCTTACGAATAGTAATCTGGTCAGTAGAATAGTATCCTCACCTATGAAAGCATAAATAAAATCTTGGTATCTTATAAATGAATAATAACATATTTATATATTGGAACATGTAAATAAATGTTTTAAAAACAATGAATTAAGTGTTGGAATTTATGTGATACCAAAATGATTATCTAAAATTTTATAATTAATATAATTATTTTAAAGAAAAATTAGTTTCATAAAATATATTCATAAATTGTTATTTTTTTCTTTTTATTAGAATATAATTTTGCGCAAGCTTAATTAATTTTTCAATGTGTTATAAAATCATTTATAATTTTAAAATTGGTATATTTTCAGTAAATGGATTTTTTAATTTAAAAATAAATTTACCATATTTATAAAAAAAAATTCATGAAATGGAGCTCATTTTTTAATTTTATACATTGAAAACTAGTTGGGTGAATTTTTTGGATTTTCCAAAAATACTTGAATTTTTGGTGAATAGTACAATATGGCAATTTAGGGTATATCTAAATTATAATATAAATACAATATTCCTTGATTCATCGCTGATGTAAGAACCATAATATTAAAAAAATCCATCTCCCTTTTCTTTAATTATTCTTGTAATCATCACTATTTCTTCTATTGAGCAAGAATAATAAAATACTGAATAAAATAATCAAAAAACACCCCTCTCCTCCATTACAAATACCACCCCCCGCTACCTCTTCTCCTTAAACCTCATAAGCCTTTAATCTTATAAAATTTATACCCAATCCTCTTACAAACCCTCTTCCCAAAATCCATTAGGTTCTGGTCTTTTCAATAGACCAATACCAATTTCCCAATGAGGTTCTCAAGGAGAATAATTCAAGAGGTAAAAACCTCCTTATTTTTCATTTAATTTATTTTCAATTTGTTTGTTTTCATTTCCTCTATTGGAATAACTATAAAAAAGTTAAATTATAACTCCAATATAATTTATATACTATAATATTATTATTTTAGTGGACCAAACCAAAATAATTTCTCCTCCACTGTACTTTTATACTGAAAAGTAAATCATCATCCTTGTGGAGCAGATTCATCGCCTTCCTGGAGGACAGGTTTTCATTTTTCAATTATTCCTTCAAGGATGGTCAAAAAACCATTTTTATGGTTAAAAAATATTATAATATATTTATTCCATAATATTTAATGTTCTGGAACTAATATATATATATAATAATAATTAATCAATCAAAACAAGGTTGTGATGTTCGAAAAACCACCAAAATAATCTAAATGGTTCTCACTATGATCTTATTTAATTATTAAACCTCACCCAAATAAAAAAATAACATATAAAAATATTTAATATTCTGGATATTCATTAATAAAATATTAATTCAATTTCGGATATCTATTCTCATTTTACAGGATCTTTCATACATTTATACAGATTAACCAATCATGAATACCAAGGAAATAAACTCTCTCGAATGAAGAAATTGAATCCATAACTCATAAAAAAGCCATAAATGAACATAATAAATTTATAATAATTTAAATACATGTAAAAAAGTTCTTAATTAATTAACTAATGGATTAAATTTTATTATCATATACAATAAGATCATGTGAAGTACATATTCATACATAAGTTAAGGGATTCTTTTCAAACCAACATTTTTTATTCAGATTACGTGTTATCTCTCTATACCTTAATGTAACTCGTATTTAATTTTATACTATTCTTCTAAATTTTATATATATGTTTAAAATCATGTATACATATCATTTCATCCTTCTTTTTGGGGGATATACATGTTTTACAAAGGATCCCTTCTCAAATCTTCCCGATAAGCAAGCTCGATTAAAGAGAACTTCTCGATTTCTTACCCATTTTCATGTGCAAACTATAATATGTTTTAAGTGAAAATTATTTTTATAAAATTAATCATTTTATCATGAAAAAATATGTTGGTTTATTCTTGGTTTTTTGAAAACAAATATGCATTTTCCTCTTTAAATTTACTTTATTAGTTTCCATAAACAACACTGAAATGTTCAATTTCTAAATATTCATAAACACACATTTTTAATGTTTTCACTTCAACTTGACATCATTTATCATGTTCTATGACTATTTTACCTTATTTATATCCATGTATTATTTAATTCTTTTATTTTTTGGACACGTTTATGATACACCCATTTTTTATGCTTTATGACGTGATTATGATACCCATTTCATTCCATGGGTAACCCTTATGTATATTTTCCATGTGGAACACATATTCATGAACATTTTATGATTGGTGAACCCTGATAGTGATCAAATATATTAGGTAATGTTTAGTCTAATGAGACATCTTGCGTAATGGTCTTTGTAGTCATCCTTGACTCATACTCAATGGGAAACGGTCTTGGTGGTTACCGTTGACTCATGCTCCATGTGTAATGGTCTATGTGATCAGTATTGAATCATGATATTACATATGGAATGATCCTTGAATCATGAATATATCGTGTTTTATGTTGTTTCCACATTTCTATGATTCTTTTATTATATGATCCCATGATATAGTTGTTATGATTTTATATGATTATCCATGTTCCATGTCATTTTATGTCAACATGTTATGACTTTTAAACCGTGTGTTAAGATTTATTACTATGTTTATTCCATTACTGTTATTTTTAACTTAACCCTTTGTTCATTAATTTTTCTAGGTTATCCTTTTCATATTTATTGGATTAAATGAAGTTAAAATCTCATTATAAAGATAAAATGAAATATGATTTTATTTTGGTTCAATGTTTTCAGTTTTATGTACCTAATATTCCAAATACACTAGACGTTATGATTGTTGGATGTATTTTATGGTTAATTATTCCTAGAAACATGTAGTAATTTGTGTAAAAGGATAGTGCCTTTATAGAAAAAATGAGTGAGAGAGTCCATTTCTTTATTTTTGAATGAATAATCACCATTGATCTAATTTATCACTAGATCTATGTCCCCTTTAATATTCAGGTAGACAATCTATAGTTGTAGTTATAGTTACTACCCAGTGATGAGGGATTAGTATTCTTCCTAGTTATTCATATATCCATTAGATAGTGACAAAGAGTCTGGAAAAACTACTTTGTCTGGAGAGACTAATACAATCCCTGATCCATCCTGGTTGGCTTCGAGTTTTCTATCCTTTTTCTGAAAATTATTCGGGAGGAACTATTAAAATAAATCTCCCATGTCTGGGGTGTTTCATGGGCATAAACTACCTCCTCATATAGAACCCATGTGTCCACTAATTTATTCTACAGGGCAGGATATGCTGTGTAGATATTATCATGGGCTATCCCTTTCACTGATTTCTATGATCTAGACTGAATGACATATTACTGTAGAAAGACCTCCAACTGGACCAATGCCAAATCAAAATATAACGGCCACAGATATACATTAGAGGATCATTATGATAGACTATATGTTCTTTCTGGTGATATGAGCAATGCTTCAACTTTTTCTCTGTGAAGATGAGTGCAAGGAAGCTCTTCTTGACATTAGAGTATCAGGTCTCAGTACCTAGCATTATTCGGATAAGGTAGTAGAGACTATTCTCTCTCCTCACATCTCCTTTCTACGCATTAAGGGATCCTAGAAATCATTCCATGGAACCGACGTATAAAATGAGTGACCTCCATTTCATTGGAGGCATTAGAATCAGTGGGTTCAATAAATACTGCTTGAGACATTTGAGGGCTTTCTAGTAGTCATCATCCCATTAATAGGTGATCCACGTTTTCATTTTCCTTGTGATAGGGAGAGCCTTTTCAGCCATGTTTGCAATGAAATTCTGAATGTTGACATGTTCTTTGGATCATCATTAATTCTTTGAAATTTTCGGTAGGTGACTTTACTAAAATAACAATAGTCTTTTCTGGTTAAACATTAATGACACAATGGTATACATCAAAGCCATGTAACCTCCTTGATGTTACCTCTAAATTCCATTTTGGATGATTTATCTTCAAACTATGTTTTCACATCTTATTGAATACTTCTTGGAGACTCATGATGTGATCACATCACTATCAGTATTTGACCACTGGGTCATTGACATAACATTTGGCTATTCTTCCAAATAATGGAATAAATATATGATGCATGGTGGGTTGATATGTATCATTATCATTCTTTAATCCAAAGGGTATGACCTAATAGAAAAATATCTCACAAGGTACTCTAAAGGTAATGGATTCCTCATCTTTAGAGGATGCCTTTATTTGATTTTATGATGAATACCCGTTTATAAAGGAAAGGTCTTGGAAGCTAGTAGTAATATATATTAAGAGTTCTGTAATGGGAAATTAAAATTTTTCCTTTGGATATTTCAAATTAATGTCCCTAAAAATGATGAATAACCTATTCATCCCATTATTTTTCTTAATAGGAATAATACATGAAATCCATCTTGGGTATTTCACTTCATAGAAATGTTTGGTTTTGATAAATTTCTCAACCTCTACCTCTACATAGGAGGCATAAGAGGGGTTTATCCTCTTGTCTACCTAATTGAATTCTCAATGCTCATTGGGAATGCTGAGATGGTGTGTATTCACTTCTAGATTCTATCGGGTCATTTTTGTATAGTTATAAGAGAACACATATTGGTGCTACTTTATCAATTCAGTATACATGTCTTGCTCTTTGAGGGGAAAGGTGGCACTAATCGGTGTAGGATTTGGGTATTATTAGGATCCTAGATTAATCTTCCGGAACTCATCGATGGTGGTAGAGACAACATCCTCAACTTTAGGAGGGGTGTTCATGAGGTCAACCTCACCTTATTCCACCTCTAATTCTATGGATATATTCTTAGATAGAGGCCAAATTCTGGGGTCATCTCTATCATTGTTGAGGTAAGAGAGGTCATGTGAAGAGACATTACCATCCCATACGAACTATGTTGTTGTAAAGAGATGATAGAGCTGATTTTCTCTTATACTATCAATAGGGATGGGAGTGTCTTTTGCCTTTGAGGCCAGATCAATCCCCTCAACTAGATTTATGTGGAGAACATAGATGATTTTTGAGCATACTCCACAAATTTGCAGGGTAGTTCCCCAATGCATTGGGGGATTCAACGTATATATCATCATCCACCCTTGGTTGTTTTCCTACATTTTTTGTAGAATCCCACTTCATTATGTGTGTATCACAAGTCTAAAAGGGGGAACTATCACAATGTAGTATGCATAATTTTCAATTTATGGGGCACTTCAAACCATGATTGAATGTTGAAGGTACCACCATGTGTCTATAGATACAGTGCATTCTAAGTATGATATTGTATTCAATGTCTTTCTAGATAACCACAACTTCAGTGTCAGATGTGATATCCCAAAACTGAGCTTAGATTTTTATCTTCATTGGAATTTTTTTCTCATTCTTATCATAACCTTTAATGGTTAGCTTTGTGGGAGAAATATTCCCTTCTCTATACCATAATCATCATAGGGTTTGAACTGGAATGAGGGTTATTGTAGAGCCATTATAAATCATTACCCTTAATATGTTGATATTATCAAGTTTCCCAAAACATATAGGGGTTTGGTGTGTCCCTAAATGACTTCTTCCAGATTAATATATATGAATGATATGGAGACATGTAATTCTACGAACATGGCCTCCATTTGAAATCCCTCGACTACAATGACATCTGTCTCAAAATAATGTGGTATTTGGATGTCCTTAATGAGTTCCTCAATGAATTATTTTGAATGATGAGCACATAGAAGATTTAGAGTTTGGTTGGGACTATGGCCATGAATTTTAGCATGTCGTGCTTTGGTGCCAGATGATAGATCTTCCTAAGGTGGGTTTGATTCTGGAAATATTTCTCAATATTATAGGATTTTGAGGTGAATGGATCTGGTGCTTGTGGAGAGGATGTGGGAGCATCTACTACCAGTGGCTTGGGTTGTGTTGAATGTCCCCATTTCCTAGGTTGATAGGCTTATCAAATCCCTACTAGGAGGTCATGAATTACCACTCGGTGAGGATGACCGCTGGAGGGTTCTAGGACACCACTATGTATTTCTAAGCTTACTGAAGGGTTTTACCATATGTCTCAGCTACATATAGGTTTTATGTGGATATGTGACCAAAATATTGGGTCCAACAAAGCCCGTTTTGTCCCCTATATCCTTGGTTCTTAAGCATGTGGCCTCTTATTTCCTAGATTAGGGTGAAAAACTCATACACAGAGGCATATTCGTCATCACAGAAGGGGGCAGACGAGTGTATCACATTTAAAGAACCAAAGATGATATCTTTATCCGATGAGGGTTCCATTTTGTGGGGTCATGTATGTGAATCAGATGATGTATGGAAGAAATATTAAAGAGTCAGAGCCTATGTTGGAGCAGAATATGACTCCTCCTCTTCAGGTTTTTTCTACTTCTGATGGTTACATCAGATTTGAAAGACTTATATAATGTCACTGTATTGGGTGGTGGAGCTTTTGTGGGAATTTTCGACTGTGATCTTAGGGTGGCATGTGTCACACCCTGAATATTGAAATTTAAATTATTTTGATTATTTATTTATTTTTCAGTGTCACTTTTGAGTTTCGGTAGTTTGTGTGTTGAATTTTTAATATTTGGAATCCTTTTTGTTGTTTCGTGTTTGGTATGCACAATTAGTAGACATCATGTGGTGCTCATGTGGGTTCCCATGTAGAGCAATGATATGGACCATGAACCGCACATGGTCTATTAACCATGTGACAAGCATGAAAAATGGATCTTCCAAATGATAGATATGAGTTTAATAGTTAGAGCATGACTTCTCAAATCATGTTTCTATATCGTTTGTGTGCCCCTTCTTTCCAGTAGGGTGCACAAGGTTGGTGCACAATCTTAAAGACTGTGTGGCCAAACCATGTTTCTTGAAATGTGATTAAAAATAATAAAATCAAAAAAAAATTTGATAAATAAATTAGAATAAGATAAATAAAAAAATAAAAAAAATTCTTAATAATAAAAATAATAATTATGTTATGGGAATATTATTATTAATAGTATTATTATTATTAATTATAATTAATATTATTATGATTATTGTAAATAATAATAATTTTTTTATTATTATCGTTATTATTATTATTATTATTAAAACCAGTTATTATTATTATTATTAAATTTAGGTTTTATTTTGTTTTTCTTTATTTTCTTTTCATTTATTTCTTCTCTCTTATCCTCCCATTTCCCTTGCCTCTATCATTTGAACCCTCTCCTCCTTCCCTCCATGCATGACACCACCCCATTTCCCCTTCCATGCTCGTGTGACCCCCACCGGTACACCCTCCCTCTGGCGGCCATACCTCCCTCGTCCATCCAGTCTCCCCCTTCTCCTAATTCATGCACTACCCACCTCGGTTGGAACATGACGGTGCGCATCCTCTCCACTGAGTTGCTCCCTCCATTGAGCAATATTTTCATCCACTAGTTTCGCATGTTGTTTCTTCCAGTGAATATCTTCTTCCTTCCCCTTCCCCTATTTTTCAGTTCTCTTGGAATTCATTGGGTGTGTAGGGTTTGGCTGAACCCTAATTCATTTGGGGGGTTTTATTTTTATTGATTATTATAGATTAGGTTTCAATAGTCTTAGTGCGGATCTCCCTTAATGTGATTGAAGAAGGAATCAGGTATTTCTTTGGTTTTCGTGTAAGTATTCTTTGATTTCTCTGTTTTGAATTAATTTTAATTTGTGATTTTGAGGGTTTTATATTTCTGGTAATTTTTATATTGTGTTTTGGGTGTCATTGCCATGGTTTGGTACTGTGTGTATCAAGAAAACATATACATACATTCATAATTATGGCATATATATATATATATTCCCAATTTGTACATATTCCCTCATAAAACACGGGATATGTGCAATGAAGCTAGGGGTGTGCATATATGTGTATATAAACGCATGTACATGTATGCTCCAAGGGTTGGTTCTTGTGGTTGTAAAAAAATAGTGGCATGTTTGAGTTAGGTTTCATATGCTAAACCCTTTAATTTGAATTTCATAGCTGCATAGTTTTTATGAAAATATTTTCAATATTTAAGTAGTATATATAAAAGATGTTTGATCTTTTTATTCTTGTTAGAAGTGGTTATGCATTTGTTTTATATAATATATTTAAATATCCAAGGTGTTATTTTCTGGTTGATATATTCTCTTGACCATGTTTTGAAATAATGTAATACATTTTTAGTGCTCAATAAGTCCTAAATTGTATTTCTTCGAAAATGGGTTTCCTAAATGGTTTGGAGAGTGTAATAAGAATTTCCAAAGGTTTTTAGTGTGTGTAAAATAGTAGTGCATGTGGACTTGAATGAAGATGGGTTAGTGCGTGATTTTAAAAAGGTGGAAATTTCACATTTTTTTAGTTTTGAAAAAATTCTTGGGTTTTAGTATGAATTTGAGGTTAATTGGTAATTTTCCTTTTTTAAAAGGTTTGATTTATTTTAAAAAAAATCAATTAATTTGTGGGGCCTTGGTTGTGAAATTATATTTCTAGATGATTTTTGAAAGTAAATATGTTTATCAATAGTGTATTTAAACTGATAATGTTCCTTGTAAATTAATATGGGTTATTTGGCACTTTGAGAATGTTGAGAAAAAAATGAAAAAATCGTCTTGATGAATTCCCCCTAGTTTGAGAAATTTAATGCATGTGTTAATGTGTGATTTTTGATATGTGACTATTGTAGAGACTTGTGTAATTTTTTGTGTTATAAAAATGGGAATGCGCTTAAGGATGGAAATCAGTGGTGGGATGTTGAATGTGTTTTTGAATGAATAAAGAAATTTTTTATTTTTATTTTCTTGTTAAAACCTAACCATAATTTAAAATAGTGAAGATGGGTATCCTTGGGTACCTAGGTGGGTATACCTAGACTAGTACTCTAGATGATACAGAAGTGGTTCATCCCAGTTTCATCTAGCAGTACTGACGATTGGAACACTAAGTAAATGATTATAATGATTGAATACCACGTGGTTATGGGGGTGTCCCTTAATAGTGTCTCGTGCACAAGAATTATGATGATAGTGGTTTCTTAAGCCACGTTTCACTGACGTATGAGGATCCTGGGTCCCCAACTAACACTATTTGCTTAAGAATTTCTAATGGTTCTTGGGATGTGATTTTAATTTCAGTTGTTTCATACTTGATGTCCCATTTGTGAAAACCCATTTTTTAATCAATATTACTTTCTTTTCATTTAGAAATATTAATGTATTTTTGGGATCCATATTGAAAATTTAGTGGAATAATTTTTTTTTTCTAAAAATGTAAAATTTTGAATTGAATTTGAAAAGAATGAAAGAAATATTTTATTATGTATTATTTTTAATCTAGCATGATTGGGTTTCTTTTTAATTCTATTGTCATAGGGCGTTGTTGTTCTTTGGAGTTCCTATAAATAATTTCACTGATCATGCCAACATTATCTTTTTTGTTTCAGGTTATGGTTTTAGATCTCTCTTATAGAGAGTGTGTTTCGGTGTTTGGTGGTGACCCACGAGGTCAATTAGAGGTATTTTTAGCTATGAAACATTATTTTATTTCCACGACTAGTGTTATTTGTTTTGTTCTATTTATGATTATTTATCTGTATTTTATTTATGTGTTAACTATTTTCAACCATGTTACTTTTATGTTTGGAACTAGTTTCCAACCCATGGGGAACAAGAACGCCCTTCAGACCTTGTCATGGGATGTCTTGGGTGATCGGTTCAGGGTGGACCTGGGTTGGTTTCAGACAAAATGCTATCAGAGAGAGATTTTTACTATTTTGGGTGTTAGTTAGTTTGATATTAGGACTATCTGGACTCAAGAGGTTGGTATGGGAAGGGAATCATAAACCCTTTCTCATTGTAAACCTCGTGTCTCCAGGGGTAGTCTGGTGTTTGAGTCTCCTTCCTTTGTTTTGTGTTGATTGATGATAATAAAGGAGAGACAATGTCATTTTGTGACTTTAAATGGATTAGTGACCCTTGTGGAGTCCTATTTACTTTTCAAGGTCTTCTTAGTGTTATGGGTTACTTAGGGAATGGCCCACTACCATGACTTTGGGTAAGGCATAGGAACTAGTTACTCATTTCGGTAGTTCATCGTATGTTGGGTTCAATTTTGGTTTTATTTTTTATAAATGTATTTTGAAAATTAAAATGGTATTGAAATAAATGTGATATTTTCCAAATGGTTATAAACTGGTGAAATGATTTTTTTAAAAATTTGAAGTGTTTTGGTTTGAGATTTTTATTGTGTTTTTCGGATTGAAATAGAAATTCTTTGGGTTATACCCTTGGAATTATTTATGAACATTATCACGTTTGTGGGAATGTGTGCGGTGTGTGTGTTGGAATGTGTTTGATAGAAAAGGATGGGAACACATGTGTAAAGGTTCTTGGGATTAAATGGGTGGGTGTTAGAAATTAAAGGCTTCGATTTTTTTTTCAAAATGATTTTATAATTTGTATTTGGTTTAAAAAGTGGGTTCAGTTCTTGGAAAATGGTATTGGAAGAAGGTATTTTAAAATTTAAATGAAAATGGTTTCTATTGAGTGGAATTTTTTTGTTATGATTTTGTGTGTTTGGTTTTCAAGCATTCTATTTAAGCTCAATGAGTTCCTTTAGATTTCATTTCGGTTTGTTATTGGTTTTAGTCATAGTTTTTTTATGTAGTTCAAAATGTGCCACATTGAAAAATCCAAATATTTGATAATGAGTCATGGACAATTTATGGTTACTATAGAATTTTTCTTGTTTATGGTTGTGACCACGGTCTATAATATGTAGTGGAGTGGATTGAAGTGGTAGAGTGTGTCATCAAATGGTTGGTTACTCCTGATGTAGTGAGAGTTCGTGCTATCTGGGGTTTGTTTGAGGGTCTATCCTTGGGCCAGCAAGAATGTTGTTTTCCCTACCATTGATGAAATATGGGATGATGTGGAATGTTTTTTAGTCCGTCTTGGTCCAATGGTTTATACCTGAGGAGGTGAAGACAAAGAAGATGGAAGATCTCATGTGTATTTAATAAGGCAAGTAGACAATGAAGGCCAATGTTGACCACATTATGAACCTTTTCTTGAGGCTGTTATTCCAATGATCAAAGAGAGGGTCCTCCATTCCAAGGACCTTTGTTTTGAGATGTTGGTGGATGGAAAATGTCTAGATGGGCTGGTTTCTAGAATGTATTCAGTTTTAGATCTAGTGTCACCTATAACTTGTGAAGGTTCCCCATTTGGCGAGAGGTGTATATTAGAGGAACCTGTCACTAAGGAGTATCCATATATGGTTATGGATTGTAGTTCATCATGTCATTATCTTGTGTTCCATTAGTGTGGTTGGTCTAGGAAATCGAAGCTGTCTTGTCGCATCCCATTGAAGACCTTCCATTTTTATTATTATTTAGGTCATTTGGATAAGTTCTCCCAGAAGCGTCGCCCGAAGAAGGAGTTGTGACTGCAGGATTCTATGTCTATCTAAAAGTTAGGGTATGATTCATCCATTAGAGCCCTAGCCAATGGTCTATGGATGATGCTCAGGCACCGTCAAGATTTTTTTGGGGTGTGTCAAACCCCGATCCGAGTTTTATCCTCTTTGTTGGGATAGATATGTTTAAGGTTTCCTTTTCTAGTTTGGTTTTAATTGTAAATTAATCTTTCCTTATATAACTGGGATGAACATTTACTTTTCCAATTTAGGTTGTTATGTTCATCCGAGTATAGCCTTTAGAATCTTTCGTTATCCTTAAAGTGTTTTTCACCCTTGTATAGTTTGGTTGTAGTTGCATTGTTAATTTTTCTCATTTGATGTCTTCTGGATTTTATGATATGGGAATGTAGTGATTCCACTTTTCTATTTGGTTTTTGTTTGGGTCCATTTCTAGGATTTCCCCTAGGGTTGGGAAAAATAGTTAGGTGATTGAAACGTTTCTAGTTCTGATGGTGTTGTTGGCCACCCTTGTGTAGAGGGCTACTGGTTTTGTAGGTTGTTCCCACAGACCCAGTTCACAGTCATGATGAAGGTTTTGATTGGGTAATGAAATTTATGTATTAGTTTATTCCATATCGTGGGGATAAATCCTCCTGTTCTCCACTCATCCTCTTATAGTGGATCTTTTTGGAGTGGTCAGGTATGACTTGAGAATGCATAGTCACCCCAGAATTATTTATTTCTCTTGGTCGTGATCAGACATGAACTAATGTTTTAGCTATTCTTTGAATTGGTGACTTTCTGGGGGCATAAAGTGTCTGTGGTGGGGATACATTACACACCCTTACCATAGAAATTTGAATTATTTATTTATTTTTCAATCTCTATTTTGAGTTTCAGTAGTTTCCGAGTCGATTGGTTAATTTTTTTGAAGCATTTTTCAAATTTCATGGTCAGCCAGCACGTTTAGTATTACCGTGAAGTGCATGTCCGGGTACCCAGGAGGAGTAGTATTATTACACATAACATTCTCACGGTATATTAACCAAGTATAAAGCATTTTAAATGGATCTGTCAAATGACAAAGATGAGTTCTAAGGTTGGAACACAACTTCTCAATCCATGCGGCCAGCCCGTGTGTGTACCCATTCATTCTAGTAGGGTGTGAACGGTTGGTTCACCATCTAGAAGACTGTGCGGCCGAACTATTTGGTCTACCTTGTGTTTAAAAATAATAAAGTCAAATGAATAGAAATATGAAAAATAAAATAAAATAAGATAAATAAAATAAAATTAAAAAAATTCTTAATACTAATAATAAAATTATTATTATTTATTAAGAATTATTATTATTATTGTTATTAATATTATTAAAATTATTAATCATTCGTGTTATTATTATTAATAATATTGTTATTATTATTATTATTATTATTATTATTATTGTTATTACTATTTAAACCTATTATAAAAATTATTATTATTATTAAATTTAGGCTTTTATTTGGGCTTTTATTTATTTATTTTTTCTTTTTCTTTTTTCCCTTCTCACTTATCCTCCCCTTTCCATTCTCCCTCGCGCTTGATACCTCCATCCATATCCTCCATGCATGACACCGCTCCCTTCCCCCTTTCTCTATCCCTGCTCATGTGACCCGCATCTGTGCACTCTCCCTTCAACAACCCTTCCTCCTTCGCACACCCAGTCTTTACCCTTCTCCCTATTCACCTGTGACCCACCTTATCCAGAACCCTATGGCGTGCCTCCTCTCTAATGTGCCACTCCCTCCATTTAGCGAGCATTTCTTCCATCGGTTTGGGGTTCAGTTCCCTCTGATGAATGTCTTATTCCTACCACTTCCCCTATTTTGCAGTTTCTTTTGATTTTATAGACTATGAAAGGCAAGGACAAACCCTAACTCATTTGGAGGGTTTTTTTTAATGATTCATGTGGATATGGTTTTTTATCCCCATTGAGAATCTCCCTTTACGTGATTGAAGAAGGCAGTGGGTTTCTCTATGGATTTCAGGAAATTATTCATTGATTTCTACATTTTAGATAAATTTTAATGAGTGATTTTGTGGGTTTTGAGTTGTTGGTAATATGTGAAATGTGGCTAGAAGTGTACATATATGTGTGTGTGTGTGTGTATAAATTCATGTGTGTTTATGCACCAATTTTGGTTTTGAGTGGTCCTCAGTAAGTAGAGGCATGCTTTAGGTCAATTCCTTATGCAAAATCCTGTAATTTGAATTCCATAATTGATTGGTTTTTTAAAAAATATTTTTTATATTTATGTAGTATATAAAAAGTGATCTGATCTAGTTATTCTTGTTAGAAATAGTCCTGCAATTGTTTTACATAATTTCATTAAATTCCTACGGTGTTATTTTCTTGTTGATATATTCTCTTGACCTTATTTTGAAAAAATGTTATACATTTCTAGTGCTCAATCGGTCCTAAATTTAATTTCTTCAAAAAGAGGATTCTTAAATTGTTTTTCAGAGTGTGATAAGAAATGATATGAAATTGTAAAGGCATTTAGTGTGTGTAAAATGGTTTTTCAAGAATACATGAATGAATATGGGTCAGTGCATTATTTTAAAAAGGGGAAATTTTTTATTTTGGTTAGTTTGGAAAAAATGCATGGGTTTTGGTATGTATTTGAGGTTAATTAGTAATTTTCTTTTCTTATAGAGTTTTATTTTTTTAAGCATGTTTTCTATATATTTTTTAAATGTTTGGTCCTTTTTTTTGAAATTGGATTTTAAGATGAATTTGGAACTTAAAGACGTTGAGAAATAGTTTTTTAATAGAAAATATTATTTTTAAATTAATCGGGGTCATTTCGAAATTTGATAATGGTTTGAAAAATTGGAAAACCCCTCTTGATGAATTTCCTATAGTTTGAGAAATGTGATTGAAATGTCAATGTGTGATTTATTATATATTCCTAGTGTAGAGGTTTGTACAATGTTATGTGGCTTAAAAAGGGGAACATGCTTATGGTGGGAGATCAATGGTGGGATGTTGAATGATTTTTGGATAAAGAAATTTATTTTTTCATATGTGTTTTCTTGATAATACCTCATCATCATTAGAAATAGAGAACATGGTTAACCATACCTAGGTAGGAAGACTATGACTAGTGCGCTAAATGATACAGAAGTAGTTCTTCCCAGTTTCATCTAGTAGGATTGGAAATTACAACACTTACTAAATGATTATGAAAACTAGATACCACTATGTTATGTGGGTGTCTTCTACTATTGTATCATGAATGATAATTATATTGATCATGGTTTCTATTACACATTTTCTTAAGGTACATTGATCCTAGGTCCCCAACTAATAATATTTGTTCAGGGATTTTCAATGGTACTTGTGATGGGATTTTAATTTTAGTAGTTTCATATTTGATGTCTCATTTGTGATAATCCATATTTTAATCTAAACATCATTCTTTTAATTTAAAAATATTAATGAATGTCTGAGAACAGTTTTTAAAATGCAGCAGAATAGAAATGTTTTTCTAGAAATCTAAACATCTTACATGAATTTGAAAAGAATGAAAAAATATATTTTATTATTTCCTCTTATAAAAGTAACAAGGTTGGGGTTCTATTTAATGGTAAGGGCATTGGTAATTGGTGTTCTTTGGAATTACAAATGAGAATCATGTTTCTCTCACCTACATTATCTTTTTAGTTGCATGTTCTAGTTTTTAATCGCTCATACGACGAGTGTGTTTCTGTGTTTGGTGATGACCCACATGGTCACTTGGCGGTATGTTTATCTATGAAACTTTATATTATTTCTGTTGATAGTATTATTTGTTTTTTAATTTATGTTTAATATATATCTTTTATTTATGGACCAAACCATTCCCAACCATTTTAATTTTATTCCTGAAACTAGTTTCTTTCTTGTGGGTATTAGGAACACCCTTTGGGCCTTTTCACAGGCCAGCTCAGGTGACTGGTTCTGGGATGACCTGGGTTGGTTCATGAAAATATGGTATTGATCAATTTTTTATGATTCATCCAATTTTTGAACATATGCTCACACCTAACCATAACATTATATCAATCTCCATATTCTTATAACTGGGAAATGGTTATACATGCCACTTATAAGGCCCCAGCCTTAAACATTACTTAATCTTGAGTAATTACAAGATTATACATTAAGGGTCTTTTTAGGTTTAGAGTTTTAGAGAATTAGATCCTAAATCATGCATTACATTCCACATTTAAACAAAGTGGTTACATAAAAGATAGTATTCATTTTTACCATCAACGGAAACATATTTAAAATAAAACATGTATTTTTTTGGCACTTCCTTGACACTGTCATCATATCATTACCTTTCCCTTGACCTGTGAAAAACATTTCAAAAACATGGGATGAGCATAAAAAGCTCAGTAAGGGATATAAAAATATGGAAAGGAAATATGAGTACATGTATACATAAGAATGAAATCATACATTACCCATACAACATAAACACATTAACATACCTCATCAAATCATGAATAAATCATAGAAATCTTAAGACATAAAGGTAACATGAAGCATTCATATCATTCTTACGTAGGGAGTAACCCTCTTGGTTACGTTTGGAAAACCCATCAATGTATATTACCTAAATCTCTTCGAAGAAACATTAACGTTTAACTCCTTCACATTACCCAACGCATTGGAGAGCTATATCGGGCTCTCCCACCCTTATTTTATCATATAACCACCCGTCTTCATAACAATGCCTAAGAACCATAACATAATCGTATCATGTAAAACATGCATAAAGGAAACATAACATTTCAACATTTCAATCACAAGATATCAATACAAAACATTGATATAATAAGAAAATTATAAAAAACATTTTCAATACCAAAATAAAAGAAAATTAATACATGGTATTTATTTTTAATTTTTTAAAAAAAGTTAGGTTATGGGTTATAGTGGAAGGCAAAACTCAAATAATGGTCACGGTGGCAGAGAAGTCATTGTCGCCGCATACGTACGAAAGAAAAACATTCCTTTTGACATTTAGTAAAACGCTTCATATAAAAAAATATTCCTTTTGAATAAGAGTTAAAGTCAATGGGTTTTATACACCTTATAAAATAAAGTTGTGTATAAAACACAATATGCCTCAATGAATGGAGATTGAGACGAAGTCCCATACCTTGGGTCCGACTTGACTCGATCGTTCTTTAACCTCTTGAATAATAAACATGAGTTAATTACTACCTTCTTGAGAATATTATTCATGTTAATTATTCATTTTATATCACTTAATACCATGTTATTAACACTATGTAATTATTTAAATTAATAATGGTCGTTTTGTCTATCATTGCTACTTGAGTCAAAAATAAACTCTTTATAATTACATGTTTGTTCATGGGGTAAAATATCAATTATATCCATAATTATATTCATTATGTAGATATCATATATATCATATATATCCATTATATAAATGCATTTATAATATTACATTACATTTAGAGGTAATAAATGAAATGCACCGTTCATGGAGACGGTAAGCCGTACATACGCATGAACGCTACTTTCATTTCTATTTCATATATAATGGAATTAAAACATAATTATACATAATAGTATTATAATTACAGTATGGTATCATATATAACATCATTAAATCTATCCTTTATACATACCACATATGGTATTAATGAATCAAATCACTTTGAGGGGGCGGTAGTCCGCACTTTCTAAAATAATGATATCGCGTTTACCCATAATGGAAACCATAAAGGTATTCCATAAATGAAAAATAAAAAAGCTTAAGGAAAACATAAAAATATTATATATCATATATAAATATAGTTACATGTTAATGTCCACCTTTGAAGGTGTAAAAAAAATATTGAACAATCATCGTTTCGTGAGGCTGAAATTCACCATCCACAGAAACAGTATGTTCATTAACTATTAAATGTAGGTGTGTGTAAGTGTAACTCGAATCCTTCTTATAAAAACATCCTAGTATATTGTAGATACTTTATTTGTTACAAAAAAAAATGAATAAAAATATTTTAGGGGGTTGGAGAAGCAAAATAAAACAAAAGAACACAAGTGAAGACATTACATTGAAATCGGGTAACTCCCTTTGGTTTGAACCAAAAGAGTTTCTTGAAGAGCTTACTACCTATGTTAAGGCTTCTAGGATGAGTAGAGGGATGTGGAGAGAAAAAAGGATCAAAGAATGGCCGAGCCAAAGGCATGAGAGGTGTGGGTATGGAGGTAGAGGTGGGGGCCTTTTATTAGAGGAGAGGAGGGGCACTCTTGGAAAGGTATAAAATGTTACTTTATTTTCCAATGACTTTCAGATTTTAAGGGTCCCACATTGATGTATTTAGAGGATAAGGTTATAAGCGTTCGAAATCCACCAATCCAGTAGGTTTTTGACATGTGTAGGTATTTGATTTTACATTATCTTTTCATTTTATTTAAATCATTAAATAATGAGGTAATCTCTGCATCATCATGATGTCATAAATAATATAATTTATTTAATGTCTAAAAATTATAAAAAAATACTATGATGTAGGAAATATTTTTATCATTACAATGTGTATTTATAGTCAAAAAACTGACTTGTATAACCCCATGTAAAAATTGTTTTAGTAAAATAATACATGTTTGTCCCATTTTTACTTTTACTTTAAATAAAAGGCATTAATGTCATTATCTTACCCACGTGGCACCATGTGGTCCAACAAATCGACCCATGGGTTTTCTTGGCCGTCCATGACTCATCCAATAGAGTTAGGAAAATTTCCAAGATATTTTCATTTTATTATAATATCATTTTTACCTTAAATCACACTAATTACCTTTAATCGCGATTAATAAAACTTAAAAGATACTTTTCATCAAAAATTATTTTCATCCCATTGAACCACATTATACTTAACAATGAAAATCATTTATATTGTATTTTTTAAATTCAAATCACAAAAGTGGTAAAGTTATATTTAAAGGAAAAATTAGTCTTTGTAACTACCACTTTGTGGTTTCACTATTCACCAAAAATTAAGGTTTTTTCAGAAAAATACCAAAAATTCATCCTAATATATATATTATAATCCGAATTCAAAAATTATTTCTATTTTACCAAATTCATTATATAATATTTTCATTAATTAATTTTATAATTAAATCCAGCTGTCAAATCAAATCGCGTGTTTTTAAGAAATAATACCTATCAAAAGATTGACACTCGTTTATGCCCAATCTCAAAGTGATATTAATTACAATGACCACCATTGGATTAAATGGTAAAAATATATTCTAATTTCACTTTAAACCCAATTAAAAAGGTAATGTGACTACATAAATAAATTATATTAAAAAGAGGTTTTGAATTAAAATACAACACTTTTCACTATTCATTAAAAAATGAACATTATCAGAAAAATACCAGAAATTTATCCAAAGTAAATTTCAATGTCCCAATCATAAGGAATAAGTTTATTTTGACAAATATAGCTTATAAAATTGTCAAAATATAGATTTAAAAATGGTTCTCAATCAAAAGGCTATAAAACAATCTTTTAAAAATATTAGAGTATTTCATGCTTAAGGTTGAATTTATTCTAATTTTAAGCCTCTAAAACACTATCTAATTCATAAATAGACATATATATATATATATATATATTATTAATTACTTACTTGGGATGTTACACCACCTACTATGATGATTTATCTAACACCACCCATTTTCTAATTTACCATGCCTTAAAGGACTTAATTGAAGAAGAACTAGTCCATAATATTATGAACCATCATTCTATGGGAAGGAAAATAGTCGGTAAGATAATTGAGGTTGACCACATCAGGCTTCATAGGATGTTGTAACATGAGTAGGTTATTTCCCATGGATACCAAGACATAATTAAGGACTTGTTAATTTTAGAAGGAGTATGATTTATTCATTCATTCCTCAAATCCCAAGATACATTTAATTCTCTATGCTTCCATATGAGGGTGATTTTGTGGTTTTCGTCACTCGATAGGATATGATGGGTGATTTGGTATGTACCTAGGTACTTGGATGGGAACCACTGCTATATTGAGAGTGAAAATTTTAGATTCTATATTGCCTATCCTTTTTCCATGTGTTGTGGGAATCATTCCAGATTTCGATCAGGTTCACTGAATGGAATCCTCTAAAAATTATTCAATTTCTATGAAATTAGATAATACACATGGATACTTCAATGGTATCAATGGTGTCTAAAACACATCCTGAATATTTTCATCATATAATTCCAACAATTTCTCCTATGATAGAGGGATTTTTGAAAGAATAGGTTAAACACTTCCAACAATCGATGATGTCATAAACCCTATCATTTTCAAGATTTTTTTAATTTTTTAGGTCGATGAATGTCATTTTCCTCATCACGGAGCTGACCTGATGAAGGAATTAATGAAAAATGTCTTCCAAACCAGCAATGGATCCTATTGGAAGACTTTTGTTCCAAACAAAGGTTGGATCTATTAGATTCTTTTGAAACAACCATATCTATGTAACATCCTATTGATCACGAGATCCCATCATTAGACCACATCTGGATACAAAGTGTGTGAGATGTTGTTTGGGGTCACCTACACTATTAAAGGTATATAAGTTTGGATTGCTAAAATAGGGTGGGGTAGAATATCATCCACCCATTCAGAATATGGCTTCCTATCAATCTTCATATGTTTGCATCAGCCATCCATTTCTTCCATTCAAGAAACTAGGGACTCGATGATGTTAAGCAGCTCTAGGGGTACTGCTATTTGAGAAGCCTCCCATCTATAAGGAGAGAGAAGAAGCTGGTGATGTGGACTTTCCGTTATATCCCGTAATTCTCTATACGTCCTATGACTGAATGGTTTCCTTGGTGAGGGAGAGGCTATCATTTTAATATAGGGAAGTCTTGATCATTTTCATCTTCCTTATTTATATAGACCATCTATCAAGATCCAGATCATGTATGATTCTTGGAAAAACTATTGTTGGTAAATCGGCTACGGAAGGTAGAATTTTCATCTCTACCTAAAGATGATACCTAGTGGGAATATTTTACCTGAGTAGCTATTCATTGAGTTTTTTTAGAGTTTGTATCTCATAGTCATATTGTGGAAACTATTACTCCATGGAATGAAATTAAAAACTTTTTGGTGGTGATTGGGATGTATCCACTTCATTCCCTCTATCTTTGGTAGTGTTATTTTGGAGAGGTGGAAAGTCAATATTCACTGGTTCTATATATTAGAGACATATTTGGTTCTGGGTACGTGCAGCCTATGTTGGTGTATCTATATCACCCACCTATTTGGGTATATTTTACATGTTGGGGACCTCTAAATTTGTATCTTGATCGAGAATATCTATTGTGTCAGTAGTGACAACATTCAAAAAGGCATATCAGGAAATGGTGGCCATCCAGTTAGTTTTGATTTAACCAGATGATTCTACATTTCCTTCATTAGGATCATTAATTGAACCTTTGGCCATATTGGCCCATTTTTACTTGTGACCCTAGTGGGGTTTGATTGCCTTTTTCATATGCTCCTCCTATCTCAGCGTGTGAGTGATGACCTTGAGGGAGTTTCTGGTCATGATTGATGAATGAGCCCCAAATAGCAGAGGTTTGTCTTGTAGAGGGAGGAACAAATGGGATTTCGACCGTCGATATTACCACCCAACCTAGAGAGGACTGATTATCTTTATTTATATGATGATGATGCCCTGGGATATAGGGTTTATTCAAAGACAGAATTTGAAATGGTTGATTATGTTTTTGAGGATGCATTGATTCTAGTTGGGGATTGGATGACTCCCGAGATGGAAATTGAGATATTAATAACCCCATCCCAATGGGATGGGCTTGATCTAAATTTATCATTGATTCCACAAGGACCCTATTAGGGGTTGATGTACCTAGTTATGGTGAGGGAGATATAAATTCTCCCAACCCAGTGGGATGGGGTTTTCTATAGCTAATGATGATAAATTATTAATCCTCTCAGGAATTGATGATCCGAGAGGTGGAGGTGGTGGTAGATATTCTCCCAACCTAGTGGGTTGGGTTCACTCTTGGATAGCTGTTATGGTAGTTTTTGATTCAGCATGTTTTATGTGGAACAACTATGCTCATGTCGGAGTTGGGTTTGAGGGCTGCACATAATGGGAATCATTATTTAGGGGAAGTTTTTTGATTGATCATAACATCAACCTCTATGTCTAAAATGAATTAACATTTCTTTGAGAGGAAAAGTTAAATGATTGTTTGGCTATCCTTAACCTCCAATCATGATTCCTAGGAATCATTGATGGGGTACATTCTATTGCAGTGACCAACTACCTCACACGTTACTCGGTCCTCAGATTTATTCAGAGACTATGAAATTACAGGATGTCATATCAAAAGGGTTCTGTTGTACAAGTGACACAATGATGTTCAATTCTCTATATTTCTTCCATATTTGGATACACATGTCTGGTGATACTCTGGAAATCAGTTAGTGGAGGGTTATTGTGACATGGATAAAAACACAGATTAAGAGTTTTTAGGAACTTCAACTCCTTGGTTTTAGGCTATTGAAAAGGTGTCATATCCAGCTAAATACATAGTGTATTGATCTTATGAAGGTTATATGTCTACCCTAAATAAGGAATATGTATATCCTTCAGTTGATGAATATTATCCCACTTATTTTGGCATCGATAAGGCATGCACTCCTTTTCTGTCTCATTTGAGAACTCATAGTCTGAAGTGGAGAGGAGGAAGACCATGGTGGGGATGTTTTTTCCAGAAAAATCCCTCTATATGTCATTTTTTATATCCTCTTCATAAAACTTATGCACCACCATCCGATTAAACCATGGAAGATGGTTCTTGGGGTCACCTACTGACTGGAGTAGAGTGCTGATGGATGTTGATGGGGAATTATATGAGGATGACCTTGATGTTTTGAGCACCTCTCTATATAAAGGCGTTTGAGTTTTGAAAACCTCTCCATATAGAGGTTTCAAAATTTTTAACACCTCTATATATGAAGGTTTCTAGGATAGGAGATGATTTCCTTATCTTATAGAGATATCATCATAGGGAGGTTGACTATGGGGGATGTTAGGAGTATAGTCCCTAATATTCATTTCCACACTACCATAAAGAGAACTATCATAGTAATGATCATATTCTACTTCAATTAAAGAGATGAAAGACCCATGGGGTATTGAGAATGTGTCTCGAACAATGTCAAGGACATTGGAATTGAAAAGATTAGGGATATGAGACTTGTTCTATATCATGGGCGGAGTATGTTGAACTGACTTATGTAATTGTGTAGGGATATATACCTGGTTTATGATTGTTTATGGACCTTATTTATAACCATATGGGGTTGTGAGTGTATTATCCCACTATTGAGAAGATTTTGGAATATTATAATGAAATTCCTCATTATTGATAGGAATATGAGCCTGTCTCGAGGCATGTTTCATTCTTACTTGGTGAGCCTCAGTCAGAAAGGGAGTATGTGCCTGATCGTAAGCCATTTGAATATGTCATTGGTCATTTATAGTAGGAATATGAACCTACCCTATGGTATGTATTGATCATAATGGGTGAAACCTGATTGGAACAAGAATATGAACCTTGAATGAATATGTATTCCCCACTAGAATATTCCAATAGAACTAAATAATGGGAAAGAGATATGAGGCTCCACCTATATTGCCTTGGAAGGATGCTGGTGTAGTTGTTCTTCAGAAGGAGTAGGAATATGTGCCTAGCTTTCGTGATCTATTGGAATACGCTTGGAATTTTCATTGATAGTATTATAAGCACGTTCCAAGTCCTTTTTCTTTCTCACTTGGTTTGTCCTAGACAGAATGGTGATATGAGTCCTATCATGGGCCTTTGGTGTATTTTTCTGGTCTTTATCGATAGAAATATAATCCTATCTTGAGTCATGTTCCCCTCTCATATGGTTATCACTGACTAGAATGGGAATATGTTTATGATACTAGGCCTTTGGAATATACATCCATACATTTTAGACAAGCTTGTACCCCTGTCCCGAGGCATGTGACACTTTAAACTGGTGATCCCCGATTAGAACTAGAATATGATCCTGGTCTGATTCCTCAACCTATATCAAAACATGATGATAATACTCCTAGATTTGAGAAATAATGTGTGATTTCTATGGAGAATAATAATCAGAGTGTTGAGTTGTTCTGTATGTATGGATAAAAATAGGCACATGTCCCTGTATATATTCTAGTTCCAAAATATTATGGAGGAGTTCTTCAGTTGTCACTAAGATTTAATGTAATTTTAGAAATGTGTGCATAGTGATATAATCCAACACATTTCCAATGTCCACTATGTACTAGCATATATATTCAATTGAAGTGGGGACATAATCCAACTTATATCCTCCTTGTTCAATCAGAATATGTCGATGGGATTCATGCACGGGGGTAGGGATATGCACCTCCACAATTATTGCTATGTAATATGTATTTATACTTATTCTAACTAAGTTGGTATATGATCCCACTATCTGATTATTTCAAAAATATGTTGTCAGACATCATTAGTGGCAGTGGGGATATGATCCCACTAACAGTTATCCAGAACATTCCTTTCCTGATGTGTCTTCACTGTTTCACAGGAATTTGTGTCAGAGGTGGCAGTGTGATGGTTCATACACTGAACTGGAGACTTATGGTTACCAATGGGATGGTGTTGGCAATGAATTTTTTATAATCCCTCCTTGTTGGATCTTGAACCAGAAGGGATCCATACTTGACTCCCCAGTCTTCCATCATTAGATACTTGAGGGGGATATTTTGAACCTCTAAGGATACACTCATGAAACAGTTGGATGTGGTAATAAAGTCCACTGGATATGATGCATCATTCCTTGGATGATGCAGATTCACCAACTTTAGTACTCAGATACCCTCACAGGAATATATGAGTGTCGAGATTGTACCACATCGATGGTACTCTTAAACCATCGTGTTCACCACCAGACATTAAAGTTATCAGGAATGTGAGGTCACTTTGTGACTCATGAGGGTTGCATCAATAGCTCAATTTAAAAATTAGTTATTGGATGAAGTCATTTTTTTAATTATGAGTGTTTATGATGATAAAATTATCTTCAATCAAACAGACAGTAAGAAACAAGGTCCTCAATTAGTGAAATATCATATACATGCTGCGATCAATCAAATATCATGGTTAACACAATTATTTTTTTATTCCTGATTCGATCATTCAACTCACATGAATTTTTCAAATATAGGATGGACTTATTTAATCATAGCCATAGTTATAGAGGATCAGTTATAAGATTTATTTTAGGATTATCATTTTGGTTTTATATGTCAAAAAAGTGGCCTAACACATGGAAAACTGATCATCCTTTTAATTGAGGGTTTTACCGTAGACTTATTTCTTGTGTAGAATATGAAAATAAAAATGGCATGATTCTTGATTAATCGATCATCATGATATTTGATAGAATCATATCGGGTTAAACATTTTTGTTTTGAAAGGAAAAGACAACCTCTAGGTACATTAGGTTTGGGTCGATGGTTGATTATGAGTGAGGTGGGTTAAATGTGATACACAATCATTTATATCGGGTTACCTTTGTGGTTATTAGATAAAAATTTTAATGGTTCCCAAATATATAAATTGTTATTTGAATACTTTATAAAGGTATGTGTTCAGCTAGGGATTCATACCAAATGAAATTTAGAAACTCACTTTGTTGATAGGATGGGAGTTCGGGATAATCATACCCTTTGGGGGAGACTTTTTACCTACTCAGGGACTCTATCATAGATTTAAGATATGTTTTTGAATCTCTTACTAATCCCAATACGGGAAAGGTTACCCTAAAAAAATGATCGTGGGTAAACCCATTTAATACGCTGAAGAAGAATGGGATCTCATTATTGAATCCATTTGTATGTGTCTATAGTTTTTCTGTCCATTTCTCAATAATTAAATAGCTTATTATATGTTGAAGCCTCATAACCAGTCACTTCATAATTTTTTGTCACTCAGAGAGGCAGTTAATATTCTAAGGAGAAGATTGATCAATTATGAGGAATCCTACACATCCTATATTTTGTAGGAATAAAAATCCAAATATCTATTTTAAATTGTGATTTTTAACATATTTTTCAAAGGACATATGTGTAATAAATTAGGCATCGAATATTTGAGCTATAGTCTCAAAGAGACTTTCTATGTATCCAAGTTATTGTAGTAATCATATTTATCTTAGTTTATTCTCACATATAGGATTGGACCCAAGGTAGATTCCCTTATATGTATGATGTTAATATCATTCCACTCATTGGGGATTACATACTAAGATTTCCTTGGGTGGTGGACATTCGTGATGTGAATGACTTAACCATTGAAATTCCCTAAGATCGAGTGAGTTGTGCTCGGTGTGAGAAATAAGGGATAAAAAGAAATTAGTCTCACTCCATAAGAATTTTGGAATTAGGTACTAGTAAATCCCTTGGGATGTTTAATATGGAGATCAGGCCTTTTGAAGTCATCTTATGTATCCTAGTTCTCACAAAAATCATATACATTATAGCTAAATTGGTATCTCAGTTTGATGATGGATGAGGTAGAATGATCATCCCATGGGAATTATTGGGTCCTCATGGTTAAAATTTTGGATACAAAGCGGAAATTACACTGAATTGGATTTCCATTGGATTTAATTCCTAGGCCTTAGGAAGGAATCCTACATATCCTGTTTATGGTAGGAATTAGTGTCGTCGTAGTTCTATGGATCGTGGATTACACCCTATGTTTTCCCATATATGTGGGAAATATGATATTATTCCATTGGTCTGGGATTACATGTTGAGGTTTACATTTTTTTATAGAGGCTTATGATGTAAATGATGTGAAAATTTAAAAATCCTAAGCCCACATGAACTATACGTGGTGTAAGAAACAATGGATGAAAAATAATCAATCAAATTTCTTAAAGATGTAGGACTTATGCACGGGGGTATCCCATTAGAGGTTAGATATGGATATTGGGCCTTAGTAAGGCATCATACCTATCCTAGTTATGGCGAGTTTCATAGTTATTGTTATTCATTTGATCAGGGATTAAACACTGAGGGTTTCTTTATATGTGGGACATATCATATTATGTTGTTGGGCAAGGATCACATGCTGGTGTTTCCCTTATATTCAAGAAATATCATAGTATTTCATTGTTCATGGCTTACACACTAAGGATAATTATGTTTATCAATTCATGGGATGCCCTTATGATTAGGGATTACAAACTGAGGTTTCCCTTTTTTCAGGTCTGTTTTTATGCCTGCCATGAGTTGATAGTCTATTTAACATACCTTTATTATCTTATTGGCCTGTTAGAGGAGTTCTACCTAACATGTCCTATGATAATATACTAATCCATTTGATTTTATAGGGATTTCTCATATCCTGAATGGCATGTTTGACGGTAGTCATGTGATCAAGGTTGACTCATCTAGAGGACATTGCAAAAACAAACCATCTTGTTCTGGAAGCCTTAATGGGGTAATAGTTGGCATGCATAGAGGTAACCACTTGATCCATGTGACATTCCCTAGTGTCATCACAAAATAGGGATGATACGCATGGAGGGATCCATGAGAGTAGGAGTGACACATCTTAGAGGGTGTCGTATATCCAAGATGACTTGATTGGGAGTCATCATGAACATTTGATAACATGTATGGGGTACATTGCAAGAGCCAGTTGATATACCAAGAGGTCATTACAATGTGTGGATGGATTTTCTAGAGGATATCATGAGAGCTAGTTGACATACCCCAATGCTATCACAAAACGTAGCTAATATGTACTGATGTCGCCACATGATCTGGGTGACATGTCGAGAGAACATTTCAAGGCTTGGATGGAAAGCACATTGGGATTTTTGAGACATGGGTGGCATGCCTGGGGAGGAACCATGTGAATTTCTCGGACACATCCAATGGACATCACATGATCCAAATATATCACCAAATGAGCATCACGTGACCTAGGTGACTTGTCTTCGTGTTGTAAAATGACCTAGGTGGTTTATAAGAACTGGATGAGCATCATTTTATATGTTATTCACATAAATATCTTATATTTTAGTCTTTGTTCGAGCCATTTATTTCACATTCCTTTGATTTGAATAGTGTTAGCTCGTTTTAAGTATCGCATGTTTTAGAATATATGTGGGATGTGCTTTGTGGGACCTGCCATAAATCCTTCATGTGATCTGTGAGTTGTTTTGTGAAGTTCCTACACGTGTTGTATGATCACTTCGGTTGTTCAACAGATATTACCTAATGGAAAAATTCATGGTTCTGAGAATAACCACTCTAAAAGTCCTCTCTCATACATATCTGCGCCGATGAAAGGTTCCATGGATTTTTCTATCCATGTAAAGATCTATTTTCATTCTGGGGTGGGATATTTATTGCTCTCACCACCCCGGTTATTCAGCACGTTTCACGGTGTTTATTATGTGAATTTAGGATAGATTCTATGTAGGGAATTGGTGTCATGAGTCTTAGTGAGGGCCAATTATAGGTCATTTTGGTGGTGCCAGATGATTTTACACAACAACAAGATCATCCCTTCAATCCCCCATTTATCGGATTGTGGCTAATTTTATGGGGTCTTTCAAAATCATAAATACTTTTTGGGGGATTCTGTTTTTGCAAGACCATCATGTCTCAGGACTTTTGCGAGATCTGCACTCCTACTGAAAGTAATTCGCATAATCATTGATTATTTATCTGAGATATCTGATTTGGTAAGTATGGATGACCATGCAGCCTTTATGGGATCAAACTAACTTGTTATGGTGTCTTGTGATACGCGGCCAGTGCATTTCTTGATTTTCACGACCATAATCGACTCCCGCCTTTTATCTTTTATTTTCTTCATTTTTTATTGAAGGCTTAGGTATCTTGTGACCTTACAATTGTATTGTCGATGATAATAACTTTCTCAATTAGTGATACATCAAATGATAAATAAATGGTCTTGTAGAGATGCACGAGCATTTCAGGGATAAACCTTCAGGCTGCTATTATAGAGCCAGAGGGGGGGCATGAGGTTTCTGGGACATGTATGAGGCTCTTCATGTGATGAGGATGATAGGACAATGGTCTTTCATGGGGTGAGGATGACATGTCGCTAGGGGATTGTCGTGTCTTGTGAATCTCCCAGGGTACGTCACAATATTATTCGAACGTAAGATTCTGCCAAATTTTTGATATTTTCCTCAATATTTTACAATGGGGTTTTCAGTATTCACTAATTGATTTTCCATGAATTATCCACATGATCAATGTGGGATATCACGATGGCATGTGTTCCTTGTCCTAGTCAGTCAGTCTATTGCCAATGGTGCATGACATGATCAGTGTTGGATCTCGTGACAAAATATAGACATTTTTTGGGATCGTTTCTATGATTTCCATTGATGCCCCACATGTTCATTGATGGATCTCACGATGGCGTGTGGCCATATTCAGGGACAGTCATTTTTCTCTCCGTTGATATGTCTGGTGGTCATGGTTGTATGATGCTGTAGTGTAACCAATGGTGTTTTCATGTCAAGGTCGTATGAATAAGTGTTCATCGCTGGTGTTTCATGTTGTTGCATAAATGTAACATAACCCAATCCCATGAACACGTTCATGGAATATCTATCCTCTTCACATGATGATATCAATCATTTATATTTAGATTCTCATGAACACATGAATATTTCATGTGGGAAGTGTGGAATTCCATTGGATCGACATGGTGCATTGAGTCTTGAATGTTATTCATCTTCAGATATGATGGAACATAAAATATATTCTTTAGTATCTGATCGTAGTCAAACATTGGTTCAATATCCCTGATTCTTTAAATAACTAGGTATAAGGTAATTGAATCTCATTTTAAGAAGAGGTGAGACCATGATATGTGCTCACTTACAGGCTTTCATCTCAGACTATATACTCGAGATTCTCTTTTCATGATATCATATGCAGTTCCATTCCCTTTTTCATAATTGGTTACGCGATGACTTAGCTTCTTCTCAAGAAATCTAGTATGCAGTCTCACATGCACGTGAAATACTTCATGTAACCCTCATGTGGGTTCGCCATTATTTTTCATGTAACACTTATGTTGGCTCGTGATTCACTATTTTTCATACAAAATGAGGGATATTTTCTCCTAACAAGTAGCAACATTCAAATCTTAATCTCCCTTCCGAATTTAAAGATGAAGTATATTGTTGCGTTGGCACATCTAAGAAGGGTGGCATGTCCTATAAACATGACATGTCATCCATTACATTGAATTAATGACCCTCTAATACAAGGATTATGGTATATCAAGTTATATCATCAAAACAATGAAACTATCGGCATTCCTCAGGCGTGATGGTCTAACCACATGGGGACCTCCCATCATTGGACAGTCCTATTGTGAACATCATGTGCATGATACAGAGATTATTCATGCAGATCATATACCTGAAACTCAAAACCTAAAAATTATATTTAATTCAGGGACTGGATATGTGCATGGCTGGCCTCTGCAACATCTTCACTCCATTCTCTAATTTCGATGCAGACTATATATTTTCTCCATTTGGAAATCACAAGCTCTTCTGCATGAGGATATTATCTCGAATGTCAATCCACACACTTGGCTATGTGGGTGTGGTTCTCCTCTACATCACATGTTATAGCCACATACACTAACATAGATCTGAGAGAGGGATGCATTGACCTTTATTAGCGCTATTAAAAAAGCACTGATAAAAGTTGGACATTTATCAATGCTAGCTAAAAGAGATGATAAATCTACCCTTTATCGGCCTTTTTTAGTGTTGATAACTATTTTTAAAAGAAACTATTCTTAATTTATATAAAATTTTTATATGTATATTGAAAAAAAATGTTTATTTGTATATATTGAATTAAAAACGTGTTTATAATTAATATATTTTTTTTTATAATTAATATATATATATATATTATAAATTTCAATATATAATAAATATATTTATATATGTGTATATATTTATAATTATATATAAATACTTTTTAAATATATATATTTATAATTATATATAAATACTTTTTAAATATGTATAATTATAATTATAATTATAATTATATATATTATTATTAAATAAATATATGTTTCCAATGAATTTTTTCAATTGATGCCTAGATATAGTTTGTGATCCTATGTTATGTATTCATCATGAATGTTCATTTATACATTACACCCTCATTGCTATTCATGTTGTCCATATATATGATGACTCGTTTTTTATGAGATCTATACTTTACTCGGTGTATATGATTCATTCATATTCTTATGAAGCAATTATGTTCTCATAAATATATTTAAAATCAAGATATATATTTTTAAGTAATAAAAATATTAATATATTTATAATTACAAATATTTAGTTAAATATAGTTTGTTTTTAAAATATATTTACAATTATAATTATATATATAAATATATATTTAAATAATTATAAAACTAGAACTATTTTTAAATGATAAATATTTATATTACATTTACAATTATATATAAACACATTTTTAACATTTTTATTTATAATTATAATTATAATTATATATATAGAATTATAATGATAAATAAATACATATATTTATTGTATTTTTTAAATGATAAATATATTTATTATATTTATAATTATACCTACACTTTTTGTAAAATTACAATAAATATATTTATTATTATTTTATAAATATATATATTTATATATTAATATACATACATACATATAAATATATTTATATTTATAATTATACAAAATTATTTATGAAAATATTTATTTATAATTATATATATATATATATTTATTTATTTAAATAATTTTAAAATTATAATAAATATATTTATAATATTTATAATTTAATAACTATATATAATTACATAAATATATTTATAAATATATAAATGTATATATACATATATAAATATACATATGTTTATAATTATAAATAACAGATATATATATATATATATATATAATTATAAAATTAAAAAATATATATATTTATTATATTTATAATTATAATTATAAGTATATATTTATATATTTTTATACGTATATATGAAAATAAATAAAAATTTATATATTTAAATAATTATGAAATTTAAATAAATATATTAAATATATATATTTTACAATTTCATAATTATTTAATAAATATATTTTAATATTTAAATAAATATTTAATTATAATTAATATATTTATAATAAATATATTTATTAAATTTATAATTATAATTACTAATAAATATATTTTTTATTTATAGTCATAAATATTAAAATATATATATACACATAAATACTTATGAAATTGAAATAAATATATATAATTTATTTATTTATTTCAACTTCATAAGTATTTAAAGATATATATATATATATATAAATTTATTTGTAGTAAAGACTATAATTTAAATGTATATGTAATAAACATATATTTATAATATATATTTAATAAATATATATTTATAACAAATATAAAAAAATTTATAGTTATTAAATAATTATAAAATTATGAAAGATATGTTAAAATATAATTCTAAACAAATATAGATATTTTTAAATAAAATTAAAATTATAAAAATGATATTAATTATATATAATTATAAATATAATAAATATTTTTTTTTAAATTTATAATTTTAAATATATATATATATTTATGTGTAGTTATTATTATAAATATATTTGTATTTATTTATTATAGATATAATTTTATAAATATATATAAAAATATAAATTATTTATTATCATTATAGTTTTATCAGTGCTTTTTTAGTGCTGATAAAGATAGGACTTTATCAAAGATATGATTTTAGCATTGATAAAGGACTAACTTTAGTAGAGCTAAAAAAGTGCTGATAATGGGATGTTTTATCTGTGCTTTCTATTTTAGCTTTGAGAAAACATACCTTTATTAGGCCTTTTAGCTAGCAATGATAAAAGGTTTGCCAACTTTTATAAAAAACCTATCAGTCTCCTCCTCTTATCACGCGACCCAAGCTCTCGCAGAAGCCGAACCATGTCGCCGCCTCCTCCTCCTCCTCCTCCTCCAACTTCGACTCCTCCACCTCCTACTCCTCTACCACCGTGTTTCCCTCCTCTACTACTGTAATGTCGTACTCCTACTCCACCTCCTTGGTTTCCAACTCTTCCACCTCCTTCACCGATGCTACAAAGCCCTCATCCTCCTCCTCTATTGTTGCCACCGTGAATCCCTCCTCATCCTCTACTGCCTCCTCCTCCTCGTCAGTCACTGACTCTTCATCCTCTTCCACTACATTCGCAAAGCCCTCCTCCTCCTCTACCACTGAATCCTTCTGATCTGAATTCCTCATCTATATACCCCACCTATGTCATCGAATTCCACCTCTTCTGTGAATCCCTCTTTCTTATATGAACCCACCTCCACTAGGAACCTAGCTCCTCAAGTTCTACCACTACGAGTAATCTTGTAATGATTTAAGTATGTTTTTGCGTCAATAAGTATATAGTAATCTACTGGAAGTTTGTGGCCCAATTGATGTTAAGTGGAATAAGAATCGGTAGGTTTGTTAGGTTATTATGAGAATGGAGGCCATGTTTGTTTAGAGATAATGTCATATAATATAACACATCCATTTTTAGTTATGTTTTTTAGTGTAGTTTCAAATTTTTTTCATAGTCTGTTTACCTATGGATATGGTTTATTGTTTCTTGAATACATTCATATAGGGATATTGGTGTTTATTATATATTTTTTTCAATTATTGAGGCATTTATTGTATATTTTTCTCGATAATTTGTTGAATATCAATGTTTCATTTTTGTTATTAGGATGTTTTTATTATAGATTATTACTTTACTCAAAATGGAAAATTGTTCCCCACATATTAAACCAATAAACTAAGTGATCAGCATAAACCCTAGTGAATCGATGTACACTCTTGGGGTAGTAGTGAACTAATTCATCTATTTTGAGATTGGGTAATTATACTTTCACCCACATCTCATCATATTGTCACCGATAATAATCAAATTTCATGTCCATGTTGGAGGAGTAGATTATAGATTTCATTATAACAATGAACATACTAGCATCACAGAACAAACTATCATTCCTAAAGAAGTATTTTCAAAGATAATTATTAATTAATTTAAAATACTTATAAATCCTTTGTTTATTTGTATTTATATAGCACTACTATGACTGTAAAAAACACTTATATTCACATGACGATATTGATGTTCTCATAAAAAATGAGTAGCATACCTGATGGAAGAATATACACAAATAGCATAAATATATGACTTTATAGAAGTAGTGGATTATTTCATAAATTTTTTTCTAATATAATTCATCTTAATATTACACACCTAAGAATTATTTTCTTATACATGTGGATTTCTTTGTCGAGTCTGGGTGGTTTCTTCAAAGTTGCTGATTCTCGTTAGAGATTGGAATTTTGAGGCTGCAATTGAGATAATGAAAACAAGGAAATGGTTGAAAAATTCATAAAGATGAATTCATATTAATTAATTAATTAATTAATTGTTTCTTTATTTTACTACTATTTTTAAGTTAATTTCTTTATCATTTTTATCTAATACTTATTTGTTTTTTTACATATCTTTTAGTGAGTCATAATTTTTTTAAACAAAATACAATAAACTAGAAAAGAGAGAACATGTTGAATGAAAAGTATGACATATCAATAGTTTAATGCAAAGTATGACTTCCCAAGAGTTCTTTCATGAATATTTTCCAGAAATATGTACTAATCAGTCACATCTCAATCTGTTGTACCTCAATATGATACACATTGTGCTCAGTATGACTTGAAGTGTATGTTTTTAGTTTATAATATTCTTTGATCAACTAAGATTTATGTATTCTGAACTACCGTGGGTTGATCCATGACTTGTGATTATGATATTCGATATATAGGGTATGAATTTATAATGTTAATATCACCTTATATCAACATTGTGCTAGTTTTATCATTATATGATCATTGATGTCTCTCTTATTTACGGTTATTTAAAATCTATGATCACCCATTATAATTTTACATATCGTTAGGTTATTAATAATGGTTTTAGAAATGATATGTCCAAGAAAGTTTTTAGTAAATAATAACATAATGAGAGACTCTTATGAACTAGTTCGTTATGTTTTCATGTGTACAAAATCACTAAACCTAAACTATTCAAGCATGGATCATTATGTAATGGATGGAATATTAATATACTAAGATGTGATATCTATGTATGAAATGTTTCGATCAATAAATATGGAATCAGAGCAACTAACCTACACAAAATTGAATATAAGTAACAAGTCATTGGTATCACTCAATGTGTGTCATTTTATTTAGAATTGGCATTACTTTTATTACAAAGAACAAGTGACAGACTAAAAACCAAGAAAACACATTCATATTTTTGTGATATTTTTGAGAAATAATCCTTGAGTCATTTTTGATGAGTACGAATCAGCCACACCTCATTCTAATGCACAATGTGTTCGATATGACTGAAAGTGTGTGTTTTTATATTAAATTGACATTAAATTGAGCAAAAAAGAACAAGTGGCATAATAAAAATTGAGAAAATTCATTCTTATTGTTTTCATACATTAGGAAAAAGATACATGATTCATTTGTAACATGTTTAAATCTACCACCCCTCAATTCAACGCATGGTGTGAACGGTGTGACAAAAAGTGTCTGTTATCAGTATATAATTGACATTTTAGTTCAAAAAATCTAACTCACTAAAAACAAAGATAAAAAGATCTGATTGCATTTATAAATTAGTAAAATTATTTCAAAGTCATATTTGACATGTATGAAGGAGTTTCCTATCAATCTGATGAATGATATGACCGGTATGACTCAAAAACCAGGTTTCTATTTTGAAATGTCATTTTAGTAAAAAAACTGACATACTGAAAATAGAGAAAAAAAATTTAGATTGTATTGATACTATATTAAAATGATTTATAAGTCATTTTTTATGTTTAATAATCATTATCACCTAAATACTATGAATTTTGTTGTTGGAATAACACAAAAGGTCTCTTTTTTATTTTAAAAAACATCAATTTTAGTAAAAACAATAAGTGAAATAATAAGAACCGCAAAAATTCTTATGGATTGTTTTTATATATTAGTAAAATGGTCCATGAGACATTTTTTCGACATCTATGAGTCAACAAAACCTCATTACTATTTACGGTGTGACTGGTATGGCTCCATGTGTGTCTTTTTATTTAAAATTGACGTTAATTTATGTAAAAAGAACAAGTTGCGAACTAAAAACAAAAAAAACATTCAATTTTTGATACTTTAGTAAAATGAAACATGATTAATTTATGACATTTATGAATCATCCTCACATAGATATAACTCATGATGTTGCTGATATAACTTAAAGATTCTATTATTTTAAAATCAACATGAATTTAAGTAAAAACAATCACTGAAATACTAAAAACTGATCAAATGCATTCAAATTATTTTTGATATTTTAGGAAAATGATATATTATTCATTTTTTATGTGTAGGTATCATACTAACCTAAATATGATGTACAATGTGTCTGGTATCACTAAAAGTTTCTCTATTTTATTTTAAATTGACATTAATTAAAGAAAACATAACAAGTGACATACTAAAAATATAGCAAACATATATGTATTGTTTTGATATTTTAAGACAAATATCTATTAAATATTTTTGACATTAAGGGATTATAATCACCTTAATATGATAAACAGTGTGGCTAGTACAAATCAAAGTGTCTCTTTTTTATTTAAAATTGATATTAATTTTAGTAAAAACAACAAGTGACATAGTAAAAACACCAAAAATGCATTCGGATTGTATTGATTATTTATTAAAATGATCTATTAGTCATTTTTCATGTGTAGGAATTATCTTCACCTCCATATTACACAATGTGTGTCTGGTACCACTCAAACTATCTCTTTTTATTTAAAATTGACACTAATTTAAGTAAAAACAACAAGTGACATACTAAAATCAAAGAAAACACATTCATATTGTTTTGATATTTTAGGAAAATTATATATTAGTCATTTTTTATGTGTTAGGATCAGCCTCACCTATAATAGGGATCAGACTCACCTCAATACGAAGCATGGTGTGACTGGTATAACTCAAAGTGTCTCTTTTAATTTAAAATTGACATTAACTTAAGTAAAAACAACAAGTGACAAACTGAAAACAATTAAAAAGCATTAGGATTGCTTTTATACTTTAAAAAAGTTATCCATGAATATTTTTTTATGATTAAGAGTCAAACTCAACTAAATCCAATGCATAGTGTGATGAGTATAACAAAACGCGTCCATTGTCAGTTTAAATTTGACAATATTCCTTTCAAAACATGTCACCCACTGAAAACCAAGAAAATGTGCTCGGATTGTATTGATAATTTATGAAAGTAATTTATAAGTCATTTTTTACATATATGAAGTATGCTCACATCATACCAATTCAAGATGTGGCTGATATGACTCAAAATGCGTGTTTCCAGCTTGAAATTACATTTTAGTAAAAAACAACTACTGGTATACAGAAAATTGTGTAAACACATTAAGATCATTTTGAAACTTTAGGAAAACAATACATAAGTAATTTTTTATATGTTGGAATAAATATACATAAATATGATGCATGGTGTGTCTAGTATAACTCACAATGTGACATTATTAAAAATTCACATTAATTTTATTAAAAGAACAAGTGACATACTCAAATCCGATCAAACACATTCAGATTGTTTTGATATTTTAGGGAAACGATCCAAAACTCATTTTTAACATGTACGAATCAACCCCATCTTAATAAGACACATGGTGTTACTGGTATAACTCCAAATGTGTCATTTTTATTATATATTTTCATTTTATTAATGTGTTCATTCATATTAATGTTTAATTTATTTATTTATATTATTATTTAAAAAAATATTGGTTTTCTTATATACGTGGAATCTTTTGTTTAGTTTGAGATGATTTTTTCCAGAACTGATACTATGGGTGGGAATTTTTGAGAGTGGATTATAGGCATCAAAAGATGAAATATTAATGTTTTAGAATGTTTAATGTACAATTGTAAATATAATTATATAAAACATATTGTTTGGAATGTAAATAGTAGTGTTTTATTATATACCATGGGTGGAAATTTTTGTATTCATGATGTCAATAAAATTTATATAGTAGGTTTTCTTTTATATGTGCTATTTAAATTTTAGGTTTCTTATCAGTGTTCTATTATATAAACAACACACTGCAGGTGACTTGGCCATTATCAACCCTAAAAAGAACTGATAAAGGGGGTCCTTTATCAGTTCTTTTTTAGTGTTGATAAAGGAACCCATTTAACATCACTACGATTAATAGTGATTTTTTATCACTGTTAAAGGCCATTTTTTGCACTGTGAAAGGCCATATGTGTAGTAGTGATAAATGAAAAGGCCCCTCAGACTAGTTATTGTGAACTATGTGCATCACACACTAATTATATACATGGTCCATCTTCATAGAACCATGTATCTACATGGATTCCTCTCTTAATCCCAAATACTACATATTCACATACTCATTTGATCCATTTTTTAGGATCCATGAATATTTCCTCTTTATAGGGATATATGTTATCCACATATTAGTGCTATGAAAATTCGGCTACAAAAACACATGATTCCATAAAGGTTTATTTAATCGGAGCACGCAGTTCACTATGTCATTCAATCATTGTATAAAAATGATTTATATAGAACCACCTAGATAAACATATGAGTTACAGTGCATGTCATATATTGAAATGATCTTGAGTAATTTTTTTACTACTCTTCACATGATATAATATCAAGTGAGGGGTCTTCATGTGATAGCAATGTCAGTATTATGAGTTATATATAATGAGTCCAATCCCCTGGTTACTATGTCTGCGGATAAAGGTGAAGTGTAAAATTAATCCCATCCTTGGGGAATGTGTATTATCCTCCTTCTGTAGTGGATCAATGTGCATGATACATCCTACTTCAAGAGATTTCCATTAGAATATTACGTATTAGAAAATCTCATTAAGTGTGGGTGTATGATAACATGACATAAATGCATCCCAGGGACCTAAAAATCATTCATAGTGTCGATACCACTTCTCATGGTAGTTCGATTGGCTGTCAAATGCACTAGTTTATCTCCCATGGTTGAAAACTGGCATTCGAGATCTAGGTTGAATATGGCCCCAAGTATCACTTATCCATCATGTGGTATGACCGACATGCATCCTTCCATGGAAAATTTTTTGATGCGTAATTATGAGCATAAAAAATTACTCATTATACATAACAAAAACATATATACCCAAATCATATATTCCCCCAAAATAACTTTAATCACTATGACATGAAACTATAGTAAATTTTTGGACACAATATTTTTCCCTCAAACAATATCAATCACCTTGACATAAAATCACATACTAGCCAAAAATGTATAATGTTCTCATAAAATATATCAAAACATTCCAAAAAATAATTTATTTATATGGTCATTAAATAACTTTCATATCTACATGGTTATTTATACTACTCAACATATTTTCCCAAAACCAAATATTATTATATCGCAAAAAACCAAAATTACATTAATGTAAAAGAATTTATTAACCCTAAAATTTAATTGTACCTTTCAACTTATGTCCTAAAAAATATAATTGTATTATTCCTAAAACACATTCACTCTGGATTACATGTTAAACCTAAGGGTTATTTATATCTAAATCATTTATTCTTTCTAAAACTGAATAAATTTCTTCCAAAATGTCACTTAATTCCCCCTACAATTTAATAACATAAAAACCCCAAAATAATTTCTAAACCATTGAAATTATCATCCCATAATTATGCATATAACACTTAAATTACCCTCAATGGATAACATAATGTCCCCTAAAGTTATCTAAAATATTCTCTAATACAAACTATGATGGATTGTACTTAATCATTCCATAATTACATTATTTATATAAAAACATGGGAAACAACTTAGGTAAAAATACCATAGTTTTCCAATATATGGAAATTTTCCCAATTAAACAAAACACTTTACTCTTGCTTCATTAAAGACCAATATCTCATATTCAGATCTAGAATTTATAATAATTCCTACTCATCATTATGCCAAATGAAAAACACTTTAAAAACATGGGATGAACATAAAACATAGTAATGGTTATAAAAGAATAAGAAAACACATTGGGAAATATAAATATTTAAAAACCCTTGGAATGTAATTTATTTAAATTAATAATTTGATCTTGTAAAAGAATATAAACTAACTTCTAAACCTACAATCAAATTATTTTATTAAAAAGTCCTATAAAATAATATCATGAAAAATAATAAAAAATTTAATAATCATAAAGGTTACATGAATATTAATTTAAAATTAAATCGAAAAATAAATTTTTAAAAATATACATGAAATGTATATGTTTATGAAATCATTATTTTTCACTTTGGTAGTATAAATCCACCTTGTCCGATGATGATTTTATAAATAGCTAAAAGAAGGGTAAACCTAATAAATATTTGAGTTTTAAAGAAAAAAATATAAAATATCCAAAATAATATTTTACATTCTCCTTTAAATATTTCTTATCTTATTATAAATAGTAAAGGGGGAATAGAAATTAAAAACTGCATTTTTGCATAATCTATATTTTGATATAGTGACAACTTCTGACAAGAGTTTGGTGCGGTTTAATGGATCATATTTTATCATTAATGGAAAAAATATAATAACCTAGGAATAGAATCATGATAGTGAAACAACATAAATTTAAAAGGATTTTTAGAAAAAAAAAATTAAAAACAAGAAAAAAAATGCAGTCTTTGAAACCCTTAACTTGCTCTTCAAACCACCACATTTGGATTGAGTACAAATCCATTATAATAAGATGTTTTATCCCGGATAATTCCATTCAAATGTGGAAAATTTAGTTTGGAGTTTTTTTTTGTAAAATAAGGAGAGAAAATAAAACATGAGAGGTGTTTTGAAAAGGGTAGAATGAGTCTCTCTTTATAGGAAAAACATGATGGAGTTTTCATAAATACCCAATATTTAAGGGTAAAAATGTAATCATGAAATGTAAATGTGGATTATAAAAGGAGAGAGGGTGAAATTCTAAAACCTTACGTAACCCAATAGATTCATTATATGATTTTATAATTTTCAATCAATTTATAATAATTAACATATTGTTTAATATTAAGAATAAAGTAATAACATAAATATAATTTATTTTTTATCAATAAAATTATCTAAATGTATTAATAAATTTATTTATTCTTATTTATAAAATGATTAAAATTTTAAGATATTAATTTTTATTTTCCTTACTTTATAAAATTACTGCTTAAATTTTTAGACATTTATCTTTCCATATAAATTTAAAATACAATTATATTTATAAAAATAATTTATTTTTCATAACAGTTTCCTTTAATTTTTTTATTATCCATGTCCTTTATTAAATTTCATCTCAAAAATACCAATTTTGATATTCTTGGTTCTATGCAAGTTCATTCTCAACATTGATAATGATTTCTATATATATTGTGAAATTAAATTTTACTTATATTAAATGAAGAATATTTATATTATTTTTGAGTATAGTATAAAATATTATTCAATCCATAATTTTAATAATTTTTTCAACCATATTTTTTTAAAGTAATATCATAAAATATATAGTATTCATTAAAAAATGTACTTTTTACTATTCACTAAAATTTTATCTTGCTTTGTAAAACAAAAAAACCTAATATATTTTTTATTTATTGAAATGAGAAAATAATTACTTTTTATTAAAATAAATTTCTAAAATTTATAAATTTAACTATTAAATAAAATCATATTGTACATTGAAAAAAAATTATTTATAATAAAACTATTTTTTTAAATGAAAATTCATATTCTTGTTTCAGAAATCGATAAAATTATTTATAAGTTCATTATAAAAAAATTAATATTAAATAATATAATTAACATAAATATCAATTTTTAAAAAATCCTATTTTTAAATAATTATTTTGATAGATAAAAAGACTACAAATCATGTTATGAAAATATATTTAACATTAAAATAAAATATGTTTTATGTCATGAAGTAAAAAATAAAAATTTTAAATTTATCACTGGTATATAATTGATTCAATAATATATTTTTTAGCATGATATTAACATATAAACATGTTTAAGGTAAATTTATAAACTCATACCCAGAAATATGATTATTCCATAAAAGTGATGTTTTATTAAATATACATAGGTTGTTATAATATAATACCAAGAAAAGGTTTCTAAAATGGTTTAGTTTTTTGTATTATTCTACAATGTCACTTTTGGATTATATGTTACACTATAATAGAGTTTAGTTTTCATTCATCTCAGTTTTGGTAACTAGATAAGAGGATAGCATGATTAGACACATGGGTGTATGAAGTCATAGAAAGAGATGATATGTGATAACACCAGATCAATAATCCATTTGTATCCATGATTCAATGAATGGATTCAAGAAGATGACTTTATTCTTGTGAGTCATGGATGGTAGATCAAAGAGGTTAGGATACATTTCATGAGCTATGATTCATTTCCCCGAATACCTAAGGATGGGAATCGTCAATATCAAGGGAATATAAGATTTTTTATATTCCATGGATCCTATAAACTAGGGAGGAAAATAAGTGGCACATCCTTTTAAAAAAATTCATAACCATTATCAAGGGAATACATGATCAAGAAGGGAAAATTAATGTGTTAAATGACATGATCATGTATATCGGGTTATTATAGAGACATACTACAAAAAATTGGAATTTTCGGTTTTGAATTGGGTGAATGTATACCATAATAGTTACACTATAGATGAAAAAATCAATTCAACCCATATATGTTACTTGGGGGAATGAGGTTTATGTGGGGACTCTAAATGCTAAACCTGATAATGGATCAGAGTAAAGGTTTATAACCTACTCAGAATTGAAACAGGATGCTCTTGAGTTTAAGGGTGGTAAACAAGGGTTAAGCAACTTTTTCCCTTTATTAAAGAGGTATACACACATTTTTGGGATTTTTTCTCCATTATATGAAAACTAGGATGTATACTCAAAGTTTTTCTCCCATTTTCAACATTAACACACACGATTCTCATTGAAAATGAACACTTTTTTAAAAATTTCTTCTCAATCCTAGGGGATCGAGTGTGATATTGGGAAGACATGATCAAGAATAAACATAGTGTAGGGACTAACATAATAATGTGTACAGAGGAATTCCCATTTTGGTTACTTGATCGTATGTATTTGAATTCATCCTTAATGATGGATTGAGTGCAAGTCCATTATGAGATAATTTATCTATGTTTTTAGTGGAAAAGTTATACTTTTTTTCTTTATTATTTTGGGATAATTATAAACCTAGGAAGATTCCTTAGAGTATTGAGTTTTTATCAAGATTTTATATGGATGTTATTTCATGAAATTGATGAGTTACATAGGTTGGTAGTGTTTTCCATTAGCATAACATCACAAAATTTTCTAGGAATTTAAAATGTTTTAAAATTAGGAAATGATATGGTATTTACTAAAAAAGGTGGGGTGAGAAAAAATGGTTTTGTTCAGAATATTTTTATATTCAGTGTGGAAGTGACTATCTCATTTAATTTTTTATAGTTATGAATTTATTTAAGATACTTCAAGATAGGTTCCCATGGGATAACTTTTACAGTTCCTCGATTCCACAAAAGTTGGAGTAATTAAGGAAGATTTTCCTTTCTACATAACATATTTCATATAATGACTTTCATTTTATTGGTTTAGTCATATGAGTCTTTATATATTTATTTTTATTTTTCATCAGAGTTTGTGATATGTTTGGGTTTTTCAGTACTCTATAATTAATATATTAAATAATAATAATATATTAAATCATTCATGCGAATCTTTTGAGAATAAATGGGTTTCCCATTGATCGAGGCCTCAGATGGGGAATCCAAGAACATTTTTTTTCCAAAATGTGGAGTTTTTCCTAGTAATTACCCAATGTTAGTTAGTATCAAGAGTTTAATATAATTAAATTGTTGGTAGATTTAATTGTGACGACCTGGACCTGGATTCCATTTAATGGGTACCCCAAGCCTAGTGTGTCACATGGACTCAAGCACAACTTCCTGAATGCTAGAGGCACTTAACTAGTAGAAAAGTACATTCATGTGTTCGTGGGAAGATGATTCCCTCCTTAGCAGAGCATATCACAACAGAAGGGATATAATGTAATAGTAAGAAAAATATGCAATATAATGAAACAACAGAAGAAAAATAATGTAAAAGGTAAATGAAAACGACCATAACTATTTCAACATAACACTGATAATGTAATATCTTGTAACTAGAAAACTAGATAATCAAGGATACAAGATAATAGACATAACATGTTTGACAAAGTAATGTAAAAAAGGCTACTCCGAGCATCCTGAGATCCAACTTGGTCATATGGTATCAATCAACATCTTATATGCAAACAATCACGTATAAAAAGATGTATGCTTCCCTTTGTTCACACCTACAGTCATATAATCTACTCAAGGTACCAAAAAGTTCTCAGATAGGGGATGAGATAAATCTTAGTGGGTCACCACCAATGGTGTCTATTGTATCCGGCTCGTGTAATAGAATTTATCAGTATGTAGTCATGAATATATAAAATAAAGCAAGCAGTACAAAATAACTAAATACCCAAGTACCTGCTTCAGCCCTTGGCTTGAGTCTGGACATGTACTAGTTCATTTTATTATGTAATTACCATTTAATGTAAATAGGTCACGTGAGGCATAACCATAACTCACATCACCTTGTGATAGTATAAGTAGTGATGGTCTCAAGACATAACAAGTCAAACTGAAAATGATATCATGTGGGGGAAAACTAGGGTAAAACCCAAGGTAACACAATCTCAGAGTAAGATAAATGAGTAGTATCTAAGTCTAGTTAAGGGGTAAGAGTGTAATCCAAGGAGCGTAATCCAAGGCATTCCTCAATAATCTTCCTATTATGTCCATGTAGTGCATCGAAGGTAAAATAGGTCTAAGCTAGGACTGGGTCCAAGGAGTGTATCCCAGGAACCTACTTTTCAATGATGGATCATAGGAGTGTATCCAAGGTATCCTAGAATTATGAATAGGGACCCTACAGTAGTATATTGGGAATCTAAGGAATAAACAAGAACTAGAATCTAGGTGGGTATCCACCTAAGAATATAGTGTCCTTGAATCGGAATGGGGTTCTCAAGACCCAAGGTATTCCCCTCTCAGAATATAAGGAGATATCATGTAAGTACATTCCTATATGATCTTGTAATAATGTAATAATTCATTTGGCTCATGTATTCCCTAAAATTAGTGTGGATAGGTCATGTAGAGTTGAAACCATTTATTTATTGGTCCAAGCATTGTCTTCTATTAGTGTGGACATGCCAAGTAGTGTTGAAACCATTTAATTAAGTATTATTTTACCACTAAGGCATGTTCAATTTTTTAGGATCACTCCACTACCTTCCATCAAAATTGAACTGGTGCTGCGAACATGTATCTTTTAATAAATCCAATCTATATACATAGTATACATTCCATTCCACATTTCACATTTAATAATCATTTGAAGCACATATCTTAGGAAAGTCGTGTTGTGAGAATACACAGTACATTCCATTATGAAATTCTAATTTAACAACAGACCCTTTATTATAGGAAGTCTCAAATTTAGGAAGGTCAAGTATGGTCACACCTGAATGGTGTCTCAAATGTGTCAAAACAGGAAAAACCCTATTATGGCATAACCTGCAACATGAGGTGGATTGAGTTGTTGGTGTAACCACCAACAACTAATGACATATTTGGAAAGAGAATAACCATATTATTATGACAAGTATAACCAAGGAATGTAAATTTAAGAGACGGTCCCCGATGGGATCGGCATGCCCAACACAAAATTCCAAAATCAACATACTTGAGGAATGAGTTATAGATCACCCACCTTAGGGTTGTTTGATCCTTCTCCTCTTGTATTGGCCCTTGATTTTCCTCGGATTGGAGTAGATCTAAGAAATGGTGAAAAAATATCACAAGGATATAATTAGGTCAAGAGAGAAAGAGAACAATAATATATAAAGTGGACTTGATTACATATCATTGCACATCCAACATGAAAAATAGAAGCTCTATCAGAATCCGGATTAAGAAGATATCCTGATTCCATGCTTTAATTTTAAAAAACCCCAATTTGAGAGAGAAATAGGTCAGTCCCACATAATCATGGTTTAGGGTGTAAGAGGTCTGATTAATAGTTCATTAAGGGAATTTTGGACATTTTACATATGCTTTTAGACTATGCGTAGTTTTTCACACAATTTGTTAAACAATGCGCAAACCGTACGAGACGGTTCTGCCTGAAAAGTATTACTCTTCACAGTTTGATCAAACCGTGCACCATTCATGCATGGTTACCTGGAAAAAAGGGCTACTCACATGGTTAGGCCACATGGTCATGCACCAACCTTGTGAGGTACCACTATCTAGAAAAACACTATCCTCACAGATTGGAAGACAATGTGGAAATACCACACGATTTACAAAAAAAATTGTGTATAGGGTCTATTTCCTCCAAAAAGATGGGTTTCAGGCGCCGAACATGCCTCAAACACCCTCATAACCTTTACTAACTCATTAGAAATCCATATAAGTTCCAAATTATAGATTCAAACGGAATAAAAAAGTACTATAGCAGTGTTAAAAACTAGGTTCTTACAGTCTTCCCCTTTAAAATAACATTCCCCTGAGTTCTCCTTCCAAGGTAAAGAACACTATTTGAGAAAAAATCTGGCCACTTAGCAAGAAAATCGGATTCCCTCTACCATGTCTCATCTTGCACACTGTTGTGCTTCTAGAACACTCACATAAGAGGGACAGACTTTTGTCGGAGAACCATCATGCTTTAGTCAACGATGCGTACTAGATACTCCTCATTGGTAGCATCAATAACTAAATCTAAACTTTCATGGGATTAAAGGTTTGAGATGGGTCATCCTGATATTGGTAAAGCTGTGAGATGTGAAAGACATTGTGCAAGGAATAAAACCTCTGAGTTTGTAACAACTGATAGACTACTGGACCAACTCTCTCTAGAATTTCAAATGTCCTAGCATAACGAGGTGATGACTTTCCCTACATCTTTAATCGTCTATTCCCTAGCCTGAGTGATACCTGATGGAAAAAACAATCCACAACCTCAAACTAAAGAGGATTTTCATGATTATTGACATAATATTTCTATCCAGACTGAGTAGTATACATACGCTTCCTAATCAGCTGGAGCTGTTCTGAAGTCTCTTTAATGAGATGAGTACCTAATATGGCATCCTCACTAGCCTCTAGCCAACAAAAGGGTGAATAGAATGGCCTACAATATAAGGCCTCAAAAGTATCCTTATAGATCATCTCATAAAAATTATTATTATAAGAGTACTCAAAAATCGGTATATGGTTATCTCAAGAACCTCCAAAATCAATGACACATGTGCGGTGCATATCCTCTAAAACATATATTTTCTGTTCTAATTGTCCATACCCATGAGGGTGAATGGATTTTCTTAGAAGCAGTTCAGTTCTCATATATTCCTGAAAACCCTACTAGAACCTTGAAGTAAAATGAGCATCCCTACCTGAAATGATAGTTTGATGAACCTCGTGTAGTCGTATGATCTCACGGATATACAGTCTTCCTAACTCATCAACTGAGAAAGTCTCCCATATAGGAAAAAAGTGGGACAATTTTGTTATTTGTTCAATGACTGCACAAATATCATTGACACCCTTCGATGACCTGGGTAAGATGACTAAAAAATCAATATCAACATTTTCTCATTTCTATTCCTGGACTGGAAGTTGTTGTAACACACCTGTAGGTCTATGTTCCTCCTCCTTCACCCGTTGACTGGTGGAACACCTAGTGTTGATGCCTATAGTATGACGTTTTCTTCCAGACCACCAATACTGGCATTTCATATCTACATAAATTTTTGAGATGCCTATATGAACTTCCCACTGAGAATCATGAGACTCTTCCATCCTCTCTCACATCTTCAGGAACCCAGATACATCCTCAGACCAATCCGGAGGAGGTTTATCTCCCGAAATACTCTCATGGAGAACCAAACATTCATGATTTGAAAACATTCTATTCTTCACCTTTTCACGGAGGGAAGAGGTAATTTTTAAGGATGAGAGGTAAGACTGCTCTTGAATATCATGAAACTATAGGTGATGTTCAAAAAAGAGGTCCATTAACTTCGATTCGTCACTAGCTTCCTATACAGCCTGCATTTGAGTATTCCAACAGAATGCATCAGTGACCACATTGCACAATCCAGGCATATAGGCAAGCTCAAAATCAAAGGATTAAAGATATTTGACCCATTTCTGCTATATGAGGTTCAAGTCACACTGAGAAAAGATATACAGGAGGGTTTTTTGATCTGCATACACCATAGTGATCTCACCAAATAGATAGTGTATCCTACTACGTAAGGAATAGACAACTATTTCTAGCTCGAAGTCGTGTGTCAGGTAATTTATCTCATGAGGCCCCCGTAATTCCCCGACCCTAGTTACCCAAAGTCGATGCATTTTTTTAAAACAATGGCATGATTACGAGGAATCAAGTCCCGAAGTAATGATTGGTTTAGCAGTATTGGAAAATAGATTACTTACATGAATGCTACATTGCACTTTAAGACATACAAAACAACATAATTAATCATTATGGACACCATTATTCCCTTGGAAAAACCCTGAATATTATTCAGAATACACTTCTTGGAATCCGGGGGAAAATAATACATAGAAAGGGGTGAGCTCAAATGCTCAGTAAAGGTAATCAATACAGCTGAAACTTTCATAAATAAGCCTAAACATTTAAGGGAATGTATAACTAAAACAAAATCATTTTAAACTTGAACTTCAACAGAATATGACAAAAATAAAATGAAATAATGCAATTTACTTATTCACATAGATATTATACTAGTTGAATAATCACATGAAATATCACTAACCACTATCATAATGATGGAATTCATAATGCTTGACTATCATAGACACATATTCAAGGCCTCATCCCAAGACTACAAATAAGATTTTTTCATGGCCTTGTTCCAAGACACTAGTTTGTCTCATGAGACCTACCGATGCATCGAGGAGCTATAGCGGGCTCCACCCGTCACTTACAACATCCAATGCATTCCTCATATGAAAAGGTCTAAACATAACATAAACATTCATATTAAAACTATCATATGAAATGTCAATACATTACCAATAAACTATTATTGGTATAAAAATAACAGAGCCACATTCAAGAATATCACAAAACCTTCAATACAATATGCAATATTTGTATCATGATAAATCAACATCAAAACAAGCTTAAAATCCATTAAAGGATTTTGATGTTCATGAAAATTATTTGTAAAACTCTTAGAGAGAAATACCCCTTTTCATGAAAACATTTAAAAGTCACACAATTTGGAAAAGATGTTATTTAAATACATTTTCGAATCAAAGTGTCCCATACCACATTGAATCTTTTGAAAGGAATTAACATTTTTAAAACATTCATGTCCATATAAATAAATCCTTAAAACGCATTTTGAAGACATAGACATTAATGACAAAGATTTAGAAGAATAAATATTTCAATCATTTGAAATGATTTTTTAGTAAAAAGTCCCTTAAAAATCACTTTGAAAACTCTTTAATAAAACATGAACATGGATAATAAATATATCCCATAAGATACTTACGCAAAACAACCTTGGATAATAATGAGATTGTGAAATTAACCATTACAAATTTGGTAACTTATGAAACATACACCACATCAAAGAAATATCATACAATGAATATGTAAATAGACATATATTAAAGTGTATTACACAAGGAATGCAATTATGGGCAGTACATACACCACACAAAAAATAATAGTGGCAATATGGCATGAATCTCATGGGAATAAGGAGTGAGATTAAAACCCCTTACCTTGCACTTTCCTTTAGTCGAGGGTACGTTTAGCCTCATGTATGAAGAATATAGTATGTTATTAAATTATCCAGAACCTTATTAATATTTATGAAATCATATATTATTCATTTATGTATTTATATTACCCATTTAATAATAATTTCTATGTTGTATTAATATTTCGGATAATAATCGCTTTCTTTATCGTACGTGTTTTAACTTTTTACTCTTGATTGTATCACATAGATCATGATTTAAATAATTCCAGAATATACAACATGATTTAATTATAATATATATAAAGAATATATAAAATTTATAACAGACGTATTTAAGAAATGGAAAACACTGTTTATGGAGACAGTAGTCCGTACGTACGCATAAACACTGTTTCTGTTTTAATATAGTATTAAATGGATGTATGTGAATAAGATATATGTAAGCACATAAATACTTAAATAAATAAATATATATATCTCCAGTAGCATTATTATGTCATATATTACATACTTATCAGTAATATATATTTTTATAAAGTTGATGAATGGTGAACACAGAAATGAATCTCATCGCGTCATGGAGACGGTAATTCGTACGTACACACGAGAAAAAATACCATTCTTTTGATATTAATATAATATATAATTGGATGGTATATAATATATACAGAATCCTTATCATGTTATATTTATTATTTAATCAAATAAACATCACTATTATACCCATCCAAATAATAATATATTGAATAACAATTACACCACGACGTGGAGACCTTAAGCCGTACGTACGCACATATGGTGACATGTCATTCAAAGGGTGGATAGAATAATGAATTTGGTTGTAAAATAATTATATTAAAATCACAGTACATAGAATATACTGGATTTATTATTTTAGAATTGAAACAACAGAGAAAAAGGAAGTAGAATAAGAAATGAACTTGAAAGAGGGTGGTGAAATCATTAACTCTTCTTCAGGTTCTTCCTTTTGATTTGATCAAAAGGGATCCTAAGGTTGGCTTTTTGGTCAAAATAAGGCCTCTAGGATGAAGGTAGGATATTTGAGAGGTTATTTTGGAATGTGTTGGAAGAGCCAAATGGCTTAGAAGGTGTGAATTAGAGAGAATGGGGAGTTCCCTTTTATAAGAGGGGTGAGGGGGACCTAAGAAGAAACATAAATTATTACTATATAATATAGTCATATTCTGTTTCTAATGGCTCCAAAGTATATTATTTAAAGTATAAGGTGGGGATAGATCGAAAAAAACTCAACCAATAGGTTTTGGACAATTTTAGGTTTCCATTTTAACATTAACATTTATATTTAACTATATGTTAAATAATTTAACTTTTACTGTGTCTTCTTGTATTCTTACACTATATGGTTAATAAAAGTAGTATATACTACCAATAGAACCCCAATTGGTTCATTAATTTCATTTATATTATTATATAAGTATTTTGGCTGAACCATAGATTTTTAGGACCATTAAATCAATTAATAATATAATATTTGTTTTAAAAACTAATTTTTGTCAATTTTGACACTATTTGGTATTTGTTTTTTGATAAAATAATAAAAACCTGATTAAATCAGAAAAAAATACTTTTAATCAATCATAACATGTCATATTCCCCTAGGAAAATCGTGTATGCCATAAAAACTTCGATAATTATATTTATTTTAATATTTATAATACCATTTTTTGATTCTTTTATGAATAAGGTAATTACTGCATCATCATTGTGTCATAAATAAATTTATTTATATAATTTTTAAAAATTATAAATAAAATAGCATGTTGTAGGAAAATTTTTAAATTTATAATTAATATTTATAATCGAATTTATCTTATGCAAAACCCTATATTAAAAATGTTTTATTTATTAAACTTTGATTTTAACTCTTTTAACACTTCTTTGAATTAAATAATAATAAATGTCCTAATCTAATCTAAGTGGACCTAAATGATAATATTTTCTTCCTAAGGTTGTTTTTGGTCAAGATTAAATTTTCCAACAGAATTAGTACATGTGTAAGGGTAATATTAATATCATTTTTACCCTTAATTACCCTATTTACTTTTAACAGTGGTAAATAAAAGTAAACAATTACTATTCACCAAAAATAATTATTATCTCATTGAACCACATTTTACTCCTTGATATTAACTTTGTCTCTTGGATTTTAGAAATTCATCTCACAGAAGCGGTAAAATTATGTTTTATTTGAATTTGCAAAAGATCCTAGGAGATGGATAAAAGACGGTGAAAAGTTCAATAAAATTTTTATGTATCTAAAATTATTATACTCTTACTCTATGAATTTCATTGAACTTATATAGGTATTATGTATCTATTTTGACCTATAATAAATTTAAATAAAATAAATAATTATTTAAATAAAAATTCGGTTTTAAACTATAACTATGTGTTTTTCACAGGTCATCAAAAATTAAAAGTTTTCAGGAAAATTCCAAAAATTTACCCTAATCTTATTTTGATATTCCAAATTCAATAATGAAGTTTATTTTACCAAATTCAAAACATAAAAGTTTAATTTATTAATTTAAAATCAATTCCCGCTGTCAAAACAAAACACGTGTTTTTAAGAAAAAATAACTATCAAAAGATTGACACTTATTTACATCCAGTTTAAATGTGAAATTATGTCCAATGACCACCATTGAATTAAATTGTAAAACTATATTCTAAATATAATTTAAAACAAATAAAATTCAAAATTTATTACTATTAATTATTTCGATTAAAAAAGTTTTTATATTTAAAATTTAGTAATTTTAACTATTCATCAAAATATGAAATTTATCAGAAAAGTACAAAAAATTCACCCTAAGATAATTTCGATATTCCAAATCCAAAAATGAAGTCTATTTTGAAAGATAAAATGTATAAAATTTCAAAAGTTGGGTATTACTATTCATAATGGCTAGTTTGATTGGTTGTGGTGTGTGTTAGAATTCGAAGTTGCGTACAACACACGCTTTAGTATTATTCAAAGAGAAGCGTACCATGGAATATTGGGGTGTTACATTTCCCCTATTTCAATAAATTGTGTCCTCGCAATTTATGCTTAGTATTTGAAACATGGGGTTGACTTTTCAAAATATCTTAGTTGAAATACCACATCAAAAATGGATTGATGAGGCCACTATTTAAAATAAAGAGTGTTAAGTATGAAGGTTACTGAAAATAACACATAATAGGGTTCCGTGTATGAAAATATGGATATGGAAGAGAAATGTAACCATCAATATATGATGGGGAGTGGTACAGAACATGGCTATGAAAAGGCCAATAATCCGGAAGCAATAAATTTGTGATGATCTAATGTATCATCTAGGACAAAATTTTTGTTCTATGATCCTTTTATTAATGTAGAGGAATTTATTTATGATATTGGCTAAGATCATAAGGAGATATACTTACTTTATAATTAGAGTTTTATCCATTAATATATTTCTACCACAAACTCATCTTTCATTAAAAAACATAATACAACTCAAAAATACTCTATTTATCCTAATCTTATAGGGTTCCAAATATAATGAATGTATAATTCACATATCAGACCCATTAAAAAACTACATTATACAATCCAGGGACTTCACGTAGTCCAGTGGTAGGCTATAAATCCCAATCGTACTATGGTTGTGGGTTCAATTCCCACAGCTTTGTCCAATGTGACGGGTTTTCACACGGTCTGCGTGATGTCCTTTTATAAAAACCCAAAAATTTCCTTTCAAAAATAATCCATTCTAACATTTAGTATTATCCAAAATACTACTATCCAAACTCATAGTCCAAAATTTAAAAGCAAGTTAAAAAGAATGAATATCCTTTTTGCCATGTAATAACATGTGAACACCATCACCATGAATTATTTTAAAACATGGTAACATACTGAATTACCATAAATCCTTATTGATTGCATTCATCCTCCCTTATTTTTTATAGAATACTAGATATACTATTTCTGTCAAAAATGTTGTAAACTCCAATGATTAAAAATCGTTAATCAGTTTCAAGGTATTCAAGAATATCCAAAATAATTTATCCAAATCAACCATATCATACTCCAAAATCAGTACCTCAATATTAGAACCATATTGAGGTTTATTATTCCTTTAACCATGTAATTTCCAAAAAAGTTTAACTTGTTGTAGAGTCACTTTTATTAGTACCATAAAATCTCAAATCCTCAATGAAATAGTACTGAAATACAATCCTTATTTATTTCTAGAACATCATTGATACAACACTTAAATGAAATAATTCCAAAATAACAACATAAAGAAACTAGTCATTCATATCCATTAGTGGTAGTATCATAACTTGATTATTATCCAATAGCATCATTTTCGGCATAGTCTGATGACTGGGATGTTGGTTCACATAGTGTCTAAATTCTTTACAGATGAAGCATTGTACATTTGAAACTGTTTTCTTACACTTGCAATCACGGACTTGGTGTCCTTTTTCTCCACACTTATAACATACTCCCATTCCCTTAAATCAATTTCCAAGGTGATTCTTTCCACAGTTATCTCATATGGGAAAATCATTCTTTACCTTCTTCCCTTTATCTTTCCTTCTCTCTACCATCCTTTTCTTCTCTGGCTTCCCTTCAAAGCCATAGGACTCCAAGAATTCTTTACTTATCTTATCAACACATGATACTATTTTATCATATGATGATAATATGTGGGAGACCATTTCCCTTCTAAATTCTAGCTTAGAACCATGAAAGATATGATCCTTCTTACTCTTTGGATCATGTGTATTGCTGGAGTTCTCATTCCTTCTACTGGGCGCCATTTCTAAACAATGGCATACACTAGATTTGTTTATGAATAGAAATACCTAATCCTGAATGTGTAAAACAGTTAACATAAATTAAATAGTCTATGGATATAATCAATAATCATAGAAATGTTTTATTTGAGTAAGTATATACGCATAATCCCTTCATAATGGTTTGTAAAGAAAATGAGAATTATCCTAAGCATATCCCATGGGAGTGTCGTAACCAAGAGTGCAGAAAGGCCAATTTTCGTGCACCAGTTCCTATTTTTGTCTATCTCAAAGTGGTGTTTTCGGGTTTTATTCCTAGGTACATCTGTACTAGAGCCGCCTCTAACATCTCGTATCTAGACAGGGATGTATTTCTTGGAAAACTCATAAAATCTCTATAATCCCAAAATTCTAGAAAGTTCTTCTATACTAATCCTCAAATTCTATCATAGGGAAATGTGCTTTAATCAGAGTTTATCTAAATCTTGTTTCCAAGTTTGTTGATAAACTTCCTATTATACCAACTGTAATGCCCCAACCCCAGTTACCCAGAGTCGGTGCATTATTTTAATACATTGGCATGATTACAAAGAATCAAGTCCCAAAGGACCGATCGGTTTAGCAGTCTCGGAAAATAGATTACATACATGAATGTTACATTGCACTTTAAGACATAAAAAACTACATAAATAACCTTTATGAATGCTATATTCCCTTGGCATAACCGTTCATATCAATCACAACACACTTCTTCGAATCCTTGGAAAAATAAAACATAAAAAGGGGTGAGCTCAAATTCTCACTAAGGGTAATCAATCACCAGAAACATTCATAAATAAGCATAAACATTTATGGCAATGTATAACTAAAACAAAAGCCTTTTAAACTTGAACTTCAGCATAATATAGCAAAAATAAAATGAAATAATTCCATTTAATTATTCACATAGATATTCTACTAGTCTAATAATCACATGAAATATCAATGAGCACTTTCATAATGATGGAATGCATAGTGCCAGACAATCATAACTACATTTTTAAGGCCTCGTGCAAAGACTAAAATTATTTTTTTGTCAAGGCCTTGTGCCAAGACACTAGTTTGTCTTAAGAGGCCTAACGATGCATCGATAATCTATAGCGGGCTTCACCCGTCACTTACTAAGTCCAATGCATTCCTCATATGAAAAGGTCTAAACATAACATAAACATTCATATTGAAAATAGCATAAGAAATATCAATACTTTACCCATAAACCATGAATGGTATAAAAATAAAACATCTATAGTCAAACATATCACCAAACCTTCCACACAATATGGAAGATTTGTATCATGATAAATCAACTTCAAAACAAGTTTAATATATATTAAAGGATTTTGACGTTGATGAAAATTATTTGTAAAACTCTTTGATTGAAATACCCCTTCTTCATCAAAACATTTAAAAGTCATAAAATTTGGAAATGAAGTCATTTAAAAACATTTTGGAATCATATTGTCCCATTCCTCTTTGAAACATTAGAAAGGAGTTAACATTTTAAAAACATTCATGTCCATATAAATAAATCCTTAAAAACCATTTTGAAGACATGGAGATTAATGAGAAAGATATAGAAGATTAAGTATTTAAAAAAATTGAAATGATGTTTTAGTAAAAAGTACCTTAAAATAATCCCATTGAAAAATCTTTCACAAAACATGATCATGGATATTAAATATGTCCCTATAGATACTTACACAAAACAACCTCGGATAATAATGAGATTGTGAAATTAACCCTTACCAATTTGGAAACATACGAATAATACACCCCATAAAAGAAGTATCATACAATGAATATGTAAATACACATATATTAAAGTATATTAGACATCGAATACAATTATGGGCAGTACATACACCACACAATAGGTAATAGTGGAAATATGGCATGAATCTCATGGGGATTAGGAGTAAGATGAAAACCCCTTACCCTGCAATTTCCATTAGTCGAGGGTATGTTTAGCCTACTGTATGAAGACTATAGTATGTTATTAAATTATACCAGAACCATATTAATATTTATGATATAATTCATTATTCATTTATGACTTTATACTAACCATTTAATAATAATTTCCATGTTATATTAATATTTCGAGTAATAATCGCTTTCTTTATCGTACGTGTTTAAACTTGTTACTCTTGATTGTATCACATAAATCATGATATAAATACTTCCAGAATATAAAATATGATTTAATTATCATATATATTTAGAATATAAAAAATTTATAAGAGATGTATATATGAAATGGAAAACACCGTTTATGGAGACGGTAGTCTGTATGTACGCATAAACGCTGTTTCCGTTTTCATATAGTATTGAACAGAAGTAAGTGAATAAGATATATGTAAGTACATAAATACTTATATATATATATATACATATATATATATCCAGTAGCAATATTATTTCATATATTACATACTTATTAGTAATATATATTTTTATAATCGTTGGTCAATGGTGAACTTGGAAATGAATCTCATCGCATCGTGGAGACGGTAATACGTACGTACGCACAAGCAAAAATATCATTATTTTGATATTAATATAATATATAATTGGACGTTATATAATATTTACATAATACATATCATGTTATATTTATTATTTACATAAAATACACATCATTATTATACCCATACAAAGAATAATGTATTGAATAACAATTACACCACGACGTGGAGACGGTAAGCCGTACGCACGCATGTATGGTGACATATCATTCAAAGGGTGGATAAAATAATTAATTTGGTTGTACCATAATTATAATAACATCACAGTATATAGAATATATTGGAGTTATTATTTTATAATGTAAACAACAAAGAAAAAGGAAGTGGAAGAAGAAAAGAACTTGAAAGAGGGTGGTGAAATCCTGACCTCTTCTTCGGGTTCTTCCTTTTGATTTGATCAAAAGGGATCCTTAAAATGGATTTTTGATCAAACTAAGTCCTATAGGATTAATTAAGGATATTTGATAGGGTATTTGGGCAGGTTTTGGCCGAGCCAAATGGCATAGAAGGTGTGAATTGGAGAGAAGGGTGAGTTCCCTTTTATAAGAGGGGTGAGGGGCGCCTTAGGAAAAACATATAATATTATTTTATAATACATTCATATTCAGTTTCAAATGGATCAAAAGTTTATTTAAAGTCTAAGGTGGGGATAGGTCTAAAAAAACTCAAACAATAGGTTTTAGACAAGTTTAGGTTACCATTTTAACATTATCATTTAGATTTAACTCTAAGTTAAATAATTTAACTTTTACCATGTCTTCTTGTATTCTTACACTATATGGTTAATAAACATATTATATACTTCTAATAGAATCCCAATTGGTTCATTAAGGTCATATATATTATTATATAAGACTTTTGGACGAAACTTATATTTATAGGACCATTATATCACTTAGTAATATAATATTTGTTTTAAAAACTATTATATGTCAATTTTGACACTATATGGTAATTGTTTTTTTTAAATAATAACAACATGATTACTTCAAAAAAAATACATTGAATCAATCCTTACATGTCATATTAACCTAGAAAAATCGTGTATGTAATAAAAACTTTGAAATTATATTTATTTTAATATTTATAATACCATTTATTTGATTCTTTCACGAATATGGTAATTACTGCATCATCATTGTGTCATTAATAAATTTATTTATATAAGGTCTAAAAATTATACATAAAATACCATGATGTGGGAAAAAATATTAGGTTTCTAATGAATATTTATAATTGAATTTATCTTATGAAAAACCCTATATTAAAAATGTTTTAGTTATTAAACTTTGATTTTAACTCTTTTAATTCTTCTTTGAATTAAGTAATAATAAATGTCCAAATCTAATCCATGTGAAACTAAATGATAATATTTTATTCATAAGGTTTTGTTTCGTCTATATAAACTTGGAAAATATAATTAGGACATGTGTGAGGGTAATATTAATATCATTTTTACCCTTAATTACCCTATTTACTTTTAACCGTGGTAAATAAAAGTAAAAAGTTACTATTCACCAAAAATTAATTTCTTCTCATTGAACCACATTTTACTCCTTGATATTAACGATGTCTCTTGGATTTTTGAAATTCATCTCACAGAAGAGGTAAAATTATGTTTTTTGTGAATTTTTGTAAAAGCCCCTAGGAGATGGGTAAAAGACGGTGAAAAGTTCAATACAATTTTTAAATATCAAAAATTATTATAAACCAACTACAATGAATTAGATTGAACTTATATAGGTATTATTATTCTATTTTGACCAAAAATAAATTTAAATAAAATAAATAATTATTTAAATAAAAATTCGGTTTTAAACTATAACTCAGTGTTTTCCACTATTCATTAAAAATTAAATGTTTTCAAAAAAATACAAAAAATTTACCCTAAGATAATTTTGATATTCCATATTCAATAATGAATTTTATTATACCAAATTAAAAATATAGAAGATACATTTATTAATTTTAAATTAATTACCACTATCAAAACAAAAAGCGTGTTTTTAAGAAACAATAACTATTAAAAGATTGACACTTATTTACGTACGGTTTAAATGGTAAATTATGCCCAATGACCAAAATTGGATTAAACTGTAAAAATATATTTTAAATATAATTTAAAACCACTCAAATTCATAATTTATTTCTATTAATTATTTCGATAAAAAATTTTGTTTTTAATTAAAATTTAGTAATTTTCACTATTCATCAAAATATGAAACTTATCAGTAAAGTTCCAAAAATTCACTCTAAGATAATTTCAATATTTAGATTCCATAAATGAAGTCCATTTTGAGAGATAAAATGTCTAAAATTTCAAAAAGTGGGTATTACTATTCAGAATGGCTAGTTTGATTGGTTGTGGTGTGTGTTAGAACTTGAAGATGCATACAACACACGCTACTATATTATTCAAGGAGAAGCGTACCGTGGAAGATTGGGGTGTTACAACCTCAACTGCTGAGATCCGTACACAACTAATTTTTCTCCCTGATTGATCACTTATCTTAGTATAATTCCTGATGCATCATAGAGGATGATATAACCATTTTCAGGTTCTAGAAAAATTACAATAGGCCCCGAGACAATCCTCTCTTTCAGCTCCAGAAAGTCTTTATCGCATGCTTCTGACCATAGGAAATTAACATCCTTCTCAGTATGTCTAGTAAGATGGGAATAAAGTCATGATAATTCCTATATAAAATTCCTGTAATATCCATCCAGCCCCAAGAAACTCATAATATCAAACATGTTCTTGGGATACTCCTAGGAAGCTACAACACTAACCTTTTTAGGGTCAACAGATACTCATGATTCTAAAATAATATGAACCATGAAGTGGACTTTGTCGATCTAGAAGTCATATTTAGAAATTATGGCATAAATATGATGTTCTCTTACCATACTCAGAATGATCTCATGATGTTTGGAATTATCATTATGATTGATTGAATACATGATGATGTTGTCCTCAAAGACCACAAAAAAGAGACCAAATAGGGGTGGAAACACTATTCATAAAATACGTTAAAATGGCTGGAGCTTTCATAAAACTAAACATCATAACAAGGTAATCATACAGACCATACATGTTGTGGAATGTTGTACGAGGTACGTCTGAAGGTATGACTCGTACATCATGATAACCCAATCTCAGGTCGATCATAGAGAACACCTTTGCTCCTTAGAGCTGGTTGAAGAGGTCATCTATTCAAGGAAGTGGATACCAGTTCTTAACCATTATATTTTTCAACAGTCGGTATTCTATTCCTCGATGATGAGTTACAACCCCTTTCTTAGAAAAAATCAAGGGTGAAACCCAAGAGTATGTACTAGGTCGTGTAAATCCGTTGGACTCTAGGTCCTCTATCTGCTGCTTGAGCTCTCGATGCCCAATAGGTGCCATCCTGTATGAATGAATAGACACTGGAGCTACTCCTATAAAAAGATCTGTTATATAATCTACCTCTCTGATAGGAGGTAAGCCCGAAATGTCATCAGGAAATACATCACTGAAACAATCAAATAATGGAGGGAAATCAATTTTGAGAAAACCCTAATCCTCCATGAAAGGATTTGAAATATGAGCAGTCACTTCCCATATCCCATGATTCTTTGGTTCAGATCTCCCATACTAGACATCCCACTCACCTTGGAAAAGATAACTGATGCTTTATGGAGATGTTAAAGAAACACTGTGGTGAAAACATTATACAAAGGAATTATGTTGGATTAACCAGTCCATCCTGAAAATTACATCAAATCCCATCATCTCCAAAACAATGAGATTTCACAAAAAAAATGGTACCTACAAACATCAAGGGAACAATCCCTACACTGGCGTATACCCTCCTTCCATATTAATAATGGTGTATTGATGGTCATTACACCATAGTGATATTTTATCTATAGTTTCAGACGTTACACAACAGATTTAGAAATGAAATATTTTGAAGCACATGTATCAAAAAAATAATAGACAATAGTATAGGCTACTAGAAGAGTTCCTCATACTGTAGACGGTCCCGTAACCAGATCCTCGGTAATCAGCTATAAGGAATGAAACTGACCTGATCTATGGCCTTGTACAACAGATGGATTAAAATGATCATGAATGCTATGTTGGTGCTATCAATGATAAGGGATCCGACTACCACGACTATGAAATCCTCCTCGGTCAGACCTTTCTTTTATATTCCAACTCCCTGCCTGACGTGTCATAAATGAACTTTCTCTTAAAGGTGGATCTGGCACAAACCCTTTTCCACTCAAATATGGTGGAAAGGTCCTCCAGAAATGCTGAAGAGGGCCCAAATAACTGCATGTTCGGCACTCTATAGGGTCTCTATTACATTAGGGCTTCTTATTCCCTAGTTTTCCCCATTGACGAAACACCTTAGAGCTATCATACTACATACCCTGGTAGCCACTACCCTGATAGAAAACCTCAAGGGAACATTTCCCACCATTGAATGAAATGTTGGCAAAACATGGCACTGATCCTTTAAATTTGGTACTTCTATCATCCCTTAGGTTACGCTCAGTGATATGGTCATGATCATCTATTAATGAAAATGTAGGCTAGTGAAATACAATCTCTTGAGTTTAGATGGAATACTAGAGCCCATCCTTAAAACTTCTAGCTCATGAAAGCTCATCAATGGATAAATTAGTTGAAAAGCACTGTAAATCAGTGAAACATGTTTAATATTCCATAAATGACATAAAACCCTACTCGAGATGCACGAACTCCCTGGCCTTGTTTTCCCTCAATGCCTAAAAAAGAACTGATCATTTTAGGAAGTCTATAAGTCAACCCATCACATTCTCTGATAACGACCAACCTGGGTAACCAAATCCCACCTACACTTGGAGAAATCCTGAAGAATGTATGTAGCAAGCTTGAATCTCTGCTCGGGAGGCATTTTCAGATTCTCAATGATAGACATAATGGCCTCTAGCCTTTACTTAGTTGCCTAAGAACCACCATCCCCTAAAAAGTAGGAGGATGATGCTACTAGAACATGTAGGTCAGATAATCCATTGTTGGTGCAACCCATGGAGAACCATGCGTGGAATACATAAGATATTGAAATCTATCACATAATTGGGAATCAGTTCCTGGATCAGGAATATAAATGTATGAAAACTCACTATCCATGGAATACTACCCAAACTACCTGCTTAGATGGCTAGGCATCGAAAAGTGATAAAGTATAAGTTTCATGTCATTTTGTATTTATTTTTTTTTCACATATTCACATTGAATAAACATGAAAAGGAGGGATAAGGATGTTTAACCAATTAATTTTAGATTTCATGATTTACTTTTTAATGGATAGTTATTTCCGATGACTTAGTGCCCATACACCTATCACTAGAAATGACACCCATTTCTTTATAGTTTAATGGATTGACTTGGTAAATTACTTATCCCAACCCATGAGGGCCCATACACCTCATGAATTTAGATAGTAAAACACTCAATTTAAGCCAATGTAATACAAGTACAATCAAAATATCACAACATCACTCAGAAATCACAGACATATCAATAAATGAAAGGATGTGAAATGCACCTATATGGCACGGTAATCTGCATGACATGTGAATTCTATGTGCCTACAATGATGCATGAAATAATGATCATTTCCCTCATATCAATGGTCCATGGATGAAATAAATTCCTAAACAGAGTAATAATCAACAACACCACACAACATATACATCACCCAATAGATGAAATAATATCAATTGTAATAGGCAAAATAGAACAATAATTGCATTTTGGGTGACTTTGATTTTACCCAAAACATGGGTTCAAGATGCCAAAGAATGACCTTTGACCAAGTAAAAAGTGTTCCTATTCTTCAATATAGTGTCCCAAAATTTTAATGCATGAAAAAAAACCTCCTTTGATACCACTTTTTGATGAACTATACTCGGGACCTACTTAACGGGTGCACCGAGCCCAGTGGTCCACATGGCCTCAATTGCAACATTCCAAATACTAGAGGTTGTCAAATAGTAGAGAGGGCCTAGGGTGTTTTGTGGAAAGACATTGCCCTCATTAGCAGAGAATATCCCATCAGAAGGAATATAATGTAATAGTAAACATCATATGCAATATAATGAAACAAGGGAAGAAAACTGATGTAAATGGTAAATGAGAACAACCATAACTATATCAAATGAACAATGATAATGTAATTTCATTTCACTATAAAACTAGAAAATCATGAATACAAGACAAAATGAATAACATGTTCAATAAAATAAAGGAAAACAAAGACTACTCCAAGCATCCAAAGATCCAACTCGGTCATCTACTATCTAGATCCATCCTATCAGCATACAATCAAGTGTTGGAAGCTGTATACTTCCCTTTGTCTGCTTCGACAGTCATATAATCTACTATGAGTAACAAAAGACACCTAGGGTAGGTGTGAGATAAATCTCAATGGGCAACCACCAACAGTTTCTATAACATCTGTCCCATGAATGGAATATAGTAGTATGTAGGAAAGTATATATAAAATAAAGAAAACAGTACAAAATAAATAAATTCCCAAGTACCTGGTTCATCCCTTGGATAGTGTATGAACATGTAACTAATTAATTATATTTTGTAATTAGAATTTAATTTTAACAGTTCACATGAGGCATAGCCAACACTTACATCACCGCATGATAGTATAAGTATTGAAAATCCCAAGAAGTAACAATGAAACCTAAAAATTATAACCAGTGAGGGTGTTCCAGGTTAAAAACTAAGGTAATGTAAACTCACTAAAAGCTAACTCAGTAGTATAGGAGACTAGATAAGGGGTGAGAGTGTAATCCATAGAGCGTAATCTAAGGCCTTCTACAATAGGGTTCCTAATAATTCTAAATAGTGTATCCATGATAAATAAGGCTATGTAAGGACTGGGTCTAAGGATTGTATCCAAGGAACCTACTTATTAATGTTGGATCAAAGGAGTGTATCCTAGGTATCATGGAATAATGAAAGGGGACCAGATAGTAGTATATCTAGAATACAAGGAATAGACAAGACAATAATCTATGTGTGTATCAACCTAAGAAAACCACAACCTTGAATCCAAATGGGGATCCCGAGACCCAAGATATTATACTCTAAAAATCCAAGTTGAGCTCAAGTAAGTCCATTCCTATTTGTTATTGTAATCATGTAATAATTCATTTGGTTTAATTAATTCCTTCCATTAGTGTGTATAGGTCATGTAGAGTTGAAACCATTTATTTATTTTTCCATGGCTTGTCTTCCATTAGTGTGGATTGGCCATGTAGCATTGCAGCTATTTAATTAAGACATAGATAACCATTAAGGCTTGTTCAATTATTGATTTTCACTCTAATGACTTCCATCAACATGGAAGGTGTTCTACGGACATGTAACCATTATTAAATATATTTTAATAAGGCCAATTTATATATTTAGTATACTTTCCATTCCAAATTTCACATTTAATAATCATTTTAATCACTTACCATAGGTGGGTCAAGTGGTGAGAATACATGGTACATGCCATTATGAAATTATCCTTTAACAATAAACCATTTATTAAAGGAAGGCTAACCTTTAGAAAGGACATGCAAGGGCACACCTGAATGGTGTACCAAATGTTTCAAAACACCAAAAACCCAATTATGGAATATCCTTTGACATAAGGTGGATTGATTTGTGGGTGAAACCACTAACCATTAATCACATATTTCGATAGAGCATAACCATACTATTCTAACAAGCATAACCATTACATGTAAATTTTAGAGATCGTCCATGATGGGATCAGCAGGCCCCACACAATCATTCTAAAATCAACAAACTTCAGTGTGGATTTATATACCACCCACCTTATGGTTGTATGATCCTTATCCTCTGTTATTAGCCCTTGATTTTCCTCGAATAGGAGTAGATCTAAGAAAATTTAAAACATGATCACATAATGATAATTAGGTCAAGGGAGAAAGGGAAGAATAACTGGTAAAGAGGACTCTAGTACATACCATTGTGCATCCAACTCAATGAATGGAAACTCAATCAGAAGACAGATGAAGATGATCTCTTGATTCCAAGATTTGATCTTAAAAACCCTAAATTGAGAGATAAATAAGGAAATCCCACATAAGGTTGGATTAGGGAGTAAGGGGTTGGATTAATAAATCATTAAGGGAGTTTGGACATTTTACAGAAGCTTTTAGCCTATGCAAGGTTTGTCCTCATGGTTTGTCAAACCGTAAACAAACTGTGTGAGGTGGTTCTTCCCAAAAAATGTTCCTCCACATGGTTTGATCAAACTGTGCACCATCCATGAACAATTACCTGAAGAAAAGCGGTGTTCACACAAAAAGGATTTATGTCCATTCACCAACTATGTGAGGTTCCACTATCCAAAAAAACATCATCCACACAGTTTACTGTAAACCGTGTGTGTGGTCTATTTTCTCAAAAAGATTGGTTCTGAGCCTCGAAATGCCTCAGACACCCTCAGAACCTTTACTAAATCATTATTCATCCATATTAATTAAAAATAATAGATATATATTAAAAAATAATGGATCTATACCTGAGGGAAAAAATTGGTTCCTACAAAAATAATTAAAAAACATTGGTTATCTAATTAACTATATAATGGAAGTAAAACACCTCTCCCCCTATGGGTTTATATACATGTGATAAGGGATAGTGATTCTCTATTATATGCATAAACCAATGAGAAGTGTAATGTCGTGTATTTGGACTTATTTTTATATGGTTATCGATATCAAATCAAGGTGAATTAGCCTGCAGGTGTGGTTTTTGACCCAAAGCATCAGTGTTTTCACCATGAGGTAGGCTAGTTTTTTGTGTTTTATTTCTTGATCCTTATAAGTGTATTGTTTTATGTATATAAAGCCCTTACATGACTACTATGTACCCCCATTTTGGTTGATCTATTATTAATTTGTGTCAAATTGGTGTTTTGGAAGGTTCATAGGGATTTCCCATTTGGAAATCTCGATCACACAATGTCTTGTTTCAAGAGTACGGATTGTGTCTCCTTACCACTGGATAATAAAGTGTTTTGGGGGATATATTGCATGTATTATTACTAAAAATCATTTTATTTAATTATATATCATGCATTGGTACATGTCCATGTGGATTAATAGTTGGGAATATGGACTTACATGCCATGTACAAAAAGTACGTGCTATGTAGTGGGATATGACCATGGGCCCAAGTACCTGGGAAGACACCCCATGTAAGGGGGTACATGGATGTGTAGTAGTATAAAACCAGACCCTATGTTTAGAAAGGCATATGTAGAGCATGAAAAGACACATAGTGTACTCAAAATACACACCATGTTTATTCACATGACAAACCAAGTTGTGTGAAGGTGAAGACACACCCATGTATCTAGGAGAGGTCACACATCATGTAACTCTATGAACACTTGATGTATTTTTATATGAGATATCCTCCTTGTGTATATCCACATTCAAAGATTATATTTGTGCTTTTTAGTAGCCTATATGGAGTAGTAATCCTTGTATAATGATACAGTTGCCTTCATTTCAGTTGTGGAGATACAACATGAGGTGATGCTAGCAATATGCTTCTTTCAGCAGTGCTTAGTCAGTGACAATGATCAGGTGTGATCATAAAAGTGTTACTAGGGTTGGAACCCCCTATCATACTAGGGGTGGTTCCTCCATACTATAGACATAAGTCATGTTAGTACCCACAACCCCATTCTATAGAGGTAACATGTCCCCTATCTACAGAACGGTCCCCCCATGTCAATGAGATCTTGTAGGGAGAAGGTCCTCCACCAGAGATTGTTCCCCTCATTTTTGGAGAATTGTGGGGATGTTTGGGCCCTACACATGAATTCATGAGAGGTTATGTGATATTAATGGATATTATATAGTCCCACTTTGGTAGTCACACTTATTGGAATAGTGTTGGCTCTTTACATGGGCTCTTGAATGGATACACAAGATGCATGGACATGAGATATTTATCCCTCGACTCTACCATATAGTGGTGAGGATCAGGCACTATATCCTATTTTTCATGAGGTAAAACCTGGTTTTTGGCATGTATATGTGACCTTTAGAGTTTTAGGTTGACTCATTATTTATCTATAGGTTGTGGTGATGGATCACCATTTCTCTCTCACTTGGGTTTCTTTTGAGAATATATTATATTGGGTTTTAAAAAACCTCTAGGTTATTTGTTGAGATACCTTTTGTTGTTTCAATTAATACCTTTTTAGTCTTTTGGGTACCTATTAGGTATGTTTATACTCACACTTCATGGGATCATCCTATAAGTATAGTGTCTTGTGTAGACAATAGGAAAAGAAATGATGATATTGGTTGAATAAGTCTTAGTGAAGCAAAGCAGCTGTTGGAACAAACTGTGTTTAGTGGTCAACCATAGATATAATGAGTTGGGTTCTCTTCACCCTCTCATTATTTCTAGTTTTCAGGTTGGGACAAAATTTATATAGTTGGGTATGTATTTTCCAACTTTTTTCATTTATTCTATGTTTTTGTACATTGATGACTTCCAAGAGGTTTTTGCATGCATGGTTTACATTGTTGGTGTTTCAGTCATTTAGTATACCATAGTAATATTGCATGGAGTTAGTTGGGTGTGTTCATAAAAGAAATTAGGCTAAGGGAAACCATTTAAAATTTTCCTACTCGTGGTTTTTCACCAGCCACTAGGCTATTAGATGTGAGTTAGGGGTGTCTCACTTGGTTTATCACTAGTCAGATGGGAACCGATGGGTCAGGTCATGATAGAGTTGTATCAAGGTTGGTATTTCTCTTGGGTAGGTGTTTGGAGTTGGAGCCTATGTGAGGTTTATTTTGAGAACTTATGGAAATGGTCTTTAAGTGTCTTGAGTATGACATTCAGGCCAGGGAACCTAGTGTTGGTGAGGTGAAAAATGTATCCATACATCAAGACTCTAACTACTTGCTTGTTGACATAGAATACCAAGAAATCAGTTGTAGGGAACCAATGGTACATTCCTCATATAGGGTTGTTTCTTTTGACTTTCATGTCATTCTTATTTCACATCCCCATATATGATCATCTAACAGGTGGTACATCTTCAAATTGTTTTGATGCCTATATGAGGTCAACCATATATAATGTCGATACAGATTCATGATGATGATTTGGTGAGAAATGTGGCCTCAGTTCAGGGACCCACTCATGAGGTGTTTCCTCTTAGTGGTCATATAGTGGTGTTCAAACTATTATATAGTTCCTTCATCCACATTCAAAAGTTCAGGAAGATTATCGACTACTTATTGGGAAGTCGATAGCTCTAGAAGGCCAGGATGAAGATGTGCATTGGCTTATCGCATTACATGAGTTCCCACAATAAAGTCCATTAAGGTTTAATGAAAAAATAGAACCTTAGGCAGTGGAGTATAAGATTGAGGTATTGGTCTATGGTTTTAGGATTTTTGGACCTCATACAATCATATGGTTATGCTTGTAGTCAGTCTTATTCATAGAGAAATAGGGAACTAGTGGAGTCTAATTACTCAAACTCAGGATGAAATAAATATCTAAAATTTAGACTTAATGTATTTGTTCCATAATGATTTTTTCCCTCTGAGATTATGCTATGTATGGATTATGGAGATTCTTGAGCTATAGTAGGGTGATATGTCAATGACTGAGTATAATGTGAGGTTTACTGACCTCAGGCATCATTCTCTCGATATAGTTTCACATAAATACTTATAGAAATGTAATTTTGAGTAGGTCCATCATTGTGGTATCCTTTCTAGTGTGGTATATTTATGAATTCTAAACTATAATACAGTATTATAGTATGCATTTTTTATAGAGATCTTCCTATCAGTGGTACACTGGGTGGAGGGAGACGACAGTCAACACCCTGGGGATGAGACATCTACAACAACAAGAAGGAATTAATCATTAGGGTCTTGGAATAGGATACATCCCTACACCAAGGGTTATGGCGCAGGGTTTGTATAGAGGATATAGCCATCCATGAAAGGGTTGATAATATGATTGTAATGGGTGAGGTCACATTGCTCAATATTTCCTCGCCCATCATCCTTAGGAAGGTACAAAAATAGTGGATGGGACACCTTTTTAGAGGTAGTATCGTGATCAGCGATCTCACTAGGGTGGTTAGGGAAACCCCTAGGGAGGTGGTTATGATACAGGGGAAGGTTGATCTTTGAAGGGAAGAGCTATTGT